>JABWPP010000050.1:17887692-19377692 GCA_016920855.1 Puya raimondii | reverse complement strand
ATATTTAAAATAGCTAGAAAATGAATTTCACGATTTTTCGATATCATTTACCTAATGATTGAAGGGCTAAAAATCAATAGTTTTAATGGTCATGGTGAGTCGTTTGCAAGTTTAACAGTATAGAAATATCTGAATCACGTAAAATTTTAATAAAAAATTATTTATAATATATAAAACAAGATCGATACCGCTGAACTAAAATTTTGGTTCATATCATCACTTTTTGTGATATTTTTATTTTTCGCCGTTGATTTGAAACAATTGGATCACTAGATAAATAATATCGAAAAATCACGAAATTATTTTCTTAATACTTCTAATATTTTAAATAAAGTCTAACGGAGCATTCATCGATTCGAAAGTCCCAGCAATGGAAACGACTTTTGATAGCACGGAAGTCACCGTGCTTCTGAAAGCACACAAGCTGGACTATATATATACACACACACACATATAAAGAAAGAAAGAGAGAGAGAGAGTCCGGCTACTATGCTATCAATAGCACCAAGCACTTGGTGCTACCAAGTTTTCGCCGTTAGATCTATCTCATTGACTATTTCCACTTGTTATAGATCATACTATTCAACCAACCACCCACTCAACCCTAGGGGATCACTATCATTCTAACCGCGCATCCCTTCATCCAAGGGCCGAAAAATCTAATAGCACCAATGACTTGTGCTATTAATAGTATAGTAGCCTAATTTTATATATATATAGAGAGAACCCAACTATGGTGCTTCCGGAAGCATAGAGGAGTTGGTGCTTCCGACTTTTTAGCCCTTGGATCAACCATTTGATCATTTCTAGCCCTTGAATTAATATTATTTCTCTAGGGGAACCACTAAACCCCAGGAGGACCATTATCATCACAACCTTACAATCCTTTGATCCAAGGGCTAAATAGTCGGAAGCACCAACTTCTTTATGCTTTCGAAAGTATAGTAGCTCTACACTATATATATATATATATATATATATATATATATGAGTAGAGCTACTATATTTTCGGACATCAGGGAGTTCGTGCTTCCAACTTTATGGCCCTTAGATCAACCCCTTTGATCATTTCTGATCTTTGGATTAATATTATTACCTTAGGGGACCACTCAACCCTAGAGAACTATCATCATCCCGACCCTACAATCCTTGATCCAAGGGTCAAAAAATCGAAAACACGAACTCTCTTATGCTTTCGATAGCATAGTAGCTCTACACTATATATATATATATATATATATATATATATATATATATATATATATATATATATATATATATATATGAGTCCGGCTGGGATACTATCGATAGCACCAAGCACTTGGTGCTACCGAGTTTTCCGCCGTTAGATTTAAACCTTTCATCATTTTCATCCGTTAGATTATACTATTCAACCAACAACTTATTCAATCCTAGAGGGCCCACATCATCCTAACCGTACATTCCTTCATCCAAAGGCCGAAAATCTAATAGCACCAATAGCTTGGTGCTATTGATAGTATTCCAGTCTAATTCTATATATATATATATATATATATATATATATATATATATATATATATTACCCTATTTGACAAACACATGTTGTTGGACCTAAACAGAGTCCAACGGTGTTGGTCTTTGGGCTTGGAATTAAGCCGAGCCTTAATTTTTCTAAAAAAATGGGTAAAAACCAAACCCAAAGCCCAATATTATCTTTTCGGCCGAGCTTGGGTATAGTATGGCCTGACCCAAATCTAGTCCAGTTTTAGCCCTAACCACAAAAGGATAAATTAAAGTTTACCCCAAAAAGAATAAATTACACTTTTGGTCCTCAAACTTCGAAGGAGTGTGACACTTAAAACCTCAAACTTTAATTTGTTATAATTTCTGATTCGAACTTTCTAAATTGTGACAATAAAGTTCCACAATCCAATTTAATTGGCTGAATTTTGATAAATTGTTGATATATAAATGATGTGAAAGTATTGTAATTGATGATATGACAATTATTTAGATGTTATATCACTTTTATATTAATAATTTGTAAATATTTAACCAAATAGTTTAGATTGTAGAACTTGATTGCAATAATTTTAAAAATTCGAGCTAGAAAATTACAACAAATTTAAGTTTAGGGACCAAAGTGTTATGAGCCTAGTAGTTTGAGGACCAAAAAAAGTATTTATCCCAAAAAAAACAATTTTGAGTAAAGCAACTTCTACTACAAATAGAAGATATGGAGATATTCAAAATAGCTAACTCAGCCTTGCTGCGTTAACTTCTTGCTCGGCATCATTGTCATTTTTATTCTTTTAAATAAAATTCCTATATAAAATAGTATAGAAGGGGATAATGAATTACTTACCATCTTTACATCCACGTCATTTGTTTGGAAACCATAACATATTCTTATTTTAATTTTTTTTTTTTTAAGATTGTCATCTATCACTCAGCTAGGATGAGTTGTGAACTAATCAACAATAATAATAAGAGAAAAATACCGACTATTCCTAGCGCAAGTGGCAAAGGACTTGGTGGTTGGTATCCGAGGTCCCGAGTTCGAATCCTAGTTTGATTCACATTTTCAGCTAAGTTTATTTCTAAAAGAAATAAACGAAGCGGGTAGTGTACTACCTTTCTCTCAAAAAAATAATAATAATAATAATAAGAGAAAATTATTTTCTATCAGTATATCAAATTATACAGAGTGATGGTTTGAAAACACAAAAAACTGCAGTTACACCAAACAAGGACTTAATTACCTAATTTAGGTGTCGATTTGTAACTTCAATTTACCTATGAGATGATTTATGCTATACGAAAAAATAATTTGAAAAGAGAATATAATATCCGATCCTAAATATTTGATCACACTCCTCATCTATAAATATGTGCAAGCTTCGCAAGTAAATTATGAAGATATACTGAATAAGATATTCGTGCATCCAAACTCCCTTTGCTTATTTCTATTCTCAGAAACATCACAACCACTGTTTAGAAGAATCCTATCGTACCAACGAACGTTTCTCAATATATCATAAAAATATACCATATAACTCATACCAATCTTACTCGTACCTCATAAAGTGGAATAATGTAAATTCTTCCACCATCCGTTTTCATCGAGTCTTATTTTGTTCACAGATCTGACTATTTACATCAAACTCTGCAAAGAATACAAAAAAAGAGAAGAAAAAAAAGAAAAAAAGAAACTTTGAGGGAAAACAAGGAGAACAGAGATCAACAACAAGCAATAATGCATCTGTAACAACCTCTTAGAGATGAATGAGGGTGAGTAAAATAACGGCAAAAAGGGACAAAGGATACGAGGTCTCACGTAGCACGGCCGGCTTCCTCATTCATCATCCCTTTGAAGCTCTTCGCCAACCATATTGCGGTTTCTCTCGGAGAGACCTTATCCTTCCCAAATGGCTTTAAAACAACCGCGAGCTCTTCAAGCCGACTGTGCTGTAGCAGCTCCGCAGAGAGCTCTAACAAACCCTCAAGTGCCTCAGCTCTCTGTCTAAATGATTTCACATCCAAAGTTTCTTTAGCTGGAGTTTCCTCTTCCTTCGGTCCACCACTCACCTCCGAAGAAGAATTTGGCCTGACTTCCACTGGATTTGATTTATTAACATTTTCTGAGCTGTTCGGCTTTTCTTTGACGATATTGGTGGGGGGTCTTAGATTTGGTGAAATGCTTCTAACATCCACATCTTCTCTTACCACATTCAATAGCTTACCCACATCCATGTTGGCGACGCCCATTTCGACACTCTCTACAGCCGTTTGCTGTTCGCTACCAACGCGGAAGCTGCTGTGGCGTATGACGTGTATGACATCGTCGAAAGCCGGGGTTAGATGAGGAGCCACTGTTTTCTCCAATGCCTGATTAGGGATTGATCCTTTCTCCATTGCTGTGTTTTTCGTGGCAGCTGATACGAAGGGAACGACATCAGTGATGGACGAGAGCAATTCTCTGACGGTGAACTTGTCGTCACCACCACTCTGCATAGCAATGGTGTTCCGCTCCGGCTTACTGAGTGGTAAATCATCTTTACAGACAAATTCTTGATCGGAGTTCGGGAATGATGGTTCTAGAAGTGAGCTTGAGCTCATTTCATCATTACTATTAGCGCTCTTTTGAAGATCCTCTGCAATGGGCTCTGGACTCGATGAAGGTCTAATATCACGCTCTTCTACAGAAGGAGACGGTGGCCGGGAGCACGAGCATGATGAAATCTCAGGAAGCGCAATTTCATTGGTATGCTCGGACTTGCCCATATGTTCCTTGGCCACAATAGGCGGAGATTCCTTGATAGGAAGAGGTTTTACAGCTGAATTGCTTGTTTCAGCATGTTTTACCACCGAAGGGGTTAAAGAAGGCTTTCCAGGCTCTGGGGATTGGCTGATGATGTTGTTGGGACTACGGGCCGGTCGGAATGGACTCTTCTCACGCTCAGAAGTCGTCTTGATGGGAACAGGTTTTGGAATTGCTGTATTTGGAGGGCTTGGGCTGTCTGCGCCAGCTGGTCTATGGGCAGAAATAGCCGGCCTTTTATGAATACTAGAAGGTGGAGGTCTTTGCTTTGTCTTAGCAGAGATACCATCAACCACGACATGTTTGATAGGATCGGTTGGTGATACCATATCATATTTAGGCTTGACTTTCGGAGAAGTGTCAATAATAGGTAACTGCATCAAATGAAAGGTTAGAATAACAAAATAATAATACAGGGCATGTATATATATATATAGAGTCTGGCTGGGGTGGTTTTAGAATCACCAAGGTGTTGGTGGTATAATCTTTTTGGCCATTGGATCAACCCTAACAGCCCTTGGATCATGCACAATGGTGGGCTCCACAAGTAATCACCATTGTTCACTTTTAATCCAATGGCCAAAAAGGTAAATCCAAGTAAAGCATCACGACCTTGGTGCTTTCAGAAGCATTCCAACTGAGTTATATATATATATATATATAATATATATATGCCCCTAAAAGTGCAGTGGTTACACGCACAACAAAAATTTAAAAAAAAAGCCTCATCTTTAAGTAGGGAGTCATCCAATTAATGAGGAAAAATTGATTTGATACTAGAAAATGTTTTTCAAAAATATTTTCGTAAGTAGAAGGATGCATATATGTAAGAAATTAGGTTTCCGAAGGGCATAAAGTTCAGATTTTGCAGGGATAGTCATGCAAATAAGTATCTTTGAAGCAGTAAATATGTAGTTCGGCCCATACCAGATGCTTTCCAGGATTAGATGCCTGCGCCCGTTTGGCCAAGTCAAAGTTGGTCTTGACAGGTTCGTCTGGTAGCACCTCATTAGACTTTGAACTAGAGGAAGCAGCACTAACGGGTTTAGAGCCCTTAGGGTAAGGTTCTGGAACATTCTTATTGCCAGGAGCACCATCCATCTTTAGACGACTTGCTCTCGCAGGTGAGCTGCTTTCTCTAGCTTTGCTCTCCTCTTTAAAAGCCATTAATATGTTCTTAACAGTCTTCGGTTGTTGATCAACATGTATGCATTTTGCTGAATCTTTTCTCTCTAGTTTGGAACTTGAGGTGTCTTTATGAACTCCGTGATTAGTCAAAACACCTTTTGACTCAACTGACTTGTGATCAGAACTCGGTGCTAGAGCTGATGTGCTTCTCTCACTAGAATGCATGCTGTCCTTGTCGCTGCTGGAGATGCTGCTGCTTTGGCTTTCGGACATGCTTATCTGACTACTGTTTGAAGGGGGGATGGGCTTCTCTGGCGATGGCTTTCCATGTGATGGGTCAGCGAACGGACGGTTTTGATTCACATAAGGTTGCAGATATGGATGTCTTAATATTTCAGATGCCTGTTTATAAATTTAAGAAACATTAGATACACATAGTAAGCGCGTGAGGAAGACCGTTTCAAATGGCAGAAGTTAGGAGGAAGCATACATTCGGCCGATGCTCTGGGTTCTTTCTCAACATGCTTTTGATAAGTGTTTTCCTGCATGAAATAGAACGAAGAATTTTGTCAATATAATTACAACTTACAGTAATTTTATCTTTAACTAGTTTTTCCTCTTTTTATCCCTTTTTTTCTAGTGGAAATTACAGCATCCAAGCACTACAATTTCTCATGGTCAAAAAATAACCACAGTTAAAGACTCGGAAACTGTGTTCAAAAGGCCACAGAATTTAATTTTTCAAGTTAATAAGATCAATGATAACAACTTTAAACCACTAAAAATGATGATATATCAAAATGGAGGGCTTGCCTCAAAGTAAGTACTATTTTAGGACAGTACACAATTCAATCAATTTATCACAATGCAATAAATATAAGGGTGCAAGAATACTCACAAGGAGGAAGAATAGCACGCAGGCAAAGGACCAATGGAAGATCGATTTATCTTACTTATTAATCCAGCCATATCCTGAAATCAACATTGGGCATAACTATAATCAAGGAATGTCTAACAAATTTTTAATAGGAAAAGGAAAACGGAAGAGCAGCATACAGAAAAATCCTAGTATACAGAAAATATAAAAATATTGTCGTATTTACTTTTGTTAATGTCCAAATTTGTAGACCTATGATATACAGTCACAAAAGAGGGCAGTAAACCCTAGTTGCATACTATAGAAATGTTTTCATGTATAGAATTATTGGATCACAATTGCTGACAAATTGGTCTTCTTGTTAAGACAACGATTCCATGAAACACAAGGAATCTGGCTCAGTTTGTATGGAAAATGCTCTAGGAAGCACAGACGAGCCCAAAAAAGAGGATCCTTCATTTTCGTTTTGCTGACTAGGTGAAACAAGAAAGAGAGTAAAAGGGCAGATAAAAACGAACTGTTAATCCCACCGCAATTCATCCTTCTACACTCCGAGTTGCAAGTGAGCAAAGCACAACGAACTATAGTTACGATACAAAAATATGACAGATGGGGAAGCAACCTAGCAGCTACCCTGGCAGCCAACTATACCTAGAGCTAGGACCATAGAGCAAGCAATAAAGCTTCACTATACAACTTCAGTAATGTCATGAGCAGAGAGAGAGAGAGAGAGAGAGAGAGAGAGAGAAAGGAGCATAACTACAATCGTGAGCCCTTACATACCAAATTCTCAACTTAGAACTGTAGTATAACATCAAATGAAAGGGAAAAAAGGGGTAATAGAATCTCACATCAATGTACAGATAAATACATCTAATAACCTGGTAAGATACTTCAAATTTATCCGCTCTTCCTATTCTAGAATGAATGGATGTTAGAAGAAAACGAATATTTGAAAAATTATGTCCAGTAACATTATATTAACGAAACTTAGTACTTGATCAAGAGAAAACAATATTTAAACAGTTTTATGATTCACAAACAATCCTTATTTGTCTTTTTTCTATTTTCGCTAGCATGTCTACCAGCTAAATAAAAGATTTTGATATTTCCAGAATAAGGGATCTTTCTCAATAACTTTTGTCATTTGTTGTTCCATTCTATTTATAAACCATTGCTGTAAAAGACAATGCGTAAATCTACTACATATGCGGACTGTCTGCATATACCATATGCACCGACGACCCATGGACACGCAACAAGAACACGAGCAAGCCAACTAGTGTAAATATTTATAGGTAGACAAAAGTACATTAACTATTGTATGTAAATGATAAACTTCGGCGACCACTTCTATCTACTATTTCTTCTAATGAGAAGGAGCATTCAAATGGTCTTAACTGAACATTGAAACAATAAAAGAAAAAAGAAAGAAAAGATTACACTGATATGATTATGAATTTGATTAAGTTTCCATTATACATTTTTCTTTAAATAGCTATTGTTTTACAATTAGGATAGCAAACTGCATAAGCATTTGCATGACAGGATAGCAATCACATAAGCATCCGAATATGTACAGTTATACTACATATGCACTATATACTGACTTGACCGTCAGCCCAAACTGCAGCCACCTTCAGAAAATGGTTCTTAATTGCCTCAACTTATCTTGCGGCAAGTTGCAGCTAGAGAATTAGATAATAATTTCATAGGCTAATTAATGATTTCAGCAAATAGTAGCATATATTATAAGCATGCCCAGAATGATTTGATGTTTTCTGCGGAACTCCAAAATAGATCTGAAACTAGGGTCCTAAATAAATTGAAATTTCAAAAACAATTAGAATGTTATTAAGAAGACACAAAAGGTTGCCCCAAATTGACCAAACTAGTTTATAGAAAACTATAATTTGTCTATTATATGTCACATATCATTTGTCATATTCTTTTCTCTCTTTTATAAACGGCAAGTATTGTGAAACATCAGTCTATTATATCAAGATGGTATCAAATCAAGGTTTATTACAACATTGTGGATTCTTTCTATTTTCCTTAAAAGTCTGGAAACTTTTTAATCAATATTGGAAATACAAAGCGACGTCAGCCAAGAGGTTCAAAACCACCAAAAATGAAGCTCTTTGAGCCAGATCAAAAACAGAAACCTCGATTTGAGCAGTTAATGAACTCATTCTCATTCATATGTTAGAGTAGATTACCAACACACTGACATGGCACTAGTATATATAAGCTTGCACAGTTGCATGAGAGAAGCAAATTTAAAAGGAGAAAAAATTAGGTATTATTATTGATTAGTAGCATTATTCCATAGCTATGCCACAAAGATGCAGCTGAAAGGAGATGACAGAGACGTACAAAAGCTTTGAAAGCAGGTCGGTGAGCTGCCATCTCATACATACAGCATCCTGTTACACCAAAGCAAATACAAGATAAATAGTTACTCTCAATTCTAAGCATCCTTAAAAGTGAAAAATTTAAAGGCTATCCTACCAAGAGACCAAATATCTGACTTGAATCCATAGGGAATATCTGCAAGCAGCTCTGGACACATGTAATTTGGAGTTCCAACAACCTTGAAAAGAAAAAGAAAAAGAAAAAGAAAAAAATGTAATACTAACCATAGTTAAACAATCAAGGTAATCAAACATTATGCAACCTGATGAATGTATAACTAATTAAAGGTGGTTATGAATAAGCTGACATTATTAGGTAGTTATGCTACACCTATGGCAAAACAATGCCATTTTTGGCAATTTCTATTAATTATTACTGCTGCATAAACAGCAATACAGAAAAGGAAAACTAGCCTCAGCAGAAACTGGATAAGTTACAATAGTTTCATGTCAGATACTTCTTAAAATGAGGGGTTTTAAAATCCAAACAGTAAACTAGACAACTTTAAAAGGACAGCTTCCTAATATGACATGTGCAATCACAGTTCAACAATGTAGTGATGGGCTAAATATAAATATAAAATCTTATTCAAGAACCGCACATGAAAGAACTTAAACCAAGAAGGGAAAGTATAGCCTATTCTGATGTGAAAATATGCATGCAAGTACTTTAAAATTTCATGCTGTTCAAATTCATTGATGCCAAGCAATAGTTTCGCAGAGAAACAAATGGTTTTTTTCATAATCATACGCATGAGAAGAATATATAGTACCTAACTGCTTACGTAAAGAATTAAAACTATGAGGAAGATAATAAGGTAGAAAATTATAATAGTAGCTATAAAGTAAAGGAAAACCATACAGAGGAAGCCAAGTCATCTGCCTTTAATGTCTTAGCAAGCCCAAAATCTCCTGCAACATGATTAAAACGAAGTGTTACCAAATCCAAGCCAGGAAACGAAAAGAATAAGGGGTGTCTGGTTCCAGGTAAAACCATGGAAAACAATTTTTCACGGAAAATAGTTTTCGGTGGGAAAAAAGTTGTGTTTTTTTTTATGTTTGGTTTGTAGGAAAAGAAAATAAAAAAAAAATTACTTTTTTAAAAAAAATTATTATATAAAAAAAAATATTTTAAGTTTACTTAAGTATATATTACTTATATATTTTATACCATGCTTTATGCATATATGATGGTACTTATTGCACTATATATATAACATTAATATATATTATGCTTGGATTATGCTTGGTTCTGTGGAAAATCGAGCTACACCGCTCACACGTTCCACAAGGCCTCGCGTGCATCCGTGGACCGCGTGAGTACTCCAAGCCACAGCACCGCATTTTTTCCCCCTTCCGTTATCATTTTCCGATCTTTTAGAGCAGAAAATGAAAAAACAGGTTTTTACACAAAATCCGTGAAAGTATTTTATGCAAAAAACTATTTTACCGCGGCCAAACGCTCGGAAATTTTTTTTCCAAGCCGAAAATAATTTTCGGCTCAGTTTTACAACCAACCAAACATCCCCCAAGTAAAAAACATTTCTGACATAGATCTGTCATGAGCAACTAACCAAGACGAACGTCCTGATCCTTGGTCAGAAATATGTTTGAGCACTGCAGGCAATACGCAAAACAAATCACGTAAACATTGTCAAAAATAGAAAAGCATACACATTTTACTTCTAATCTTGGCACGCACCTTAAGATCTCGATGCAAAACAAAGTTGGAATGCAAGTACTCAACAGCTAATAACAGTTGAGCGAACCACTTCAACAGTTTCTGAAGAGCATTAGCAATTGTTAACACATTATCAATTAATAAAATTTTCAGCAATGTATAACAATATCTAAAAAATTTCGTTGTGCCACCTCCTCAGGAAAGTACGTTCCGTTTGATCTCTTCATCAGCTCAGCGCTATTAGATGCCACAAAATCCATAGTAAGGCAAAATGCATGATTTATTTGAAGGAAAAGATAAAAGAAAGCCCACATTGCCAAAGGACACTCACATATCTCCACCTTCACAGTATCCAGTGACAATGCAAACATAGCAACCCTACAATCAAAGCAAAATTTCAACAAAAACAGAACCGCAAAGGCGCAAATAAAAATCTAACAAGCTATACAAGATGAAACCTTCTCCACCCAAGCTTCCTTGAACTCGACGATGAAAGGGTGCTGGAGCCGAGCAATGAGAGCCATCTGCAATCAATTCTCCACACAATCCATAAGGAATCGTTCTTTACTAACTAAATTCGCAAGAATAATTCATCGATCGGTTCGTTTTCACTGACCTCTTGATGAGCAGATCTTCTGCAGCGTTCGGTCTGCCTCGCAAGTCGAATCTTCTTTAACACATATCTGAAATCCAAATGGTCCGGAAGAAATTAAGAAACGAGAATCTCATACCTAAATAAAAGGATGAAAACAACTACACATCGGGATAACCCGATTCAAACTTACTTCGTTTTCTCCTGCTTATGATTCACGAGAATCGCAGCCCCGAAGGCTCCCCTGCCGATCTGCTCCATGATCTCATACTGATCCATCCGCGACTCCATCGATTCGATCCCCCGCAACAATAAACCAGTGCAAATCTCCAAATCACAGCTTTAAATACTCAAAACCATTGGGTTTTTTTTTCGCATCCACCGATCTAATTTCTCTCCAACCACCTCTACGTCATGCAAATTAAAGAGCTCAACTATACATCTCTCTCACTCCGAGATCGAGATCCAACGCTCTAATACAACAAAATCCGTACTAATACTCTCAAAATTTTGGCATTTAATCCGAGATCGGATTGAGATTAGTACTCTTTTGCCCTAATAATCGGATCCGCGTAGGTAAAACCCCTTACCGAATCTGATCTCGCGCCATCGCCCACCACGCATTGCTCCTATCGTCGCCTCCGCCGCCTCTTGGATCACCGCATCGCCGATCTACGCGTATACTTCGCCATTTTTCGCCGCGAAAGCTCCATTGAAGCGAATCTGAAGGAGAAAAAGGATCGGATCGACCTTCTAAGAACGATCTTGTTGATCTCGTATGAGATCTTTTAGGATTTTTGTCGGAGAATGGGATCGAAGAGAGCAATGTGGCTCTCCTCTCTCTCTCTCTCTCTCTCTCTCTCTCTCCTGTAATTAGCTCTCGCGCCGGAGCGAGCGAGAGAGGTACTTAGCTCGTTTTTTTTTTTTTTTTGGCCTTTTTCTCGCGTCGTTTGATCGATTTGGTACTTTTTAAACTATAGTGGGGAGTGTCGGGGAGCAGAGATATATATGTTGAGCTTTAACCATGGGGTTTTAAAAGGGTTAATTGCATCATTAGTCCTTAAGTCACTAACCTTTACCTTTTTGTCACATTGGTCCCTAACCTTTTCTTATTTTTATTTTTTTCCTACTGTTCCTTTTTAGCATTTATATTTTGTTACAGTTAATTTCCCACTGTTTAAAATTTCGCCCTATTCTTATTTTTAGTTGATGCCACTTGTATGATTTTTTGGCGTTTTGTCCCCCTTAACCTTTTGTTCATAAATAACTCCTGTAAAATATAATTACAGAAATAGTGCTCTTCTTATCCAAACAAATGTCGCACTGAACATCAAAGTGTTGGTTATTTATTATTGACTAAAATAGATTCAACTTTCTACTCTGTGACAATAGATCCAAGAGATTAATAAGTTGAGTTGGATGAGCTCAATAAGTTGAGTGGAGCAGTAGTTCACAATAGATCTAACGATAAGAGACCCAGCAACAAATCTAACATTCAAATAGGTTGAGTTAAGTCGAAACCTGTAAACAATTTTGATGAGCCCTAAAATGCGATGGGTGTGCTCTTCCTATCAACATATACTTTTGGAATAATTAGTTAGTATTTACGATCAACAAGTGGTATCAGAGCTAGTAGCACAAAATCAATTCCCACATACTGTATCAACGATATAAATTTTTTAGTACTTCCTGCCACGTGATAATAGGCACATGAAACTAATAAAATGAGTACTTCCTGCCCCACGACACTAGGCTCAGGAGAATAATAAGTTGAATGGAACTGCGGTCCACAATAGACCTAATGGCAAGAGACCAAACAATAAACCTAATGTCCAGGTGAACGAGATAATTTACTTATCTTATTTTGGAGCACAATTTTTCAATTACTATGCTCTGGTTGACTTAGCTGCTCGAAAAAATTTAAAAGAACTATCGTGCCGTAACAAAGAGAATACGTTAATCCAATTGTCATGTTCTAAAATACGATAACTGAATTATCATGTTCAATTTAATTAATTTCCGCATGACCTTTTTTGTCCAGCGTGGTGCTCAGGTGGACAAAAAGAGAATTATTTCTGCAATAATAATTTTGCAGGGATCATTTGTAAAAGAAAAATGTAAGGAGGCTAAATGCAAAAAAAATTCAAAAAATCTAATTAAAAATAAATAATAAAAAAGTTTAAATTATATATTGATGACCAGGGACATAGAAGGATCTTTGTCCCCGTGATTTTACTGATTTATTACTCAGCACGAATCATAAAGCCATAACATGCTCCGCTGGAAAAGCCTTAATTTGACGGCCAGTTACAACAATACCTGCTAAAATTTTAATATTTATAAAAAAAAATTGCCAAGACCCGAGCCAAAAATTTGTCTTTAGATGACAAGATATAAGATTTAGACATAATATCTAATACGCCCCTGAAAATTTTTAAAATATCTAATTTATTTCTACTTTTTTAAATTTTAAATATATTCCTCGTATAGTTCTCTGTTATTCAAAAATACTCTCGCTGTTAGTACTCGTTAAGTTATCTCAGATTAAACTCAGATTAAATTTCTATCTGAGTTAAAAAATTTAAAATGCCTCTTTTGCCCTAAGGACAAATAAGAAAAGCTGATTATAGTAGAAGGGTATATTTGAAAAGACAAAATCAAAATACTTTTTTGTCCCTACATTAAGGCAAATAAGAAAAATAGGTGAGGGTAGAAGGGTATATTTGAAAGGGCGAAATAGTAATTTCATAAAGATAACAGTTATTGCTAGCAGTTCACTAACAAAATTTAACTCTATGAGTATATTTGAAATAACTTAGAACATTAAAGGGGGTATTTTTAATATTAATCTTCTAAAAAAGATAAATCAGAAAGTCAGGAACTTTTCAGGGGTATATAACCAATTGTCCCTAAAATTTATATCTCGTTCTGAAATTTATAGATAGCAATGCTTTAAAATAAGTTTATTATGTCCAAATATTTCGGTATATAATACTTTCCTTACCGCGCCCTTCTATATGGTACAGTATTATTAACTAGGATTAATTACATACAGGTCCCCACAAATATAGTGAATAGCAAAAATATTCCTGCAAAGTTCAACTTTTGCAAAATGTCCCAGCAAAAATTCTACCGTCTACAAAAATGTCCCTACTGTTATACTCTGTTAGAATTTTTGAATTAATAGTTAAATTTTTAACTCTCATTAGTTAAGAAGGTCAAATGACCCTTTTACCCCCATCCTCTTCCTCTTCCTCTTCCTTGATCCGCCGACTCCTCCGGCGGATCCGCCGACCCTCCGCCGCCTCCTGGCCGCCCTCGTCCGCCCCTTCAGCCGCCGCCCTCGTTCGCCCCCTCCGCCGCTGCCGCCGCAAGGTCGGCCTCCTCCTCGACCAAGCTGGCGATCCGCGGCTCGAGGCGCCGGATCGCGGCGAGGAACGCGTCGCGACGGCGCGGCGCCGGGGGGGCGCCGCGCAGAGCACCGACACAGTTGACGGCGATGATGGCGCCGTCGCCGCGGAGGCCGAGGGACTCGAAGTCAAGCTCCGCCACCCGCCCGGGGGAGGGTGGACGGCAACGAAGCGGAAGGGGAAGCGGGGGCACCGCCGCTGGCCGCCACCGCCCCCTTCTTCTTCTTCTTCTTCTTCTTCTTCTTTGTGTCTCCTTTTTCAGGGACATATTTGTGAGGGAAAAGAGTCATTTCACAGACTCACTGTTAAAAAATAAACAGTTCTCTAACAACAACTGACCAGAGGGATATATCTGCAAGAATTAGGACTTTTGCAGAAATATTTTACAAAAGTTGAACTTTACAGAAATATTTTTACTATTCACTATATTTTGCGGGGACCTGTATGCAATTAACCCTATTAACTATCATGGTACTTAAAATTGTGCTTTGAAAATTGTGCTTTTAACTAATTACTACTTACGGCAGTCATTTCGGTTCTTAAAAAATTATCTGTATTCTTTGAGTGCTATAATAAAAAAAAAGCAAAATAAATTAAAAATTATTTGATATTTATATAATTATTAAATTATTAAGAAGTTGAAAATCGAACATATATATATATATATATTCTTACTAATAATTCTCAAAGCTAATAAAAAATATATTATAGTTCACAAATTATTATGATATTTTTCTTGTTATTTATTATAATCTCATTATAATCTCATGAGGATTGGTTGGTCATATGTATATTCGCCTACATGAGGGGATCCGGTGTCACGCCTCCCCTGTCGCTTAGTCGCCGACACTGATAGCTCACTCGCCACTGGAGAGTGCTAGTTTTCAGTGTAACCGTGATATGTCACGGCTGGGACACATGCATAAAAATATAACCCTCTTTATGGAAAAAAAAAAAAAAAAGAGTCTGAAATATAACAATCACATAGAGTAATATGGTACTTCAAACCAATCAAATTGTTTCCTACAGATTCACTTATTCTATAATAATTTTAAAAAAATATTTTTATTGTACTTTTTTTTCTTAAAAGAACGGATGTGATCGGCTGAATATCGATAATATGGTGTATCTACTACACAGCGGACTTCCTCCTCTCCGCCCCCCACATGTGATATTTGCCAACCCATTGACAGGAGGGTGTTTGCTAATTTTCTAGCTAAATATTTTTAAAATTTATACTTTTTGGAAAAGATAATTTTATAGAAGTTTTTTTTTCAAATTTTATAAAAATAGTGTTTTTTAATTTTTAATTTGAAAAATAAATCCTATGAATAAAATATTTTTTTCTTAAAAATAGCTTTTTATGTTTTTTTTTTCGTGAAACCAAACACTTCTTAGTCCATTAGGAATGACCAATCAGTAATAGAACTGTCAATCCAACTCATTGTCGGAGGTTTAAAATTGGCTTGAACTCGGTCCATTTGTTTAGTAAATGAGTCAATCACGTGTTCACTCTTTTAACTCGAAAAGTATATGATCCAAACACGAGTCGACTCTAGCTCGCTTATATTTAACTCAATATAGCCATAAATAAATAAATATAATGAACAAATATTTGAATCAAACGCCTTCTTACTCCCACGAGAACAGTCAATCAGTAATAGGACGGTTAATCCAGCTCGCTATTGGAGACTTAAAATTGGATTGAACTAGATCTGCTTATTCAATAAATGAGTCAATCATAAGCTCACTCTTTTAATTCAAAAAAATACACGAGATGAACACGAGCCAACTCGTAATTGAATTATTGCACTTCATATAAAACTGCATAATGCATTCTCTCCTTAATCCCAAATTTAGCCAAAATATTTTCTAATATTTTAGTAAAAATGTATGAAGACCCCCAACTATGACAATAATTGTTAATTTAGACCAATGTTTTAAAAATATGGTCGAACAGCGATCGAAAATATTATCAGGTCAAAAGTGCATCAACCATTAGTTAAACCAGCGACGTCAGCATTACGTCATAAATATTTAATTTTAATTTTAATTTTTTTATATAAAATATATGCATATATTATTGTTCTAGGAATTGGGCTGGAATACTATTAGTTGGAATCCAGCTCTTTTGCTATCGAGTTTTTCATCCTTGGATAAAAAATTATAGGGTTAGAATGATAATGGTCTCCTGGGGTTTAATAGTGGTCCCCTATGGTTTAGTGGGTGGTTGATTGAATAGTATGATCTAAATAGTAGAATTGATTAAAGTGGAGATCTAACGGCTAAAAAATCGATAGCAAAAGAACTAAAATACTATTAATAGTATTCCAGCTCAACTCTTGTTCTAGTATCATATTTAATTATATTAATATTTAGATCAAATTAAGTAGATATAAATTTTAAAGTTTTATTTTTTACAAAAACTAAGTTGATTTTAAACCGTTAGATTTTAATATGACTTGATTAAGAAAATTCAGCTGGTTTAATTAAAATCGGACCGATTTACCGGTTCGATAATTGAACAGTCAACTCTAACGGCGCAAAGTAATTTTTTGACTTATCCTATTCAAAAGAGTAAATTGAACCACTTTATAAACTGGGTCACGGTCAGACCGATCGAATCGGCCGATTCGACCCAGGTTTTAAATCATTAGTTTAGACTACTTGCTACATTATTATTATTAGGTATTCATATTTTGTCATTTTGTATACGTTGGCCATTAAATGGTACAAATTGAATCTATTAAATATGATCTTAATGTTAAGATGGTGTTCGTTAAATAGTTTGAGGCATACTAGTACACCTGCATGTGCAAGCAATAATTTCTCCTCAACTGCAGGCCATTATCAAATAGAACTCTAAACTCTGACTTTTCTTATTGGCACTGTTACTTCAATTTAGTATTGCTTATAGTTAAAATTATTTAATTTCATATTTTACAACGTCTAAAAAATTTGAAAGTGCTATAGATATATTTTTTAATACTGTAAAATTACACTGAAAATTATCATCGGAAAAGCAAGTGATTAGATGCTTTTGCAGTAGTAATTTTCACTATAATTTTACAGTATTAAATGAGCGAAGACTACAACTATTTTTATACTTTTTAAATTTGAAAAATATAAAAGTGATTACGTTTGGCCATGGGCAAAGTCAAAGATTTTATTTGGAAGGGCCAGTTTTATTAAATTTGGAAACAAACTTTAGTTCTTGGGACATATAAGCTGATAATGTTACCAACATAAGAAAACGCCAATTCATATTTAATTATTAGTAACATAATAGTACTTCATCTGATAAATAGTTCTTAAATTCGGATATTGTTATTATCTAGTTATTTATAACCTATTGATTGGACTTAGTATAAGAAAATTGATTTATAATTATCAAAAGTAGGGCAAAGAATTTATAAAAAAGCAATAAAATCAAAAAATGCCGTAAATGTTTGGTTACTTACTATAATATATGGAACAGTGCTATTATAATATTTAATAATATTATCTTATATATTATTAATGTGTTGACAAATCTATATAAGTGTTTGAAATTTATGTATTGTCCAATCACAATCCTCCGTATTATAAGTGTCAACATATTGATAATATGAGATGACCAAATTATTTTTCTATATAGAAGAGGCCAAATGAATAAAAAAAATATTCAAATAAATATGGAACAAAAAAAAAATTCCACATAAATAGAATTAAGTTCATTAACCCTCCATGCTATAAATGTGGCTTCGCCTCTAGGGATGCAAATGGATTCGAGTTGGTGTACCTCTCGTCCCAAATGGGATAGCAAATAAGAATCAGTATTTTTTATAATCAGATACGGATTTAGGTCGAGGGACGTGATAAAATTGATCCACTTCAAATTCACCAAGTGAGATAATTTTTATTTCTTTTAGAATATTATTTAAGTTTTAATTTTTTATTCTTTCTAAAATAAGTGTGATTTAAGAGATAGATGATTTTATGATTCTTCTGTTATATTTTTATTTTTAATTAAAATAATAAAAATTTAACTTTAAATTTGAATTAAAATAAAAAATTTAGGTTTTGTTGGGTATCATGTTTGTTTTTATTTTTTTTAAATAGAATTTTATATATCAAAAATGTAGGAGTAGGTAGTAATCTTTTCATCCAAAATCTTTATTTAGTAATAAAAAATAAAAATCTGAAAATACTTTCTTTTACCTCTAATTTTTTTTTTAAACAAAGAGCAATGCTACTGATACACCTCATGTAAAAGTGAGGTGTAAATCTTACACCTTCTTCATCCAAGAATCGTTATTTTCACTTTTCACATTAAGTGTTTTTTTTTTTTTTTTTTTTTACTAAAACCTATTTAGGTTTTTATGAACCTTAGAAAGACGTAAGATCTACACTCGTCTGGAGTGTATAAGTAGAATTTTTCTTAAACAAAGAGCAATGTTATTGCTTACACCATCTTCATCCAAAGACAATCATTTTTTTTATTTGGCACATCAATTTTTTTATTTTTTAAAATCCATTTAATCGAATATATTGTAAGATAATCAATTATAACAATAAAAACAAAAAATTTCTCCAACAAGTTAAATTATATAGAATTAGTATTTTAAAAAAATAAAAATAAAAATAATACTACCAAACAAGACTTTAGTTAGCAGGGAGATTCAGGACTCTGGTAAAAAATAAATTTTTAGAAAAAAAAAATTTAGGATGCACCGGGTATATTACTGAGGTGGCGTTCCCAACCAATGGGATTGTCCCCTTTGGATTAATATGTCTCATCACGGTTAATAGAAAAAATATTTTTATTATATTTTTTTTCAAATAGAGAGATATGATTGATTTGTTACTTACTGATGATGTGGTGCAAGTGTGACACAGTAGACTTCCTCAATTTTTTTTTTTCTTTTTGAGAGAAAGATAGCACGCTACCCGCTTCGTTTATTTCGTATAGAAATAAATTCGGCTCGCAATGTGAATCAATTAGGATTCGAACTCGCGACCTCGGGTATCAATCACCAAGCCCCTTTGCCACTTGCGCTAGGGACGGTCGGTGACTTCCTCAATTTTTAGACGACCCCGCCATAAAGGCTTGGCGGGTCTCCCGTCCCTGGACCCGCCCCGTTTGCAATCCCTATCCGCAACCTTTTCATGAACAACCCAATTCCAAATTTGGCCAAACTGGAAGAGGAGGGACCACACGTCAGCACCAGGTGGCTGCATTGGGGTAGCATGGTGGGCCCGGATTAAGTGGGGAGAAGTCATCATGGCATGGCCTGCAGTAAGACTCATTTTGACAAACAATGTGAGCTCCCATTTTGATTGAGACTTGTCGTTGTAAGCAATGTGTTTGTTAACAATCCACATGCGCCAATAGCACCGAATTAGCTGTGCATCATTATTTGAAAAAATAAAAAATAAATAAAACACATACTTTTAATATTAGCAATTGGATTTTCCTAGTTCAATCGGTCCCTCTACTCGACATATAAAGCGCATTTGTTTCACTGAAAGGAGAGAGAATAAAGTAGTTTTCGACCGTAAATATCACTTATGATGTTTGATTTATTAGAATTTTATCTTCGGTCGAAACTCAAACTCCCAAAAGAATTTGACCGAAGTCAACTATGAAAAAAAAAGTGAGAAAAAGATAATAAAATATTAATCTATTTCTTACACTTTCAGTTTTTATATCATTTACTTCCTGTGAAATAAACAACAAAATTAAAAAAACTTCATTTTTACAGTTGTAAAAATAAATAACTGAAGAAAAGTAACTTTCACATCAACTCTAGTTCACCCGAAAGTCTATTTCAGTCTGAACTTTATTTCCAGTTAAACAAACAGGCTTAATAATGTCTTCCAACGCGACCTTGTCAAAGTTTAGAATGCAGTGAAATCAGCTATTGTTTTTGTTCTAGCACTTGAAAATTGAAAATAAATTTACCCTATTATTCAATCATAATACTTTACTTTCATCTCTGAGAATAGAAGAAGTAGATTCTTTTCTATTTTGAACCGTCGCAATATTATCAATAAGAATATACACTACCAATATGACTGGTGAATTCAATAAAATTGAAAGATTAGGGTGCAATTCGGCAAACCTAAGTTTAAAGACATATACGCCACCAATATGACCGTTGAATTTAGTAAAATTGAAAGTTTAAGGTGTAATTCGGCAAACCTAAGTTTAAAGAGTCCTTGTACATGTATCCCTTACTATTTTTACATTAAACTTTAATTTATCCTTCTACAGTTTAGCATAATTTTACTTTCTCACACTTTCTTTAACAGTTCTGCACTTTATGATTCTATTATTGTAGTTTTATTTTACTGTAAAGATCCATAGTTCGATAGAATTGAAGTAGCATATTTTACAATCTTCATGGAGATCAAATATAACAACTTACTATCCTCTTATTTTATAGTTTGTAAAATTTATTATAAAATATATATTGAGTAGGACTACTGTACTATTAGGAGCGCAGCAGTCTTTGTGCTCCTAATTTTTTAATCATCTATCAATTTTGATGAAAGATTAGAATGAGAGAGAAAAAAAAAATTAGGAAGAATTTGGACGTCTTAATTTTTTTTCTCATTAAATTTCTCTCCGATTTCCATATTACTCTCTTTTCTTTTCTTTTCTTTTCTTTTTTATTTTTATTTTTACTTTTTCTTTTTATTTTTTTTTCTTCTTTTGTAAGAGAGAGAACAACACCTGGGTTTGAGAGTTAATAAGATGTGGAAAAGAACAAGAGCCGACACACCAACCAATGAGAGCTGTCAAGGACAGAGCAAGTGGAGCTAACATTAAATTCTCGGGTTAATTACACCATTGGTCCCCAACCTTTGCATCAATTTTCAGTTGAGACCCCAATCTTTTTTTTTTTGCAATCAAGTCCCTAATCTCTTGATTTCATTACAATTAAGTCTCAACCGTTAGAAATGTGTTAAAATTGATGAAAAAATGCCACGTCAGCGCCACGGAGGCGCCGTGTCAGCGCCACGGAGGCGCTGTGTCAGCAGATTGCAAAAAAAAAAGGTTGGGGACCAAATTGAAAAACAGTGCAAAGGTTGGGGGCCAATGGTGTAATTAACCCATTAATTTATAAATTCAAAGCAAGATTTTTATTTGAAGATTTAAATTTTAAATTTAAATTTAAATTTTGGATTCAAATTTAAATTCGAATTCAAATTCTGATTTTGTATTTAATTTTAAATTCAAATTCACATTTTGAATTCTAAATTCTAATTTAATTTCAAACTTTGATTTGGATTTCCAAATTCAAAATGTGAATTTGAATTCGAAGTTTAAATTCAAATTTAGAATTGAAATCAAATATTAAATTCAAATTTAAAATTTGAATTCAAATTTTAAATTTAAAATGAAAATTTTGAATATTATTTTAAATTTAAATTCATATTTTAAATTTAAATTTCAGTTTCAAAATTTTCATTGTAAATGCAAATTGAAATATCAAAATCAAAATCAAAATTTTAAGTTTGAATTCAAAATTTAGATTCAATTTAAAATTCAAATTTAAAAATTGAATTTCAATTCAAAATTTTAATTTAGCTTTAAATCAAAATTGTAGTTTAAATTCAAATTCAAAATTCTAATTTTTGGTTAGTTCAAAATTTTAATTTTAATATTAATTTCGAATTTAAATTTAAAATTTTGAATTTTTATTTTTGGGGACTAAAGTGAAAAAATGTGAAAAGTTTAGGGATCAAAATTAAAATACAAAAGGAAGCCAAGTAGACGCTGACGTGGCGATTCCGTTAATTTTAACCCATTTTTTAACGGCAGGGACGTAATTGTAATGAAATCAAAAGATTAGGGACTTGATTGCAAAAAAAAAAGGTTGGGAACTCAATTGAAAATTGATGCAAAGGTTGGGGACCAATGGTGTAATTAACCCTAAATTCTCCTTAGAATTCAAGTCACCTGCTGCATGGGGATTGATTTATTATGCAAAGTGGTAAATTGGGCAGCAAAAGTTTTACTTTGACCCTCCATTGAAATTAATACTCTTTTCAAACTTTTTTATTGTTAAATTTTAATGATATGACTGTCAGGTAAATATTTATTCTTCAAAAATTTAAACTAATAAAGAACCGATGTTTAAATATTTTTATATTTAATTAGAGCATAAAGTAAAAAAAATAAAATAGATACACGAATTTTTTAGATCAAAATTTGTCGTACCAAAGATAATCATTCTGGATGGAATCAACAGGACACCAACATAGCTAGTCTCAGTGTCACCTTCGGCTAGTGAACTTAACATTAAATGATAAAATTAGTCAAATTTGAAATATTTATGATAGTTCGAGATTTACTATGTACACTTTTTTAAAAACAGAGGTCAAAGTAAAATTTTCATAAAAGTTCAGGTGCGTAGGGTAATTTACCTAGATTGTACTTGAGATAGATTGGAAAATCTTGATTGGTTGAGCCAATTCGATCAAACCTAGATTAGTCGTATCAAATTCTGAATAAAAAAATTGACAGAATAGGGATATAAGTCGTTAAATAGCATTCTATCTTACTTTAATATTTATAAAGAGTGTTATCTGACATCTCATATCCTTATCATACTATAGAATAAGTTCTACTAAACAATTCTTTTTCCCAACTTTTGGGCTTTATGGTTGGACCTTGCATACATGGGAATAGGATTCAGGCTTACTCTAAATCATTTGACCCCTCTCCAGTTTAAAAAGGCTTAGCACTCAAACCTTAATATATATATTATAATATTTAGCCTGAACTTTATAATTATTGTAATTAAGTACCATAATCTAATTTAGTTGACTAAATATTGACGTATTACTAATATGCAAATCATATACTATCTTAATCAATGCCCCGTCATTAATCACAATATTACTACATCACTTCTACATTAGTGACATATCAATATTTAGTCAATTAAATTAGGCTACGGAACTTGATTGTAATAATTCAAAAAATTCGAATAAAAAATTATAACAAATTAAAAATTTGAGGACTAAAATGTCACGCACCTTATAGTATTAAAAAAAGGCTAAATTACAGAAAACCCCCCTGTCAATATCCGCTTTTTCACTTTCTCCCTCTGTCATTCAAAAACCTACATTTTGCCCCCTTAAAAAATAAAAAATATTCACTTCGCCCCCCGCCGTCAGTGTTCCGTTAGGGTTTCGTTTATATCTTATTTTTTATACCCAAAATATTTCTGAAACCCTCATTCAGGCCCACACATATGCCCTCGGCCGTCGCCTCGCCCTCCGCCGCCTCGCCCTCGCACGAAGTCGGAGTTGGGGTCAAGGGAGGCGTGGGCGAGGTGCGGGATGCGGGATGAGCAAGATTGGGGAGGAGGAGATGAAGAAGATGGGAGTATTTTGGTCATTTTGTCACACCGTACTCCCCTGTGAACATTTTTTATTTTTTAAGAGGGTAAAATATAGGTTTTTGAATGACAGGAGAGGAAAAATAAAAAAGCGGGTATTGACAGAAGAATTTTATATAATTTAGCCTAAAAAAAACTACAAAATAATAGCATAATATGGGTCCTTAGATGAAGAGGGTGTAAATCACACTTCCTTTTGAACTATATTAGTAGCATTGCTCTTTAAAAATGAGAAATGACATCACAAAAGATGGTGTATGATTTACACTCTCCATTCTAGAGTTTAAAAACTCTCTGAGTTGGTTAGTATATTTGTTTTTTAAAAAAATAAGAATCCAATATAAGACCTTGGATTAAAAAAATATATAAAATTTACACCTTTTTTTGGAATGGACTAATAACATTGCTCTTAACAAGTTAACCAAAGGGATCGACATAGAGGACCCAGCAAATGATGATCACATAAAGGGGAAAAAAGAGTTATTCTAATAATGGTTTGATTTTCTAAGTAAGATTCATTTCAAAAGTTTGTCCTTTGCTTGGTTTATTAAAAATGGCAAAATGCTTTGCTCTTACATCATGCTTATCATTGTTGCATAGATTTTATATTCTTTCTTTTTCTAAAGCTGTTTCTTACCAAACTGATAAAGTGGAGAGCAATGGCACAACCACCCTCATGTGGTTACAGCATAGGGTTCTTTGCAAATTGTTAGGTCAAATGCTTATTTCTTCTTCTAAATTCTGGCCCCTCTCTCTCTCTCTCTCTCTCTCTCTCTCTCTCTCTCTCTCTCTCTCTCTCTCTCTCCACCTTAGAATTTCTTCTTAGATATAATCTTATCAACTACTAATATTTTAAAAATCAGGTCGAGCAACGATCTTGTTACTGGGCTAAAGGTCACTGACCAGTGACGTCAGCATGACGTCACAAATATTTAATTATTTTTTAAAATTTATTGTGTAAACGTATATATTATTATTATTATTATTATAAGGTTAAATTATAAAAAATTTTTCTGTAAATACCCGCTTTTTTACTTTCCTTTCCCGACTTTCAAAAATCTATATTTTACCTTCTTAAAATTTTAAAAATATTTTTAGGAGGGTACGGTATTAAGGAGAGGGCAAAATGATCAAATTGTCCTTCTTCTATAAAAAAAATAAAATTTTAATAGATATTTTTTTCATTTTAAAAAGTATTTTCGGTATAAATTATAAGAAATGGACGGAATAGTGATGGAACCCTAACAATGCAACAACTTGAAATGTTGAGGGGGTAAAATGTAGATTTTTAAAAGTTAGGAAGGAAAAGTGAAAAAGTGGATATTTATAAGGAAGTTTTCTACAATTTAGCCTATTATAAAATACTGATTTTTGGACCAAAATAAGTAGATATAAGTTTTTAAGTTTTATAATTCATAATAGAACAAACAATTTGCAAAAATTAACCATAAATAAAATTAAAATTTACACTACTGAAGAAAAAAAATAAAAAATAGAAAAAGTTAGACAGTTTGTTTAGAACTAAACTACCAGTTTCCCAGTTTGCTGGTTGAGCCGCCAGTTCGAACGGTTCAAAACAGATTTTCAGCTTATCGAATTCAAGGAATTGAACCGAACTGCTTTACTAACTAGGTCACGGTCGAACTAGCCAGCTCAACCCAGGCTTTAAGACATTGCCAAAAACCTGCTATATTAAAACCCAAGGCTAGGGGCATGACTTAGATTAAGAACTTTGTGGGATTTGAAATCCTAACCCCTTGGTGGCTTCAGGGGTACCTAACTAACTACTTTGATATTTATGGTTTTGTAGTTATGCTAAGCTACACTAAGATCCAAATATTTTAACCACCAACCTAGACATTAATACTGATGCTTCACCGACCGTCCCTAGCGCAAGTGGCAAAGGGCTTGGTGGTTAGTGCCCGAGGTTCCGAGTTCGAATCCTAGTTGATTCACATTTTTAGCCAAGTTTATTTCTAAAATAAACGAAGCGGGTAGCGTGCTACCTTTCTCTCAAAAAAAAAAAAAATACTGATACTTCTTGCAACAAAGGACCTAAAAATTCCAAAACTCAGATTGTCCAAATTAACATGCACTTACTTGGTTGGTAAAGCATAGTTATCAGTAACTTTTAAATTGTAGTACAACAATAGTGTTATTTTTGTTTATCTTGAAGTAGCAACATTTGTTATTGCATATGGGACCACATTTTCTGTAGGGGCAATTGCTTATATACTCCTGAAAAGTTTCCGACTTTCTGATTTATCTCTCTTAGAAGGTTAATATTGAAAATACTTTTTTTACGTTCCAACGTATTTCAAATATACCCCAAAAGTTAAATTCTGTTAATGAACGGTTAACAATATCTGTTATCTCTGTGAAATTACTATTTTGCCTCCATCACCGACTTTTCTTATTTGCCCTTAAGTTAGAGATACAAAAAGTATTTTGATTTTTGGTCTTTTCAAATATACCCTTCTACCATCACCAATATTTCTTATTTGTCCTTAAGTTAAGGGCAAAAGAGGTATTTTAATTTTTTTAAAACTCCGGTAGATATTTAACTCACGTTTAACTCAAGTTAACTTAACGGATGGTAACTGCATGAATATTTTTGAACAACGGAGGAATATATGAGGGATATATTGAAAAGAAAAAAAAGTAGGGATAAATAAAATATTTTCGAAATTTTGAAGGGTATATAGGTAATTATTCTTTTTCTAGAACCTAATTTTCTATATACGGATTAATTCCATCGCTGATGAATCTTATGTGAGAGGTAGCGCTGCATCATATACTGAGGATTAATCTCAAGGCATAGCCTGAGTTGGGCCTTGGGTACATGGCTGTAGTAGGTTTTTTTTTTCTTTTTTTTTTTTTTTTGGTTTTTTTTTTTTTTTTTTTTTGAGAGAGAGAGAGAGAGAGAGAGAAAGATGGTATCTTATCTATTTCATTCATTTTTTAGAAATAAAATAGTTAAAAATGTAAAGTAATCATGCTTCAAACTTGAAACCTTTGGTACGACACCTAAAATGACCACAACTTTAACAATGCCCAAAGGGAGTGCGTCCACCTCGTGTGTGGTTCGCCCGGCCTACTTTACATCTCTACTAGAGATGGAAGAAACCTGATGAGATTTGGGCGCACTCAATAGTGAGCCGTCCGGTCTGTTTTACATCCCTATCAGAGATGGAAGAAACTGATCCAACCTGAGCAATCCGACCTAATCAAATTTGGGCTAGATCAATTGTCGATGAATCGAAACCCGGCTTGACCACTCAAGCAACTTGTAAAGTTTAACTCGATGAACCGAAACCCGCAATGTAAAATCCAGAAACCCAAAACCGACCAATTCGTAACCCGAACTACGTAAATCCGAGTGATAATAAAACCAGAAGTACAACGACCCAGCCCACTAAACTATATAAATGGGCCAGCCCACTAAACTATATAGATGGGCTAGCCCATTAGCATGAAATGTTGTGCACATTTTTGCGGTAAAAAAGTAAGGAGAAACCTCAACTATATTACATTTTGAAATAGGACCTTCTACTTTTTCTAATGACACCTCGATTTCTAATTATTTTTTATTTGAGTATTCTTGTTGGATTAGGTTGAACATGTTGTTAATTTAATGACTTTACTGATTATTAAACATTAATTATTTAGTTTTATTTGCTGGGCGATTATTTGATATAGTAAATTTGATGAAGTTATTACTATATTTTCGTAAAATATTAAATTTAGTTGATTAAAATCATTTAATTGAAAAAGTTACAAGTTAATAGAGTGCTAAATATAATAATAAAATTGAGTGGACCATTTCAAAATGGACTTTTGTGAAAGGGGCCTGGGTTTATATAATAATTTCACCCTCTAATAGTAAACGTGCACAAAATTTGAAGTGAAATTACTTAAAAGCTCTGTATGGACGTCGAAATGAGATATACAATAATAATTTTTCCGAATATTTTTGTGCAATTGAAAGCTAGGAATTTGATTTTTGCTTTTTGAAAAATCATAATATCTATAATATAATAGAATAATATATTTCACCAATGAAGTGATTTCTCTAATTCAAAAAAAAAGATTTAATGACTGAATATAATATTCATTCTAGATATTTGCTCGCATTCCTTATCTGCTAAATACTACATGTTTATTGATTAAACTAAAAAAGTATACCAAATAAAATGTTCATAAATCCAAACGGGATCTAAGAGTTTAGAGATTGCTATTAACGAACTCGAAAGTTCGAGACAAAATGAAACTTGGCCAAAAGTACTGGTGGTGCAATTCACCCTTTGAGAAATTAAGGATGAATCACTAATAATAACTAAAATTGTTTATACAAAACTGAAAATTTGGAAGCAAAATCATCAAACTATCTCATCTTCCTTTCATTTTTTTTTCACTTTTAAAAACTATCTTTAAGAAATTTTACCAAGATTAATCAAATCATCTCTGTATATTATAGAGTTGAAATCAAGTAGTATCTCAATACAATTTACACAATTATTTCAAAAATTAGGGCAATTTTAAACGTGTCTCTCAAAAGTCACAAAACATTATAAATACTCCTTCAAAATTATCAATATCATTTTGCAATATAAATTCATGAATTATATCAAAATACCCTCCATAACGTTGACTAAAAGTTTTGGACTAAATTGCCCAAGTTTTATCTAATTATAAATAAATAAATATGTGGTTATGTGGAGGTAATTAATTTATTGTTTTAATCCGAAAATGGCTCTCCACTTGTTTATTATTTAGTTTATGAATACTTTATTTTTTGCGTCTATTTAAGGGTTTTTTTTGGTTAATTCAACATCATATGAGTCTTATATTGATCTTCATTAACAATTAATTGAAAATAAAGATATATTATGCTTTTTTTGAATCTATTTTCTACTTTGTTTAAATTAGACTATCTTTTTTTGTTTATTATTTGCATAGCTTAGTTTGTTCTAATTAATTAGTGCAATTAGTACAAATTTAGCTGTATTTATAATATTTTCAAATAAAAAATTATATAAATTAATTAAAAAGGTATAGGTAATAGGAGTACATTTCCTGTGTTTTCGAAAATACAGAAGCCTCCGTACTTATAAGTTGTTTACGATGAAAGGATATTCAATTCGATGATCGGCTCTGTTAGGCATAATCTACGCTATTAGAACTATTAACTAAATTTCATAATTTTTGACATCATTTATCAAGTGATCAAAAGATCTCAAAAATGACATGGAGCTTTAATAGGAAGTTTTCTTAACATCAATAGCAAGATCAATACTTCTGATTTGAAATTTGAGTCTTTTATCACTTTTATGTGATTTTTATTTGCAGCCGTTCATTTTGAGACTACTCGTTCATTAGGCAAATGAAGTCAAAAAATTATGATATTTGGTTTCTAGATAGTTCCAATAGTATAGATCATGTCTAATGAAACAGATCGCCGAATCGAATGTCCCATCATTGAAAACAACTTATAAATACGGAGGCATCCGTACTTTCGAAAGCATAAGAGCCTATATAGATGATGGGAAGTGGAAATTTTATTATTTATGATAGTTATCTAAAGGCTAAATTTCTTGTCCTCAAACTATTACGCCACTGACAATTTGGTCCTTAAATGTTTATTCATTGTAATTTCTGCCTCGAATTTTGTAAATTATTGCGACCAAGTCTCCTAACCGAGTTAGAAAATGTTGGCATGTCATTGATGTGAAAGTGATGCGATATCTTAATTATTATTGCCTCATCAATCACAATATTACTGTATCATTTTCATATTAGCGACACATCAATATATAGCCAACTAAAATATATTATGCGACTTAATTGCAATAATTTAGAAAATTCGAGTCAACATTACAAGAAATTAAAGTTCGAAGACTGAAGTATCATGCACCTCATAGTTTGAGGCCCAAAAGTGTAATTTAGCCCCATCTAAATTAGAGAGATCTTATATATATCGTACATATAGAATTGAGCTGGAATACTATTGATAGTATTTGGGCTCTTTTGCTATCGAGTTTTTAATTCTTGGATGAAAAATTATACAGTTAGGATGATAGTGGTCCACTAGGGTTTAGTGATGGTTCCCCTAGAGTTGAGCGGGTGGTTGGTTGAATAATATGATCTAAAGGGTGGAATTGATTAAAGTGTCTAACGACTAAAAAATCGATAGCAAAAGAGTCTAAATACTATTAATAGTATTCCAGCTCAACTCCATACATATATATAAAGAGAGAGAGAGAGATCCGTTGAGCTAGAATGCTATTATTAGCAAACGGGCTCCGTTTCCACCCATTTGTTTTCGATGATGGAGCTTCCAAATCGACGATCGGCACCGTTGAATATGATCTATACCACTTGAAGCATCTAAAAACCGAATTTCATGCTTTTTCGATATTATTCTCTTGTCCATCAAGTGAACAAAATGAACGGCTGAAAATAAAAATTCTTTAAAAAGTGAGGAAAGAAATCTTGTAATCAAGATCAAGAGTATAGATCTTGTTTTAAATAGTTTAAAAAATTTTCTAACCAAAATTCAATTAATTTAGATATCTTTACACCGTTAAATAAGAAAACGCCTCATATTGACCATTAAAACTACGAATTTTGAAACCTTTTGATCATTACGTCAATGATGTCGAAAAGATTTAAAATTTGATTTCTAGATACTTCAAGTGACTAGATCATGTTTAACGGTGCCAATCGTCGATTTGGAGGCTCTATCATCGAAAATCAATGGGTGGCAACAGAGTCTATTTGCTACTGATAGCATTCCAGCTCAACTATATATATATATATATATATATATATATATATATATATATATATATATATATAGAGATTAGAGCTACTATACTATGAGAAGTATAATGGGTTGTTGCTTTCGATTTTTTGGCCCTTGAATCAACCTCCTTGATCATTTCTAACATTTGGATTAATATTATTATCTTATGGGGACCACTCAACCCTAAGGGGACCACTATCATCCCACACGTACAATTCTTGATCCAAGAGCCAAAAATTCGAAAAGCATCAACTCTCTTATACTTTCGATAGCATAGTAGCTCTACTTATATGTATTTATATGAGTAGAGCTACTATACTATCGAAAGTATAAGAGAGTTGGTGCTTTCAATTTTTTAGCCCTTGGATCAACTCCTTTAATCATTTCTGACATTTGGATTAATATTGTTACCCTAGGAGGACCACTCAACCCTTAGGGGAACCACTATCATTCCGACCCTACAATTCTTGATCAAAGTGGCAAAAAGTCGGAAGTACCAACTCCCTTGTACTTTCGAAAGTATAGTAACTCTACACTATATATATATATATATATATATATATATATATATATATATATATATATATATATATATATATATAGAGAGAGAGAGAGAGAGAGAGAGAGAGAGAGAGAGAGAGAGAGAGAGAGAGAGAGAGAGAGAGAGACCGGCTACTATACTATCGATAGTACCAAGCTCTTGGTACTATCAAGTTTTCTGCCGTTAGATCTACCATTTGATCATTTATACCCGTTAGATTATACTATTTAACTAACCACCATTCAATCCTAGGGGACTACTATCATTCTAACCGCACATCCTTTCATCCAACGGCAGAAAACTCGGTAGCACCAAGCACTTGGTACTATCGATAGTATAGTAGCATAATTCTATAATATATATATATATATATATATATATATATATATATATATATATATATATATATATATATATATATATATATATATATCTTAAAAGAATTTATATGTAATTAGGGGTTGAAGAAAGGGCATGTATGTAATTATTTCTAAAAAAGTAACGACGAGTTTATTAACAATTAAAGCTGTTTAAAATTCTACATATTTTTTTTTTTAGACAAAAATATATAAAACTTACCTAATCTATAGACCATTATAATAGAATTACTTGACCTTTAAAATTTTTTATTCTAGTACCTAATTTCTTAATTTATTTGATTTAAGTGATTTAATGTCTCTTAGGATACAAAATTTAATCTAATTACTTAAGTTAATAAATTTATAATCACGTAAATTGCATACAAAATACTATTTAAATCCGTAAATATAAACAACCAATTAAAATGTCACTAATTCGCTCAAATCAAATAAACTAAAAAATTAGATAATAAAATTAAAAAAAAATTGAAGTTAAAAAATCACTAATTAGCTCAAATCAAATAAATTAAAAAATTAGATAATAAAATTAATTTTTTTAAAAGTTAGGTATAGTCGAATTCAAAAAGTAAATGTTAAGATAATATTTTATATATTTTTATCAGAGTTCGGCTACTATACTATCGATAGTATCAAGCTCTTGGTACTGTCGTGTTTTCTGCCGTTAGATCTATCTTTTAATCATTTCCACCCGTTAGATTATACTATTCAACCAGCCACCCACTCAACCCCAGAAGACCACTATCATCCTAACCGCACATCCTTTCATCCAACGACCGAAAACTCAATAGCACCAAGCGCTTAGTACTATCAATAGTATAGTAGTATAATTATTTTTATCATTTCATTAGAGAGCTTAGGCTGAAAATTATCATAAACGAAGCCGTTGTTTCAGTTTTGGCGCCACGAGGTCGTACCAACATTTCCGACCGTGACCACGTGGCTTTGTGTGATTGGGTAGGTTAGAATTTTTAAAAAATTCATACGGCCAATAGAAAACTGCCTCGTGTCCGGTTGTCGTTAAAGCAGCTTCTAGAAGCTCCAACAATAATCGTTTGTTTCGCGCACGTACGGTTTCGATGCTCGGAAATGGGGCTCCAATAAAAGGTCGAGGTTAGAGAGAGAGAGAGAGAGGAGAACAAACCCTAGCTCGCTTCTCCTTCTCTCTCCTCTTATCTAGAGAGAGAAAGAGAGTGCGCGTGCTAGAGTTCGTAATTCAGATTGGTGGGTCTTGTTCGTGTTAAAATATTCAAAAAATAAATTTTATGATAATTGTGTCAAATCATGTCATTTTCGGATTTGACGGATTCGTACTCTGTTGATTTCGGATTTCTCTCAGTAATTTCGTACCATGAGTAGCGAAGGAGGTGGTGGTGGGGCGTGCAGGAGTTGGCGGAGGGTGGTGGTCGTCGGCGGCGGCATTGCCGGCGCCCTCCTCGCCAAATCGATACAATTTCATACCGACGTCGTCTTGATCGATCCGTATGTAAAATCGCTAACATTTCTCCCTCTTCCCATTTCAATTTTCCGCGCCTAATTATTTGGCATTCATGACGAGTAATGTTATGCTTGTACATAAATCATACAACAATTTACGAAATCCTTGATCTTGTGTGTGGAATAAAAAATATTAAAATATTTTTCTCTGATAGCTAAGCTTTTGAAAGCTCGAGATCCTCTTTTTTTTTTTAGAGAGAAAGGTAGCACGCTATCCGTTTCGTTTATTTTTTTTATAAATAAATTTAGCTGAAAATATGAATCAACTAGGATTTGAACTTTAAAAGTTTGATTGTGTTATCTGAATTTTGTAACTTGTGATTTTATAACCTAACCTTGAATATTTGTTGCATTTTTTTTTTACAATAAGTCTTGTTGATTTTCAGAATATCCCTTTAGATTACGGGATATTATGTCAAAAATGTTAAAAATTACTACAAGATTTTAAATTCAGGTAACCTATTTCGATTATAATATTATTATTATGCAGTAAAAAGGAATAATTTTTCGGCCACGCTTTGTAATTGTAATATTGTTATTTTTGGTTTCTTTGAGGCTTAAATTCAATGTGATTGGATGTGCTAGCAGATGAACTTTTCTGTTGTTGTCGTTATTGGTTAGCTTGAAAACAACTAAGTGAAAAAAAAAAAAAAGTCATAGAACTACAGCATATAAATTGCGCGCAATTTGTCATTCGCTTCGCATTCCTATACATAGAACTCGTGTTTATCGACTCAAATAACAATAATAATGCTAAACAGGCCCTCAAAGTGCGCCTATCTGTTTCAAAATATGCTATAGTTCAGATAACGTCTGTATGAATTTACCTTCTTTTTTTTGGTGAGGTTTGTTGTTAATGGCAAAATGCTATTTTTGTGAGGTTTCAGCTGTTGGTGGTTATAGGATTTTTAAGAAATTTATTTCAAAATTGAGAAATTATGTATTTGATTGACATTTTCCAGCATTACTATCATCTTATATGCATTCTTTCAAGATCAAAATTAAGACCATCTTTTCGATTTAAGCCAAATCGGATCTACTTTTTAAGCAAATCTGCAATGCTCTGAATAGTCATTAATTTGATTGTGTTCTTCAAATCTTTCCAGGAAGGAATACTTTGAGATTCCGTGGACAAACCTGAGATCGAAGGTCGAGCCATCGGTTGCGGAGAAATCGTTAATCAACCACGGCGATTACTTAGTCAATGGCAAAGTTATTACGTCTTCTGCGGTTGATGTCAGCAAAGCAACAGTTACGACAGCGGAGGGACGTCAAGTGGCGTACGAATACCTCGTCATAGCCACAGGCCATACAGTCTCGACTCCTCGACGCCGGAGAGACAGGCTAGAACAATTCCAAGAAGGCAAGTATTTGTCGACATTTGTTTCCTCGGCAACTCATTTCAACACTGATGTGTAGTTCGTATGCACTCACCTGATGATCTGCGAAATTTGACACAAATATGAAGCATTGTTTGAAGTTATTGCGACAATTTGCGCCCTGCTCCTCAAAACATTTCACTTTATTACAGAAAATGTGAAGATCAAAAACTCCGGTTCCGTCCTTATTGTCGGAGGAGGGCCGACGGGCGTTGAACTCGCCGCTGAGATCGCTGTCGACTACCCCGATAAGAAGGTCACTCTGGTTCACAACGGGCCGAGGTTGCTGGAATTTATCGGACGGAAAGCGAGCAATAAAGCGCTAGATTGGTTGAAGTCGAAGAAAGTAGAAGTGCTTTTGGATCAGTCAGTGGACTTGAACTCTATTTCAGAAGCAGACAGAGTCTACACAACTTCGTCTGGAGAAACCCTCGAAGCCGACAGCCACTTCCTTTGTGTGGATCGACCGTTGGGTTCGTCGTGGCTCGGCGAAACAGCATTGAAGGATAGCTTGGATAAGTATGGGAGGCTGATGGTGGATGAGCATTTGAGAGTAAGAGGACACAGTAACATTTTCGCCATCGGAGACATTACCGATATTCCTGTAAGTTTTTGCTTGGATATGTATTTACTTTTCTTTTCCAGTAATGTTGCATTCAAATTGAAGATTGGTACCGTTAAACATGATCTACGATATATAAACCTTGACAACTTTTAACGGCAAATAAGAGGTGCATTTGAGGTCGCTTGATCACTAGATCATGTTTAACGGCATCGATTGTCGATTCAAATGTTCCATCATCAGAACTGAAGAGAGAATTTCTGATAGTGTTTGCAAGCGCCATATAAGATCTTATTCGCTTACCCTTGATTTGTAACATGCATTCTGTGGGCAGGAACTCAAACAAGGATTTTTGGCGCAACGGCACGCGATGGTGGCGGCGAAGAACCTGAAACTGCTTACAGCCGGAGCAAAAGAGAGCAAACTCGCGTCTTACAAGCCCGGATCGGCGATGGCGATGGTGACGTTGGGAAGGAAAGAAGCCGTGGCCCAGTTGCCGTTCACGACGATGGTCGGGCCGTTACCGGGACTGTTCAAGTCCCGGGACTTGTTTGTCCATAGAACAAGGAAACAAATGGGGCTTAACCATCATTGAGCTCTCAAGCTCCTCTGCAAAGTGCTTCTCTTTATTTCTTCTGCATATAAGGCATCACATTCTCATTAGATAAATTGGAAGTGTTTTTTTTTTTTTTTTTTTTTTTCATATGATTTTGGGCTTTTTTAAATTTGTATGTATATGTGGTGTATGTGTGAATTGAATGTTCACTGTTTTATATAACCTCTGCTTTTGTGTTACTGATATGTTTTGAATTGCACCGATGGTGCTTGATTCACTTCAAAATATCAGCACCCCTTAAATATTTTTTAGACCAATTTGATTATGGGCCTGTTTGGCCGGACGGTGCGGCCCACGAGCCCTTTCGTGGGCCGGACCATGCGGCTTTTTGAGAAAGTAGTGTATGTGGAGCTTTCTCAAAAGAGTTTTTTTTTTTTTTTTTTTTTTTTTTTTTTTTTTTTTTTTTTTTCTTTTCAATTACGCGCCGTGAACGTGAGATCGACCGTGCTGCCAAACACTCACTAAAAGTAGTAACAAGTTATCGATTACTTAAAACTAGTGGTATATTGTGACGCCCTACTTTTCGGGGGGTCAACCATTTTAGGAGTACTTTAGTCTTAGCATGCTTAACTCTCTTAACCTCTTGAGCCTAGCCACCGTCCAAAATACTATAGCCGGGTTAAGAGTTTTAGCCCTATTATATCTTATATAGAGAACTATCTGGGGTCTCACATTCTTTCCCTCTTTAAGTCTTGACGTCCTCGTCAGGCTCAGATTCACAAGTATCAGACGATGTAAGACTCGTCTCGCTAGCCTTAACTGACCTTGTGGGGAGCCGTGCTCTACCCACAACAATCATTACTATGAGAGTCTCGCTCTTCCCGCTGTATATGCTGGCTCAGCCGAGAATCATTTCACATTTCCGGCTGGTAATTGGCTTTGATACCAATTATGTGAATCAACGGTTCCTCTTGTACTAGGTTACATACGTATTCGGAGGCCGATATTGACATCGGATGTTTGATCTCCGATTAAATGGCTTAAATTTGAGTTTCATGTTTCAATATTGGGTTTAATTTATATAGGTCTTAGGGTGAGCTGTTTGAAGTGTGAATTCGAACTTAGAACATCCTATTCTGATACTCTGTGAAGCAAATAAGTATTTCAATTTTTCTTCTATTATTTTTTTGAGAGAAAGACGGCATGCTACTCATTTCATTTATTTTTTCTAAAAATAAACTTAGCTAGAAATATGAAGCAATTAGGCTACGAACTTGGAATTTCGGGTACTAACCATCAAGCTCTTTGTCACTTGCACTAGGGACTGTTAGTGAGTATTCCAAAATCTTAAGCTACCAAAGAATAATATTTTTTATATTTTACATTGAACAAAAATAAGAGGCTAGCCACATAATACAATAATTTTGCCGTACCTCAAAGAGTTGTTGTGTTTTAATATAAAATTTGTTAGATATATCTCAAATTCTGGAACCACGAGGTTTTCTACTATTTTGATAATTCTATTAAGTTAAGTTTAGATTATGACTAATCGTATTGAGATTTTAGTTTCTAAAATAAATATATCTTTTATCCCGTTGATTTGGTGCGGTAGATGAAAGAAAGTATGAATGTATTTTAAAGCTAGAATTTGGTGAGCAAAACATATTTTGTACAATACTTTGATTATAATGAAAATTTTCGCTCTATTTTTATTAAAATTTTCGTTTCATTTTCACACGTGGACGTAAGCCAGTGATCCAACCACATAAATATTTTGTGCTCTATTTTTCTTATCTCTTTTTCGAATATGTTTTTAATATTTTTTTGTTTTATTTCTAGAGAGAGAGAGAGAGAGGATTCATTCAACACCAAACTGAGACATCAGTAAAGTCATAATAAAAATGCAACTCTAGGGAATAGATATATTTGCCAATTAACTACTTAATTAATTGCACTAACAAGCATGAAATGGACCCTTTAACTTTTTGGAGTCACATTTTGCTTTACCATGGACTAAGACAAGTAAGCCACTTCTAGCTTCATCATTCTCTCTCTTCTTCTTTTTTTTGAGAGAGAAATCAAAATTGATTTGTACTTGAATAGTAATCAAATTCAGACACGATTTCTTTAGCCCAGGGAGCTATCCGTCCGCTCATCAGCGACGGAATGTATCTCAGTAATTCAATAGGACAGTGAATAATCCGGAATATATCTCTCAACTAATAAGCGGCAGATAACTCATGCGTAAGAAAAATTCTGCACACTAGATTGCATAATGCATTAGCATCAAAATTGAAACATATTGGATGGTCGGATGCATCCCTAATGAGTGATGACTCGCGGCTAATTTAGATATCTTGTAACTTTATCGTGAAGTATATATACAGTGTAGTATATGTCTTCTTCAACATCACGAGAAAATATAATTTCGGTTTTATAACAAATTAATAAGGCTTTTGTTATAAACACTCTTTTTGCATATGTGAATACCGTTTTCTATAAAACAACAATAGAATTACAAAGCAACTAAACAAAAAAAAAAAATACTGCACACTGAACTGTATAAAATACGTCGCCATCAAAGTTGAAATATTTGGTGGAATATTGAGACGGGTAGAGCACGCGCTTTACAGCTGTATCTCATGCAAGAGAAAGTGCTTCTTCTAAAAGCGACAACATGCGTGATAATGGGGGGATAGATGCGTGAATTGCCCCACTTTCTCCTCCTTAAGGAGAGGCGCAACAAACGATCTCACTCTCACAATTGTTTTCATTTTTTTTTTCTTTGACTTAATTAACACATGATTTTTACACAAAAATACTCTTGGTACAAGTAGTTAACCACAAGCAAATAATTAGCTAAAGTATTGTTTTAATGAAGATGAGTTTTTTTATGTTTCTTCTTTTGGTTTAGGAGGGTAGCTGTAGGAGACAAGGGTTAAGCAAATTATATTAAGCCATGGGTCTCTCTCTCTCTCTCTCTCTCTCTCTCTCTCTCTCTCTCTCTCTCTCTCTCTCTCTCTATATATATATATATATATATATATATATATATATATAGAACAAAAGCTAGAAAATCTAATTATGATAGTAAAACATAAATTTATTAAATCTAGTTGGTGTATTTAATAGCCCCTATGCCCAAAGCACAATTACGTGCACGTAAAATCATAATAACGGTTAAAAGGCTGTCATAAAATTCACGGGGATAAGATTGAATAGTGTGTGTCCTATATCATTTTAGGAGTTGCTTGTTTTTTCAGAAAATGAAGGAATACAAAATTTTATTTTTCAGTTTTCTGTACGTTTGGTTTTAAAAAGAAAACTAGTGTTTTAGAATTTTTTTTCATATTTTATGAAAAACTAGTGTTTTTATTTTTCGGATTTCATTTTAGGAGAAAAAACTAGTTTTTCATAAAATCTGAAATTTTTTTTTCCAGAAAAGCTTAGTTCTTTTTAACCAAACAGGCAAAAAAAGAGATTTTTTTTTTTTTCGAGGAAACAAACAGGTAGCTAATGAAAGATTTTCTAATTCTACATACATATACAAATTGGAAAGCATGGTATTTTTCAAAAATAAATATGTTAATATCACTTCCACTCTATGAAGGGTTACGCAAAGAGAAGCAGTATTAACTGATCAGAAATTACTACTGACAGATAGATTCATTAAAGATAGTTACTAATTATTTTGATCAATTTTGACTAGATTCAAAAAATACAATCTGTTATTAAAAAAAAAATTAGAACAGTTAATACAATTATCCTCAAGCAAATGAATCTTTACCTTGTGAAAATAAAAAATTTAGCTTCCTAGATACATGAAAGTGCAAATAATTAACAATCATTAAAGAAATAAACTTGTTCCAGTAAACAAGTAAACAGCTAGTAAGATAAAACCCTTAAGTTGAGCCTCACTAGATCCAAGTAGAGCAGCAACTAACATGTTAAAAAAAGGTGTTAAATAATCAGGTTGGTTACAACCAAACAAATTTAAATCTAAGTATGGATTTTACAATGTCACTGCACTATTACCTGGACAGCAAAAACAAGTGGTGGATAATGAACAGTAGATACCATATCATTTTCCTTCCAGAAACATCAACCATAACAAACTATTTTAATGATGTTAGGGAGTGGTAACAGTTCTGGATCTAGAAAAAGCACAGGGAAGTGTCTGTTTGTGGTGATGGTGATGGTGATGGCTTGTGACTTATCATTTGTGGTCCAAGATACCAATTCTGCCACTTCAGGCACTGAAACACAGTTTATGGTGTCAGAAGAGAGCACCAATCATGGCAAGAGCCATTTCCATGGTTTAGAACCATCCATCATAAGAAGTCTCTCTCATCTTTATAATGCCCGTTTATCCCCGCTTCTGCTTCTGTTTCTATCATCAATCATTTAGAGCAGCATTTGCTCCGATAGGAGAAATGAGATTCTGAAACTTATGAAAGCACAAGTTCTAATTTGAAACTTTGGATTCTACTGAAGAGAGAAAAGGGATTTCAAAATAGCATAGTTACTGCTACTCTTACCTGGCATGAATCAAGTTATTAGACATTCGACAGAGTAAAAACAAAAGGAAATTCAGAGCAACATAAGCAAATGTAATTAAAACTTTCTCACATCGAAGAGTTTTAACGGAAAAGCGGCAACAACTTTATCAAACAGAAGATAAATGAGTACAATAATGCCACACATCACATTATTTTCAGTTCATTATTGTGTCAGATTGCATCATATCCAGCTGTACCGAAAAGAAACTTCATGTATGTGATGAGAGTAACAACCAACAAATACAAACAGATTCCCCTTTTCCACCGTCAAGTTAAGTAGACCCACAAGTTAGGCATGATGGGTGCCTCTTTTGCATCTATATGTGAACAATAATTCCACAAGTGGAGATACCCAAATACCAATCCTCTGGGCTTAGATTTTACATTTAAATCCATCTCAAATAACATGGCATGTACGTACAAGAGAATTTGATCAGGCTTAGTTATGCAAAAAGGAGAAATTATTGCACAGTTATAGCTCCCAAATCACAAAACTAACAAAAACAAACTGCTTTGCTTATGTTTAATTTACGACTTGTATGGTAAGCATTTTGCGTATCAACTATAGATCTACATTAGGCAACAATGATTATGCCACATTCATAACACATATATATTAACAAAACAACAAGCAATGAATCAGAAGAAAACCCTGCCGTCTTTCTCACTCTCTTACAATCGGATAGAAAGCATTGAGAGAAAAAAATTAAAGGAAAAGAAGAGGTTTTGATGAACTAATATGAAGTGTGCGCAAGTAATTGAACCATATAAGCCAAGGAAAAAAGCTGTATATAGCAGGTTATATGAAAAGAAGCCATTGAAGCTCCATTTTATCTAAATTATTGCCTAAGCAAGAAAATATCTCAGAAACAACTGAGCTCATACAAGTGAGCACTAGCTTACCATGAACTATTTTATACCAAACAAAAGAGGGTCAAAACCTCCGTCCAAACATGGCATACACATATAACGATATCTATCTACATGCTGAACACGACAAAAGATATCTGCTTTAAAGTAGAAGAAAGAACTAGACCCAAGACATAAAAACAAAAAAAAAAGCTTATTCACCGTCCATCTGCAGACGTGAAGGACTCCGCGAACCCTGCAGGCCGGGCCGGGATGCTCCCTTTGCTGTCATCAAGGCTCAGGCCCACCGTGCTCACGTCGCTAGTCGTGCTATCACCGGCCTGCCACCCTTTCACCATTTGAAGGAGAGGCTGGCGGAAGTCGATTCCTAAATACTCTTCCTGCTCGTCCTTAATGGGCTTCCACTTCTCGACCAGCGGGGCAAGCACGTTCACCGCGTGGCCCATGTCAGGCCTCTGGTGCGGCTCTCGGGCCGTGCAGTGGCCCGCAAGCTCCGCAATAATGCATATGCTCTCGAAGGTCTCATCTGTAACATCGAGAGACAAGTCAATTGCCGCCCTTAGTTTTTCTTTGGAGTTCTTGATGTTGTAGAACCATGAGGCGAGGTAGCGCGTCTCCTCCGCCCGCGACTCGTCGAGGGCCATGAGGCCCGTTATTAGCTCCATTAGAACCACACCATAGCTGAAGACATCAGCTTTTGTCGTGATTTTCCCAGTCACTGAAGAAACAAAAAGATAGCAGAAATGAGATTAAAAATACGGTGACAAAATGAACTAACTAACAAATTATACAGTAAATGTGCACATTATCTTATATTCATGTGAATGACTTGGTAATTTAGAAACTTAAAGGGTATAAAAGAAACTACAGCCTAATAAAGTATGGTGAGAATCTATCGTAGAAAATGCACTGTCTAATATAGCATTTGATCAGCTACGGTCAGATGATTTTTGAATGTACAATGCATGCAGTGTTTAGATCAGTATAAAGTAATGTATCTGCTCCTTTAAAATTAAATTTTCAATGCATTGCTTCTCATACATAATAAGAGCCAATATTTGCAAGAAATCGGAGGCCAGAAAGATAGTTAGACAAATATCACATTAGGTTAGCAATGTTGAATTTTATGAACCCAATTGAGAAGAAAAGATTATTAGCTGGCATATAAGAGTAAACAACACAAACAATCATCTAGGAATTCATCTCTTTAACATGACAACTGAACCACTTAAATATTGAACTTTCTCTTCTACAATCTCAAGGAACGCAACTTACGTATGCGATACTACAAATTTTATTCCAAACATCAAACACTATCTCAAACATTTAAGGCTAGCACAAAAATGATCAACTGAAGCCATATAAATGAACTCAAACTTTGGTCAATATTAGACACTAGGAAAATAATTATAATAATTCCTATTCTACAATCTCAAAGAAGACAACTCACATGTTTCCTTCGATGCACTACATTCAAATTTTACCTCGAACATTTAAAGCAAGAACAAAATCATCTACAGAACTAACACAATATGAGCTGCTAAGGAAATATATACAACAAGAAGCGCTTACCAGCATATTCAGGCGCGAGGTATCCAAAAGTCCCAGCAAGTCTGGTCACCACAGAGTTTTTCCCATCAGGTGCGAGCTTAACGAGTCCAAAATCAGAGACTTTAGCTCTATAATCGTCGCCGAGTAGAATGTTCGACGACTTGAGATCTCTATGAATGAAGCACTGATGAGCCAAAGTATGGAGGTACTCCATTCCTCGGGCTACATCTAACGCAATATTAAGCCGCTTCTTCCACGACAAGGGCTCCAAACCAGCCTGCTTCCACTGGAATAAGTGCTTGCTTAAAGCCCCTTGCGGCATGTACTCATAAACAAGAAGCCTCTCGGCGTCTTCTATGGCATAGCCCAGTATAGAGACCAAATTACGGTGGCGCACTTTAGTAAGCACGGCGATCTCGGCTTGGAATTCGTCTAACGCTTTGTTGCTCAGAACGCTCGCCTCCATCCTCTTAACTGCGATCATCGTCCCGTCATGCAGCATTCCCTTGTAGACCACCCCGAATCCTCCCCGCCCAAGAATATTTTCCTTCGCGAAGTTTTTCGTGGCGTTGCGAAGGACTTGAAGCGAGATTATGAAATTGCCCGCCTCGACGATGTGAGCGTTGCTCGATACGCTGCTCTCTCCGCTACGAAGATCGCTAGATAACGAGCCGTTGTTGTTCATGTTGTTCGCAATCACAATTTTAACCATATTATCGGGATCCGATGGGTCTCTAGGATGAATAACAACAGAACTAGGCGCCGTTCCATTCTTTTTCCCCTTCTGCCTCCGATACATAAGAAAAACGACAGCCAAAATTATCAAAATTACCCCGACAAAGATCGGAATCACCACGACTAGGGCGTTAAAATTTTTAGATCTCTTGGTGAATCCTCCTCCGCCTTGAGAGGGAGGAGAATTGCTCGGAGAATTCGGCGAATTGTTCTCGTTACCCGGAGAACCGGGCGAAGGAGGCGAACCACCAGTAGCCGGAGATGGCGGAGACGAACCGGTCAATGCCGGGTTTCCGTCAACAAGGAGTTTCACACTAGTAGTAAAAGTCGGAACGGGGGGCTTCAAATTATTCGAAGACACATTCAACATCGCCAACGATTTCAACGAGGTTAAATTCGCGGGAATGGTTCCGGTAAGATTGTTTCCGCCGAGTTTGATATCTACCAGGCCGTCCAACTCCCCCAAGGACGGGCTAATCGTGCCGTTCAGCCCGAAATTCGGCAAATTGATCACCGAAACCTTACCGCCGGAGCACGAAACCCCGATCCAGCTCCCGGAGCAGGGGTCATCGCCGGACCAGGACTCCGCGAGCTTGTAGGGGTAATTCACGCCGCCGAGGAAATCCAACAGCGCGGCGACCTCCGGGGAGCAGGGAACGCCGGGCGACGACGCGCAGAAGGAGTTGCCGCCGTAGGTGAAGTTGTAGCGGACGGCGGGGATGGGGCCCATGAGCATGTTGTTGTCGAGCTGCAGCGACTGCAGGGCGGGGAGGGAGGTCAAATTGGTTGGGACCAATCCGACGAGGCGGTTGCTGTTGAGCCAGAGGCGGGTGAGGCTGCTGAGCGCGCCGATGGAGGGGGGGATGGGGCCGGAGAAGGCGTTGCCGTGGAGCCAGACGTCGGCGAGCATGGTGACGGAGGGGAGGACGTCGAGGGGGCCGGAGAGGCCGGGGCCGCCCTGGTTGTTGAGCCAGAGGGTCTGCAGACTGGAGAGGCCGGCGAAGGTGGGCGGGAGCGGGCCGGAGAGGTTGTTGTAGGAGAGCTGCAGGACGGCGAGCGACGGCATCCCGCCGAGGAAGTCGGGGATGGGGCCGACGAGGCCGGCGCCGGCGAGGGTGAGGTTGACGAGGGCGGACGAGTCGGTGAGGTCGGGCGGGAGGGACCAACCGCCGGTGGTGAGGTTGAGAGGGTTGTAGTCGAGGGAGAGGACCTGCAGGGCAGACAGGCCGCCGAGGAAGTCGGGCGGGAGGGAGTCGAAGAGGTTGTCGTTGAGGAAGGCGAACTGCAGGAGGGAGAGGCCGCGGAGGGAGGGCAGGGGCCCGCGGAAGCGGTTGCGCTGCAGGCCGATGTTGGAGAGGGCCGAGAGCGAGTTGAGCGACGGGGGGAGGCGGCCGGCGAGGCCCATGTCCTGGACCTGGATCTGGGACACGCGCGACCCGGAGCAGAACACGTGGGGCCACCGCGGGGGCCCGCACGGGTCGGAGCCCTCCGACGGCCACCCCAGCTTCTCCGGGTTGTCCAGAAGCTTCCGGAACTCGTCCAGCACCGCATAGTCGCCCGCGTCGGTCTCGCATAATACCCCAGGAGACCAAGAAAAAAGCAGCAGCAGCAGCAGCAGCAGCAGCACCGCGACGACGACGAGGGGGTTTATGCGGGCGTTCATGGCGGTTATGCGGGAGGAGGGCTTTAGATTTGTGGGGGAATGGTGGGTTTTGCTTTGAGGAGGAGGAGGAAGAAAAGGAGAATGGGGGAGTGAAGGGGAAGCTTCTTCTTCACCATTGAGGAAAAAGCTTGCGACGTACTTCACCTCACAATCTCTCCCATTCACAAACAAAATGGGTACAAGATAGAAGAGGTTGCGGGATATCAATAAATTTTTGTTTTTATTTCTTTCTTAAATTTAATGGTTCAGGGTACAAAATGGCTAACTGTAATTCTTAAACTAAATTATACTTTTTGGTTCCCCTAAAATTATTATAGGGTGTGATTTTGGCTCTGAAAATTATTATTAGAGTCAAAGTTTCGTAATTTAATTTAGTTAATTAAATATTAACTAAATTATTATAGCATTATTAATCGAATTATGCTATTATACTATCGATAGTACCAAGGGCTTGGTGCTATCGAGTTTTCGACCGTTGGATAAAAGAATGTGCGGTTGGGATGATAGTGGTCACCTTGGGTTGAGTGGATGTTTGGTTGAATAGTATAATCTAACGGATGGAAATAATCAAAGGGTAGATCTAATGGCAGAAAACTCGATAGTACCAAGAGCTTGGTACTATCGATAGTATAGTAGCCGGACTCTTATTAATCAAGCATTGCTACATTATTTTTACTTTCACATATAAATTATTATTTTATTAGCTAAATTTGGTTGTGAAACTGTATTATAACCATCTAAAAATTTGAACAAAAAATATAATAAATAAAATAAAATTTGAGAATAAAATGTAATTTAATATTATAGCTATGGACGATTCGAGAGTTGAGATAATCTCTTGAAGATTTTAATAAAAAATTTAAAAAAAATTGAAAAGGTTATAGGCCAAAAAATATCTATGGGTGTATGTGTGAATGGGTGGCATTCTTAGGTAAAAATGCATGGGGACACCCCTCTACTATAGGTCATTTTGAAATTGTCACTCAACTATTTTTTGTTTTTTAATTGAGATTTCTCAATTTCTATTTTTTTTATTTAATTTTTTTTACATAATTAAATTAAAATTTGGTTGAAATCTATAATTTTATTAGTTATTAATTATTAATTAATTTAATTTATAAATTAAAAATTAAGTCATCAAACTATATGCAATCACCAATCAATTTTCAAAGTTTTCAAAATTTTTAGAAGTTTAGAAAGTTCTAATAAAACATAAATAAAAGCTGAGGAGGCCACTACAAACTCCCCTATAGCTGAGGGGGTCTCCATACATTTTTACCTGGTAATTATTTTCCTTCAAAAAAAGCATACCTTGCAGAGGGAAAGGGATGTGCCCCTGTAAAAAGAGAAAGGTAAAGGGAGGAGAGAGAGAGAGAGATGGATGTTAGAGTAGGGGTGATGTATTTTCTCTTTTGGGAAAGAGAAATACTATGTGTCCTCTTTAATGAACTATGTTTTTTATTTGTAAATAACTTTATTTAGACTTTTAAAAAATATATAAATTAATCAAAAAAAATTTACTTTATAGAGTTCGGCTATGGTACTTTTAAAAGCACCAAGCACTTGGTGCTTGTAAGTTTTTCGCTGTTAGATCTACCCTTTTGATCATTTCCACCTATTAGATCATACTATTCAACCAACCACTAGAGATGCAAACGAGCCGAACACGAGCGAGCGCGGCGTTGCTCGAATTCGGCTCGTATTAGATTCGAGCCGAATTCGAGCTGGCTCAAATTAATTTCGAGCCAGAATAAGGTCTGTTCGAGTTTGACTCGAAATTTAAATCGAGCCGAATTCGAGCGGCTCGAAATAGTTTTTTTTTTTTTTAGCTAATTTCAAGCCAAGTTCGAATTTGGCTCGGAATTGTTCGATTCCGAGCCGGCTCGTTTATAACTCGAAATTTTATGTGAAGTTGGGTCCATGCCTATGCGATACATAGAGAATGCATTAAAGGTGTATTTAAATTAAAATATTTAATAAAAAATATTTAATATATATTATTAATAATATTAATATTTTATATTTTATATTTTTAATTATTTATATATATATATATATTCGAACTATTTCGAGCCGAACACGAACGATCAGAGGCCTGCTCGTTCTCGGATTGAAATTATCTTCGAGCGAAAAAATTTAGCTCGTTTTATATTTGAAATTAATTTCGAACGACCCATTTTTGAGCCTATTTCGAATCGAACACGAGCTGGCTCGCGAGCGGCGAGCTAGACTTACAGCCCTACCAACCACCCACTCAAACCTAAGGGACCACTTTCATCCTAACCGCACATCCTTTAATCCAAAAGCCGAAAATCTATAAGCACCAATAACTTGGTACTTTCAAAAGCATAGGAGCTCAATTCCTACTTTATATATCTTAATCTATCAATAATATATAGCAGTAGCATTTTGGGAGGCATGTAAGTGGAACTCTTTTGAAAAAGAAAAAAAAAATTATCAGATTCTAAAAATTTTGTTATTAAGGAATTAGGTTTGTATCAATTGTCTAGTTTGTTTTACTGTACACATAGCTTATCCAATAACTATATCTCGAATAACATTAATTTTTTTAAAAATAAATAAATAATTGATGTGGTGAATTTAGCGTTTGATTTTTTGAAAAAAATGAGACTTAACCGAGCTGGGCTAAAAATTTCATTGAGTTTGATAACTTTTACAATCGGCACGAGAAATTTTTAAGCGGTCATAATTTTTCGCTTGACTATTCGATTTCAGCGTGTAATTCTAATTCAAAAAACACTTTTCGAGATCTATGCATCAAATTTGCGAAGCCATTCTGGCCGAGTTTGGGACCCAAATTTAATTGTTCCGGCATTCATTTTTTGTATTTTTAGGTTATTTCTAAAAAGTTCTGTATTTTTTTTATTTTTATCCGATTATTTAATTATTTCTAATCTAATTAGGTTTAGAGATATATTAGAATTTATTATCTTCGTCTAGTAAAATTCAGGTATCACCTCTATATATGGACGTGGCGTTTGATTAATATAATCAGATTTTGAAAGTTGATTAGTAATATTTTCGTCTTTATCGAAAAATTGGTTCTTCGTATTTCATCTCCTTCCGTACTTGTGCTTCTTCCCTCTCAACGCTGCTTAGACATACGCCATATATCGTTAAATATAGTTAATATATCAGTTTTTTCATATGATCAGCAAATCAAATCAGAGATATAAAAAGTTGAACCACTAATTTACTAATGCCTAAGAAAAAAAAATTATTGACTCAACAGGGAAAGTTTTTGTGGTGCACCTAATAATAGCAGAGAGAAAATTTAGTTAAAATATATTGAGACCCTCACAATTATATGCCCTTTTTTAATTTATTTTTATATTTAGCTACATTAAATATTTTATCAAAATTAGTGGCTCTATTTAGGACTAATCATTAATTGGTCTAGTTTATTTGCTTAAAGTTGAGTAAAGTGATTAAATTCAGTAAAATCATCAACAAATTTAACAAAATTTCTAATTTCTTATTTAAAAGTACGAAATTCTAAAAACCAAAAAGTTTAGTGGTCTATTTCAAATTAAGTGTAGTTGATGGGGCTCCATACATTTTTTTCAAAAAAAAATTATTATTTTCTCTTCCCAGAGGAGGAAGTTATGATTCCTGAGAACAATACCTCATATTGTATATGGTGATTAGAGATTGTGACAAATAAGTGAATATTAATTTGGTTCAAGGAATTAATAATTCTTATTATGGGAAGTGGTGAGATATGATTAGGATATACTTACAAGAACATGGTCATAATTTCGAGACTATTTTAATATGGTTTACAAATATTTTATTTTATTTACTTTTTCTTGCTATTACATTTGACCCTAGAATGGCTATTACAAGATTAGTTTGGATTAAATTTCCAAAAATATCATTTATTTTTGGTGGCTAATTAATTAACTTTTTATATCATTCTTTTAACCGTTTTTAACGTCTCGCCAAATTTCCTTTAGGACCTGTTTGGTTTACGAAACTCTTTTATGATCTCAGAAAACGATACGTCGGAATTATAAAATTTCACTTTTTATTTTATCACAGAAATAAATTAACATTTTTTGTAAAATCTTATAATTCTTTAAAACGTAAAACTTTTGAGAAAATTTATTTTAAAAAGACTAAAATACTTTTGTGCAAATTTTATTTTTATCCGAAAAATTTTAAGCTAATACAAGAGATAAATAAATTTACGAATCCCCCTAAGTTTAGAAATATTTAAATAGGTTTTATATTCAAATAGTTAAGATTTTTGTACGGTTAATTTAGTATAAAATAATATATATATATAATATTAGTTTTTATAAAAGAAGTATATTATGGCAATTTTATTAATATAATTGGGTAAAAATAATATATTACTATATATTCATAAGGGAATTTGGCTAAAACCTATCTCAACTAATTTTGGTCCTTTCAAATCCCATTAAATGTGATACGCCAAATCAAATTACTACTTATTTCTCATACGATATTTTTTCCCCAAATTTATAAATATTTATTGGTACTTTTTTGGTATTTAATTCTCTCAAATTTTTTTTATAAATAGTCATAACAAATTTATATTTGTATAAATAGTCATTTTCTTACCACACGAGCGCTCAGTTGGCGTTTTAAAGTTGAACATGCATGGTGATTGAATCACCGTATTTTTTTTATATTTTTTATCGCCTCTAAGTTAAAAAAGAGGGAATACTAACGTAACACCCATGTTGTGAGGAAAGAACTATATATACAAATATAAATTTGCTAAAATTATTTGTAAAAAAAAAATTAAGAGGCTAAATACAAAAAAAAAATCCCAATTATCGATATAAGTAGGAACTTGCGAGCGTACACTATATATTTTAGATCCGAACCCCGGAACCCGTCTGATCAAATCTTTCCAATTTTTTTATATAAAGTCATATTTAGTCGGTAAGGAAAATTTATCGAGCCTAGCGTACCCGACCCGTTTACGTTTAGCGGGTTGGGTCGTAATTATTATTAGTCCCTAAATTATTTTTTCTTTTTCTTTTTTTTAGGAAACATTATTGGACCCTACATGAAGATCCATTTATTCCATTTTCCCTTGTATTCATTGTATTCACAGCATGATGATGTGTCTTACTTTGCATGCGTTGGACCACTTAACACAATTATTAAATGTAACCGGATTGTCACATGCATTGCACGTGCATGTGTTAATTTTCTCTCTTTTTTTCTTTTTTTTTCTTTTTTTTCTTTTTTTTTTTGAGAGGGAGGGGTTGGATAGGGAGATGATGTTGTACACAGTATATCTCATGAAATTATGATGTTGTCCAATATCAGAAGATCCTGGGATTTGCTAATATTTATTGCCTCTTGTGTACATTAGATAAAGAGAAAGTATTAAATGGATTATGGGAAAAAAAAAGAAAAAAGAAAAGAAAAAAGACATTAACATCACTGTAAGAAAATTTAGATTTAGTGACATTTATAGTTATTGCTAAATGAGCAAAAAATCTAACTAAATTTTTTAGCAATACTTAAATTTTATTATTGTCTACGCCCATATTGTTGAATCTTTTAACAATATACGAAGAGAGTGTTGCTGATGCTGAGGAATTAGTAATAATTAACAAATGTTGATATATGAAAAGTTTAAAAAGACATTTACTAAAGTATAATAATCTTACATATTAGAGAAAAAAAATTTATTCCGGATATGAGAAGTTTCTTTGCCTTCTCAAACTTTTGGATTGATCCGCGTCATTTGACATGGTGTTAATGAAGCACTCCGTTTTTTCAGAAGGATCATTCATCCTTAAACTATTCTAGTCCTATCACGCTGAATCTTTTAATCTCTTGAGCCTAACCACTGTCCAAAATGCTGTAGTCGGATTTAGATGTTTAGTCCTATTGTACATGATATGTAGGACTATTTTAAATTATGGGGGTGCCACATTTTTTTTCACTATAAGCTCAGACGTTCTCGTCAGATTCAAACATACTCATAAGCACTAGGCGATGTGAAACTCCTCTCGCTAGCCTTAATCGATTTTGTGGAGAGTCGCGCTCTACTCACAATGGTCGTCAACCAAGAATTCACGCTCTACCTGCTGTATGACCCTAGCTAAACTAAAACTGATCTCACACTTCTGGTTGGTGATTGGCTCTGATACCAACTATAACGTCTTGCTTTCCAAGAAGATCACCCATCATAGAAATAGTTTAGTCCTAGCATGCTAAACGCTCTAAACCTTTTCGGCCTAACCATCGTCTAAAATATTATAATCGGGTTTACATGTTTAGTCCTATCATTGTTGGTATATGATTATTCCAAATCCTGAAGGTGTCACAATTAAAGCTTGAGTAATGTCACTTTTATTTCTAATCAGTATTGTATAATCGCAAAACAATTGAAAAACATTAAAAGAACAAAATTCAGCTTTGAATGTTAGTAATCTCCAGAAATCAATAAAAATAATCTCAAAGTTTTAATCATAGATTGAGTTTATTTCAAAAAAAAAAAAAAAAGCTAATTGACTTATCTAGAATAGGATTGATGTGGTCTATTATAAATAGTTAATAGTGCTTAGTAATATGACAAGTACATAAAATGCCCATAAGCCTATGTTATTATAATTTTGATACATGTTCCCTTCATCTCCCTTATTATGATATTATTATACTCACTAAGATTGATTTAGCTGTTGGGGTTTAAAGAATGTTTAGTGGTCAAAACTTTGATGTTGACTTTCTCATCTCTTGAGACAAAACTCAACCAATGAGTACCCTCAATCCATTAAAAAATGCTAAGTGTAAGCCCTATTGTAGAAAAAAAAAGTCTAAAATGTGCCAGTCACATATCCTACGTGGCATGCCCCAACTAATCACAATTTTTTTCTAAGATTTATCCTTTCCATCATGATTTATAAAAAAATATTTTTATTATAGTTTTTCTTGAAAATGAGGTATTTGATTCGCTTAATATAACTAACGTGGTGTAACTGCTACACAAAAACTTTCTCATATTATAGAGTGTACATCTTAGATCCCAAGAATCAAGGATTTATCAAGTCTTTTTGAATTTTTAGTATTAACAAAAAAATTAAAACAAGTGGGTAAATCAAAGCCCCAGAAAGACTCGGGTGTTATATCTTACAACCAATTATAGGCTGCATGGGTAGCATTGCCCTATTCTCCGTCTACTCTTATTAAATTTTCTTTGAGCAATATTACTGGTATACCTCAAATAGGGTGTAAATCTTACATCCTGTTTATTCAAGGATCAAAAGTTGGCCTTTATCACGTCAATCTTTTCTTTTATATGTAAATACTAAAAATTTAAATAGTTTTGTAAATCTTTAGATGGAAAAGTGTAAATCATACTCCATCTTATGGGAAGTATAAGTAGTTTTTTTCTTGTTTTTACTAAAACTTTGAAGAATTTTTATGAATTGTCATATGTAAAGGTGTAAGATTTATATATATATATATATATATATATATATATATATATATAGATTTATCGATAACATTTTCCATCCATTACCGACCGTCCCTAGCGCAAGTGGCAAAGGACTTGGTGGTTGGTACCCGAGGTTCCGAGTTCGAATCCTAGTTGATTCACATTTCCAGCTAAGTTTATTTCTAAAAGAAATAAACGAAGCAGGTATACCTTTCTCTAAAAAAAATATTTTCCATCCATTATTATTTGAGACATGCTACTTGTACACTTCAAAAAGAAAGTGTAAATCGTACATCCCCCATTCTAGGATTTATTTTTTTTAAATTTTTAGCATTAAAAAAAATTGATAAGACGAGCCCATTATGGATCATGGGATGAATAAGGTGTAAGATTTAAATCCTGTTTCGAGGTATACTAGTAGTATTGCTCTTATTAGTTTACTCCCTTTTTTCTTAATATTGCTCTTATTTTGAGGAATAATTTCACATGTACTCCTTTCTAATCCTTAATTATATAGAAGCTTCTTCAAAATTAGCAATATTAAAAACATCTTTTTTAATATAAAAAGTTTATCAAGAGTGCCCACATTGTGACAATTCTTTTTAAAATTTACCAAATTTGCACTTTGTCTTTTATCTACTATCAATGTCTTTTTAATTAAGTCAAACATTTTTACCTTCATACTAAATTGAAACTAACTAATTAAATAAATTAAACTATATAAATAGTAAATAAAAATTAAACTAATTTAAATAAGATAAACTGAAGAATATATACACAAAAAATGTACTATATTTTTGCTTTTATTTGATTATTTTTATTTAAGAATAACATGAGAGCCGAACGATATTTAATTAAAAAAATTTAAATGGAGTAGACAAAAAAGATACTTAGAAACTAAATTATAAATATAAACTGATTATATTAAAATTGTAAATTACACATAGTATCATGTTTCGATGAGAGATAATTTCATAATTAAGCTCTAACCGCACTATTACTTATAATAAGTATAAACAGCGGCAAATCGGTCCAATAATCTTGGTCAATCTGAGAAACATTATCATTAATAAGATTTATAAATTCATAAAGACAAAAATGATATTGATCATTTTGGAGGGGCGTCCGTAATATTTTGTAACTTTGAGGGGTACGTTTGAAATCGACCCTTTATTTTGCAGTTTATTTTTTAAAAGTTAAATTCCACATACAATTTATGAAAGAGGCAATGACTTTTATACCCCTGAAAAGTTTTTGATTTTTTTATTTATCTCTCATAGAAGGCTAATATTAAAAATACCCTTTTAAGATTCTAAAGTCTGTGTTATCTCTATAAAATTACCATTTTACCCTTTCAAATACACCCTTCTACCGTCACCAAAATAAGTTAGGGGCAAGATAGGTATTTTTACTATTTTTTAGCTACAGTAAAAATTTAACTCAGGTTTAAATCGAGATGACTTAACGGGCACTAACAGTAGGGGTATTTTTGAATAACGGAAAAATATATGAGAGGTATATTTGAAATAAAAAAAAAGTAGAGATAAATAAAATATTTCAGAGGTTTTGAGGGATAAATAGGCAATTATCCCTTTATTAAATAATAGAGCTTGATTATAATATTATATATTTCAGGAAAAAAAAAACACATTTTTATATAAGGAAACAAATGAGAAAAAAAGTGAGTACCCCAAACTAGATACCCCCTGATTTCACATTTGAGGAGTCCATTTTCTACAAAATTGTACTTAGAAGTAATAAAATCTCTTTGCAAAGGTCCAAGCAAACCAAATTTGACTTGCACATGTCATTATTTAGATAAAAAATATACATAACTTACATGAATTATGAACTATTTTGAAACAGTTATCTAATCTTTTAAAATTTTAATTTTACTATCCAACTTTTTAATTTATTTGATTTGAGTTAGTGAACGACACTTTAAATTTAAATTTGAATTTGATATTTATCTTTTTAGGTTTTGTTAGTATACTTCATGCAATCTCGCAACTATAAATTCATTAAAATAAGTAATTAGTTTAAATTTTAAAATCGAAGTATCGTTGACCGACTCAAATCAAAAAAATTGAAAGGTTGAATAGTAAAATCAAAATTTTGAAAGGTCGAGTAGCCGTATTCACTTTTGAAAAAAAGTGAATACGCGCACTGCGTGGGAATAGAGCGAGCCTCGCACGGGGGAGGTGGGCCGTCTCTAGGTTTCGGCGCTCTGACGCGGCGCACGGGGTGGAGAGGCTCGCATTGGTGAAGATGGTCATCATGGAAGGTAGAGTGCAATTTTCTCTGAAACAATATAATTTTTATCGAAAGAGTACAACTTTTATTTTAAAGAGTGTAATTTTCATCTCAAAGAGTACAACATTAATCTTAAACAGTATAATTTTCTTATAAAACAGTGCAACTTTATATTAACAATGCAACCTTCATCTTCTTCTTCTTCTTTTTTCTTTTTTTTTTTTGATTCTTAATCTTTCCGGTAGCAGTAACGATATATAATGATCTTTCAAAGAAAATAAAATTTTTCTTTATTTTTTTTTACTTTTTATTCTTGTTTTTGTCTACCCTCTATATTTTTGTTCGCTCCTTGGAGATGGGCATGTCCTTTTTCCTCACCCTCACGGGCGGCGAGCACCTCCTCGGCAACGACCTCATCGCCTCCATCTGCTCCGCCCTCACCTGGGCCCGCTCCGAGTTCTCCTTCTTTGGCGCCGGCGGAGGCCGAGGCGGAGGCAGAGGAAGAGGAGGCGGCGCCGCCCTCGTTACCGTTGTCGAGGGCCGCTGGCACCGGCGGAGGAGGAGACGGAGGAAGAGGAGGCGGCGCCGCCCTCGTTACCGTTGCTGAGGGCTGCGGAGGCGGTGGAGGAGGCGACGAGGGTCTGAGAGAAACAAAAGCATGAATTAAGGAAAAAAAAAGAAGAGAGAGAAAGGAATAAGGGTGTTTTCGTCAGTTTTCTGAAAATTCGGTCTGAATCTACAAAATCCAAAATAATGGTCCATTTTTGCAAAATCGCAAAACTAGTGAATTTTTTATACAAATTGGCCTTTATTTAATGATAGAGCTTGATTATAATAATGTATAGTTTCAGGGGGAAAAAAACAAAGTTTTATATAAGGAAACAATGGAGAAAAAAAGTGAATATCCCAAACTAGATACTCCCTGATTTTTCATATTTGATGAGTCCAATTTCTACAAAAATTGTACTTAAAACTAATAAAATCTCTTTACAAAGGTCTAAGCCATCCAAATTTGACTTGCACTTGTAATCATTTTGGTAAAAATGTATAGAACTACCTGAATTATGGACCATTTCTAAACGGGTACTCAACCTTTCAAAATTTTGATTTTACTATCCAACTTTTTAATTTGTTTGATTTGAGTCAGTCAACGACACTTTACTTTAAATTTGAATGTGTTATTTATTTTTTTAGGTTTAGTTAGCATACTTCATGCAATTTTGTAAATATAAATTTATTAAAATAAGTAATTAGTTTAAATTTTGAAGTCGAAATATCGTTGACTGACTCAAATCAGAGAAATTGAAAGGTTGAATAATAAAATCAAAATTTTGAAAGGTTGAGTAACGCTTTCTAACTAGTCCATATTTTGTAAGTTCTTTACATTTTTACCAATGCAACTATGATTACGACACAACAAGTACCAAAATTTGGACAAAACTTCACAACGAAGCTTCTCAAGGACGCCTTGTTTGGGTGCCTCTGATCCATTACCACGTATTAATTTTGTCTCCATCCAAAGATTTGCTGGGTGTTTTTTAATACTAAAATCTAAAAATAATTTTTTTTAACTTAGAGAGGAGGATTATAATTTCAATAGAAATAAAACTAACCCATGACAGTGGATCGGAGGCTCCTCATCGAAGCGTCGTTGGGAAGCTCCAGGATGAATTTTTTTTTTCCCCAAAATTTCCTAAAAGTAAAAAGGAAAAAGAAAACAAATATAGAATGCAACTAAGAGTCCTATTGAAGGGAAAAAGATAAACAAATTCTATTATTGAAAGTTGCGAAGGGACATACCTGTAAAAGTTTCTAGCAGTAGGAGCGATGGAGAAGATGAGGAGATGGAGAAGCGTCGCCGCACAGTTAAGGGAACCAGGTTCATCGACGGCACTGAGGAGCAGGAGGAGCGATGGCACGCTTGATGGTAGGGAAGCTGGGTCCCGGCAAGGAAATATTCCCCGACATTCTAGCAGGAGGGACATACGTTGTGCTCCACCTCCCCTCCAACATGGACAAACTAGGGGGAATCTAGAACCTGAGCTTGAGTTAAGGTTTCAGAGACTGAAGGATAAGACCATTGAGAAGACGTACGAGGTTACCTCCACGCAAAGCAGGAATCTAAAAGACAGATTCGAAGCAGAGGAGGGCAAGCACAAGAAGACGATTCGCAGGGTTTCATGGGCGGATCAAAAAGGAGATGCACTAACCTCGTATCCCCCAGACAAGGACGAACTCCATACTTTACACCGAGGAGCAGTGACTACATCACTGGATCAAGGAAAGCCTTTAATAGGGAGAAGCAGGGTGGACACTTTTAACCAGCGGAGCGATGGGTCCGCGTCATCGAGGACAGAAGCGCCGACGAGATATACTTATAAAGATGCACTCCTCAGATCAGCTTCTTATCAACCTCGCCTGGCTCCCCTGTTCAAGCGGAACCATCCAAAGTTCCAACCCTCATCTCCCTGCTTGTCATCTTTTGAAGGCAGGTGCTTCAGGTGCCTTGCGAGAGATCACAAGGTCCGAGACTGCAGGAACCCGCTAAGGTGCTCTGTGTGCTTCAGGATCGGACACCCTGCTCGCTATTGTCGCGAACGTGCTGCTTCGAATAGGGGGAGAATGGACAGAGCCCTGCGTTTCCGTCCTCAATCGATGAAGATCTTTGTTCCACTGACGGAGGGATTCCATGCTCGCCAAGCCACCTGCCGGAATGCAGTTCTCGCCAATGTCATCGGGCCCGCAAACTTGGGCCACTGCCCACAGGAGATGATAGCGAACGACTTCGCTGCTCGGTACGGCGGATTATCTGATGATTTCCATGTCGCGCGTCACCGAGAGAGGGACTTCGTGATCTTCCTCCCTCAATGGGTTCGCCTTGCGGATTTGGTTAGCAGAGAAGTAATTAGATACCCCCACTGTCAGCTAAGGTTCTACGAGTGGAATCCATACCGACATGCGACGCGCTCCGGGATTCGGTATAAAGCTTGGATTAAGTTGGTCAGTTTACCCTTCGAGTGCTGGTCTGAGTACAAAGTTGCCGCCGTCGTGAATGCCTTCGGGAGGTACCTTCGCTGCGACGATAATAGTCGCAATATGCTGGATCTCACTGGCTACAGGTGTGAGATCGCAGTCGAGGACATCTCCGATGTCCCGAAAAATCTGGCGATCACGCTGGGTGATCTTGTGGTTCCTGTCTTGGTCCAGGTGGAGAGAACTGCACCTTTCGGAGGCGATGACCGTGGCATCCCGTTCGCCGGAGGTGACCCCAATGAAGGTGGAGACCAAACCGACCCTCTTGGTCGCCACATCGCCAGAAGGGTGAACCATCAGGATAGAGATGCGGCGAACAACAACTCAACTAATGGAGATGACACAGGACGTAGTGATACGTGGAACTCGTCGGAGCTCAGAGATAGATGGCGGAACCGTACGGACGACCGGCGTAACTTCCCGGAGGCCGAGACGAAGACCACTGCAATGAAGGAGAACTCCTATTATCCGAGGGGTCTTTCTTCGAAGAAACCTGCCCCTGCGAAGGTTTTGGACCGGGAGGTAGATGACGGTATCCTGCGGTACGCCGGAGGCATCGGGAGCAGAGGGGAAGACGGGGTTGGCAATTTTTCAAACCGGGAGCCATTGGTGGGGTTTCCAAAGGTAGCTCAACTTAGCAAACCTGGTGGAGAGGAGCCGGTGAAGCGAAAGGTGGACGGCGTGGAGAACGGTGCCTGCGAGGACTCGGGTAGGTGTCTGGGGTTTCGAGATCTGACAGCTGGCGTTGGTAACCGAGCGGATGGCTTCGTGCTGCAAAAATCGCCTCTGGAGGAAGTCGATGAGGGGGCGCGGCTCAAGTGGGTCCACTCTGGTTGGGCTCGTCTAGATCCCAACCACTTGATTTGGAGATGGACTGTTTTAGCCCATGAAGCGGGAGCAGTTGGGCTGGTGGTCCGGGCCGCGGCGTTCCGGGCCCAACTCGTCCAGGCGAAACACCTAAGGAGCTGGGCTGTACCCCACTCGAAATCCTGGGAGTTGCTGATCCCGCTCCCTTCTAACTATCCAGCCAGAGTTTTACCTGCTCAGGACTTGCTATCCTTAGCTGCGTTGCGTTCCGAGCCCAATTCAGTTGTTGATGGCAAGGAACACCCTGGTGGGCCGCATAGTCCTGAGATGTTTGTGCAAGGGGAAGATTCAATGGACAACGAGGACGACGGGCGCAGCTTGAGAACCGAGGATAGAGGGGAGATTCTACCTGCGGCGCAAATGTATGGATTTAAGACATTGGATTTCAATGGTTCGCCCCCGGACGAGGCGATTATGGTTGAGACGACCGACAAACATCTCTCTCCGAGAAAGAGTGCCCGTTTGGCAGGGTTCTCCAACGACTCAATCTTCAATCGAGCGAGAGCTCGTAAAGCCGTTCTAAGGGAGGGTGCTTTCAAGGATTCTCCTGCCAGGCTCAGCAAGGCAGCACGAACAGCGAACGGGGGGATCGAGACCGAGCCGAACGGGCCTCCTAACACCGGCTGTAGCAGGATCCAATACAAAAGCTCCTTGTGCGGGATCAATCTAAGCGATGACGAAGCTCGATGCTTCAACGATTTCCTGCGTGCTTAGTCTTAGTAGTATAGTTAGATGCGTGTCTTGGGTGATGTAGGAGTTATCTTCTTTCTATGTTTCAAATATGCAGTTGGAATGTGAGGGGTCTTAACGACCAAAGTAAGAGATGTCTAGTGAAGTCTGTAGTATCGAAGCTTAAGATGTCAATTGTTTGCTTGCAAGAGTCAAAAGTGGACTGTGTGTCTCGCTCTTTTCTTAGATCGTTCGCTAGTACTTTTTTCGATAAATGTCAGTTGATCAAATCGGAGGGGGCTTCGGGGGGAGTGATCACGTGTTGGAGCTCGAAAGCTTTTAGCTGCAGTGAGGTGATAGTACGCAATTACTCCCTCACTCTTCGGCTAACCTATCTTTTCGGTAACCTTTCTTTCTATATTACGAACGTCTACGGGCCACCGACGTGGGACGGAAAAGAGGAGTTTTGCGAGGAACTAGCAATGTTGAAATCCACTTGCAGCAGTGGACTTTGGGTGATGTGCGGGGACTTCAACTTAACAAAATGTACTACGGAGAGAAAGGGTAAAAGGTGGTGTGGTCGTTTGATGACAATGTTTTCTGATCTCATAAACTCATTGGAGATGATCGACTTGCCATTGGGAAATCAAATGTACACGTGGTCTAACATGCAACGTTCCCCTACTTTAGCAAAATTAGATCGGTTTCTGGTCTCAACTGAATGGGACCACACCTTCCCCCTCTCGAAAGTGGTGGCCTTACCTAGGATCACGTCCGATCATGCACCGATCTTACTGTCCACCAGCGAGTATCTGCGAAAACGGTTATTTAAATTGGAGGAGGTTTGGCTTACACGTAAAGAGTTCTGCAACCTCGTGCCGAAATGGTGGAATGAGGTGCCAAACAAACATTCGAGTGTCCTCACAGTGGTGGCAAAATTACGACACTGTCGTAAGCGAATCAAGGAATGGTGTTCTAACAATTTCTATTGCATCACTAAGACCAAGAAGATTATGTCGGAGGAGATTCAACAGTTGGACTGCCTGGAGGAGCATCAAAGCCTGACACCGCAACAGGTTGAGAAACGTAATCATCTCAAGGCGCAACTTATGAAAGTTGTGGCGGAGGAGGAGATCCTTTGGAAAACCCGTTCCAGACAACAGTGGGTAGAGGAAGGAGATAGGAACACAAAATTTTTCCACGCCGTGGCCAACGGGAGGCGACGGGAAAATAACATATGCACGGTAGAAGATGATAATAGGAAGCTGACCAGGGAAGAGGAGAAAAGGGAATACTTCTTTACTAAATTTAAAGAGGCTTTCGCCCCAGAGGGTACAGATATTAAGCCATGTGGCGATTGGAGTAGGTTATTCAGGAATCAAAAAATTTAGAGCCGGATCGTCTTACTTCACCTTTCTCGATGGAAGAGATTAGAAAGGCCACCTTCCAGTTAGGCAGTGACAAGGCTCCTGGACCGGATGGTTTCAACATTCGTTTTTACCAGACGTTTTGGGAGGTGGTTAAGAAAGACATCGCAAATATTTTCCAAGAACTGTACGATGAGAATTTGGATTCCGGGCCGATGGATTATTCGTACATTTGCCTAATTCCCAAAAAGGAAGGGGCGAAAACTGCTGGCGATTTTCGGCCCATTAGCCTTCTTAATGGTGTACAAAAGATTATGTCTAAAGTACTCGCAAATAGATTGGACAGGACTATGAATCATATCATTTCACCCTCACAAGCTGCATTCCTTAAAGGGCGATCGATTTTAGATTCCTTCGCGACAGCGAGCGAAATTGTCAACTGGTGCTCGAAATCTGGGAAAGAGTGTGTGGGAGTTAAAGTCGACTTTGAAAAAGCGTACGACAATGTGAGGTGGGATTTTTTGCGAAAAATCTTAAGGTGGCTCGGGGCGAATCAAAAATGGTGCGGGTGGATTGAGCAATGCATTTCCAATGCTAAAGTCGCAATTTTGGTCAATGGGGTCCCGTCAAAATGGATAAAAACGAGACGAGGTCTACGACAAGGCGATCCGCTCTCTCCATACCTCTTCCTGATGGTGGCGGAAGGGTTGGCGAGAATGACAGAAGAAGCTACAGGAAATAGTCTTTTCACAGGAGTCGGGCCTAACGAAGTTGACAAGGTAGTGTTAATACAATATGCTGACGACACTATCTTCTTCTGTGACGCGAAGAGAAAACAAGTTCGCAACTTGTTGTTTGTTTGGCAACTTTTTGAGTGGGCGTCTGGGCTGAAGATAAATAGAAATAAATCAGAACTATTGTATTTGGGTCACCGAGAACATCAGGGGGCTAGACTTGCGGCGGTACTTGGGTGCAAAGTAGGGTCCTTTCCACTACGATACCTGGGCTTACCTCTTTCTATAGGGCGAATAAGGAAGGAAGATTGGTGGAGCGTCATAGGTAAGGTCGAAAAGCGAGTAGAAGGATGGCAAGCGAAGCTCCTGTCGCAAGGAGGGCGTTTGGTCCTTGTTAATTCTGTGCTCACAAATCTGCCACTTTATTTTTTTTCGTTCTTCAAAGCGCCCAAATGGGTAATCCAGCGAATTGAAGCGGTTCGAAGTGTTGGCCTAGTGGCCCTAATCATTCTTTAGATTTTGATGATAACAAATAATTGAACTAATCTTTTATCTTGAGCTTTGTGTTTAGACTTCTCTATCTTCAAAAGGACTCAAGATGGGCAATCAACTAGAACTAAGCTTCACCACTTGAAGCTACATTGTCTAGTAGATAAATTTTCTCTCTACTCCACCTTTTTAATATTGTGCTTTAAAGATTAAATTATGAAATGTCGAGTTATATTTTAACTTACTCTTTTTAATCATCTAAAGCACATGGGACTTCAAACAATATTCAAAAACTTCTCAAAAACTGTTTTCTGTCAAGTTTGTGTTTTGGACCCTGTTCTGGGCGCCCACAAACTTCTGGAGGCCCAAAAGTTCTGCTCAGGTTTTGTGGATCCTGACGGTTTGATGTTTGGGTGGTCCAGAATGGTTTATGTTCTGGGCGCCCACAAACTTCTGGAGGCCCGAAAGTTCTGCTCAGGTTTTGTGGATCCTGACGGTTTGATGTTTGGATGGTCCAGAACGGTCTATGATCTGGGCGCCCGAATTATATGTTCTGGGCGCCCGAATGTTTGACTTGACAGGTTTGATGTTCCGGACAGTACGACGCAACGGTCCGAAAGTTCTGACAGCAGCGCTGCGCAGGCGGCGCGCGTGCCTGAGAAAGTGGGCGCCCACAAGTTGACTTCTGGAGGCCCAGAAGTCCTGCTCAGAGAAAACGGCGCGCATGGTCTGACAGTGTCAGAAAGCTGTCGCGCATGTTCTGGGCGCCCACAAGTTGACTTCTGGAGGCCCAGAAGTCCTGCTCAGAGAAAAGCGGCGCGCGTGGTCTGGCTGGTCAGAAAGCTGTCGCGCATGTTCTGGGCGCCCACAAGTTGACTTCTGGAGGCCCAGAAGTCCTGCTCAGAGAAAAGCGGCGCGCGTGGTCTGGCTGGTCAGAAAGCTGTCGCGCGTGATCTGGGCGCCCACAAATGTCTGGAGGCCCGAATGTACGGATCCAGAAAAGCGGCGCACGGGTCTGACAGGCAGCTGGTTTTGCAGTGCGCGTGCTCAACATCTGGGCGCCCGAAAGTTCTGTTTAGGGCGCCCGAAAGTGCAACGACCTGAAGTTGGCTGAGGCTATAAATAGATGGTATTGAGGCCTTTCTCAGCAGGGATTCCAAAGTCCAATTGAGCTTATATACTTCAGCATTTTTAATACTCTTAGCCCTCAATCCTCTCTCTAAACTTGAGTGTAATTGATAGTGAGATATCATCTTGTAAAAGAGAGAAAAGAAAAAGAGTTGAAGCTTGAAAGTGTAACCTTCTTGAGAGAAGAAGGTGTTGGTGTGAAGGCTTGGTGCTTGCCCGCAAAAGCATCGTTTAGTGGAGATCCAACGTTCTCTTGTGTTGAGAAGTTGGCGGGGACGTAGGCAAAGTGCCGAACCTCGAAACAAATCGATTGTGTGCTTCTTGAGTTTGCATTTCTCTAACTCCTCACTTTATTTGTTTCGAGTTTTTAAATTACTTGATTATTTAACATTTTATTTTAGAAACCTAATTCACCCCCCCTCTTAGGTTGCCATTTTGATCCTCACGAAGGGCTTTCTTCTGGAGAGGACAGGCAGCGATCGTTGGGGGACACTGTCTTGTCAACTGGAAGAGAGTCTGTAGGAGCAAAGCGGACGGAGGGCTAGGGGTACTTGATCTAGAGAACATGAACCTAGCTTTACTGGCTAAGTGGTGGTGGAGATTTTTCACTAACAAAGAACACCAGTGGGGCCCAGTACTAGACGGCATTTACTACACACGAAGGAAGCCTCTTCGAGAGGGGGCATCGTTTAGACCGTTCTCAGTTTGGTGGCGGGGAGTTTTAGCAACTAAGGATATTTTTAAATGCGGGGTGGAATTCAAAGTTGGAAACGGACAGATCACCAGCTTTTGGAATGACATATGGTGGGATCAAACTTCCTTACGATCCTCGTACCACAGTATCTACGATCAAGTCGCGAGCAAAATATCACGATAAGTAAAAGTTGGGGAGTGTCCGGTTGGAGGTGGAATAAGATTCTCTCTGGGTTCAACCCAAGCTCACAGTGCGAGTGCGATCTTCTCTCGCATCTAAAACAGGCGATCCCGGCGATAACCTTGACCAATAGATCAGACGAAGCTAGGTGGAGATGGACCGGGTCGGGAATGTTCACAGTTAAATCGCTGTACAATTTTCTGCAAGAGGGTGGAATCAAAGATAGTAGATTTGTCCAAATATGGAAGCTTAAAATTCCTTTAAAAGTCAAGATTTCCGTTTGGTTAGTTCTACAAAGAAAGCCCCTCACTGCAGAAAACCTCCGAAAACGTGGGTGGAATGGCGATGACCGTTGTGTTTTCTGCTCGACGGAAGGGGAGACGGTCGACCACCTCTTCATCGGTTGCCAATTCAGCCGAGACATATTGCAGGGTTTATTAACAGATAAGGCAACTATCCGCGCGTGTAACTCCGTTACGTTGCTCTGGGAAGGGAGCACAAATAAAAGGGGTACGCTAGGAAGAATGGAATTGGCGACCACTGCCACTATGTGGTGGGTAGTATGGCTGGAACGTAACAGGAGAATTTTTCAGAAATGCAAACGGCCGGCGAGCTCCTTACTTTTTGAGATTCGTTCGCTACGTAGTACCTGGAGCCTCCTTAGATAGATTTATCCGTTGGTTTTTTTTTATCTTTTACTTGTATTTTATTTTATTTTTATTTTTTTCCTGTCTTATCTTATTTCTTTCTTCGCGATGTTCCCGAAGCCCCGATGCTTCAGTTTGTAGCCTAGTTCATCTTTTTTATGAATGAAGCGGTAGCATGCTACCTTTTCTCAAAAAAAAAAGAAGAGTCCTATTGAATAATAATAATAATATTATTATTATTAATAAAATATGTGGATATATGATTTATCTTAATCTGACTATCTAGTTTTTAAAAATTTAATTTTACAATATAACGATTTTATTTGTTTAATTTGTGCTACTCTCCTACTTTCATAATTTAGATGTATTATTTACTTTAAGGGACTTAAATTAGAATATTTTACTAGATTTATATAACTATATTTTTATAAAAACAAAAGTGCGTCCAAATTTTATAATAAAAGAGTAATTAAATTGCTTAAATTAAAACAACTAAAAGGTATATCATAAGTCGAATAGTTGAATCAGAATATGCTGTAGTTCACATAAGTTTTATGCGTAATAATAATAACAACAATATTTGCGTTATTATTTCTGTGAAGTAAAATGCATCAGACGCGCACTAAAATCTAAAGAATTTTTTTTTTTTTTAGCCTTACTTAAATGTGAAAAGGTTTTGGAGACATAATCAGGAATACTATAGAGAAAATAGACATAAAGTAAATATACCCCACACAAATCTAGAGAATTACCATTATTTATTTATTATTCTTGTCCTTTTATCTATCTCTACAATGAACATTAATAAATTTGTACCCAACCAAATCAGGTTTCACCTACCAAGTACAAATTAACTTCTTTTTTTACTTTTTTTTCTCCCTCCTCCATTATTTAATTAACTAACTAAAAATTGAATACTTTCTCAGCATTAATTTTATAAAGTTTTTAAGACCAGAAGCTTCTGAAATATTCTCCTGGTGGTATGAATTCCTATTTGTTGTCTCTTATCACTCTCCTGTGCATGTTTACAATAGCAGCCAACCACACACTTTGATTTAAAGAAAATAAAATAAATAAATAAAAAGTTACAAAACAAATTCCAAATCAAAATTTCTACTTATGATGCAATAAAATGTTATTTGAGCGAGTGTTTAACTTAATTAAGTTATTCTAACAACTCTACTCAGATACCATTTAAGAAGATTCTAATTTGGGATTGCATGCAAAATGTATGATCGGTGCCGCGAGAAAATAAAATAGAAAATAATTTATTTATTTTCTTAAATTATAATAATATGTTGTCCGGTCAGCAATACTCTGTAGGATAAGATTTTCGTGCGTTCATCGAAAGAACGAAGGTGTGTACCTGTGAAAATTTTATCCCAAATTCTTTTAACACTGACAATCAAAAGTACTGAATACCAAATATATCCCGACTGATGAAAAAATTTTAGTCACTTCACCAATTATTTTTTGCAAAAGAAATAAAAAGAACATAATGGGTCTGTCTGGAAGATTGTAGAGAATATATCGTAATGAAAATTACGGTATACAAAATATCATTTACGTAATAAAAGAAGTATAAAAATTTTCGGCCAATTTGCATAAAAAATCCACTAGTTTTGGGCTTTTGCAAAATTGGATCGCTATTTTCGATTTTGCATATTCGGTCCGGATTTTCAGCAAACTGACCAAAATACCCTTGTTACTTTTTCTCTCTCCTCATTTTTTTCTCTCTCCTCTTTTTTTTTCTCGCTCTTTTTTATTCCTCTCCGAAGAAGGCGGCGGAGGCGGAGGCGGAAACGGCCCGCCTCGCCTCTGCCCCTCACGCCCTCGCCCTCGCCCGCGCACCCCCGCCCTCCCTCGCCTCCGACCCTGCCGAGGCCGTGCCGCGCCGCGACTTTTTTTTTCTTTTCCCCCTCTCCGATCCTCCTCCACCCGCCGTCCCCACCGCCGTCGCCGGCAACGAAAAAGAAGTGCTTCTTGGGGCCGAGAAGCACGCCGGCGAGAGAGAGGGAAAAAATATAGTTTCACTCCGGCGAGGAATGGATCGTGAAAAAAAAAATTATAGAGAGAAAAAAAATAAAAAAAATAAAAAATAAAAATAAAAATAATATTTTTTCCTACAGGAAAGATTAAAAATCATACAAGAAGGAAGAAGAAAAAGAAATTACACTGTTAAAATAAATTTACACCGTTTTAAAATTTTTTTGCACTGTTTTAAATGAAAGTTGCACAATTTGAGACAGAAATTACACTCTTTGGAAAGAGAGTTGCACTCTTTAGGCCAACGTTGCACTATTTGGATAACATTTGCACCATTTCTTTTTCTCTTCTTTCTCGTTGCACTCTTTCTCCACATTGCACCATTTAGATTCGGCCTCATTGCACTCTTTCTCCGATGCGGACGACGACGACGACGACGTCCCCGACTCCGCGCCCGGAGCCGTGGCGGCGCCCATGCGCCGCACCATCGCCGCCGTAGTCGCTGGGGTCGAAGAGGTAGAGGGGGATGAGGGAGAGGGAGGCATCGGCGGTGGCGCAGGGGGCGCTCGGGGTGGTGGTGGGCGGGCGCAGGGGGAGCGGCGAACGCAGGGGGCTCGCCCGTGAGCGCAGGGAGCGCAGGGGGCAGGGGGCACAGCGCCCTGCGCCCGCCCCGCGCGCAGGGCGCAGGGGCAGGGCCCGCCCCACGCGCCCCGCGCGCAGGGCGAAGGGCGCAGGGGGCGGGCGCAGGCCCGCCCCGCGCGAAGTGGCGCAGGGGGCAGGGCCGCCCCTGCACGCGCCCGCCCCTGCCCGCGTCCGCCCCCTGCGCGCCGCCCCCCCCCGCGCTGCGCCCTCTGCACCCGCGCCTGCGCCCCCTGCGCTAGCCGCTAGCCCGCCCCCTGCGCCCCCTGCGCTAGCCGCGCCCCCTGCGCCCCCTGCGCCCGCCCACCACTGCCCCGCGCGCCCCCTGCGCCACCGCGGACGCCTCCCTCTGCCTCCTCCCCGTCTACCTCTACGGCCGCTCATCCTCCACCGGCTTCGACCGCACCGGCCCAAAATTTTTTTGGGAGTGTGAGGAAAGAGAGAGAGAGAGAGAGAGAGAGAGAGAGAGAGAGAGAGAGAGAGAGAGAGAGAGAGAGAGAGAGAGAGAGAGAGGAGGATGAAGATGGAGAGTGGAGGAAGAAGAAAGAAGAATAGGAAGAGAAAAAGAAATGGTGCAAATGTTATCCAAATAATGCAACGTTGGCCTAAAGAGTGCAACTTTCTTTCCAAAGAGTATAATTTATATCTCAAATAGTGCAACTTTCATTTAAAACAGTGTAAATTTTTTTTAAAACGGTGTAAATTTATTTTAACAGTGTAATTTCTTCTTCTTCTTCTTCCTTCTTCCTTCTTCCTTCTTCCTTCTTCCTTCTTCCTTCTTCCTTCTTATATGATTTTTAGTCTTTCCTGTAGGAAAAAATATTATTTTTATTTTTATTTTTTATTTTTTTTCTCTCTATAATTTTTTTTTTCACGATCCATCCATCGCCGGAGTGAAACTATATTTTTTCCCCCTCTCTCGCCGGCGTGCTTCTCGGCCCCAAGAAGCACTTTTTTTTCGTCGCCGACGACGGCGATGGGGACGGCGGGTGGAGGAGGATCGAAGAGGGGAAAAAAAAAAAAGTCGCGGCGCGGCGCGGCCTCGGCGGGGTCGGAGACGAGGAGGGTGGGGGTGCGCGGGCGAGGGCGAGGGCGAGGGCGTGAGGGGCAGAGGCGAGGCGGGCCGTTTCCGCCTCCGCCTCTGCCGCCTTCTTCGGAGAGGAAAAAAAAAGAGCGAGAAAAAAAAGAGGAGAGAGAAAAAAAAAGAGGAGAGAGAAAAAGTAACAAGAGTATTTTGGTCAGTTTGCTGAAAATCCGGACCGAATCTGCAAAATCAAAAATAACGACCCAATTTTGCAAAAACCCAAAACTAGTGGATTTTTTATGCAAATTGGTCAAAATTTTCTATCATACTTTCTCATCGTATAAAATGTAATTCTCTATAACTTCGAACGGAGTTTAAATTAAAATTTTCATAGTTTACTCTTTTTTCCCGCTTTCCTCCTAATATTTTTTTAAATTTTTTTATTTATTAAAATATATTTTAGAAAATAATAATTAGAGTAAAAATAGAAGAAAAAAAGTTAAATGAAGCAGCCTGCGGTCAAAAAGAGGCCGATGAGAAAAAGCGAAAGCAGCCGACATCTGGCGGCCATGACCAAATAATGCCACCGTAGAGTCTTCTAATTCTAATTAGGCCCACGTGGCGTCCTTACACGCTCCCACGTGTGACTCTCCTTTCCTGCGGACCCCCGCATACTCATTACTATGCGCACCCTCCCGACACTGCATTGGTAACTGTATAGGTGCTGTTTGGTCGCACGCACTTACAATTTTAGCAGTATATAATTTTATAAAAGTTAAATACAGAAATTTTTTTAATAATTTTTTATTTTTTTTATTTTTTATTTTTTCTTTCTACTTTTAAAAATTTAGATTTTATTATCTTAATATTTTAAGTTGTTGAATTTAGCCCACCTCCGTCAGAGTTTCATCACTATTCCGTCCATTTTTTTATAATTTACATCAAAAATATTTTTCAAAATGATATAAATATATTAAAAAATTATTTTTTTTATGAAAAAGTAAGAGTAATTCGACAATTTTGCTCTCTCCATTAACGCCGTACCTTTCTGAAAACATTTCTGAAATTTTAAGAAAGCAAAATTTAATTTTGAAAGTCAGAAAGAAAAATTAAAAATAAAAATATTTACAAGAGAGTTTCATATATTTTAGCCAATTTTAAACATGATGTTTGATTTAATTACTATAGTTAAAATTATACAAGAAATCTCAACTGCACCTGTTGAAGCTACGCTCAACTCACCCGCGGTTTGAACTGCTGTAGCAACTTGCGAAAATAATTTTAAACAATGAGAATTTTTTCTATATTGGATTTAATTTTATCGTCATATATGTAAAATAATAAAATTTATGAACACAGTCTCTAACGATGTGCGATTACATAAACTATTGATAATTACAGTATTTTCAACTACATCCAACCAGATAAGATCTCTTAGAACTTTATCTGTACGTATTTCTAACTGCACTATATTTACAATTACGTGTTATAAGTTGTGGGACCAACATTTTTGTCACGTAGGTGGGTGTTATTGTTGCTACATGGAAGAACACTACACCACTCACTTTCATGCGCGAGCCCTACAACACGTCCCCATCATGACACCTCATAAGAATTTATTTATGTCACGAACCATCATGGATATAATAATATAATATATATATATATATATATATATATATATATATATATATATATATATATATATATATATATAGAATTGAGCTCCTATGCTTTTAAAAGCACCAAGCAATTGGTGCTTGTAAGTTTTTAGCCATTGGATTAAAATATGGACGGTTAAGATGATGTGGGCCCCCTAGGGTTGAGTGGGTGGTTGGTTGAATAGTATAATCTAACGGGTGGAATTGATCAAAGGGATGAATCTAACGGCAGAAAACTTACAAGCACCAAGTGCTTGGTACTTTCACAAGCACCATAGCCGGACTCATATATATATATATATATATATGTGCATAAAAAAGGTGAGGGGATTTAGCACCAATCACGCTAAAAAATACACCATCCATTTTGATTATAACATCAAAACAAATGGGTCGGTGCGTCTCTTCTAACTAAATATTGGAATGTTTGGACAAAGGTATGTATATATAATATAATAATAAAACATTACAAGAGAGATCATCTTGACAACTCCATTTTTATATATAAAATTAAATTTATCATGTGTAGAGTCGAAAAAACTAGCGATTAATGACCAGATTTAATAAATATATGATATTTATCACCATGTAATGTTTAAAGATCAACGGTACTCTCGAGAGTTATAATAGCATGCGATCCACTATTGTTTGTTGGGGTAATATCTAATGTATTTTTCAAAATTTTAAAAATATCTTATTTATTTCAAATATATTTTTTCCTCTAGAATTTACTAACAAGACTGAGTTTTAGAAGAGTATTTTGGATATTAAGAGATAAGTTTAAATTTTTTTAATAATAATGAGGGGCGTATAAGCAAAAGTCCATTTATTTGTTTATTTATTTATTTTGAAAAAAAGATACATGATAACCGTTTCATTCTCTCTCTTTTTTTGAAAATAAATTTAGATGAAAATGCGAAGCAACTAGATTTCGAACTTGAGACCAAGGATTTAAATACCCATCGGCACGGGCAGTATCTACGCTGCCGTATCGTGCCAAAAAAATATCGGTACGATATAACCTCCGTACTGATGGCACAACTGAAAATCCTTTATTCTTTAAATTAGTAAGTAATTTTCTCAATAAAATTCAAAAAATTTGATAAAGATACATAATAAACCGTTATAATATTTTGTTGCTAAAGAAATTTAATATTTCATACTATTATGTATCGGTAGATATAAATTTTTTGTGACCGGCACATATTGGCACGGCCCGACATGCACCGTGCCCTACCGTGCCGATAAATTTTCGGCACGACTCCTGCCACGGCACTTAAATCTTTGCTTGAGACCTCAGATATCAAACATCAAATTTTTTACTACTTGCGCTAGCTAGGAATATATAGTCAATTATGATCCACTATTTATGACCAGCCTTGCATGTACTTTTTAAGACGTTCTATATATTTATATATTCAAAGATTTGAAAAAGAACTAAGTAGTTTTTTTAATTAAAACTTACGTACTAACAATATTTTTGTTGGTTTTTTAATTAGATTTCGACTTGCCCATGATGGGTAGACCCGATCCGGCCTATTAAAATAGGGGACAAATTTTCTAACTGGTTGAAAAATTATCATGCACTGGCTTCGTTTGGTTCAGGTATAAATAAGAACGGTTTATTCCAGAAATAGATACAAGTTCAGGTATAAACGAGAACTAGACCAATTTTACGTTTGGATAAAAATTAGATTGTTCTCAGGAATAAGAAAAATAGCGTTTGAATAGATAAGATGGAATAAAAAGAATAGTGAGTAGTTATAAATAAAAAATGATGATATTACCCCTTTCATTATATTTGAATTTTAAATTTTTAAATTTTGCATTTAACTTTTAAAATTTAAAATTAAAATTAAAATTTTTAAATTTTAAATTTTAAATTTTAAATTTAAGACCAAATTTAAATTTGAAAGATATAAAATATAAAATTTTAATTTTAAAATTAAAAATTTAAAATATCAAATTTAAAATTTAAATTTTAAAATTTAGAATTATAAATTATAAATTATAAATTTTAATTTTAAAATTACAAATTTTAAATTTAAAAATTTAAATTCTAATTTAAAACAAATCTCTCTCTCTCTCTCTACCAGGGAACAAGAGGTGGGATCAAGCTTGTTCCCACCCCTGGGTGGGAACTATTGTTCCCACCCTATACCGGGTTATCCCGTTGGGTGGGAACAATAGTTCCCACCCATCCGAACTCTTGTTTGGGTACAAAAGGGAGGAATAAGACCTTATCCCCCCTCTTGTACCCAATCCAAACGACACCTATATGCACAATGTTGATTAAGAAAAAGAATTTGATCTATAAAATTCTCTCACAATTCTTGCTTGAATTTGGTATTTAGGTTATAAAAATGGCTAAAATACAAAAGAAATTTCTAAAAACATTTGCTTTTTTGTTTTTCTCTTGACTTTCAAACACTTACATTTGTTTCTTAAAATTTTAAAAATATTTTAAAAAAATTACGACGTTAATGAAGAGAACAAAAAGACCAAGTTGCACTTGTTTGTTCTATAAGTAAAAATAATTTTTTAATATATTTCTATTATTTTAAGGATATTTTCGGTACAAATTATAAGAAATCGACGAAATAGTGACGAAACCCTAATAGTGGGGGACTTAATGTATGAATTTAAAATTTTGAGGGGATAAAATATAAATTTTTAAACGTAAGAAAAAAAAAGAAAGAAAAAAAGAAATATTTACAAGAAACTCTTTTGTATTTTCGCCAAGTGCTTGGTGCTTGGTGCTTTTACAAGCACCATATATATATATATATATATATATATATATATATATATATATATAATTGAGCTCCTTCGTTTTTAAAAATATCAAGTCATTAGTGTTTGTAGGTTTTCGGCCTTTAGATTAAGAGATGTACAGTTAGGATGATAGTGATTTTCTAGGGTTGAGTGGGTGGTTGGTTGAATAGTATGATATAACGGATGAAAATGATTAAAATGTTAGATATAATGGCGAAAAACTTACAAGCACCAAGTGCTTTGTACTTTTACAAGCACCATTGTTGGAATATATATACATATATTACAAAGTTTTACTATTTGGATTTTAAGCCAACTCAAATATAAAATGACATATATTTTGTGAATTTCAATTATTAGTTTGAGATTCTAATTTTTCTAATTTTCTTTTAATTTTTTATCTAGTAGTAAGGCTGTCAATCTAACTTGTTATTCGCAAGCCAGCTTATATTCAGCTCGTTAATAAATAAGCCGAACACTAGCTAAATTTTTTAGCTCAATATTTTAACGAGCCAGCTCGTGTTCGGCTCGTTTAATAAATGAGCGAACATGAGCCGGCCTAGCTTGCTCGTGTTCGGCCCGTCGACAACCCTAGACCATGGACATCTTAATTCATTTCCATATCTATATGTGCAAATTTAATAATACCTAGCATTCAAATTGTTACAAACACGAAGTACACATTTAAGAATTGCATTTATTGCAACGGTAAAAATATCCAACAATACACAATCAACAGAGATTGGGGAAATCTAGAGTTAGATATGTTGGTAAAGTACAGGTAAATAAATCTCTTATTAATTGCGGATTACTAAAATTTTGATTAAAAAAAAGAAAGAAAAGTAAAAATATTTAGTTGGACTTAATAGCATAAGCAAAATATAATTGACAAGTATCTTCTTTCACCTATTGAAAATAGGTAAGGACATGTTTGGTTGCTCGAAAATAGGTGAAGTGAAAAAAAGTCACTTTTGCAAAAGTGACTTTTATAAAAGTGATTTTTCAGTTCGGTTGTTTGGTTGGCTATAAAAGTAAAAAATTAAAACTATAATTTTATAATTTTTATTATTAAATTATATATAAAGAGATAAAAATATAAACAAGCGCACTTTAAATTAAAATTTTATATTTAGAATTCAAAATTATATTTTAAAATTTAAATTTAAACTTAAATCTGAGTTGAATTTATAATTAAAATTTAAGACATAGATTTAATTTACAATATGAATTTAAAATTTAAGTTGTAACTCATAAATGAAATTAAATTTTAAAATAAAAGTTCAACAAAGAAATTAGAGCATTTATTCAAATATGAATTCATAATTTGAATTTATAATTTGAATCATATATTAATTTACTCTTTGATCTTAAATTCTGAATTCAAATATGAATTCACAATTTGAATTAATATTTAAATTTGAGTTTAAATCAATTCGAATTGAACATTTGAATTCAGAATTCGAATTCAAATTCAAACTGAAACTCATTATTGAAATTAAATATAAATAGAAAATTTGAATTTGAATTTAAATTTAAAAATTTAAATTTTAAATTCAAATTCCAGTCAATACTTTGAATTTATAGTTGGAACAATTTGAATTCAAAGTTCAAATTAAAGTTCTTAGCTAAAAATAATCTGATTTAAATTTAAATTTAAATTTAAAATTTTAGAATTCAAATTTAAATAAAAATAAAACTTTAAAAATTTAAAATTTAAATATGAAGTCACAAATTTAAATTTAAAATTTTATGTTGAATTTTTAATTTACAAATAAAATTCAGAATGCGATCATGATTTTAATTCAAATTTAAAGTGAAATTCAACTTTAAAAATAAATTCAAATATTAAAGTTAAGATCAAATATAACCTCTTAGCTAAACTCTCCACTTTCGGTGACTTTCGAATTTTTTGAGCCGAAGTCAAAAAAGTGAGATTTAGTTATAACTCACTTTATTAGCCCACTTTCGTAAAGTAAATTTCATATTCACTTTCGAAAACCAAACAACTGATAAGACGTCACTTTCTAAAAATGTCACTTTTGATGATTCACTTTCGGCCAATCAAGCATGCCCTAAAAATGAATGGAGAGGCCCCGCAACTGTAGGACATTTCGAAATAAGCTTCTCTAATTATTTTCTTTTGATTGAAACCTCTCATCTTATTTTTTTTTTTGTTTTTATTCGACTTAGTTAAGTTTGACTCTATTAGCTGTTATTCGTCAAATTGGTCTAATTTTATTCGCTAAAAAATAATTAAAATTTTATTAAATTCAATAAAATTAGCAACGAAAAACTCCAATCATTTTGACTAAAATAATTTAATTTCAAAAAATTGAAAGTTGAGGAAATGTCAATAGCATTCAGCACCAATAGAAAGGAGGGAGAAGAAAAAAAAAAAAGTCAGAAAAGTATAACTATCTCTTATCTGAGGAGAAAAGAAATGTAGAGAAATAGAAAGAAAATGATCTTCCATAACAGTCATTTTTTTCTCTCCACAAATAATGAAAAAAAAAAATTAGTTACTCCGCTTAATTCAAACAATAAAGTAGAAATTTATTATTATTATTATTATTATTTTCCTTTTCTATTCTTTTGTCTCTGATTCTCTCCATCCAAACAAAGTGTAAAAGAAAAGGTAAAGTTGAGGGGGGTCATTTCGAAGTCCCCTATAGTTGAGGGTTCTCTACACATCAAAAAGAAAGGGAAAAAAAAAAAAGAAAAAAAAAGAAGTTGAAACATCACAGAGAATTGCATCAAATAGTCCACCACGCTCAATGATGAGTGTTTATTACCCAAATCGGAAAAGATTTTCGATTCATATATTTTTTTTATTTTCGTAGAAAATCTTCGTACCAGTATTAAATGCTTGCTGTAACTTCTAAGAAAATATTCTAATTTCACGAAAGTGATGCTCAGAGCAGATGAGAGTAAAATCCACATGGTTAAAAACATGTATCATCAAAGATTTACGCAAGAACTTCGGAACTTCTCGGTAAATGAAAACTGTTTCGCGAACTCGACTTTGCACCCGTACTTTACCCACGACGACAACGTTGTGGTTATGATCTGAGCTCGTTGCGCGAACCAAACGCAACAAGATCTCAAACTTCGTCGAGCCATCTGAGTTCATGCGATGAAACCGACGCAGAATCGAAGCACGCCCTCACCCACCATGTCATCCGCGGACCGAACCAATTAAAACGCAATAAATGGTCGCATCCTCTGCTTTCATTTTCCCCTCTAGAACACCGAACTGCTGATAAAACTGTATATCTAACCATAATTATAGACTGGGCCCAAAAACAAGAACAAAGAATTTTTTTTTTTTTAAAAAAGCTCTAATGTATTTTCCTGCAAATAGGTCCAAAAACAAGGACAAAACACAATGAAACATAATGTGCTCAAGGCCCGCACAACTGTTATCAGTGAGGACATTGCCGGTACAAACACTACACCATGTTTAAATGTCGGAATAAGCTACCTTGTAATATCCTATTGGGTATAAAAATTATTTTCTTAAAACTTTGTTTGAATGCGTGAATATTTTATTTAGTATATCTCCTTAATTTACTCAAAACATTTATACATTTGATCGATAAGAGTGCTGATCAAATGTATATGGACTTCAAGTCATTTTCTCAGAATAAGATAAATCACCTCGTAGGTGAGTATACTATCCTATACGATCATGGATAGCAAGAGCTTTGAAGAAATAAAAATCGAACTCCTTAATTATAATTATACTTAAAAACCCTCAATATAGAATAAACCATCTATGGATAATTTATTCCGACATTCAAACAGAGCCTAAATGACTGGAAGCTGGAGTGTGGTCAAAAATCTAGAATGGAATGGCATATTAGACTTTCAAGTAGGTGGAATATACTATGCACTAAATCATGAATATCGAGACCTTTCAAGGAGCAAAAAATCAAACACCTACTTTCCAAGTACACAGAAAAAAAGCAGAGTGTATACCAGTTTCAAGGGGAGAGGCTTTCGAAAGGTTTACTGAGAAATTTCTGTTCTAATCCAGATTCCATTAGATAACAAGAAACTATTGTTACTTAACTCATGATTCATCATTTATGCTACACTACACTATAGATCCACTGCAAGAGAAATAATAATAATAATAATAATAATGTGAAACCTTGACCTATGATCCAAAGTCTCGTCTATGTTGCACTACAATCAAATCTACCAAACTTAATTCACTAAACTATGTCGAAAGCATAAACAACAAACCTCTTCGATAGCTGTATAGATACAAGAACATCTTATTCAGCAACATCTTTGGTTCACTGAAGAGGTACATGGCAGTTGATTGATGGAGAGCATAAAGAGACATCTAAAAAGACAAATAAGATAGCGTTGCTACAAACTAAAATGTTCCTACACTGCAATTATAAAAGAAAATCCTCATACTGAATAAGTTATCATTCAATAAGTTGTTCTGAAACCCACGCGAGCCTTTCGATCTATTGTAGCCTATATCCCAATTAACCTAATGCGACAAGGTCTTCATGCTGACGCTTCCACTCAAACGCATGAGTTCGTCCTGAAATTACTATACAATCTGCAGTATTCATTAGTATAAATTGGCCTCAGCCTCATTCACACCAAATGTATGGCAATTCCACCTCTGGTGTCAATAAAATCAACATATCAAATCATTTCAAAATGTAATAAATGGGAAGAAGCCCAATTAGAAAGGCAAACCAACTTAGTACACTACACTGAAATGCATAATCTTATTCTCACACATAGAACATTACTAGAACAATTATATCGGGCAATTCACTTGGACACGCTGCATCACAATTCAGAATTCAATGAGCGTATTGAATATTACATAAAGAACATTATATTGAGCAATTCACTTGGGCATGCCACCTCACAATTCTCAATTCAATGTCATACTGGATATTACATAGATTAATAATTCTAGCAAAGTAGGTCGAGATGTACCTTTATCATAAGAACCATTTTGAAACGAGGGATCAGCATTGCGCAGGTACTTGCGCAGGTACAGCTTGTGCAGGTACAGCCAACTGAATCGCACTCTCCACTGCCCGAATCCTGCCACTTGCAATTCCAGCCGTCAGATCCTCAACAGCCAATTTCACCACGTCCCTCCTATTCCCGATGTCAGCAGCATAACGGCTCACACAGTAAACTCCCACAGCTGTCACAGCGATCCCATACACGTTTGTCGTAATTAGCCTAAACGGGGTCGAAATGGCAGCAGCAAGAGGCCCGCCTATTATCGATATAGCCTGCCCGCTCTGCCCTACCATCATTCCTTGTTCTGCGACCAAAAGGCCCGTCTTGCAATATATAGCGAAGTCCTCGCAATTGTTCTTGAAAACATTATAACATCTAAAACCATTGGTAAGTAAGTGGTTGGCCCGATGAACTACAATTTCGTCTGGATCGGAGGCCGCAAGGGTGCACGTTCCGCCGCGGGCCTTGGCAAGAAAATGGGCAGAGCTGACGGCGTACTCGAAACGATAGAGGACGCCGCCAGCAAGGAAGCAGTCGAGGCAGGAGGAGGCTACTCCGTGGGAGTCGGCTCGTTGGGTGATGCAGTGAGGGTTAGTGCACGGTGTTTCACGTCGCCTGGGTCCTGAGCTCACGAGGAGGACATCAAGAACAGTTCCTGTCCCGACCTCCTGGCCTCTGCCTCTAGTGAAGTGGATGACCTTATTGTCGCCCACGTATATCCCTATTGCAATAAAATTGGAAAAGAAGTGAACATCTTTGTTTACTCTTTAGATACATTTAACAGCAATTTCTATTCTTTCTTCTGACTCCAATAGTAAAAAGAGATAGAGAAAAGAAGGGAACAGATGCAGAACATAAGAAATAAATAATGATTGTGCTTCTAAATATGAAGGCAAGCTATGGTACCTGTAACCATCACTTTAGAATGTTAAAAAGGTAAAATGCCATGGAAATTCACTATTACTCCTGTTTTACTCAACAACTTGTACCATCAAAAGCTCCTTTAAGTTTACTTTGTTTTCTTACTTAGTAAGTCAAAGGGCTAATTTAATTAAAATTATGAAAAAAATTACTAAGTTTAGAAATGTTTTCAACATCATACATAGAATTCAACAATTATTTTTCATCCTTCAAAGAACATATCCCGCATTTTTGGAAATACAAATTCTATAACTAAAATCAATGCTAGAAAGAGAAAATATATATATATACTACTCAGAATTAGTACACATGAGAAAGTAAAGAGAAATTAACCAAACTAAATACATAGATAAGCCTGTTAAACTGCTATCATTCATAAAATTTCTGCAAATTACTTCACGAAGAAACCAATGGACATCTTTTAATGAGAAAAGGGAGAGCAAAAACTGGAATATGATAGCCAATCAAGTGATGTATGACTAGTTGTTCTCACATGCATAACAATTGCCACACTGTTCTTTTCCAATGAAAAAATATTCCAACCCCAACATACCGTAAGCAAACTATGTGTTATATGTTAAAAGAGCATAACATACAAATTCTTAGTGGACAAATAAATAAACTAGGTGTAAGCAATAACTTTTAGTCGAAGATAAGGACTAAAATGAAGCAGCGCTGAAGGTTTAAGGACTAAATTGAAACCTTATCAAAAGTTCAGAGTTTTGAATGTCGAAACTAAAAGTTTGCGGACCAAACTAAAACTTAACTCAAAGTTCACAGACTAGTAGTGCAAGTTACCCGAAAAACAAGACAGATGCAGAACATAAAAATAAGTAAGCTTATCGCTACTATGACATCCTCGTAAGCCACTCAACTGACTATCACCTTGGAGTTTTAAAAAGACACTAAAACAACGGAAACTCAACATTAAATCTTGTTTCACTCTACACAAGTTATGACCATCAAGCACTCCATAAAAACTAACCCTGTCACTTGAGAAGAGTAGATATAGTTTAAGCACCATCATTTACTAAATTTAACAAAGTTGTCCAGCACTTGAATTCAAGAAAAGAAACTTTTGTCTAATTATTCTTTAATCTTTAACCACAGAAGAAACATTGTCACACATTCCTACTTGGTTCCATGCGACAGAAATGAACTAAGAGCTACAGCAAGGTACAAACTATGATAGAAAGATAACGATGAGACTTCATCCTCCTAGAATCATAAATCAAAATGTTACACAAGTTCATATTTCGACCTTAATGGTATTAAAAGTTTGTCCAAAACATTATTCTTAAGCTATAAAAGCCAAAGAGTATTTTGGATTTGGCTACCCAACCTTAAAAAATTTTGATTTTACTATCTAACCTTTCAATTTGTTTGATTTGTGTCAATCAACGACAATTTGACTTCAAAATTTAAATGCGTCGTTTATTTTTAAAAGTTCAGTTAGTATATTTCATGCAATTCTCATAACTATAAGTTCATTAAAGTAAGTAATAGTTAAATTTTAGAGTCAAAGCGCCGTTGACTAATTCAAATCAAACAAATTAAAAGATTGGGATAGTAAACAAAAAATTTGTAAGGTTAGGTAGCCAAATCTAAACTGTCCATAGTTCAGGTAAGTTCCATACATTTTTACCAGATTATTAAGATAATTGTGCAAAACAGACCCCATGATTCAATGCAAACGCATTAAATCCTAGTATGAGTGGTAAGCACTATTGAGCTTAAAACATATCAATAATATGCGCTTATCTTAAAGGATCCTCTTGTTCCCTAAGTATTGAAAGAAATATCTTAACGAAAAAAAAAGCGAAAACATTTGAAATCTTCTAAAGTGTCGATGCATGTTTAATTCATAACCGTATTAATGAGGGGGAATGCATTAGTTCTCCCTCGAAAGGTCCGTTATAGGTTGTTAATGCGGTGCCTTAGACTACGTGCACGAACCAATCAAAAATCTCCATCATGTGCGACTGCACATCAAAATAACCAATAAAGGCAACATTCTGGAGGACCTGTCGCAGTAGTCATAGATTATAGACCAAAATCATCGCTTGCAAATGAGAGTATACAAGAAAAAGAGAAAAGTGAAGTTACTAGAATAAGAATATATTAAAAAAAAGGTAAGAAAGTATAAAACTTACCTCAACTATTACCAATTTTGATATGACTATATGTTTAAAATTTTTGATTTTACTAACTAACCTTTTAACTTATTTGATTTGAGGCGGTTAGTGACGTTTTAACTTCAAAATCTGAAGGCGTCGTTTATCTTTACGAATTTAGTTAATAAATATAATTTATGAAACTATGAATTTATTAAAATAAAAATTAGCTTAAATTTTGGATATATATCCAAAGAGCCATCAAATTACTTACATCAAACAAATTGAAAATTTAGGTACTAAAATCAAAATTTTGAAATGTCGGATAATCGAATCAAAATGGTCTGAAGAGTTTTATACATTTTTACCCAAAAAAAAAGAGTAAAGAGATGAAAAATTATGTGAAAACACAATAATCACCTTGAACGAGACAACAACAATAGAATTGTATACGACATATTAAACTCGCTTTGCACAACAATGGCTTCATTTCTCATCGCCAATCCAATAAATATTAAACAAATTTTTAAAGAATCACAAAACACAAATGGTTAAATTGCTTTCCAAATACCAAAAATCTAAGATAGCTTAAGCACTAAGCAACCAAAATAAAATTTGGGAACCACAAAAACAAAAAAATAAAAAAATCTCACCATGATGCGCATAAACGTACGCTGCTCTCCATGAGTAGATGTGATCCCCCGCTTTCAAGCTCTCCCTCCCGATCCTACACATTTTTAAAATCAAATTTTAAGAAATTTTTCGAATCACAAATTTCAAAAACATCGTTAAAAGTGCGCGATAAATCGAAACAAAAATTTTAAAAAAAAATAGAGAAAAATTTAAACCTGTTAGAGAGAATCCCCATCGCTGTGCGATATCGATCGATGCGGCGAAGGGGAGGGAGAAAAGGAAACGAAAAAGAGAGAGAGAGAGAGAAAAAAAAAAAAAAAAAAAAGAAAGAAAGAGACGAGGAACGAAATTGTAATGTAATTAATGCGACTTTTATAGTAGTTACTCTTTAGGGAAGGAACGCGGATTGTTGACACGTGTCATATCGGACGGTAGATATTTGGTCAGTTACGGACTCTTTTGAAAAGCGGTTCTCCTCGGACAAGTTGCTTATGTATCAATTTTCGTCCGACGCGCTTACGAAAATGACACGTGTCATGAAGATAGAATACACAGAGCCTGTTGCGTGTTTGCGCCGCGTAAACCGACTCTAACCATTAGGAACACACATCCATAGAAATGATAAGATTAATATTATATTAAAATTTATTTATTGCATATTTTTATAGTTTAATTACATTATTATATATTTTTGTATGTTACACTTTATTATCTTTTTTTTTAAGCCAACATTCGACTATTTTTTTTTCAATTCCTATACTATAAGTAATAAAGTAACAAATTTTTTAAAAAAAAACTGGTTAAAAGTGACAAAACAACTATTCAACTCATTTTTGATATAAAAGTAACTAAAAATATAAAAATAATAAAAAGTTAAAAATAATTTTGTAGAAACTTTTAACGAGTCTATTATGCAGATTTTTTTTATATTTTTTTTTACTATTTAACTAGTGTCTCTGAATGAAGTTGTTAGATTTTGTCGAAAATAATAGATTTGCTAATACTAATGTAGAGATTAGTGAAAAAAAAAGTTTAGTGATATCATAAAAAAAAGTAGAAAATAGAAAAAAAATAAATCTAAATACAATATAGAGACAGATAAAATTTAGTAATACAATGGTGTTTTTGGAAAAAAAAAAATTATATAATATAGCAAATAAAAATAACACTAAAGTATAGTAATAGTAAAATGCAATTAAGCCTATTTCTATACATATTTATATATTTATGTATATCAAAACGAGAAGTAAGAGAACATACGATACTTAAATAAATAAACCTCAATACCAAGGATTTAAGTGCCGTGGCACGGGATCGTGCCGTAAATTTACTGACACGGTACGGCACGATGCATGCCGGGCCGTACCGATGCGTGCCGATTATAAAAAATATATGTGTGCCGACACATAATAATATGAAGAATTTATTTTCTTTAGTGACAAAATTTTCTAGTTGATTATTATGTATTTTTATCAAATCTTTTGAACTTTATTGAAAAAATTACTTATCAATTTAAAGTAAAAAAAGATTTTGAACTGTGACATCACAGGGGGCTGTATCATGCCGTTATTTTATTGGGCACGATATGGTACGATAGATACGGTTCGTACCAATGGGTATTTAAATTCTTGCTCAATACCACACAACTTTATATATATGTTTTTATCCGAGCACCCTTAGACCTTAATACCAAAAGTCCCTAATACTTTTTTATCTCTTATCTTATCTCTTTTCACAGGAGCACAGCAACATATTAGATTTCAATATATATATATATATATATATATATTTTTATTTATTTATATTATTATTATTCTTATCCGTTTACATCAAAAGTTGAAATTTTATAAACAATATAATTGCCTCATGTCAACTAATCTAAAGCGTAAGTTTCATACGTCATATAAGATTCGCTCGAGCAAAGAAAAGTAAAAAAAAAAAAAAAAAAAATTATAAAAAATTCTCTTATAAATATTTTTTTAATTTTTTCTTCGTAACTTTTAAAAACTTATATTTTACCCTCTCAACATTTCAAGTTGTTATATTTAGTCCCTCCGTCAGGGTTCAATCACTATTTCGTCCATTTCTTATAATTTATACCGAAAATATCCTTCAAAATGATAGAAATATATTAAAAATTATTTTTTTAATAGAAGAAGTAAGGGTAATTGGGTCAGTTTGCCCTCTCCATTAACGTCGTAAAATTTTGAAAATATTTTCAAAATTTTAAGGGGCAAAATATAGATTTTTGAAAGTCAGAGAGAAAAAATAAAAAAATGTATATTTATTGGGAGATTTTCTATAATTTAGTCAAAAATAAACAAAAAAAATTAAGGAATCAATTCAATGGAGTAAAGATGACAAAATTCACTTCAAATTGTCTCTCAGTACATCTTTTTTCTTTATCGTCCATTGAAATAAAGCTTGTAAGCCGCAATGAGCAGAAGCTCCATGCTTTATGCTTCAACAAAAAGCTGCCGACACTAATGTGGTGGGTCATTTGAAAAATTAGGAATGATACAATCTTCAGGCAGGTCCTGTCAGACTCCCAGCTAGCTATTTCTAAAATCAAACAGTTGTTCAACCTCTGGATGCAGACTCTTTTTTCTATCGGACACTAATATCACTATTATTATTATTCTTTCTTTTTTTTGGTGTGTGCGTGCGTGCGTGTACCTACATCTTCTTCGAGGCCTTCGTTGTCTCACCTCTGTAGCCTAATTTATTTTTTTAATGAATGAAGCGGATAGCGTGCTATCTTTCTCTCAAGAAAAAAAATAAAAACAAAAAACAAAAAGCTGCCGAGGAATGTCAAAGGAAAACAATTTGATCTTTTTCGGAAGAGAAAATGCTGCTTTTGCCAATCACCAATTCAGCGAATCTATTCGGCTCACCCAGTTGGTGAATGTAGCACGACTCTTTTCACAAACATCCACTACACGAATAGAATTCGCAGGAAAATATAATATATATAGATTCTGGTTATGGTGCCTGTAAAAGTACCAAGCACTTGATGCTTGTAAGTTTTTCGCCGTTAGATCTATCCCTTTGATCATTTTAATCCATTAGATTATACTATTCAACTAATCACTCACTCAACCATATAGGATCACTATCATCCTAACCGCACATCCATTAATTCAAAGATCGAAAACCTATAAGCACCAATGACTTGATATTTTTATAAAAGCATAGGAGCTCAATATATATATAGAATTATACTACTATACTATCGATAGTACCAAGCGCTTGGTGCTATCGAGTTTTCGGCCGTTGGATGAAAGGATGTGCGGTTAGGATAATAGTGGTCCTCTAGGGTTGAGTAGGTGGTTGGTTGAATAGTATAATCTAACGAGTGGAAATGATCAAAGAATAGATCTAACAGCAGAAAACTCGATAGTACCAAGAACTTGGTACTATCAATAATATAGTAGCCGGACTATATATATATATATATATATATATATATATATATATATATATATATATATATATATATATATATATAAAGAGAGAGAGAGAGAGAGAGAGAGGAGAGAGAATAAAAGCAAGGCATTTGGATGATCGGGACTCCAAATTGATAATCGGCACCGTTGAAATTGATCTACACTATTAAAATATTTAGAAACCGAATTTTATAATTTTTAAAAATCATTATCAAGTCCATAAAAGAGTCGCAAAAATAAACGGTCAAAAACGAATAACCTTCTGAAAATAGAGATGATAGACTTTCTCAATTCATGATCGAAGTTATCAAACATTATCTAAATAGTATAAAAAAATTTCTATCAAAAATTCAAACGGTTTAGATTGCTCTACAATGTTAAACAAGCAAATGGCTCATATAGGCCGTCAAAAACTATCAATTTTATGATCGTTTGATCACTATGTAAATAATTTTTAAAATTTATGAAATTTAGTTTCTAGATGCTTCAAAAACTCTAGATCAACTTTAACGATTCCGATCATCGATTCGGGATTCTATCATTAAAAACGACTTGATAGGACGAAGGTCCCGTCCTCCTAAAAGGATAGTAGCTGGATTATATATATATATATATATATATATATATATATATATATATATATATATATATATATATATATATATATATAGATAGAGAGAGAGAGAGAGAGAGAGAGAGAGCAGGGCTACGGTGCTATTAAGAGCATAGCAGCCCCTGTGCTCCTAAGTTCCTAACCACCCATCAAGAAGAGAGAGAGAAGAAAAATTGAGGAGAAATTGGGTGTTTCAATTTCTCCTCTCCTTAAATTTCTCTCGAATATCTCTTCTCTCTCTCATCCTAACCACCGGTTAGAAACTTAGAAGTATAAGGACTGCTGTGCTCTTAATAGCACAATATTACTGCTATATATATATATATATATATATAATTGGGCTGAAATACTATTAATAGTATTTGAGCTCTTTTGCTATCGAATTTTTAACCATTAGATGAAAAATTGCAGGATTAGAATGATAGTGATCTCCTAGGGTTTAGTGGTGATCCCCCTAGGGTTGAGTGGATGGTTGGTTGAATAGTATGATCTAAAGGATGAAATTGATTAAAGTGAAGATCTAACGACTAAAAAATCGATAGCAAAAATGCCCAAATACTATTAATAGTATATATACTAGCTGAACTCTCTCTCTCTCTCTATATATATATATGGTAAGTTTTTTGCAAAAGTCACACACTAATCAACATTGCACAAGAACAAAAGTTTCGACTTTAAGAGATACAGAGCACTAAGAAGCAAACAATTTAATATAATTATCGCTAGAACTATGTGCATACATAATTTTACAACAAGCCCACCAACTAGTGAGAATATGAGATGATGTACAACTTTTTCTAAAGCTCTTTCAAGAAAGGAATAGATTCTACCCAGTACCGCTTTATGGCATCGACGACTTTGATAGTGAATGCCTTATCTTCGGGATAGTAGGCGATAGGGTCGGCTAGAAGTGGAGTTGCGAGATTGAGAACACCCTCTAGGGTTGCGTGGAGGCAATATGCCGAGTATGTCAAGTGGTAGCCCCCTTCCTGGACGATCAGGAGCCGTCCGTCAGCGTGCTTATCGACCATTTTCCGTACTGTTCTTCCGATCTCCCTGTAGCCGTCCATGGTTAAGCACTGCCTTCCATTTGGATCAAACTGAAAAATAGATTAAATGTTAGAGATATTCTATATATAAACCCCTGAAGATCATTGATTTGCATATATGTCCTTCAGAAACTTAGTTTAGTAACATAGTGATAGGCAAGCTAATCAGCATAGTTTCACTCTACTACTTCCAAGCCAACAAAGTTACCGCAGAAGTAGCATTCAGAAATCAGAATATAACTTAGATTTTGCTAGATTTTCTATTTTCCCAACTTACAACATGGCAAATCTACTGTTTCTTTCAGTAAGATGCAAAATGTCTTAAATGCAAGACGATGAAATTTCTATATTTAGGAGGTTGACAACATTAAAAAGATTCAATATTTATAAGGGGTCTCCTGCAATTTAGTCATGTAAAATAGAAGAAAAACTGTTCTCTATTACCTTAACTATTTGAACAGAATATAAATCTTGCATGATGTAAAAAAAGCACGCACTCAGAAAGCAGTAAATTCAACTGACCGCGCTAGAATCTTGGCCGATAACAAAAACAATAAGCTCGGGTCCAAATTTGTCAACAGCGGGAACCACCAATTCATTCATCGTATATGAGTACCCTTCATCCCCACTTCCATTGGGCAAAGGTATATTCAAATTGTACCCAAACCCATTTCCTTCACCGACTTCGTCAATCGAACCACTCTGAGGATGCGAAGGGCCCCAGGAACCATGGTTCATATGGATTGAGATTGTCAGTACATTGTCTGAGCGGTAAAACCCTTCTGCCGTTCCATTACCATAGTGGACATCGATGTCAAGAACTGCAACTTTTCGACAGCCAGAATCTAGGGCAAGTTGTACGGCCAATCCCGCATTGTTGAGAAAGCAATAGCCATCCGCTCGACTAGGCTGCGCGTGATGACCTGGCGGGCGGACTAATGCATAAGCTAGCTTTCCACGGCCATCTAATATATGCTTCATCGCGGATAGTGTTGTTCCAGCTGATATAAGGGCGGCACCCCACGAGCCGGGGTTCAAAAAAGTTCCAGAACAGAGTTCCTTGCTTCCAGCTGCATTGGCTTGTACCAATTCCTCTACGTATTCTGATATATTAATAGATGCCAACTGTCGAGCTTAATTAGAGTGCTTAGATGTTAAAAATAGAGATACGCAAAAATTGTAATATGAGGCAATTAGATGATTCCGTTTTGTACAAGCAGATCAACGGCTATAACAGAGCAAATGGGACACTGCTGTTGAAAAGAAAAATGATTTGAATATTCTTGCAACACCGAGAAAGTAAGAGCGAACATTGATTCAAATTAGGTTAAAATCACACTTTGAACTAACAGGATATTGCTCATATGGAAATGAATTACTTGCGATATTGTTATGACGGTGGCATATTTGTTGCAAAGCAAGCAAATTGAATTTACGACTAATTAGTTGGATAGACAAGGCTTCTAGATGTATATGGAGGGCTAGTTCCATTCACTAAAATGAATGAGATGTATATTCTAGCATCAATGACAATGAAAGAGCATTGACTAGTCACTAACATTCAATATCTAAATAAACCTCATGGTAAAAAGTGTTTGTGCCTTCTTAAATAGTAACCTAACATATTTCTAACCTTGACAAAAAGCATTTGCATCATTTTTTACAAATTTCTGACTCTAACAGAAGTTAACAACACAAAGCCATAAGGTCAGAAAATGCTCAAGGGATTAAGACTACCTCCTAGCACTCGAAGACAGTTCTACATATATACCAGTTCACTTCCCCGAATTTTTTCTGACGCAGGATAGGGTTGATCAATCAAGTCCATGTTCACATTTTTCAAAGGCTAAATTACAGAAAACCTTTTTTAAATACCCACTTTTTCACTTTCCCTCCCTAACTTTCAAAAACCTACATTTTACTCCCTCAACATTTCAAGTTGTTGTATTTAGCCCCCTTCCGTCAGGGTTCCATCACTATTCCGCGCATTTTTTATAATTTACACCGAAAATACCCTTCAAAATGACAGAAATATATTAAAATATTATTTTTTCTTATAGAAGAAGTAAGGGTAATTTGGTTATTTTGCCCTCTCCATTAACGGGGTACTCTCCTAAAAACATTTCTGAAATTTTAAAGAGGGCAAAATGTAAGTTTTTGAAAGTTGAGGGAAAGTGAAAAAGCGGGTATTTACATGAGGATTTTCTGTAATTTAGCCTTTTTCAAATCCTATATTATATACATATATATAGTAGGGCTACTATGCTCTTATGAGTGTAGACCCCTTTGTACTCATAAGTTTTCGGCCGTTTGATGAAGGGATGTGCAGTTAGGATGATAGTGATCCCCGGTTAGGATGATAGTGGTCCCCTAGGGTTGAGTGGGTGGTTGGTTGAATAGTATGATCTAACGGATGAAAATGGTCAAACGGGTAGATCTCACGGCCGAAAATTTATGAGTACAAAGGGGACTATACTCAAAGAGTATAGTAGCCAGACTCTCTCTGGTGCTTGTAAAAGCACAAAACACTTGGTGCATGTAAATTTTCCGCCGTTAGATCTATCCCTTTGATCATTTCCACCCGTTAGATAATACTATTCAACCAACCACTCACTCAACCGTAGGGAACTACTTTTATCCTAACCGCACATCCCCGGCCCAAAACCTACAAGCACCAATGACTTGGTACTTTTAAAAGCATAGGAGCTCAATTCTATATATGTATATATATTATCCGAGCCTGTCGAGTAGAAATTTACAGCATGGCCCATAATACTTATGCCCAATTTACTGCTTACTGACAAGTAAGCTCTAGATATAGCGGGTGTGACAACACTAAGCAAATGAATCCCCAAAACTTATCCTTCAAATTAAGCAGTATACTCTTCAATTAAACATAATACAAATAGATCACCATAATCTATCCTTACTATCGAGCACTATAGCCTTAAATTAAACAAAATAAGCGTTGAGTTCAAGCAATAAGTAGCCCTAAACCGCTGCCACTGAAGAGTAGCTTATTTGATTCCTATTCTACTCCTTACATTCAGTTTGGGACATGCACAGCAGGATGATGGATTACTAAACTTGATAAGCAAGTTCATGATACGTTAAATATTGAATTACAAGTTTATTTCGTCAAATGTGTGTGTAAAACCATCAAAGAGATACTTTTCTAGATGCACAATATTCATCAAACTAACAACTCTCTAGAGCAACAAATGACCGTCTTACTATTCGATGTCTCGATTTCGACAAACAAAAAAAGAAAGGAAAAATTGCTGTCCCTGAAAAGTTTTAATAACCATATATATCCCTCTGAATTTTTAGGATTTGTAAATTTATCCCTCTCTAATGGTTGTCCAGTTAAAGTTGACCTTTCCTATAAATTGACCATTCAACCGTTGAAAATATATCTCTTTTTAAATGCTCTTTTAATGTCATTTTTTTTAAGTTGTAATGTCCTGCTCTCTCTCTCAAGCTATCCGACATAAACCCTAAATCCTCTCTCAAAAATTGCAACAAGAATAAGCTTGTCAAAAGGGATAACCTTCCAAACAGTGAACAATTAGCAATCAACTGACGGTAGCCAAATTTGACAGGATAGATTTGCAAATTTTGAAAATTTAAAGCAATACGAAGACGTTTAAGAATGAAAACTTTACAGGACAAATGTGCGATTTCTAAACTTTTGCAAGGATATGTATGTATATATTTGCCCCAAAAATACAACCCAATTCTCAAATCCTATTACAGTCGAACATAGATGTTCATTAGGGGAACATCGATATTAGTTGTCTTCTCTTCTTTCAAGCATCGATATTAGTCGTCTTATATATCTCTTCATTCAAGCAGTTGTAGACAGTAACTTTTATAAGCACAGGGTCGAATACTATGATTGATGAAATAGTTTAAATTTTCATATTTAGTTTTCAAATTTTTAACTTTCTTATTATTTATCCAAGGGCGAAAAGGGGAAAAAGAAAAAAACAACATTGAAATGAATTCGTGGGTCTTTCCAAACAAGATTAGATAGTGGAATTCATTTTCGTTCCATTGTGTTTTTAAGCAAACAAAGGCCTAGTTTTGGATGCATCAATGTCTTGTTCAGCTTATCTCTTTTATTTACTTGAGAAGCTTGTAGCATTTTGGTATATGATGAGAGAGATCAAATGTCTAGAAAGATACATCGTATTCGGCCTTCAAATCATTTTTTTCGGAATAAGACAAATCACTTCTTTCGGAATAAGACAAATCACTTCGTAGGTGAAATATAGTATCCTACAAATTATGGATGTCAAGACCCTCTAACGAGCTAAAATCAAGCTCCTCATTTGCAATCACACAAAAATATCTTCGTAGCGTATAAGCTATCACCGGATAACTTGTTCTGACATACAAATGGGGCCAAAATTAACTTGTGAATAAATTGAAACTCATACTTATCAAGTGAAATGAAACGAATTGTAGAAAGTGAGAGACTTAAAAGGCTCTGTTTGGATGCATGAAATCTTATTCGGTATATCTCTTCGATTTACACATGATGCATATAATTTTTGCTACATGAGGCGTGTGATCAGGTGTCCAAAATAGTGATCATATTTACCCTCCAAATCATTTTTTTGGAATAAGATAAATCAACTTGTAGGTGAAAGATGCTATTCTACCAAATCATGGATGACAAGATCTTTCGAGGAGCGAAAATTAAACTCCTAACTTCCAATCACACAGAAAAATTTTCGTACCGAATGAATTATAAATTGATATCTTATTCCAGCATCTCATTTCCAAACAAATTGAGATTAATTCTTCTGAATTAAGGGCTTGTTCAGTTCATCTATTTTATACTATGGAATCGAAATGAAATTTCCTGATTTCGATAGTTGTTGTTTTTTCATTCCACTCTAGAATAGTAGAATGGGAATGACCCAATCCATTTATGGCCCAATCCGGCTTTGAATTCCGGATTGGCTCATTCCAAAGTAAACAACTCAAAACCTTCTCACACAAACACCTTCCCCTCCTCTCCCTTTCATCACTCTCCTCTTTCTTAATCAAAACACTCTCAAAATTCTAGATATTCATTCCGATTTGCATTCTAGTAATGAACCAAAATCTTTTTTGATGATTCGTCGTTCCAATTCCCATTCCAATGCAATAAGTGAACCAAACATGCCCTAAGGGGAAATGAAGTCGAGGAAGCGACCTGGAGTGTGGAAGGAGAGGAGGTCGGAGACGGCGGCGGGGCGGCCGGGGCGCCATGAGAGGAGCGGGGCGATGGGGCCGCGGCGGAGGATGGAGAGCATGTTGCGCACGCGATCGGCGTTCTCCGGGTGGCGGTCGAGGACGTCGAGGAAGCCCGGGTCGGCGCCCGTGTCGAAGACCCCCGCGCCCGCGTCGTGCTCGAGCACGCCCTCGTCCCAGAACACGTCCAGCGCCGCGTCGCCATGGCCGAGCTGAGGAGGAGGAGAGGAAGAGGACGAAGAGGTGTTGGGAGGGGTCGACATTGTGAACGGGGGTTTTGGAATTTGAGGGTTTCACCACATTCTTCGGGGGAAGAGGCCGGGGATTGACGAGTAATTTGGAGCACAAAAATATCATAATTGACTACTAGTATATAAATAAAAATGAAAAAAATTGAAGAAAAAATAAAAGTTATTACAGTAAAAGTATAAGAAGGATAAAAATAGAATGTGAATAAAACTATAAGAATAATAAAATATATTTATGGTAAGGGTATTTTTTTATTTAGTCTCATCAGAATTTTTTTTTAGCCTCATAAATTTTATATTTGCAAGATTAGTCCTATTCCCGCCATACAAGCGCCACGCGAGCACTTGAGCGGGAGTCTAGATTAAGCTGAACACAGTAAATGGTTCACCGTGCTTGGACACGATGAATGGTTCACCGTGTTCCATTATTTTCTTACCACAGTTTTACGTAATATTTGGGGTTTAGGGTTTAGGGTATTACATAATATTTGAAGTTTAGGGTGTAGAAAGAATACGGTGAATGATTTACCGTGTTCAACTTAACCTTACCGCCATCCAAGCTCGCGTGGCACTTGCGTGGCGGGAATATGGTCAATCTTGCAAATATAAATTTTGTGGGACTATTTGTAGAAAAAAAAATTTCTAAGGGGACTAAATGCAAAAAAAGTCCTTATGGTAACAATAAAAGTTGAGGATTAAAATATCATATATTTCATAGTTCGAGTTATAAATTACAACTAATAAAGTTTAAGGACTAAAGTGTCATGCGCCTCAAAGTTTTAGCCAGAAAATATAACCCATGAAAGGTTGAGGACTAAAGTGTCACGCCGCTTATCGTTTGAGGACCGAAAGCATAATTTACCTTTTGTTATGTTTTATTTTTATTTCAGACAAAGACAGAGTTGATCATCAATCAATTTTGTTCAATTAATAATTTCATTCGAGGAAAAAATCTGTTAAACTATCTAATAAATTTTAGAATACCTAATTGTTAAAATTAAAGATCGACCAATCATATTTTGGACATTTTAGAAAATTTAAATGTGAAGTTGATCGCTCATCAGACTATAAATATTGTATTGAAGTTTGATATTAAAATCAAAATAAAAATATATAGAACTTTTCTGAACTATGAACTATTTTGAATCAGCTATCCAACCTTTCAAAATTGTGTTTTATTTTAGTTAGTCAACGATATTTTGACTTTAAAATTTGAATGCGTCGTTTAACTTTACAGATTTAGTTAGTATACTTTATACAATTCACGCAACAAAACTTATGAAATAAGTAACTAATTTAAACACTATCAATCTCTTTTTTATTTTTTATTATACAATTTATATCTAAATGATCAATGTTATAAAATAAAAAGTTACATTTAGGACATACAATCTAAATTATTTAAAAGTTATATATAAAATATATTTTAAGCTTTTATAATAAGAGTGAAAAAAATTAGATTAAATAAAAAAGAGCCAACCAGTGGAGAGAGAGAGAAAATCAAAATTGAGATGAAATACAGAAAAAAAAAGGGCCCGCCCCAACCCCAGCCCCACCCGCTTCCGCACCAATTCTAATTTGTTATAAAGGATAATTACCTATATACCCCTCAAAAATGAGAAAATATCTTATTTATTCTTACTCTTTTTTTTTCTTTTCAATATACCCCTCATACGTTTTTTCGTTATTCAAAAATATTCCTGCAGTTACCACCCGTTAAGTTAATGTGAGACCCCAAATAGTCCTATATATAAGATATAATAGGGCTAAACTCTTAACCCAACTTAAGCATTTTGGACGGTGGCTAGACCCAAGAGGTTGAGAGAGTTAAGCGTGCTAGGACGGGAGTAATCCTAGGATGAGTGACCCCCTGGAAAGTTGGTTTAACTTAGGTTAAACGTGAGTTAAATATCTACCAGAGTTAAAAAAATCAAAATACCTTTTTTGTCCTTTAACTTAAGGGCAAATAAGAAAATTTGGTATGGTCGAGGGGTATATTTGAAAAGATCAAAAATCAAAATAATTTTCAAATTTTTTTTTATAAAATATTAGTTCTTAAATTTTTCGCCCCTGTTTGATTCTACAAAAAAGTTTTTATAAAAACTTTTTTTTTCATATTTTATGAATAATTAGTATTTTCATTTTCTAAAACAAAAAATTTGGATAATAAAAATACTAAATTTCTATGAAATATAGAAAAAAAATATTTTCAAAAATAATTGTTTTCCTCCTAACCAAACTGGAAAAAAATTAGAAAAGGAATTTTTCATAAACAATTTTTTAAAAAAAAAAATTTATCACACTCTTTTGAGAAACCAAACAGTTTCTTATACTAATACAAAAAATTTTGCTTCGACATTAGTTCCTAAACTCAAACATTCAAGCTTGAGCTCGCTCGAGCTCGACTCGTTGACAGTCCTACCTCAAACATTCAAGTTCAACATTAGTAGTTCCTAACCTGGTAAAATAATAGTTTCACTTTAATTCTTATGCAAATATACTATTACCTTAATAAGTGCATACACATTTGTGTTCCACATATTTATCAACTATTTGTCTTATCGTATATTTAAATTCTACAACTAATTAAGTTATAATATTTTTAGGGATAACTTCAAATACCACTTCTGTGATTTCGTACTTTCTCACTTTAGTACCCTGTGGTTTAAAACGTATCACTTTAGTACCATGTGGTTTGGTTATTTTTTTTTTTATATTTTCGTTAATTTTTTCGTTAAATTAATGAGAAAGTTAAAACTACAGGATAGTAAACTGAATATTTGATAAACCATAGGTGGGATATTTGAAGTTTTTTCTGTATAATTTAACGAAAAAATTAACGAAAAGATAACAAAAAAAGAGAATAACCAAACCACAGGGTACTAAAGTGATACGTTTTAAACCACAGGGCACTAAAGTGAGAAAGCACGAAACCACATGGATGGTATTTAAAGTTATCCTATATTTTTACTATAAAAAGCCCGGACCTTTGAATTAAAAATACAAGATGAACAAAAACATAATGAAATTATAGGGTACGAACAAATAAATGAACTAGACTCGAGCAACAACTTTTAAAACTCAAGTGTAAAATGAATTAATGTGGAAAGCTTTCTTGGATTTTATCCAACGATAAATTTTCATGATAATAAATAAATTTTGAATTTAATTTGTCACTTAGTAATTTCAGATTTTAGTTGAATTTAAAGTGGCTCAAGCCAAACCGAAATTGATTAAAGATAACCATTCAATCAAATTATTCAAAATGATCCGGACAATATCAAATTGTACCAAATTAGATGCAAATGTCACAACAATATTTTGGAGGACTTTTTTATAATTTTATCGGATTTGAGCCGGTCAACCGAGTCAAGTTGACCAAATTACCACATAGGTTTGATTTGAACTTAATATCAAATTAGCCATTATTTTTATATAGTATAAATTTAGAAGTGATTTCATTATGGCATGATTTTAAAAAAGTTTAAAGTATGACGACATAAATAAGTTTTACAAATATAGTATCAATTCAAAAGCTTTTTACAAATATAGTATGAACTCAAAAAGACTTTCTATTTGTGGTATTTTTTCTAAAGCTTTTTACAAATGTGGTATGAATTAAAAAAAATTATATTTATGGTATTAATTTAAATTTTTTTACAAATATGGTATGATTTCAAATGAGTTTTTAAATGTAGTAACATTTTAAATGTGCTTTACAAATGTGGTGTGAATTTAAAATTATTTTGAAATTAATTCAAATGCATTTGCCAAAATGGTTGAAATTCAAATTGAAATCAATTATCCTTTAATCATGCTTCTATTTTATTTTTGAAATGATGGCTAGTATATTTAAAGATGGCTTGAATGTTGTTTGAGATATAACTTCAGAAAAATTCTTTATGTCCTATTTATTTTTTTATTTTTGAGCTGTACCGAGAGATTGTAATAGAAGTCTTATAAAGTGTGATTGTAAGCGGCTTTGGTCTTACCCTATTCAAAAAGCCAAGTGATAGTGATTAAATCGGTAGCTCAAGGAGAAGAAGGACCGGATTGGAATAGGCAGAAAGGCCGAACCAAAATAAATCATCTTTATTATCTTAATTTGATTTTTTTTTATTTGGTTGTGCAATTTTTATTCCGATTTAATTTTACTTGAGTTTTAGTTGTCAACTAATTCACCCCCCTCTTGGTTGTCATTTGATCCTTTAAGCTTGGGGACTAAAATGAAGCCTTATAGAAAATTTAAGGTCTTAAATGCCGAAACTAAAAGTTTGAGAATCAAAATGGAACTTTACTCCATTTTCAGACACTAGTAGAGAAATTTTTCCAAGGGGAATTTTTGTGGGGAAGATAACAGGAAGGTGAAAATAGTGTTGCAATTGCTATTCCGAAAAAGTTATCCGATAATAACTTATTCAGCTTAAAAAAAAATTTACATGATTAGCAAATATAAATTTGATTTTTTTTCTCCTTAAAAGACTTGACATCAATATTTTAGGGAGAAAACATATATCATTTACAAGATGATATATATATATATATATAGTTGAGCTAGAATACTATCGGTAGCAAACGGGCTCCATTGCCACCCATTTATTTTTTATGATGAAGCCTCTAAATCGACGATCGGTGCCATTGAACATGATCTAAACAAGTTGAAGCATTTAGAAACCAAATTTCATACTTTTTCGATATTATTTACTTGTCCATCAAGTGGACATAAAAATAAACGGCTGAAAATGAATATTCTTTAAAAAGTGATGAGAAGAGTCTTGTAATCAAGATCAAGAGTATAGACCTTATTTTAAATAGTTTAAAAAATTTTCTAATAAAAATTCAATTGATTTAGATATTTTTATACCGTTAAACGAGAAAACGTCTCATATCGACCATTAAAATTACAAAATTTGAAACTCTTTGATCATTAGGCCAATAATGTCGAAAAGATTTGAAATTTGGTTTCTAGATGCTTCAACTTGTTTAGATCATATTCAACGGTACCGATCGTCGATTTGGAGGCTCCATCATAAAAAATAAATGGGTGGCAACGGAGTCCGTTTGCTATCGAGAGCATTTTAGCTCAACTCTATATATATATATATATATATATATATATATATATATATATATATATATATATATATATATATATATATATATATATATATATGTTTTCAAACATAATAACTTAAAGGCTGAACATGGTCTTCATTCTAGACAGTTAATGATACTTCTTATCTACCAAATAGGATATGCTTATCGAGTAAACTGTAAAGATATACCAAATAAAATTTTCATGCATTTGAAGCCTTATTTGGATGTTGCAATAAACAGTTTGATTTTTTTTTTGAGAAAAAATAGCATGCTACCCGCTTCGTTCACTGGGCAAAATCAACTTAGCTACAAAAGAAAAAAAAACAACAAATAGAGCTACAAAATAGATTCACTTTGTATCTTAGAACTCAAAAACCCCTTCAAGAGGACACTACTAGGAAAAACCTACAAAAATTGCATGTGGAGTATAAAAATTTTCAGGTGTCAAAACGTACAAGAAAAATAATAATAATTTAGGAGTGTAAAAAAATGATAATAATTTTCATGCCGAGTCTAGAAACCTACAAAAAATGATAATTATTTATTTTTAGTGTAAAAATTTTCATGTGTGGTTACAATATAGGAGTTTGATTTGATTTTTTTCTTTCTAAAAAGTCTTGGTATCCACGATTTCATAAGACGGCATATTTCACCTATAAAGTGATTTATCTATTCCGAAAAAATAACTTGAAGGCTTAATACAATATCCATTCAAGACCTCTCATCACCCTCATCTACATGCTTCTTGAGTAAATAAAAAAGATATGCTGAATAAAATATTCATACATCCAAATATATAGATTCTAAGGCACTGTTTAGATGTTGAAATAAGATATCCAATAATAAAAGTCCGGCTGGTATACTAGCGGTAGCACGAAGGCTTCCGTGCCACCGAGTTGTATTCAATGATGCAGCTTTCAAATCGACGACCGGCTCTGTTAGACTTGATCTACACTATTGAAAGTATTTGAAAACTAAATTATATATTTTTTCGACATCATTTACCTATCAATCAAGTAGTCTAAAAATGAACAGTTGAAAATAAAAATCTCATAAAAAATAATGATAAAAGACTTGAATTTAAGATCAAAGGTACTGATCTTACTCTAAATAGTGAAAAAAAATCTCTATAAAAATTTCATCAGATTTTGATTGTTTTACACCGTTAAATTCACAAACGCATCACATCGACCATTAAAATTATCAATTTTGAGACCTTCTGATCACTGGTCAAATAATGTCGAAAAATTATGAAATTTAGTTTCCTAATACTTTCAATAGTATAGATCAAATCTAACGGAGCCGATCGTTGATTTGGAAGCCCTATCATTGACAACAACTTGGTAGCACGGAGGCCTCTGTGCTACCGATAGTATACCAGCCTAACTCCCAATAATAACTCATTTAGTATGAAATTTTCTTGTGCAATTGGAAGCATGAGCTTGAATTTTGCTTCTGAAAAGATCTTGGTATGCATGATTTGGTAGGATAGCATATTTCACCTATTTGGCGCCTAATTATTATTTTACTCTAAAAAAAATAGTTTAAAAAGCAAATATAGTATTTATTCTAGACATTTTATCATACTTCCTATCTTTCAAATACTAAATTCTTCTTGAATAAATCGAAAAAATATACTGAGTAGTCCAAAAATAGCCGTAACTCAATTATTTGGCATCATAATTTGATAAAAACTCAATTTATTCTAAAAAATTGATGGAATTTCTGATAATACAAATTATTCTCATCTAATTTACGTAATTTTTAATCTGTATTTTGGGACAAATTTGGGATTGTTATAGATGGGTGCGAGGAAATGATCATTAGATTAAAGAACGATTCAATCGTAGGCATTAGATTTTTATTTTTTTTCTTTGAGAGAAAGTTGGCATGCTACGTACTCTTGTTGTTATTCAATTATAGGCCATTGGACTTAATTTTTTTTAAAATTTTCTTACTATTTATGCTTTTTTTATCATTCTATCGCTAATTGATGTTTTCAGTTTACGCTCATTTAGTTAATACGCTCATTTAGTTATATATCAAATATAAAAACTAAATCAAAGACTCGTTTAGCAGCCTTAATTTGCTTTTGTTATAATTAAATTGTATTGGATTATTTACAAGGTCGACATTTCTTAATTATAACCATTGGATTTCGTAACGCATAAAATACCACCTTTAATAGGTTTTATTGGCTTTCTTAATTTATAGATAAAAGCACTTATTAGCACTATTTAAATCTCAACTCTTCATTTTTACTATTTAAATCTCATTTCTCTCCATTGATCTTATAATAGACCCTTTTTTTTTTCCTTATAATTAATTTTTTTAATTTTTTCTCTTGCTCTCTCCTTCATGCAGTGTATATGTTATCAGCAAATTAAATTCTGATCATCACTATCTATATATTGGTGAGAAAATGAGATGATCAAAACTGCAAGTACTAATTATCTTCTTAATTTATAAGATAGTAACATTTTCAATTCATTGTCATTAATTATGTTTATATGGTGATTTCGTTGTCTCTAATAAAATGCTATGAATTAGAGTTTTGTTGCTTAATTTCTCGTGCAACTCAATGCCACTAAAGATGGATGTAGAAACAAATAATGTTTCGTTTAAATAGCTCTAATATCCAATCATTTGATAAGAATTTAATAAATTATATATAGTCCCGAATATTATAATTTATTATTTTATATATATATGTATTATTTTGTTAATACAGGTGAAAAAAAAAGGTTAAAGTTAATCTAAAGTAACATATTCTTTTCTAAGACAACATCTAAAATGAAAATATTGATGTAACAATTCCGTTGTGACACCCCAATAATTCTACAGCGGGTAGTTATTGCTAGATATGGAGATATATAAGCTTGATTAGGCTAGACATAATAACCGGACTTAAGCATTTTGGGAGAGTGGTTTGGGTCCAACGAGTTATTATTGCTAGTGGGTCAGGTCATTACATTTGGTATCAGAGCCAATCATCAGTCGGAAGTGTGAGATGAGGCTCGGCTGAGCTAGGGTCGGAGCCAAGGTCGTGATTGGGCCACATCGGATAGTTATGACTAGATGTGCGGGTATATAAGCTTGAATAGACTAGACATAATAACTGTATTTAACTATTTTGGACCAATTGTTTAGATCCAACGAGTTATATATTATTGCTAGCGGGCCGGATCATTACATCCGTACAATGCACGGATTACTTACCGGATCTTAAACCATGCATGCAATCCATCCTTATAAAATAAAATTTTCTTTTGAAATAAATGAATTGTAACCATCCTTATAAAATAAAATTTTCTTTTGAAATAAATGAATTTTACAAATAATTCGAATATTTTAAGTTAAGCAAAATGTTACGAAGTAATTATGTGGTTTTGAGATCATGTAAATGTTAGAAACTAAATTAAAGAAATAAAATAATTTTTAAATTTAAATTATCTTAAATTTTAAAAAATATATATATAAAATTATAGTTATAATTCCATGCATTCCATGGGCTGCTTGTCCATATACATAATATACATCGGGTTGAAATATATCGTATATGAATGGTAATATTTAATAGATAATAATCTGGTATTCTGATCTAATAGATAGAAAAGATAATAAATAGGGATAAAACTGGAAAGAAGAGAAAAATAACTAAAATTATAATTTTTAATATAACTATTGTGATCCAAAGTAGAAAAGTTATAGATCAAAATTTTCATTTTGAGGCCCTCTCTAAAAATATATATATAATAATAGATAAAATAAAAGATAAAAAAAATTTCATTTTTAAAAAATATATTATCACTTAAAAATAACAATCTTTTATTGCTATAAAATCTGCACATTAATCATATTACACCGATCCTTCAATAGTTTACATAACACAATCAGATATCAATATATCAACAACTCATAATAATAACAGTTTACAATAACCATAGTAATGATTTTAACATTTTACGGTGAACTAATTAAGCTTATCATTTGGAAACGTGTGCCTAAAAATTACAGATTTTAATATCACAACTTAATTTTACGCTTTTAGAAATTTTAACAAAACAAAATTTAATGTTTCCTTTCTGTTAAATATAAAAATATTTAAACACCGTTTTTCATAAACTTAAGTTTTTAGAGTACTATGGTTGTTTCGTTTTATTTATCACGGTATCAGAGTAGAAGGTTCTGAATTCGAATTATGCCAGACTTTTAGCATTATTAATTTTATCCTATTTAACTCAAGTCGACGTCATGAGTCTAGTAAAAAGTCTCGAGTCCAGACGTGATGGAGAGTGTTAAATATGAAAATATTTAAACACCGTTCTTTATCCGCTTAGATTTTTAGAGAATAACGGTTGTTTCATATTATTTATCATTTTCAATGAATTGAAGTGGTATGGGTCTTTTTATTTGAATGAGTTTAGAGTCTTCTAGATTAATCTCTATCCAGAATCTTGAGCCGTTTGATTTGAAATATTCTTGATAATAATTCTAATCATTCTAAATCCTAATAAATGAGTCCTATTGACAATTTCAAACCACTGCATATTGATAAAGTTTCTCATTTATATCAAGTATATATGGGTGGATCATAGCAAAGAAAAGATACATTGCACATGACTAACAAATGAGTAAAAGATTTTTTTTTAAAAAAAAAATTTGAGAGAGAAAATCACCATGTTATCTACTTTGTTTAGTTTTTTTAAGAAATAAATTAAATTTAAAATATAAAATAAGTAAACTTCAAATTTGAGATCTCGAATACTAATCATCAAAATCCTTAGCTAACTGTACTAAGTACGGTTGGTAGATTATTATTCTCATGTATTTAATGCCTTTCCACTTAAAGAATATCTCAAAAATGTCACATATATATGGATTTAGGGGCATGTAGACATGATACAAGAAAATAAAATAACAAATTTTACATATTGAATCACTACTAGTTCTGTGCAATTTATTACAAATTATTTGGATGGAGAGAAGAAATTGTTTGGATTGAAACTTGAAATAAAAAAAAAAAAAAAGAAATGAAAAAGAAAAAGAATTAATGGAGAGAAGCTGAGCATATGTGATGGTCAATTTTTTTTTACTTCAAAAGTGGAGAAAGAAAATTGAATTTTTTTTATTTCTTTTTATCTCTTTGCTTACGTACTCCGAACAACAAGAGAAAATAATTTTTTTCCTCTTTTTGTTAACTTTTTGAGAAAAAGTTGGAAAAAACAGCTAGCTTAATTCATTGAAAAGTAAATATGCTTGAGACATATCCGGTCCCGGAATCTGTTAAAAGAAAAAAAAAAATTAAAAAAAGTAAAGCAAACAAAAAAAGAAAAAATAAATAAAGTTATGTATGTTGTTAGTGGCTTTTTTTGAAATGTGGAAGAGCCTGGAAAACAAAAAAAGAAAAATAATTTTAATGCCCCGTAACATTAACGGTAAGAACTTTCAAAAATTAGTTTTGCTTGCAATTTAATCGATGGTTATATAATAGATTTGATCAAATTCAACGAATCAGAGTTTATCTATAACACACCGTGTTTTATTAATATTGTAAACGGCAAAAACTTAGAAGCTGTTTGGTTGTATATAGTTGCAACCGTACTGCAGTTATAACAATATGCAATTTCAAATTCGGTGATTGGTTTAATGTGTTTTTAATGTGTTTGAGTCTAACAGCTGTAGTTGGAACTGTATGAAGAGGCCCAACTACAGCAGTTGGTACTACGTTCAAATTAGGCATAGTTCCAACTACAATTGTTAGAAAGAGCAACTCTAAATAAAAAATAAACTTATCTCAGTAATTATTTTTTGTATAAAAAATATTTTTTTTCTATATTAAAAGTAATTTCACCATCACAAATATAAAATAGTAAAATATTTCAAATATACTTTTCAACTATATACATCAAAATAAATAGTTTACTGTTGCAATTTTTTCTACCACAGCTAATTAAATGAAATATATATAATTATGACTGTCGACGTATCTCAATCTGTGTTTTTTAATCATCTCCAATCAAACGGCCTTTTAATTTAACGAGCTAAACCGACCGTCCCTAGCGCAAGTGGCAAAGGGCTTGGTGGTTGGTACCCGAGGTCCCGAGTTCGAATCCTAGTTGATTCACATTTCTAGCTAAGTTTATTTCTATAAAAAATAAACGAAGCGGGTAGCGTGCTACCTTTCTCTCAAAAAAAAAAAAAAAATTTAACGAGCTAATCTTCTTACCAAATACTATGCATGCTTATAATAAAAAGAATTGACGTCACCGCTTACCTACTTTTTGTCAATAATATTCCCTTCTTGATAGTACCAGATCAAATCGAAAACACTGCAACCCATAGAAGATCTGTACTCGCATAATCATTCATTTCCTGTAACTTATATGTTTTCATGCAAATTGCCACGTGCAGCATTAATTGAGCCGAAGATGCACAGAAGAATCTATTCATTAAGCTCAAAAAACCAAAAACCAATAAATAATATATAAGAGAACAGAAGAGTCATCTAGCTCTATATGATCTCAAACTGCTATTAATTAACAAGACAATGAGCAAAGAGCTCAGTGTTAGAGGAATCAAGATCTGAATAGCAGGTAATTAATATAGCATAGTTAGTAAATATGAACTCTGCTACATCATTGCGAATGCAATTATCCACAACAATTAGCAGGTAAATTAATAGGCCTAGTGATCAGAGATGAATCAATTGAATAATCACGAACAAAATTGAAAATATAGAGAAGTGCTCTTCTCCTTCTTCTTTTTTTCTTTTTCTTTTTTTTTTGTTCCTTTTGGGCCTTTTCACTTAATATCATTCACCCTTATTCTCTTTTTAGTTTTTCCTCTTCCTAACACACCAAATTTACATCACACAAAGAAAACAAGAAGCCACCAACTTTTTCCTTTAGCGCCCATGTAATGCCTGTTGAAGCAAATATTCATCAAAATTGTTGGCTATTTATTATTGGACTAAAATAGATCCAACTTCATGCCCCGTGACAATAGGTCCAGGAGATAAATAAGTTGAATTGGGTAAGTCTAATAAGTTGAGTGAGGGTGTGATCTACAAGAGACCCAACGACAAGAGGCCCGGCAATAGACCCAACGTCCAGGTGGATTGAGTCAGGTCGAAACCCGCGAGCACTATGGCTGAGCCCTTAAGTGCGATGAGTGCGTCCTTCCTATCAGAACGTGTTTTTAAAATAGTTGGTTAGCGCTTACGATCCACAAAAATAGCACTATGTCTATATAATATATCTAGCAAAAATTAATATTTATTCACAACAAATTTTAAAAATAGATAATTTCCTCTTCTTCTTCTTATAAATGAAAGAATACACGAATTTTTTTCCTTGCAATATTATTATTATTGGGCATGATGATGTTTAATTTTGCAATTCATGCATGCCCAAAACTAAGTATCAAAATTTACAACTTGTTTCTCTTAATTTTTATTTTTTTGGTGTCATGAGGAGGGGGGATACAAAGCTAAGAACTGAGGGGACAAGCACGGGGAGCTCCTCCAGACCCTGGAATGCAGCCTGAGCACCTCCCTCACCCTCTCCTTGGTCCTGTCGCCGCAGTCGGACTGCAGCACGAGGCAGAGCTTCGCGACGGCGCCGACGCTCGCCATCTCGGCCAGCACGGCCGCAGCGGGCGCTTGCCGCGCCACCGCGCACAGCGCCCTGACGGCGCGCTCCGTGGCGGCGTGCGACACCCGCAGCGCCTTCTTCGCCAGCGCCGCCACCCCCGCCGCGTGCCCCGCCAGCGCCGCCCGCCCCTCCGCGCACCCGCACAGCCGCTCCAGCGCCGCCAGCCCCAGCTCGCACGTCCGCCGCTCGGGATCCTCCAGCAGGATTTCGATTATAACTTCCACCGCGCCCGCGTCCACCGCCTTCACGCGGTTCCGGCCCCACGGCGCCAGCTCGACGAGCGCCTGCAGCGCCGCCTTCGTCGACACCCGGTCGCGCAGCACTCCCGCCACCTCTACAAACAATTCCCCCCCGACCGCCGCCAGCCGCGCGGGGGAAAGCGCGCCCGCGAGCGACCGCAGCATCGCCACCGCGTGCGCCCGCGGCGGATAATACGGCCGGCGCAGCACTCCGGTCAGCGAGCCCACGAACTCCGGGCTCTTCTCTACCATCGCGACGAGCCTCCGCTCGGACAGCTTCAGCGACGACAGCACGTCGATCGCGAGGTCGCACTCCGCTCCGTCGGACGCGACAACCGAGGCCAAGAAGTCGACCGCGCCGGGAGTCGACTCGACGCAGCGCCGGTTTCGCTCGCTCTCGCTCACGACGGCTTTCAGCTTCCGCAGGTTGGATTCTTCGAGAAGGCGCGAGACGAAATGCCTGTCGACGGGGGGTTTGGGGGTGGGGAAGCGCTCGGCGGCGTGGAGGGCGGACCAGGCCTGGATGAGGCGGCGCAGCGTGTGGTTGGGGGTGAGGTCGAGGTCGTCGGCCGGCAGCGGCAGCGGCAGGCGGGTGACGGGGCAGGTGGTCTTGCCGTCGGCGAATATCCAGCGCTCGATGCTCGGGCGGTCGTAGGTGATCCCCGACGGCAGGATCACCGGGTCCCGCATTATCTCCAGCGAAATCGGGCACACAAAATAACTCGGCACCTCTACCTCTACCTCTACCTCTACATCAACTTCCTCCATTAAGACCAAAGCGAAAATTGTTAATTCTCAAAAGTCACGGTTTCAGTGGAGATGGTGGAGTTGAAAAAGTAATTGGTTATATATATATATAGAGCGGAGAGACGGTGATGAGAGAGAGATTCAAAATCGCTCATCGATGTCCACGCGGTGGTGGTGGTGGGTTTCATTTTGGATAAAATAATAAATAATTTTGGGAGCGTAAAAGGGTTGACAAAGTATTATATGGGTTTTATAAAAAATAGTAACGCCCCAATTACGGCTGGCGCTATACTGTAATGTGTTGCTTATTTATATAAATATGTATATTTATTTATTTGATTATTTGGTTATTTAGTTTTGAGATGTATGCGTTGGCGTAGGGATCGATTTGGTGAGCCTTTGACCACCCTATTTGCAAGGATATGTATGTATATATTTGCCCCAAAAATATAACCCAATCCTCAAATCCTATTACAGTCGAACATAGATGTTTATTAGGGAAACATCGATATTAGTTGTCTTTTACATCTCTTCATTCAAGCATCTATTTTAGTTGTCTTATATGTATCTCTTCATTTAAGCAGTTGTAGATAAAGACAATAACTTTATAATACACGGGGCTGAATACTATGATTGATGAATTAGTTTGAATTTTCATATTTAGTTTTCAAATTTTTAACATTCTTATTATTTATCCAAGGTTAAAACAGGAAAAAAAAAAACAACAACAACAACATTGTACAAACAAAGGCCTAGTTTTAGATGCATAAATGTCTTGTTCAACTTATCTCTCTTATTTACTTGAGAAGCTTGTAGCATTTTGGTAAATGAGGAGATCGATGAAATGTCTAGAAAGGTATATCGTATTCGGCCTTCAAATCATTTTTTTTTTTTTCAGAATAAGAGATATCGCTTCATAGGTGAAATACAGTATCCTACCAAATTATGGATGTCAAGACCCTCTAACAGCTAAAATCAAGCTCCTATCTTGCGATCGCAGAAGATCCTTCAGCGTATAAGTTATCACTGGATAACTTGTTCTGACATACACATGGGGCCAAAATTAACTTGTGAATAAATTGAAACTCATACTTATCAGTGAAATGAAACAAATTGTAGGAAGTGAGAGACTTTGAAGGTTCTGTTCAGATGCATGAAATCTTATTCGGTATATCTCTTCGATTTACACACGATGCATATAATTTTTTGTAGATGAGGCGTGTGATCAGGTGTCCAAAATAGGAATCATATTTACCCTTCAAATCATTTTTTTTGGAATAAGATAAATCAACTCGTTGGTGAAAGATGTTGTTTTTTTTTATAGAGAAATGTAGCATGCTAACCACTTCGTTTATTTCTTTTAGAAATAAACTTAACTGGAAATATGAATCAACTAGGATTCGAACTCGGAACCTTGGATACCAACCACCAAGCCCTTTGCCACTTGCGCTAGGGACGGTCGGTGTGAAAGATGTTATCATACCAAATCCTGGAGGACAAGATCTTTTGAGGAGCGAAAATTAAACTCCTAACTTCCAATCATACGAAATTTTTTTCGTACCGAATAAATTATAAATTGATATCTTATTCCAGCATCCAAACATGGCTATGAAAGTTATGAAAGTTGAATTTTGTAAGGATATATTTGCAATTCACTATGTTTGCGGGGATCTGTATGCAATTACTATATATATATATATATATATATATATATATATATATATATATATATATATATACACACACACACACACACAAAGGAGTTTATACTCATAAGAGTATAGTAGCCCTAGCCTATATATTTAGAATTAGGCTACTATACTATTAATAGTACCAAGGGCTTGGTGTTGTTAGGTTTTCGGCTCTTGCAAGGGATGTGCGGTTATGATGATAGTGAACCCCTGAGGTTGAGTGGGTGGTTGGTTGAATAGTATGATCTAAGGATGAAAATGATCAAAGGGATAGATTTAACGGTAGAAAACTCGATAGTACGAAGCGCTTGATACTATCGATAATATAGTAGCCGTACTATATATATATATATATATATATATAAAACTAGGCTGGAATACTATTAATAGCACGAAGCTATTGGTGCTATTAGTTTTTTAGCCCTTGGATTGAGAAATGTGCGGTTAGGATGATGTGGGCCCCCTAGGGTTGAGTGGGTGGTTGGTTGAATAGAATAATCTAACGGGTAAAAATAATCAAAGAGTTAAATCTAACAGTGAAAAACTCGATAACACCAAGCCCTTGGTGCTATCGATAGTATCCCAGCCGGATTCATATATATATATATATATATATAGAGTTAGGCTAGAATACTTGTGGAAGTACCGGGGCTCCGGTACTTCCACGTCGTTTTCGATGTTGGGACTTCCGAATCGACGATCGGCTCCGTTAAACTTGATCTAGAGTATTTGAAGTATCTAGAAAATAAATTTCGCGATTTTTCGATATCATTTACCTAGTGATCGAAAGGGCTCAAAATCAATGGCTGAAAATAAAAATCTCACAAAATGTGATAATATGACTCTAAAATTTTAGATCAAAGATATTGATCTTGTTTTATATAGTATAAAGAATTTTCTATCAAAATTTTACGTGATTTGGATATTTCTACACCGTTAAACTTGCAAACGGCTCACCACGACCATTGAAATTGCTGATTTTGAGCCCTTTCGATCACCAGGCAAATGATATCGAAAAATCGCGAAATTTATTTTCTAGATACTTCAAATACTCTAGATCAAGTTTAACGGAGCCGATCGTCGATTCGGAAGTCCCAACATCGAAAACGACGTGGAAGTACCGGAGCCCCGGTACTTCCACAAGTATTCTAGCCTAACTCTATATATATATATATATATATATATATATATATATATATATATATATATATATATATATATATATATATATATTCATTCGAGCTTTTCGAGCCTAATTCGAGCAAGCCTAGTAATACTCAAGCTCGGCTTGAAATAAATTTCAAACTTTTTTTTCTGTTCAAGCTCGGCTCATTTAATTTCGAGCCGAGATCGAACGAGCCGAATATCGAGCCGAACGCGAGTCGAACACGAGCCGGCTCGCTCGTTTGCCAGCCCTAGATACAGTCAGTAGATTATTATTCTCATGTATTTAATGCCTTTCCAACTTAAGAATATCTAAAAAATGTCACATATGGATTTAGGGGCCTGCGGAGATGATACAAGAAAATAAAATAAAAAATTTTACTTATTGAATCACTACTAGTTCTGTGCAATTTATTACATATTATTTTGATGGAGAAAAATTGTTTGGTTTGAAACTTGAGATAAAAAAAAGAGAAATGGAAAAGAAAAAGAATGGAGAGAAGCTGACCATCTGTGATGGTCAATTTCTTTTTACTTCAAAAGTGGAGAAAAAAAGAAATTTTTTTATTTCTTCTTATCTCTTTGCTTATTCCCAACAACATGAGAAAACAAATTTTTAGGTTAATTTCATAAAGATCCCTACAAAGATATCAAATAACAAATATATTTCTATAAAGCTTAAGTTATCAGATTTATTTCTTTAAAATTCTCAGATTTATAAATATATCCCTACAAAAGTTCAGGTTTCTTCATATATATCTCTGCCGTTTGATTCACTACTATTAGTTTTCAAACGGTGGATGCGTAAAATAACTATTTTGTTCTTACAAATTTGTCCTTATGAAAAGCTATCTTTCTTTCTCTTTCTCCTCGCCTTCGCCGCAGCACTTGCGGGCATACCTCATTTTTGCCGCAATTCAGGGCCTCGCCTTCGATGTCGCTGCCGCCGTAGGTCTCACCGTTGCCGTGGATAAAGAGGAGAGGATAAGAAAGATGATGAGACTCAACATAGGAATACAAATTATATATATAAAGACTAAAAAGGTCATTTTATCTCTTAGCTAACTGTGGTTTGCTTTTTTAACTTATGGTTATCTAAATTTTGTTAATAAAAAGATATGTTTGCAGACGGAAGAACTTTTGGAAAGATAAATTTGATAACTAAGTTGTATAGAAATATATTTGTTATTTTGATATCTTTGCAACGAGTCATATGCAATTATCCCTAAATTTTTCCCTCTTTTTGTTTATTTTTTGAAAAAAAAGTTGGAAAAAACAGGTAGCTTAATTCATTGAAAAAGTAAATATGCTTGAGATCTATCCGGTCTCGGAATCTATTAAAAGAAAGGGTTAATTGTATACAGCTTTCTGTAAATATATCAAATAACGGATATATTCTCACAAAATTTAATTTTTTTATTTTTATTCTTGCAAAAGTCCTACCGTTTTCAAATCTACCGTTTTCAAATATACCTCTGCTGTTAGGATCCGTTAGAAAATATAGTTAACCATGAGTAAAATATTTATTCCTGGTTAGTAAATAAGTTAAAATAATTTTTTTACCCCTCTCATATTATTAAGTAAAATACTTTTTGGAAGGATATTTCTGCATGATTCTAACAGTTGGGACTTTTGGAATGATATATTTGCAAGGAAAAAATATCATTTTATTTATCTGCTGTTAAAAAATAAATAGTGCTGTAACGATAACAAATCAGAGGGACAAATATGAATATCACTGAACTTTTATAGGGATAAAAATGAAAAGTTAAACTTTATAGAGATATATTTGCTATTCGATATGTTTACTGGGAGCTATATGCAATTAACCCTACATTTAGTATAATAGTCATAGATCAAAATATTCAATATAATTTTTTTATTTATAATTAATGATTTTAAATTTTTATTTGGTGCACTTTTATTTGTTGATAGTGTTATAATAATTAGATTATGATTGTGAATTTAAATTTTCAAAAATAAACAATTTAATTTTAATTTTAATTAATAAACAGATCAACTGTCATTGATAAATACAATGCACATGTGACACACTACGACACTTAAAAGTATATGCATAGAGTTGGCAATCCCACTCGCAGTTCGTGAGCCGGTTCGTATTCAACTCGAAATGAGCTGGAAATCGTTAAAGTTCATATTCGCCTCGATATAGCTCGTGTATATGTGTTTGAACTCGAAATTGATCGAGCTCGTGTTCAGCTCGATTGTGTGTGTTTGAGATCGAAATAGATCGAGCCCGTGTTCAGCTCGATATAGCTCGTGTTTGTGTGTTTGAGCTCGAAATCGATCGAGCTCGTGTTCAGCTCGATATAGCTTTTGTGTGTGTGTGTGAGTACATAAAGATCGCAATTCAATTTGCTGTTCATGACCTAGCTCGTATTCGACTCGAAATCAGCTCGAAATTCGTCGAGCTTGTGTTCAGCTCGATATAGCTTGTGTGTGTATATATATTATAATTTTTAGTATTTGGCTTTTAGGCCAACTCCAATACAAAGAGACCTATATTTTGTGAATTTTAATTATTTGATTAAGATTTTTTTTTTTTAACTTTTCATCCAGTAGTAGAGCTGACAATCTAACTTGCTGTTCGTATGCTAGCTCTTGGTCGGCTCGTTAATAAATAAGCTGAACACGAGTTAAATTTTTTAGTTCAATATTTTAACGAGCCAGCTTGTATTTCGCTTGTTTAATAAACGCGCGTGTACTAGCCGCCCCAACGCACTCGTGTTTGGCATGTTGACACTCCTATATGGGCATGATAAGATAAGGATCCGCTCAAAGTAAAGAGCCGCTCTCTTTGACTTATCACATTAAATGTTGCTAAATTTTGCTATTGCTACTGAGAATGGATAGATGGATCATGGAGTGTAAGTTGGACATTTCCTTTGGTATGTTCTAAATTTGACCAATTTTAATTTAATTACCTAACATTAGACTATTAATGGACCTAGTTCAAATAGGAGGGGTGAAAACTGGTTGTATATTATTTGATCCAACTTAACTCCAAATTTGAAAATTACAGTGCGTGAATTGGGTTTTCGCAATCCAATTCAGGTTCAGACTCGGATTCAGATCGTGAGTTAGACACCATTTTATATTCGTAATTAGATTCAGAATCGAATTTACCATTTGGATTCATCCCACGGCGCCCATCCAACCAAAAGAAAAAAAAACAAAAAGTGGCGCCCACCGTTTTAGAGAGAGAGAGAGAGAAAGCAGCAGGGACAAGGGGTGGGCGCCGTGGGATGCACCACGCGGCGCCCATCGGCAATAGTTTAGGGATGGTGCCCACCAAATTTTTGTCCCTTTGGTATAGTCATATATCGAAGCTCGAATTTTACGCCGAAGTCTTCTTTGGCGCTACGTACCTCCCTCAGACTCGTTCCCATCTCGGTACCAAAATTATATGTCAACAATAAGAACAATTTATTTAGGAATAATATCTAACTTATTTTTCAAAACTTCAAAGATATCTTATTTAAATCTGAATGGGCAAAATATTCTTACTGGTTTTAAAAAAAATTCTCAAATATCTCCTTTTCCACTTTATAAGGGTGTTTTGAGCACTGAGGAATAAATTTAAAAATTGTCTATAAAAGCAAAAAGTCCCATTTATTTATTCTACACAAAAAAAAAAAAGTCTACGATTCAGTTGTCCTAATCTAATGGTACAGTGCTCACCTTTTCAACCCCTTGGAAACTCTGCTTGTCCACAAAATAGTAAACCAAAACCAAGGAGTGGAAACTTCTTGGGCATGCAAATGGAGCGGCAGAGCAATCAATTAAAAAGGTCGGTGTTGGAACCAAAGTTGGACTAGTCTCATACAGAGAGAGAGAGAGAGAGAGAGAGAGATCTCAAGACCTAGAAGCTCACATATGGGGAGTTGAATAAGCGAAAAAAACTATCTAATAGAAAAGTCAAAAGAACAGATGCATCACATGCTCAAATTCTTATAAAATTGTGGGCTGGGGTGGGGGGGTGGTAGAAAAAGTCAAATGGGGAAATGTTCCTGGGTTGGGTTGGAGTTGGGTTGGCTCTCCACTCTTATCATGATTTGGCTTTTAATTGAATTAAAAGGGTAAACGCTGTCGGCATTCAACAATTTGAGCACCGACTGTGCATAGCGTAGTTGGCTATGAATTTGATGATTAGTATCTGAGTTCATAATTTATAAAGGCTAAATTACTGAAAACATTTCTGTCAATATCTGATTTTTTACTTTTTTCTCCTATCATTCAAAAATCTACATTTTGCCCTTCTTAAAAAATAAAAAATATTCACAGGGAGTACGATGTGACAAAATGACCAAATTACTCCTCATTCTTTTCGTCTCCTCTCCAATTCTGCTCATCCGCAGCCTCTCCTCCTCCGTTCTTCGTGCCTCCCTCGACCTCAGCTTCGACTCTATTTCCTCCACCTGCTCCTCCAGCACCCTCGCCGCCCCCTTCATTTCGGCGATTGTAGGGAGGAGATCGGGGTGGGCATAGGCGGAGAGGTGGGCGAGAACGAGGATGAGGCGGCGGAGGAGGGCGAGGGCTTGTGTGTGGGCACGGACAGAGGAGTGCGCGAGGGCGAGGGCGAGGCGGCGCGACCGAGGATGTCGGTGAGGAAGGAGGAGGAAGATGAGGGTTTCATGGGTATTTTGGGTATAAAAAATAGGATAAAACGGAACCCTAATGAAACACTGACGGCGGGGACCGAAGTAAACATTTTTTACTTTTTAAGGGGGCAAAGTGTAGATTTTTAAAAGACAGAAGGAAAAGTAAAAAAACGGGTATTGACAGGAGAGTTTTTTGTAATTTAGCTATTTATAAAAAATGAATGAAGCAGATAGCTTATTATTTTTCTTTGTCAACCAAAAAAAAGAAAAAACTAAACTCGCATATTCACCACATACATATATTATGAGATCTTCTTTTCCACTCCAAAATCCACCTAATTTTTTATTTTTTTTATTTTGGTTTTAAACTAATGAGTGTGTTAGGTGGATTAGACTTGATTAATTCAAAAATTATAAGAAAAGGACTTAACTACGCCCTCTATTTAAATCATAAGTAGTTTCATGAGATTACAAGTTTGATTGCTACTTTCAATATTTAACATCATGTTAGGGAAGAACTCTGATATCATCTTATATCTCTTTTGTTGTAACAAAATGTTATTATATTAAATTTTCTTAGAAAAGATCATTAGTACTTTTTTTTACTATTAAAAAATGTCCTGCAAAAGACTTGGCAACTATTTCCCATAACCCTTACTAGAATATTCTAACAATTGAACAACCAACCAAAATTCCACCAATATATATATATATATATATATATATATATATATATATATATAGAGCTAGGCTGGTATACTTGCTACCAAGTTGTTTTCGATGATGTGGCTTTCAAATCGACGATCGGCTCCGCTAGACTTGATCTACACTATTGAAAGTGTTTGGAAACTAAATTTCATAATTTTTCGATATCATTTACCTATCAAACGAGTAGTCAAAAAATGAACGGCTGAAAATAAAAATTTCATAAAAAATGATGATAAAAGACTTAAATTTAAGATCAGAGATACTGATCTTACTCTAAATAGTTCAAAGAATTTTCTATAAAAATTTCATCAGATTTGGATTGTTTTACACCGTTAAACTCACAAACGTATCTCATCTACCATTGAAATTGTCAATTTTTAGACCCTTTGATCACTAGCCAAATAATGTCGAAAAATTATGAAATTTAGTTTCCAAACACTTTTAATAATATAGATCAAGTCTAGCGGAGCCGATCGTGGATTTGGAAGCCGCACCATCGAAAACAACTTGGTAGCACGGAGGCCTCCGTGCTACCGATAGTATACCAGCCTAGCTCTATATATATATATATATATATATATATATATATATATATATATATATATATATATATATATATATATATATATATATATATATATATATATATATATATATATATATATATATATATATATATATATATATTATCAAGAAGAAGGTAGATCAAACTAAGGTCTAGCTAGTTTGGTAATGTGCTAGCGAAAAGCACATATTTTTTGCTTACATGCTCCTCCAATGATAATTGACACTGCAATTTTATAATACATTAAATAAAAATATAGGAAGCGCTTTAAATTTTTGGGCATTTCAAGCATTAAAAAAGATGCTTTTGGCCATCACATTACCAAAACGAGGCCTAAATTTGTTTGGTCCTGCTTCTAATTCGACTATTTAATATCAGTTGATTTTAGTATAATATTTTCACAAAAATTAGCAGCTTTTGTTGCACAAAAAGCAAAACTGAAAATTTTACTCCAAAATACTAGAAATTGTAAATCAATACTTTTAATCTTATAGCAGAAAGAAGATCATTACAAATATTTAATATAATTTTTATGTTACTAAATAATATTTAAAATATTTTATTATTTATAAATTACATTAATTTATAGCAAAATCATATCTATATCTATACTATATACAAAATGGTATATCTTAAATTTTAGTTGGCCAACATACAGAATCCACAACGGAATAAAAGAATATTCTCCGTACATGTATGAAAATAAAAATAAAAATAAAAATTGAAGGTAAAAAATTTATGCTAAATGTGAAAACCTGCCATATACTTTTTATCCTTTTTCTCTTACGATATTTTTTTTTAAAATAATTCATTTAAAGCATACAGATCAATTCAAGTTGGCCCTACAAAATTTACAATCAACCAACATCTACAAAATTAAATCTCATTGTGCCCCAGTTTTTGAATTGATCCAATCTTCACCCAAAGCTACGAAGACATATGCAAACCAACAAGCCAAGCCTGACAACTCTATCTCTGAGCCCAAAAATAATAAATAAAAATAAAAAAATAAAAGTATTACGAGTGCACATCCATTTGAACGTGTAATTACGAGTGCAAATGGGGTGGTCAAAGGCTCACCAAATCCCTACGCCAATGCATACATCTCAAAAATAAATAACTTAACACATTACAGTATAGCGCCAGCCGTAATTGGGGCGTTACTATTTTTTCTAATACCCATATAATACTTTGTCAACCCTTTTACGCTTCCAAAATTTATTTATTATTATCCAAAATGAATACCCACCACCACCACCGCGTGGACATCGATAAGCGCTTTTGAATCTCTCTCTCATCACCGTCCCTCCTCTCTCTCTATATATATAACCAATTACTTTTTCAACTCCACCATCTCCACTGAAACCCTACCTTTTGAGAATTAACAATTTTCGCTTTGGTCTTAATGGAGGAAGTTGATGCAGAGGTAGAGGTGCCGAGTTATTTTGTGTGCCCGATTTCGCTGGAGATAATGCGGGACCCGGTGATCCTGCCGTCGGGGATCACCTACGACCGCCCGAGCATCGAGCGCTGGATATTCGCCGACGGCAAGACCACCTGCCCCGTCACCCGCCTGCCGCTGCCGCTGCCGGCCGACGACCTCGACCTCACCCCCAACCACACGCTGCGCCGCCTCATCCAGGCCTGGTCCGCCCTCCACGCCGCCGAGCGCTTCCCCACCCCCAAACCCCCCGTCGACAGGCATTTCGTCTCGCGCCTTCTCGAAGAATCCAACCTGCGGAGGCTGAAAGCCGTCGTGAGCGAGAGCGAGCGAAACCGGCGCTGCGTCGAGTCGACTCCCGGCGCGGTCGACTTCTTGGCCTCGGTTGTCGCGTCCGACGGAGCGGAGTGCGACCTCGCGATCGACGTGCTGTCGTCGCTGAAGCTGTCCGAGCGGAGGCTCGTCGCGATGGTAGAGAAGAGCCCGGAGTTCGTGGACTCGCTGACCGGAGTGCTGCGCCGGCCGTATTATCCGTCGCGGGCGCACGCGGCGGCGATGCTGCGGTCGCTCGCGGGCGCGCTGTCCCCCGCGCGGCTGGCGGCGGTCGGGGGGGAATTGTTTGTAGAGGTGGCGGGAGTGCTGCGCGACCGGGTGTCGACGAAGGCGGCGCTGCAGGCGCTCGTCGAGCTGGCGCCGTGGGGCCGGAACCGCGTGAAGGCGGTGGACGCGGGCGCGGTGGAAGTTATAATCGAAATCCTGCTGGAGGATCCCGAGCGGCGGACGTGCGAGCTGGGGCTGGCGGCGCTGGAGCGGCTGTGCGGGTGCGCGGAGGGGCGGGCGGCGCTGGCGGGGCACGCGGCGGGGGTGGCGGCGCTGGCGAAGAAGGCGCTGCGGGTGTCGCACGCCGCCACGGAGCGCGCCGTCAGGGCGCTGTGCGCGGTGGCGCGGCAAGCGCCCGCTGCGGCCGTGCTGGCCGAGATGGCGAGCGTCGGCGCCGTCGCGAAGCTCTGCCTCGTGCTGCAGTCCGACTGCGGCGACAGGACCAAGGAGAGGGTGAGGGAGGTGCTCAGGCTGCATTCCAGGGTCTGGAGGAGCTCCCCGTGCTTGTCCCCTCAGTTCTTAGCTTTGTATCCCCCCTCCTCATGACACCAAAAAAATAAAAATTTAGAGAAACAAGTTGTAAATTTTGATACTTAGTTTTGGGCATGCATGAATTGCAAAATTAAACATCATCATGCCCAATAATAATAATATTGAAAGTAAAAAAATTCGTGTATTCTTTCATTTATAAGAAGAAGAAGAAGAGGAAATTAGCTATTTTTAAAATTTGTTGTGGATAAATATTAATTTTTGCTAGATATATTATACAGACATAGTGCTATTTTGATGAAAATTGCTTCAGCGCGCAGGCATATACAACATGAGCGCTAAAGGAAAAAAATTGGTGGCTTCTTGTTTTCTCTGTGTGATATAATTTGGTGTGTTAGAAAGAGGAAAAACTAAAGAGAATAAGGGTGAATGATATTAAGTGAAAAGGCCAAAAAAAATAAAAAAAGAGAGAATAAGGAGAAGAGCACTTATTATCTACATTTCAATTTTGTTCATAATCATCCAATTGATTCATCTCTTATTACTAGGCCTATTAATTTATCTGCTAATTGTTGTGGATAATTGCATTCCCAATGATGTAGCAGAGTTCATATTTACTAACTATGCTATATTAATTACCTGCTATTTATATCTTGATTCCTCTATCGCTGGGCTCTTTGCTCGTTGTCTTGTTAATTAATAGCAGTTTGAGATCATATAGAGCTAGATGACTCTTCTGTTCTCTTTGTTAAAGATGCCTGGAAATTTGGTTATTGATTTTGATTTTTAGCCCCCGATTCATCGACAGTTTCGTTGTACGACCGAATTTTTTTAAAAATAAATTGTGAAAAAAAAATAGATATCTGTGGTGGTAGCGGAGGGCTCGGACCGATAGTATGAATTCGACCCGTTAAGAAATTTTTTTCTCCTCTTTTGCCCTAAACGCGATGAAGCGTATTGTAATCTCCTGAATATTATATTTTCTTTTCTACATAGTAAAATTCTTTTCTTTTTCGTCCGTAGTTTTTTTCTTGTAAAAAATTTTTCATGTAATCTGTGTGTTCATTTTATTTTCTCTTATGGTTAATCTACTTCACTTTCGTCGTTTTTTATTTTTGTTTGTGCACTCATCCGTAACACTCTTATTATATATTATATATTGGTTTTTGGTTTTTTGAGCTTAATGAATAGATTCTTTTGTGCATCTTCAGCTCAATTAATGCTCCATGTGCCAATTTGCATGAAAACATAAGTTACAGGAAATGAATGATTATGCAAGTACAGATCTTCTATGGGTTGCAGTGTTTTCGATTTGATCTGGTACTATCAAGAAGGGAATATTATTGACAAAAAGTAGGTAAGCTGTGACATCAATTTTTTATATATAAGCATGCATAGTATTTGCTAAGAAGATTAGCTTGTTAAAATAAAAGTACCTTTGATTGGATATAATTATAAATATAATATAGTTAAAAATACATACAATTTAAAATACAATAGTTATAATTATATATATATATATATATATATATATATATATATATATATATATATATATATATATATATATATTTGATTAGATACAGTAAAAATTACTGAAACTATAAATTATTTATTTGGCTGTATATAATTAAAAAGTATTTGAAATATTTTACTATTTTATATTTGTGATAGTGCGATTACCTCTAATATAAATATATATATATTTTTATGTAAAGATAGTTATTTTTGCTTAAAGTGGCTCTCTCTAACTTTTATAGTTAGAACTATCGCTAATTTGAACGTAGTTTCAACTGCTGTAGTTGGGTCTCCTCATGCAGTTCCAATTTCCAATTACAGCCGTTAGATGCAAAAACATTAAAAACACATTAAACCAATCACCAGATTTGAAATTGCATGTAGTTATAACTACAGTACAGTTGTAACTATATGCAACCAAACAGCTTCTAAGTGTACCTTCATGTTCATACAGCTAATTAATTAATAAGTAACAATTAATTGACCTTGCTTACAAGTTTTCGTCATTTACAATATTAATGAGACACGGCGTGTTATTGATAAATTTTGATTAGTTGAATTTGAACAAATCTATTATATAATCACAGATCAAATTGCAAGCAAAACTAATTTTTGAAAGTTCTTACCGTTAAAGTTACGAGGCATTAAATATATTTGTCTTTGGTTTTTTTTTCTTTCCAGGATCAAAGATTCCACATCTCGAAAAAGCCACTAACACCATACATAACTTTATGTTTTTCTTTTTTTGTTTGCTTTATTTTTTTTTCATTTTTTTTAGAGTTAATTACATACAGCTCCCTATAAACATAATAAATTATAAATATATTTCTATAAAGTTTAACTTTTTTATGTTATTTCTGTAAAAGTTCAGTGATATTCATATTTTTTCCTCTCATTTGTTACCGTTAGAGAACTATTTATTTTTTAATAGCAGATAAGTGAAATGTAAATTTGCCATCACAAATATGTCCCTCCAAAAACTCCAACTTCTATAAACGAGCAAAAATGTCCCCCCCAAAAAATTTTCAATGGTCATCTTCTACCTCATCCTCTTCCTCTTTAAAATCCAACTCAATCCACAATTATTGTAACATCTTCTCTCACTCATTTTCTCCTAAACCTTTCTTTTGAACAAAATAAAAAAAAATCATAGCGCGTTCGACATGGGCGAAACAGCACGCGTCGTGGATGAATGGGGACGGAGAAATTCTAATTAAGGATTCGAAACTACCATGAAGGAGAGAGAGGAAGAGGAAGAGTAAGAGGAAGAAGAGTTCCCATTGCTAAGATTTTGATTGAGAGAAGAAGGTATAATATAAGAGGGGTAAAAATATAAATTACCTCATTGACTAACCACCATTAAGTATTTTACCCATGGTTAACTAAAATTTTCTAACAGATCCTAACGGTAAGGACATATTTGAAAATATTAGGACTTTACAAGGATAACATAAGAAAGTTGAACTTTGCAGGGATATATTTACAATTTGCTATATTTATAGGAAGCGATATGCAATTAACCCTAAATTAAAAGGATGTTTATTTACACATAAATCTAATTGTATTTTTCTGGAGTTGGTTCAAGGTTAGGATTCTACTCAAAAAGGTAAAAATATACAAAACATGCTTAAATTATGGGTTATTTTTAATCTGCTATCCAACCTTTCAAAATTTTGATTTTACTATCCAACGTTTCAATTTGTTTGATTTGAGCCAACGATACTTTGACTTCAAATTTAAACTAATTACTTTATTTTCATAAATTTATAGTTATGAGAATTGCACAAAGTATACTAGCTAAATCAGTAAAAATAAATGATGTATTCAAATCTTAATGCCAACGGTACTTTGACTTCAAATTTTAAACTAATTACTTTATTTTTATAAATTTATAGTTATGAGAATTGCACGAAGTGTACTAGCTAAATCTGTGAAAATAAATAATGTATTCAAATTTGATACATAGTTCAGGTAAATTCTGTACGTTTTTACCATTTAGAAATTACAAGATTCATAACTGTTCGATTTTCAATTCATTTTTTCGGGTAAATTGCATGTTTGGTCCTCAAACTATTTGACGACGAGTGATACTTTGGTTCTCAAACTTTAATTTATTGTAAATTTTTATTCCAATTTTTAGAATAGTTGTAATCAAGTCCTACAATTTAATTTAGTTAATCAAATATCGATGAACTGCTGATATAAAAATGATGTGTCATTTGAGCTAGGCTATTATATTTTTGAAAGTACGAAGCTTTCGTACTTGTAAGTTGTTTTCGATGATTAGGCATCTGATTCGGCGATCGGTCCCATTAGACATGATCTACACTAAGGGAACTATCTAGAAACCAAATTTTTTAATTTTTTAACTTTATTTACCTAGTGAACGAGTAGTCTCAAAATGAACGGCTGAAAATAAAAATTTCATAAAAAATAGTGAAAAAAGACTTAAATTTCGAATCGAAAGTTTTGATCTTGCTCTCGAAGGTATGTAGAATCTTCCATTAATGTTTTCACCTTATTGGATTGTTCTACACCGTTGAACTTACAAATGTGCTACATCGCCCATTACAATTGTTATTTTTTTAGACCCTTTGATCACTCGGTAAATAATGTTAAAAAATTTTAAAATTTATTTTCTAATAAGCGTAAATCATGTCTAACGCAGCCGATCGTTGAACCGATGTCTCATTATTGAAAACAACTTACAAGTACGGAAGCTTCCGTGCTGTCAAAAACACAGGAGATGTACTCGTATCATTTTAATTATTATTGCATTATTAATCATAATACTTTCATATTATTTCTACATTAATGATTTGTCAATATTTAGCCAAGTAAATTAGGTTGTGAGACTTAATTGTAATAATTCTGAAAATTCGAGTTAGAAATTATAATAAATTAAAATTTGAAAAACAAAATGTCATCTGGTTCATAGTTTGAGCACAAAACGTGCAATTTATCATTTTTACATCATTGAATATATTTCTATTTAGATCAGTTAAAGCCGCATCATTCAGATTCGATGTCCGATAAAATTTAGGTATCCATGACCATTGAGATCCCCTATTATATGTTTGTTTCTTCGAAAGCAACTGTACAAAACGCGTGTTGAAACAGCGTTTCTTTTATTTTATTTTATTTTATTTTATTTGTTTTTTAAAACGAAGATTCCAGTGCAGGGACTGCAGTAAAGATGCAAAATCAGCAAATTGTTAATGAACTTCACAAGTTATGAATGAGACAGAGGACTTAAAAATGATTAATTTATGGTCAAACTTGTATTCAATATAAATATTAAAAATATTATTTTTTTAATAGTTTAGAGGACGTTTGATTTTCCGAAAAATATTCTAAAAAATAGTGTTCTGGCTGACAAAGTATTTCCGATCCGTTTAACTACCAAAAATAGTTTTTCTAATTTTTTTTTTTAAAGATTTATTTTCAAACTTTTAACTAGAAAATGAAGACTAGAGAACTTTTTTATGTGAAAATAGTTTTTCATAATTTTTCAAGTAACCAAACACGCCTTTAAGCTTATGGAGAAATGATTATCTCATATAATTTAATTAGGGATGTCAACGGGTATGGATACCCGAAATTTTATCCGAATCCGAATCCGAACGGAGCGGATATATCCGATGCTAAATGGATATGGATTCGGATATGGATATCAAAAATAAAAAACTAATGGATATGGATTCGGGTATGAATTTTTTATTATATCCGACCCGAATCCGAACCCGACCCGAACCCGACTTTATTTTACATTATATATAATATGTATATAAAAAGTTAATGTTATACTTGAATTTGTAATTTAAAAATTAAATTTAATATAATATATTTTGAAATATTGAAAAAAATAATTGCCTCGGGTTCGGATTTTCGGGTTCGGGTTTCAAATTTTTTGTCGGGTTCGGGTTTGGATATGAATTTTTAATATCCGTCGGGTTCGGGTTCGGATTCGGATTTCGGATTTGGAGTCGGGTTCGGGTTGGGGTTTTTCAGTATCCGCCCCGAACCCGACCCGTTGACATCCCTAAATTTAATACATGAGTGTGGAGAGAGAAACTTTTGCCTTTTTCTATGTTTCAAATAATACTGATTATTATGGTTACTGAGGAGGGGTAAACAAATAAATCAGAGACTCTTTTGTAGTTATTTTATTTTATTTTATTTTATTTATTTATTTTTTATGTGCCTGTTTAATCGGTACAGCACTATTTGTCAAAGTGCATGCCTTGAGAATCTTTCAATTTGGATTGCACTATTTACCTGAACTATGGGTCATTTTGATTTGGCTACCCAACCTATCAAAATTTTGATTTTGCTATCGAATCTTTCAATTTGTTCAATTTCAAAATTTGAATGTGCTGTTTATCTTTACAGGTTCAGTTAGTATATTTCATTCAATTCTTGCAACTATGAATTCATTAAAATAACTAACTTATATTTTGAAGTCAAAGTATCGTCGACTGATTTAAATCAAATAAATTAAAAGGTTTGGCAGTAAAATCAAAATTTTAAAAGTTCGGGCAAATTCTGTACGTATTTACCGGTGGTATAACAGGAAAAAACAAATATCTAGCTACGGATAGGGATGTAATGTGGGCCGTGCCGGTCCAGCTTGGCCCATATTTTTGGGGCCAAAACGGGCCCGGTGTCTTCCCGGCCCGGCCCGGCTGCGGTTTCGTGCCGTGCCGCGCTGGGCCAGGCCTTGCCCGTGCTGGCTCAATATATATTTTCTTTTACAATTTAAAAATTTTTATATTTAAAAATTTTAAAAATAATACATTTTTTAGATGTTTTCAACTATTAGAGGGGCATTATGGTTAAAAAAAATAAAAAATTTTAATTTTTTGAAAAAAATTAAACTTAAAAATTATTTGAACAAAAATTTAAAGTTTAAAAATTATTAGAATAAAAGTTTAAAAGTTTATAAATTTTTAAAAATTATTTGGATGGAATTTAAAAAATAAGTTGAAAATATATTTAAACAAAATTTAAAAATTTAAAAAAAAATTGGATAAAAGTTTAATAGTTAAAAAATTATATGTAAAAAAAATTTAAAATTTAAATAGGTTCTGCAAGTGAACTGGGCTACCTTGGGAGCTGAGTTAGGCCTAGCCTCCTTAGGAGTTGGGAGTCTTGGGACCCAAAATATTATTCCAAGGTTAGGGGCCTTGGAATTGGACCATGCTAGCCCAGCGGCATGGCCCATATGAATCGTGCCGTACCGGGCCATGAGCCAGACCCTCGGCCCGGCATGGCCCAGGCCCATCTCGGGCCGTGCTGTGCCGGGCCGATGGACCAAAATCTTATAGGCCCAGCACGGCTCAAAATCTTTCTCATTTTAGTATACCGTGGTTTAAAGTGTATCACTTTACTACCTTATGATTTTATTTTTCTCTTTCCGTCAGCACCTCTATTAACTCTCTATTAAAACATAAAAAAAAACTTCAGATACCTCCTGTGGTTTTATCGAATATTTATTTTAGTATTCTGTGATTTACAAATTTTTTACTTTAGTACCCTGTGGTTTTGACTTTCTCACTGATTTAACGAATATTCATATTATTTTTATTTTTTATTATTCTTATTTTTTTTCCTTTATAATTTTTTTTTGTCACGACCCATCGCCCTCGTCGGAGTGTAACTATTTTTTTTCCCTCCCTCGCCGGCGTGCTTCTCGGCCCCGAGAAGCACTTCTTTTTCGTCGCCGGCGGCGGCGGTGGGGACGCCGGCGACAGCGGCGGTACCGTCCTCGCTATCGTCGTGGAAGGTTAAGGGGGCGGTGGAGGAGGGTCGGAGAGAGGGGAAAAAAAAAAAGAGTCGCGGCGCGGCCTGGCGGGGTCGGAGGCGAGGAAGGCGGGGGGTGCGCGGGCAAGGGCGAGGGCGAGGGCGAGGGCGTGAGGGGTAGAGGCGAGGCACGCCGTTTCCACTTCCGCCTCCGCCGTCTTCTTCGGAAAGGGAAAAAAAGAAAGAAAGGATAAAAAAAAGTTGGAGAGAGAAAAAGTAATAAGGGTAATTTGGTCAGTTTACAAAAAATCCAGACCGAATCTGCAAAATCGAAAATGCGACCCGATTTTGCAAAAGCCCAAAATTAGTGGATTTTTTATGCAAAAAGGCCAATAAAATAAAATATTCTCATATGAATAAATAATATATATTATATATAATGTTAAATTATATGTATATAACTATATATAATAATACGAACGAGTAGGGCTACTATACTCTTATAAGTATAGACTTCTTTGTACTCATAAGTTTTCTGCCGTTGGATGAAGGGATGTGCGGTTCGGATGATAGTGGTCCCCGGTTAGGATGATAGTGGTCCCCCTAGGATTGAGTGGGTAGTTGGTTGAATAGTATGATCTAACGGGTGGAAATGGTCAAAATGGCAGATCTAACAGCCAAAAACTTATAAATACAAAGAAATATATACTCATAAGAGTATAGTAGCCGGACTCTAATACGTACAATATATATTTACTTATAGATATGTATAATTGTATATAATAATACTATTTATAATATATCCTCATATGGGAACTAAATATTTAGTTATATGTATAACATATACTCATATATATTAATGTATCTCCTTAATAACACTATAAGAAATATATGGGAAAATATTATATATATATAGAGAGAGAGAGAGAGAGCAGGGCTACTGTGCTATTAAGAGCACAGCAGCCCTTATGCTCCTAAGTTTCTAACCACCCATCAAGTTTGATGGGTGGTTAGGATGAGAGAGAGAAGAGATATTGAAGCGAAATTTAAGGAGAGGAGAAATTGAGACATCCAATTTCTCTTCTCTCTCTCTTCCTAACCACCCATCAAACTTGATGGGTGGTTAGGAACTTAGGAGCACAGGGGCTGCTGTGCTCTTAATAGCACAGTAGCCCTGCTCTATATATATATATATATATATATATATATATATATATATATATATATAGTAAGGCTGTGCTACTATTAATAGCACAGGGGGCTAGTGATTTTTTAGCCACAGATCCGTCTCGAGATTCGTGCGGGGCCAAAGTGTGGAACTAACGCAGTTAGTCCCGTTTCTCTCCCTCTCTCTCCTCCTGTGTGTCTCTCTCTCTCTCTCATCCCGTGACTCTCTCTCTCCTCCCGTGTCTCTCTCTCTATTCCCGTTTCTCTCTCCCCCTTTTCTCTCTTTCCTCTCTTTCTCACCCCCCCAAAACAGAAAAAAAACTCTCCCCTCTCCCCTCTCTCCCATCTCTCCCCTCTCTCCCCTCTCTGCCCCACCCTTCCCCCCAACCCCCCGCGCCGGCCACCTCCCTCCCCCCCCCCCCAAGCCCCGGGCCCCTACGCCGCCGGCTTCCTCTGTGACCGCGCGCCGCCCTCTCCCTCTGTGACCGTGCGCCGCCCTCTCCCTCTGTGACCGCGCGCCGCCCTCTCCCTCTGTCACCGGCTCGTGCGCCACCCCGCCAGCGGCCCTCTCCCTCTGTGACCGCGCCGGCCGCGCGCCCCGGTATGAGAGAGAGACACGGGAGGAGAGAGAGAGGAAAAAGAGAGGGGGAGAGAGAAACGGGAATAGAGAGAGAAAGAGACACGGGAGGAGAGAGAGAGTCACAGGATGAGAGAGAGAGAGACACGGGAGGAGAGAGAGAGTCACGGGATGAGAGATAGAGAGAGAGAGACACGGGAGGAGAGAGAGGGAGAGAAACGGGACTAACTCCGTTAGTCCCACACTTTGGCCCCGCACGAATCTCGAGGCGGATCTGTGGCTAAAAAATCACTAGCACAAAGCCCCCTGTGCTATTAATAGTAGCACAGCCTTACTCTATATATATATTGTCACGCCCCGCCGGATCCTTAAACACCAACTAGGTGGAAAGGATAACCGCACGAGCGCATGCACCAGACCCGCCGAACGTATAGAGTCTTTTCTATCCGCCCAAGGCGTCACAACACAAGCTTATCCACAATGTTCCAACTAGGAACGGAGTACAAGAGTTGCACAAGGAAAGCATCAACATAAAGAAGTTCTACTTCTATTACATCACATGGCACAATGTACATGTCCAACTTTTTCTTTTCTTTCCTTTTCATTCCATACATTATGTTCTCAAAACAATGGAATATACAATTTCATACATATAATGAAAATCCCCTATGCTGTCGTAGTCCAAAACTAGGGGTACACTCTATGTGTCACCAAAATGGAAGGGCCGCTATCTAGAGAGCTAAACCCTTGCCTCGCTCCGCCGCCTCACTCGCGGAAGGACCTGGAAAATGGGGGGTGAGAACTATATACATAGTTCCCAGTGGGTAAGGCCACCCAAGAGAGAAGCTCGACCCACCAGGTCCAAAGAAACACCACATGCATAAGTTAGATCACATATAACTATGCAACAATTATTCATATGCTTGTAAATAAACATAAAAGATGCAACTAAATGAAATATAATCTATCATTCTCTCCTAGGTTCATCCTATGTCTCACAACGACTAAGTTCTTTTACTTGTTATTTACTTATGGTTTCGGAATCGCTGTCTCACCATATTTGTTCCAACATTCAAGGAGTGAGCTTGTCACCTCCTAGTTCGAGTAGCGAAATCGTCGCATACTCGGGATAGCGAAATCGTCGCATACCCCGTCTCAACACCGCCATCACATGGCATGGTAGCGAAATCGTCGCATACCCGGGATGGCGACCTTGTCGCACATCTCCCCCTCGACACCGCCAACACGTGGCGCGGTAGCGAAATCGTCGCATACCCGGGATCGCGAAATCGTCGCCTATCCCATGTCGGCACCGCCAACTCGTGGCATGGTAGCGAAATCGTCGCATACCCGGGATAGCAAAATCGTCGCACATCCCATTCTTCACATTACTTGCCAACCTAAATCTCGTGATCTTAGGTTCAAGTCACTAAGTCTCGCCTATGTTTGATAACACTAGGCTTACTTTCTCATTGCCAACCTAGGTTCCATGACTCTAGGTTCAAATCACATGTCCAACCTATGTTCAATGACACTAGGTTTCAATCTCACATGTTCCAACCTATGTTCAACAACACTAGGTTTAAATCTCACATGTTCCAACCTATGTTCAATAACACTAGGTTTAAATCTCACATGTTCCAACCTATGTTCAATAACACTAGGTTTAAATCTCACATGCAACCATGCAACAAGTATCAATAATTGAATTGTACTTGAAATATCCATCATGCAATAGGAGTTCATTGTTCTACCTATCATGATTTTACCTTTGCCAACATGCAAATTGCTAGGGTTCTCAACACATACCATTTTATTTTTAAATGGATAATTACCCTAGACATGGAAGTGACCTAATCACTTCGGTAAACACAAACCCACCTCAAGAGCTTCCGAATTCTTGTATTCTTCAAGCTCCTAAGTGTCCAAGCCTAGAGTTCTTGCTTCAACCCAAGCTTCTACAAGAAAACGGTTCGTTACTCATTACGAACCCTAAAATCAACTCAATATATGAAATCAAGTGCTCCAACATGATTTTCTAAGCCTCAATTGTAATTATCGAAGGTCCAAATATTTTTAGAACCTCACATTGCAAAAGCCCTCATTCTACCTAGGGTTTGCATGCATGCAAGCCAAACCCTAGATTTCATGGCCAAACACCTACCATTTGTGGTTTAGATTGCCAAGGGTTCCCAAAAACCTTATTTCAAAGGATTAAATCCAAGGTTTGAACCCAAAACGTGAGGTACTAACCTTAATCACGAAATCCCCAAGCTCCTTCTTGCACCAAGAAGCTTCTTTTCTCCTTTGGAAGCTTTTTCCAAGATCAATCCACATTTTCTCCAAGTTTTGGAGAGATCTCTAGAGAGAGAAAGTGGGAGGAGTAGAGGGGAGTAGTGGAGAAGATGACAATGAGAAGGGAGAGGCCTCAGCCATTCATACACCCCTTCAATCAAGTGAAAAGACTATTTTGCCCCTCTCCACAAACAACACAACAACCAGCAAAAATCTGGACATTGTATACCGGTATGTGCATATGCATACCGGTATACCTCAGGAATCCTGCAGAATCCCGAGAGCTGGTCTTACTGTTTCGCACATTGTATACCGGTATACCATTTCTCATACCGGTATACCCCGGAAAATTTCGCAAACCCGAGAGCTGGGTTTCTCGGTTTCAACATGGCATTCCGGTATCCCATCTCGCATACCGGTACAACAAGCTCCAATTCCGGTATTGGAGTTCACATACCGGAATCCAGTGCAGACTTCCCAAGTTCGCAGTTTTTAACTTCTCGAAGTTTATTTTCGCGCCTCAATTGCGCCGAAAACACTTCGCGCAGTCCCGAACTTGGCCAAAGCCTCACATATAGCCTCTTATGCCATTTTCTCACTAGAACTCTACAATTTGTAGAAGTTCAGTACGATGCACTGAAATTCAGTGTACTACATTCCACCCCCCTTAAAGAGAGTTTCGGCCGCGAAACTAAAACCATACCTCAGCTGGACTCAGCGAAGAGGTAAGGAAACCGCTCTTTCATCTGTTAGATAGGGGGTGCCCTAGGATCTATCTAGAGTATATCAATCACCTAGAGGGGGGTGAATAGGTGTAACAACAAAAATCACAAATCTCAATGCGATAAAGTAATGCGGAAAATAAAATCAGCACACCGAGATTTACGTGGGAAACTCCACCTTGGAGAAAAACCCACGGGACCAACACGCGATAACAATCCACTAAGAATAAAAGATTACAAGGTGATTACCGACGCCACGGACTTAACCTCTCCCTTCTCTTCAGCGGATCACGCGCACCAACGGGTTGTCCACGCCCCACGTCCGAGTCCACGAACGCCACGTCCCGAATCCACGAGACGCCCAACTTCGAATCCACGAAGTCAACAACACGTCGAATCCACGACGCCCACTCGAATCCACGAGCACCAACGATCCGAATCCACGAACCGTCTTGATCACGCCGAATCCACGACGCCACTCCGTCCGGAGCAAGAACAAATAACGTTGATGATGGTTTATTGCTTAGAATATCATTGAAAATCTGTGGGAATAATCTCTAAGCAATCCTCAAATTGATTCTAAAAGAATATTAGAATTTAGGGCACCATGAATCAATTTGATAGAAGCTTGATGTAGAAGATGAGGAAAACGGTCACCTACAAGCTTCTAGGGTTTCTAAAAGATAATCTATGCTTCACCACCTTTTAGAGACTCCCCCACATCTTATTTATAGGTTAGAAGCAATCCGAAATTGATTAGGATTAAAAAATAGTTTTTAGAAAGGTTTGAAAGCAAACCGATTTCGACTAGGATTGCAAAACTGATTTTAGAAAGGTTTGGAACCAAATTAGGATTGCTAAGATATTTTAAGGAATATACCATCTTATTTACATGTTTGGGAGACATTAGAATCAAAGTAGGATTGAAAAATAACTTTCCAAAACTTCGCAACGGGTCGGGGTCCGGACCGCGGGTATGGGGTCCGGACCTTGACACTCTCCAGGCGTTTCATTGTCCGGACCTCAGCCATCAGGGTCCGGACCCGGTCTGCGAAACAGCCTGGGGTCCGGACCTCAGCCCTTAGGGTCCGGACCTCCGCCCTCAGGGTCCGGATCTCATCCTCAGGATCCGGACCCTCCCTGCGTGACAGCCAGGGAGGCGTACGGGTTCCGGACCTCACCTTCCAGGGTCCGGACCGGGTCTGCGAACCAGCATAACCTGCTTACGGGTTCCGGACCTCATGTTCCAGGGTCCGGACCTCATAGTTGGAAAACTCATTTTTTATATTTTAAAACATTTTTTATCCATTCTAAAGTCTTCCAAACACTTGTAAATGTTTATAAATCATCATCAAGATTATTTAAACTTACCAAGCATCGTGAATTCATACGTTGAGTCTTCGAGTCTTCAAACTTCGTCTCTTCTTCTTTGAACCTTCAAGACTCCGACTCACTTCACGAAATATGCCAATCTAAAATCCGTAACAATCTCCCTCTTTGGCAATTTCATGACAAAACCCAAAAACACTCACGATGCTCATCTCTCTAAAAATGAAATTCATTGCCATCACCAAAACAATGAACTTCTCGCGTGAAAGATCCAAATGAAAAATAAAATTACAATTTAGTAACTCCTAAAACAAACTCTATAACTTAGACAAACATGGAGTCTTGAAGTCTTGAGAGACCTGCAAAATATTTTCATTCTCCACGAACAAAGTTAGTAGAAAAAGTATCAAAATCGCTCCCCCTTTGTTCATGCAATCTCTCCCCCTATGTTTATGCGTCTAAGTTATCATTACCTCTCTCCCCCTTTTTTGTCAAAAATTGCCAAAAGAGAAACACCAAAAATAGAGAGAAGTTCGAGAGAAATCAATCAAAATACAAGTTGAAAGCTTTTCAATTTTGAAACCACTTGTTATAAAAATTTCAAGCAATGTTAGAGCTATCAAGAATTATAAATTCACATTGACTTCTTTCAATCCCTATTAATTTCATAAGAATTAAGAATTTTACTACACAATCATCATGATGTAGATAAATCATTACACGATTTCTCAATTCATATAAACTTCAAAATCAAGTCATCAAAAATAATCTAAAGGCTCAAAAGCTATCAAGATGTAACGGATTATGAAGATGACTTAAGGGATTCATCAAAGAGACATAAATTTGTTGCATAAACATTCAAATTTGAGATAAAACAAATAGCACAAGGGGTGGCTCTTTGAGCATCTTTCTTGTATGTGGACCACCTTATAACTCCGAAAAATAAAAATTGTGAGATTTTTCCTTTTGCATGCTTTTGCACTTATATATATTTTTTTTTTCGGATATGCAATTCAATTCTCATGTGGTAGCTGCACACACTAACCGGACGACCGGGGTGGTAGCTCTTTCCTCCATGTGGTGGTAGTTTTCACACTCCTTTTAAGGATGTAACTCTTTCCACATCTTTCAAACGCATATGAGCATTTTATTTTATATAATAATTACTCCCCCTCGCTTATGCAATCTCTTAGTTGAAAGAACATGTGACAAATTTTAGTCCATAAGAGAATGACTATTCATCAAATTCAACACACACAACCGAGATAGGTTAAGCTCCTAGAGATTACACATGATTGCCTAAATTTGATGAATATAAGTATGAAAAATTCTCATAATAAATTATCTTCAAATATAATGAAAATAAAGTAGAACCGATAATTAATATGAGATTAATTAAGAGTGAATGAAAGTGAACTTATTGATATTCAATGCACTATTTAATGTTCTAATCATTCAAAGAATCCAAAAAATTGTAACAATGAAAACACCAAAACGTGTAATGCAATAACCAAAAGATATGCAATAAAAACCGATCAAAGCACTACACTAAGTCAAAAACAAATTAAGGTTTAAGACAAGGAAAGATATCACCTTTCCGAACCCAAACTTGTCGGATTGTTGGTTGCCTTGGTTTGTTGACGTTAGGCACCGATTGTTGTGACTTTTGATCAACCTTTGGTCTCACCATCGCATTCCGCTTCGGAGTATTTAATTGTTGTGGCTTTGACTTTCGGTTGACCTCGGGTACTCGACCTTTTGGATGTTGCTTTTGAAACCGAGAAGGATGTCGAGTGTTGGAAAATGCCGATAGATGCTTAGAAGATGCCACTTGAGTTTTCTTTTTATGGCATGTCTTCTTGATATGTCATTTCTTTCCGCATCTATGACATACTTTATCCTTCAATTTTGTTGAGACTATATGTGCTGAATTGTTAACCTTCTCAACATGTTTTCGCTCATATCCAAGTCCAAGTTTACTTGTTTGACCCAATCCGAGCATACTATCGAGCTTTTTCGATCCGGAGGAGAATTTTAGTATGTCGGACTTGAGTTCATGGACTTGTTTAGTCAAAACTTGATTAGAAACATGAATTTCCTTGACATGATGTTCTAGAAAACCAATCTTCTCTTGATGTGATTTAATCGTCGTCTCCGATTGGTCTAGATTCTCTTGGAGGATTTTGTTGTTCTTCAATATCGACTCCCTTTCCTCCTCAAGAGCTTTAGTTGTGGTCTTCAACATTTTATTTTCATTCTCAAGTTCCAATAGATGGTTCCTCAACTTCTTATTGTACTTAGCCATCTTCTTCGATTCCTTAAGAAGTTGTTGATACGCCACTACGAGATTTTCCTCGTCCGACTCTTCTTCGCTCTCATCAAATAGAGGAGGCCGACTAATATTACTACCTTTTTCACCCATAATGATAGATAAATTTAGATCCCGCTCTGATACCAATTGTTAGATAGGGGGTGCCCTAGGATCTATCTAGAGTATATCAATCACCTAGAGGGGGGTGAATAGGTGTAACAACAAAAATCACAAATCTCAATGCGATAAAGTAATGTGGAAAATAAAATCAGCACACCGAGATTTACGTGGGAAACTCCACCTTGGAGAAAAACCCACGGGACCAACACGCGATAACAATCCACTAAGAATAAAAGATTACAAGGTGATTACCGACTCCACAGACTTAACCTCTCCCTTCTCTTCAGCGGATCACGCGCACCAACGGGTTGTCCACGCCCCACGTCCGAGTCCACGAACGCCACGTCCCGAATCCACGAGACGCCCAACTTCGAATCCACGAAGTCAACAACACGTCGAATCCACGACGCCCACTCGAATCCACGAGCACCAACGATCCGAATCCACGAACCGTCTTGATCACGCCGAATCCACGACGCCACTCCGTCCGGAGCAAGAACAAATAACGTTGATGATGGTTTATTGCTTAGAATATCATTGAAAATCTGTGGGAATAATCTCTAAGCAATCCTCAAATTGATTCTAAAAGAATATTAGAATTTAGGGCACCATGAATCAATTTGATAGAAGCTTGATGTAGAAGATGAGGAAAACGGTCACCTACAAGCTTCTAGGGTTTCTAAAAGATAATCTATGCTTCACCACCTTTTAGAGACTCCCCCACATCTTATTTATAGGTTAGAAGCAATCCGAAATTGATTAGGATTAAAAAACAGTTTTTAGAAAGGTTTGAAAGCAAACCGATTTCGACTAGGATTGCAAAACTGATTTTAGAAAGGTTTGGAACCAAATTAGGATTGCTAAGATATTTTAAGGAATATACCATCTTATTTACATGTTTGGGAGACATTAGAATCAAAGTAGGATTGAAAAATAACTTTCCAAAACTTCGCAACGGGTCGGGGTCCGGACCGCGGGTATGGGGTCCGGACCTTGACACTCTCCAGGCGTTTCATTGTCCGGACCTCAGCCATCAGGGTCCGGACCCGGTCTGCGAAACAGCCTGGGGTCCGGACCTCAGCCCTCAGGGTCCGGACCTCCGCCCTCAGGGTCCGGATCTCATCCTCAGGATCCGGACCCTCCCTGCGTGACAGCCAGGGAGGCGTACGGGTTCCGGACCTCACCTTCCAGGGTCCGGACCGGGTCTGCGAACCAGCATAACCTGCTTACGGGTTCCGGACCTCATGTTCCAGGGTCCGGACCTCATAGTTGGAAAACTCATTTTTTATATTTTAAAACATTTTTTATCCATTCTAAAGTCTTCCAAACACTTGTAAATGTTTATAAATCATCATCAAGATTATTTAAACTTACCAAGCATCGTGAATTCATACGTTGAGTCTTCGAGTCTTCAAACTTCGTCTCTTCTTCTTTGAACCTTCAAGACTCCGACTCACTTCACGAAATATGCCAATCTAAAATCCGTAACATCATCGAGCTTTCCAATTCCCATGTAGCCTCGCGCTCACCGTGATTCGTCCATTGTACCTTTACATAAGGAATTTCACGGTTCCTCAAACTCTTCACCTCGCGATCCATGATACACAAGGGAAATTCCTCATAAGTCATATCCTCATGAAGCTCCATAGGCACATACTCGAGGACGTGCGCCGGATCATACACATACTTGCGGAGGGTCGATACATGAAACACATTGTGTATCCCCGCAAGTTTCGGCGGCAAGGCTAGCCGATATGCCACGGATCCCACATGTTCCAAAACCTCATAAGGTCCAATGTAACGGGGACTCAACTTACCCCGAACACCAAATCGCTTCACCCCTCTCATGGGTGATACTTTCAAGAAGACGCGGTCTCCTACCGCGAACTCCAAATCTCGTCGACGCCGATCCGCATAACTCTTTTGTCTAGATTGCGCCGTCGATAAGCGTTCGCGTGCCAAGCGGACCTTTTCCTCCGCTTCACGCAACACGTCCGGTCCTAAGACCCTTCTCTCGCCGACTTCACTCCAATGAATAGGAGAGCGGCATTTTCTTCCATACAAAACCACAAAAGGTGCCATACCGATGCTAGCTTGATAGCTATTATTGTAAGCAAATTCAGCCATCGGCAAATGAGTAGGCCACACACCTTTGAAGTCCAACACACATGCTCGTAGCATATCCTCCAAAATCTGAATTGTCCTTTCCGATTGACCGTCAGTTTGAGGATGAAATGCTGAACTGAAATCGAGTCGTGTACCCAAAGCTTCTTGCAAGCTTTTCCAAAAATACGATGTGAAACGAGGATCTCGATCTGAAACTATCGAGGTCGGGACCCCGTGCAATCGCACAATCTCGTCCAGGTAGACTTGTGCTAACTTGTCTCCCGACCAAGTGGTGTGGATTGGCAAAAAGTGTGCCGACTTTGACAAACGATCCACCACCACCCATATCGCATCGTGGCCACCTAGCGATCGAGATAAGCCCACAACAAAATCCATCGCGATATTCTCCCACTTCCAAACTGGAATGGGCAATCCTTGTAACTTTCCCGCCGGAAAGCGGCGCTCGGCCTTTACTTGTTGGCACACTAAGCATTGTGCCACAAAGCGTCCCACATCAAGTTTCATCCCCGGCCACCAATAATGCAATTTAAGGTCCTTATACATTTTGGTGCCGCCCGGGTGAATCACATAGGGAGAAGTGTGAGCTTCTTTCAAGATCTCCCTACGAATGTCCTCAACTTTCGGCACGCACAATCGATTTCGAAATCGAATTGCGCCCATCGAATCTACATGATAATCACCGGTGCGCCCGCTCTCGATAGTACCCCGCACCTTTTGGAGCTCCGGATCACCGGATTGCTTTTCCTTTATTTGCTCCAACAAGGTCGGCCACGCCTCGAGACTCATAAGTTTAGCGGGGACGCCCGGGGTCACGACCTCCAAGTCAAACCGGCCCATTTCCTTGATTAACGGCATTTGTCCCGTCATCTCAATCACGAAGTTCTCCACAGATTTTCTACTGAGCGCATCGGCCACCACATTGGCTCTACCGGGGTGGTACAAGATGGTCAAGTCGTAATCTTTTATCAACTCCAACCACCTCCGCTGCCTCAAGTTCAACTCCTTCTGAGTGAATAGATACTTTAAGCTTTTGTGATCCGTGTAAACCTCACAATGCTCCCCGTACAAGTAGTGTCTCCACAACTTAAGTGCGAAGACCACCGCCGCAAGCTCTAGGTCGTGGGTGGGATAATTTTGCTCATAGCTTTTCAATTGTCGAGAGGCATATGCTATTACTTGTCCTCGTTGCATAAGCACACACCCAAGACCACGTCGTGATGCATCACTATACACCACAAAGCCCTCCCCCGCAATCGGTAAGGCGAGAACCGGAGCCGAAGTCAACCTCTCCTTTAGCTCCTTAAAGCTTTGGTCGCATTCCTCGCTCCAATCATATTTGGCTCCCTTGCGGGTAAGACGCGTTAGTGGACCGGAGATTTTTGAAAATCCCTCCACGAACCGCCGATAGTACCCCGCAAGACCCAAAAAGCTTCGCACTTCCGTGACATTGGTCGGGCGAGGCCAATCCTTGACTGCCTCAACTTTCATTGGGTCCACCGATACTCCTCCCGCGGAGATCACATGACCCAAGAAAGCAACCTCACGGATCCAAAATTCGCACTTTTTCAATTTGGATAATAACTTATTCTCTCGAAGAACTTGAAGCACAATCCTCAGGTGCTCTCTATGTTCCTCTTCACTCCGAGAGTAGACAAGAATGTCATCTATGAACACAACCACAAATTAAACCAATAGTGGTTTGAACACACGGTTCATTAAATCCATGAACGCTGCCGGGGCATTGGTAAGCCCAAAAGGCATAACCGTGAATTCATAATGTCCATACCGCGTTCTAAACGCGGTCTTATGCACATCCTCCGGTTTGATCTTCAATTGGTGATAACCGGACTGCAAGTCAATCTTTGAATACACCCGAGACCCTTGTAATTGATCGAACAAGTCATCAATTCGGAGTAACGGGTACCTATTCTTGACGGTCACTTTATTCAACTCGCGGTAATCTACACATAACCGCAGCGAACCGTCCTTTTTCCGCACAAATAGAACAGGGGCTCCCCAAGGCGACACACTTGGCTTTACGAAACCCTTGTCCATTAAATCTTGCAATTGTGCTTTCAATTCCTTCAGTTCCGCGGGTGCCATCCTGTACGGGGCCTTAGAGATCGGCGCCGTACCCGGGAGCAAATCGACCACAAATTCTATTTCCCGGTCCGGTGGCATTCCGGGCAACTCCGCCGGAAACACATCCGGAAACTCTTGGACTATAGGAATGTCCTCAAGTCCCAACACTTCCTTTCGGTCATCCACTACCGTCGCCAAGTAGGCAATGCATCCACTAGCAATAAGCTTCCTTGCTTGCGACGTGGACACCATTGAAGTAAAGAGCGAACTCTTACACCCATGGTACACAAACTCTTTGTGCCCGGGTTCTCTAAACCTCACTATCCGGCTCTTACAATCGATAGTAGCATGATACCTCGAGAGCCAATCCATTCCTAGGATCAAATCATATTCATTCATTTGATTTAATACCAGCAAATCAGCTGGCATGATCCAGTTTTCAACCCTCACGGGGTATTCCATACACACATGATGTATACAAAAAGTGTGTTCAGATACTTGCACAGTTCTTGCATGCGTGGCATCTATAATTTCTATTCCATGTGCAATAGCAAAAGATCGAGCAATGAATGAATGCGATGCACCAGTATCAAACAAAGCTCTACATCGAATGCTTTTAATTATCACAATACCTGCCACGACGTCATCCTGGGCAGAAGGCTCCTCCACCTGAGAGGCGAATATTCGCCCACTGGGCGCTGGCCGCTGGCCCTGCACTGGTCTCGGCGGCTGTGCACGGCCTGCCGACATCGCCGCGGGTGGGATGCCCGCGAGCTGTCTCGGCGATGCAAATGCCGATGCCGACGACGGTGCTCGGTCATCATCCATTGGGCAATTGTACCGCATATGCCCTTGCTGTCCGCACTTGTAGCACCGGCCCTCACGATAGTCACACTGCTGAGGGCCGTGGGGGCCGCTACAAATCAGACACTGGGTTGCGGGTCGGTTCCGTCGGAACCCCCGCGATTGGTTTTGCGACTGCGAGTGCTTCGGGGGCCGCTTAGAGCTAGACTGCCCACCCGAGCCACCCGCCGGTCGCTTCTTTCCTTTCTCTTTTTCTTTTTCTTTCTCCCAAGACTCGCGCTCCTCGCGCGCACATGCATTCACGTGCTCCACCCAAAGAGCACGGTCCAAGACCTCCGCAAAGGTCTTAAGCTTAAGGGCGTGAACCGCCCGAAAGATCTCCGGTCGAAGCCCGCGTACGAAGCAATCGACCTTGTCCAACTCTCCGCGGACAACGTGCGGTACGCAATTTATAATTTACGAGAACTCCCTCTCGTACTCGCGCACGGTGCGGTTCCCTTGTTTCAACTTACGGAACCTTTCTTGCAGTTTCCTTTTCTCGCTATCGGGGAAATAGGTGGCGAACACCATACCCCGAAACTCTTCCCACGACGGTGGCGGAAGGCTAGAGAGTCTATCCCGTCGGACTCCCTTCCACCACACCTTCGCCGACCGCTCTAGACAATGAACGGCGAGATGCACTTTGTCCCTCTCCAAGGTATAAAGATCCTCGAAGAGCGTTTCCACAGCATCGATCCATGTCTCTACATCCCATGGATCCACGTTCTCCCCGTTAAAGATAGGCGGGTTGAACTTCTTGAACCTCATGAGAGCCGCAAGTGCGCGCTCTCGCTCCGCATCCTCCATGTCGGAATCGGGTATAGGGGCACCCGACCCCTCGGCCACAACCGGTGGCGCAGGTGGCACCACGGCCGGCGCCGGTGTCACCTCCTCGGCCGGTGCCGAAGCAGAGGCCGGAGGTACTCCCGTCCTCTCCTCCCGAATCGCAGCCGCTTGCTGCGCCATCTCATCTTGGAGCTTTTTAATCTGCTCCTCTTGTCGTTGCATGGCTTCGGCCTGTCGCCGAACCACGCCCATCAACTCGGTCAACTCATTACGAAGACCCGAGTTCTCGCCCTCCCCGAACTATTCGGGAGCCGCGCTCGCTCTCCCGAGCCCAGCCCTCAAAGGAGGCCGTCCACGTACCATTATCTCCTGAAAACACAACGACTTTGGTCATTTCATGACATTCAAAGTCATTTGCAACATTATATTTCACGAAAATAAACGTGAACCCAATCTAGGCGAAAGTCACACAAGGGTCCTTATTCCCCTCACTTGGTTTTCATGTTGTCGGCCGCCAACACGAACACACTTGGTGAAGAATAAGACACACCTCGAATCTACCTCTATTTCCAACTAGAGGCATAAGGACATAACCCAATCTCTTATCTTTCGCCACATCAAAGATCTCGTCACTCACGAGCCTACACTCCTAGGGTCATTTCCATCCTAGGGTTCTTAGGTCAACCTAGACCGTTTCTACGCTCTGATACCACCTCAGTCTGTCACGCCCCGCCGGATCCTTAAACACCAACTAGGTGGAAAGGATAACCGCACGAGCGCATGCACCAGACCCGCCGAATGGATAGAGTCTTTCCTATCCGCCCAAGGCGTCACAACACAAGCTTATCCACAATGTTCCAACTAGGAACGGAGTACAAGAGTTGCACAAGAAAAGCATCAACATAAAGAAGTTCTACTTCTATTACATCACATGGCACAATATACATGTCCAAATTTTTCTTTTCTTTTCTTTCCTTTTCATTCCATACATTATGTTCTCAAAACAATGGAATATACAATTTCATACATATAATGAAAATCCCCTATGCTGTCGTAGTCCAAAACTAGGGGTACACTCTATGTGTCACCAAAATGGAAGGGCCGCTATCTAGAGAGCTAAACCCTTGCCTCGCTCCGCCGCCTCACTCGCGGAAGGACCTGGAAAATGGGGGGTGAGAACTATATACATAGTTCCCAGTGGGTAAGGCCACCCAAGAGAGAAGCTCGACCCACCAGGTCCAAAGAAACACCACATGCATAAGTTAGATCACATATAACTATGCAACAATTATTCACATGCTTGTAAATAAACATAAAGGATGCAACCAAATGAAATATAATCTATCATTCTCTCCTAGGTTCATCCTATGTCTCACAACGACTAAGTTCTTTTACTTGTCATTTACTTATGGTTTCGGAATCGCCGTCTCACCATATTTGTTCCAACATTCAAGGAGTGAGCTTGTCACCTCCTAGTTCGAGTAGCGAAATCGTCGCATACTCGGGATAGCGAAATCATCGCATACCCCGTCTCAACACCGCCATCACATGGCATGGTAGCGAAATCGTCGCATACCCGGGATGGCGACCTTGTCGCACATCTCCCCCTCGACACTGCCAACACATGGCGCGGTAGCGAAATCGTCGCATACCCGGGATTGCGAAATCGTCGCCTATCCCATGTCGGCACCGCCAACTCGTGGCATGGTAGCGAAATCGTCGCATACCCGGGATAGCAAAATCGTCGCACATCCCATTCTTCACATTACTTGCCAACCTAAATCTCGTGATCTTAGGTTCAAGTCACTAAGTCTCGCCTATGTTTGATAACACTAGGCTTACTTTCTCATTGCCAACCTAGGTTCCATGACTCTAGGTTCAAATCACATGTCCAACCTATGTTCAATGACACTAGGTTTCAATCTCACATGTTCCAACCTATGTTCAACAACACTAGGTTTAAATCTCACATGTTCCAACCTATGTTCAATAACACTAGGTTTAAATCTCACATGTTCCAACCTATGTTCAATAACACTAGGTTTAAATCTCACATGCAACCATGCAACAAGTATCAATAATTGAATTGTACTTGAAATATCCATCATGCAATAGGAGTTCATTGTTCTACCTATCATGATTTTACCTTTGCCAACATGCAAATTGCTAGGATTCTCAACACATACCATTTTATTTTTAAATGGATAATTACCCTAGACATGGAAGTGACCTAATCACTTCGGTAAACACAAACCCACCTCAAGAGCTTCCGAATTCTAGTATTCTTCAAGCTCCTAAGTGTCCAAGCCTAGAGTTCTTGCTTCAACCCAAGCTTCTACAAGAAAATGGTTCGTTACTCATTACGAACCCTAAAATCAACTCAATATATGAAATCAAGTGCTCCAACATGATTTCCTAAGCCTCAATTGCAATTATCGAAGGTCCAAATATTTTTAGAACCTCACATTGCAAAAGCCCTCATTCTACCTAGGGTTTGCATGCATGCAAGCCAAACCCTAGATTTCATGGCCAAACACCCACCATTTGTGGTTTAGATTGCCAAGGGTTCCCAAAAACCTCATTTCAAAGGATTAAATCCAAGGTTTGAACCCAAAACGTGAGGTACTAACCTTAATCACGAAATTCCCAAGCTCCTTCTTGCACCAAGAAGCTTCTTTTCTCCTTTGGAAGCTTTTTTCAAGATCAATCCACCTTTTCTCCAAGTTTTGGAGAGATATCTAGAGAGAGAAAGTGGGAGGAGTAGAGGGGAGTAGTGGAGAAGATGACAATGAGAAGGGAGAGGCCTCAGCCATTCATACACCCCTTCAATCAAGTGAAAAGACTATTTTGCCCCTCTCCACAAACAACACAACAACCAGCCAAAATCTGGACATTGTATACCGGTATGCGCATATGCATACCGGTATACCTCAGGAATCCTGCAGAATCCCGAGAGCTGGTCTTACTGTTTCGCACATTGTATACCGGTATACCATTTCTCATACCGGTATACCCCGGAAAATTCCGCAAACCCGAGAGCTGGGTTTCTCGGTTTCAACATGGCATTCCGGTATCCCATCTCGCATACCGGTACAACAAGCTCCAATTCCGGTATTGGAGTTCACATACCGGAATCCAGTGCAGACTTCCCAAGTTCGCAGTTTTTAACTTCTCGAAGTTCATTTTCGCGCCTCAATTGCGCCGAAAATACTTCGCGCAGTCCCGAACTTGGCCAAAGCCTCACATATAGCCTCTTATGCCATTTTCTCACTAGAACTCTACAATTTATAGAAGTTCAATACGATGCACTGAAATTCAGTGTACTACATATATATATATATATATATATATATATAAAACTAAATATCTTATTTTGGTAACTAATGTATCGGGCTTTCGGGTCGGACACAGGCCGGGCTTGGACATGTCTGAATAGGTCCAAAACTTTTTCGGGCCTAAATTTATAAGACCGGCGCAGACCCAAAGTTATAATTTTGAAATCCAAAGCCTGGCCCATATACGGCCCATCGGGCCGGGCCTTGTTTAGGCCCGGGCCGAGTTCCACACCTAGTCGCGCATAAATTATTAGTACATAACTTGTTTCGACATCGACAAGCCTTTCGATCTTTCCTCTTTCCTTATGGAATTAGATTACAACCGAAAAATAGTAGGGAGAGAACTCTTTAAGCAAGCAACGGCTAAGAGAAAAGAAAAGAGAAGAAGATCAAGAGTGTGAGTGCTAGAGGCCGCCCTATCTCATATTTCTAATCGAACTATTGGAAGTTGAAAAAAAAAAAAAAAAACATGAGAAAAGTGGTAGAAATTGAAGCACGAGATGAAATAGAAGTTAGATAGCGAAGTGATGCACACAGATGCGTCGAGTGCAAGCAATTATTTCTAGAGTTGTTCGAAAGAGCGGTTAGGTACTAAAATTAGAATTTTTGAAAATGTAGGTATTATGTATTTGAAGCTCAAATTTCTATATTTAAATGTTTGCTAGTTTTTTTTTTTTTTACCTACATCATGTTACCACTACAAAATGGCACAAATGGTACTTACCTAGATTAGTTATAATTGAACCATAGCCCAAATACCTGAATAAAGGATGGACCCAAGCCCATAGAACTAAATTAAAACAAATAAGAAAAGTGCCTCAATTTCCTAGAAACTTCTCAAGAATAGTTTAGTTTGTTTCAATTTTTGACAAGCAAGAAATATTAAAGTGAAATATTGTATTTTTTTTCTCTAAATAATTTTAAAGAAGTTGTTTCAGAAACCAGACAAAATAATCGACCTAGCATGCTATACATTGTTTAGGCAATTCGGCGAATAAGTGAAAAGCCCAAGGTTGCCATTTACCCCAATAAAAACCCAAATTATTCATCTTAGCATGTTACAAGGTATATTTTATTTTAGCTAAGAAAATATTTCTGTAAATATTCGTTTTTTCACTTTTTCTACTGGACTTTCAAAAAACTAGATTTTACCATTTTAAAATTTCTTTTTTTTTTCTCTTTTTGAGAGAAAGGTAGCATGTTACCCGCTTCGCTTATTTCTTTTAGAAATAAACTTAGCTGAAAATGTGAATCAACTAGGATTCGAACTTGGGACATCTGGTACCAACCACCAAGCCCTTTGCTACTTGCGCTAGGGACGGTCGGTAACATCTTAAAATTTCAGAAACATTTTCGGAGGGTTACGGCACTAATGTAAAGGTGAGCAAGTTGCCCTTACTTGTTTTGCAAGGAAAAAATATATTTTTTTGATATATTTTTGTCATTTTTGACAGCATTTTTAGCATAAATTATAAAAAAAAATAGACAAAATAGTGATGGAACCTTGACGGAGGGGAGGTTAAATGCATCAACTTGAATTTTTGAGAGGCTAAAATGTAAATTTTTGAAAATCAAGAGAGGAAATGAAAAAGCAAGTATTTAACGGAGGGTTTCTGTATTTTAGTCTTTTTATTTTACTTGATTTGCGTTGGAAATCACATCAAATTAATGCTCTGCAAGTAATGGCAAATATTAATTAATTAATTAGCTTCCCTAAACAACCTAGAAGTGGCAAGTTAAACACCCCTTGTTCATAGTTAAACATTAATTAAATATTCCATGCCATCCATAGTTGCTAGTACATTAAGCACTTTTATATTGTAGTCAAAGCAATTATTAATCCTTGCATAAATTCCATGAATGCATGAAATGTAATAAACAAATTAGCTATTATTCGTAAACAAAATGACCGAATTGAAACAAAAATTAATTAAAGTCGAGTAGTTTGATTAATTAATACAAATTAAAATTTAATGATCAAAATGAACGCATCAAAATGTTCCCCTAATTAAACAATCCACAAGTGCTAAGTCAAAATCCATAGACCCTAATTAATTTATTATACATCATGCAATTAAATTAATATTACGTGACCCATAGTAAAACGTTAATTCAGCACTTATATTGTCACATGCATGCATGCATGCAATGATGTTGCATTAAGCACCAGAAACTCTTACCCTAATATCGAGGTATTATAATGTTAAAATATGTGAACTCCACCTAGCTATTTATAGGTTAAAATAGTTTTAGTGATCACCCCTTTGACCCCTTGAATAAGTTTAATTAACTATATACAAAACTTCAAGGAGTTCGTTATTGCTATAAGAAGTTTCCATTTATGCATTTATTTTCGCTTAAGAGTGTCTCAACTCAAATCGATGTGCATGCGCAAAAGAGGTGATATAAAAAAATAATATTTTGGATCATCGATATATGTTCTTTATTTCGTAGAAAAAGAACTAATTAGGATCAGTTTAGATCGATTGGAGTTTCTTATAGAAGTGTTTCTGAAGTGTTGTGAAATAAAGTATTAAGTTGTCAATTTTAACTTCTCTTCACATTAACATTTCTAAAGTTTTAATTTAACAAATGTCGCATTGATAAGAGGTTAAACAAGATCACTTCGCCACAATAACGACAATTACTTCTAATGGTAGCTATAAATTTGGGTTTCGGTTTAAACCATGCATATGAAGGATTTAAAATAAAAATCTACATTGATCAGTCGCCATGATCGATCCAAACTCGAACAATTGTGGCTTTTGTGCCATGTTAGTAATTAAGGTTTATGATCACAATCCAACGTTATATAGTTATATATATAGAATTGGACTGCAATATTATTAATAGTATTTAGTCTTTTCTGCTATCGAGTTTTTAACCCTTGGATGAAAAATTATAGGATTAGGATAATAGTGGTCCCCTAGGGTTTAGTAGTGGTCCCTCTGGGGTTGAGTGAGTGGTTAGTTGAATAGTATGATCTAAATGATGAAATTGATCAAAGTGTAGATCTAACGGCTAAAAAATTGATAGCAAATTCCAATAGTATTCACTACAACAAAATAGCTTTTTAGCGGCAATTTAATAGCGGCAATTATTGAACGGCCGTTATTATTCATTATTGACTTATATTTAGCGGCAATTATTTTAAACTATAATTTTTTTACCGACTAATAATTTATATCAAGTATATCTATTTTGAGTCCAATACAATTCTAATCCTAACTCTAACTCTAACCCAAACCCAAACCCAAACCCACTCCGTTCAAAACCCTCGATCGACCCGTTCTCCCCCTCTCCTCTCCCCAATCCGAGCTCGAGCTCTCCCCCTCTCCTCACGAGCTCGAGCCCTCGGCCTCCTCCTCCACGAGCACGGCGGCGGCAGCGGCGGCGGCGGCGGGGAGGAGCGGCGGCGGCGGCGGCGGAGGTCCTCTGCTGCTTCTTCTTCGTTCCCGTCGCATTCGCCTCGCGATTTCCTCTTCTTCTTCGTTGTCTCGATCCATTCGATCCGATTTGGAGCTACAGCGAGTAATTCTCCCACTTCTTCTTCCGTTTCCGAAATTTTTGCGAATTTTTTCGAGTTTTTTTTATCCACTTTTGGGAATCTCATGTTTGAGGTCTCAGTTGTTGTTGATTTGAAATTTTTAGGTTGAAATGTGCTCTGTTACCTCTCAACTATGCGCGATTTGGGAATTAGGGTTATTGGATGAAGTATTATGCTTGTTGATAACTCTGGTTTAATTTAGTCTCTTAAATATCTATTGATGATTTACTGAACTGCTAATGAATGGTCAAAAGAAATGTAGTCTTATGGTTCATAATCATGATCTGTTCTGGTTCCTTAATTTGATTATTTGGTCTACCAACTCAGCATCTCTACGAATTTGTTTTTCTTATTCAAGCACTAGTTAATCTATTAAGTTTTTCATGCAGTTCAAAACACATCTATTAAGTTTCTTCCTCTTGCGGCTGATACAGGGAGTGTCACTTAAGTGTACAAGGTTTCTTTTCCTTTTCTTGCTTTTGTTTAATCTATTCCTTGAGGCTTTTAAGCTTATATTTATAACTTGTTCTCGATGTTCTTTTTGTTGCAGTTGAAGGAACTAGGATTCCCTTGAAGTTTGCAAAGTTTTTCGTAATCGTAAGTTACGTGCAACTCCTGTTTCTTTACTCGTCCTTGATCATATATGGCTCACAACTGTTCTTAAGCTGTTCATTCTCTGAACTATGAAGTCAGTCCGTTCTGCACTCATCTGCTATACATATCTAATGATTTATCCAGTAAATAGACAATTTCTAGTATATCACAGCAAATTGAGTCTGGTGACAAGTAGTTTTAGTGATGTACATGAGTAGTAGTTGTATTTTTGCTTTTTGAGAGAGAAAGCCGGGAAACTATCCGCTTATTTATTTTGTTTAGAAATGTGAAGCAATTAGGCTTTAAACTTTGGACCTCGAATACCAACCAGCAAGTCCTTTAGCCGACTGTGCTTGGTACGGTCGGCGTGTTTTTTGTTTATCAATCTCATGGGCTATCCTTTTGTCGCAATTTGGCGCCAACATTTTCCAAATATACCATTATGTAGAACAAAACAGGGCACTGCCATATTTTGTTCACCTTATTTTGCCCTAAAGTATGAAAATATTAGTCATGATCCTGTAGTGATTTCGCTTAATTTAGCTAAATACACAAAGCTATGGCTTCAAGCAGTAGTGATTGGATGAATAACACTCTCTGATCTTCCTGAACTAGACATTACTTTCTCACTAGATATTTAATAACAATATCAACACGTTTCATTGATAATTGGAGTTGTGCTAATTTATTTATGGTAATTGGAGTTGATCTTTCTCTGTTGGTAATTGCTGAGGGCGGTAAAGGAACATTATGATTGTTTAGATTGAATAAAAGCCTGATATGAAAATATGACAGAATGTAAGGTGATTTGTAATTAGCCAATAATGCTTTCCAATGAATAAATTTGACAAATCTTTTATGTTTTGCTTTTAAAAGAAAATATTTTTTTACTCTGATATAGCATATGTGCATTAGTGCTATAGAAGAAGGTTATATACTAGTGTGAGAATTTCTATTGGATAATGTATCATCTTGGTATCCTTGTCCCTTTTTTTGTGTGCTGCTCCTTTATAGCAACTTGATATTGATATGGATTGGTTCTCATGACATGTGGAAAGTAGATGTTTTGTTAAATGTTTCTGAAATATATGACTCTTTATGTTGAGCTGCATATGATTTGGAGTTGAAATTTAACTTTACAATCCATGAAATTTTATTTTCGCATATTTGTTTCTATTTTAAGACAATAAATGACAATGTTATGTCGACCCAGCTTTTGTATCTTGCAGTACTTTTTGTAAGCACTTCGGGATTAACTTCTTTTGTAAATCAAAAAAAGGATTAAGAGCTCACATTTACTCGCGAGTGAATCAGCCCTAACACTAGTTCTACTTAAAGCATGGCATTTTAGTGATATTTAAGTTTATTTTCTTTACACTTATATTGCTTATTTGTACTAATTGCAAAAATTTTGTTTTGGAAGCAGATTCTTTGGGGCGTCATCGATCTAGACGAACTTTCGAAATGGAACAACGAGTTTTAAGCATTTATAATTTGGGATTTTTTTGATATTATAGGTGTTTAGTGTCATTTAGAATTTGTTATTTTCTAGTTAAATTTTGAACTAGTATTTTGTTGTTAGAACTCATGTCCGAAATTTTCAGCAAGAAAATGATGATCTTACTTGGGTCAAAAAGGATGTTGACGGGATATTAATTAACCTTTAGCTAAATTGGATGTCCATATTAGTTAAACTCTGCTTGATTGTGATGTGTTTCTTTACTTTGGCTTTTTTTAGCTTTGAATAGAGCTTAGATCCTAAGGCTCTCTTTGTTTTACTTTGTTTTCTAAATTTCCAATGGAGCACCTTATTTGGTTCTCATTCCTGAAGATGTGTATTAAGTTTGAAGTGTGCAGTAGTTCCCATGTTCATGTTTAATCATATTTGTATGTGAAACTGTGACATTAGTGAAATCACATCCTTAGATATAGTTGTTTGGTTTGCACATTTTTCTACTTCTTTTCCCATGATTTCGGATGCCTCAGCTACTTCTTATACTTCATTTCTACTACGAACTTATTAAGGACTCTATATTTGCTAATCACAGGTCTACAAGAGCAGCAATGACATTTGGTTCTTAAACTTATTTTCTTGCTATGTTGCCAACAGGTAGCAGGAAACTGAGTTCAGTGGAAAACAACTTGCTGTTGTTGCTGTGAGTATACTATGTTGCCTTGCATCTTGAATGTAACTCCTTTTTCTTATCTTAATCATGATAGATCAAGTAAAATGGGAAGAAACGTATGGACACCCCTGTTGAAACTACTATGTTTCCAAAATAGATCAATCAATTTTACTGTCTTATTGCATTCCTCAACTTTGATTTAAATTTATTTCCCTCAGTTGAATTTCAGATTCAAGTTAAGCTTAAAATTCTAGACCTGAATTTTAACCTGAGTTTCAATTTGTCGTTAGATTGTCAACTGTAGCAATTATCTTCCAGTAGTTTGACCTTGGTTTCAATTTCCTTCCTAAATGTCATTTCAATTTGCAAGTGATTATCCTGCATATATTGTATGCAAACAGATAGTTGTCTTTTTGATTGATAGTATATTTTCGCTTCAACCAGATTGTTTTCTCTCTGGTAAACTAATTCCTTAATTCTGAATTTGGAGACTTCTGGCAAGAACTTTTATTGTAACATATGCTGCACGCTAGTACATAAACGTGGTTCTTAGGTAAGTTAAAAAATGAAATCACAATCTACAGAGTCGAGAAAATGAATTTATTTAATTGCTGTAGAATTTCAACTGGCTATGATGCTGTACACTGGTGTATGTTTCATTTAGATTCTCAATGCTTATCATGACTGTGTCACTTCTACTCTTATTATTTTCATGTATATGCTGCCACATTGTCTGGGTGGTCCTGCATCTAGAATGACATTAAAGTGCTCATTGCGCTTTCCATCTGATAACTCTTTATGCCTTAATCTGATTATCTTAGAAATGGAATTTATTGGTTCTTGTGGCTAGAGAGTTGAAAATATTACTATCAGGAACCGCAATGCAGATTAAAAAAATACAGGAACTAGTTTTCTTTGGTGATTAGCATACTAGAGTTTACGTCTATTTAACGATAATTGCTTGCCCAACCATTGAAAAAGTAATAAGTTGTTTTGTAATTTATTATAATCAGATAAGTACATAATTTTTAGGTAAGCACATATTTTACGGCTAACATCCCTGAAGTGATTGATAGTTACCTTCCTCGAAGACTCAGCGAGCATTTTTTTTCCCTATAAAAAGTCGTACAATTTGTACTTGTTTGTCATATAGATTTTGAGTTTTTGTTCTTTTGCTCCCGATTTTTTTTTGATAATTGCTGTGTTCATTTGAACATATAACTTATTTGAGTATGCTGTCTGAAACTTTTGATGCGTGATAAAAGTAATGTCGAACTGCTTGTGTGCTGTTCTTGAATCTATGTGCTAGGTGACCGGTTAGCTAATTTCATACTAGAACTTCATTAAATGCATTCCCTTCTTTTGCTTGAACTCGAATAAAAAGCTCTTTGATATCCGATCCATATTAATTTGCTTGCTAAGTGGTCATACCCTTCAGTTCTTGTAAATCTTGGATATCATGTAGACGCTTGCAAACTGCTAGAAAGTCCTTGACAAATGATATTGTTTCTCACCAACCATCTTTTGTGTCTTGTCGAATAGACCAGGCAACTCATCATAGTTTTTCTAGATACTACAGCCTTTTCTTAATGCAAGTAATTTTCTTTTTAATTTGTGCTTAACCTGTAATTTAGTCACTGATCATTACAAACTCTCTTATATTTTTTTCCTTGTATCATCTTTCTTCATACTAAAATGATGTCTAATTCTGCTTTACGATGAAACTACTCTTTATGTCAACGAGTTTTTGACAATTCTATAATTTTTCCGGCTGCCACTTTAGTTTTGCTGCTTCTAATAGAAGAATAGAAAGGAAAAGAAAAAAGAAAAACTGCATTTCCTCAGTTGTTCAGTTCTCCAAGTAAGAATTGAAACTTGCAGTCAAAATGTAACACATACATTGCTATCTATATCTATTTAAAAATTTGATGCTTTTGATGAGGATTTACTTATATTGCTTATTTGTACCACTAATTGCAAAAATATTACTTTTGAAACAGGTTCTTTTGGAGCTTTTCATCGACCTGAGCAAGCTTTCGAAGTGGAGCAATGAGTTTTAAGGATTTATTATTTGAGATTTCTCCGAGATAATAGGTGTTTTGTGTCATTTAGAATTTGTTATTTTTTGGCTAAATTTTGAACAAGTATTTTGTTGTTAGAACTCATGTCCGAAATTTAATTTGGATGTTGAGATTGTAATTTGAGAGTAAAGACTATTTGTTATACAAATTATTAATGTTCTTTGATTATTACTATTTTTTAATATTTCAATCATTGGAGTATTTAGTTGCGGATCAAGTATTTTAATATTAATTGTAATTGCCGCTATAAGTTTATTTTAGCAATCATTTAGTATGTTTTTTTGTGGCAATTATAATTAATTATAGCGGCATTTATAATAGTTGCTATTAGATAGTATTTAGTGGCATTTATTTAGACTTTTACCAACCGCCGGACCAAATGCCACAATAATTTTTACCGACCCTACCAATAGCGGCAATTGTCATAATTGCCATGAAACTATTTAGCGGCAATTATAATTGCCGGAAATTTAAAAAATAATCGCCACTAAAACCCAAATTTGTTGTAGTGATTCCTGCTCAACTCTCTCTCTCTCTCTCTCTCTCTCTCTCTCTCTCTCTCTCTATATATATATATATATATATATATATATATATATATATATATATATATATATATATATATATATATATATATATATATATATATATATATATATATATATATATATATGTATGTTGGTCGACAATGGGAATGACATTTTTTTCGCATGAACTTACCTTACGAGAAATTAGAAAAGACAAAGAAATAAAAAGGAAATGCTTCATCTTAATATATGGAATAATTATAGTTACAACTAATAATTATTTGACACCCACAGCCCGATACATGTGATATAATAGAGCTAAACCTCTTAAATTGGCTATAATATTTTGGAGGATGGTTAGATCCAAAAGGAAGGTTAAGAGAGTTAATCGTGTTAGGAGTAGAATAGCTTTAGGATAGATGGCCTCCCTGGGAAGTGGGGCATCACAGTCAGTATCATAATCAATCACCAGCCTGAAATGTGAGATAAGTCTCGGCTAAGTCAGAGTTATACAACAGGTAAAGCGTGGTACCTCAACTAATTATCGTTGTGGGTGGAACGCGGCTCCCCACAAGATAGACTTAAGGCCACCACTGATTACCGTTGTGGATGGAGTGTAGCTCCTCACAAGATGGGCTAAATGCTAGCGAAGACTAGTTTCACATCGCCTGATATTTGTGAATGTGCTTGAGCCCGACGAGTACGTCAGGATTTAAAGAGAAGGAATGTGACACTCCCAGTCCCATATATGAGATATAATAAGGCAAAATCTCTTACCTCAGCTATTGTATTTTGGGCGTTGGTCCGGCTCAAAAAGTTAAGAGAGTTAAGTGTGTTACGATTAAAGCAATTTTACGATGAATGACCTCCTGAAAAATGGGGCGTCACAAATTGGTGATCTTCTATAATTCCTTGGATCATGCACCTTTAATTTTTTTAGTCTTGGAACCTGTACAAAACGCTGCTTCTCTAAATGCTCATACATGCTGAGGGGTATGTCGCAAATCCCAAGATTGATCGCTTGTTAGAGCAAGTGCTTGTGCTTCTCACAAAAGAAAGTCAAAACCATTCAGATGCATCAAATTGGTAATTAATGCAAAACTATGCTCACGATCACGTCAAAAATCGTGCCTGGTATCAACAGCTTAATTTTTATATTAATACAAGTACAAATGTTAGTCCACCCACATATCATGCAAAAACTTATACGCTTAATCTAGCATATAATATTTGTCGCGTGTTCGTGTGCGCATCCCCGAGTCGAACTGAGTAGGTTTTGCTTGATTAAGATCCACTCTAATTTGGTTCGAGCCAGTTAATATCGCCATAGAAGACGCCTAACGACATGGTTTATCGTGGTGGCCGTAGTGAAAACCCCTACAAGGGCGGATCCAGCCAGAATACAAACTTAGAACACGTTAAATTATATAAAAAAATAGATCCAATTTTTTGTTTCGTGACAATAGGCAAAAAAAACTAATAAGTCGAGGAAAAAGTACTGCGGTCCATAATAGACCTAACGGTAAAAGACCCAACAATAAACCCAACGTCCAGATAGATTGAGTCAGGTTAAAGCTCGCGAGCGCTGTGACTGAACCCTGAAGTGAGATGGATATACTTTTTTTGTTAGCACGTGTTTTTGGAATAATTGATTAGCGTTTAAGATCCACGTGATTTCCTAAGATAATGACTTATAGAAAGATGAAATTAAGAAGCCATTCATAGTAGTAGATAACCAAGGATAGGGTCTGGAGCTTGTAGTCTTTGTAGAAGAGTTCATCAAATAGTGCAGTTAAAGTAAAAGACACATTGACAAATTATTCTGAAGGCTCATTTTGATCTGTATCTCACTCTAAATTAAATACAATCTCTAGTTAATTTGACTATAAAAAACTAAGATGCTCAGTCAGGATGAACTGTGAGGACGAAATTTTTACTGATTAATTTGTTAGTGCGCTCTTCATGTGTGTCGAACTCTGCCAATCATAGCTTAACCAATATAAGGAGGTGCACTAGTAAATATATTAACTTTTAGCACTGCAATTAAATTAGATAACTTGCATTTTGCACAATAATAGATTTTAAAGCAATCTAAAGTTTTGTAGTTTGGTAATGTCGTAACTAAAAGAATCTATTTTGTAGTTTGAAAGGTTCAAAAATTTTAAAGCGATTCATATATTTTTTCTTTATACTATAAAATTATAGTGGCAACCGTTACTAGAGATGTAAGCACATTCAGTTACTACCCCAAAAAGGAAAGACTGAAAATGTCTTAAAATTTTTAGACAATTTAAAATACAAAATAGGTGCTTTTAACCACCAAATTATCAAACTAGGCCAAAGTAGAAAAGGAAAGATAAAAGCGTACAAAACCTACATGAATTATAGACCATTTTGATCAGTTGATTATCCGACCTTTCAAAATTTTGATTTTACTATCTAACTTTTCAATTTATTTGATTTGAGTCAGTCAATGATACTTTAACTTTAAAATTTAAGCTAGTTACTTATTTCAACATACTAATTAAATCTGTAAAAATAAACAACGCATTCAAAATTTAAAGTCAAAGTGTCGTTGACCGGCTCAACTCAACCAAATTAAGAAGTTGGATAGTAAAATCAAAATTTTAAAAGATTAAGTAGCCGACTCAAAATTACTCATAGTTCAGATAAGTTCTGTACAGTTTTACAAAAATGAAATTTTGAATCACGGAAGTAAAATTCCAATTTGTTTTGATTCTGGTGCAGGAAAATGTTGTTGTAAAAATTATAGAAGTGAACATCACTTAATAAAACTAGGCTAATTTAGTGGTAGACTCTTTTGCATTGGCCACCATATTTAAGTTGAAAAGTGCATGTGCTATGCAATAAGGCAAAAATGATGTTTCTTGCAAAGTGATAAAATTCTTTTTTTTAATTAAAAAAAGGGGTAAGTGCGATTTTTAGATTCGTCCCATAAAACTTTAATTCTAAAAATAGTTAAAAAAGAAACTTCTAGTACTTTATAAAAACTCATCGAAGTAGAATGAATGTAAAAGTTCTAACTTAATTTAAACTCAAATAAGAAAAAAAATGGAATAAAATAATTTTTTTTACTGGAATAGTGGAGTATAATTAAAATTGATGATTATGAGGCCAAAGTGATGAAATTTATGGCGAAAAATGATGTTGAATCGCTCACCAACTCACGGCGTCCGGCTTAAAAAGTAATTTTCGAATTGGGGCTGTGCGTCCAAAACAAACACCTCAGCGCGAACGCGAAGTATGGTCGTTTTAGTGAGCCTAAGTTCAAATCGCTTTAAATAGGTTTTAGTTGACTTAATTTCGATTAGGAAAGAAATTGTTTTGCATCTCATCTTCAAAAGATTCATCGTCGTAAGAAATTAAGTGGCTCACATGCATCAGACGTCTTCATATGATTTTAAAAATTTTAAAATAAATTTGGATATAGAAAGGCTGCAAAACTGCAACGACTGAAAAAATATTTCCATAGAATAAGATTCATAGTAAGAAAATTCAAACAATCATAAATAATTTTCTACATAATTTTTTTTTCCTTTTTTCCGGTGCCTATAAAATAACTAGATATGTACGTATATGCGATCAGTCAAAAAATATTATGTATAAATTTTAAATAAACTTTAAGTACTATTCAACAGCTCATATCCAGATTCTATGCATCCTACACTATACAATTTCTCTCTTTACTGAATCCTCTCTTCTCTCTTTCTCTCTCTCTCTCTCTCTCTTTGTGGTTTGATGGTAAACAAGTCATAGTCCATTCTCTCTCTCTCTCTCTCTCTCTCTCTCTCTCTCTCTCTCTCTTTGTTACTTGATGCTATTCAAGTCATAGTCCATGGAGTGTCCTTGCCCATTCGTCCTTGGGTCCACATGACACCATCTCACCTTAAAAGTCCAAAGATTCGTACACTAACCAAGTTAGTTACATTTCAACAATTATCAATGAAGGAAATAAAAAAATATGGGGGAAATTCATGTACAAAACATTATGGTACACAAAAGTGTAACACTTATTAACCAATCGCCAAATATTGTGGCCATTTATTAACATGCATACATATATATGCTCCCTTTATATTTGCACTAAAGTGTACATCCCACTACTCCATAAACTCTCCCATGTGAAGGAGCTTAGAGTTTCATTCACCTCCTCCACCCATGCCACCCTCTTCATACATACATATATAATTATAAATATAAAATAAATTATAAAAAATAGAAATATGTCGAAACATCTAAATTACTTTGGCAAAATTGCACTTAGCCATCTATAGAGCTTAAGAGGCTAAAAAAACTCATGTAAATTTTCAGTTTGTTTCAATCAGCCACTTTATTCTAATAACTGCGAAAACCAAATAATCTGTGAATTTCTCTTATTAGCATTTACAAAAAGAGTAAATATAAACTTTAGTGGAACAAATATCTTATGAATTATAATTTGTTAGAGAAGTTCACAAAAATTGGAGTAGGGTGGTCAATTGAAATTCATATATATATATATATAGAGAGAGAGAGAGAGAGTAGAGAGAGAGAGAGAGAATAATTTTGGTAAGTTAATGGAAGTGTTTACTTCCGCATCATTTTTAGTAAAAGAGTATCCTAATTGACAATCAACAGCATTAAATATGATCTACATTATTAGAAGTTGATCTGTTTCAAATTTTTTGATTATTTTAATATTATTTTTCTAGTGATTAAGGGATCTGGCATTTTATATTAGGCATTAAAAGTAGTCAATTTTAAGACCAGTTAAATAGTTGCCAAATAATATCAAAATATTATAAATTCAGACTCTAAAAAGTTCAAAGAGCCTAAATTAAATTCAATGATGCCAATCGTTAAATGCCCCATCGTCGGATATGATGTGGAAGTAAACACTCCTGTTTACTCTCTAGAGATATATATAATTTTTGAAAGTTTGAATGGTTAAGTACAATCATGCCAAATTTTATAGTATTTGACATATTTTATTTTCAAAAGTAAAAAAAAAAAAAAAAAAAAAATTCACTAGGGTCTATAGAGAGCTTCTAAGGTACCTGAACAATCCAATGCACTCCAATCCCCATTCATAAAACTCATGTGGCTAAACCCAATACTCTCTTCAGGAAATGATTCAAAAGGTTGGAGCCCAAATGTCGGATTAACGGTCAGAAAATTATTCACACCTTCAACGGGAAGTGATAATGGCTCGTAGCAACAACTTATCACAGGGTCGGTACCAGAGAAGCAGCTCACTTCACCAATAACAGAGAGTTGGCTCTCACTGCATTGTACTGCTTCTGCTTCTGCAACCATGAACACATCCTGGCTCGGTATTTGAACCTGAATCTGGGTCTGACTCAAGCCCGAGAATGCGTCGAACGGCTCGTCGGCTCCGGCCGCAGGGTTTTCCGCCGGGCGCTGGTTCAAGAACTTGGCGTACAGCGACGCGAGGTCGATCGACGGGCCGTCGGCAGCACCGTAGGCAGACTGGTCGGCCGACACGGCGCCGTCGAGCACGAGGTCGGGCCGGAGGAGGCTGCGGGGGGGGCAGGAGGCAGTGTTGTTGTGACCGCAGGCGGCGGCAGCATTTGAGACTTTGGGCTTGGAGCGGCGGTTCTTGCGGCAGCCGCCGCCGACGGGGACGTTGCGGAGGGAGCCGCCCTTGGTCCAGTAGCGGCGGCAGGCCTTGCAGAAGTACCGCGGCTGCGACAGGCTGTAGTTGTTGTAGTAGCAGAACTTGGTGTTCGCGGAGTCGCACCGCGGGCAGTTCGGCGCCAGCTCGACGTTCGGCTTCCAGCGGCGGTCGGCGGCCAGCGGCGGCAGCGGCAGCGGCCGCGACGTGTACGGCAGCATGCTCTCTCGAGACGACAGCATCGAACAACTGTTGAACTAATTTGCCAAGATCTTTAATTAGGATTGAATTGGTGGAAATGCGAAGGAGAGGAGGAATAGAGAGAAATGAGGGGGTTTAGGGGATTCTATTTATGATAGTGGGAATTGGGGGCTTTTGGCTGCTAGTGCATGTGCATGTGAGTTTGTACCGCATGGATTTGGGGGGGCTCGTTTAAGACTTGGGTTGATATTAAAGCCACCCATCAAGTACCCACCGGGAGAAGTGAAATTGGAACGAGAGTTACTGTTCCATAAAATATAAAATATATTATATATTTTAATTTTCTCTGTAACACAATTTTTCTGTTCGAGAAGCACAAATTGTTTACCGATCTATTCGTTTAATATTTCGGAAAAGTTTCAGTCATATGAAACAAAACTCGCTCTTTCCTAGAAAATTCATAGTAAATTAAAATTTTGAACAAAAATATTAAAATTTAAAATCAGAATGAAAAATAGAATAGAAAATGTTTTGTACACTCTTGTTTATTTGTACGGGATTTATAGATGTATCGTACGCTGACATGTTTCATTTGGGAGTTTTCGGAGTGTGTGTATGGAGTTCGTGCAATTAATTTGTGTACCACACTAACCGCTTAACCTTATGATTGTAAACAAGCCGAACACGTGCTAGCTGAGATCAGTTTAAGATCGATTTGAAAAAAGTTTGAACTAGTTCGTCTTTGGCTCGAAATTAAAACGAGTGGAAAGATCTAGCTCACTTTTGACTCAAAATTAATTCAAGCTGGGTCAAATTTATTTTTAACCAGCTCGATTTAAAATTAGTAAAATATTAGTACTAACTAATTAGTGTTACTACTAATACTAATATTGTTTGTTGTTGATGCATTTTTTTACTCAAGTATTACTTTTTATACTAAAAATCTGAAAGTCACACTAACAAAAGTTGTTTGATAAATTAAGGTTTTCTTATTAATTGTACTATTAAAAAAAAATAGATAGTTAAGTAGAAATGCCTCTGGCAGGTTTTCTCCTGTGGTGATCAACTAAAAAGCATTAAATTGAAGCTTCTGCTTTCGAAGCTCAAATTTTCATTTCTGATTTTTCTACAGCGGAAGCTCAATATATATATATTTTTTTTTATCTTTTTGCCAACTAATTAAATATAAATATAAAAGTTACTACTGTATTAGAATAGAAAGTTTTGAGTTGAATCCCATTGAGTTTCATCATTATTCATTTCCCTGCATCAAACTAGTCAACTCTATTCTTAAACTTGAGTTTGAAGTTCACTATATTTCTCCCATTATTTATTTTCTCACATTTAATTTGATTCTATATTTTGGGCCTATAGACATTTGAATATGTAACTTAAAATCACCATTAACTACTAGCTTTTAAGCTTTTGAAGAAGTGCAATACTAAGTTTACAACCCAAATTGTGATCCTATTTCACCCTCATCCAAAGGCCAATTTTTCTCTATTAATTAAATCTTATTACTTTTTTTTTAGGCATTTTCAGATGAGGCTGGCAGAGATTAAATATTTTTATGGTTGTAGACTTAGCATTTCTCTTTATAGAGATTGATTATTTCACATAATTAAATAAAAATATTCTATTGGAAACTGCTACTAAAATTAGAAGCATGAACAGAGCCAAACATGAGAGATAAGCTTTTGGAGAAATCAGCTGTTTCATATCATTTGCTAAAATCAAAGCAAAAGTAGGGCCAAACATGCTATATATACAATATGAGCCGCGATAAATTTTTTGGGGTAAAAACAAACAAAACTTAGCTGAATTTTGGATCATTTTGAATCGACTATCCAACTTTTTAAAATTTAAATTTTACTATCCAATTATTCAATTTTTTTTTAATTTGAATAAGTCAACAATATTTTAATGAATAAATAGTTATAAGAATTGTATGAATATACCAACTATAATTAAACACGCATTCAAGTTGTGAAATCAAAGTGCCATTGAATCAAAATGTTAAAAGATTGGGTAATTGATACAAAATGGATCATAGTTTAAATAAGTTTGATATATTTTTACTTTTATTTAGGGGTAATTAATTATATACTTCTGAAAAGTTTCTGACTTTTTTATTTACCCTCTTAGTAAAAATCCCCTTTTAGCGTTCCAAGTTATTTTAAATATACTTTTAAAGTTAAATTCTGTTAGTGAACTATTAGGAACAACCGTTATTTCTGTAAAATTACTATTTTGCCATTTTAAATATGACATTTTACAGTCACCAACTTTTTTTATTTGCCCTTAAGTTACAAGCAAAAAAAGTATTTTAACTTTTTGTCATTTCAAATATACCCTTCTACCTTCACCAACTTTTCTTCTTTACCCTTAAATTAGGAGCAAAAGATATATTTTGTCTTATTTTGTTAATTTTGATAGAAATTTAACCCGACATGATTTAACGGGTACTAACAGCGAGATTATTTTTGAATAACGGAGATATAAGATATTTCAGGAATTTTGAAAGGTATATTAGATATTATCTTTTTTTAATTTTTTTCAATAGGGGTAGTTTTTGGGGAGATCCTAGGCTAGGAAGCAGCCAAGAGGGGGGACTGAACGCTGGTGAATGAAGAAAAGAATTATAAGCCGTGGACGGCATGGCAGCCGTCGGCAAAGGGGGGAGGTCGGGCGGAGGCCGCTGCATGCTCCGTAGCCGGGTATGCCGTGCCCCCTGCTCGGGACACGTGGCGGATGCCCATTCGTCGCCCGCGGAGAGGTCTCGTCCCGCGCTCGGGTGGCGGGGCATGAGGGGGGCAAGCCCCTCGGGATCACCTCGCCCCCACATATATATATATATATATATATATATATATAGAGTTAGTCTCCTATACTATCTATAGTACCGGGGCTCCGGTACTATAGTTGCTTTTTCGATCTTAGGGTGTTCAAATCAACGATCCACACCGTTGAAACTGATCTAGAACATTTGAAATTCTTAGGAATAAAATTTTATAATTTTTCGACGTAGTTTACTTTGTGATCAAACCGTTTCAAAATTGTCAAATTTCAATGGTTATTATGGCGAGTTTGTAGTTTAACGGTGGAGAAGAATTTAAATTTATTCAAATTTTGATAGAAAATACTTTAAACTACATAGATGAAGGTCAACATCCTTGATCTTGAATTCGAAACTCCTATACTCAAATTTTAAGGATTATTCAATTTTCATCGTTCATTTTGACATGATTTATTTACTAAGTAAACGATATCGAAAAAAACTAAAATTTTATTTCTAAGAATTTCACATACCCTAGATCAGTTTCAACGGTGTGGATCGTTGATTTGAACACCCTAAGATCGAAAAAGCAACTATAGTACCGGAGCCCCGGGTACTATAGATAGTATAGTAGCCTCATTATATATATATATATATATTTGAGCTCCTATACTTTTAAAAGTATCAGTAAAAAATTTACAAGCACCAAGTGCTTCGTGCTTTTACAAGCACCATAGCCGGACTATATATATATATATATTTATTTATTTATTTCTCTCTATTTTGTTCACTAAAAATTTTTAAATATTTTTTCCGCTTTATCCGGGGCCGAGAGATCCCAGCCCTCTAACCCTTTTCTTACCAAAACCTTTGAGTGGGAAGTCTCAATCCGATGTCGCGTGTTATTTTTATCTCTATCTAAAAATTATAATTTTATATTTTAAATTTAATTTTTTTTAAAAAATTTTAATATTAAAAAATATTATTATTGAATAAAGATAAAACTAATACATAGCAGCAAATTAGAGGCTTCCCAATTAGACGTGGTAGGGGAGTTAGATTGGGACGGAGTTGCGGTGGATTAGTTTTTATTGTAATCTTTATTTTTATTTATTGTTCTAGGTTAAACAGAAATATAATTTTTGCAAATTTTTTGCGGATTTGTACGAATTAAGGGGGGAAAAAGAGGATTTTTGCCTTCTACTTTATTTTTTAGTGGATCGAAACAAATTTAGAGCGAATTATTTTTCACTTTTAACTTTTATTTATTATTTTATTTGAAGTAGATCAAAGTGGAGCTATATCAATTAAAATCCATTTGCATCCATAAATGAGAAAAGCTCTTGTAGTAGTAAAAAAGGCAGAAATTGATAAGCGAGGAGTTATTTGAACTTCAGGTTTTCACTTTTTACAATCAGAAATACTAAGTTTACGATTCAAAAGTGGGTGTAATCTCTACAACCTTTATCTCAAGAATTGCAAAATTTACTAATCCCTCTGAATTTTTAAGTGAATATATATAGAGTAGGACCTGTGTGCTATTAGGAGCACGGAGGCCTCCGTGCTCCTAAGTTGTTTTCGATGATGGAGCTTACGAATCGACGACGGCTCCGTTAGACTTGATCTAACAAATTTGAAGTATCTAGAAAATAAATTTTGCAAACTTTCGATAGCATTTACATAGTGATCGAAGGATTCAAAATCAATAATTTTTAATGGTTGATGTGTGCCGTTTGCAAGTTTAACAGTGTAAAAGTATTCAAATCAGATAAAATTTTGATATAAAATTTTTTACACTATCTACAACAAGATCAATATCTCTGATAAAAAAATTTAGTGCTACATCATAACTTTTGTAAGATTTTTATTTTCAACCGTTGATTTTGAGTCCTTTCTATCACTAGGTAAATGATATTAAAAACTACAAAATTATTTTCTAGATAGTTCAAAAATGCTAGATTAAGTTTAACAGAGCCGATCGTCGATTCGGAAGTCCCATCATCGAAAACGGCTTAGGAGCACGGAGGCCTCCGTGCTCCTAATAGCACACAAGTTCTATATATATAGAGAGAGAGTGTGTTTTGTGTGTGTGTGTATATATAGCTACTATGCTTTCGGAAATATAAAGTTCTTGGTGCTTCCGACTTTTTGCTCTTCGATCAAGAATAGTAGGATTGTGATGATAGTGGTTACTCCTAGAATTTAGTGGTCCTCTTAGGGTAATAGTATTAATTCAGAGGCTTGAAATAATCAAAAGGTTTGATCTAAAGATTTAAAAATTGAAAGTACCATATGAGTGATGCTTCCGGAAGCAGCATAGTTGGACTACATGTGGGGGGGGGGGGTTAGTTAATTCGAAATTTTACGAAACAAAATCAGAAATAAAAGCAGCACCAAAGAGCCACTGTAAGAAGACTGTTTGGTTACATGTATAAGTTGCAACTGCGTTGCAGTTCTAATTGCATGCAGATCCAAATATGATATTTGAGTTTGATATATTTGAATTATGTTGTTGTTAGTTTGAACTATAGAGGAAGGCTCAATTTAAGTTAAACAAAAGATATTTTTGTCTTTCTAGTCACCTTTTAAATAGAAAATAAATTCTCATTGAGAATAATCTCCTCACCTTCTAAATAAAGTGGTAAAATAATACAGTTCTCACCTATATATACCAAATAAATTATTTATTACCAATCGAACAATATATATATGTAATTAACTATATCGCATTTATAATTACATCCAATCAGACGGCTCGTGGGCCACACACACACACCCAAAAGTACATGGGATACAGCCTGGTATGGAGGACCACAGAATAAGGACATGGACAATTTAAGGCAACAAGTTAAGAGGGGCTGCTGGCTAGCGATGATGACAAGTCCCTGCAACGAACCTGATAACGGCTTCAATCCGAAACACTCTTCTTGTGCTCAATGAGTTGCCTCTTTCGGCCACAACAGCCGGAATGATTCCGGCTCGACCCAATCAATGCCGCCCAATCTCGGCCGAATCGGTGCAGCCGCTCAGCACAATCATTGCCGGAAGCCCTAATCCAAACTTAGAGTCTGTCTGGCTGTATGTAGTTGTAGCTGTACTGCAGTTGTGACTATATATAAATTCAAATCCGGCGTTTGGTTCAATGCGCTTGTAGGGGTGAAAACGGATCGAACATGGTCGGATATTTTGATTAAACCATATCCGCATCCATATCTTTTTTCCGGATACGGATTCGGATACGGATGTATGTCGGATGCTAAATTTTTATTATCATATCCGCTAAAAACGGATTCGGATATGGTCGGATTTTTTTTCCGAATTTGAATATGGATCAAATATGTATTCAAATAATAATATATATTAATATGCAAATACACTGACCGTCCCTAGCGCAAGTGGCAAAGGGCTTGGTTGTTGGTACCTGAGGTTCTGAGTTCGAATCCTAGTTGATTCACATTTCCAGCTAAGTTTATTTCTAAAAGAAATAAACGAAGCGGTTAGCGTGCTACCTTTCTCTAAAAAAAAAATTTAATATGCAAATACACAAAAAATTATTTTATTTTTCTACCTTGTTTCCTAACTATATTTCTTCATATTTAGAATATATAATTTTAATACATAACAAATTATAAAATAATCGAATAATATAAAAAATCACCTTATATTTTCACAACATTTATTAATGATTCCTTCGTACTTTAATTGGCAATGAAGAGTAGACAAGAAAGATCGACTATGAAGGAAAAAAATTTGGGCGGGACGGATGGATGAAATTGGACCGGACGGATCCAAAAATATATTAAAAAAAAAATACTAAAATCCGGATATCCACATTCATATTCCTTTTTTTCGGATATCTGAAAAAATTTAACTCTCTAAAATTATATCAATATCTGTATCCGACCGGATCCGGATATTTTCTATCCGGATACGGATATTATCGAATACGGATACAGATATTTTCGAATAATATCCTATCCGTTTTCACCCCTATGCGCTTGAACCCAACTGCAGCAGCTGAGGAGAGGAACTTTAAACAAGAGGTAAACTTACCTCCATAATTACTTTTCAAATAAAAAATAATTTTTTTAAATTTTGGAGGTAATCTCACCATTATGTATATGATAAAATTTCACAAACATATTTTTCAACTTTATGCAACCAAACAAATTGTTTATAATTGCAGTACTTTCTACTTTATCCATACAGACGAGATATTTATATACATAGTTATAACTGCTATATCTCCAACTATATGTATCTCTAACTATACTATTTCTAATTACATCAATCAAACGGACCCTTAGACTCAGCTTGGTATTGCGGGAGATTCCATTTATACATACATATATATATATATATAGAGAGAGAGAGAGAGAGAGAGAGAGAGAGAAAGAGAGAGAGAGAGAGCTAGGCTCTTATGCTTTCGAAAGTGATGAGGCTTCAGTGCTTGTAAGTTGTTTTCGATGATGGGACATCCGATTCGGCGATCGATTCCGTTAAACATGATCTACACTATTGAAACTATCTAGAAATCAAATTTTATCATTTTTTGACTTTGTTTGTCTAGTGAACGAGTAGCCTCAAAATAAACGGCTGAAAATAAAAAAATTTTGACTTCATTTATCTAGTGAACGAGGAGTCTCAAAATGAATGGCTGAAAATAAAAATTTTATAATAAACAGTGATAAAAGACTCAAATTTCAAATCAGAAGTATTGATCTTGTTATTGATATTAAGTAGAATTTCCTATTAAAGTTTCATGTAATTTGGATTGTTCTATACCGTTGAACTTAAAAACGTGCCACATCGACCATTAAAATAGTTATTTTTTAGACTATTTGATCACTTGGTAAATGATATCGAAAAATTATAAAATTTGATTTCTAGATAGTTCCAATAACGTAGGTTATGCCTAATGGAGCCGATCATCAAATCGAATATCTTATCATCGAAAATAACTTACAAGCACAGAAGCCTCCATACTTTCGAAAGCATAGAAGACGTACTATATATATATATATATATATATATATATATATATATATTGTGTGGAAAAGTTCGATGAAAAAATATCTTGTTTGATTTTCATATGTAATGTCGCACTGCACATATCGCAATAAATCAATTACGTCACCCAAGCTCGGTATAGTCTAATAGCTAGCGTCAGATGGTCCCGAATACCAACTAGTAGGCCATTAATTACAATTTAACTCAAAGTAGTATATTAAAAAAAAAGATGTAATTTATACTAAATTGAGGTTAGATAGTATAAAGATCATGTGTTGTTATCTACTATTGAGTTTTGATTAAATTGGATTACATGGTAATTATATTATACTTAAATTAGTGAGCTTAATAGCACTTGTATGGGTATGCTCCATATAAAGAGAACCGAAGCTTAAGTAGAAGCCTTAATCTCCATATTATTATGATTTAGTAGTTTGGATCCTCAAGACATACAACTCGTATCAGCGTAAGTACCAAATTTTTTTATAGTTGATATAGGAATAAATACTCCTTCCAACAAGTGATATAAAAACAAATAACAATTTTTACAGTCATATCAACAATGTTTAGAATCTCAATTTCCGTTTAAAAAAAATGAAAAGCTTTAAAAAGTTTCATTATGATAGGGCAAATATAAAGTTTACTATATGGTTACTTTATTAATTACCGCGTAGTTGTTGCATTTAAAGCTTATTGCAGTACATTTGATCAAATTTTACGAACATCAGGCAAAAGCTCCGGATATAACAAAGTGTACTTGAGTTTACTGAAAATTAGATCGAAAATCTAACGGATCCTAACAGTATGAGTATATTTGAAAATGCTACGATTTTTATAGGAATAAAAATGAAAAGTTAAACTTTGTAGAAATATATCTGCTATTCGATTTATAGGGAGTTGTATGAAATTATTCCAAAAAAAGGCCCAATCTCACCCTCCGTCTGTCCAAATTAGTGGAGAGAGAGAGAAAAAAAAAATTAAGATGAAAAAAAAAAAAAAGTAGCCTAGTGTGTGTGTGTGGCTTAAATTAGTCATGTTTGAGTCAAAGTAAATGAGTATCACACCAAAATAATGTGTGGAAACAAAGGTGTTACTTTTACTAACTGCCTTTTGCACCATTTTATGTGGTCCATTTTATAGTACAAAAATGGAAAGAAAAAAAAAAGAAAAAAAGCAAAGAAAACATGCAAATTTTTCTCATTCGGTGGATTACGCATGTCTTATATTCAATTGTTGCTTCCCACCATACTCACAGGTATCTTACTATTGGCCAAATGGCAAAAGTTTCGTAGGGAACACGATCATGCGTTATTTAATTTTTAAAATTCACTAATTCAAAAAATTATATTAATATATATGTATATAGAATTGAGCTTCTATATTTTTAAAAGTACAAGTTATTGGTGCTTGTAGATTTTTTGTCATTGGATTAAGAAATGTGTGGTTAGGATGATGTGGGCCCCCTAGGGTTGAGTGGGTGGTTGGTTGAATAGTATAATCTAACGGGTGAAAATGATCAAATGGTAGATCTAACGGTAAAAAATTTACAAGCACCAAGTGCTTGGTGCTTTTACAAGCACCATAGTCGGACTCTCTCTCTCTCTCTCTCTCTCTCTATATATATATATATATATATATATATATAATTGAGTTCCTATATTTTTAAAAGTACCAAGACATTGGTGCTTGTAGATTTTTAGTCTTTGGATTAAGAAATGTGTGGTTAGGATGATGTGGGCCCTCAAGGGTTGAGTGGGTGGTTGGTTGAATAGTATAATCTAACGGGTGTAAATGGTCAACAGTGCAGATCTAAGGGCTAAAAATCTACAAGCACCAAGTGTTTGGTGTTTTTAAAAGGACCATACCCGGACTATATATATATATATATATATATATATATATATATATATATATATATATATATATATATATATATATATATATATATATATATATATATATATATATATAATTATGCTACTATATTATTAATAATAACAAGCGTTTGGTACTATTAAGTTTTCGACCTTTGAATGAAGCGATGTGCGGTTAGGATGATAGTGATCCACTAGGATTGAGTGGGTGATTGGTTGAATAGTATGATCTAACATGTGGAAATGGTCAAAGGGGTGAATCTAACGACGGAACTTCGATAGCGTCAAATGCTTGGTACTATCGATAATATAGTAGTCGGACTCATAAATATATAGAATTAGGCTGGAATACTATTAATAGTATTTAGTTTCTTTTGCTATCGAATTTTTAACCCTTGGATGAAAAATTGTGCAGTTAGGATGATAGTGGTCCCTTAGGGTTTAGGGGTAGTCCCTTTAGGGTTGAGTGGGTGGTTGGTTGAATAGTATGAGGTGGAATTGATTAAAGTATAAATCTAACGGCTAAAAAATCGATAGCAAAATAGCTCAAATGCTATCGATAGTATCCCAGCCAGACTCTCTCTCTATATATATATATATATATAGATATATATATATATAGAGTTGGGCTGGAATGCTATCGATAGCACCAGCCTTTTTTTGCCACCAACTTTTTAGCCCTTGGATAAAAAATCGTAGGGTTGAGATAATAGTTGTTTGTTAGGATTGAGTGGTCCCCCTAAGGTTGAGTGGTCCCCACTGGGTTATAGTATTTAATCCAATGGCTAGAATGATCAAAGGGACTTATCCTAAGGCTAAAAACTTGATAGCAAAATGGGCTAAATACTATTAATAGTATTCTAGCTCAACTCTCTATATATATATATATATATATATATATATATATATATATATATATATATATATATATATATATATCCACTTTTTTATATAATTTTACTAACCCCAATCAATCTAGCTTTTGGATAGTAATATAGTATGGTATCTGAAACAACCCTTAATCCCTTCAGCTTTTTTTAAAAAAATAAAAAAACAAAAATCAATTAGCACGGCTTCTGACTGTTTAGGTTTAGCGTATAAATACTTTGCCACCTTATGACTCAAAAAATATAACATTATTATTATATGATTTTATTTTTATTTGGTTTTCTGAACCTGTCGTTAAATACTATATATAAGAATACAACACAATTTGCAAATCTTATGATAGTAAAGCTAAAAATTATAGATTAGTAATATGTTATATTTACAGTCCTGTAATCTATTAAGTGTAGCACGTTACTACCTTATGAGTTATAAATTGTACTATTTTACTATCCAATTTAACTGTAGGTTCATCTTCTGTTACTGTGAAACAAAAATAAAATTACAGTGCGGCAAAAGTGACACTTTTGAAATCACACGGCGGCAAAGTGACAATGCGCTAAACTGTAGCGCGGCCAGTTAAAAGCTTTTCCTTTAGTTATAAAATTCTGAGTTCCAATCCTATATAACGTGCACTTGAGCGAAGAGTTATTTCTTAGATTGATCTTTAATTAGGTAATAAATATAAGAAAAGATCACCAAATAAGAATTAGGCTTGTGTGCTTTTGAAAGCACGGATGTCACCGTATTTTTCAACTTATTTTTCATGATGCGACATCCGATTAGAAGATCAATTTCGTTAGACTTGATATACATTATTAGAACTATTTAGAAACCAAATTTTAAAATAAACAGCTAAATATAAAAAATTTATAAAAAATTATGGTAAAAGATTTAAATTCCAAATCGAAAGTACTGTTCTTACTCTTGATAGTAAAAATAAATTTTTAATTAAAATTTTACTAAATTTGAATTGTTCTATACTACTGAACTTACAAAAATGTCATATCGGCCATTAAAATAGTCATTTTTTGACCTTTTGACAACTAAACAAATGATGTCAAAAATTACAAAGTTTAGCTTCTAAATAATTCTAATATTGTAAATCATATCTAATAAAGCCGATTGTTAGATCAGATACCGTACGGAGACCTCTGTGCTTTTGAAAACGCATAAAGCCGTACTTCACCAAATAATTAGTTAATTTCTAACTCGGGAAAACATTGCTACAAGTCTAATCATATGCAAAACAACGAATTTTAGGATATGGAGCCATTAATTGCTTGTCACCAAAATTTGGAAAGGTGACCTACTTATCCTGCAACAAAGCAATGAACAAGGAGATGTAAACATCAACACCACATAGTACTGTTCCATTGATTGATTAGCCTAGCTATACTATTTTTGTTATGTGGTCCATGCACTCCAATGTGGTCCATGCACGAGTCAAACACATCGATCGCCCGATCTGATTCGACACGCATCACGTGCATGGTGGAGATTGATAGGGATGGGCTCACCCGCGGGCCCCTCCCGAAGTTAGTGCTCCACTCCTCTGTAGTGATTGTTCGCACCAACTCTGTACTATTGGATCTTGGACTAGGGCGCGTACAGCGAGTCGATCCGAATCCAAATTCGGATCTGATTCATTCAAATAGAGATTGTTCGATTGTACGATAGTGAGAAGTCGAGAAGTTGTCGGATACGGGATACATTTCATCGCCACACAAATTACATATCCCTTTTTGTAGCTTTTTTGTATGTATGTCCCTCTTCCTTTTCATCATTCGATCGTCGATCTTTGTTGATTTCATAAAATTGAACGGCTACATTCGAATGATGTATTTGAGCGACTACGCAAGAGGCTTACGATTCAATTCATCTCCGCCACAAATGATTTACACTAAGAGGTGTAAAAGTCCACCTTAGCATAGGTCGATAAGGTATCTGCCTCATGTCTATATATAGGTCCTCGATTCAACTCCGAGTTAAACTACCAAGATGGTTTGGAGGTTTTGGATGCTTTAGCAAGCCTTAACGGTATATTGATCCTACTTGAGTACAAGTTTTTTGTAGCGTTCAGTTTAAAAAATTTTGCTTCTCAAGATCCATTTGGTTCTGTTGTATGATATATATGATATTGTTACATAAAGTATCGTTTGATTATAACCAAAGATGAATCAGTATCTTTAATTCTTCTACCATTTTCTTTTCATAACAAAATCAAAAACTTCGAATTAGAGAGTTTGCACCGAGGAATTTACTTATCAAAAACACTTCTACCACTAAAAAAAACTCAAATATAATTACCCTTTTGCAACATTTTCCATGTGCTCCAGTTTTACTCCTGTGTGTTGTGTTAGAGGAAACCCAAAAAGGAACATCCTTCCATAAAAGAAATTAATGAGGTGGTGGTGTAAGAGAACCAAGTAAACATGCATGTATTCAAAGGACACTTTGGTAGGAGAAACAATTCACTATTGCATTAATTAGATGGCTTTCTCCACAATAATCCCATTTATGAAGCTGAGAGCATGTGAATGTAGAGAGAGAGAGAGAGAGAGAGAGAGAGAGAGGGGAGCTATTGCCTACACCTGTTGTATCCCTAGATCGCATGTCGTTGAATATAATTATTACATTATCATTTCTGGTAGTTTAAGCTACTGAAGAATAATGATTATTTCACATAATGTAATATAATAATAGAGAAGGAAGTCCTAATTAAGTTGAAGTCCTGTCAAACTCCCTGGTTAATCAAAGCGAATCGATGACGAGAGTATATATATATCTCACACCCTATTATAGAGTGTATGGATAGATTTGCCCATATAAATATTAAAAATCTGCAACGTCAATGTTGAATACAAATATTAAAATACCGTTTTCTGAAAGTTTAAGTTTTTTCAGCAGCATAAGAAAATATATTGTTCAATTAATAAGAGATAGATATGAAAAATCTATGATTTTTGGTATCAATGTAAGCCTTTTGAAGGACATAGGGCATCGATATATTAAATTTTAATTTCGGAACATTTATTGTGCAACAACCATTTTCTCTAAAACCTTAAGCTATCAGTTTATAGTAACTCATTACTATACATACTCGAAACTTTTCATCATACTTGGCAGGCTAAGATGTAAACTTGAATTAAATAAGAAAAAATTAACATCAAACTAAGAGTCTACCTAGTGGGATTTTAACTCAAAATATCTTGTTCAGAGACCATGTAAAAATATTCACTTTTACTGAAAAAGCTTAAGAAGAATATACTATATTTATAATACTTAATATTCAAATTTTATAACATGTAGTACTTTGGTGCACCAATTGCATGCAATAATTCCTACTTTCTAGAGAGAGAAAGAGCTGGCACTCATTCATGAACCATGTATACTACAGAGTAGGGGTGGCAATCCGGTTCGCTGTTCGCGAGCCAGCTCGTGTTCGGCTCGAAGTGAGCTCGAGATCAGCTCGCTCGTTTAGTAAACGAGCCGAGCACGAGATGAGTTTTTCAGCTTGTTTAATAAACGAGCCGAACACGAGATGGGGTCATCTCGCTCGTGTTCGGCTCGATAACAGCTCGAATATATATATTTTATATTTATATAATATATATATATAGATGAATATTTATATATATATATATTTATATATATATATATATAATATATTTTTATTATTTAACTTTTAGCAAAAATTAAAATATAAAATCAAATTTAATTATAAAAAGACTCATTTATACACAAAATTTTAATCATTAGATTAAAATTTAATAGGCAAGATTTTATAAATTCATTTTATATATATATTCAAACTATTTTTTAAAATTTATTATTCGTGGGCCAGCTCGTGAGTCAGCTCGTGTTCGGCTCGTTAATAAACGAGCCGAACACGAGCTGAATTTTTCGGCTCGATACTTTAATGAGCCAGCTCGTGTTCGGCTTGTTTATTAAACGAGCCGAACACGAGGCGACCCCGGCTCGCTCCTGTTCGACTCGTTGACACCCCTACTACAGAGCGTGAATTGCGTGTTCATTTTATTAGTTGGAGCCTTTGGCTGTTCTAAGCAGGCCACTTTGAGGTCCACACCCACATGCTGTACTTTCCCAACACTTCACACCAATCAAGATGTTGATCATCTGTGTACTCCATATCATCATAGAGGAACCATTTGGATTGTTCTAAGGGCCTGTTTGGTTTACTTATTTTAATAATTTTTTTATTTTCTAGTGAAAATATTTAAATTATTATTGTTCAACTTAAGTTTAGCAGTTGTAAAAGTTGTTACTACGTAGTAGAATTTTTTTGAGAGAAAGGTAGCACGCTACCCGCTTCGTTTATTTCTTTTAAAAATAAACTTAGCTGGAAATGTGAATCAACTAGGATTCGAACTCGGCTATTAGGATATTGGGATCCCTTATAAATATACGGGCGATTCTCTCATAAAACATATACAAGAAAAAAAATAAAAAGAATACCCAGAAATTCGTGCGCCTCCTGCAAATGTGAATGAACTAGAATTCGAACTTGGGACCTCGAATATCAATCACCATGCCCTTTGCCACTTGCACTAGGGACGGTTGGTAGAAAAACCACATACTCTATTAACCTATTGCTTCTAAATTTAACGATGAATTGTAGATTTTAACTCATTTGTAGCTCGATTTACCGCGGGTTTAGATCATTAGAAAACTTTCATGGACGATTCAAGAATACGTGAATCAACCTCTACGATCCGAAACTTATCGCGTTCTAGCGCAAGTCGCTTTCGTAAAAAATACAAACGAATACTTCCACTGCGTTTTACAATAGACTAGATTATTATGGATTATGAGCATATAGTGTTTTACAATAAACATATAGTGTTTTCGGAATATTACAAATCTTAAACAAACTCATTTGAAGGCTCATCAGTAATACTGTTTGAAAAAACATGAAGCCATTTTATTTTAATAATTTATTAGCATTTAAAGGTTGTGAGAATTTGAATATCAAATTAAATTTTCTCATTTCCAGAGCCCAACTATTCATTTGGATTTCAAAACTTCAAATTCATCTCGAGTTCTTTCTCAACTCCGAATCCAATCCAATCCAATACTTGTTATATTTATGTAATTTTATAACATTTATTTTATATATTAATGTTAGCTTGATATCTAGTTTGTCATCTAAATAAACTAGAAAAAGTGCGAGGTTTGTTGCTTTAGTTAGCAGTTTAAGTGAGATACAAACTTATGTGAAATTAAATGAACTGTAACGAATAAGTTCTGACTCTAGAATGCCAGTTTTTTATGTTTCATTCCCATACCAGTTGCCTTTTTTTTTGGGGTAAAAATATAGAAAATTTTTTGTAAATATTCACTTTTTCACTTTTTTACTTTTTTTTATTTAATTTTTAAAAATCTACATTTTACCTTCTTAAAATTTTAAAAAAAAATTCAAAAGGTTATGGTATTAATGGAGAAGGCGAAATGACCAAATTACCCTTAGTTTTTCTATAAAAAAATATTTTGTAATATATATATGTCATTTTTAATGGCATTTTTGATTTTTTTTAGAGAAAAAATATATTTTTTTGAGAGAAGGCATTTTCGATTTTTTTTTTTTTTTGAGAGAAAGGTAGCACACTACCCGCTTCATTTATTTCTAAAAAGAAATAAACTTGGTTGGAAATGTGAATCAACTAGGATTCAAACTCGGAACCTCGGGTACCAACCACCAAGCCCTTTTCTACTTGCGCTAGGGACGGTCGGTAAGGCATTTTCGATATTAATATAAGAAATTGATGGAATAGTGACAGAACCCTGACGGAGGGGGGCTAAATGTATATGTTAAATATAGATTTTCAAAATTCAAAATAAAAAATAATAATAATAAGTGAATATTTACAAGAGGATTTTCTCTATTTTAGTCTTTTTGTCTTCCTAATGGACCATATACAATCTCTTAATCTTGGGCCTGTTTTCTTGGACCAGCCCACTAGGAATTTGGCCTTTTTGCAGTGGCAATGCCTTCTTTAAAGTCTCATCATTGAATTTCCTTATGCTATGTTTAGATGTCAGAATAAGTTATTAAAAAATAACTTATTTCACCGACCGTCCCTAGCGCAAGTGGCAAAGGGCTTTGTGGTTGGTACTCGAGGTCCCGAGTTTGAATCCTAGTTGATTCACATTTCTAGCTAAGTTTATTTCTAAAATAAACGAAAAGGATAGCGTGCTACCTTTCTCTCAAAAAAAAGAAAAAAAGAAAAAAAAAAAAAAACTTATTTCGTATAAGAATTCTCTAGTATGATTGTAAGTAAAGAGTTTAATTTTCAATCCTTCAAAAGTCTTACTATCAATGAATTGGTAGAATAGTATATTTTACTAACGAGAAGAATTATCTTATAAAAAAAAACGACTTGAAGGTCGAACATAGTTTTCAATTCTAAATATTTGAACACACTTCTTATCAACAAAATGTACAATTATAACTTTAGTATAACTGAAAATGCATGCAGTTAAAAATTCAATAGTTACAACTGCATACATCTTGTTCAATTGAATGCTATAAAAAGTGATACAGCTATAGATAATTTGCTTTGTTGTGTGTAATTCTAAATTCGTATTATTTATGAAGTGGTGAGATTATCCCTAATGCAAAAGACTAATAATTTCTATTTAAGAATTGATTAGGAAAGTGGGTTTACCTTTCATTTACTCTCTCTAAAAGTTGCAATTGGAATTGTGTACAATTTGGCCGTAGATCCAACCGCTAGAAATGAACCACCTTGTATAATTTTAACTATAAAAGCTAGATTCAAATGCATCCAGTCAAATGTCGTATTTGAATCTGCATGCAGTTACAACTGTTATACATTTACAACTATACACACCTAAACATTTCCTAAAAATTGTCGTATATCGTTTATGCTACTTAAACATTCGGGTGTTGCGCATAATAGAAGGTATAGCGGACCGTCTCACCGTGGAGAGGCGCACTAAAAATCGGGTTCATTCGTACTATGATAGGATGATTTGGGTTCGCGAACCTGATACTCATATGCCTTCTCGTTTGTGAATTTATAGTGATGTTGACTATTTTCGTTGTAGAAGCAGGAATTGATATTAACAAAACTAGGTTTTGATAGACGATTCAAATTTGTAGCTCTATCAAAATTTCAAACGGGTTCTCCGAGCCAAGAAGACCTAATTGGGCTTGGGCTCTCCGTCGCGTTGGATTGGAAACCTTGGGGCTTGAGAAATTTTAAATTCCAAACTAAGCCCAAATTTTAAAAATTGGGCGAATATTAGTTGACCGGCCCAGTCCATTAGTTTGACGGGTCTCCAGAATTAAATACCTCCCACCTAACCCAAAAAAAAAAACCTCTACGAGTTATAATTGTTCTATAATTTTATGCACATAATTTTCTTGCGCACTTAATAATTTTGCCATTCATTAGTGGTGGAATAATTTCAGATCAAGTTGTCCAAATCATCCATCCCCGACAAATGGTATGTGTAGATGGGACCGTAGAAGAGTTGCGTCCTACTCTTGAGAAGCTACAACTCGTAAAATAAAAAATATACAATATATAGGTTAAATTACAAAAAATCTTTCTGTGAATACACACTTTTTCACTTTATTTTTTGTCATTTAAAAATCTACACTTTACCTCCTTGGAAAATAAAAAATATTCACTTTGCCCCCTGCCGTCAGTGTTCCGTTAGGGTTCCGTTTATAAAATATTATTATATATTTTTTTATACCCAAAATATCCTCCGCCTCCTCTTCTCAACGCAGCCGCCTCCTTCCTCGCCACCCATGCCGCTTCGCCCTCCTCCAATGCCTCGCCCTCGCCTACATCTCCGTCCGAGCCCGCGGACACCCCCTCGCTCACCTTCGTCGCCTCGCCTTCGCCCTTGCCCACCTCTCCATCCACGCCTCGCTCTCCTCCTTACCGTCGCCGAAATGGAAGGGCGACGAGGGTGAAGAAGGAGCAGGGGTGCAGACGAAGGACAAAATGGAGTCGAACCACGGCCGATCTAGGTGCGAAAAATAGAAGAGGAAAAACGGCGGATGAGCAAGATTGGAACTCATACACCCCTTCGTAGATTGCCACGTGGAATCACATGAGGGACACGTACGTACGTACTTGTGCTAAATTACAAATAGTTGGTGAAGGCATCGAAGGGACACGTACGTGCGCACTTCTCCGCTCTTTAAAATACAATAAAACCTAGTTAATTACAATAAAACTACTTAGCGTTGGTTATTTATTATCGACTAAGATAGATTTAAATTTTTGTCCTACGACAATAAGGTCAGAAGACTAATAAGTTGAGTAGAACGGTAATATCTCCATAATAAACCTAACGGTAAAAAAACTCAACAATAGAGCTAACGTTCAGATGAGTTGAGTCGGTCGAAATCTGTAAACGCTGTGGTTAAGCCATTCAAGACAATAAATGTGTTTTTCTTCTAAGCACGTGTTTAGAAAATAATTAATTAATGCTTACGTCCACACTTAATTAGTGCCACATATATATAATTTAATGATATTTTCTCGTTTTTTTTGCAGCTTCTTTGTGAATCGTCTAATAATTAAGAGGGTCAAGCCATAGTGATGCTTTTCTTTCTTTTTTTTTTCTTTTTTTTTTTCAAATAAGTACAACTGCCTCACATCTAATTACTGTGTCACTCCATTAAACAAAATTAAAGAAATTGTGAAAAATTAAATAAAAAAAAAAAGAGTGCCGGCTCCGGTTTGAAGTACATAATATATAGATATTATTGCCTACACCTGGTGCATCGATCTTTACATTTGGTACATTTTTGTGCATCGCACTTTACCAATATTCCTGTAATAAGACTAATTTTCGTTCGCTTTCTATTAGATAGTGATTTTTTGGATAATATGGTATTAAAGTCAGTTTACGCATCCTGCGTTCTAAGAGATTTTGCGTTCGATTCTAACATTCACCCACACTTCTCTAATTCTCAGTCTAATTCTTAATAATTTTCTATTAGATTGATCTTTTGGGTAACAAATCCTTTATTATTAATCGACAAATCGATCCAAGTATTTTTATTTCTCTTATGTTTTTATCAGGAGCAATGCTACTTCCCAAATTAATTATAAATCACACGTCCTATTTATTCTAAAGATGAAAAATTTTCATTAGTCACATTAATGTTTATTTCTCTAATATTATTATAAAAAAACTATGCAATTCATATAATTCAAAATAGATGTAATTAAATCGTACACTCCATCCAAAATGAGTGTATGTGCAGTATCTTTTTAAAAATTTAAGAAAAAGGTAAGGGGACCTAATCCATTGAACGATGACTATGTAAGTAATTTTGATATTTCAATTCGATATAAGATAAAATTGCATATATTTAAATTCAATAACATATCCAAACCACTTCCAAAATTTGGATGGTGCACAGGATGGACAGAGATACACCAGGTGTAAGCAATAATCTCTCACATAAAGGAGCGTTTGGATCCATTCAACAAATTGACCGATTCTTCTATGTTGACTGACCTATTTTGACCACATCAGACAAATACTCTTCCAAAACCACCACCAAAATTTGTCTCAAATTCCCGGAACACCAAACTCTGTAAAAAACCAATGAATATCATCCACGTGTCCAATATTCGCAATCCTCTATTCTAATTGGCTAATAGGAGTCAATCCTACGACGACCCACCACACGCCGCCACGTCACCCTCCCAACACCCCTACACACTTCATCTGACTTGGCTCCACGAAGCGGTACGTGGTCCCAAACACCGACGCGCACGGTAAAGTACGTGGATCAATGAAAAGTCGACACGTCAGCAGTTAAGTCGTGTTTGGTGTTCGAGTCGTTTACTGCATCCCACAACCCACCTCCATGGACAGGTTCAACAGAAGCTACCACGAGTTACTTTTCTTTTTTATTATTTATTTATTTATTTATTTTTGTCCGTTGTATTTTCTAGTCCTTTAACTTTTTTTTTCGCTTTTGTTATCATATTATTATGCACTCCATTACTCCATTGACTATGGGTGTAACAAATATTTAACGTGGCGTCCCATTTTTCTTCGTTGGCTTCATATATATATATATATATTAACATCTCACACCATTGATCACCTTGCTGATCACCTCTTGATCCCCTCTTCTCTCTCTCTCTCTCTCTCTCTCTGTAGATCACTTTACCTATATATAGAGACCACTCTCTCTCGTGCCCTCTCTTTAAAGATCTCTTTTCGCTCTCCCAGAACACACTAATATATATGGATCCCTTTGAACCGACAAAGGGGAGGCCGTCGCCGCGACGAGAGGTGCAAGGGCCCCGGCCAACACCTCTCAAGGTGCGAAAGGACTCCCACAAGATCAAGAAGCCGTCGGTGGCTCCAGCCCAGCCCCAGTATGGCGCTTTGCCAGTGCAGCAGCGGCCCCCAGTCATTATCTACACCGTCTCACCGAAGGTCATCCACACCCACCCTAGCGAGTTCATGTCGCTCGTCCAACGCCTAACCGGAGCCTCCTCCTCCGTCTCCGCCTCTGCTTCTGCCTCCGCTTCTGCTTCTACTTCTGCTTTTGCTTCTGCTTCTGATAAAGGGGGAGCGCTTTCGCCTGCAGCTAGGTTAGCTGTGATCGAGCGACCGCAAGGAAGAGTCGTCACACCGAAGGGCGACACGCCAAGTCAAGTCGACGGTGCGGTGGATGTACTCGATCAGCTAGGGTTTCAAGGTGGTGCAAGATTATTGGATAGAACCGGACCGTTTCCGGGGATCCTGTCCCCCGTCCCTTCGACCCTACCTGCGATATCTCCGAACTTCTTCTCGCCGCTCCCGGAAGTGAATTCCTTTAACTTCTTACATGAGCTAAGCCCAGCTTTCCATACTTTCAACAAGAGTATCATTTCTACAGAGAACAACAACATGACCATGGTTAGTCCCAGCTTTTTCTTAACAACTCCTTTTGCACCTTCCCCGAATGCTTATTGGGATCTCTTCCAACAATACCAAGATATTTAGTTTCCTCAAAGGAGAAAATTATGAAGGAGAAAAAGCATGTTGAGGAAAAGCATGTTGTTGATAGAAACAAAGGAAGGAGAGGCATGTGGACAAAGTTTAGGGCTTCATTAATTACTTGTGTTTATCACTTGTGGGTCCATGTGATAAAAAAACTCTAAACATTAAATATGATATTATACTAATCAAAGCCAGTTTATTAATTATATATATTTATATATGTTGATAGAGGTAGATACACCTGTAACACTGAAAATTACTCTATTATTTTCATTTAATAAATATACAAGACATTCACTAAGTCAAGTATGTAGGCTTTTATTTAATTTAGTTGGTCACCCTTATGTTCTCTTGTAGTTATTGGGCCATTAGTGCGGTGATCCAAGTAGTGCATGGAGCTTTCTTTTGTATTTTGTTCAAAGTTAATTTAATTATTATTATTTTTTGCAAGGTCTCCTTGCGATTACAATAATGTAATTAAGAAACGTTTCCTCAGTAGCGAAGTTTCTTATAAGATATGTGTACTCCATTTATATATGTTCACTATATTATCGTAGGATTGATATATGATCTTTTTGGATGTATGAATACATTGTTGAACATTTGTTTCCTAGCTAATTTTGTTTACTTGAGAGGCACAAAGTTGTTGTTTGATGGAGAATATAAAAGTGGATGTTCATAACCATATAGTACATACAATTTTTAAGTAGCTAGCTAGCTTTTCTCTATGTTTGATAAATCTTCTCGGAAATGAAATTAACTTGTGTCAGAGTTTGGTTCATATCGTCGTTATTTTTACTCAGCCTAGCTAGTCTTATCACCCGCTAGTCATGTCTAGCATGTGAAGTTGTTTGTGCCGCATTCTAGTCGCGTCTAATATGTGGATTGAGTTTGTATCGCGTATTAACAGTGATTTAATTTGTGAATCATGTGACTGAATTGTTCTCGTGCCACGTGTTAGTAGCGCTGTAAGCACGTGCCAAGAGGAGGTATTAAGAATATTGGTTTCATATTTGATTCCAAAGTAAATTAAGCATGGTCTGCAAATAATGTACAAATGTGTCGACATATATATATCAGATTGAACTTATAGAGCAATCAATTATTTCTTTGTAGCTTAGACTTTGATATAGAAATAAATAGTTGTTTCACATTAATTGTATCGAAGTAGAAGGTCTTGAGATAGTTTAACCTTTTGGTTTGATTCAAACCCTTTAATATGGTTTTAGAGATTGTAGTTAAGTTCAATTTCTACATTCAAACATTTTATGGCATATACTATCGTATGTTATCAATAATTTTGTTATCTTCTTTATTAACTTCAGTCAATGCACAAGACCAATGGCTCATTTGATCTCCATCATGCATGCACGTGAGCAGAAGTGTTAAGACTATTTCTCGATTATTTCCTGTCAGATCGATCTTTTAAATAACACATGTGATACAGTAAAACTAACTATAGAAATTAAATCTCCATACTTCATTAACCAAGAATATTATTTAGATAATTTGTTCCCACATAAAATTAAACATTCCTTTGTTGCAGAATTTTTGATCATTATGTCACTTCGGGATCAACAGGCTCCTCCATGTGTATAGAAAAGTTCTACTAGAACAGGCTCCTCCATGTGTATAGAAAAGTAATACTAGAGCAAGCACAGTATTGATTAATCAAATAAAGATGAGAAATGAACCTCCAAATTAAAGGTATTAAAGTTGATGCTATTTAAAAAATATTTGTTTTTTCAGAAAATGTAGCAAGTTACCCACTTCGTTCATTTCTTTAGAAATAATTTAATTAGTTAGAAATATAAAATAACTAAGCTTCGAACAAACCAGCAAGCCTTTAGCCAACTACCCAATAGTACGCTCAGTATTTATTTGATATTTGTTTAGAATACTTTTAGTACTGTTATGCATTTGTTAAACACTGTATAATTGTTGGGACTTTTTGTCGATCAAATTTATTAAGAGTTCACATGTGGACAGTCCCGTATCAAAAAATTAATAAAAGATTAAAGGGTTGGATATATATATATATATAGAGAGAGAGAGAGAGAGTTCACCTAGCTAGCTAGTATATTATTGATAATAAATGAATATATAATATTTATTATCAACTTTTTAATTCTTGGATTATTACTATTCCACCAACCTCCACTAAACCCTAAACCTTAGGCATCCAATGGTCAAAAGTTTGATAGTATATACTATTCTCGTACTATCAATAGTACGTAATATTCTAGCTCCTCTCTCTCATATATATATATAGTTGAGCTGGAATGCTATTAGTAACAAACGAGCTCCGTTGCCACCCATTTATTTTCGATGATGGAGCCTCCAAATCGACGATCGGCACCGTTGAATATGATATGTACCACTTGAAGCATCTAGAAACCAAATTTCATACGTTTTCGATATTGTTCTTTTGTCCATCAAGTGGACACAAAAATAAACGGCTGAAAATGAATATCCTTTAAAAAGTGATGATACGAGTCTTGTAATTAAGATCAAGAGTATAGATCTTGTTTTAAATAATTTTAAAAAATTTCTAACCAAAATTCAATTGATTTGGATATTTTCACGCCATTAAATAAGAAAACGTCTCATATGGACCATTAAAATGTGACGCCTCACTTCCTAGGGGTCACCCGTCTCTAGTCCTAGCACGCTTAACTCTCTTAATCTCTTGAGCCTAACCACCGCCCAAAATGCTATAGTCGGGTTAATAGTTTTAGCCCTATTATATCTTATATATAGGACTATCTGGGTCTCACATAAAATTATAAATTTTGAAACCCTTTAATCATTAGGCCAATGATGTCAAAAATTTTAAAATTTAATTTCTAGGTACTTCAAGTGGTATAGATCATGTTCAATGGTGCTGATCATCGATTTGGAGGCTCCATCATCGAAAACAAATGGGTGGCAACGGAGCCTGTTTGCTACCGATAGCATTCCAGTCTAACTCTCTCTATCTCTCTCTATATATATAGAGAGTTCGGCTACAATGCTATCAATAGCATCAAACACTTGTGCTATCAAGTTTTTCCCCATTAGATCTATCCCTTTAACCATTTCCACCCCTTAAATCATATTATTTCACCAACCACCCACTAAACCCTAGGTAACCACTATATATCATCCTAACCGCACATCCCTTTATCCAAGGACCGAAAACTTAATAGCACCGATGACTTCGTGTTATTAATTATAGTATTATAGCATATATATATATAAAGAGAGAAAGAGAGAGAGAGTAGGGCTGCTGTGTTATTAGAAGTACAGCAGTCCCTATACTCCTAAGTTTCTAACCACCCATCAAGCTTGATGGGTGGTTAGAAAGAGAGGAAGAAGAGAAATTGTCAATTTCTCCTCTCCTTAAATTTCTCTCCAACATCTCTTCTCTCTCTCATCCTAACCACCCATCAAACTTGATGGGTGGTTAGAAACTTAGGAGCATAAGGACTGCTGTACTCCTAATAGCACAGTAGTCCTGCTATATATATATATATATATATATATATATATATATATATGAGTCCAACTGCTATATTATCGGTAGCACGGAGGCCTCTGTACTATCAAGTTGTTTTCAATGATGCAGCTTCTAGATCGACGATCGGCTCCATTAGACTTGATCTACACTATTGAAAGTATTTGAAAACTAAATTTTATAATTTTTTACATCATTTACCTATCAAACGAGTAGTCTAAAAATGAACGGCTGAAAACAAAAATTTCATCAAAAATGATAATAAAAGACTTGAATTTAAGATCAGAGGTATTGACCTTACTCTAAATAGTGAAAAGAATTTTCTATAAAAATTTTATTAGATTGAATTGTTTTATACCGTTAAATTCACAAATGTATCACATCGATCATTAAAGTTGTCAATTTTGAGATCTTTTGATCACTAGCCAAATAATGTCGAAAAATTATGAAATTTAGTTTCCAAATACTTTCAGTAGTGTAGATCAAGTGAAACAAAGCCGGTCGTTGATTTAGAAGCCGCATCATTGAAAACACTTGGTAGCACAGAGGCTTCCGTGCTACCGATAGTATAGCAGCCTAGCTCTCTCTCTATATATATATTTGTGAGCTACTATGCTTTCAGAAACATAAAGTAGTTAGTATTTTCAACTTTTTGGCTCTTGAATAAAGAATATATTGTAGGGTTGGGATGATAGTGGTTACCCCTAGGATTGAGTGGTCCCTTTAGGATTTAGTGATCCCCCTAGAAAAAAAAAATATTAATTCAAGGGCTAGAAATGGTTAAAGAGGTTGATCCAAGGACTAAAAAGTCGGAAGCACCAACTTTTTTACGCTTCCGGAAGCACCATAGGCGAACTCTATATATGTGTGTATATATATATAGTACATCTCCTGCACTTTCGAAAGTAAGGAGGCCTCCGTACTTGTAAGTTATTTTTGATGATGGAACATCCGATTCGACGATCTGCTCCGACGAAATCAAAAAAATATAAAATTTGGTTTCTACATAGTTCTAATAGCGTAGATGATACCTAACGGAGCTGATCATCGAATCGGATGTCCCATCATCGAAGACAACTTACAAACACGGAGGTCTCCGTGTTTTCGAAAGCGCAGAAGCCTATCTCTCTCTCTCTATATATGTATATATAATTAGACTGATATATTTCTAATAGTACTAAGTCCAATGGGTAGAAATAATCAAAGAGGTAGATTTAATGGTGAAAAAAACTTGTAATACCCTAGTGCTATTAGAAGTACCCAAACTGGACTCTCTCTCTGTATATATAAATAACCTTATATATATATATATATATATTTATAGAGTAGGGCTATTGTGCTATTAATAGCACAATAGCCCTTGTGCTATAGACTTTTTAGCCACCCATCAATTTTGATGGGTGGTTGAGATGAGAGAGAGAAGAGAAATTGAAGAGAAATTTAAAGAGAAGAGAAATTGAGACATTCAATTTCTCTTCTCTCTCTCATCTCAACCACCCATCAAAATTGATGGGTGGCTAAAAAGTCTATAGCACAAGGGCTATTGTGCTATTAATAGCACAATAGTCCTACTCTATATTTATTTATATATATATATATATATATATATATATATATATATATATATATATATATATATATATATATATATATATATATAGTCCGGCTACTATACTCTTATGAGTATATGCTTCTTTGTATTCATAAGTTTTGGGCCGTTAGATCTACTCATTTTACCATTTTTATCCGTTAGATTATACTATTCAACCAACCAACCATTCAACCATTTATCATCCTAACCGGGGACCACTATCATCCTAACCGCACATCCCTTCATCCAACGGTCGAAAACTTATGAGTACAAAGGGGTCTATACTCATAAGAGTATAGTAGCCTTAGCCTATATATATATATATATATATATAGAATTGAGCTCCTATGCTTTTAAAAGCACCAAGCAATTGGTGCTTGTAGATTTTTAACCCTTGGATTAAGAGATGGACGGTTAGGATGATGTGGGCCCCCTAGGGTTGAGTGGGTGGTTGGTTGAATAGTATAATCTAACGGGTGGAATTAATCAAAGGGGTGAATCTAACGGCATAAAACTTACAAGCACCAAGTACTTGGTACTTTCACAAGCACCATAGCCGGACTCTATATATATATATATAGTTGAGCTAGAATACTATCGATAGCAAACGGGCACTTTTGCCACCCATTTGTTTTCGATGATGGAGCTTCCAAATCGACGATCGGCACCGTTGAACATGATCTAGAGCATTTAAAGTATCTAGAAACCAAATTTCATATTTTTTCGATATTATTTTCTTGTCCATCAAGTGGACAAAAAAATGAATGGTTGAAAATAAATATCCTTTAAAAAATGATGATAGGAGTTTTGTAATCAAGATCGAGAGTATAGATCTTGTTTTAAATAGTTTAAAGAATTTTCTAACAAAAATTTAATTGATTTGGATATCTTTACACCGTTAAACAAGAAACGTTTCATATCGACCATTAAAATTATAAAATTTGAAATCCTTTCATCATTAGGCCAATGATGTCGAAAAAGTATGAAATTTGATTTCTAGATACTTTAAATGCTCTAGATCATGTTCAACGGTGCCGATCGTCGATTTGGAAGCTCCATCATCGAAAATAAATGGGTAGCAAAAGTGCCCGTTTGCTATCGATAGTATTCTAGCTCAACTCTCTCTCTCTCTCTCTCTATATATATATTATAAAAAAAATAAAATAATATAAAAATATTTAACAAAAAAAAGTTATCTGTCATTTATTTTACGTAAGAAAAAGGGGAAACAAAAATTTTTTTCCCCACCAAAAAGTGGGCATGTAAGCGTACCCTAATTTAAAATATATGTTTTTATATAATATATAGAAGATAGTATAGATAGATATGGATATATAAAAAAAAAAATCAAAAACCCGAGTTTCAAACTCTCAAAAAATAAAAAAATAAAAAGTTCGTCGATTTTCTTCTTATTTTTATCCTGAAATTACGTAATATACAGCGACTCTCTGAATATTTCTATTCTAAAAATTAAAATAACATCTCTTTCAACCAGTAATTATCTACCAACAATCCAAACTTACCTAATCCATATTTTTACTCTTCCACCCATACTTATCTACTTACGATCCATACTTATTTAATCCATATTTTTATTATTATATATTATTTTCTAATATAATCTTCTTAAAGAAAGTATCCCTATCCACCTAATATTTTGATTTTGAAATTATACTAATCTCTATTATCCATTCTTATCTATATTTTTATGCTTTTATTTTATTTTTTTATTTTTTAACTTATATTTTGAATTTCGAAATTATACAAACTACCGTCTCTTCCGTTCATACTAATCTAATCTATATTTTTTTAAGGCTAAATTACATATATAAAACTCCCCTGTTAATACCCGCTTGAAAAATAAAAAATGTTCACAGGGGGATACGGTGTGACAAATGACCAAAATGCCCTCATCTTCTTCATCTCCTCCTCCCCAATCTTGTTCATCCCGCATCCCGCACCCTCGCCCGCGCCTCCCTTGACCCCAACTTCGACTTCGTGCGAGGGCGAGGCGGCGGAGGGCGAGGCGGCTGTGGAGGGCGAGGCGGCGGCCGAGGGCATATGTGTGGGCATGGATGAAGGTTTCAGGGGTATTTTGGGTATAAAAAATAAGATATAGACGGAACTCTAACGGAACACTGACGGCGGGGGGCGAAGTGAATATTTTTCAATTTTTAAGGAGGCAAAATATAGGTTTTTGAATGACAGGGGGAAAAATAAAAAAGCGGGTATTGACATGAGGTTTTCTGTAACTTAGCCTTTTTTTAATTATATAATATATTCTTATCAACCTGATATTTCGAATTTCAAAAAATTCCATTTAAGGACTAATAAGGCGTAAGAATTAGTCTCATAAATTTCTTTTTTTTTAAAACTAAAAAACAAAAGGGTAAGTAAACTCTTTTGGCCCTTGGATTGATGGTTGTAAAGATTACAATCCCCGAGATTGTAAACTTAGTATTTTTCTTAATTAAAATGCTATAAATAAATCTATATATACAATTTTTTTTTTTGAAAAAAAGAAAAAAATAAAGGAATCCTCACCCTGGTCATTTTATCAAATACAATTACAATAAATTAATGAAATTCATATCTCAAAGTCAAAATTTGGGAATAGAAAAGCAACTTTGATACATTTGGGTGGTCATGATAATAAAGAAAGGTGATCACTTATAAATATTAATTAAAAAAATTTCATAAATAAAAAGGGCAATTTCAAATGTGCCTTTCAAAAGTCATAAAATATCATAGATACCCCTTCAAAATTATCAATATTATTTTTGCCACTATAAATTACTGAATTATATAAAAAATGCTCTTAATCACATTGATTAAGAGTTTTAGACTAATTTGCCCCTATTTATACCTAATTATAAATAATTATGAGGTATTATTTTGTGTTAGAAAATTTATTTCTCACGGAAAAATGGCTCATAATTGTTTATGATTTAGCTTATAAATCCTTTTTTGTCTTCTTAAGTTTATTATTTTTTAAAAATTCAATATTATATGGATTTCATGTTGATCTTAATTAAAAATTAATTAAAACTAAAAATATATATTATTGTTTATTGTGAATCCAAGTTTCTAATTAAAACTAAAGTATGATTTTTTTATTTACTATTTATGTAGTTTAATTAATTTTAATTAATTAATTTAATTTAGTATATATTTAATTATATTTATAAAGTTTTCAGGCAAATTAGTTAGTTTTTGTTATATAAACTATAAAATGTTATGTGTGTGTATAGAGGGTACACTTACACACTCGGTGCATATTTTTATTTCTTTCATAAGTGATAGTTTTATGTAAATTTCATTTCTTTGTAAAAGTGTATGTCCATAAGCTGTTAAGAGAAAATTTTACTTGGAAGATTCAAATTTTTAAAAAGATTAAATTAAATAAAATCGTTCTATAAATATTTGCTTTTTCATTTTTCTTCCCTGACTTTCAAAAGCTTACATTTTGCCCCCTTAAAATTTCAGAAATATTTTCAGAAAGATACAACGTTACTGGAGAGGGCAAAATGACCAAATTATTCTTACTTTTTTTATAAGAAAAAAATATTTTTTAATATATTTCTGTCATTTTGAAGGGTATTTTCGGTATAAATTGTAAAAAATGGATGGAAAAGTGATGAAAACCTGACGGAGAGGGTCTAAATGTAATAACTTGAAATGTTGAGAAGGTAAAATATAAATTTTTAAAAGTCACGGAAGAAGAGTGGAAAAATGAATATTTATAAAAGAATTTTCTGTAATTAAGCCTTTTAAAAATTTACTCATGGGAGCGTTTTCATGGGATACCACTCCATCAATCTATGTGACTTTAATTAAAAAAGAAATAGGTATAAAAAAATATCGTTGTATTATTCTCCACTACTTCAAATTTTTAGAAACAAATGATTATGTCAAATTATTTTATATAATATTAGAGATGAAAATGTTAAATTCGAGCTCGGTCACCCTCCTATCTTCATTTAACTTGATAATTAATGTAAGTTTACATTTTGGATTTATACAAAAAAAAAAAAAAATCTCAAGCTCATATATAAGAGTTTTGAATATAAAATATCAAAAAATATCATTCTCTATCGGTTTAAATTTTTTTAAGGTAATAATTATTTCATGTCTTTTTAGAGATGGAAGTTGACTTCAAGAAACTCTTGAAACTAGGAATGATTTGGACCGGCCCAATAACAACCAAATAATTTTACATCAGATGAAAAAAAAATTATAATAAAAAATATAAGATATCTGGAATCATAGTATTAATAGTCGGGCTAAACATTTTGAGCCACTGATTTGGATCCAACGAACTATTAGTGTGAAGTGGGTTAGGTCGTTACAGTTGGTATCAAAGCTGAATACTAGCCGTAAGTATGAGAACCGAATACTATGCAATATAGGGTCTAAACGAGAAAAGTCTGTAACGCCTCAATAATCTCACATCAGATGACAAAATAGCTATGACTGAAAGTATAAAAGACCGAAAACCCCTAATAATAATAACTGAGCTTAAGTATTTTGTGCTAGTGGTTTAAGCTCAACGATTTATTAGTACTAATGGGCTGGGTTTTATAGGCTCTGATACCAAGTTAGCTAATAGATCGATCAAGTGGAAAACAATCCGGTATTAATCTTAACATTACAGATGGCGAGCAGATCTCACATCGAACAATCCGTTAGCCAATAGATCGATCTAGTGAAAGACAATCCAGTATTAATCTTAACATTACGGATGGCGAGCAGATCTCACATCGAACGATCCAGTACTAATAAACCACAAATTGAATGCTATTTATGGCTTTGGGGCACTTTTTATGATACTCATTTTTTGAGTGAAATTGCTATATAGTGAATAACTATTAATCAAGTGCCTATTTCAATGCACTCCTTTTCTTTTTAATTAGACATTAAATTTCACTCTGCCTTGATGTTAAAACATCACTAATTGATGGCAATACTCATCTATTTACACACTCCACAGGAGCCCACAAACTTGCATGGTTGCACACCAAAGTTGGCATTTTGTCACATATTTTAGAGTGGAAATTAGAAAAACTACTAAAAAATGTTGGATAATTAAATGAGATCATTTCGTGCGCAGAAGCTTTATAAGCATAGGATTTTAAAAAATCTGCGTCCGATTCAGAATGATTGTATTAAGCTGTAGCTTCTTGCATGAAGTTCCATGTATTTATAAATTTATCCACACATCAACAATCTAAGTTCTTAGCTGGTATTATGGCCGACTTATTATTATTATTTTTACAAATAAAATTTCTATACAAAATAATATAGAAGGAAATGGTGTATCGCTTGCCATCTTGCATCCAAGTAATATATTTAATAACAAAAAGTAAAAATTTGGAACTATATTATTATTTTTTTATTCTAAAATATTTTTTAAAAAACTAATGTTTAATATTTTAAAAAATAAAATAAAAAGAGAGTGATTCTAATATTATTATGTAGTGGATCCAAAACGGAGAACATGAGAAATAAATTTATACAACCAGTAGATTAATGCGAAATGAATTTATACAATCAGTAGATTAATGCCACGCAGAACACCTAGTTGCAGCAAACTTCTACAAGCGTCACTAAGGGCCCGTTTGGATTGGTGTAAGTGGGAGAGTGGAACTCAAGTTCCATTACTTTCGATATTTGTTTTGATGTAAGTCAAAAAAATAATGTAACTCAAGTTACGTTAGACCTCCACTTCACCTACTCTCGATTTTTCCTTCTAAATGCCGAACTCGACTTCCACCACACTCAACATTCTCTAAAAAATTTATTAAAAAGTATAATCTAAACTGTACTTCCTTTACAATGAGTTAAAATTACCTTATTTATAATAAATTAGCATTATCTTTAAAAAATAATAAATTTTTTAATTATTTAATAGGTTGAATTTTATAGAATAAGTTTACTATTATATTCAGGAGATAACGGGATCCACTTGCTTACATCAAAACAAACAATGCAACTCAAAAAATTAATTTTACCAGCATCAAGTTACCCAAAACAAACAAAAGAAGTGACTGAATTTAACTTTCAGACTATACAAGTTACGTCAAAATAAACAACAGAAAAATAATCACACTTCAGGAAAACTCAAACACCTCTGCACTCGAGTTACGTTGGATCTAAAAATTCGTCAATCCAAACGAGCCTTAATAAGGGGTTGTTTGGTTTGGTGTAAGTGGAGGGGTGTAACTTAACTTCCGTCACTTCTGGTGTTTATTTTGTTGTAAGTAAAAAAAAATAATGTAACTCAAGTTACGTAAGACCTCCCTTCACCTACTCTTGACTCCCCCCTTTAGAGTATCGAACTGAAATTTCACCACACTCAACTTTTTCTAAAAAAATTATTAAATATTAAAATCTAAACTTTACTTCCTTTAAAATGGATTAGAGTTATTTTTTTCTACAATGGATTAAGATTACTTTCATATAATAACGAGATATTTAATTATTTAATAGGTTAGATTTATAGGAGTAAGTTCACCACTATATTTAAAAGATAACGGGATCCACTTAAATCAAAACAAACAACAAAAAATAATTATACTTCAGAAAAATTTAAATACCTCTATATTTAAATTACGTTGGATCCAGTGATTCGTCAATCCAAAAGCTCCCTAAAGAGAATCCGCAGGGATAAGTGGACTCGGTCTAATCTATGACCGGGTCTAACCACGGTTAGAATCTTTGTCGTATTGGATGAGCCCGGTTGGTCTACTACGAGTCAAGCATTAACTCCACATCTTTACAGGAAATTTTAAGTTGAATTTTATTATCCCCATCTCCATCATGCTTTGAGATTCGTATAGTCTATACGATGGATGGTGAATAAGACCATCGCAGACACTGATTGTTCTTATAAAATTTTTATTCAATAATTATATACACGTAAAATATCCGTACTATTTAATGAGTTTCATGAGATTCACATAAATAAAAGTGAATATCCTGAATTCTATATTATTTTAGTTCTGTGCATGCGTACAATTCCGGAGGCATAGCATTTTGCAAGTAGAATGAATTTAAACTTTTATTCGAATAAATTTGATATTTAGAATCTCATTCTACAATGAATTTAATTGATTTAAATAATTGATTAAAATAAATTAATTACTAATATAGTTAATTTTAATTTTATAAATCATAGTTAATTGAAACAGAGGTGGATGCAAAACCTTTTGTGTCCTTTACGAACCTATTACATATGTAATGAATTATTCACAGCTTATAAATCACATGAAAACCTTGTTTCTCTGCCCCAAATCCTAGATTTTTTTTAAAAAAAAATTGAATTGCAATTTGTTAAATCCATTATTTGGGATGGAAACTTAAGTTATTCAGAAGGATTTTTGTAGAATTTTTTATAATATAATAATTCTCATCCAATTTTCATAATTTAATATAAGATTTAGTGAGAATAAATTTGCTTTTATAACCCCGAAATAGTCTTCTGTGTATCTTTTATTATGTCTTTTTATTATATCTGAGGATGAAATAGAAAAAATAATTACATTAAAATAATTTCTTGTTTTTATAACGTAACAAAATCAAATAAATTCAGTTAAACTTTAGTTTAATAGAAACAAATTTTTTTTATTTCTGAATAATATGTAATTTATTAAATTCAATCTAGATTTGGTGCTAAATTAAGTAAAAATGTTGGCAATCACTTTTATGGCTAAAGAATTAAAAAAAGCAATAGATAATTCCACCTTAAATCTCTAACCTCTACCCATATTTTTCACTTAGGTCCCTAACCTATTTTTTTCTTTTTTTTACTATTAGCCTCTGTCCTTTATATTTTATTTTTATTAGGTCTTATATTAATTTTGATAAAATAGGCCATATTAATTCTAATATAAAAATCTTGCCTACTCATAATAGATCACGGTTACAATCTGATACTTTTTCGTCAATTTCGACACCAACTTATTTGAATTTTTTTTAAAATTTAATGGCATGCTAAGTTTATTGTCAAAAATACTGAACACTTAAGATAAATAATATATGTCTTATATAAGGTCAAGATGGTACATATGCACGACAATACTCAGATGATGAGATTAGGCTCAAGGCAATGGGTGCGTATACAAGATAGAGTTTAGGACCAAAGTAAAAAAATAGATAAAATTGAAAACCAATTGTGCAATTAAATATAATTGCGGAAAACAAAAGTTATAGATGAAAATTGCTGGTGCGTACACAAAAAAATAATTTAGGTACTAAATTAGAAGTTAGATGGCCTTTTTGCATAAAAAATCCACTAGTTTTGGGCTTTTGCAAAATTGGGTCGCTATTTTCGATTTTGCAGATTTGGTCCGAATTTTCAGTAAACTGACCAAAATACCCTTGTTATTTTTTCTCTCTCCTCTTTTTTTTTTCTCTCCGAAGAAGGCGCCCCTGCGCCCCCGGCGCCCGCGCCCGCTTGGGCCGGCGTCGCTCGGGACTGCGGCGGCGAGCGGCGGGGCCCGCAGCGCCGGCGCCGACCCTGCCGCTCGCCCCGTCACGGGCCCCGTCGTCGTCGTCGTCGTCCTCGTCCTTCTCCTCTGAGGCCTCCTCCTTGTCGTCGTCGTGCTCCTCCTCTCTGCCTCCCCCCGATTCCGAGCGCTTCCTCGAGATCAGCCCCGCGTCGCGCGCCCCGGAGAGGGAGGTGACTGGATCCGAGTTTGGTTGGGGAGAAATGATGCAACAAGGAGAAATGGTGTAACGAGGAAGAAGAAGAGAAAAAAAATGGTGTAATTTTTATCTAAACAGTGTAACATTATTTTAACAGTGCAAATTACACTCTTTGAGATAAAGATTACATTTTTAGACCAAAATTGCACTCTTTGGATGAAAATTATACCATTTCTTTTTCTGTTCTTATTTCTCGTTGCACCATTTCTCCTCGTTGCACCATTTCTCCTTGTTGCACCATTTCTACCCAACAAAACTTGGATCCGGTCACCTCTCTCTCCGGGGCGCGTGGCGCGGGGCGGATCTCGAGGAAGCGCTCGGAATCGGGGAAGGCGGGGAGAAAGAGCACGACGACGAGGAGGAGGCCTTAGAGGAGGAGGAGGACGAGGACGACGACGGGTCCCGTGGCGGGGCGAGCGACGCCGGCAGAGGCCCCGCGTTGCTCGAGACGGCGGCGGCGGGGCCTGGCGCCGGCGCCGCGGGCCCCGCCGCTCGCTGCCCCCGTCCCGAGCGACGCCGGCCCAAGCAGGCGCGGGCCTGCGCGGGGGGCGCCTTCTTCGGAGAGAAAAAAAAGGAGCGAGAGAAAAAAAAAAAGAGAGAGAAAAAGTAACAGGGATATTTTGGTCAGTTTACTGTAAATCCGGACTGAATCTGTAAAATCAAAAATAATGATCCAATTTTGCAAAAGCACAAAACTAGTGAATTTTTTATGCAAAATGGCCAAATTAGATAAAATTAGAGATAAATGGTGTAATTAATTAAAGATTAAAAATATAAATAGTGGAAAAAAAAAGGTAGAGACGAAAATGAAAAATGGGTTAATATTTGGGGACCAATTTTGGGCCGGATTTTTTTTTGCTGACGTGGTGGACTGGGTTTAGGATATTTCCGTGAGCCATTGACTAGGGCATATATATTTATCTCATCCTCTATCGAATAGGAAATATCGAGAGCTCCTTGAGGCGACGACGCGCCTCCCTTTTCCCCAGCCTAGGGTTACTTCGACGCGAAGAATCCATCGATCTCGATCTCGATCTCGATCTCTACTTTGATCTAATTCTAAGGTAGATCACATCGTCTCCGATCTCCTTTCTTCGTTTTTTTCTCTTTTCTTTCTGATTTTTTTGGCTGTCGATTATATCTGCTTCTTATCATCTATTTTTTTGCTTGTTTTGGTAGGAATTTTTTGTTCTTTTGAATTTTCTTAGTTTGTTTTTAACGTTATTTAACCTAATTAATCATGTTCTTCAAGTTTGTGATGTGGAATCTTAGTTAGGGTTTCAGATCCGAGCATTTGGTTGCATGGCACTGTGAATTTGTGCTATTTTGATTTAAAATGTTAGGGTTTGTGATTGCGATGTGAGTTTGAAGGTTGTTCTGATCCGAGATCCTTGGTTGCTTCACCTTGATCTGTATCAATTTTAATTTTGAGTGGTAATTCCAAAACTGGAGATGGAAAAAAAAATTGGAAATGGTGCCCTATCGCTATTATCTATTCAGTTAGTATTTCGTGCTGTTATAATTGTGTATTATTCTTATGCAATAGCTATTGTGATACAATTTTTACCGTATCTATAGGGATAATTTATCACTTTTTGGAATTGAACCTCCTTGAAGAGATAGTTGTGGAAAAGGCAGAGGAAAAGAGAAGAAAGGAATAGGAATGAGATTATGGAAAGAAATCAGTTTATTCCATTCATAATTGATCAAACCCTAAAAGAACATATTAGTAGGCCCTAGGCCAAAATTTTGATTTATTGAAACAATGAAAATGCCCTCAATATTTGATGTGACTTTTTAAAATAACGCTAATCTAAGGACCTGTAATCATATTGCAAGCTTTCTTTTGGGTGTTCACTTTGTGCTCATAAGTTTTACAAAGCAATAAGCAGTTTGTGACCGGAGTTAAAATTTGGTTGCCATGGTTCTTGAAGGCAGTAAAGGAGATTCGTTGAGTTGGTTGTTTGATCTTTTCTCAAGATAAGCATTTTATTCAACCTAGTCGAGCTGTAGTGCAGTCGCTTTTAAGTTAGTAATGACTTATACTAGTAGGAAGACATTGTCTTTGATGAGTATATTTTTGCCTGAACACTTGATACGAGGGTGTACTGATAAATGCAAAGATACGGCTTCTGAACATACTTTGTTAGCGTGAGAAAGAAAGTTGCCACTCGATCTTATGATGTTTTTCTCTGATTCTTCTTTTTGATTGTTATGTTAATTTTTTTGCATATCTAATGGTTTATATTGTAGCTTATTATTTGATTGCTTATTTTATTATCTGTTCGTGCCGTGGTGGGACCTACTTTTGAGCTTATAACTGTAAAGGCTGAGAATTTAATGCGGCAACGGAAAATCCTAAATGATTTTATACAACTTTGTAGTAAAATCTCAGTTGGTTTTAGATGTTTGAGTAACTATTGTTGGTTTCCAATGTCAACTGTGATAGTATGTGGCCAACTCACTTTTGGTGGAAACAATGGTAAGTTGCTGATGATAGTTTCAACTTTCATTTTGTATGTTGGATGTTATTAGCTAAGTCGGTTTTTGTATTGTTGGTTTCACTTTATCCTTATTAATGGTTTTTTTTGCCAGCAGATTATTTAGTTGAAACATGTCAGATACTGAGGAGTACCGCTGTTTTATTGGGGGCCTTTCCTGGTCAACAACTGATGGAGCTTTGAAGGATGCATTTGGCAAATTCGGCCACCTAACTGAGGCGAAGGTAACATACAGGATTTACTTACTTGAAGATCATGCGATAGCTGGCCTTTTTTCTTTAATATGTTTTAAACTTCACACTTCATAGTGTTTGTCTTTCAGCACATATAAATATATGCAAACATGCATAAACATAGTGCAATTTTTTTCACCACCAAGTGTTGTTATTGTACTTTCCATAGAACTTGCTCAAAGTAAGGGGTAGTATATCCTTCATGGCCTCTTGTATAGGGTCTGCCTGCTAAAATACTACCTTGCGCTTCGTTTTCTGTCAAGGCATTTACTAATCTTGTTTGTCGGTCTACAACACTATATAACCGTGGATAATTATGACTAGATTACTCACAATTTTTTATGAACAAAAGAAAAATATTGTGCTTGGTGTCATTAAACTATATAAGCACATCATATATTTCTTTTTATCCGCCTCTACTCGATTGTATTTCAAATTTCTAATAATAAGCAGCATAGAGTTGATGCTTGGGGCCTTTTTAGATGCATGAATTTCTTGGTCAGCATATTTCTTGTGTTTACTCAAATGGCATGTAATGAATAGTTGATGGAGAGTATGAAAAGATATCTATAACTGTATAATAGATACTATCTCTACATCTTCTTCCTTGGAGTACAATGCATTATCTCGTAGATGGAGTGTAGTGTTCTGAATTATGGAACTATTAAGACTTCACAATGGCTGAGAAATCAAGATGCTATGTAGTTATTACAAGAGAAAATTTTCATACAAAGGTTATCACTGGAATACTCATCCAGACATCCAAGCTGGCTTTGATCTTTTTATTTTTCTTTTACATACGTTGAGCTCTAAAGTTAGAGACACATCAATTAGATTTATATTGTTGGAACAATGGATCTGCTTGTCACAGTAACCTCTTTTTATTTTCCATCCCTTTTGGGGTTCTTGCTGCATTCGGTCGAGATCCCATTTCATTCATTTCTGTCAATCTGTAGGTCGTTCTCGACAAATTCTCTGGTCGATCTCGTGGTTTTGGCTTTGTAACTTATGATGACAAGAAAGCCATGGAAGAAGCCATTGAAGCCATGAATGGTATGGATTTAGATGGAAGGTCTATCACTGTGGACAGAGCTCAGCCACAAGGACCTGGCCGTGACCGTGATGACCGCGATTATGGCCGCGACCGCGACCGCGACCGCGACCGTGGTCGTGGCCGTGATCGTGGCCGTGACTTTGGTGGTGGGGGGCGTGGATCAAATGGTGGAGAGTGCTTCAAATGTGGCAAGCCTGGCCATTTCGCCAGGGAGTGCCCATCTGGGGATGGTGGAAGAGGGGACAGATATGGTGGTAGAGATGACAGGTATGGCGGCAGCAGCGGCGGCAGCGGCGGCGGCGGCGGTTACAGTCGTTATGGACCTGACCGTGGCGGTGAAAGGTATTCTGGGCGCAATAGGGATGGTGGGGGCCGCGGTGGGGGAGGGGATCGATACAATCGTGATAGGTCCGGTCCGTATGAACGTCCCAGTGGAGGAGGCTACCGTTAATGGTGCATGCTAATTTAGTCAGGTACAGAGCATCTATTATTGTTGCGATGCATATAGTTTTCTCAATATTTATTCTGTTATTTTCTTTTCTTGAAATTTTGTAGCCAAGAGAAAATGCCGTTCTGGTGCTCTTACAGCGATGGACCTAGTTCCCAATTTCAGTTTGCTTTCTTCTGCTTTCAGTGTTCTGCGGTGGATTTTCCAGGCATGTCGTTCTTTTGATCCAAGGGGGCTTGGTTGGATTCTGCCGGTTCAGATGTGATTGTTACCTTAGAATTGTGTTTAGATCTGGTGCCATACACTTTTTCTGTGACCTGCTACTGGCTTTTGGTCTTTGAATATTTGAATGTCACTGTTGGTGTTGGATTTTGGATGATTTCGTGCTGCATTGTGCGTCGATTTTTGGATCCTTCGTAAATTTCTCGCTGGGTCTCTATGGGGTACCAAGTGGTATGGCCACCTCAATGAATGGGATTCATTTTGGACTGCCTTTGAGAAATATCTGTAAAAGAGAAGGTTTGCCTTTCTCTCAGCAGTGTTTAGCTCTCTCCAAAATGCAGCTTTGAACCCCATCATTGTGGCAGAAAAGCCTGGTAATTTTTTATCTTTTGTTTTTCTTGCCTTAGTTTTTGGTCACTTTCTTATCCTTGAGTAATAATGGTTGTCTTAAACATTTTGGCAGGCTATGATTTTGGCTTACCTAGTTCTAATGCTTTACTGTTTGGACATGGTTTCTGCCTATTTCTGCCCGACATTTTCCAAGATGACAATTGCCCGTAACTCAATAAGCACTGATAGTTGATCGAAACTTTATCTATTTCGTCAAGCTGGATTTCAATCCTAGTAATGCAGCCTGAGAATTTTATCAAGATCCTTGAGAGCCTCGGCAAACATTGTTTCTGTGATACAGTTCCTTCTATATTTTGTTCCCATGGTACCGGAAAAAGTAGCCCTTGCAATCCAAAGCTCTCTTATCAAGTCTGTGTACTTCGTTCCTGAGTTACTTGCTCGGCATTCAGACCTAGTTTGGGAGTGCTTCCCTAAAGTAACAGTTCAGTGCTTTAGAGCTTTGAAATAAGTGGGAAACGCTTTATTAGAGGTTCGCACTGTCTTCCAATACTACGGGATGTTGCTCAGACTATCCAAGAAGCACCACCAATTCGTAGAATTGGAAAAGTGGAGCTCTAAAGTGCCTTCTTATGTTTTTTTGGAGCTCTAAAACATAAGGCTGCTGCGTTAGCTATAGTGTTCCCAAACTAGTTCATAGTTCCTTACTTCCCATAGTTGGAGAATTTGGCTCTTTTGTGACCGGATTCGTTCTGTCCCCCGATGATCACTACCTTTTGGTCCTTTGTACGAACAGCTGGAAAGTATGGGCTCTGGGTTTTCATCCTTACTAATGTCCTAAATTCGCGAGAGTATAAAAGACACTGACCTGCAATAGGAGACTGATCTTTGTGGTTCCAAACTGAAATGCGAATCTCTTTCTACGCAACACAAGAGCGTGTTTCAGTCACCTAACTTCATTCTGATAATTCTGTGCCTACATGTGGTGTTTCAGTCACCTAACTTCAATTCTGATAATTCTGTGCCTACATGTGGTGATGCTTAAATCGGTAATAATATAGTTGAATTTGCAGTATTTTGCTTTGGTTTATATATGCTCCGGGAGAATGTGTGCTTGTTTAATGTTTTCTTGTAGTAGTTTGTTAATTTTTTTCGTGTGTTCATGTGTGCTTGTAGCAATTCAATTTCTTAGATCGTGTATGCTATCTGCTATGATTCATTCATATCACTTATCAAGTTGAAACTTGATACTGCTATCTCTTCGCATTTCTTCTTACAAGGTCATGTCATTCTGCTTGGTATCTACTTGGTTTGCTTCCCATTTTGTTGGGCTGAAAAATGGCCCAGAGGCATTTTATTACCTACTTAGCTTGCTAGGATGTGTGAATCAAATTATCGGTAGCAGTGAAGTTGCATAGAAGTGCAATGTTCTTGCTTCATCTGGTGTTCAAGTAGTGTTTTAAACAAAATACTGTACTTTTTCGAGATCCTAATAGAGTATTCTGCATTGGATTAACCTTAATTGTTTGCTAATAAGTACCGGCTCGGTGTTCTTTGTGTTATTTCCACATTTTAAGGGTGCCTTCGGTTGATTATGGACCGGTATATATGTTTGTGCGCGCATATCGTATATGCTTTGTTCTTTGCTTGCCAAGTCCATTTACAGCTTTATCTGGTATCCTGTTGTATACCACAATGTCGCGGAGTCCCTTCGGAAAAACCTGCAAGCAGATAAGTGCAAAACTTTTCTTCTCTTTGAGGGTAAATAACACCATTGATTGAGTTTCTTGCATGGTTTTGCTAAAGCAGTTTAACCTTCGATCCTCGTGAGGGAAAATGCTTTGCTCACAGCATTCTACTAGCAATGTAGAATTCCTGGAATCTCTGATTGAGAGAAAATGAAGGTTTAGGTAAAAGTTTAGGGCTCGTTTGATGTTTGATATTGAGGTACATCTAACGATAATAAAAAAAATAGATTTGGTGGGAAAGTATATAGGGATATATTTTTTCGTTTTTCGATGGGATCGTAAAAAATATATCGTAACCAATTTTTTACGATATGCGGAACGCGCGCGACTCAAAAAAAATAAAATATAGCGGGCTAGTAGCCTAGTATGGAGAATTGGAGATTTTTGGATTCTTTTCGCAGCAGCAATTTTTGAAGCAAACATCACATCATGGATGTACTTGGTATTGTATTTGATTACATGTTGCGTGCCACATGAAAATGGACACTATTAAGTGGGCTGGTACGGGAATTTGTACTGTTCTCAGAAATTTCTACCAAACATTGCGTGGCAGATGATGGTGAAGGTTTAGGTTTTCTTTGTTGTCCTTGTTAGCCTTGTTAATAGCGTTTAATCCTTTAACTTCTTTCGCGTACAAATGTTAATGGCTACGTGACCTACAGCTGTGACCTACAGCTTTTCCAGTAATGCTATGCTCGCTTACAATAATAGATAAGACCGAACTTTTAACTCTTTGGATCTTAAGGGCTTGTTCACTCGCCAGTAAGTGATTTTCAGAATAAAACTGACTTTCAGTTGAATTTTTTTTTTTCACCGTTATTTGTTTGATGGAAAGTCCATAGCTTTGCGATTGGAATTATTTCACTTATTTTTTCATTTATTATGAAAGTTTCGAAAATAGCACGATGAAAAAAAATGTTACGTTTAGTCAATTTTATATATTTTTTTTCTACCTCTTTCTTTTGTGTAGTTGACCTCTACATCATCACTTAGGACAAAGTCAACTATAATGTTTTGAAAAAGTTTGAATTACATATGAATTTAATTTATGACAAATCGAACAACATAAGTGAATATTTACCGGCGAAAATAACTTCGTTATCCCTCTCCGTTTTGGGTTAAAAGAGCATGTCCTATATGAAAATTTAAACCATCAAATGCGCATGGTACAAAAGATTAAACTAATAAAGAACCGTCCCAAATATCAAATAACAACCTATAGTACGAGAGCGCTACAAGATTGATTATATCACAGTGTAACAAGGGAAAAATGTATACTATATATGTAATAATGTGCGTGTGTATGTGCATGGTTTAATACAAAGTTGACACTTCCCCAATCCCATTGTTTCTTCTCATAGGACTGAAAAGACGAGGGAGGACATGTATCATTAGTCCTTTGCTCTTGCGTGAATACATTTCCAAATCTAGTTGACAAAATGAGTGCAAGGAAAACAACATTTTATGAGAAATCTAATTAAAAGCAAGAGTGACTCATATTTTATAAGAATACACTGCGAGCAAGATTGGCTATCCAAAGTTTCAAGGTTTCTTCGTTGTTCTATATATATATATAGTCTTGTTACTGTACTTTTATGAGTACTATCGCTTTCGTACTCAAAAGTTGTTTTCGATGATAGAAATTTCGTATTGACGTTTAATATCGTTAAATATGATTTAGAGTATTTGACACTTTTAGAAATTAAATTTGATAATTTTTCGATATTATTTATCTTACGATCAAAAAAATTCAAAATTGATAATTTTTAACGGACCGTATGGAATGCTTACGAGTTTAACGATATAAAAGAATCAGAATTGGTTATATTTTTGACAGAAAATTCTGTTCATTATCTAGATAGAGATCTTAGTACCTCTGATATTAAATTGAAAAATTCGATTTTCTATTTTTAGGAAATCATTCGATTTTGACTGTTTATTTTGTTCGTGCTTGAATGGACTTTATTATAATTTCGAAAAACTACGAAATTCGTTTTTTAGAAGTTTCAAACATTGTAGATCATGCGTAATGGCATGAATCGTCGATTCTGAAGTTTCATCATCGAAAATAACTTATAAATACGAAGGCTTTCGTACTCATAAGAGTATAGTATCCCTACTCTCTCTCTATATATCCTAATAGGATATGGCTAGAGAAACAGGATGAAGGCTCCTGAATTCTAAGACCATCAATGTGAATGGTAGAAAGGGTAGGCAATCTAAAAAAATGAGATTTGAAAAAATAAAAAGTAAAAATATACGGAACTTATCTGAACAATAGACCATTTTGAATTGACTATCAAATTTATAAAAAATAATAATTTTACTTTCCAATATTTTTAATTTCTTTGATTTGAATCAATCAACATCACTTTGACTTCAAAATTTAAATTAGTTGCCTATTTTAATAATTTTATAGTTACGAGAACTGTACGAAGCATACTAAAATATCGTTACTAACTCAAGTCGAACAAATTAATAGGTTGGATAGTAAAAATCAAAATTTGGGATGGTTGCATAGTCAATTCAAAATGGTCTATAATTCAGGTAAGCTCTGCATATTTGTATCAAAATAAAAGCAAAGAAACCCTAATTGACAAATAAATCAACTATATGTGGAATATTATAATTAAAACGAGAGTCGGCTCGGATGAAAGGTGCACTAACGAATTGTAGCATATCAAGGCTCAATTAATCCATGTTTAATTTCCACATTGCCATTTCAATCTTATATATATGTAAATATAAAGTAACTACATTTTGCCAACTATATATTTAGTTATAGATCTTACTAAAAGTGTGATACAAGACTCAGATTGCACCTTTGCGCGGGGTGCAGTTAGTTTGTTAGTGCGCCTTTCAGCACGAAGCGCCAAAGTCAATGAATGACTTCCCTTGCAGTACGTAGCCGGCTGCAGGCAGGCATGCCACCTTCCTCTACGGTGATCTATGGCTCTGCGCCCCGACGGAGTCGTGTCGCTTCGACGGGCCCGAAGGAGGGATCGGGATCGCCCTCGGTAGCAGCCCGAAGTAGCCGCCCGAGCTGTTCTTCGCCGCGGCCGGCTTCGCGTTGAGGGTGCCCATGGTTCTTGCACCAAAGCAAGATGAGATCAAGATGAGTAGGAGGAGGAGGAGGGGGAACACTACTGGAGTTGGGCCTTTTAGGAGAATACCCATTTGTGAAGGAGATTGAGAGGGGATGATGATGGAGAGTTAGAAGGAAATTAAGGAAAATGATGTGAGAGAAAGATCTTCTTTTTGGGGTGGAGAGAGAGAGAGAGAGAGAGAGAGAGAGAGAGAGGGAGGAGTATGAAAAGCATGGTGGTTATTGGGGACTTCATGAGGTGCAAGGAGAGAAGAGTAGGACAAGGGAGGGACATTTGCAGAAATTAATTGCATGGAGAGTGCATGCATGGACTAGGGTTTTTGCTCGAGTAATTGGACTTTAGAGATTTCATGGACTTTTTGTCTCCCATGTACGTAATTAGTCATGGACCACACATTACTTATAATTATGTCTCCCATTTTATCTTTAATTTTTGGTAAACATGTACGGAACTTATCAGAACTATGGATCATTTGGATTTGACTGCCCAACTTTTCAAAATTTTGATTTTATTATCGAATCTTTCAATTTATTTCATTTGAATCACTCAATATCTCTTTTATTCCAAAATTTAAGCTAATTACCCACTTTGATATACTTATAATTATGAGAATTGCATAAAATATATTAAGTATGTAAAGTTAAACGATGCATTCAAAATTTTGAAATCAAAGTGTCGTTAAAAATTTAAATTTTAAAAGATTAGATAATCAAATCCAAATGATCCATAGTTCAGATAATTAGTTTCATACACTTTTACCTTATTTTTAATCTCCAGTATCAAATGTATCTCTATTTTCTTCAATATTAAACATATACTATTAAAACATGCGTGGTTCGCTAATAGCTTTAATGTCAATGAAACTATGTTTTTTAGTTGCGATGTAATCTTTTTCCATTTAATAAAGTGCACGACCAGAACCTAACTATTTTCTCGTAATTTAAATTATTAAATTAATAGTCAATTATTCACATAAATTATAGATTAATATTCAATTAATGTGGTGGATGAGGTCCAAAAGATAAATTAAATAATATCTCAGTTTGGAAGAGTTTGGAAGGACCCTTTTTGGGGATTCCACAGCAGGGAGTAAGGTCACAAGAGAAATAAATTATTATAGAAGAGAAAGACAAAAGAACAATGGTTTCTTTTTTAAAAAATTATTTTTTTAATTTTATTTTTAGTTTTTAAGGGGGAAATTAAAATGGTTTTGTGATGTGTCTGGTAATTAGGTGGAAGGAGGGGGCCATGGCCGAGTAATTGTTTCAGACCCGAGTTTAGCCTCTCCCTGTAGAGAAAGTCTACAGTGTCCCGCTTACACCACGTCATCAATAACAAGCCAATCACATCTCTTCTTTTTTTAAAAAAGTACAATATAAATATTTTTTTATAATTACGATGAGACATATATCTCTAAAAGGAGGCTTTTGATTGGTTTGTTACGCCACGTCATCAAATATACCCGGTACATTCTAGAATTTTTCCTCCCTGTAGGGATGTCAACGGTCAGATTCGTGACAGGTTTTCAGAACTCAAATTCGAATTCGATAATCAAATTCAAAATTCAAATCTAATAAATTTTAAAAATTCATATTAAAAATCAAACCCGACCAAAAATCCAAATTTGCAAATCCAAATCCAAAACAATCATTTCTCTTTACCATATTTTAAAATATATTATATTAAATCTAAATTTTCAAAATATAAATTTAAATATAATATATATATATATATATATATATATATATATATATATATATATATATATATATATATATAGAATGAGACTACTATACTATCTATAGTACCGGAGTTCTGGTACTATAGTCTCGTTTTCGATTTGAGTGATCAAATCAACGATCTATACCGTCAAATATGATTTAGGGTATATGAAGTTTTTTGAAATAAAATTTTAATTTTTTTCAGCATCGTTTATTTATTAAGTAAATCATGTCAAAATGAACGGTAGAAATTAAACAATCTTTAAAATTTGAGGATAGGACTTTTGAATTCAAGATCAAGGATGCTGACCTTGATCTAGATAGTTCAAAAAATTTTCAATCAAAATTTAAATAAATTTAGATTCTTCTACACCATTAAACTATAAACTCGTCATAGTTGTCATTGAAAATTGACAATTTTGAAATGGTTTGATCATAAAGTAACTGCTTCGAAAAAATATAAAATTTTATTCCTAAAAATTTCAAATACTCTAGATCAGTTTTAACTGTGTGGATCGTTGATTTGAATATCCTAAAATCGAAAACGAGACTATTGTACCGGAGCCCGGTACTATAGATAGTATCGAAGCTTAGCTCTCTCTCTCTCTCTCTCTCTCTATATATATATATATATATATATATATATATATATATATATATATGATCTAAAACTTATGCATGCTCGGGTTAGGTTTGGGTTCAGGTCGGTACAAACAAAATTCATATTCGAACATGAATCCGTCGGACTTTTGTTCTTTCTTTTTCGTATTCGAAACTATATCCGTTTAGTATCGAATAAATCACCTGGTTCAAGTTTGGGTTCAGGGTATCTGTACTCATTGACATCTCTGGTTTTACGGATTTAACAATTCTCTGAGCTATTTTAATATTATTTTAAAGTATAAATTTTATATAATTAAGTCGATGGTTGGATTTTTGTTTTTTTGTCATTATTGATTGGATTGCAATATATTTTGCCCGGCTGACAGATGTCCAATTCTCCAAACAAATCAAAGAATCAAGAAAATGTTATTTCTAAATTTTATAATTTTAATACCTTAGAATTAAAAGTCACGAGCAATCAACCATACACTCCCATATTATTTTACCTAGAATTTTTATTATAAAATGAAAACAAGTTTCGTAGATTTATTATCGATCATTAATGGAGCCCAATATCAAACTTTTTTGCACTGAATTAGAACTCTTATTATCCATAAAACTCTAGATAATTCTCGACTTCCTGCCATCTACAAATGACACATAATAGTATATCACAATACCGACTGTTCCTAACACAAGTGGTAAAATATTTGATGATTGGTACTTGAGATTATTTTTTTACTTTTATTGCTGTTGGGGAGTAAACTTGAAGGAGCTGCGAAGAACTTCGCGCTAATCAACATTTTTTTATTTTTTAGTTCTTCACCTTTTGGTAAGCTCTTATCTTGGATGGATTTTTTTTTGAATTTTTGTATATTGAAGTTTTGAAAAATTGTACGTGGGATCGTTGGTGCTAACCATTAATCATAAAAGTTCAAGCTATTAAAAGTACACAACCAATTCACTTAAAGCGTATAGATACAACTCCCACGAATTTCGATTGTGACTCAATCCAACTAGCCTCACGCCATTTCGAATATGACTCGGCCCAACCAAGCCTCACGTCATTTCGAACGTGACTCGGCCCAACCTGATCTCCCGCCACAGAGTAGGATGCTGACCCATTTAAGCCAACATTGTATAGATTTGTAATCTTTTAAAATCAAAATTTTCTTGTCAAGTTTTCGTTGGAAAAATTAATTGCACTAAAGATAAATCCGATTGTCATTAAATTGTCTAACAATTTGTTGTTAAATAAAATAGCAAAACTCACAATTAAAACGAAAATTTCAAAATTGTTAAAGAAGAAAGAAAAAATTGAATCGATCCGGAAACGTGCGTAGCAGTGCCCTAAAACGTATTGGAAGTCCTTCGTGCGGGATTAAACCGGAAACACCGCTTAAAGGTACGACCGGAACTCCTCCTACGAGCACAAACGTGGAAGAAGTTGACGGAAAAATTTTCAACACCCGACGATAAAGAGATCAAACGAAGTAAAATAAAATAGAAGAAGAAATAAAACTTGAACAAATTTTTTTTCAATCTTTTTTTTTTCTTTTTCCCTCTACCATTTCATATCTATATAAACAGTAGATCTTTTTATATATGTACGAGAGAGAATGGAACGTTGGAAAACCCAACGTTCCACTTTCACGCCATTAAAAATGGTGCAAAAGGAGCGGACGTTTCCATCTAGTTAATAAAATTAACTAAAATAACAAAATAATAAAGGCCAATTTGAAAAAAAAAATTTAAAATTTCTCTCTCAAAAAAAAAAAAAAAAATAAAGGCCAATTTGCATAAAAAATTCACAAGTTTTGAATTTTTGTAAAACTGAGCCGTTTTTTTCAATTTTGCAGATTCGGTCCGAATTTTCAGCAAACTGACCAAAATATTCTTATTTCTTTTTCTCTTTCCTTTTTTTTCTCTCGTCCTTTTTTTTTCTCTTCGAAGAGTCAGCGGAGGCGGAGGCAGCCCGCCTCGCCTCTGCCCCGCGCACCCTCGCCCTCAACCGCGCCCGCACCCCCCGCCCTCTTCGTCTTCGACCCTGCCAAGGCCGCGCCGCTACTCTCTTTTTTTTCTCTCCGACCCTCCTCCACCGCCTCCGCAGCCCTCCGCGATTGTAACGAGGACGGCAACGCGTTCTCTTCCTCCGCCTTCCCTCTCTATCTCTACTGTAGCAGATTTTGCACCAACCAAACCCACTTCTAAAAACCCGCCGTCCCCACTGCCGCCGCCGACGACGAAGAGGAAGCACTTCTCGGCGCCGAAAAGCTCGCCGGCGAGGGAAGGGGCATGCGGTCCACCCGCCTACCCAAGAGGGCAGCGGCGAGCGAGGCCTCGGCGGTGTCGAAGGCGAGGAGGGCGAGGGTGCACGAGAGCATCTCTGGATAAGCACTTTTGTTTGTTTAAAATAAAAAAATTAACTAAAGGCAAAAAACTAGAGAATAAAAAAAAAAAATCAGAGAAGAAGAAAGAAGAAGATGAAGTTGCATTGTTAAGATGAAATTGCACTGTTTTAAAAGAACGTTGCACTATTATGGACGTATGTTGTACTCTTTGAGATGTAAATTGCACCCTTTAATATGAAAGTTACACTCTTTAAACAAAAATTACACTTTTTGAGAGATTTTTACACTGTTTTTCCTCTTGTTGCACTCTTTGAGATATAAACTGCACCATTTAAGAGGAGAACTAGTATAAATATCTCTTAAAGAGTGCAACTTTCATATCAAAGGGTGCAGTTTATATCTCAAAGAGTGCAATAAGAGGAGAAACAGTGTAAATATCTTTCAAAGAGTGCAACTTTCGTTTAAAGAGTGTAACTTTTATCTTAAAGGATGAAGTTTATATCTCAAATAGTACAACTTACGTCCATAATAGTCCAACATTTTTTTAAAACAGTGCAATTTTATCTTAACAGTGCAACTTCATCTTCTTCTTCCTTCTTCTCTGGTTTTCTTTATTATTCTATAGTTTTTGGCCTTTAGTTAATTTTTTTTTTGTTTTAAACAAACAAAAATGCTTATCCAGAGATGCTCCCATGCACCCCTCGCCCTCCTCGCCTCCGACACCCCCGAGGCCGCGCTCGCCGCGCCCTCTGGGGTAGGCGGGTGGGCCGCGTGCCCCCTCCCTTGCCGGCGAGCTTCTCGGCGCCGAGAAGCGCTTCCTCTTCGTCGTCGGCGGCGGCGGTGGGGATGGCGAGTTCACAGAAGTGGATTTGGTGGGTGCAAATCTGCTGCAGTAGAGGTGGAGGACGAAAACGGAGGAAGAGAATGCATTGCCGTCCTCGTTACCATCGCGGAGGGCCGCAGAGGCGGTGGATGAGGGTCGGAGAGAAAAAAAAAAAGAGAGTAGCGACGCGACCTCGGCAGGGTCGGAGACGAAGAGGGCGGGGGGTGCGGGCGCGGTCAAGGGCGAGGGTGCGCGGGGCAGAGGCGAGGTGGGCCGCCTCCGCCTCTGCTGACTCTTCGGAGTGAAAAAAAAAAGAACGAGAGAAAAAAAAAAGAGAAAAAAAAAGAAATAAGAGTATTTTGATCAGTTTGCTGAAAATCTGGACCGAATCTGCAAAATCGAAAAAGACGGCCTAGTTTTACAAAAGCTCAAAACTTATGAATTTTTTATGCAAATTGGCCAATAATAAATACATGAACAAATAAATAATAAAATAATAAATACATGAATAAATTTGTTGTTTCACACTAGCATCTCTCACAAACCCTATTGCATTTCGTTTTTGCATTCTTCTTTGGGTTTTCATGATCAGGGTTATAATGTTCTTGTAAACTGTCTAACCCCATTTGTGGTTAATTTTATCGGTACCCTTTAAAAGATTGAAAATATCATAAATATCCTCGCAAAATCAGTAATATCTTAATTACTTATTTAAAGATATATATATTCTTTCAAATCTATCGTTACTTGTAAACTCCGTTAAATATTATAATTTTCACATTGTATTAAAAAATAAAATTACCGATTTTGCCCCTGACCCTTGAAAGACGTTGAGGGTTAAGTGAAAAAATTCAACCCCCTCAACTATAGGCTATTCTGAAAACGGTCTCTAATTTTTTTTTTTCCTGTACAAAGACCTATTCAGTTTTAATTTATTTGGTTTAAATTAATTTCATGAATTAAATTAAATATTTTTGTTCAAAACCAAGACACTCCATTAGCAACTAACTATTAAATCTATAATGTCTTTAACTAAAAGTAATCAAAGCTGTTAAATTTGACGAAATAACTAAAATTTTCATTCAATTGGCGAAAATAGTCTAATTCTAGATTTAATAACTAGTTGCTAGTGGATGTCTTGGTTTTGAACAAAATATTTAATTTAATTCATTGAATTATTTTAAACCAAATAAATGAAAACTTAATAGGCCTTTATATAAAAAAAGAAATTAGGGACCCTCTTCAAAATAGCCTATAGTTGAGAGGGTTGAATGTATATTTTCTCATTATAACCTTCAACACCTTTCAAGGGTCAAGAGCAAAATTGGTAAATTAATATTTAATCCAACATAAAAATTATAATATTTAAGGGAGTTTGTAAGTAAGGGTAGAATTGAAATAATGCATATATTTAGAGGGATAATTATGATATTACAAATTTTGTGAGGGTATTTACGATATTTTCAATCTTTTGAAGGGTAACAGTGAAATTAACCCCTTTTCAAAATATGGCAAAGAAGAATTTTGCTCATAGATTTAAGAGAAAAATTTGCACTAAACCTTTACTAATATCTAGTTTCTTTTGATTGTTAATGGCTGCATTACTTTTTCATTCTATTTTATATTTTCCATATCTACTTTAAAACTAGTAAAATTTTGGTATGCATAATATGGACAAGTTAATTTTAGGGTTAATTACGTACATGCAGCTCTTTGTAAACATATCGAATAGCAGATATATTCCTACAAAGTTAAATTTTTTATATTTATCCTTACAAAAGTTCTGACGTTTCCAAATATATCCTTACTATTAGGATCCGTTAGAAAAATATAGTTAACCATAAGTAAAATACTTAACTCTGGTTAGTAAATGAGATAAATTGACATTTTTATCCCTCTTATATTATTTGTGATAGTAAAAAGAAGAAATGACCATTGGAAATTTTTGGAAGGATATTTCTGCATAATTCTATAAGTTGGAGGCTTTTGGAGAGACATATTTATGATGACAAAAATATCATTTCACTTATTTTCTATTAAAAAATAAATAGTACTATAATAGTAACAAACCAAATAGATAAATATAAATATTATTGGATTTTTATAGAATAAATATGAAAAATTAAACTTTGTATGGATATATTTGATATTCGATATGTTTACATGGAACTGTATGAAATTAACCCTTAATTGTATTTACTCTCTTAAATTGCTGAATTGAACTGTTAGTATATATTTTTTTTTTCTATTCATTCATTTGACAAAACTTCACTGTTGAATACTGAATTATTTTATCAAATATTGAATAACTGCTAATTAATTGGTGACCTTCTACAATTTCCTGACAAAAAGGGAGAGAATAGTAGATGCTCATTTCCTACTTTTTATGCTTTGTCTCACAAATGCGTTTCACTGGTTTATTGTTTGCTTTGTGGTTTTGTAGGATTGTTTTCGAGTCTAAGGGCCTGTTTGGATACTCCCTAAAACAGAGTAATAGTCCAACTTACAGTGTATTTTTTACAACTCTTGAAATATTACAATGATCCTGTTTGGATGACTTTTGGAATTGTAGAAAAAACAGAGTAATAGACTCAAAACGGAGTTTTTCTGGAGGAAAAAAAAAAAGAGCACAAACCACTTTTTTTTTTTCCAGAGAACTCATTGCACCTCTTTCTTCTTGCCCCCAACATCTTCCACCACCTCCTTCTCCTCGACTTCGCCGCTGTCCCACCGCCCTCCGCCGCCACCGCCGCCACCGCCGCCCTCCGCCGCCGTTGCCCTCCTCCGCCGCCACCGCCGCCACCGCCGCCCTCAGCCGCTGCCCTCGGCCCTCAGCCGCCACCGCCCTCCGCCGCCGCCCTCCTCCGTTGCTGCCACCGCCCTCCACCGCCATCGCCGCCCTCTGCCGCTGCCCTCCGCCCTCCGCCCTCCGCCCTCCGCTCTTAGCCGCACCGCCCTCCGCCTCCAACACTGCCGCCGCCCCCCCCTCCTCTGTCGTTGCCGCGGCCCTCCGCCGCCCCCCCCCCGCCGTTGCCCTCCTCCGCCGCCACCGCCGCCACCGCCGCCCTCAGCCGCTGCCCTCGGCCCTCAGCCGCCACCGCCCCCTCCGCCGCCGCCCTCCCTCCTCCGTTGCTGCCGCCGCCCTCCACCGCCATCGCCGCCCTCTGCCGCTGCCCTGCGCCCTCCGCCCCTAGCCGCACCGCCCTCCGCCTCCAACACCACCGCCGCCCCCCCCCCTCCTCTGTCGTTGCCGCCGCCCCCACCGCCGGCGCTGCCGCCGCCGTCCTCCACAGCCGCCCTCCGCCCTCCACCAAACACCAAAAATTTATTTTTTTTACATCAAATTATTTTTTTCCGGACTTGAACCAAACAATAAAAAACGGAGTAAAAAATTATAGAGTTTTGAAGTTTTTGTACTAATCTATTACAGCAAAATATAAAACTCTATTTTAAATTCCTACGGTTGCCAAACAGGCCCTAAGTCTTGTGTTCGTTAAGAATGTTTCTTGTAACACTCGAGTCTATATTTTTTCTTAGCTAAATTACAGAATTTTTTTTTATAAATAAATACTCATTTTTTATTTTTTTCTAACTTTTAAAAATTTATATTTTATCCTCTTAACATTTTAAGTTGTTATATTTAGCCCCCATTTGTCAGGGTTCTATCACTATTATATCTATTTCTTATAATTTATACAAAAATATTTTTTAAAATGAAGAAATATATTAAAAAATTATTTTTATATTATAAAAGAAGTAAGGGTAATTTGGTCATTTTGTCCTCTCCATTAACGCCGTACTCCCCTTAAAATATTTTTAAATTTTAAGAGGTCAAAATATAGGTTTTTGAAATTTAAGGATGAAAAGTAAAAAAGAAAAGTATTTGTAGGAAAGTTTTATGTAATTTAGCCTTTTTTTTCTTTGCTCAAATCTGTTGGATGGTAATAACAATAGGTTGTAGTCTATAAGTAGGCTTTTGAGTGTTTTATTATGAAATTGTCAAAATGAGAGATTATTAGTTCTAAATTGTGTTGAATTGATAGTGTATTTTAGTTGTTGATGCAGATAGCCACATACACCCGAATTCTATATCAGATAAAAGCATGCATGTATTCTCTTATTAGTTTATTTTCTGCACGCATTAACTTAGTGTGTAGGTTTTGTACTGATTAGAAGAATGTGTTTTTCACAAACTGTGATCAACATTGTAATATACTGGATTTTGATAAATTGACAAAGTTACAGTTTGAATTGTTTGACAACATGTCTTTAAAATGTCGGACCAAGTTAAATTCATTTCGGCGCGAAAACAGAATTCAGAATCGAATTGTGGGTGAATCTGAAGTTTTTACTACTTTTCAAATGCCCGAAAGTTTGTTAGGGCGCTCGGAAGTAGCATTCGGGCTGAGATGATTTCGTAAGCACGATTTTGCCAAAGGAGCATCCAGATGTGATTCGGGCCCTGATTCCAGACGCCTGGTTTTACTGTGGCAATCCAAAAATTTGTCGGTGATTAAGTCGGTGAGTTGATGATTCAGCGTGCTGACTTATCAAAATAATTTATTCGGGTACGGACACTCCTGAGATGGATTACGGACGACCGGGTGCACAAGGGGGTATCCGAAAGGGCTTGAACAGGAGGTTTAAGACGCTCGAACAAAATTAATTATAATTGTAAAGTAAGAATATTTTATTTAAATAATAAGCATGTTAATTATTAATAAAATAATATTTTAACATGTTAATTAATTAGTTAACTAGAAATATTGTATAAGATGATGGAGAAGCATGTTAATTAGTAAATTAGTTATAAAAAAAATAAATTAAATGTGTTAAATAATTAATTAATTATGCATTTAGTTAATAAAATTAAGTAGATAAGTTAAAATATTTATTACTTAATGAATATAGATATAAGTTATTATTTGAATAAACATATTAAATTAGTTTATTATTTAATTAGCTGATTGATTATAAAGAATAAATTATTCGTTCAAGTATTTAATTAAATATATATTAATTTAATAAGTCAAGGAGTTAATAGATATTAAGTAAGTTAATCAGTTATTAATTAACAATATTTTATAATTATTAGAAACTAATTAATAGAAAAATTATTTAAGAATTTGATTTGTTAAGAATATAATATACTAGTTATCATAGTTTAATAAATAAGTCATTATTTAAAGGGGAGAATAAAAGACAAAAGTTGCTATTCCATGAGGAGGCAAGAATAGTAATTCTCCTCTTAACGGGTTATTCTAGAATACACATTAAAAGAGTAATAGTTTTTTTCACTTCGTTTAGTAGAATAAAAGGAATAAACTCCTTTATTTTTTCTTTATCCCCAACCAAACAGGCCATAGAAAATTATTTTTATTCTCAAATACCTATTCAGCTCCCTCTAGGTGGTAGATTGCTTCCAAATCTTATCACTATGTAGATCCTCACTTCCGTTGTGAACTTAATTATCAAAAGGAACTCTTTATGATTGAAAGAAAGAGGTGAGAAATGGTTTGGATCGCGGAGAGAGATAAGTTGTAGTTTTTCTTGAGTTTAGAATAAACTGTAGCCAGTAATATAATATATCCATCCTCCTTTCTTGTAATATTTTTGGAGTAATCATTCGCTATTAGTAATCCTATTTTACTTATAGAATTACGTGCAGCATGAATCAGACACAATAATTTAAAAATATTATCGTAAGTTTTTTAATAATCCTAGCAGTATAGCACGAACCAAATGCACTCTAAGATCCTTTTGATTAACGGTTTGTAATATTTCAATAATTTTTCATATTTTTTATTAAAAATATTCAAAATATTACCATTCAACTTAAGTTGGATAGTTGTAAAAAAATGTTTGTGACGTAATAAAATCATTACAGATTTCTAAGTTAGAGGAATACTAAATTATCATGAATTAACAAGTATTCTTATCATAAGTAGTTCATTAAAATGAATAAAGTAGTTTTTAACAACTTTTTAACTCAAACTGACTGGATAAATTAGTAACAAACTTCTAGTTACAATATAAAACATATAATAATATTTCAAAACATTACAAAACATGTACTATCCAAGGATATCATTGCCACTGCAATATTCCTTTATCAGAAATAAATGGCGCAGTACACAGTACCTATCAACATTGTAATATTCCTCTGACCAGGACTAGGAACATTTGAGTCCCCACACATATATATTAATTAAATTGCAATGAAGTGACAGTAATAAAAGTAGTCCGGTACATAATTAGGTGTTGTTGTGTTGGGGTTGGGTCCAGGTTGTGTAGTCAAAAAGGTGCATGCCACTACCCACATGGCCACAAACCGTGCAGTGCAACCTTTTCGACTTTGTTTGTAAATATAATTGGTGGGGTAATGGGACTAATTTATAATTAATAATTTTTTAAAGGACAATTTCAAATTATGTTTCTGTTAAGTTAGAATCTTATATGTTTATTTTTTAAAATTTTTAAAATATTATATATATATATATATATATATATATATATATATATATATATATTTCTACATACGTTTAAAATTTATAAATATAATTCTTAACCGGCTGTCAAAAGTTACTAAATTACAAAACAAACTATTTTGCTCTTATTCGCTTCATCGCGCTGATAAAATTAGGGATCAAAAACATTTGGGAAAGATTTAAAGCAGATCAAATAGCCTTAATTTAATGAAAGCCGAGAGAGCTTAATCTTAACATAACAATTGATCGTTATTACCAATAACGTTAAGGCCAGAATAATCATTATACTAATATATGATAAGCTTTGATCTATTTGGGAAATGTATTTGTAAGTTCTAAAGTTTAACAAAAATATATAATTTGCAGTTTACACGATATATATGGAATTGTGTTTTTTTTTTTAAGAAACACTGAAGCAGAAAAAATTATACTCTATCATCACTAGGGGTGGCAATCCAACTCACTGTTTGCGAAATGAGCTCGAGATCGAACCTGTTGTTTAGTAAACGAGCCGAACACGATCGAAATTTTTTAGCTCGTTTAACAAACGAGCCGAACACGAGCTGGAGTCGGCTCGCTCGTGTTTGGCTCGATAACAGCTCGAATACATATATTTTATATTTATATAATATATATATATATATATATATATATATATTTATATATATATAATAATATATAAAAATATAGAATTTTATTATTTAATTTTTAGCCTAACTTAAATATAAAGTCTAACTCAATTATAAAAAGGATATATAAAATTTTAACCATTACATCAAAAATTTATGGGTAAAATTTTTTACTTTTATTTTATATATATATATAGAACTAGGCTACTATACTATTGATAGTACTAAGTCATTAGTGCTATTAGGTTTTGAGTCATTGGATGAAAAAATGTGCGGTTAGGATGATAGTGGTCCCCTAGGGTTCGGTGGGTGGTTGGTTGAATAATATGATCTAATGGGTAGAAATGGTCAAAGGGGTAGATCTAACGGCAGAAAACTTGAAAGCACCAAATGCTTGGTGCTATTGATAGTATAGTAGCCGGACTATATATATATATATATATATATATATATATATATAGAGAGAGAGCTAGTCTCCTATACTATCTATAGTACCGGGGCTCCGGTACTATAGTCGCTTTTTCGATCTTAGGGTATTCAAATCAACGATCCACACCGTTGAAACTGATCTAGGATATTTGAAGTTCTTAGGAATAAAATTTTATAATTTTTCGACGTAGTTTACTTTATGATCAAACCGTTTCAAAATTGTCAAATTTCAATGGTTATTATTGCGAGTTTGTAGTTTAACGGTGGAGAAGAATCTAAATTTATTCAAATTTTGATAGAAAATACTTTAAACTATATAGATGAAGGTCAACATCCTTGATCTTGAATTCGAAACTCCTATACTCATATTTTAAGGATTATTCAATTTTCACCGTTCATTTTGACATGATTTATTTACTAAGTAAACGATATCGAAAAAAACTAAAATTTTATTCCTAAGAAATTCACATACCCTAGATCAGTTTCAACGGTGTGGATCGTTGATTTGAATATCCTAAGATCGAAAAAGTAACTATAGTACCGGAGCCCCGGTACTATAGATAGTATAGTAGCCTAATTCTATATATATATATATATATATATATATATATATATATATATATATATATATATATATATATATATATATATATATATATATATATATATATATATATATATATATATATATACCGTTAGATCTTCTCCCTTGATTATTTTCATCCGTTAGATTATACTATTCAACCAACCACCCACTTAACCCTAGGGGGCCCACATCATCCTAATCACACATCCCTTCATCCAGAGCCAAAAATCTAATAGCACCAATGACTTGGTGCTATTAATAGTATTGTAGCCTAGTTTATATATATATATATATATATATATATATATATATATATATATATATATATATATATATTAGAGTGAGGCCGGTATGCTTATGGAAGCACGGAGCCCTCCGTGCTTCCAAGTCATTTTCGATGTTGGGACTTTCGAATCGACGATCGGCTCCGTTAGACTTGATCTAGAGTATTTGAAGTACCTAGAAAATAAATTTTGTGATTTTTCGTTATCATTTGCCTAGTGATCGAAGGGGCTCAAAATCAATAATTTTAATGGCCGTGGTGAGCCGTTTGCAAGTTTAACGGTGTAGAAATATCCAAATCACGTGAAATTTTGATAATTTTTTTTTTATACTATATAAAACAAAATCAATATCTTTGATCTAAAATTTTAATGTCATATCATCACATTTTGTAAGATTTTTATTTTCAGCCGTTGATTTTGAGCCCTTTCGATCACTAGGCAAATGATATCGAAAAATTGTGAAATTTATTTTCTAGATACTTCAAATACTCTAGATCAAGTTTAACGGAGCCGATCGTCGATTCGAAAGTCCCCAACATCGAAAACAACTTGGAAGCACGGAGGGCTCCGTGCTTCCAGAAGCATACCAACCTCACTATATATATATATATATATATATATATATATATATATATAGAGAGAGCTAGGCTGGTATACTATCGGTAGCACGGAGGCCTCCGTGCTACCAAGTTGTTTTCGATGATGCGGCTTCCGAATCGATGATCGGCTCCGTTAAACTTGATCTACACGTATTTGGAAACTAAATTTCATAATTTTTCGATAGCATTTACCTATCAAACGAGTAGTCGAAAATGAACGGCTGAAAATAAAAATCTCATAAAAAAATGATGAAAAAAGACTTAAATTTAAAATTAGAGGTACTGATCTTACTCTAAATAGTTCAAAAAAATTTCTATAAAAAATTTATCAGATTTGAATTATTTTACACCGTTAAATTCACAAATACATCACATCGACTATTAAAATTGTCAATTTTGAGATTACCTGCCAAATAGTGTCGAAAAATTATGAAATTTAGTTTCTAAATATTTTTAATAGTGTAGATCAAACCTAACGAAGCTGATCGTCGATTTGAAAGCCGCATCATTGAAAACAACTTAATAGCACGGAGGCCTCCGTGCTACCGATAGTATACCAGCCTAGCTCTATATATATATATATATATATATATATATATATATATATATATATATATATACTCTTTTATAATCCTACCTCATTCCTAACCCTAGTTCTTCCCCACCATTATTCACAGACTCACCTGGCCGCCTCTCTCTCTCTCTCTCTCTCTCTTTCTCGCCTCTCTCTCTTTCTCTTCGCACACCCCTCCGCGTTACCTTTTCCCCCTTCCTTCTCGAGCTCTTCATTAATGGCGATCGCCTCTCTTCCTCCTTCCCCACAAGGCCAGAACCCTAGATTCTACTCTCCCATGGCTCAAAACCCTAGCTTGCCCCCCGATCAATTCCGCATCCCCGATCGAACTCGCCATCGACTAATTCGTTTCTTTCTTCCGATCTTCTTCTTTTTTCATCTTTTTTTATTGTGGTGTTTTTTAGGGGCGGATGGGGGGGTTTCAAGAGGTTTTCTTGTCATATTGAATCCGGATTTGAATTTTGTGGCGACATTTTTACCTCATTTTTTATTATTATTATTTTTTGGATAAAACTGTTCGATTCGATTACGTTGGTTGTGAAATGAATCCTATTTAGTTCTTCTATCGTACAATTGTCTGGTGCTCAAATGGATTTCATTAAAGAAAAATCTTGAAACATAGTAGGACAGGAACACCAACACAAAAATCAAGCTAAGGAGCCGAGTCACGAGCTAACGAACTAATAAGATGGCATTGATTAATCGAGCTAACGAGCCGAACACGAGCAAGGTCGAATAGTTGTGAGTCGAGCACGAGTTAGACTTTTCAAACTCGTCACGAGCCGACCTTTAACATTTTCGAGCTGAGCTCGAGCAGGCTCCAGCTCGCTGGTGTTCGGCTCGCTGACGGCTCTAATCACCATCACTATCTAATATTAGATAGTTGATGTCCTCCTCTTCGGATATTAGATTTTGAGTTCAAATTTTATCTTAGGTAGAAAAAGATATAGAAATATATTCTGGGGTTAAATTACATTTTTGGTCTTTAAATTTTTATTTATTGTAATTTTTTATTCGAACTTTATAGTTGTTGCAACGAAGTCCCATCATCTAATCTACTTTAACTAAAATATTGACTTGCTATTGATGTGGAAGTACTGTGATATATTAATTATTATCGCGTCATCAATCACAATACTGCTACACTATTTTCATATTAGCAACGTACTAATATTTAGTTAACTAAATTAGATTATAAAACTTAAATACAATAATTTAGAAAATTCGAAACAGAAATTACAATAAATTAAAATTTGGATACGAAAGTGTCACCAACCTCATAGTTTGAGGACCAAAAGTGTAATATACCCCTGATACTCCCTACCATAGACAAAAATATATGTATTAAGGTTCTGTTTGAATATTATAATAAATTATTGAATGATAACTTATATAAAGATTTATTTATTTATTTGTTTGTTATTGAAAAATAGAAGTTTGATTTTAACTCTTTACTAAGTCTTGAAAGCAATGATATGACGCGTATTTTATTAATTTATTTTATTTGGAGAAAATAATTGGAATATCAAACATAGTATGCTTTTTTTTTTTTTTACATTAGTCATAGTTCCCCACATCTACCTAATATTATAAGTATTTTAAATAAATAAAAAAGATATACTGAATAAGATGTTTCTATATTTAAAGAAGCCCCAATTCGAATGTAAGAGTAACTTAACCAATAGTAACTAATTCGGTGTGAAATTGTTTTGTGTAATTGAAAGTAAAGAGTTTAATTTATGTTTCTTAAAATATTTGACATTCATGATTTAGTAGGGCAACATATTTTATCTACAAATTAATTTATTTTATTCCAAAAAAAAGTAAAGATTAAATATCTTATTTTATTCTAAATATTTGATCAAATTCCTCACCTACTAAATATACAAGCATCTTAAATAAATTAATAAGATATGTCAAATAAGATGTTCATGCTTCTGTTAAATCACTGAATTTGATCCGTTATTATCTTATTAATCTATGTATGAAAAATTAACACAGCTATATTTATATCATGAACATAGTTTAATAGTAATGTAGCATATTCTTCAAACTTAATTTCTTCAAACTGTAGCTTGTGCGTGTTAATGTCTTGTTAAGAGTAATTTTGGAAATTTGAAAAGTTAAACTAATTATTAACTACAATATGAATAAAATTAATTATTCTACTACACAATTAGTAGTGTAAAATTTCTATCCAAAACGAACCAAACTGAAGTGTTCAAAATGTCACATTGGAATCATTACTTTTCCAACGAGAAATTTTTGCTTGGAACAGGTATACACAACACACAACATTGGCTTGATCATTTTGATTTCTTAATCTATTATTTGGTAACATTAGCTAAGGATAATTTAAAATTATTTTATAATACAAATAACTCTCATCCAAATCTCACAATTTAAAATTAAATTCTCACCACTATTATTGATATTTTATTTTATTTATTTATTTAGTTTTCTTATTATTGCCTGTACGTTCTAAAGTTCTATCCAACGCCAAACTAACTTACTACCAATACCGAAAAAGTCGAAAAATTCAAACTCCGTATATATGAACATGCGGGGGCAAACTAACATATTACTAATAACTGAGAAATCAGAAGAATCAAATTTCGTAAATATGCATGTGCGGATTTCAAATCCGGCCATGTAAAATCCACGGGATAAGAACGACTGCACTGAGCAATGATTCTTAGTTATGCTTTATCAATAATCCAAAATGCTACAAAATTTAAAGATAAACTGAAAACAATAATTACATAGAAATAATTTTTCTTCCTTTACCAAGCAATAAAATAAAATAGAATTCAGCTGAGCGCTGTTTTAATCCAAATAAGAAATTTTATTTTTAAATGAATTCAATTGAGTTATTCTTTACTGAATCCCATACTTAGTTGAATGACTAATATTTTAAAATTTATATAAAAATTATATATTTAAAAATCTATTAGCCACGTAGGAACTAGTTCAAAAAAGCAATAACAGAAAAAAAAACCATTGTTTGATTTATAATAAATTGGCACACACAATTTTTGGTCTTTGATACATGCCTTTAAATACTATACCGTTTGGTTCGGGGATAAGGGGGGATAACCCCTTATCCCCCTTTATATCAAAACGTAAATTTTTTATCTGAAAATAGTAATTTTCGGGTATCTGGAATAAGCTGGTATAACTATTTCCATCTATACCCCTATTTTCTATATATAATTACCCACTATTCTTTTTATTCCATATTATCTATCCAAACGCTATTTTTCTTATCTTCGGGAACAATTCAATTTTTATTCAAATGCTATTTTTTTTATACCCACACTTGTACATATTTCTGAAATAGCTAGTTCTTACTTATACCCGAACCAAACGAAGGATTAATAATTCAAACAAGTTGTATAGATGCGGTGTACACGATGTGTTTACACACCCGGTGCACACAGCAATTTCCCCTTTTTAGAGAATAAATATTTAGGGTAGTATATTTTTGATAAAACGCTAAATTATTGTAATCCTTCTTGCATTTGGGCCTTTATTTTAATTAGTTCCTTTATTAAAAAAAATTACATCAATTACCTTCTCATATTTTATTATTATTTTAAGTAAGTCTGAAAGTTAAAAAATTATTGAATTGAGTTGTAAAACTTTATAAAAACAAATTATTGGATAAAAATTCGTTAGAACTAATACAGTTAAATTATATAAATTAAATAAAATTATTTAATACATTGTCAATTTTGATAGTACTAATAAAATAGAATAGTTCTTTGTTGTCACCAAATTTCGGTAATTGGATTAAAAGAATTGGAGGCAATCTTCGCCATTCATGGTTTGGCAAGAGATGAGTCTAAATAGGGTGCGACAAGTTTCAGTCGTTGAATAAAGACGGAGTGATCAACTCGGCCGTCCAGTATAAGGCAAGTGATAAATATCTTATTAATTTTGTAATTCAGCCGAGATTTTCATGAACTCGAATTTGAAGAGTGGAGACTATAAATATTTATCAGAATAAGAAAGAAAGGATCTCTCCTCAACAAGAATAACAACACGTCTAGCAATTTAGGAATAGTAGTAGCTTTCATATTTCAGTAGCAGGTAAGAATAGTTTCGGCAGTTTCTAGTAAAAATTTCGACACCTTTCGGTAGTAGTAGTAGTTTCGGTAGATTTAGTAGTAGTAGTTTCGACGATAACGATTTCGACAATTTCTCTTTTAGGAATTTGGCCATTTTGTAGACGATCAAGTTCAAATCATCCAAATTTGGCCCGTTTCAAGCGACCGAACTTAGCGTGCTTCGTCGGTCAAACCCTAGCAGAGAACCCAACACAAAATGCTTGCCTCTCACAACCATTATACTCATTTGCTTTTAATCAATAAATTTTTTTTATCTAATTTTAAGTTATAAATTAAATAGATATTGATATTGAAACAATGTGATATACCAACTTTAGTACTAAAATATTCCTTTTTCAGTATCGTTTCCTTTTCCAAACACACTCATTATTAGTCACGCAACGAGAATCACAATCAAACAAGAGTCAAGAATCGTACCGTTGACCGATGACGTCATCGCTTTTGAGTCCTCCCAATTCCCTCCGCGCACTTAAATCCACCCCACCGCGCACTCTTCCCCAAGCACCAACGCCCGTCCTCCTCCTCTTCCCTCTTATGCGTGCGTCCGCATAATAAGACCCCTCCCCACCATGGGGCAACCAGATACGGAGCAGCGTCCCCGGCGCCGGCGATTACCGGAGCTTTTGGAGGTGAGGTTACCGCCCCTGTTCCGGTGCCCCATCTCCCTGGAGGTGATGCGGTCGCCGGTGAGCCTGTGCACCGGGGTCACCTACGACCGCTCCTCCATCCAGCGGTGGCTCGACTCCGGCCACCGCACCTGCCCCGCCACGCGCCTCCCCCTCCCCTCCACCCTCCTCGTCCCCAACCTCGCCCTCCGCCGCCTCATCCTCTCCGCCGCCGCAGCCGCCGCCGCCGACGACTGCGACGGCGACGGCGACGGCGGCGGCGGCGGGCGATCCGACCCCTCCGCCGCGGAGATCGCGTCGCGGATAGCGGCGGCGGAGGGCGGGGATTCGGAGGCGGCGGTTAGGGTTTTGGCGCTGATGCTGGGGTCGGATCGGGTCGGGAAGGGCGACAAGGAGAGCGCGATCGCCGCGCTCGTCGCGGATCTGGACCGATCCGTCTCGGCGCTCCTCGCGGTGGTGCGGAACGGGCGGGGGATCGACGCCGTTAGGGTTCTGGAGTCGATCCTAGCGTCGCCCGCTAGGGTTTGCGGCGAGGAGTCGAAGGCCGCGATCGCGGAGAGGGAGGAGCTGTTCCCGGAGCTGGTGAGGATGATCGGGGAAGGAGAGGCGGCGGCGGAGGCGGCGATCGGGTGCATGGCGGCGGCGGCGGCGGCGGGGAAGAGGAGGGCGCGGGCGCGGATGGTCGGGGCGGGGGCGGTGGCGGCGCTGGGGCGGGCGATCGCGGCGGCGGAGGTGTCGGCGGCGGCGGCGGAGCAGGGGATGGCGCTGGTGGGGGTGGCGGCGGGGTGCGCGGAGGGGAGGGTGGCGATCGCGGGGGACGCGGCGGCGGTGGTGGGGGCGCTGATGGGGAGGATCACGAGGGTCGGGGCCGTGGGGAGGGAGGCGGCGGTGGCGGCGCTGTGGGCCGTGTGCTGTGGATTCGGCGGCGGCGGAGGGGGGGATAAGAGGGCGAGGGAGGCTATGCTGGCGGTGCCGGGGGGGCTGGGGAAGTTGCTGGAAGTGATGCAGCGGGAGTGCTCGCCCGCGGCGGCGCGGATGGCCGGAGATCTCCTCCGGATTTACACGGCGGGTGCAGTTAAGAACGGCGGCCTCGCCGTATTCGACAGCAAAACGATTCATGTAATGCCATACTAAAGTTTAGAAATACAAATTGCTTTCAGAGAATAAGGGCGTGTTTGTTTTTCCGGGTTGGAAGAGGCCAGAGTTTGGACAAAATGGTGCTTCCACGCTGTACACGAAGTCGGGTGCCGGTGCTTACAAACCGTTTGCTTTCATCAGCTCCCTGCACTGGTCTCCCTCAAATGTCTGCCTGGTCTCCCGCAAATGTCTGCACTCGCGGTTCAATAAGGTGAAGGACTTCCGTCCGGAGATTGGATGAAACAAACATGCCCTAGGATAGTATCGGTGGGTAAAAAATATATATATAAATATATGCTTGTAAAAATGAATAAAGATTTTTTATTTAGTGGAATGCAGTGTAAAACGAAAGATTAAAAGGAAAGAAACTAATTCCATTTTGACAATCGTTCTCTGAAAATGCAGATGAGCATAGAGAGTAATGCTATCTTTACACTGCTAGAGTAGATATAAATTTTACGCTCCATTCATCCAATCCTTCTTTTTTATTAAAAATCCAAAGAAGTTTTATGAATTCTAGGATGGGAGAATTGTAAAATTTATATTGATATACAGATGTACAAATAACATTTTTCATATGCAAATGAATCAGAATTATATGTGGCGTGTAGTCATGGCTGGATATTCTGAGTTGTGCTTTTCGACAATTACTTCTTCTCCTCATATTGCAGTACAGTTTTCATATAATTTTCCGACCTTAGCCATTTAATCTATCAACACAAAAGAATTGTTGTAAGAGATGAACACATTGTTTACAGAGAGAAAAAAGATAACAACTTTGACCTCAATTATTGGGATAATAATTTAGAACTCAAGCTTCTGTATACTGTAGAGAAAGTCGCTGAACAAATTGTTATCTATTCAATCTATAAAGTTCGACTTACTAAGCATAAACCACCCTTTTAAAATGTTTTAAAATGATATTATGTAAACCAATCAACTCTCCTCGGAACGATTCATTACTCTCAACCAAGTATTACTTCCATTAGTATCAATTTTTTCTTAATATTCATGCACTTCGCTGTTCTTCGTGCGCAAACATACTAAAAACTTAGGCGGAGCCAAAAATGAAAAGTAGGAGAGGCACAACAAGCATAATATAGTGCTAAGTTTCGTCGTAAATCTAACATTTCTCATAATGTCTCTTCTTTCTTAAGTATATGAGAATTTAGCAGTTTCGACAGTTTTTTCATTGATAAATAAATAGAAATTATTTCCAGCATCCGGTGCATCCGTTTATCTTGCGCATCATTATCTAGCAATGCTTTGTTCCATTCCATGTTTCTAATTCTATTATCTAACTTTGTGCATCATCGCCTACCAATGCTTTGTGCATCATTGTCAATCTTGTGCAAAAAGATGAAAGATAATAAAAAAGTTACACCAATCGGCAAAAGAAAATTTTCTTACAACAATATTGGATGCCAAGAAATATGCGAAAGATAAAAGACATGAATTTTAGGCTTTTTCAAAAGATGGGGAAGAGTCCTACTCTCTCCAAAGGAAGAGTCAAAAGCAAATATGGTTGCGAGAAGCGAATGACCAAAATCTTCTTTTTGAACAATGTTTCTTTAGAAGAACTCAATATATCTTTCTGACGTGTATCTCTACCACTATATAACTATAAAACATGATAAACTCGACCAGATTCAATGACAATTCTTATAGTATTAATATCATTCCCCATACAAATAGGGATACTAAAACTGTTGTTTTCTTATGAGCAAAATTCAGAGGAGGCCTGAAAAAAGGAGCCACTACAGCTGAAGTTGTCGAATTAGTTGTTGATTGCTTTGTTTCTCAAGCCATTTTAAACTCTACTAGGCCAATGAAAACTGAAAACAAGAAGCAATAAACAATTCGAAGCAGGCCCACAATAAAGGAATGCTAGTTGATGAGGGAAGGTATTTACTTATAAGTAGGCATATTACCTTCAATCTTTGAGTTTTGACCAAACCATTCTTCATCTCTTTTGTTAATATAACATATTGTTTTTGACTACTAATAGGAAGTGTAATAAAAGTGTGTTTCTCCATCCACTGGAATGATAAAGTAACACAGAATGAAAGAGAAAAAAAGAATTGAAAGGAATATAGTGGAGAATAAAGAAGAGAAAGACCTGAAGAAGGCTTAGGTTTCTTTCTTTTTACCTCTTTATTTTCTTTTTTAATTCTTATCTTTTGTGCTGGAATCTAGAAACTTTAGATAAAAGGTCTAAGTTTTAATTTGCAGCCTTTCCTTCTGTTCTTTCCCCTTGCAAGTTGCTTTACTTTTTTTTTTTTCTTTAGAGAAAATTTCTAGTTGCCTGATCTTTATATTATAATTAAAAGAAAGTAAAGATGAGTATCATATTTTTTGACTGTCTTTTGGATTCAAACACAAGATCCTTTGAATAGTCTTCCCACATGTTTCACACTGCTTCAGTTTCGATTTTGTTTTAATCCAAATATTGTACAGTCACATGTCCACAAAAAATGTTGCTCCGAAAAGTGGAATAATTCGGATAACATTACTAATGCAAAGCTGTCCTATTATACAGAAAATGTGCGAAATAAGTGAACAAAGAGTGGACACGGATCAATATAGTACTATGACCACAATTGTAAAGAGTGAACATGCAAAAAAGAATCACCAAAAGAGAGTAGAATGGGATCTTCTCAGATAAGGATAAAGATATTGACTAAGGCGAAAAGGAAATTAAAGCTTGCAGATGTACTTACATGATGCTTTGTGATTCTTCATATGCACCTATAGTTTGATTCCTCTTTATCTACAATCCTCATCTCTGAAGGAAGCAAGAGGGAATTTCATCAAATGGTTGGAAAGGTTGATGATGAAGTGAAGAGAAATGCAGCAAAGAGAGAACAAACAGGAACGTTGTTATACGTATGCGACTCACCTTAATCAAATGGTTAGGAGAAATTGGCCGGACGAGTAGTAAATGGCTGTGCCAGGTTCAACCAACTCAATCGGAAAAGACCGGAAGATTGAGAATGGGCCAGAATATAACGCATTAACAACCTCCAAGGCTCATTTTGTTGTGTCAATCCATCAAACCTGAGAAACAGAACTCAAGCATGATTTCTATTAGCATACTCCTAAGCCCCGTTCCCAATCAGATCATCTTTCAGATAACATAGTTTCAGAGTCAATTCTAATTCTCTAAACCCTTTTTAGTTTTGTGAGGTCATGAGCTCGATCCCAATCATGCACTTTGTAATGGGTTAAGTTCTGATATTAATTAACTAGTAGGTTAACTCCCCATTTTTGGCCCCACCAGTCAATTCTCTACGCATTTCATGACCTTGAGCATCTTATTTTTTTTTTTTGAGAAAAATGTAGCATGCTACCTGCTTCATTCAATAAGAAAATGAATTTAGCTACAAAATACGGAGGCAGCTAAGGCCTCAATAAGACAAGAAAGACACACACACACACACACACACACACACCCAAAGTAACTTGACACCTCGCTACAGTTAAGGTCTGCCTTGAGCATCTTATTAGATCGATCTTTTAGATATTGCATTTTCTTTTTTTTTTCATTTATTCCCTCTTTCATTTTCCTCTCTTTTTGCCTCTCTGTTCTCTCTCCCTCTTTTCTTCTTTACCCTATCGAATAAAGGGAAAGGAGAGGGAAAACAACAGAGATTAAAGAAAGAAAAGGATAACCGCTACACATGGAACAAAGATGATGTTACTACTTCCTCCTTTCATATGTTGTAGAATATATCTTAACTAGGCACTTCAGGTGTAAAAGTATTTCAGACCGAGTAAGAATCAAGAGTGCAACTTACAAATTCGAAGTCATCTGTATATAAATGCAGCTCCCGAAGAAGAGATCCCGACAATTCTAACTGCAGCTGGCTCCAGTTACAGCAAATAATCCTTCTTAACAGTTGCAAATGGATGTATGAACTCATAGATTTGATCATTCAACATTAAATGAGATTTTATGTGTACTATAAAATTCATCAGTTTTCAGCCCTTCTTGCAGCGATACTTGGTTCAGTGATTCAGTCAACTGAAAAACTAACTATACCAAGCTTCAAAGATTGGTCCATAAGACCATATAATACCGCAGCTAATCAATGCAGATTATAAGATCTCAAAACACAAGCCTTGGCCTTCTTCACTTAATAATCAACAGAAAAGCTGATTCTTCACAATTCTCAGCTTTGCAGACTTTTGATCTTTTTAATGCAATGAAGTTAGTGATGTTTCGATCCAACCACGTAAAATTCTGTGCTGCTATCCAATCAAAACGATTATGTCTACTAGTTCCACATCTCAGTAAGCTCACCAGTAATCCCCACAAGAACAAAAGCCACCTTCAAACCTATGAAACCTATTAGCATCTCTCACCACTAGCACCCTCCCGATCATCCTCGACAATCCTTTGATAAACTCATGGCAATCCCCACACACTTTAAGGTTCTTATAAACCCTAATCACCTCCTCACTTCCCTTCATTTTCTTCTTTAACCCTTCTCTCGCCAACCAAAACCCAATAGCCAGTTTCTCACTGTGCGCTCTCAAGCTCTCCTCCTTCGACTCGTCCTCTACATCATGCAACGCAGAACTAACAATGAATTCATACCCCAACTCTTCTCTCATTCTCTTCTCGACCTCCTTTAGAACTCTATGTACCTCATCATTCATCGGATGGGTGTCATCGCCTCCGTAAAAGTAATGCACCTCTTTATTAATCTCGACCCAACTGCGCCCTCCTTGTTTCTTCAATCCTTTCTTTCTCATTCTCTTCCTTACTCTCTCACACTCCCTCCACTCCCCTGCCTCTGCAAAAATGTTCGACAGCATTACATAGTTCGCAGGGTTAGAACCATCCATTTTTATTAATATGTCTCCCACGTCCTTACCAATTTCCAAGTCTCTGTGCATCCGACATGCACTCAGAAGTGTCTGCCATATACCAGGAGTAGGTTTCATTGGCATGCTAAGTATAAGATCTTTACCTTCTTGTAACTGGCCGGCTCGGCCAAGGAGATCAACCATGCAAGCATAATGCTCAACTTTCGGCCTGAACCCTAATTCACGGACCATTTTGTTGAAATAGAATCGACATTCTTTTATTAAGCCAGCGTGGCTACATGCTGATAGCAAGGCTAAGAAGGTTACCTCATCAGGCTCGATTCCTTCCAATCGCATCAATTCAAACATTTTTATTGCATCATGGCCATTCCCATGCTTTCCATAGCCATTGATCATCGTTGTCCACGATACAGTATTTCTTAATTGCATATCCCCAAAAAGAGTTTCAGCTTCTTCAATTAGACCACACTTGAAGTACATATCGATAAGCGAGTTCGATACAGATACGTCTAATCCAGATGGGTCCTTGATCACAAAAGAATGAACTTGCTTTCCTTGTTCTATTAGAGCAAAATCTGCAAATAAACCAGTGACGCTAGAAAGAACATAACCATCGACTCGGATCCCCGAGCTCCAAAGCTGGCGAAAAAGATCCATGGCTTCTTCTAAAAGCCCTTCTTGTGCATAGCCTATGATAAGGTTCGTCCATTGTATTGCATTCTTCTTCATGCTTTGATCAAACACTTTCTTTGCTTGTGGTATATCCTGACATTTAACATACAGATCAATAAGTGCCCCCGAGAGAATCGAATTGTGCGAACTACATATCCCACCGGTTATGATCGAAGCATGAAGTTGGGTTCCTTCGTGAAAAGCTCCAAGACCACCACATGCTTTTAATAAACTGGCAAAGGTGAATTCATCGGGCAAGTGATGGAGTTCTCGCATCGCTTTGAATAGAAGTAAAGAGTCCCTTTCTTTTCCTCCATGTACATAGCCTGCAATCATGGCATTCCAAGTAATGAGATTCTTTATTGGCATTATATCAAACATCCGCTTTGCTTCCTCAATTCTACAGCTCTTAGAATACATGAATACAACCGTATTCCCCACTACAGAGTGCGATTCAAAACCGGTTTTAACACACAATCCATGTATCTGAGTCCCATATTTGGCATTACCCAAAACGCCACAAGCTTTCAGATTAGTCGACAGCGTAAATTCGTTCGGACGAACACCTGAAAACCCCATTTCATGAAATAGTTTAAGAGACTCAACAGCATTACCCTGTTGTAAGAAACTAACCATGAGCGCGGTCCAGGACACCACATTTCGTTCATGCATTTCGTCGAACACGTTACGTGCCGCATCTATTCTCTCACACTTCCCATACATATCTATAAGATCATTGCTCAATATGATATCAGAGACAAATCCCAACTTCCACACAGCCCCATGGAGTTGAATTCCACCTCCGAGAAGTGAACCCTTCGCACAACTCCGAATCAACTTCGCGATCCTCTCCCTGTCCATTTCCAACCACAATGAGAATCCCTAATTGGGTAATGAAGGAAATGGAGGATAGGGTAATGCCCAAATTGAGAAACTGCGATAGCTTCGACGAACTGAGGCGAATCCATGCTCACATCGTGGTCTCCTCCCTCTCCCAAAGCAGCTACCTTTCGACCCAAATCGTCAACATCTGCAACGCCAATAGAAGGATCGACCACGCCGCCCTAGTATTCAGCCAAATCGAAGAGCCCAACGTGTTCCTCTACAACGCCATGATCAAAGCCTACACCCAAAACGATCGCCATCGCGGAGCAATCGCCACGTACACCCAAATGCTGCGGCGCCCACGCGACCAAGATCCAGTTTTTACCGACCGATTCACCTACCCCTTCGTTCTCAAAGCCTCCGGAGGCCTCCTCGACCTGGATCTCGGGAACCAAGTTCACGCCCACGTGATCAAATCCGGGCTGAGCCCCAACGCCGTAATCCAAAACTCCCTCATCGAGACGTACACCAAATGCGACGCGCTACCGCTCGCGCACAAGGTGTTCGACGAAATGCGCGAGCGAGACGTGGTCTCGTGGAACACGCTGGTCTCAGCCTACGCGCGCCTAGGGCAAATGAGAAAGGCGAGAGCTTTGTTCACCTCCATGCCGAACAAAACGGTCGTCTCGTGGACGGCGCTGATCTCCGGGTACGCCAACACCGGCTGCTACGCGGAGGCCGTGGACGCGTTCCGGGAGATGCAAAAGGAAGGGGTGGTCGCCGACGAGGTAAGCGTGGTGTCGGTGCTGCCCGCGTGCGCTCAGCTGGGGGCGCTGGAGCTCGGGAAGTGGATCCACGCCTACGCCGACAAGCGCGGGCTCCTGCGGAGCACCGCCGTGTGCAACGCGCTCATCGAGATGTACACCAAGTGCGGCGGCGTCGACCTCGCGCTCCGGGTGTTCGACGAAACGCCCCAGCGAGACGTGGTCACGTGGAGCGCCATGATCGCGGGGCTCGCCGCGCACGGCAGGGCCCGCGGCGCGATCGCGATGTTCGCGAAGATGGAGCGGGAGGGGTCCGCACGGCCCAACGCCGTCACCTTCCTCGCGCTCCTATGCGCGTGCTCGCACGCGGGGATGCTCGACGAAGCGCTCGGATTCTTCGACGCGATGCAAAATAAGTACGAAATCAATCCCGGGGTGGAGCACTACGGGTGTTTGGTGGACATTCTCGGGAGGTTGGGGAGAATCGACGACGCGCGGAGGGTGATCGACGAAATGCCCGCGAGACCCGACGCGCGCGTGTGGGGGGCGTTGCTGAGCGCTTGCAGGACGCGTGGCGACATCCCAACGGCGGTGACGGCGATCGAGCGGCTGGTGGAGCTGGAGCCCGGGGACGGGGGCAATTACGTAATTTTGTCGAACACGTACGCGGCGGCGCGGAGGTGGGATGACGTGGCAAGGACGCGGCGGGAGATGCGGCGGCGGGGCGTGGGGAAGCGCGCCCCCGGGTGCAGCGCGATCGAGGTGGGCGATGAGGTGAGGGAGTTCGTGGCAGGAGGGGATTGGTCGGATCCCGTGTTTGGTGTTATGGGCGGTGTATTGGATCTTTTGGCAAAGGAGAGTGAGGAGGATGATGATTGGATCGTGGAATTAGAATTGTAGCGAATATGGAAAGCCCAACTTGCATAAAAAATTCACAAATTTTTGAATTTTATAAAATTACAGATTCGGTCTGAATTTTTATCAAACTGACTAAAATATTCATATTTCTTTCTCTCTCTCCTTTTTTTTCTCTCGTTCTTTTTCTTTTTTCCCCTCTCCGAAGAAGACGGCGGAGGCGGAAACAGCCCGCCTCGCCTCTGTCCCTCACGTCCTAGCCCCCGCCCGCGCACCCCCGCCCTCCTTCCCTCCCACCCCGCCGAGACCCCGCCGCGACCTTTTTTTATTTCTCTTCGACCCTCCTCCATCGCCTTCGCGGCCCTCCGCGACGATTAGCGAGGACGGTACCGCGTCCTCTTCCTCCGCCTTCACCCCCCACCTCCACTGCATTAGATTTTCTACCCGCCAAACCCACTTCTGGAAACTTGCCGTCTCCGCCGCCGCCGCCGGCGATGAAGAGAAAATGCTTCTCGGGGCCGAGAAGCACGCCGGCGAGGGAGGAGGAGAAAAATAGTTACACTTCGGCGAAGGGCAGTGGCTGCGATAGAGGGAGAGGTCGTAACCAAAAAATAATTATAGGGAGAATAAAAAGAATAATAAAAAAAAAAACTTTTTTTTTCTATAGAAAAGACCAAAAATTATAGAAGAAGAAAGAAAATGATGAAATTGCACTGTTAAAATAAAGTTACACTATTTTAAAAAAAATTTGTACTATTTTAAATGAAAGTTATACTCTTTGAGACAAAAATTACACTCTTTGGGATGAGATTTATACTCTTTAGGTCAAAGTTGCACTTTTTGGGTGAAGTTTACACCATTTCTCTTTATCTTCTTCTTCCTCCTCCTCCTTCCCCTCATCCTCATCCTCATCCTCATCCTCCTCCACCCCTAGAGAAGAGGGTAGGAGGACTCCTCGCCGCCGCCATCCGGCCCGACACCGGCGGCGCCCATGCCGACGGTGAGCGGCGCGGGGACGGAGCGAATTTGGTGAGAAAATGAGAGGGACGAGGCTCGAGCAATGGCTTCTCCCTGTAAGCATAACTCCATTTCCCTTCTCGAAATCCTCCAATTTGATCTACATTTTGAGTGATGTCTTTTTTCGACGAATTAGCTCAATTCTTATATTGGGGTTTTTTTTTCCGGGTTAATTGCATACAGGTCTCCACAAATATAGTGAATAGCAAAAATATCCCTGCAAAGTTTAACTTTTCAAAAATATCCCTACAAAAGTCGTAAGTTGTGCAGATATATCCCTCTGATTTGTTTCTATTAGAACTCTGTTAAAATTTTAACAGCAGTTGAGTGAAATGACCTTTTTGCCCTTATAGATATGTCCCTCCAAAAAGAAGAAGAAGAAGGCAGCGGCGGCCGGCGGTGGGGGGGCGGCGGCGGCCGGCGGTGGCGGCGCGGCGGCCGGCGGTGGGCGGCGGCGGCGGCGGCGGCGGCGGCGGTGGTGCCCCCCGCTTCCCCCCCGTGGTGGCGTCCCTCGACGTGTGGATCGCCACGCCCGCGCTCGTCGAGGAGCGGCGGCGCCGGCTCCTCCTGAAGATGGGCCTCGACGCCGTGGAAGGGCTGGGCGGGGTGGGTGGCGGCGGCGGGGTCGGCGGCGCTGCGCCAATGGACGGCGAGGGAGGAGGCGGGGAGGGAGGCGGGGAGGCCCTCGATGGACTGGACGTGGAGGGAGAAGACGCACTCGTAGCGGCGGCGCCCGATGTGGGAGAGGGATCGGAGGGACCTCCAAAACGAGGACGAAGACGACGAGGGTTTCTTCGAGGGCTTCGGCTTGGGATCGGGGGAGGAGAGGAGGAGGCGGGATCGGCCGGCGGAGAGGAAGCGGCGGCGGCGGCGGCGGAGGTGGAGGAGGGAGGGGACGGCGTCGTTCCGATCAAGGAAGATGAAGAGGAGGAAGAGGATGAGGGTAAAATCGTAAATTCACATAATTAACTAACTATGATTAAGCATGTTAACTGTGGTTAACTCAGTTTTTCTAACAGAGTATAACAGCAGGGATATTTTTGCAGACGGTAGGACTTTTGTAGGGATATTTTTGAAAAGTTAAACTTTGTAGGGATATATTTGCTATTCACTATATTTGCGGGGACGTGTATGCAATTAACCCTTTTTTCCCTCCTATTTTTGGGGTAAATTTGAGACGGGTATTGGGTTTTATCTGTGAATCGTCGTATTTACCTGGAAAAAAATTAGATTTTCTTGATGAGATTCTCACTGATTTTTCTTCTAACATGCTTAGAATCACAAATACCTGCTAATAAATTTGATTAGATTCACCATATTTTTCTGAGGGAAGAAGGGAAAAAGAAGGCAACTTTGTGGGTTTGTTGAGTAATTTAATTCATTGTTTTTCCTATAATATTAGTATTGGGCGATTTATGTGGACTATGGTAACTTGGGCAGGGTATATACCTGTGCTTTTTCTGTTACTGTGTGATGGAATAAGTGGGAGAACATTATACCCACTTCCGAGTAAGGCCCTGTTTGGATAGCTCTCAAAACGTAGCATAGTTAAACTATGCTATACTGGTAGGAAAATTATCCTACGACGTGTTTGGATGAATAAAAAGTTATGTAATTTTTGGAGTATAGTGATACTATACTCCAAAAAATGGAGTAAAATTACAATCCACTCTTACCAAAGAAAAAAATTTCCACCATTCTTGGACTTCTTACTCCAAAAATGTTCCAAATTTTAAATTTCAACATGAAATTTTGAAACTAAATTATAAACTTTTAAATTTCAAATTTTAAATTTAAATTTTAAATATCAAATATCAAATTTTAATTTTCAAATTTAAATTTTAAATTTTAAAAATTATAAATTTCAAATTTCAAATCAACTTTTAAAGTTTAAATTTCAAATTTTAATTTCAAATTTGAAATTTGAATTTTTAAAATTTGAAATTTCAATTTAAAATTTGAAATTTGAAATTTGAAATTTGAAATTTTAAATTTTAAATTTTAAATTTCAAATTTTAAATTTTAAATTTTAAATTTTAAATTTTAAATTTTAAATTTTAAATTTTAAATTTCAAATTTCAAATTTTAAATTTCAAATTTTAAATTTCAAATTTCAAATTCAACTATTAAAATTTAAATTTCAAATTTCAAATTTCAAATTTCAAATTTCAAATTTCCAATTTCCAATTTCCAATTTCCAATTTCCAATTTCCAATTTCCAATTTCCAATTTCCAATTTCCAATTTCCAATTTCCAATTTCAAATCAAATTTCAAAATTTAAATCAAATTTCAAAATTTAAATTTCAAATTTCAAATTTCAAATTTCAAATTTCAAATTTCAAATTTCAAATTTCAAATTCAACTTTTAAAATTTCAATTTCAAATTTCAATTTCAGACTTTAAATTTTAAATTTTAAATTTCAAATTTTAAATTTCAAATTTTAATTTTCAAATTTTAATTTCAAATTTCAAATTTCAAATTTCAAATTTCAATTTCATATTTCAAATTTCAAATTCAATTTAAAATTTCAAATTTTTCAAATTTCAAATTTCAAATTTCAAATTTCAAATTTCAAATTTCAAATTTTAAATTTTAAATTTTAAATTTCAAATTTCAATTTCAAATTTTTAATTTTAATTTTCAAATTTCAAGTTTCAATTTCAAATTTTAAATTTTAATTTTAAATTTTAAATTTTAAATTCAAATTTCAAATTTTAATTTTCAAATTTTAAATTTCAATTTTAAATTTTAAATTTTAAATTCAAAATTCCAATTTTAAATTTAATTTAGATTTTAAATTTTAAAATTTTAAATTTTAAATTTTGAAATCTAAATTTAATTTTTAATTTTTAATTTGTAGATATCTAGTGAAATTGTACAATGTAAATTCAAATAGCTAACAATTTAAATTTAAAGTTCATAATGGCTATTTTTTAAAAATTGTCAGAAATCCTATGTAATTGTATAATTGTATCCAAACAGCTTCCAAAATGAATACGTGGAATTTTTTTGGAGTTACAGGATCCTCCATTTCATCCGGAGCAAAACCACGGTATTTAAACTCCATGGAATTTTTTTACTAGGCCTCCAAACAGGGCCTAAGTTGGAGAATAAGGAGAAGAGGCCCTTGCAAACATACAGACCATACAACATTACTCATAGGGGTTAGAAATCACTGAAGAAACCGTCGATGCTTACTTGGTAAAATGAGCGCCGACGGCGAGCGGCGCGGGGGCGGCGCCAATGCCCGCGTCGCTCGCCGTTGGCATGGGCGCCGTCGGTGTCGGGCCGGATGGCGGCGGGGAGGAGTCCTCCTACCGTCTTCTCTGGGGGTGGAGGAGGATGAGGATGAGGATGATGGGAAGGAGGAGGAGGAAGAAGAAGATAAAGAGAAATGGTGTAAATTTCACCCAAAAAATATAATTTTGATTTAAATAGTGTAAATTTTATCTCAAAAAGTATAATTTCTTTCCAAAGAAAAAAAATAGTATAAATTTCACCCAAAGAATATAATTTTGGCCTAAAAAGTGCAAATCTCATCCCAAATAGTGTAATTTTTATCTCAAAAGAGTGCAACTTTTATTTAAAACAGTGCAAAAAAATTTTAAAACAGTGTAACTTTATTTTAACAGTGCAATTTTATCTTCTTCTTCCTTCTTCTATGATTTTTTTATCTTTCTTGTAGGAAAAAAATATATTTTTATTTTTATTTTTTATTCTTTTTTATTTCTATAATTATTTTTTGGTCACGATCTCTCCCTTGTCCTCTATCGCAGCCACCGCCTTCACCGGAGTGTAACTATTTTTCTCCTCCTCCCTCGTCGGCGTGCTTCCCGGCCCCGAGAAGCACTTCCTCTTCATCGCCGCCGCCGGCGGCGGAGACGGCGGGTTCCCAGAAATGAGTTTGGCGGGTAGAAAATCTGCTGCAGTGGAGGTGGAGGGCGAAGGCAGAGAAAGAGTACGCGGTACCATCCTCGCTATCGTCGCGGAGGGCCGCGAAGGCGGTGGAGGAGGGTCGGAGAGAAAAAAATAAAGGGCCACGGCGCGGCCTTGGCGGGGTGGGAGGCGAGGAGGGCGGGGGGTGCGCGGGTGAGGGTGAGGGCGTGAGTGGCAGAGGCGAGGCGGGCCGTTTCCGCCTCCGCCTCCGCCGTCTTCTTCGGAGAGGGAAAAAAAAAAAGAACTAGAGAAAAAAGATTAGGGATATTTTGGTTAGTTTGTTAAAAATTCGGACCGAATCTGCAAAATCGAAAAAGGCGGCCCCAGTTTTGCAAAAGCTCAAAATTTGTGAATTTTTTATGCAAATTGGCCATATGGAAAATGGAATTAATGGTGGCTGAATTCACTTACGATATGTTTTTTACACTTTCAACAAAACAAACAACGACCGACCGTCCCTAGCGCAAGTGACAAAGGGCTTGGTTGGTACCCGAGGTCCCGAGTTCAAATCCTAATTGATTTACATTTCCAGCTAAGTTTATTTCTAAAAAAAATAAATAAAGCGGATAACGTGCTATCTTTCTCTCAAAAAAAAAAACAAAATAAAACAAAACAAACAATATAAATGAATACTTGTACACCGCTACTTCTCTCTTTTTGAATTACTCTAACAAATATATTCTTAGATTTAATAAAAAAGTAAAATAAGTCAATTTTATTACTTGGCCAATATACATATCGAATCAAACAGTAGAATTTATGACTTACGATCCAGTTCATCCGGTTGGCTTATATCAAAATAAATACAGCTATAAATAAAAGTGTAACTACACTTACAATTCTTTTTGACCTTTTTAATTAATGAAACAAATATAAGAAATGAATACTTATACCGCTATTCACTTCCCACTTTTGAGTTTTTTTAACCAAATATATTTCGCAGATATAATGAAGAAATAGAATAAATAAAATTTTATTATTTTGGCCCATATATATCGAATCAAATTATGGCTTAAGATCAAGTTCATCCCGTTGGCTTATATCAAAGTAAATGCTACTGTAAATATTACTATATAATAATTATTAGGGTTAATTGCATGCAAGTCCCCGCAAACATAGTGAATTGCAAATATATCCCAGCAAAGTTCAACTTTCATAAGTTATTTCTGCAAAAGTCCTAATATTTTCAGATATGTCCCTCTGATTTGTTACCGTTAGAGAACCGTTAGAGAACTGTTTATATTTTCAATTTTGCCATCACAAATATGTTCCTCCAAAAATCATAACAGTATAATATAAGAGGGGTAAAAATATCAAAAACTAATCAAGATTAAGTATTTAAGCTATGGTTAACTAAGTTTCTCTAACGGATCCCAATGGCAGGAACATATCTGAAAATATTAGAACTTTTACGGGAATAACTTATGAAAGTTGAACTTTTCAGGAATATATTTGCAATTCACTATATTTGCGGGGATCTGTATGCAATTAACTCTAATTATTATGTCCACTCTCCAGCCTTGTAGCTGGATTTTAGTACTCCGGCCAAAATTTGCTGAGGTTCGGATTTTATTTGTTTCTTTTCTATAGTTTTTTATACTTATTAAGTTTTTTAAAAAGAAAATTCACTACAATTATCTGGATTTCAGTCTCTTTCTGACTCCTCTTTTTTTCTACTCAGAGCTTTCATTTCTTCTGAATTTTTTATTTGACGTCGTAACTTCTAAAAACATCCTTCAAACTGAAGTTTTGCAGATCTCGAAGTGGAGACATTTCTGATGTGGTTGGAAGTTGGGAGTATTGGATCAAGAACGAGAGATTACTTTTGTCTATAATTTTCTCTATCCTTTGTTCTTTAGTTATGCACTTTAAAGTTTATGAGCTTGATTTACTTATTAATTAGTTGGTGTATAGGTTCGAGGGACCGATCTATATATAGTCTCCCTATCACTTTCTTAAGTTCTATGATCGTCAGCTTCATCTTCCTCTATTTAGTTTTAAAGATATTTTATTTAAAAAAAAAATGCATAGACACCTCGTAAACATATTTAAGTTTTTTACGAGTAGTCGTCTCTGTTGGATGTGGCCTACGTGATTTATTCAAGTCGATCCATAAAGATACAGTCAATCTATTTAAGTCGATCTATAAAGATATATTAGATCTTACGGTTAGGATGTATCTGGACACGTCCTTGATGGACGGACGTGATTTAACATCCTTATATTAAGTTGTATATAAATACAACATACGGGAGTCCCGGTCTAACCCTAATCCAAATACCTGTGACGGCTCCATCTCCGGGGATAAGGGAATTAGACTCGAAACGTCCCGCTGTTTTGCAGATCGCGATCGAGGACGAACCACAAGGAGAATCGTCGACGACAATTCCGGTAAAGAAATCGAAATCATGGCAGAAGGTACGATCCTAATTTTCTGATAAAGTTTATAACATGTGGTATCAGAGCCACGCCTTTTGCCGGAAGTTCGTTTCTTTTTCGAATTTTTTCGTTTGTCTTCTTTTTCATTAAAAATAAATAAATAAATAAATTTTTTAATTGGTTTGCGTTAATCGTGACGTCGGCCGGCCTCAATCGAGATCGGCGTTCGGAGGAACGACGTCGCGCGTCCGCAACCGAGATCGCCGTTCGGCGAAATTGCAGTGCCGTCCCGGCCGTGCTAGCGGGGCCCACAAGTGGCCGCGGCTCCATTAAGGGCCGCGTAATACGGCCGCATTAGGATCCGTACGGTCAAAAAAAAGTTATTTATTTATTTATTTAATGAAAAGAGAATATATATATATATATATATATATATATATATAAAATTTTAGTTTATAATTTTTTTTGAACCGTGACTCGTTCTTGAAGAAGTCTCTCTATATATATAATTCATGTATGACATTTGGTTTTTGTTATATATGATTTTTGATGCTACTCATTAATTTATTTATTCATGTTTATAAAGTAGTGTGTTTAGTTTAATTTGTTGGTATAATTTTTATGCTATTATTCTAAACACACATAAGGTGATCATGAAAATTTAGAGTAGAATATATAGACTTCATACAGTTTATAGATTTTGAGTCACATAAGATTGTTAAGAAAATTACTCAGGATCTTTATTTTACTTCCGCTGCGTTTTAGAACAATATAGAATTTTCGGTCATTCAATATCATATAAGGTTTGGTGAAATTAACTATGTCTAGGAGTAGCCACAACATTCTAGTCATGGTATATTATCACTTACGGTATTTTTACAAGATGATATTGAACTAAAGTTAATCCGAAAATTTATACGGATTTCTAATTTAATTTTAATAGTCATTCAACATCAAATAAGGTTATTTGTATTTTTCATTATGCTTAGGAGTAGCCACAGCATCCTATAGATAATGAAGAATATATAAGGATTTACTGATGGTTGGATTAAGGTTTGACTATTTATTGCGGTCAAATAAAGAATAATTTATTAAATTTTGACTGGAATAGGATAGCGGATTGAATTTTTAGATAGCGAGTTTTCTTATGCCCACAGGTACAGAAATCTTGTTATTTAGAAATTAGGTTTCCGCTAGTCTTATTATTAAAGTAGATAAATTCTATGCGTGTAGCGCCTCTGCCCACAGGAAGGTAGAATTTATCTAATTTAAAGATTATTGCCTTATAGTAAGTGATAAAGTTTTATATTTCCTTTGTGCTTGCAGCATCTTCCTCTACTGCATTTCTTAATGATATTTCTCGTATCCCTATACTTACTGTGAACAACTATTCTGATTGGAAAGAAAGTATTGAAACTATCTATATTTGTTATGAATCTCATTTAGTTAATGTTCCTAAAAACACATGGTGGATTGACTCTGGTACTACTGTACACATCTCAAATACCATACAGGGTTTTCACAACCTAAAAATGTTGAAGCCAAATAAAAAGATTTTAATTACTGGAGAAGGCAAAGAATCTCAAGTTAAAGGCATTGGAAATTTTATTTTAGAACTTAGTACTGATTTTGTACTTGAACTTGAGGATACTTTTTATGTTCCTACGTTTTCTAGAAATTTAGTTTCTGTATCTAAACTGAGAAATAAAGGTTTCAAATTTTTATTTGAAAAATAAATCTTTTACTATCTTCTCCGATAATGTCATTGTTGGCGATGGTTGTTTGGTAGATGATTTGTACAAATTTAATTTGAGTCAATCTTTTGAGAATAACTTTAATATTGGTGTTAAAAGGAACATTCTTAAAGAGAACTCATCTTGTTTATGGCACAAACGTTTGGCTCATATCTCCTTAGAGAGAATAAAGAGATTGGTGAAGGAAAAGATCTTACAAGATCTTGACTTTACTGATTTTAGTACTTGTGTGGAATGCATAAAGGGAAAGTATACCAACACAAATACCACTAAAGGTGCCAGAAGGAGTTCTGAAATTCTTGAGATCATACATACAGATATCTGTGGACCTTTTCCTACTCCTTGCTTTAATGGTCAGAGATATTTTATCTCATTTATTGATGATCATTCTAGATACATGTATCTCTATCTCTTATTTGAAAAAGCTGAAGCGCTCGATGCTTTCAAAGCGTATAAGGTTGAGATAGAAAAACAATTGGATAGGAAAATAAAGATTGTTAGGTCCGACAGAGGGGGTGAGTATTATGGAAGACATACGGATAAAGGTCAGATGGCCGGTCCATTTGCTAAATTCCTCGAAGGTGAAGGCATCATTGCTCAGTATACGATGCCTGGCACGCCCCAACAAAATGGTGTTGCCGAAAGGAGGAATAGGACGCTCATGGACATGGTAAGGAGCATGATTAGTGGCTCTTGTCTTCCATCTTCTCTTTGGAGTGAAGCACTAAAGACAGCAGTGTATGTTTTAAATAGGATTCCATCGAAGGCTGTTACCAAAACTCCTTTTGAGTTATGGAAAGGATGGAAACCTAGTTTAAATCACCTGCATGTATGGGGATGTCCAGCTGAAGTGAGGATTTATAATCCACATATAAAGAAGTTGGACTCTCGAACAGTCAGTGAATATTTCATTGGCTATGCGGTAAACTCCAAAGGATTCAGGTTCTATTGTCCAAATCACCCATCCAAGATAGTTGAGGCCAGGAATGCGAAATTTCTAGTGATTATGTAGTCTATTTCCAGGAGTCCGACTATGATGTTGGACACCATAAAGACCCATGGACGTTTTCAGAGGCCATGCAGGGAGATAAATCCTCCCTTTGGTATGATGCCATGAAGGAAGAGATGATAAAGTTTGGGATCTCGTTGAGTTACCACAAGGAGTCAAAGCCGTTGGCTGTAAATGGGTCTTCAAGACCAAAAAGGACTCTTTGGGTAATATAGAACGATATAAGGCCAGACTTGTTGCCAAAGGTTTTACTCAAAAGGAAGGCATTGATTACTACGAAACCTTCTCTCCAGTATCCAAGAAGGATTCATTAAGAATTATCATGGCTTTGGTAGCTCATTTTGATTTAAAGCTACATCAGATGGATGTGAAAACGGCATTCCTAAATGGGGATATAGAGGAGATAGTCTATATGCAACAGCCCGAAGGTTTTAGTACAGATGAAAGTAGTCACCTTGTTTGCAGACTAAAGAAGTCTATATACGGACTCAAACAGGCCTCCCGCCAGTGGTATATCAAGTTCCATAATGTAATTACTACATTCGGTTTCGTAGAAAATATTGTGGATCAGTGTATATACCTTAAGGTTAGTGGGAGTAAGTACATTTTCTTAGTCCTGTATGTGGATGATATTCTGCTTGCAAGTAGTGATTTAAGTTTGCTCAAAGAGACCAAAGATTTTCTTTCTAAGAATTTTGAGATGAAGGATATGGGTGAAGCTTCTTATGTCATTGGCATAAAAATTCACAGAAATAGATCTCAAAGAATTTTGGGTCTATCTCAGAAAGCCTACATCGAAAGAGTCCTAGAAAGATTTAATATGGCAAATTGTGCACCTACAGCTGCGTCTATTATAAAAGGTGACAGATTCAATCAGAATCAGTGCCCACAGAATACTTTAGAACGAGAATATATGAAGAGCATACCCTATGCTTCTGCAGTAGGGAGCTTGATGTATGTGCAGGTCTGTACCAGACCTGATATAGCTCATGCAGTAGGGATGCTGGGTAGATACCAGAGCAACCCTGGCCTTGATCATTGGAAAGCTGCAAAGAAGGTTATGAGATATTTACAGGGAACAAAGGACTATATGCTCACCTACAGACATTCTGATCATCTTGAGGTGGTTGGATATTCGGACTCTGATTTTGCTGGATGTGTGGATTCTAGAAAGTCCACATCAGGATATATTTTTCTCCTTGCTCAGGGTGCTATCTTGGAGAAGCACTAAGCAAGATACAGTTATTACATCCACTATGAAGGCAGAGTTCATCGCTTGCTACGAGGCATCGTCACAGGCTTTATGGCTGAGAAATTTTGTCTCAGGTTTAAGAGTTGTCGATTTTGTTGCAAGGCCAATCAGGATTTATTGCGACAACTCTACTGCAGTGTTCTTTGCCAAGAATAGTCGAATTACAGACCGCAGCAAACATATCGATATAAAGTATCTTGCTGTGAAAGAAAATGACAAGAAGAATGATGATATTTAACACATTGGGACTAAGCTGATGATCACTGATCCTATGACTAAAGCATTGCCGGCAATTCAAGTTCAAGGATCATGTTCATCATATGGGTATCTTGAGTCCATTAAAGTTTAAGTGTTTTCTTCTTGTATAAAGACTTTAATGACTATTCTATTGGATAAGAACATATTTTAATTTTTGCACATGCGCATAAAGTTATTTTTGTACATTAAAGTATTATTGTGCATTAAAGAGGGACTCTGAGTTGAACTTATAATAAGTTCATACGGTTGTGACTCATAAAGTTATTTGATTAAGAGATACATGCTTTTGATACATGGAAGGGAGTGTTCATCTTTTGGGACATAACCGCTATGATCAAAGTATTGTGATTTCTTAATCGAGTGGGAGATTCGACTGTATAATTTAGTTGGTACCTAATAAAGTTTTGTTTCGGCTATATGGTAATGAATATATCACTAGGCCAAGTGGGAGAATGTTGGATGTGGCCTACGTGATTTATTCAAGTCGATCCATAAAGATACAGTCAATCTATTTAAGTCGATCTATAAAGATATATTAGATCTTACGGTTAGGATGTATCTGGACACGTCTTTGATGGACGGACGTGATTTAACATCCTTATATTAAGTTGTATATAAATACAACATACGGGAGTCCCGGTCTAACCCTAATCCAAATACCTGTGACGGCTCCATCTCCGGGGATAAGGGAATTAGACTCGAAACGTCCCGCTGTTTTGCAGATCGCGATCGAGGACGAACCACAAGAGAGAATCGTCGACGACAATTCCGGTAAAGAAATCGAAATCATGGCAGAAGGTACGATCCTAATTTTCTGATAAAGTTTATAACAGTCTCAACTTTCAATTTTGACGATCACATCTTCTAAATTTTAACAAATAGTTCAATAAGCTCTTATGTCACTTCTCTACTCAAGTAAACTTACTAATTATAGTATTTTAATTGAATGCCATGCATATAATCCTGTAAAACTTTAAAATAGAAACAATTTTATTTTATCTATTCCAATTTGATAATTAAGTATAACAATTGAAGAATAGGTTGAGACGAATTTTAATTTTTTATCATTTTTGTTTTACATGCTATAATATAAAAATAATTTCTTTTTGTGCTTTGAAGATTTATAAAACTATATGAAATACATACAATCAAAATTATTGTTTAGTTAGTAACTTTAGTTAAAGTAGCTAGGGTTTATTGAACTATTTGATAAAGTTTAAAATGTCTAACTGTCAAAATTAAAAGTTCAACCATATGCTTATAAATGAGCTAAAGTTTAGAGGATCTCTATACATTTTTCAAAAATTGTTTTATGTGGAAATGCAATTCTTTTTCCCTCCAAAATTGTTTAATATTGTAATTAAGCTCTATCTTTTTAATGAATTATCTATGAACTTTATAATAAAAAAATAATTATTACCATTTGAAAAAAAAATAAATATTGATGCGAACAATTTAGCATTAGAGTTTCCAGAAAAGCGCGACTCAACTAAGCTAGCTCGAAAATTCCGTTGAATTCGACAATTTTTACAATCGGCGCGGAATATTTTTAAACGGACATAACTTTTCGTTCGAATGTCTGTTTTCAGCTTGCAACCCAAATTTGGAAAACACTGCGTCGAACCACAATGCCGTTCCAGCTGAGTTTGGCGCTCAAATTCAATAGTTTAGGCCTCCTTTTTTTTTGCATTTCTAGATTATTTTTGAAAAAAATTGTATTTTTTTATATTTAGAGTTCGGTTATTTGGTTATTTATGATTGGTTCAGATTTATAGATATATTAGAATTTACTATATTCAATTCTAGCAGAATTTTGGTATCAACTATATATATATATATATATATATATATATAGAGCTTGACTGGGCTACTATCGGTAGTAAACCGTCCCGTTTACTACCGATTTGTTTTCGATGCTGGAGCTTCCAAATTGACGATCGGCACCGTTGAACATGATCTAGATCATTTAAACTATCTAGAAATCAAATTTTATGCTTTTTTGATATCATTAACCGAACGATCAAAGGGTTACAAAATCTGTAATTTTAATGGCCGATATGGTGTGTTTGCTCGTTTAACGGTATAGAAGAATCCAAATCAACTAAATTTTTGTTAGAAAATTCTTTGAACTATTTAAAATAAGATCTGTACTCTTGATCTTGATTACAAGACTTCTATCATCACTTTTTATAGGATATTCATTTTCAGCCATTCATTTTCTGTTCACTTGATGGACAAGAGAACAATATCGAAAAAGCGTGAAATATGATTTCCAGATAGTTTGAATGGTCTAGATCATGTTCAACGGTGCCGATCGTCGATTTGGAAGCTCCAGCATCGAAAACAAATCGGTAGTAAACCGCTCGGTTTACTACCGATAGTATTCTAGCAAAACTCTATATGTATATATATATATATAGAGCTAGTCTCCTATACTATCTATGGTACCGGGGCTCCGGTACTATAGTCGCTTTTTCGATCTTAGGGTGTTCAAATCAACGATCCACACCGTTGAAACTGATCTAGGATATTTGAAGTTCTTAGGAATAAAATTTTATAATTTTTCGACATAGTTTACTTTATGATCAAACCGTTTCAAAATTGTCAAATTTCAATGGTTATTATGGCGAGTTTGTAGTTTAACGGTGGAGAAGAATCTAAATTTATTCAAATTTTGATAGAAAATACTTTAAACTATATAGATGAAGGTCAACATCCTTGATCTTGAATTCGAAACTTCTATACTCAAATTTTAAGGATTATTCAATTTCCACCGTTTATTTTGACATGATTTATTTACTAAGTAAACGATATCGAAAAAACTAAAATTTTATTCCTAAGAACTTCACATACCCTAGATCAGTTTCAACGGTGTGGATCGTTGATTTGAACACCCTAAGATCGAAAAAGCAACTATAGTATCGGAGCCCCGATACTATAGATAGTATAGTAATTCTATATATATATATTATATATGTGTGTGTGGCGTTCGGTCAAAGTAATTAATTTTAGAATTGATTAATAATTTTTTTTTTTTTGTCGAAAAATTATGTTGCTCGAATATCTCTTTCTTTTCATTTTTATATTTTTCATTCTCAACGTGACTTACGCGTGTATTAAATACTAATTAGAAGAACAACTGGCATGGGAGCTAATTTCAAAACTCTTTATAATTGAGAGGGGCCTCTTTATACATTTTTTTTTTCTTTTTCTTTTTCATTTAATAAGTTTCATACTTTGGTCTTTATCTTTTTGACTCCATTTATGTGTTCTCAAGAAAAATTCTAAAATGTACCGGATATATTTGATGACGTGGCGTAACAAATTAATCAAAAGCCTCCTTTTATAGATATATGTCCCATCGTGATTATAAAAAAATATTTATATTGTACTTTTTTTTAAAAAGAAGAGATGTGATTGACTTATTATTGATGACGTGGTGTAAGCGGGATACTGTAGATTTCCTCGTTCATCAACTTGAGAGGCAGAGTCTCATCGTACAGTGATAAGGATAGAGGGTAATAATCTTTCAAAAAATAAAATAAAAAATAAAAGTGGGCCACGTGATCTTTTGAGTAAAAGAAAAGAAGCACAGAGCTTTGTCGCGTACGTCAATTCATGCATGCTATGATTAAAAGGAAAAAAAAAAAAAAAAAAGAGAAAAGAAAGTGGCTAAATTGCAACACAAGTCCCTCAACTTTGAGTTCGCAACATTCCAATATTTCACTACCACTTAAAAATAGAAAATACTACTATACATTTTATAAAGGACTAAAGGAGTAAGTAAATTATATACCCTCTCATCCTAGAATTTAGAAAACATTTTAAATTTTTAGGATAAAAATAATTTGATAAAACGAGAGTCTATTATGAGTCTTTAGATGCGGGATTGTAAGATTTTATATTATTTTTTAAATATATGGACAGCACAACTCTTTAAAAATTATATGGTAAATTTTAATTTGCCCTTCTATAGTTTAACTTATTTTTACTTTGCACCATGTAGTTCAAAATGAGCACTAAACTGTCTTATAATTTTATCTTTATTTTTAACTAAAAAATTTATTATTAAATAGAATAGCAATGTAATATTTTTTCATAATCGCATAATAATTAAGTATAATTTATTTGAACTATAAAAAAATAAAATAAAAATGAACTAAACTACATAGCGACAAATTGAACTTTACCCATGTTACATTCATGTGTAATAATGTCTAAAAAAAATGGTAAATTATTTAATTACTAGAGATAAAATTAAAAAGTGATGTATTAAAACAGACTCTACATATTACTATCAAACCCATTTAGAAAAAGCTGATAAATATTGTATCATCTAGGCGAAAGACAATTTTTTTTATTTGAAGGAGTGCTAGGGCTACAATTCTTTTTGGGTTGTAATCCTTCAGCTCCTCTCATCCAATTCCTCCTTTTTCGCTACTTGTCTTGTTATTATTATATTTTTTTTTTACTAAAAACAATAAAAGGGTTGGTGAACGCTACACTCCTTGGATTAAAGATTGTAGAGATTTCAATTTCTTTGGATTATAGGCTTAACATTTCTCTTTTTTTAAGGGCAAATTGCATCATTGGTCTCTAGCCTTTATTCGATTCTTCCATCTTGGTCCTCAATCTTTCTTTTTTATAATTGATTCCTAATTACATTTGCCAATCTCTTCTTGTTAAATTGTATGAAATAGCCTGACTGTTTTCGAACTCAGAACCTCATGCTCTGATATCATGTTAAATTATACGAAACAATTATTTTTCTCCAAAATCTCAAACTATAAGGAAACAATATTTTTATATTATTAACATTTCTCGTGTGCGCACACATTGCGTCAATCCTAATCTCGCCACCTTAATGTCGCACTCCACACTCATGACCATCTTAACCTTGGACAGATGTCTACTATCTTTTTTGGATCATTAGGCGTTCTTGGCGTTGAGCCACACGTACGTACAACCAAGATCTTTCAAAACTTAAAATTTTAATACGGAGATTGATCACTGGATGATGTCAGATCATGAGTGATCTATACGAGAAGATAAGACTTTATTAGAGTTGACGAGATCCTCCGTCAAAATTAATATGAATTTGAATGGTTGTGAACAAATATAGAGATTGAGAATCAAAAAGCAAAAAAATATTTAAGGACCAAAGTGGCAAAATAGATAAAGGTTAGGTCCAACGGTGCAATTAACTCTTGGTTTAAAAAACTAAAAAAGTATTGTGTCATAAATGATGTATCTTTATTTTTTGCACATAAAAAAAACCCTATATATAAAAGCAGTACTCGAGCACCGTACTAACCACCCCAACTCATACATATGTGAACGTGATTAGTTGTAATCCACAAGCAATAGTTAAAAAATAAAAATAAAAAAACTTTGTTGTACGAAAATAGTATAAAAAAAAAAAAACTTTGTCATGATGCTGACGTGTCTAAATTAGCCAATTGTGGAACGTTTTGCGGCCTCTTAAGAAATCAGTTGACTGGTCAAAGCACGTTTAGTTAGTAAGAGAGTAAAAATTGCTCTGCTAGTCCCTGAACTTTAACTCATCATTCATTTTGGTCCTCAAACGTTTGATTTCCAAGTTTAAGAACCTAAACTGTTACTTAGGATTTTATTTTAGTCCCTGAGATTCGAATAGTGTCTCATTATAGTTCCCACCTTGGAACAAAATCATTACTTGCATGGAGTGTGCTTTATGATCGTGCACTACAAATTCTGTAGATCCTCTATATATCTAAGTAATATTTCTAATTTAAAAGTCTCAATTTTAAATAAAAAAATAATTATTAATTACTCGTTGAATAGTAAGATTGAAATAAGTTATGAGACAAATGATCAACAAATGCGTAGTACACGAATGGACCGATACACCGGGTGTAGTCAATAATTTATCCTCAATAACGAATAGGTAAATTGACTAATTTTTTTTTTTTTAAGAGTTTACGGACTCTACCATCAAAATAAAAAAGTTTAAGGACCGAAATAAAATCTAGCTAAAAGTTTGGTGTTTAGTGATGCAATTTATCCACAGTAAACAAAGAATAAGAAAAATGGTAAGTGTACATTCCATTATGGGACGTATATTTTACGCCCAAGAACCGAAAGATTTACCAAACCCTTTCGAATTTTAAGATTTTAAAAAATTGATAACAAGTCAATTAATGCAAGCAATGGAGAGGCTAAGGTGGATGTATAGAGACCCCCTCAACTATAGACTATTTTGAAATAGCCCTCAACTTTTTTTTTTTCTTTTTTTGATTGAGATCTCCTTTAACTTCTAAGTTTTTAGAGTTAAGTGGTTTTAATCAAAGCAATTTTAGAGAGTTTATTAAATTCATTAGTAATTTCACCGAATTAATAAATTTAATTATCTTTTAGCAGATAAAATTAGAAGTTGAGGGGTCTCAATAAAAGAAAACAGTTAAAGGGGCTCTTTTACAATAATAGCCTATAGTTGATGGGGTCTTTTACATGTTTGCAGATAAAAAGAAAAATTCTAGCATTCCAAAATAGAGGTATAGATCTTACATCCTCCATCCCAGGTTTGATAAAAAAATTTAGTAAACACAAAAAAAAAATTAATGTGACAAGTAAAAAATTAATGGTTCTTATATGAATTAATAGATGTAAGATATATATTTTATTTTAGAGTGTATGAGTAGCATTGTTCATTAAAAAAAACTACAAAGCAATTGTTCATAAAAGAAACTACAAAGCAATTGATTAAATTTCATGGTTTCTTTTACCTCTACCATTGCTAATTAAAAACCAAGTTAATTACCCATGGAACTCTCTAGCACCAAGGGTGGAATAATGTGGCTATATAAAGAAGCCCAAAGAGTGCAAGGAGAAGAGCAACCCACCAAGGCAACAAAACTAGTGAGAATGTTGGGAGAGAGAGGAGGGGATAAGGGGGAGGCCATGGCCCCTCCTCTACTTCTCACTCTCTTGCTAGTGTTTCTCTCTCTAAGTTTACCTCTCAAGGTACAAGGAAACTACCTCAACTCTTCTTCCCCACCACCATTACTAGTACCACCCAAGGAGCACCACCACCCTCATCACCATTACCACTACAAGTCACCCCCTCCACCACCTTCTCACCATTACAAGTCACCTCCACCTCCACCTCCCACTTACAAGTATAAATCACCACCACCTCCTCTTTACCACCATAAGTCATCACCACCACCTCCTCACCATCAACTTCCACCCTACCATTATAAGTCACCACCACCTCCTCCTCCTCCTCCTCCTCCTCTTTATAAGTATAAATCACCACCACCACCTCTTTACCACTACAAGTCACCACCTCCTCCTTCTCACCATCTTCTTCCTCCCTACCATTACAAGTCACCACCTCCACCACCTCCTATTTACAAATACAAATCACCACCACCACCTCTTTACCACTACAAGTCACCACCTCCTCTTTACCACCACAAGTCACCACCACCTCCTCACCACCACCATCATCATCACCCCTACCATTACAAGTCACCACCACCACCTCATCCTTACCACTACAACTCACCACCTCCTCCACCTATCTACAAGTATAAGTCACCACCCCCACCTCATTATCACCACCACAAGTCACCACCTCCATACCATTACAAGTCACCACCCCCACCTCATGGCTACAAATACAAATCCCCACCACCCCCACTTGTTTACCACCATCCTTCACCTCCTCCCCCTCCTTATTACAACTAAGCATGCATGTTGTTTGAAGTGTGCCAAAGAGAAATGTTGTTGGTAAGGCTCTTCCTAACTAAATTAATATTTCTGACTTAAAAATAGCAACAAAATTACTTTTGAGTAAAAATGTATATATGGAAACCCCAGTTTGAAATGAGTTCCTCAGCTTTGTTTTTTAAACATAAAGTAATTTAGTCATATTAATTATGAATTTTATCAAGTTTAACTAACAATTTTATTAAATTCAATAATTTCAGCTTTTTTAGTAAATAAAAACTATAATAATTAACTGTTGATAAAATAATAAAAAAAAGAGAAGCTCATAAGGTGCTAATGATACAGTTTGAGGTAGTCTCCATATATTATTACAACTTAATTACTACAGTCAAACAATGCTTTAGCTAATTACAGCTTCTTTTTACTTCAATTTGCAGGATGAGGACAAAGGGATTTGTAAGATGGTAGTAATGAAAAAAAGTAGAATAAAAGAAGATGTATATGATGCTTCTTTAGCAAAGTGGAGAGGGGAAATATCAAATGTAGCATCTCTAGTACTTTTATTGCAAGTAATATGGAAATTAAGTACTAGAAGCTACTTTATGTGAGCAATGGAGGGGAAGTTCGAAAGTGTAAAGCCACAACAATATATGTTCTCATCTAAATTAAGTAAAGATGTGTGCCAAAGGCTTTTGTTTAATATATAGTAGTTATCAAGTGTGTTAAAAGCAGTGCAATGTTTGGTTAATTATGGTTAAAATTAATGTATTTTCCATGCTGCAATTTGTGTAAGTGTTTTCTCTACTTAATTTGAGTATCTTGGATTAATGACTAGAAATATTTAATTGTTGGCCTTTATGAGAAATTCTTGGAGAGATATATAAACCAGCTAATATCGAGAACCATGCATTAATTATCTACGTTTTGAGGGGAAATTTAATGTGAAAATAACAAATAACAATTCTAGCTAGTTCTTCGACAGGTGCCAAAATAATTCAAAAAGAAATATTTAAGAACAATGCTATATATATAATTGATGTATAGATGTAAATTTTAAATTCATAAATTTTTGAGATAATTACCTATATACCCTTCAAAAAATTTGAAATATCTTTATACCTTTATTTTTTTTAAATATACCCATCATATATTTCTTCGTTATATAAAAATATATATTTTCACTGTTAGTACCTACTAGGTCTGCTAAGTCATTACAGATTAAATCTGAGTTAAATTTCTACCATAGTTAAAAAAAAATTAAAATATTTTTTTTGTCCTCATTTAAGTGCAAATAAAAAAAGTTGGTGACCGTAGAAGAATATGTTTGAATTTTGAAAGGGTAAAAAGTCAAAATACTCCTTCCGTCCGTAACTTAAGAAAAAATAAGAAAGGTTGGTGATGGTAGAAAGGTATATTTGAAACGACAAAATAATAAATTCAGAAAGATAACGGTTATTTCTAGCAGTTCACTAATAGAATTTAACTCCATAAATATATTTGAAAGAATTTAAAACGTTAAAAGAATATTTTTTATATTCGCATTCAAAAAGGGTAAATAAAAAAGTCTAAATTTTTTTAGAAATATATAAATGATTGTCTCTAAATTTGTTGCGGCCTATATACCTTTTGAATTAAGAACGTAAGATATTATTGCAATAATTAAGGGCCGATCAATTTAAGCTATAACATTTTCACACGTGGCAGTGATATTATTAGGAAAAAGTAAACTATTGTATGTGATAGGATATTATTGTGTTCGAGTCTCAAAGCATCACAGAGTGATACCAAAAAAAATAATAAATAAATAAAGATGTGTCGTCTTTAAAAAAGCATGGGACAGAGCATGCATTACGTACGTTGAACGCGGTCGCCGTACATCTGATTGGAATGCTAGATCTATATATATCACGAAGCCACGAACCCTTTCCATATAGTGGACTTCATAGCTGGTTTCATGATTTTTTTTTTTTAAAAAAAAAAACAAATCTAGTTATGAAATTAAAGAAAAAAAATTCCTCCATTAGGGATCGACTATTGCACCTATAAGGGTCTATTTAGTAGAAATAATACATGTATTTATGAGCATCAATTTTGAAATGATGAAAATTTAAATTATTGTTTATTTTTTAATACACAGAAGGATTACTTGGCTGCAGATTCAGATATTTATTTTTCAACGTCATAATACCTGTTAGCATAATGTCTACTAATTATTTCTTTCGAATGTTGGAACGATTTTGTCTGCTCCCTTTTAGCCACACTATGGCCTACACAAAATAAAAATATTGTAACTTATTTATCAAGCCGTCGTCATTCTAAAGTGATGGTGATCTCTCTCTACTAGATGACCATTCAAAATGTCACGAATTAACTGATAGCCACTAAAAGATTGTGTACGACGTTACCGCCTGTACAATGTATTACGAAATGCTATATAGCCTTGGTCAAGGAGCAACACAAATATTTGATCTCAATAGTCATTATTCTCTAATATTGTCATAAGATTGGCATCGATTGTTTAAGAAAAGACAGCACGATATAATCACTTACCCATTACTGCTGCCAGAAAGACAATGTGATCAAGCAGATATCGCAAAGTAAAAAAATAATTGCAATCAAGCAGCTAAACATAGAAACTTAATTAACTGAAGAGAAGCATCCAGTATGACATAGATAAGTCAATTAAAACTTTTATGAGTAGTGCTTCTATACTTGTTATTTTTTGATACCGTTCATTCATCTCTATTCAACGGCTCAGATTTAATTTTTTTAAATTGTGACCTGCAATAGCAGGTCACTTTGAGAGAGGTACCGATTACCAGGTACCTCAAAAAAAAATATTTTGGTCTTTTAATATGTGGGTAACTTAGTAATTTTACTGCCACTATATTATTAAATCTCTCTTCTCTCTTTGTTTCCTTTTTCTCCCTCTATCTTCCCTCTTCATCCACAGTAGAGATGTAAAGAGGTCGGATTCAGGACGGATTTTCAAAAATCCGAACCTGAATCCGACTATCAAACCCGAAACTCGAACCCAAACCCAAATCCGACGAATTTTAGAAAATCATCCACACCCGTACCCGACTTAAAATCCGAAACCCGAACCCTAGCCCGAACCCGAAAATCCGAACCCGAAACTTTACAATATTTCAAAATATATTAAATTAAATCTAAATTTTTAAAATACATATTCAAATATAACATCAAACATTTATATATATATATTACAAATTCTTTTAAATAGTAATACAAAATTAATGTCTAAAGTAGAAAAAGTTTAAATTTTTTTAAAACATATTAAATATGTTGAATTTAAATTTTTAGCCCGTACAATTCTATTCTAAGAATAAATTTGAATTATATCCAATATTCCTAATCAATTACCACATTCAAAAAAAAAAATTAAATAGTGATACAAAATTAATGTCTAAACTAGAAAAATTCTAAAAATTATTTAAACATATTAAATATGTTGAATTTAAATATTTACCACATTCAAATATATTTAAATTAGTGATACAAAATTAATGTCTAAACTAGTTGAATTTAAACATTTACCAACATTACAAGTTCTTTTAAATAGTGATACAAAATTAATGTCTAAAGTAAAAAAATTCTAAAATTACAACATATTAAATACGTCGAATTTAAATAGTGCTACAAAACATTACAACATATTAATTACGTTGAATTTATTTATTTATTTACCTACATTCAATTTTTTTTAAGTTTGTGATACAAAATTAATATCTAAACTAGAGAAATTTAAAAGTTTCTTAAACAAATTAAATATGTTGAATTCGTTATTATCAACATTAAATTTGTTAAAATAGTAATACAAAATTCCTCTTATTTAAATTTAAATTTTTAAATTTAAAATTTAAATATTTAAATTCAACATATTTAGAAATATTACTATTTCTAAAATTCCTAAAATTTAAATTAATGCCTAAATTAGAAGAATTCTAAAATCCCTAAATTTAATGCCTAAATTAGTGCAAAATTAATGCCTAAGTTTGGGATATCAATCAAATCTTAAATTAATGCTTAAATTAGTGCAAAATTAATGATAAATTTGGAATATTAATCAAAATATTCTTAAAATTTTGTCTAGTTTAATTACAAAATACTCTCACATGAAATAACCTTTTAACTTGCTGCATAATGAAATGATATTTTTAACCTTCATTAATCAATGGCTAAGAACTTTTTTATTTTTTATAAAATAAAGTACCGAATCATTTCTCAATTTTTATACAAACACAAGCAGAACTAGGAATATTTCTTAAAATATAATATGAGTAAATGCATAACCACAACAAATACATAAACCACATGCCTAAGCCCAACATATAGATATCCACGACAAATACATAATCCCCATACCTAAACCCAACATATCGATAATCACGATAAATTAACTGCAACCAACATAAGGACATAGTTCTACAACCTAGGAAAATATGACTTCTACAGTATTTTTTGCATTGCAACTTGGCAGTCGACCCACATGAATGCAAGTTCGTCATTCATAGTCATGAAAAGTTGTCTATTCTTGTCATCTTTTTAATGCATCGCCTGCTGTCAAAACATGTTCATTGGTCATCCCCTGCAGATTAAAAACTCTCATCATGCACTCATAGATCGATAGAAGGAATATTTAGTCAATTGGTAACCTCGTGCTGATAAATTTATCATACAAGATCAAACTTTTGTTTTTCTATTTCAACCCTCTCTGCTACTGCTTTATTTTCTCTGTCACTTTTCTTTCTTTGACCAGATGAAGTTATATGTTTGTATGGAGGATTGGAGACAAAGGGATCGAGCTCTCTTCCGACAAAGCTATGACCAGAGCCACTAGCACTATTGAGAACTTGTTTTCACTGGCGTAGGGCTAGAAGAATGTGAGATATTATCGGCAATAAAGTTGACATTCTTAGATGAGTTTGATAACCCTACTTAAAAGGGACTGGCTAAGAAATTAATTTATAACATTCGAACTCCAATGAAAATATCGTCCTCACTAGGAAAAGATGAGGATAAGCTATCAATTGTCTGATCCGCCACCATTCCTGAGGTATATCTATATCTTTCAATGGCAGTAGTCTTTCCTGAAAGAAACTCAATGTTCTTATAGATTGGAAAACATTTATCCCTACATTTCGCACAGATCGGATTCTCCTGAACATATGTTATTAACATTTTAATAGTAGAATAATATGCTATCTAAATAAATTGAAATCAGCGTAACTAAAATATACCGCTAGGATGGCCTCCCATTCACTTGGGTTAGGTATATTTTGCACATAATCTCAGTCCCACCTGCTTTTATTTGCTAGACTTTGGTAGGTTATGTAAGTTTTCTTCAGAATCTTGAGGCGGTTCTTAATTTATTCCTTGGTGAGTTTCAGGTTGGTCTTAGAGTTGAATTCCTCATTATCCTAGTCCAAGCAAAGTGAGTAAAACTCTCATTGACGTAGTTAATTACCTAATGTGTGTTCTTTCATTATCGGACCGAATAACATTGCATCCAAATTGTTCGTCTAATTTGCAGTTCGCATCCAACCTTGATTTTGCATTATGCTGCTATCTTTTGGTTTTGGATTGTATTTGTATCAGACACTACACTTTTCTTAAAAATAGACTTAGATACTTTCTTGAAAGAATACATCTAGATATTAATGATTGAGTTGTTCGTGAATTCTTCATATTATAAAGCAATTTCAATAGGAACATAAAGCCAAGGTAATTATTTGTATTCAGCGTAGCTCGTTAAAAATTTGATACATAATCTAAACATGTAATCAGTTCTAAGAAGCTAAGCAAATACACAACTTCAAAGGTAATTAAGTAATATTTACAAATAATGAGTTATCATCAAATTACCACATCTAAAACTCCACAAATACCCAACTACTTATAAACATGCAATCTATTAGCTATAATGAGCCCCAATAAGTTCAGCAAATATAAACTTGGCAAGTAATCCGTAAATAACTGTAAATATATAATCAATCCTATTCAGTGTAGTAAATCTATCAATCTTATGATTGGAATGATAGCTTATGTGACTCTTGTGGTTTCCAACCAGCATAGAGTTGCGCTGAATTATAAATCCATGCATGCCATCATCAAATGCTAGTAGAAACTGGTACCATTCTCAAAACACGATTTGCAAACAAGTAATATACTAATTTAGATAGAAACTAGTTAAGGGGGTGTTTGGTTCGGCATAAAATGAATCGAAAAAAAATATTATTTTCGGTATAAAAAATATTTTTCCGCTTGTTTGGTTTGATGTAAAAATATTCACTCGTAAAAATACTTTTACGGATTTGGGAAAAAATTAAAGTTTTCGTTTTTCACTATTTTTCGGCAGAAAAGTAAAACTCAAGCTGCGTAAAAAAATTTCACTCATTTTTTTCCACCGAACCAAACATATATATGTGGATTTTTTTTCCTTTCAATCAAACAAATGTTGATGAAATTTTTTTTTTCTATAAACCAAACACAACAAAATGTAAAACTAATAGAAGCTAGGCTCCTATGCTTTCGAAAGTAGGGGAAGCTTCTGTGCTTGTAAGTTGTTTTTAATGATGGAACATCCAATTCGACGATCGGTTCAGCTAAACATGATCCATGATATTAGAACTATTTAGAAACCAAATTTCATCATTTTTTGATTTCGTTTGTCTAGTGAACGAGTAATCTCAAAATGATCGGCTGAAAATAAAAATCTTATAAAAAATAGTGATAAAAGACTCAAATTTCGAATCGAAAGTATTGATCTTACTTTTGATGTTAAGTAAAATTTTTTATTAAAGTTTTATAAAATTTGAATTGTTCTACACCATTGAACTTACAAACGTGCCACATCGGCCATTAAATTAGTCATTTTTGAGACCCTTTGATCACTTGGTAAATGATATCGAAAAATTATAAAATTTGGTTTCTAAATAGTTCTAATAGCGTAGATCATGTCTAATGGAGCCTATTGTCGAATCGGATATCCTATCATCGAAACAACTTGCAAGCACGGATGTCTCCATACTTTCGAAAGCATAAGAGACGTACTCAAACTAATAGTATAAAGATTGATATGCGAATAACTAATAGTATAATGACATTTTTTCTTAAAAAAATACTAATAATAAAACACATCAGATAAAAAAATTACAAAAAATCTCCTCACACTTAAAAAAATACTAATAATAAAACACATCAGATAAAAAAATTACAAAAAATCTCCTCACACTTAAAAAAATACTAATAATAAAACACATCAGATAAAAAAATTACAAAAAATCTCCTCACACTTTAGCCTCATTCTCAATTATCTTTTTACATTAATTATTATATCAATTACTATCCTCCGCTTATATACCTATTGTCTCAAATATATTTAAAATTTTAAAATAATTAGTGAATTAGCTCAAAAATTAATTATCTAAAACGAAGATATATCACATTGTTCTATAACTCAACATCTATTTATTTTATAACTCAAAAAATCGATAAAATGTTAGATAAAAAAGATTTTCTACTACATAAACTATTACCAACACTATCAAAATTAATAATTTATTAAAGTTTATTTAATTTATATATATGATTATACTATATTAATTATTACTAACTTTATCTGCAAGCATGTTTCCACAAAGTTTAATTTATAAGTAAATTCAGAAGTCATCTCAAATGTTTAAACTTATTCAAGATAATGACAAAATGCAGGGACCCATGGTAACATTTTCTCATTTAATTCAAAAGTAAATAGCTAATGTAATTTTTAATATAGAGGATAAATAAGATGGCGTAAAGGATTCGTTTGGTTCACAGTTTGTAATATCTCGATAATCTTTTATATTTTATACGAAAAAAATTAAATCATTATCATTCAACTCAAGTTGAGTAGTTATCGAAAGCGTTAGTGAAATAGTGGAATCGTTATAGATTTTCTAGATGATAGGAATATTAGATTATTATGAATTAGAAAGTATTCTTATTTTTATGCTTAATGAGAATTATTAGCAGTTCAGTAATAAGAATATATACTAGTGCTTAACAACCCTCAAATCCAAGTGTTTTTTTTTAATGCAAACGGTGCAGATCTCAGAGTCCACCTTCACGACGAAATGAAATATATATATGTTTGATAATTCGGCCCGCCTAATAATCATTCGCCTCTCAACGGCACTCCGAATTGGCCCCTCAATCATATTTTTAAAATTTTAAATTTAAATTAGATAAAATTAAATTTTTATTATTTTATTATTTTAATTAGATTTTTTTTATTGAAATTTAAACTAATTTAAATTTTCATTTTTTTACCGCTGGAAAGTCAAGTCTGCTGGTTTTGTCTTTTGGCGAGGGCAGCACTGGAGTGCCGGCCGGACTTTCGGCAAGTGGTGGTGCGTACCGACTGACAGACTGCACGGATGCTATAATTGGCGTTGATGGATGAATAGATTGTTGGCGCCGGCTGGACTGGGCATCGGATGTCGTGCAAGTCTGAAACCACGCGGACGAAGAGAGGACTCGAAGGGTCGATTCGATCAGTCCTGCCGGCCCACACTGTTCCCAACACACATAAAGACAAAAGACGATAGAGAGTGAGAGAGGGGGAGCAAGAAACTTTCTACTTTCATGATGATAATAATATATAAAAAAAAGTGGGGACGTAGTGTAGTAGTAATAAACTATTCTAAAATAAATTAGATTAATTTTGGTTTCGAATGTTTGAGTTAAAAAAAAAAAAAAAAGGTGAATTGCATATAGGTTTCTGCAAATATGGTGAATTAAAGATATATTTCTGTAAAGCTCAATTTTTATAAGTTATTCCTACAAAAGTCCTAATGTTATCAGATATGTCCCTACCGTTAGGATCCGTTAGAAAAATTTGGTTAACCACAGTTAAAATACTTAACCATGATCAGAATTGACAATTTTACCCTTCTTTCTCTTCCTCTTCCTCTTCTTCTTTCCCTTCCTCTTCCTCGTCGTCGTCGTGCCCGCGTGGGCCATCATCGCGGGCGCCTCCGACGGCATAGGCCTCCTCCTTCTTCTTCTTCTTCGTATCCAGCTTTTGGAGAGACATATTTGTAAGGACAAAAATGTCATTTCACGAGCCTACTGTTAAAAAATAAACGGTTCTCTAACGGATCTTAACCAGAGGGATATATCTGCAAACATTAGGACCTTTGCAGGGATAACTTATGAAAGTTGAGTTTTGCAGGGATATATCTGCAATTCACCATGTTTGCGGAGACCTGTATGCAATTAATCCTTTAAAAAATTATTTTAGCATATTTGATTTATGGAGAAAGTAACTTCGTTTTTTTCTAAAATTTTACAAAAACTTAGTATTTTTTATGTTTTACTTAAAAAAATAAAAATTGTGAAAAAGAGTGTTTTTAACACAAAAAAAAAATTTCTCAAAAAATAATTGTCTGTACTCTTTCGAAGAACCAAACAACTCCTTAGTCGCAAATTAATAATACTGATAGTCACTGAACTATAGATAAAATGCTATTCAGACCATCAAAAATTAAGAACAATGCTATCTGTATATTCAAAAGTTAATATAAATATTGCACTCTCTCTGTCCAACAGCCTTCTTTTTCACACTAGTGTTTTCGCATCTTTATTTTTTTAATACCAAAAACTAAAAGAAATGTCTAAATTCTTGGAAGTATTGGGTGCAAAATTTACACCAAACTTTTGAATATACAAATAGTATTTCTCAAAAAATTTAATTTATTTTCAGACTGAAAATTAAATATTAAAATTTTTCATCAAAATTTTAAATGTGAATTTTTTAAAAATTAAAATTTAAATTTGGGTGGACAATTCAAGATATAAAACTAATTTTGATTTGATTCAAATTCAAACTTAAAATTATAATTTCAATTTCAATTACATCCATGAAATTTATATTGAAATAAAATTTAAAATTTAAAAATAAAATTTAAAATTTAAATTTAAAGTTACAGATCAAATTTAAAATACTTGATTGAATTTAATTTTAGGTTAAGTTCAAATTAAAATCAAAAATCAAAAATTTAATTTCTAAATTTAAACTTATATTTTAGTTAAAAAATTAAATTAAATCTTCAATCAAAAGTATAAAATATAATTAAGATATTTTCGGAACAAACATGCATTCGATCCGGATTCAACTTCCAATCTTGCTTCCTAGGCTGTATTAGAAAAAGGGTGATGGGGATATTCCTATTCCACCCGAAAATTGAAATCGGAATAGGACTCTGCATACCATACTCTCACCAACATAACATTTCGATTCCGATTCCGATTCCGTTTCTTAGGAGAAAAATGGGCGCACTAAACACACCCTAAAGAAAATTGCTACTGTACACCCTCATGTACGGATGTATATGAGCAAATCTTATACCCTCGCATTTAAGAATTTAGTAAATTTCTTTCGATTTTTAGTAAAAACAAAAACTAATAAGATTGGTGGATGAATTCCAATCAAAACAATCTAAGATATACATCTCACTGGGCTTGTTTGATTTGCCCTTTTTTCACTCAGAAATGAGAATCGACAGAGACGATATTATTTGTGAGCGTTTACTATGCAGGAGTCCCATTTTCAATTTCGATTTATAGATAGAATGAGATGCTCCAATCATCCCATTTTTCAATTCGGCCAAATTAAATTCGGACAAATTAATGTTTATTCCAAAAATATCTCAATTATATTTTATATTTTTAATTAAAGTTAATTTTAATTTTAACTCTAATTTTTAATTAAGATATAAGTTTAAATTTAGAAATTAAATTTTTAATTTTAGATTTTGATTTGAACTTAAATTGAGATTTAAATTCAATCAACCATTTTGAATTTGATCAATGAATTTAAATTTAAATTTCAATTCAAAATTTTATATTAAAATTTTAAATTTTGAAGTAATTTTTTAATATTTAGTTTTAGTTTGAATTTAAATTATAAATTGACTTCTCTGTTTTGAGCTACACGCTCAATTTTAAATTTAATTTTATATTTCCTATTTTATTTTAAAGTTTGTTTTAATTTTTTTATAACCAAAACTTTTTCCATCTTAACCGGATAATGAAAACAGGAATCAATTATTCCAATTCCAATTGTTACTCTAAACCAAACACATTAAGCGATTTTAACATTCCATTTTCAGTTTCGATCCATTGCGATTTTTCATTCTGATTTTAATTTCTATTTTGGATCAAATCCGCCCATAAATTATAACTGTATAGGTAGCATTGCTCAAAAAACTAATACACGATTGCTTCTTCCAAGTCCCTTGTTCTTCCATTCACACATATTGAAGAAAGAAACTCTCTCTCTCAGTGACTGTCCCTAGCGCAAGTGGCAAAGGGCTTGCTGGTTGGTACCCGAGGTCCCGAGTTCGAATTCTAGTTGATTCACATTTCTTGCTAAGTTTAAAAGAAATAAACGAAGCAGGTAGCGTGCTACCCTTCTCTCAAAAAAAAAAAAAAAAAAAAAAAAACTCTCTCTCTCTCTCTCTCTCTCTCTCTCTCTCTCTTCTCTAGTCTTAAGTGATTTGGCATTTTAAGTTGTGGGCTGTCAGATTTTAGTAAAAAGATCTTCTCCGTCACAGCAATTTCATGTGAGATCAACAACATCCGATCACAGATAGCCTTCTCTCAAAAAAAAAAAAAAAAAAAAACTCTCTCTCTCTCTCTCTCTCTCTCTCTCTCTCTCTCTTCTCTAGTCTTAAGTGATTTGGCATTTTAAGTTGTGGGCTGTCAGATTTTAGTAAAAAAATCTTTTCCGTCACAGCAATTTCATGTGAGATCAACAACATCCGATCACAGACCTGTATTTGCACATATATACAAGAATAAAAAAAAATTAGAACATTGTTTCAAAAGAAAATTACCATATTACCTGCAATTAAATACTTCACCATCTTACAAAGCAAAAATAATAATAATAATAATAATAATTGGAACATATTTCATGCGGTATAACTGTTACAAAAATTATATTTGTTAGGAAATCGATCACTGGCATGGGACTTGAATTTTTAAGCTTGCTGAGCCCAATTGTGACAAAGTTAATTAAAACTCTTTCTCACATCACTGGGCCTAATAAAAGACCATTTAGTTTCATCCACATAGGCCTGAGAAAAAGAAGGCCAACATAAGCAGTTGATTTGTCAAGATCTCAATTACTCAAAGTTAAGAACTATAATTCGCCCGCAATGTGGTTTCACGCATTTTCACTTTGTTAACTTGTGATTTAAAAAAATTTCCTTCGCTATTTTGTGATTTTACTTTTGTTTTGCCATTAGAATTTGTAAAATACTATAAATTTATAAACCACAAGATAGCAAAATACTATATTTTATAAACTACAGAATGTTAAAATATAATATATTACGAGCCTTAGGATCTGTTTGGCGTAGATTCTAACTGAAGTGTGAACCTCACAAGGCTCAGAATACAATGAAAAAGTTCCAAAAACTGTCGTAAATTAACAAGCAACACAACTACGTACAATTCATACAAAAATAGCGCAAGAAGCGAGGCCAAACATGCATCCATTCAGTGCTTCTCCTAACTTTATCCAAAGCTAATCTTACAGCACTCACAAACAACTAATCATGTTTCCTCAATCTTTCCATGATTGACATCTTTAATTATCTTATATTAATATATTCTTGAATTGGGACTAAATTAGTGCTGCATCCAATAACATGACCACCAATGATCTCACCAACTTTTACCATTTTGTCCCAAACCAATCTAATCATATCCAACAGAACTATTGCATTTAGGCCCACAGAGGACTACAAAATCTTGCTGATCACAACTTATTTATATATATATATATATAGAGCTTGACTGGGCTACTATCGGTAGTAAACCGCCCCGTTTACTACCGATTTATTTTCGATGCTGGAGCTTCCAAATTGACGATCGGCACCGTTGAACATGATCTAGACCATTTAAACTATCTAGAAATCAAATTTCATACTTTTTTGATATCATTAACCGAACGATCAAAGGGTTACAAAATCTGTAATTTTAATGGCCGATATGGTGTGTTTGCTCGTTTAACGGTATAGAAGAATCCAAATCAACTAAATTTTTGTTAGAAAATTCTTTGAACTATTTAAAATAAGATCTGTACTCTTGATCTTGATTACAAGACTTCTATCATCACTTTTTATAGGATATTCATTTTCAGCCATTCATTTTCTGTTCACTTGATGGACAAGAGAACAATATCGAAAAAGCGTGAAATTTGATTTCCAGATAGTTTGAATGGTCTAGTTCATATTCAACGGTACCGATCGTCGATTTGGAAGCTCCAGCATCGAAAACAAATCGGTAGTAAACCGCTAGTATTCTAGCAAAACTATATATATATATATATGAATCATTTCATTATGTTAAAAATATCAGTCCTATAATATATAAAAATAGTAATAATATTGGTCCATATACATGTATAGTCTAAAGAGTTTTTTCACTCATTAGCTTAAGCTTTTCTAGTAGAGTTCAAGTGTTTTAACTTGGTAATAGAATTTGATTCATGCCCCTGTTACGTTTTGCTCAGTTTCTTTTGGTTAAATCTTCTTTCAATCTAATTTTGTCTAGCTCTCATATGATCATATTGGATTTAAGCCACGTGGTAGTATAATCTAAACACATGTCAAGAAAACACTTTGCAAGTCTGATTTAGTCCAGTTCTTTCAATTCTGTTTTATTTGGCTATCGTCAGATCACACCGAAAGGAATGTATCATTAGAACCTGTTTATATTGTAAAGAGTTCTTTTAAGTTATGATCAGTGTAAAATTTTGAATTGAATTCGAGCCTTCTAGCTTAAGCAATGTGATTACATGAGTTAATAATTAAATTAAACAATGTGCAACCAATATGAGGACTCTCCACCTACAAAAGAGGGGGGAATGGTGAGCCCTCTAAAAGCTTATTTTGTCGCTAAAGAGCATTAGCGACGAATTCATATTCTATAGCAACAAATACTGTGGGTCGCAAAAGATCTAAATTTTTGTAGTGGCAGTAGCCCAATTAATGTGGAGTGAAAAAGCAAGGGCAATAAATACTTAAGAGAGCAATGGATAGAGAAGCCCATTTATTTTATAAAGTTGGAAAACACATATGATAAGTGTGAGTGAGTGAGTGTCGTGTGGAATGCTTGCTCCCTATTCCATTTGTTTATGCTATCCCTCCAAGCACTTTGACTCTTACTAGCCGGTGCTAATCTATTCAGCATTCCATGAAGCAAAAGATACAACCATTTTTTTTTTTTTTTTGAGAGAAAGGTAGTATGCTGCTCGTTTCATTCATTTTTTAAAAATAAATTCACCTGAAAATATGAAGCAACTAGATTTCGAGGTGCTAATTTCAGCATTCTTTTTTTTTGAGAGAAAGGTAGTATGCTACCCGCTTAGTTCATTTTTTTTAAAAAAAAACTCAGCTGAAAATATAAAGTAACTAGATTTCGAACTTGGGCCTCGGATACCAACTACCAAACTCTTTGCCACTTGCACTAGAGACGGTTAGTTGCAACAAATTTTTACTCTCTATATAAAGAGAAAGAGTTCACCTAGTATATAACTGATAGTATATGAATAGTATATACTATCGATTTTTTAGATCATAGCATTTGAAATTTCTAGAAATTAAATTTCATAATTTTCAATATCATTTACCTAATTATCAAAAAAAATTAAAATTGACAATATCTAACGGCTGGTATGGGATACTCGCTAGTTTAACGGTGTAAAAGGAGCAGAATCGATTGAATTTTTGATAAAAATTTATTCATTATCTAGATAGAGATCAATAACTCCGATTTTAAATTGAAGAAATACCATCCTTTATTTTTAAGAGGTCATTCGATCTTTACCGTTCATTTTATACCCGCTTGATGGACTTTATAATAATTTCGAAAAGTTACGACATTCATTTTCTAGAAGTTTCAAATGCTTTAGATCATGTTTATCGGCATGGATCATCGATTCAGAAGCTCCATCATCAAAACCATCTTATGAGTACGAAGACCTTCGTACTCATAAGAGTAGGGTAACCCTACTATATATATATATATAGAATTAGGCCACTATAATATTAATAGTACCAAGCGCTTGGTGCTATTAGGTTTCCGGTCCTTGGATGAAGGGATGTGCGGTTAGGATGATAGTGGTCTCCGGTTAGGATGATAGTGGTCCCCTAAGGTTGAGTGGGTGGTTGGTTGAATAGTATGATCTAACGGGTGGAAATGGTCAAAGGGGTAGATCTAATAATAGAAAACTCGATAGCACTAAGCGCTTGGTACTATCGATAGTATAGTAACCGGACTATATATATATAATTGAGCTCCTATGCTTTTAAAAGTACCAAGTCATTGGTGCTTGTAGGTTTTTGACACTTGAGTTAAGAGATGTGAGGTTGGGATGATAGTGGTCCCTTAGGGTTGAGTGGGTGGTTGGCTGATTAGTATGATCTAACAGATGGAAATGGTCAAAGTGATAGATCTAACGGCAATATATATATATATATATATATATATATAGAGAGAGAGAGAGAGAGAGAGAGAGAGAGAGAGAGAGAGAGAGAGAGAGAGTCCGGCTACTATACTATCGATAGTATCAAGCGCTTAATTCTATCGAGTTTTCCGCCGTTAGATCTACTCCTTTGATCATTTTTACCCGTTAGATCATATTATTCAACCAACCACCCACTCAACCCTAGGGGACCACTATCATCTAAACTGAACATCCCTTCATCCAAGGGCTACTATACTATCAATAGCACCAAGTCAATGGTGCTATTAGGTTTTCGGCCCTTAGATGAAGGGATGAGGGATGTGCGGTTAGGATGATAATGGTCCCCTAGGGTTGAGTGGGTGGTTGGTTGAATAGTATGATCTAACGAGTGGAAATGATCAAAAAAGTAGATCTAATGACGAAAACTTGATAGCGCCAAGCGCTTGGTGCTATCGATAGTATAGTAGCCGAACTCTCTCTCTCTCTCTCTCTCTATATATATATATATATATATATATATATATATATATATATATATATATATAGAGAGAGAGAGAGAGAGAGAGAACTAGGCTACTATACTATTAATAGCACCAAGTCATTAGTGCTATTCGATTTTTGGCCCTTGGATTAAGGGACGTGCGGTTAGGATGATGTGGGCCCTCTAGGGTTGAGTGGGTAGTTGGTCGAATAGTATGATCTAACAGGTGGAAATAGTCAAAGGGGTAGATCTTACGGTGGAAAACTTGGTAGCACCAAGTGCTTGGTGCTATTGATAGCATAGTAGCCGGACTCTATATATATATATATATATATATATATATATATATATATATATATATATATATAAAAACTATTCTTTACTAGTATAGGGCCAGCTCTTTGCGGCGGGTAAATTAATATTTCAGTCAATTAATATATATATAATTATCAAAGATTTAAGATTGAAGAAGTTGTAATAAAAAAAATGCAACAAAAATAATGTGTAGATTATCTTTATGTATATTATAAAAAAATAAAATATAACCCATATAATTAGTGTTCATATAAAAATTCTGTCCAACAAAAATAATATCAAAATTGTTATTCCGAATCTAATAAGTATCATGACGGTCACTTACTCAGTATTAAAAGTTTATGTCCAAAAGAAAAAGAAAAAAAACAAAAAGAAACATCCCGAATTAACTTCAAAGTCAATAATCAAATTGTATAGAAAATTTTATACAAATTGTGTATTAGTTAATAGTCATAATTTTTTGTAGCAAGCACAATATGCACGATTTCTGAAGCATCAGCAGCAAATTTCTTTTCAATACCAAAGCTCCCACCTAAAAAATTTAAAACATCAATTTTTTAAAAATTTATATATATTGCAACAAATTAACTCAAGGTAGTAGTACTTCCCCCGCACAAATGAATCACTTTGTTGTGGGTGGTGCATGGGAATTAACTAGAACTCCTCAACATTAATCAACAATGTAGAGAAAAAAAAAAAATAATGGTAAAAATATATGAAACTTAATTATACAAACTACAGGAAAGTTTAAGCCTACTGCTAAACCTTTATTTTGATTTTAGTACCTTACTGTTAATTTGTTTAATTTAAAATATTTTAATAAGTCTATAAAAATAAGACAAAATTTTCAAATGAAAGAGATATCAAATAACTTGAGTCAAATAAATTGAAAAGTTAGAAAGCAAAATTTAAATCGTTAAATGTTAGATAGTTGAATCAGAATAGTTCATATATCTATAAAGTTTTATTATTTTTGCAAAATTAACAAACAAATAAGTATTTTTACTATAACCTCACATCAGGACTAATGATATAATTAATAATAAAACAATTAATTCAAACCTTTTCAAGGCAACTTATTTTGGTTACTTTCACATATAAAATATGCAAGTCAAGATCCTTTCCTTCAATAATAGAAATTCTTAAATATATTAAGGCCAAAAATATACCCAAAAAAACAAACTTAGTAGCTAGAGAAAATAAAAAAATAAAAGGAAAAAAAAAAGATGAGGTAACTAAACAAAAAAAAAGGCTAAGTCATGCATGCATACATAAACTCTGTGCCCACGAAGAAATAGAAACGTTAGTAGTGTATTCATAAATATTTTCTCTATCTCTCACCACTTTCTCATGAGAATACAATGAAGTAGTTATATTAATTTTCTCCCAACTTCATACACATCACTTCATTATTTTTTCATCCCTGGTCTTTTTCTATCTCTCCACCCTTAGCTCTAATCCTTTGAACTTTTCAAGTGATAATTAATCCAAAATTAAAAATTAAAAAAATCTCTAAAATGCTGTGAGTGTCGAGTTCCTCGTCGATTTCGTCGGTGGATCCCCGTCGATAGGGCGCTGCTCCATGTCTCGACCACTGGAGAGGCACGAGGAGGCGGCGGCGGAAGGCATGCACCCATCAATATGGCAAGATATGAGTGAGAGATAGGAATACAGGAAAATAAGTGAGAGATATAAAAAATAAAATAAAATAGAGAGACAGCTATGAGAGAGAGAGAGAAAGAGATATGTAAAAAATATGAGAGATAGATATAAGGTAAAGATATGTAAGGGAAAGATAAAAATATGAAAAGATATGAGAGAGATTTAAGTGAATTTGTGAGGGAAGGTAAGGTTTAGAGGGAAGGGGAGAGATCAGAGTAATAATTTGAATTGTAGGGAGGAGTAATTATTGTGATATGATATATGTAATAACTGAAACTAGAAAGAGTTGTAGGAGTTGGGGAGAGAGAGAGTTTAGTATAATTATGAGTGAAAAAAATTGTCACATCAATATAAAACCTAAGCGGTATCGTTTGGTTCGAGAATAAGTTATTTTTGTTTATTTTTAAAATAGGTATAACTTCTCAGATAGGTAGGAATTAGTTCAATTTTGTGTTTGGACGAGAATCGAGATATTTAGAGGAATAAGAAAAATTACGTTTGGTTGATTGGGTTAGAATAGTAGGGATAACAGTAATTATGACTGAAATAAAAATAATTTATCTAAATAATAAGCATCTAAGTATTAGTAAAATAATATATTAATAAGTTAATAAATTAATTAATTAAAATTACTTTATAAATTAATTAAAATTACTATATAAGATGACGAAAGATGACGTTAATTAGTAAATAACTATAAAAATAAGTCAATATGTTAATATTAATTAATTATTTAATTATTTATATTTTTAGTTAATATATTAATTATATAAATTAAAATACTAATTATTTAAATAATATAAATATTAGTTAATGATTGAATAAGCATATCAAATGGCTAACTATTTAATTAAATAATTAATAGTAAATTATAAATAAATTATTTATTTAAATATTTGTTAATTTTATAAGTTAAATAATTAATTAGTCAATTATTAAAAAAATTAATTGCATTAATTAATTATAATTTAGAATTATTTATAACTTAATTAGTAGAGGAATAAGGTAGAGAATAGCTTGTTCCACCCAATAGGTGGAACTACTATTCTCCTCTCTTAATGGGTTATTCTGGAATAACCCGTTAAGAGGAGAATAATAGTTCTTACGAATTCTTAACACCGTTTGGAAGAATAAGAGAAATAAATTTTTTATTCTTTCTTTATCTTTTGAACCAAAGCTCTACTACACATCGACTGTGAAAAACTATCAATTTATGTTTGTATATAGATATAGATAAATAGACAGATAGATAAATCAGGATTAGGAATATATCCTTCGACTCGCATTCAAACTGAAGGATTTAATTAGATGTACAAATAGGTTTTTGTCCAGCATATATACTTATTTATTTTAATAAAAACTTTACAGTAACTTGTAGATAAGGAGAACGATCAAATATCTTTTTTGATAGCAATTTTCACTTAAATTATATTTTTTAAAAAAATTAAAAGTATTTTAAAATTTTGAATACTTTAAATTAGTATAAAGTTCAATTTGCCCACAACGGTTTCGCTTATTTTAACTTTGTTACGTCGTAGAAATTACACTTCACTATTCTATGCTTTAGCTAAATTTTATTTTGCCTTCATGTGGTTCAAAAAGTTACACTTTATTATTCTGTGATTGTTAAAAAAAATTACTTTGCTACCCTATTTAATAGTAGATTTTTTTGGATAAAATAGAGATTAAATAATAGAATAGTTAAGTATAACTTTTTAAACCACGGTGAGACAAATCGAAGTTTACCTTTCAAATTATCATGCATGTTACCAAATTAAGCCTTACATTAATTTCTTTCTTTTTCTTTGAGAGAGAAAGGTAGCATATTATCTGTTTTGTTCATTATTTTTAGAAATAAACTTGGCAAAAAATGTGAAGTAACAAAACTTAGAACTTAAGACTTCGCGTACCACCAACCGTCTCTAGCGCAAGTGGCAAAGGGCTTGGTGGTTGGTACCCGAGGTCCCGAGTTCGAATCCTAGTTGATTCACATTTCCAGCTAAGTTTATTTCTAAAAGAAATAAACGAAGCGGGTAGCGTGCTACCTTTCTCTCAACAAAAAAAAAAAAAGACTTCGCGTACCAACCAGTAAGCCTTTTGTAACTTACGCTAGGGACAGTTGCTCTTACACTAAGGGATTTTTTGGTTTGATGTAATTAGAAATACAATATTGTTGGAGATACAACTGTTACATTTATATGTATTTCGTTGCGCTGATCATCATGCTCACCTTAGATTTCGGTTTGGTTAAGCCGTTTTGTTGTTCGGCCGTTGTCAAGCTTGGTTATCGCATGCCTTCTCTGTTTTTATGCAATTTCTGGGCTTGCGACTGGTCCTGTCGCAGTGAGGCTGTGAGCACGGCCTCCGTTACGTCGTTACCTATCCGCTGGTGCTTGCGGAAGGTCGTGCGGACGTACGGATTGCTCGAACGGCCTAAATTATTGCTTGTATGTATGTAATTGTTGCTTGTTTGAGGACTTTGGCGATTGTGGCAGTGTTGCGACGCTGCGGGCAGCAAGGGCTTGATCCTTAAGGCCCTGTGGACTGGTTGTCCAACCCCTTCGCCCTTCGCGGAGATCCGGATTCATTTCCGACGCGTTTTTCAATGAAATAGTCGGCGAAACGCGTGTTTTTAGTCGTGCGACTCACTTGCTGATTTCGTGAGCATCTTGGCTTCATCATTTGGCCTCGTTGGCTGTTCCTCATTGCTGTCCCGAAGTTCCGAGGACAGCGGATGAGTGACGAAGGGTTCCGGTGCCAAATCGGTATTTTTCGGGAACCCGAAAAGCCGTTTCGGGTGCGTTTGTGTTCGTGGCACCCCGAGCTTGTGCTCGCTGTCCCGTCACTTGGTTTTGTGTGTTTGGGGACAGCGAGGGACTTGGTTGGCTGTTTGGTACCCCTCTGGGGCTTAGCTTGGTTTCGGGATCGTCCCGGTGGGTTTCCGGGCGATCCGTCGGTTTCGGGATGTGAGAGCTATGTGTTTAGTGTCGACTTGGTGGACCTTGACCTTGTGAGTCTCTCGTAGGTCCTGTCGTGGTTCCCGAGAGCCGTCGGTGTTAGGCTCTAGCGTTTCGACAGGTGGGTACTTTGATCCGGAGTCGGTTCAGTGGACTACGGTGATACCTTTCTACCCTTTCTCTTGTATTTCAGTTTTTAGTTCACTTGACTCCCGTTGACTCTACTTATGTGTGCCTGGATAGTAAAGTAGTTGTGGTTTGCATGATTCTTGAGACGACCTAGTTGGTCGGTGGTGATCGCCTGTTGTTCCGAGCGATCCTCGTTGTGGTTTACCAGTTGCTTCACGGCTCGTTGCCGTTCTGTGGATTGAGCATTCGCATCGATCGTCACAGCTCCCTAGCACCTCACGTATGCTAGCGGTCTAATCCACCGTCTTGGTCTTCTTTTTCGGAAAAGGGTTGTGTAGACGACCCGTGAGCCTCGACGCAGGGCGTCTGGTAGGTTTTGTGCCGTTGGTTGAGCAGGTTGTGACAGTACCAGGAATACGTCCCGGTGGCTATGGATTGGGTTTACCTTGTGGTTATCTCCATTGAGGCATATTCTAGTTGCTTACAGTAGCATATTGTTCAGTTGTATGTCAGTCTCATACTTTTTTGTGCTACTGTTTACCTTATCTATTCGTTGACCCTCGTGCCGGTGTGTACACCTCGCCTTCGTCGGCTTGCGGTACCCACTGGGAGGGGAGACATGTTTACATGTTCTCACCCCCCGCCCTCGTTGTTGTTTTCAGGTGAGCAGGGTGGTGAGAGTCGGGACGTTGCGAGGCACGCCTAGATAGTAGCTCTAGAAGTTTCGACTTGTGAGGCTACTCTCCAGATTTTGGTCATCACCCTACCTTTATCAGTTAGATGTGATTGCGGTTCAGTTATCTTTTGGATATTATGTCTAGCATGCTTATCTTGTGGATTTGTTTAGTATTCATATGTGTAGTTGCATGCTTGGATTATTTGGTTGTTTATGTTTCTAGATGTCCCTTTATCGCATTACTTACTTTCTACCCCTCGCGGTAGCGTTTTCAAAAAGGAGAGTTCTCGTGTGGAGAACAGTTTTCAAAAGATTTTAAAATGAATGAAATTAGGGTTTCAAATAAAGCTTCTGGGTAAGAAACAATTTTTTAGAATGATTTGTTGTTTGTGCATCGCATCATCCTTCGCCTAAGAACTTGCTTAAATTCATACAGGTTTAAGGACGGTTAGCTGTATGAATCATGATTGTGATATTGTTTGAGTGGTTGTGACGCCCCAACTTCCCAGGGGGTCACCCATCCTTGACGCCCCAACTTCCCAGGGGGTCACCCATCCTAGGACTACTCCCGTCTTAGCACGCTTAACTCTCTCAACCTCTTCGGCCTATCCACCACCGAAAATGCTTAAGCCGGGTTGAGAGTATAGTCCTATTATATTTCATATATAGGACTACCTGGGGTCTCACAATCTCCCCCCCTTTAAGCCCTGACGTCCACGTCAGGCTCAGACTCACAAGTACCAGGCGATGTGAGACGTCTCGCTAGCCTGTCATTCAGACCCGGCTCAGCCGAGACCCATCTCACACTTCCGGCTGGTAATTGGCTCTGATACCAACTGTGACGCCCCAACTTCCCAGGGGGTCACCCATCCTAGGACTACTCCCGTCCTAGCACGCTTAACTCTCTCAACCTCTTCGGCCTATCCACCATCGAAAATGCTTAAGCCGGGTTGCGAGTATAGTCCTATTATATTTCATATATAGGACTACCTGGGGTCTCACAGTGGTGAATGCATAAGTGGTTGTGATCCTGTTGATTATGTTGTGTACGCCGTGCAAATACAGGGGAGGCTCTGTCCGTGTGTACAGTGGACCCTGTATTTGTGGCGAGTCTGTACGTGGCGCGGGCTAGGCTTTCAAAAAAAATTGGCACGTATTTCCGCTTCTAAAACTAATCCGAGGCGTGAGTAGAAAACGCTGCAACTATGAATAATTTATTTGGTTGTATGTAGATAATTAAGAAGGACTTTTGTAAAATTTTATCACTTTATATTTGTAGTGGTGAGATTACTTTCAATATAAAAAAAAAAAATTCGTTTAAAATGTAATTAAGAAGTAAGTTTATCTCTTGTTTAGAGTTACTCTGCTTAACTGCTGCAGTTGAAGCTACGAACAATTTAGACGTAGTCCCAACTGTTGTAATTGAGTCTCCTCATATAGTTCTAACTGTATTAGTTAAATACAAACACATTGAGCCAATTATTTGAATTTGCAAAAAAAAAAAAGAGGAAAACCCCAATTAAGTTGGAGCTGAAGCCTTTGTTTCCTACACCACCTCTCTCTCTTTCTCTCTCTTTCTCTCTCTACAAATACATGCCCATATACATATACAATCATGCAAACAATTGCTAATACCACAAATGCAAAAAGTGCTTTCTCCTCCCAGCGGCTCCACCCCCACCACCACTCTCACCCCCCACCACGAAACCCTAGCTTTTCAAACCATTACAAAACCCTCTCTAGAGGCGTGTGTCCCCCACACTACTCATCCCCCTCCCCCACCAACCCACCTCCTCTCTCTCTCTCTCTCTCTTTTCATGGCTCTCCAAGAAACCAAGTTCACCATTAATGGCGCGAGCTTAGAAGCCCAACTCCCCACCACCCCCGACGACGAGCTCGACTACTCGAAGCGGGCGCAGTGGCTCCGCGCCGCCGTCCTCGGCGCCAACGACGGCCTCGTTTCGACCGCCTCGCTGATAATGGGCGTCGGCGCCGTAAAGGACGGTGGCCCCCGCGCAATGCTCGTGGCCGGCTTCGCGGGCCTCGTGGCGGGCGCCTGCAGCATGGCCATCGGCGAGTTCGTGTCCGTGTACTCGCAGCTCGACACCGAAATAGCTCAGTTGAATAGAGCGGAGGCGCGGAAGGACGCGACCATCGACCAGGCAGTCGTGGGGGATATGAAGCAGCTGCCGAGCCCGGTGCAGGCAGCAGTGGCGTCGGCGCTGGCGTTCTCGGTCGGCGGGGCGGTGCCGCTGCTCGCTGCGGGGTTCATAACTGGCTACAAAGTGAGGATGATGGTGGTGGCGGCGGCGGCGACTGCGGCGCTTCTAGGGTTCGGGATCGCCGGGGCCGTGCTCGGCCGCGCTCCCGTGGGGAGGTCGTGTGTGAGGGTGGTGGTCGGAGGTTGGCTCGCCATGGCCGTTACTTTTGGGCTCATGAAGCTCTTCGCGTCCACTGGGCTTTGATTGGGCCTTAAATGGGCTGTACGATCGAGCATGTTTAATGAAAACTTTTTAGGTAAATTACACGTTTGATATTCAAACTTTAATTTATTGCAATCAAATTTAATAATTCGGATGTCACGTCACTTTTGTATTAGCGATGCATCAATATCTAGTCTAATAAATTTGATTATAAAATTTGATTGTAAAAATTGGAGCGAGAAATTATAACAAATTAAATTTGATGACCAAAGTATCAGCCGGTTGACAAGTTTGACGACCAAACGTGCAATTTAGCCCAACTTTTTTATATTAAGCCTTATTTGTAATATGTCATTTGTAATATTAATTATAAAAATAGTGCATATATTGTGATTTTATCTCACCTCTCGCAGTTGTTATTTCGGGAATAAAAAATGAAAAAGTTGAAAATTATTTATATCTGGTGACATACTGGAGACTTTTGCCACTGGAAACAGCCTATCCCTCAAAAAAAAAAAAAAACAAAAAAAACATTAAAGCTCCGGTATTCATTTGCAAATAACCTATAATAATTCTATAAATTAACAAAAACAAGAGATGTATACATCAATGTGTCGGGATTGTGGCTAACGCACGTCTATCAAAGACGATATTTGCAAGATGTGAAAATGATATGCCACTTCCCCTGGTTTCGTACTTATTTATTTTATTAAATTAATGTTTCTTAGAACATGGAGTCGAAAACAAATTAAATAAATTGGTTGTTTATGGCCTCTATGTTGGATACTATGTACATGAATCTATGCGGCTACATATCCTAGGAGTTAAAAGCAACTTTTTGCGGCTACACTATATGGTAAATATGGTAGTATCTCCATTTTTTTTTTGGGAGCTTTCGTTTATTTATCTCTCTCACTGCTATTCAAAATTTTCATATTTATTCTAAAATTACCATAATACTTTTCGACCGAATTTTTTATAATCAATAAGAATATTTTGATTTTCAAAGATATAAAATATTTTTAAAGTTTTGAAGAGCATAATAGATATTATCCCATTTTTTTTGTGAGTCATTAATATCCTTGTCCAAAGATCATAAAGCCCAGAATGGCCCCAACTTAACTCATTCACCAGCAATATTTATGGTCGAATATTAGAGCTCTGCTCGGAATCAGAGAGTACGTATTGTATGCGGTGGAAAAGTGCGATCGAAAAATATTCAGTTCGTTATCTTAAGAAGTAATAGGTTGACTAGATCGCACAAGTTTGGTTAAAATATGATATCTGTGTAGTTCGAAAAGTTTAATCCGCATTAGAAGTTTAATCCTTGTAGATTTTGATCTCTCTGCAGTTTGATCACCACTCTCAAGAATTGTACCAAATTACTCCGCTTCGTTCACAAAAGTTTTTAAATCCGTCGCATCGTACTAGTTACGAGAGTAACTTTGGATTTTCAAACTTGTTTAACTCTTATCCTACTTGTTAGGAAGACTCGGAAAACTCAAATTTACATAAGCCCTTGCAAACTATGCTTATGACATATTTATTAAAAGAGTCATCATATATAAAAGTTTAAGCAATTTTGGGTCTAAACTCGGTGGTGATAGTACATACATCTCTCTGGTTTCTTTGTTTTTTTTTTTTTAAGATAAAGATAGCACGCTACCCGCTTCGTTTCTAGAAATGTGAATCAACTAGAATTCGAACTCGGGACCTCGGGTACCAACCACCAAGCCCTTTGCCACTTGCGCTAGGGTACCAACCACCAAGTCCCTGGTTTCTTTGTTATTAGTAAATTACATGGAAGACAATTCTTTGCATATGAAGACATAATTCAATTTAAGTTTGATTTTGCTTGGCTAAAGTTCTAGTAGGTATGTTGTTCGATAGAAATTAATATTCAAAGTCGTTTCATGAGTTCTTGGTATTCAAAAATTCGATACCACTTCCACTTTCAACCAAAGTTCTACATATTTCGCTGAATGTCTAAATTTTGTCTTGAAACATCAAAGTAGGAGAAGATACTTCAAAAGTTAGAACAAGAAAAAAGTCAAAACTAGCATTGACAAAAATAATAAAAACAAATTGTGCAAGAGAATTTGATTCCTTCTCTCCAACACCCCCAAAAGAGAAAAATGGAAACCACATACTTGTTGGCTTAGGCAATTGGGCCTTTCCTCTTCTTAGTGGGCCATACTTGTTTGGAACCAAAACAATTGGGCCACAGTTGGGCCGGCCCAGGCCAAACACTAAACAATAATATGAAGTCCTGGATAAATATTTGTTGGGGTTGTGCCCCAAATTTTCCATCTAAGATTTCTAAAACAATGATTTAAAATCAGGACCGTTTACGATCCGAAAATATTGACGGGTCACTGTTCACTGGTTCAACCAGTGGTCTAACCACTGAGTTGAATGACGTCAGGGTGACATCATAATACTTAATTATTATTTTTATACTAATATATAATAAAAATATATTCGTAGTATAGTATTCTATATTATTTTTAATTGTTATTATATTATATATAATTAAAAATATATCCAAAGTGTAAATTATTAAAAAAAAACTAATGCATATAAAAGAAATCCGGCAAGTTCACTAGTTGAACAACTTATCTAAATGGGTCAGAGCGGTTTTTAAGTCAGTTCAAGTTTACGGATTGGCTTGAACTGGTTTGGGCAGTGGGTTACGGTCTGACTGACCGAGTCGATCCGGATTTTAAAACATTATTTTAAAATTTGCAAAAGTTTAGTAGGAGAGTGTTCTACATGAGAATTGAATGGCACTCAAACATTGGAGGTACAGGTTTTAAAAATAAAATGCAAGCTAAACAAAATAAAATAAGAGATAGAACAAAAGTAGATATTGATATAATACAAACACAAGAAGTATTTGGTCAATTTGTTGAACAATTTGTTTCGACATTTAGCCCTTTGCCTAGGTCTCCGCCAACTTTCAATCTTCAAGATATTAGCTAAGCACATTACACCAACTTTTTCTTCTTCTTTTTTTTTAATCTCTTTACCAAAAAGAATTTCCTTCTATAAGATCTCCACTCTCTCAAGTACAAGAAAACAAAGATTAATCTACAAGATTATTTCACTTTTTCACTGAATTAATTGATCAATTTTCATGTTCCAAAAAACCCAATATCGGATCGCCTGGTTAATTCAAGATTCGACACGAATTAGTAGCATTTGGATCTCGAATTCATTCAGATTTGAATTCGATGCAGATTAAACTTGTTTGTGACTTCAGATTACGAAAGCTATATGTACATGGTACAGACCGAAAGTAGGGGACCGGTTAATCATCAATTCTCAACAATCCAATTCTCTAGTCATAGTTTTTAGGGCATATTCGGTTTGAAGGATTTGAGGTTTGAAATTAAAATCAAAATGATCCAGTTTTATTGTTAATATTTGGTTTGAAGGATTGATATTTTGATCTTCATTCAAAGGGGCGAATTTTTCCAATATGATTCTCCCTATAAAGGTGGGAATTAAGGGCATGTTTGGTTCACCTATTTTAGACCATGAAATCGGAATGAGATTCATTGATTCCAATTGTTGTTGTTTGTTTTAAAGGAATCGGATTCCAACTCCCATTCCACTATGGAATGGGAATGGCTAAATCCATTTATACCCCAATCCGGCTTTGAATACCGGATTGGCCCATTCCAAAGTAAATTACTCAAAATCTTCTTTCACCAACACCTCCCCTCCTCTCCCTTTATCACTTTCTTCTCTCTTAATCAAAACACCCTCTCAAAAATTTTAAATTTTTATTCCGATACCCATTCCAATAATGAACCAAACGTCTTTGGATGATTCGCCATTCCATTTTCCATTCCAAAGCAATTCAATTCCATTTTTCATTCCTATTCCAATCGCGAACCAAACATGCCCTAAGTTTACTTTTGAAAGGGATTGAGAAAAAAAAATCTTTATTTTTTTCAACAACAGTTATTTAAATTCAAATATTAATGTATAGGTAATTTTAAATAATTATTTTATATTTGAATTTGAATTATGGATTTTAATTTTAATTTTAAATTTCTTAAGTTCAAGTTTAAGTTCTATTATAAGTTTAATATTTGAATTTAGTTCTAAATTTAAATTTTAACTACGAACTTGAATTTGAATTGTAAATTCAAATTTTAAGTTCTGAGGTTTAAATTTAAATTCAAATTTTGATTACGAATTTGAATAGTAAATTTTTGCTAATATATATTTTTGGATTTTTAGGCCCGTTTTCTACTAGATCGTTCAATATAATATCAGAACTAATCTAAAGCCTTTCATTCTAATGAGGTCTTGTAATTAATCCCCTCACATTTATTAAAGAATTAATTTTTTGTAATTATACAATGGATTAAATCACTATCTTCTATCTCATCAATCAATGTCACGTGACTTTCACATCCATCATAAATGTGAGTGGGAATGTTAATACATAGTTACGAGTTTTGAGTCCATTTTCTACTAAATCAATTTTTTGAATAATATGGTATCAGAGCCAACCCCAAATCATTTCATTTGTGAAGGTGTGCGTTTAGTCCCCCACCTTTGAGTCTTTAATAATTAATGGATTAAGTTTATATAATTATAATAGGTTAAATCTCCATCTCCTATCTGATCTATCAATTGTATATGCCTTTCATATCCATCATGCATGTGAATGGAGATATTAATGTATATTTATGGGTCATTTTTTGTTAGTTTAAACCCTTAATTTTGTGAGTTAAATCCTTATCTTATACCTCATCTATCAATTTCATGTGCTTTTCCAATCCATCATGCACATGAGTATGATTGTTAAAATATATTCCTAGGTTTCTGGGTCCATTTTGTACTAGATCGAACTTTTGGGTAATATAGTATCAGAATCAATTTTAGATTTCTGGGCCCGTTTTGTACTAGATCGATCTTTTGGGTAATATAGTATCAGAATCAATTCCAAACCCGTTCATTCTTTGACGTGTGGGTTCAATCCCCTTGCATTTAATGGATTAAACTTTCATAATTATATAACGGGTTAAATCCCGTCTCTTACCTGATCTATCAATTTCACATATTTTTCATATCCATCATGCACGTAAGTGGGAATGTTAATATATATATTTTATTACTGGGTCGTTTTCTACTAGATTAATCTTTTAGTTAATATGATATCAAAGCTAATTCTGAACTGTTTCTTTCTGTGAAGTCGTGGGTTCAATTCCCATCTTTGAAATTTAATGGGTTTAAATTCTCATAAATATAAAATGGACTAAATACTCATCTTCTATCGCATCTATCAGTTCCGGGTGTCTTTCATATTCATCATGCACATGAGTGTAAATATTAATATATATTTCTGAATTTCTGGGCCCGTTTCTTTCGAGATCTATCCCCACCTTTGACGTTTAATGGATTAAATTCCTGTAATTATACAATGGGTTAAATCTCTATCTTCTATCTCAACTATCAATTCCAAGTGTCTTTCACATCCATCCATTATGCACATGAATAAGATTGTTATAATATATTCCTAGGTTTCTATGTTGATATTTTGGGTAACATAGTATCAGAGTCAAATTTCAAACCCCTCATTATTAAGATCGTAAGTCCAGTCCCCCACCTTTGAGATTTAAAGGATTAAATTTTCGTAATTATATAATGGGTTAAATCTCATCTTTAATTTACCTGCTTTATCAATTTCACGTGTCTTTGATATCCATCATACACGTGAGTGGGGATATTAATATATATTTTTGGTTAACATGATATTATAGTCAATTCTAAATCCCTTTATTCTATAGCATCATAGCTAATTCTAAACTTCTTCATTCTGTGCGACCAATTTTCTACTTCTGGGTAACAAATTTAAAATTTTGAATTTCAATTGAAACATGATTCCAATTCCGATTCCTCTTATAAACCAAACGAATTGAACTTTTTATCATTTCATTTTTAATTCCGATTCATTCTCATTCCCATTCCGAATTCGTTTCTTATTTTGAACCAAATGTGCTAGTTTTTATAGTCGTTTCTTATTTACGAATGCGTAGATTTTCGTGCCGGCCTTAAAACCTGGTTGTGGACTATACTAACACATTTTGCGAAAATCACAATATCTCACTCATCTGAAATTAGATTCATGAGATTCAAAAGATGTTGGAAAGCTAACTTGACAAGCAATCAAATGAACTGCGATTTGGTATGTGGAAGTACACATCAAGTATATTTGTAACAATTTAGTGCAAGTGGTACTTAGGTAGAGTAAGGACATGTTTGGTATTGAGATCCATCTAATGTTAATAAATAAAATAGAGTTAGAGCGAAAATATATGGAAATATACTTCTGTATTTTTCAGTAAGATCGTAGAAGATTTATCGTAACTGACTTGTTGCAATAAGTAGAATGTAAAATTAAGTACAAAAAAGACATAATATTTTTTCATCGTGCTTTGTCACTGCACATAGCTTAATCTTCATGCAACTCCAAACAGAGCCTAATATAATGTGAATGTAGCTAAAATAAGCCAACAAGAGAGTGAAACAAAGCCCTCTTGTGTATGACTTGTGATGAGGTGTTTGAACTCTTTCAAATATTTGTCCTGTTAACATCAAGCTCAAATAAAATATCAGGTTCGAATCATAATTATTTGTTATCATTAAAATCCCAGTGAGTTTATTTAAAGCCGAAAAACTGCATAATGTAGTGCCTACAAAAAATTATTTTTCCTCCTAACCAATCTAGATCTGAGTCTTTGTTCGTACTAATATTGTTGAATATAAATATCAAAAAAGTTGTTTTCTCATAGTTTAAGTTTTAGAGAAAAACAATTGTTTTACTTAATTTAATGTGGTAGTAGACTCAGAGGTTTTAAGTTCAAATTCCGTTTGGATTCCAATGTTATTTAGTTTTCTCTTATTTAATTCAAGTCCACATCTTGAGCAAATAAAAAAGTTTCGAGCCAAGACGTCAGAAAGGGTATTGAATAACAAGCTTCTAGAGAAAAACAGTTGTTTTACTTAATTCAACAAATATATTGTCCATAAGGGCATAAAAAAATAGTTGGATGGAACTTTTTCACCACAGAAACATACAATTGGTATTTTAAATAATATTTTAAAATTTTTAATATTTTATGGACGATAAATTAAAATTACGAAATAAGTATATGTAACAATAGCAGAAAAAATTGAGCGGATTTTTGATAGTTTTTACTATCAAATGGGGGAAAGTGAAAAAGGTGATACATTCAAAAAAATTATTTACATTTTATTTTTTCCATTAAATTTAATATTATTAATTAATAGAAATTTGGTTAAAGGTTCGGAATAAATCTTTTTTCTGCCCAACATAGCCTTCATACACTGTCACACCATCCATGCCCACAATATTTTTTTTTTGTTAAGACACAAAAAATAGAAAAATCCTAAGTCTCGAACTCAAAAGAAATTGTAATAACTCCTCTAATTTAATAGTTTATTGAAACAACCGTTTTCTCCTTTTAGTGAAGAACAAAGAAAAAAAATGATTTGACTAGTGTGTTAATTATAGTCTTTAGATAGACTAAATTGTAAGATTATAATCCAAATAGAGTTATAGAACTAGGAGCACTTCAAAAAAATGAGGCTAACTTACACTTTTGATCCTCAAACTTTGAGGCGTGCAATATTTTGGTCCATAAATTTTAATTTGTAGCGATTACTTGCTCAAACTTTCTAAATTGTTGCAATGAAATCCGACAATTTATTTAGTTAATTAAATAGTGATACGACGGTAATGTAGTAATGATATGATAGTATTATAATGAGAGACCAAGTAATTACAAAGATGTCACATTATTCTCGCATTAGCGAAATATTAGTATATAGCCAGTCAAATTAGACTGTAGGACTTAGTTGTAATAATTTAAAAAAATTGAGTTAAAAATTATAATAAATTATAGTTTCAAAGTCAAAATGTCAGGAGACTTAAAGTTTGAGGACGAAAAGTGCAACTTAAGCTGCAAAACAAATTTGTGTGCTTGAATTGCATAATAGGCAACTTTGGGACCAAAAAATGAGAAACATCACAATTGATTGAATCTTACCTATGGAGGGACATGATGTTTGATAAGCACACCAATCTCTCAACAAATTAAACACTCAAAAGTATAAATGACAAAAAAGTAACATATCCAAATTAAAGAGCTGAGGAAGTACCCATTACTAGGGTTCACTAGGATAAAAACAAAATCCTTAATTAAGATATGGAGAAAAATCTATCACCCCTGTTGTAGTATCAAATCATTTTATTTGTCTCCTACACTTTCAAAGTGCAGAGGAAGAGGCTCCACAATGTTGATAAAGCATGTTATCTGATAACTCAAATGACATGACTATAAGATAGATCTTTCTCCAGCATTGTGGATAGGGCATTTGGGATTCACATAGGTCCTTTTCATACCTTTAAACTCAAACCAAAGTAACAAGTTAAAGGCGTGTGTAACCAACCGGACAGAATTTTCTTCAAAAGTGTTGCTAAATTGCGTGTTTCAAGAAACATCGGTAAATTTTTCTTGAAGTATTCTCTTTCAACAGTTTCTTAGAATTTCAAAATAAGCTAAACCGCAGCTTCAAATTAGAATTTTCATTCGTACTGTCATAAAGGTTGCTTTAGTTTTCTTTATAGGTAAGTTTCAAACCTTCTAATCATTTAATTTGCTACGATTTTTCATATCAGAAGAGCTGGTTTAAAAATCCAAACCAAATAAAAAAAAGATAAATTAAAAGTTTGTTTAATTACATTATTTATTTTGGATAAAAAAATCAAAAATAAATCTATTTACAGATCGAAATTAAAAATACATACTTTTATACATACAATAATATATATATATATATATATATATATATATATATATATATATATATATATATATAGAGAGAGAGAGAGAGAGAAAGAGAGCAGGGTTACTGTGCTATTAAGAGCACAGCAGCTCCTGTGCTCCTAAATTTCTAACCACCCATCAAGTTTGATGGGTGGTTAGGAAGAGAGAAAGAAGAGAAATTGAAGAGAAATTGGATGTCTCAATTTCTCCTCTTCTTAAATTTCTTTCCAATATTTTTTTTCTCTCTCATCCTAACCACCCATCAAATATAAGGACTACTGTGCTCTTAGAAAATTGATTAGTGGTTAGAAATTTAGAAGCATAAGAACTACTGTACTCTTAATAGCACAGTAGTCGTGTTATATATATATATATATATATAATAAAAAAAAAGAGGCAGGAGTGGGTCCCACAATTAAACCTCATGGGTGCGGGTCAGCTGTGCCGCAACGGCTATTCTTTATGCCGACGTGTCAATTAAAGAGTGGTGGAACAAGTGGGGCCGAGAAAGTGTGACGTGGAAGCATGACGTGGAGTGCTTTTGGCTGACGTGGAGAACGGGTCCCAGCATTTTGGCAAACAGGAAATTGACACATCAGCAGACGAGTTGTCGAACACCTATTGATAGGTGGCACTATTTTTATGGCAAATCAAGTGCTTGGAAAAAATTCTAGAATGCACCGGGTATATTGGTGGCGTGGCGTCACCAACCAATCAAATAGCTCATTTTGGAGGTTATATGTTCCATCATGATTATAAAAAAAATTATTATACTTTTTTTTCAAAAAAAGAGATGTGATTGACTTGTTATTGATGATGTGTTACAAGTGTGACACAGTAGACTTCCTCAGCGCTCGGACCCAAAAAAAAAAAAAAACCCAATCACTAACACTAACTTTTTCCTTTTCTTATTTATTTGAATTTGAGTTTAAGTTTATTCCTCTTTATTTTATTGCTAATTAATCTTTGTATTTTATTTTATTTTTCAAAATATCGTAGATAATTAAATCCTTAACTTCCTAATCAGCGACCCAAGATGCTAACCAACTGCACTAAATAGTTTTATCTCGATTTAGAAGCCGTTTGGTTGAATACAATTATAAGTACAGTGTCAGTAAAGATTCATATAATTAAAAAAATAGCAACTATAACTACGTACATTTTGTTTGGTTGAATATAGTAAAAAATACTGTAATAATAAATAATTTGTTTGATTATATATAGCTGAAAAAAGTTTATATAAGAATTGCATCATTTTTAAACATGGGACGGTGAGGTTATCCCCAACGTAAAATAAAAAAAAATTCATATATATATTTTTTTTAGAGAGAAAGGTAGCACGCTACCCGCTTCGTATATTTTTTTTAGAAATAAACTTAGCTAGAAAAGTGAATCAACTAGGATTCAAACTCGAGACCTCAGGTACCAACCACCAAACCTTTTGCCACTTGCGCTAGGGACGGTCGGTAAAAAAAATTCATATGTTTAAAAGATGATTTAAGGGGTAAGCTTATATTTTGTTTAAAATTATCCGTACTAACTCCTACAATTGAAAGTGCATCCAATTTTGGTATAATTCTAACTGTTATAGTCGATTCTCTTTATAGGAGTTTCAACTACAGTAGTTGAATTAAAATACATCAAATCAAATACTTATTTAAATTTACATGCTGTTATAATTATATGCAACCACAGTCCCTCAAAGTCGGTTAATTTTTCATCCCAAATACAAACAACCCAACTATTTTTGATGTTCAACAAAATACAAAAATAATATAAAAGTTTTTAAAAATTACAAAGTAAATAAAAATATTCCTACGACATTACCATTCAACTCTGGTAAAATAATATCTCAAAAGTTAATTATTTTATCAGAAATTTAAATCTTATAAACAATACAGAAGCAGAGCTACAGTAGCTACCAACTCCGACGCTTGCCACGTCAGCGGCCCTGTGGCGCCACGTCTGCATATGACGCCCACCCGCGTATCGACACGTCAGCGCCAGCTCACCACCTCTTCTGCCACGCGGCGTTCTCTCATTGGGCCTTGCCTCTTCGCGCGTTCTCGTAGTGGAGGCTCCAAATCCCGGATATGGACACTTTTTAATTAGAATTTGGAAATGATAGAGCTTAGTGCGCTTTGGATTATTGAGCTTTTAAGTCATAGTATACTCCTTGTTTCCATTTAAATATTGTTGGGGACTATGATTTGTGATTAAAATAAACTAAACGTGATCGTTACGGTAAAATAAACCTTAGGGTATGAGTATACACTCAGCTATAATCAATCATAATATTCGGGTACTAACACAACATGTTCATTTCTGTGTAATGAGTTCAACGCGTGTTTGATCTAAAATCAAATTGACTCGAGCCATATTATCCGGTTCGAGCCCAATTGAAACTAAGGTTGTATTACTGTGGATTCTAATTAATCACTTTCTGTGCTTCAGCTTATATCTCAATTATTTTTTTATATTAAATAATATATTATTTTTTATCCTGTATTTTTCTCTACCTCAAAATCTCAAATGAGTTCAAAAATTGAGATAATTGTTGATTTTGATTATAGAAACAAGTTCGCAGATGATATTAGCTTACTCTTTTTAGTAAATTTTGTCTCTTTCAGTTCATTTTAATAAAATTATGCAACCAAATTCAACAATTACTCCAAAAATTTTAATGCAAGAGGGTTATTAAGATATTAGCTAAAGTCCAGGAGCAATATTAGTAAATCAAAAATAAACAAAAAATTACTAACTTTTCTCATCAGAAAATTATTTTTATGGTATTTTCAAGGAAACCAAGCACCTCTTTAAATTTTATTTTTTTTCCTTACAAGAGATAGAAAGATAGCATTGTATCCGTTTCATTCATTTTTTTAAGAAATAAAATTAACTAAAGATATATTGTAACTAAGTTTCCATCTTATGACCTCGGATACTAACTATTAATCCTCTATTATTTACGCTAGGGATAATCCATTACATCTTTCTAAAGTTTTTTTTTTTTAGAGAAAAGTAGCACGCTACCCGCTTCGTTTATTTTTTAAAAAAAATAAACTTAGCTGGAAATGTGAATCAATTAGGATTCGAACTCGAGACCTCGGGTACCAACCACCAAGCCTTTTGCTACTTGTGCTAGGGACGGTCGATTACATCTTTCTAAAGTTGCACCAACAAAAAGAGTGGTTAAAAACACAGGCACACATAGTATCCACTTAGTTAAGTCTTTTTCTAGACCCTAGGACCACAAATTTCCAAAGTTAGTAAAACCAAAAAGGTATCCACTTGAGTCTTTTTCTAGGCCCTAGGACACAAATTTCCAAAGTTAGTAAACCTAAAAAGGGACCAGCTCCCCATTACAAAAATCCCACATTTTAAGTGCTCAACTAAATCACATTGTTGTTGACTTGAACTGAATCCACAGTATGACACTTATTTCCAGTGCTTTAGCTAACACACCCTCTAAGGTACAACTTATGCTATCCATTATTCAAATCACAATAGCTTACACACTTGCTTTAGCCTCTCCATTCCTATATATATATATATATGTATATATATACCTCTCATTCCCACTCTCACAAGAACTCTCCATCTCTCTCTCAAAATCCGAACTCCAAAGCGCTTCTCATGGAAGTACAAGCACAATCTAGAAAACTTTTGCTCAACACCCTGCTTCACAACTTACCGCCCGGCCCGACTTCTCCGGCTTCGGGCCCGGCCCAGTCCGATACAGTTCGATACCAAGCGAAAACCAGTTCATTCAGTTCCCTCAACGAAAGCGTCATCCTCGTCCTCTCCATCCTCCTCTGCAGCCTCATCTGCGTGCTGGTAATCAACGCGATCGTCCGTTGCGTCCTCCGCATCATGAGCCCGACCTGCTACGAGCACGAGCCCCCCGGCCCATTGGGCCGGCCCACTAAAACGGCCCGGGCCGCGAGGAAGGACGCTTTACGGGCCCTCCCGGCCCGGGTCTACTCGACTGGGCTTGGGCTCGCCGGAGCTGGCTCGTCGGAGTGCGCGATATGTCTGTCGGAGTTCGTGCCCGGGGAGCACGTGCGGGTGTTGCCCGATTGCAACCACGGGTTCCACGTGCGGTGCATCGACCGGTGGCTCGCCGCCCGGCCCACGTGCCCCACGTGCCGGAACTGCCTCTTCGGCACGTGCGTCCCCGTTGCCGTTGCGACCGGCGAGGATATCGATCTCTAGCCGTTCGTTTCGAATTGTACAGTTGTGGATAGGGATCAGTGGGGGGTGGATTTAATGGATTAAATTGTAGTATTTGTGGTCTCTTATGTGTTGCTGAGCTCGAGTTTACGTTTTGAGCCATATAAGCCCAAACTTTAACTTGGTTTGAATCTTAATTGAGCTTGTGTCATATACTTTAATCGGACATGAAGCTGCTTTTTAAAAAAACTGGGTCAGGTTTGGTTCAAACCCTTTTTACCCATCAAGTTTTGAGATCTGGGAACTCAATATTGAGTTTTAAACTTCAACTAATTTAGCAAAACTCCTAAAGTTTTCGAATATGCGCCACTTGTGCTTTTGTCGAAAAAAAAACAAAAAAAAACAAAAAAAGGGGAACTTGCGCATGTTATCTAAGTCAGAAATGATTCGATTTCGCCGAAAGGAAAAGCTAATAAAAACTATTTTTCTCCTAGATACGGACTAACAAATATAGGAGTTTATTATTATTTTGTGATTTAAAATTTTAATTTGGGACAAGGGCCTCTCCAGTGGTCTAATAACTGATGGATTTTACTTAGAATTGCTAAGCGCTCCAAACACTATTCTATATTTTAGTCCTAGATGGAATACTAAAGGGAAGTGTTTGCTCCTTATGTATTCCATCTTTTCTTTGGGATACGTTTGGTTCCGCGTAAAACGAATCGAAAAATTATTTTCGGTATGAAAAATATTTTTCCGCTTGTTTGGTTCGACGTACGTATTGGGAGAAAAATTGAAGTTTTTATTTTTCGCTGTTTTTCGACGGAAAACGAAAATTCAAACTGTGTAAAAAAGTTTTCATTCATTTTTTTTTCTATCAAACTAAATAAATGTGAATTTTTTTCCTTCCAGCCAAACAAATGTTGATGAAAAATTACTTTTTTTCCCTACAAACCAAACACTACAAAACGTAAAACTTTGTTTCCAATAAAACTTCATTTCTACGAAAAATCATTTTTCACAATTTTACGTTGAACCAAACCAAACGGACCTTAGTTGCAAAGGGATTTATGCACGCCACTGTCCATACGCACCTGCATGCACTGATGCACGGTTTGGGTTCACCTGCCCATAATCTTTATATTTTATTTTTAAATTCTCTTTTTAATACCTTTATTCAATTATTTTTACTTATCTACTAACCGCCCTACACAAGAGAGGGCAATTTTGCTTTTAGGACGATATATTGCACGCCTTGACACACAGACCACATCTAAACTTATATTTTATATTTTTTGCTCATTTTTTATTATAGACTACTTACTGTATAATTGAATTTGTTCACTGCACAGTACAAGACTACAGATTGTTTAAGACAATTTATTCACTACTTATATTTACTGTTGTTATAATTTGTTCACTGCTTATATATATTGTTTAACAGAATTTGGTCACTGCTTTATATATTGCTTAACAGAATCTGCTCGCTACTTTACCAAATAAGTTTAATGTGTAATAGAATTTGTTTACTATATAATTAAAATTATTTACTACCTTGTTTAAATTAAAAGTGCTTTAAATGGAAAGAATATATATATATATATATATATATATAATTTTTATAATTTTTGATTCAAACTTTCAGAATTGTTGCAGTTAAGTCCCACAATCCAATTAAGTTGATTAAATGTTGATGCATCATTGATATAACATCTTAATTATTATCGTATCATTAATCACAATACTTCTATATCACTTCTACATTCATAATTTGTTAATCAACCAAATTATATTGTAGGACTTGATTATAATAATTGTGAAAGTTCGAGCCATAAATTATAATAAATTAAAATTTAAGGACCAAAATGTCACCTTACTCATAGTTTGCAAACCAAACGCGCAATTTATCCTACATATTATATATATTTTAGCTACAACTTTATAAAAAATTATCAGACCAATTCCACCGGGCACAAATTTTTAGGATTAAGTCAACTCTATTAAGACTAATACGGGATCGTTATTTTCACTATAGATCATTTAGATAACACAGTATTAGAGCATGTTTGGTTCCTTAGAAAATAGTAGAAAATTATTTTTAGGAAAAAAAAATTCTTTGGAAAATTATTAGAGCTTGTGGAAATTTTTTTTAAAATTTTTTGTTGTTTGGTTTGACCGAAAAAAAAATTAGTTTTCTACGTATGCATGTTTGAATGGTAAGGAAAAAAATAAAAAACACTTTTTTTTATTTCACTTGTTTGATTTTTTCTAAATTTTGATATATATAAACACTTTCTACAAAAGAAGAGTGAAATTACCAACCTTTTAAAATTTAACATAATACTCACAAACTATTTATAATATAAATAATAAATGAATAAATAAAAATAATTTTAAATTTATTTTGGCGTAGATAAAATAGTTTTACAAAGGAATGAAAATGGTTGACATGACGGATAGGAGATAGAGATAATTATGCCGTATGTGTATGTATATATATATATATATAGCCTGGGGAGATATATATGACGATAAAAGATGGTTAAGATGACGGTTAGGTGTTAAACATATATCAATATATTAGAAAATAGAAATTTCCTTTTTTACTACTCAAAATGTTCTTAAGAAGAAAAAAAATTCGTTTTTCGAAAAAAAATGAAAAAATGAAAAGAAAAATTTTCCGTGAAATATGAAGAATAACTTTTTAAAAAATTTACTTTTTCCTCGAACCAAACACACGAAAAAAAAAATTTACAACCTAAAATAAATTTTCTGGGGTATTTTTCGAGGAACCAAATAGGCCCTCAGAGAATGTTCTACGCCCTCCCGTGTAGAGATCATTTTTCTGTTTATTATTCTATTGTCTTTTTTATTATCTCTTCAGTTAGTACAACTTGTATATAATTCTCCTAATATCGATAATGCACGTAAATATAAGTGCTGAAACTAATGCCGAATCGTTTTCTACTAAAATTCAAGTCGTGTTCAAATTTTAACATGATCTGACTTACCACGATTATTTTCGCCTGCTATTCTTGAACTCCGAAAACAAGATGATATAAATTTTGGTGTTGAAACAACTTCTAATTTTTAATAAGAAGGACATACTCCTCATTGTCTACCTCCTTTTTAACTCCACCAATAGTGGCTCCACTTAATGAAAATTAGCATGTGAAACACACAAAAGACTAATAGATTGGTCTCTCCTTTCCTCTTATGTAGCAATTGATTTATATTCAAGTGATATAAGTGCTTCTCACACACACAACCAAAGAAGGGGGGGAAAAAATAAAAAAAAAAGGGGGGAAAATGGGGAGCAATCTAAGTATTCAACTAAGAAGATCCATAAACACCACCTGCTAATTAACCAATAGTTTCAAACTTGCTAATGGAGAAAGGAAGCTTCATAAACTGCTTTTTCCCAAAAGAAGCTTTTGGGAAAAGCTCTTTCTATAGGGAAAAGTACTATTTTTAGTGACAATAATGAACTTAATTAATAGGCTAAACACAAAAATAATGCAAATAATTGAGTTTGGAGAAGTGGCTTGTTCTTAAAGACAGGAATTAAATTGCAACCACTAACTAACCTGCATAGAGTTTTATGTAGTCAACAAAAGTACAAGTTTAATTAAAAAAGACTAGAGAAAAAAAGATATCATTTTGCATTAGTCAACTTAAAAAAGGGACCAAAAAAAAAGAAAAAGAAAAAAGAATGCTTCATCACTTTGAGGTTACTTTTATTAGGGCAAATATGAAATAGAATCATCTTAATTCCTTGCTCATTAAGTTCACTTTTTTATAGATAATACTCAAAAGACTTTTCAAAAGAAGAGAAAAGGAAAAAAAAATTAAAGAAAGAAAAGAAAAGAATATTCCTCAGAAGATAACACACAATTTTAGTTAATGAATTTTAAGCACTGTACACAGGCATTATGGCTAATTTTTTTATTAAATTTTGCCATTTGAGAAGACGATTATTTCAGAAGCTGAGGAGGTACTTTGTTTCCTAGAAAATATGTTAGAAAATAGTTTTCTAGGTGAAAATTATTTTTTTTTGTGTCTATTTGGTTAAAAAGATTTTCAAATTTTATAGAAAATTAGTGTCTTTATTTTTCAGATTAAATTTTTATCCATAAAACAAAAACTCTGAAAAATATTATTTTTTATGAAAAAAATTTTTTTGGAGAAAATAGTTTTTTTAGAGTTTTTAGAGGAACCAAACACCTCCTAAACTGATATTAGTTGTTCTATGTACAAAATGACTCATTAAGAATAATTTACCAAAATAATGCAGGACCCTTTTGAGGTACATATATAAAGCATTATCTAATGTGATAAAATTAGCTGCATCACACAGTTAAGTCTAACGTGGTGGTCTATAGATTGAATAAATATGCGAGGATTGTTCTTTTTTTCTTTAAGTCCGAATTACTTATCGCGGACCAAATATTCTCTGTTCAGGTCGTGACTGTTGCACCTTTATATATAAGATTCAAATCTAAAATTAAATTTAAATTTTATAAAATATAAGGTTTAGAAAAGTAAGAAAACCTGCTATTACCTAAGGTAGTGTTTGGTTCGGGGTTAAAGGGGGGGTTAAGGGGGTTAACCCTCCTTTATCCCCAAACAAGAAAAATGGGGGTGGGGTTTGTTAACCCCACCCCTTGGGGTTATCCCAGGATAGGGTGGGGTTAACAAACCCCACCCCCCTCTAGAATTGGGGTGGGATTAAAATTAATCCCACCCAAATTTAATTTTTAATATAAACTTAAAATATTAATTTTAATTTTTAAACTTTTAAAATTTATAATTTGTAATCTTAAAATTAATATTTTAAAATTAAAATTTTAAAATAAAAATTTTAAATTTTAAATTTTAAATTTTAAATTTGACATTTAATATTTAAAATTTATACTTGAATTTTTTAATTTTATAAAAGTTATCTATTTAAATTTGAAATTTAAAATATAAAATAAAAAATTTAAATTTAAATATAATAATTAGGACCAAATCATTATTTTCTATTTATAATTACCTACTATTCTTCTTATTCCATCTAATCTATTCAAACGCTATTTTTTTTAATTCCGGTAACAACTTAATTTTTATCCAAATACAAAATTAGTTTATTTCAGGCTTAACCCTGAACTTAACCATATCCCTAGAATAATCAATTCTTACTTAACCCCGATATAAGCGACAATTGAAAAATAACGGTACAATATGACTTGTTATTTCTAACGTACATACACGTTCAGTATTCATACACATAATAACACATAATAATATACTTTACCAATATATTGATAATTTGATATAAAGAGTGTTGCCCAGCATAGTATCCCTGCATGATATAAATTAGTCCCCCAGCCCCTTGCTCGTACCTGACCACTCTTAAATACGAACGCTAGGATCAGATCTAGCTCTAACATAGTTAGCAATTTTCGGTCATGTCCACACCTATTGAACTTGGCGTGCATCGCCTCGCCGTATTCTATTGTAAATTAATCTTCAGTACTCCATAGCTCATGACCACGACACTATCATTGATAAGCACTGAATGATTTTTTATGAGTCACGTGATCACACATAATCATATAGCTTGCTATCTCAAGTTCTCGACTCGCCATAAATCTTCGGACCTCTGCTCGACACATATACATAATCAATACTCAAGAGAAAAGCTTAATTTACTGTTTATTATGGCAGCTCCCACAATACCTTACAAACTATCCGAACTCTACTGTGCCCAACCGGCATCATACACGACTCATTCATACTCAATCATAACCCAGTCTCAACTGGACAAACCCTACTCGATGTAATATGCCTACATATGAACATAACATGTTTGTGATCCCTATGTACGCACATATAATAAAATCTATACCATACAATATAACATCTAATCGAGTCTCTACAAATTTCTGATGCATTTCCTAAGGATACACAAGCTAGATAATTCAAGAGAATGTACATATGTGTGATTATGGCATTCATAATGCATATGCGTCCAACATGAACATAAGAGGATAGTTACAATAATTAATATGAAATATACGTACCTTAATTTAAATGGTGTAACTCTAATAGATATTTCCAACTCACAGCTTTGTTGATGCACAGGGGATCGATAGAAGTCGAAGACGAAGCTCATAAATAAAACTGGTTGCCCCTTGGTCGACCTAGGATTCAGACTCGGTCGACGGCTTCTAGTGAGTTGACTGCCCCAAAATTTGCCGACCACTATGTCCCGTAGCTAGGGGTGTCAAATGGGTCAGGCGACCTATGGCACAATAGTGGGCCGAGCCTAGGTTCAGACTCGGTCGACCGCTTCCATAGAGTTTTTTTTTTTTTTTTTGAGAGAAAGGTAGCATGCTACCCGCTTCGTTTATTTCGTTTAGAAATAAACTTAGCTCGAAATGTGAATCAACTAGGATTCGAACTCGGGACCTCGGATACCAACCACCAAGTTCTTTGCCACTTGCGGGACGGTCGGTGCTAAGGGGTGTCAAACGGGTCGGGCGGCTCGTGGCACGATAGCGGGCCAACGCGGCCCGGCCCGCTACATTGGGCTGTGTAGGGCCAAGCCTTCTAGGCCTATCGACCCGGCACGGCACAACACAGCCCGCAACGGGTCTGCGCTATGCCGGACCGAGAGCTCGACCGGCGGCTCACCACGACACGACACGACCGGGGGCCAGCGCGGCCCGGCCCCCAAGGGTCAAGATTAGCTCCTTGGGCTTGGGGTTTGGGCCCGTTCGAGCTGACCTTGGAAAAAGGCCTTCACCTAAGGTATGACTTGGGGCAGACCTTGGGCTCTTTCTAAGGTCTATCTCAACCTTGGACCTCTCCCAAGATCTCCTATTTGGACCAAAATGCCCTTCCTAGTAGTAAAAAAGTTACCTATTAGAGGGGGTATTTTGGTCCAAAAAAATTTATATTTTATAATTTTATAATTTTATAATACAATTTTAAAATTTAATTATTTTTTAAATATTCTTACAAATTTTATACATTTGATTAAAATAAATATTTAATTTTTATATTTTAAAAATTTGTAAAAAAAATAAAGGGCAGCCCGGAGCCATGCCGGCCTGGCACGGCCCGTGCCATCCAGACCGGGGGACCTTGCTGGGTCGGGGATGTGAGAAACCCAGCTCGGCATAGCCCGACCCGAATTTGAAACCGGGCCATCGCAGGCTAGTTCCTGACCCATTTCAACCCGACAAATGTGAGTCGTACCAGCCCGACATGACCCACATTACATCCTTACTCTTAACCAGCCTATCTAGGGGTACCTATGATGTTCGGGCATGACCCACATTACGCCCCCACCCGTAGCCAATCTATCTATGGGTACTAAGGATGTCAACGGGTCGGATTCGGGGCGGATTTTTAAAAACCTGAACCCGAACAAACCCGAAACTCGAATCCGAACCCGACGGATTTTAAAAATTCATATCCAAAACGGAACCTAACCAAAAATCCGAAACCCGAACCCGAAAATCCAAACCCGAAACAATTATTTCTCTTTTCAATATTTCAAAATATATACTGCATTAAATCTAAATTTTTGAAATACAAATTCAAATATAATATCAAATTTTTATGTACATATTATATATAATGTAAAATAAATTCGGGTTCGGATTGGGTACAGTCAAAATCCGTAGCCGAATCCATATTCGTCGGGTTTTTGTTTTTGATATCCACATGAAGCCATATCCGTTTAGCATCGAGTAAATCCGCTCCATTCGAGTTCGGGTTCGAATAAAATTTCGGGTATCCTTACCTATTGACATCCATAATGGGTACCACTGAGGGTCAACTGCGCATAGTCCAGAACACAAAAATTAAGTTTAAATCACACCAAACAAGGGACAAAAAGCAAAAGATCCCATCCAAACCTAGAATCATGAAGAAAAACTAGCATGCAAGAGGATTACCCAGAGTTTCGAGCTTCAACATGAAAATAGCTTGCTCGATGCGAAAACCTCCGTCCCTAGCGTAAGTGGCAAAGGGCTTAGTGGTTGGTACTCGAGGTCCCGAGTTCGAATCCTAGTTGATTCACATTTCAAGCTAAGTTTATTTCTAAAAGAAATAAACGAAGCGGGTAGCGGATAGCCGATCTCTGAGTCTGATCGAGAGCTACAAATGAGGTAGGTTAGCTCCAAGAATGATATATGTTTGATAGGAGGGAAGGGGATGGAGATAGAGGTAAAAGAGAAATAAGATTAAGAAGAAGAAGAAGTAGGGATGTCAATGGGTATGGATATCCGAAATTTTATCCGAACCCGAATCCGAACGGAGCGGATTTATTCGATACTAAACGGATATGGATATCAAAAATAAAAACCCGACGGATATGGATTCGGGTACGGATTTTGACTGTACCCGAACCCGACCCGAACTTGAATTTATTTTATATTATATATAATATCTATATTAATATTTGATGTTATATTTAAATTTGTATTTTAAAAGTTTAGATTTAATGTAATATATTTTGAAATATTGAAAAGAGAAATAATTGTTTCGGGTTTGGACTTTCGAGTTCGGCTTCGGGTTCGGGTTTCGGATTTTTGGTCGGATTCGGATTTGAATATGGATTTTTAAAATCCGTCGGATTCGGGTTCGGATTCGATTTTTGGGTTTGGAGTCGGGTTCGGGTTTGGGTTTTTTAAAATCCACTCCGAATCTGACCCGTTGACATCCCTAAGACGAAGGAAGAAAGGAAGAAAAAGAGAGAGAAGGGTGTAGGAAAAGTAGTATAGGAAAGAGAATCCGTCACAGGTTTAAAAGGTTTCCCCTCAGGCAAGTTTTTTTTTTTTTTTTTGAGAGAAAGGTAGCACGCTACCCGCTTCGTTTATTTCTTTTGAAAATAAACTTAACTGAAAATGTGAATCAACTAGGATTCGAACTCGGGACCTCGGGTACCAACCACCAAGCCCTTTGTCACTTGCACTAGGGACGGTCGGTCCCTCAGGCAAGTATTGATCCTAGCTTAGTCCAGATTGGCAATTGGTTTTGACGGCGCTCAATGGTTGCTCGACATGATTTTCAAATTCTAAACAATTGCATTACAAAAAAAAAAAAAAAAAAAAAGTAAAATATCACGGGGTTATGTTACCACTGATAAAAACTATCGGGCATAAAGATATCAATCAACCACAAGTAAATGAAAACCGTTTAGACTCTAATGTTCTCGTCAAGTCCCTTCTCTAGCCCAAAATCATTAGCACTAATAACTTATTTGTATTAGAGTTCTAGTCGTCATATTTCAACTTTTTAGATTCTGATGTACTCATTAGGCCTATTCGCTAACCAAGATCACTAGACAATATGAGACTCATCTTATACTTCCAGCATGCAAACTAATTCTAAAACAAAATTTAATGATGCACCCACTACCATTAAAATGAGGCCTAAAATCACCTGCTTAAAGTGTTTAATACCAATTATCAATATTATATGAAGTCCTTAATCTTTATATTCTCAATCATTTTTTCTTTTCAATCTGATGTGACTGTTGGGCATCACATGAAGAGTGAAAAAATCTTTCAGAAAAAAAAAGTTATGGCATCTCAAGAGTGAAAAAAAAAAAATCTAAAAATTAGTTGTTTCGCAGTCTTAGAGTAATTGTCCAGTATACTCATGCCGCATTGTAATGACCCAATCCACTAGCAGTTATAATTTGTTGGGTCCAACCCATTGGCCCAAATGCTTAAGCCTAATTAATATTCCTACTGTAAGCCTCTCATTCCACATATAAATTTAATCAATTTTACCACGAATATCAGAATCATCATACCGGGCACATGGTAGACGCTCTTCAAGGTGAATCCATCCTTTGCCTTCACAACACCTTCATTTATCACCAGATGAACTGTGTTGTCCGCTGTAACAATAGCATCATTTCTTTCATAGTGAACAAACTCATGAATTTAGACTTGTCACAAGCCAAATGATGAGAGCAACCTGAATTAACTATCTAATCTTTTTGATACTTGATACTAGCAAAGACTTGAACATTTAGACAGTCACCTTCCAACGCATCACCAGAAACAAAACATGTATTCCAATCATTTACTTGTTTTCTTTTCGGTTTTTTAGAACCAATATTTTCTTTATGAATTTTAATGTCAAAGTGTCGTTTACTGACTCAAATCAACAAATTGAAAGGTTGAATAGTAAAATCAAAAATTTAAAAGGTTGGGTAGTCAAATTAAAATTATTCGTAGTTCAGAAAAATTTTATATATTTTTACCTTCTTTTTATAAATATTAAAAATTTAAAAAGACGTATACACATTTGGATGCCTGGATATAAAATTTACACTAACTGGAAATAAAATTTACACGATATTTTTAAATGTACAAGCGCCATTTCTCATTAATTATTTCCAAGTCCTTTTTCCGATATATTGTAGAATGAATCAATGTGATAATATTAGTTATTCCCTTGCTTCTGTTTTGCCCAACTATGCAATTCCTTATTAAAAGATTAAGATTTTGTTACTTTTTTATACTTAGTAAAAGTATTTTGGGATTTTTAAAAAGATATAATATTATCAAAGCTATTCTAATGACTAGTTCATATATGACTTTTCAGAGAACACGGAAAAAAAAAACAAAAAAAAAGAAGCTTGCTCTCCAGTACAATTATTACATATATTAGGTGTCTACTTCATCATAAAAAAAATTTAATTTTTACACGTACATTATATTTGTTTTCCATAAAACTTAGTTTATTCTATGAAAAAGTCTAAGTCTATGGCGTGAGCTCTTCTCATCTAAAACCGCCATTGAACATGTCCACAGTTTTATTTTAAATAAAAATCCTCCCAAAATTTGTTATTTGTAAATAACGCTAATTAAAATTAAAATCCTCACAATTTGCAAATAAACACCTGTACAATTTGCATATTACTATGTGGGGTGGTAGGCGACTACGAGAATTGGCGTGAGCGCACGACCTTTGATGCAAGCCGCACGTCCGCTCGTGCTGACGTGGCGCTACCGCTTTGGTTAGTCGCTTTTTTTTATATTTCAAATTTTCTTACCGTTGATCTTCATGGACCGCGCCCAAACCAACGAGAAAATAGTGCGTGCACCGGGTGTAGTAGTGCGTCTCATGAACCATATCTTTAAATTATAAAGGTTCATACTTCACATATTAAAAAGCACTAACTTTTTACACCTATTTTTCAAATTAAGTCATTTTTGAGGCATCTATATGTATATGCTATAAATTTTCAAAACTTATCAATTCTTATGTATTAAACATTTTATATACATTATGTCATGTTGCTGGAATCGAATTCTAATTTTAAAACTAATTATTAAAGATCAGCTTGGAATTGAGAACTACCGGAATGAATTAGAGAGGAAGTATGTGGAAATATGTTTTTCCTTTTCTCGATCGATGGGATTGTGGAAAATTTGTATCTTAATTGAACAAATATAGTTTACACGGCATACTATCATCTACGAAATCAATTAAAAGATTCTTTTATTGTACTTTTTAGTATTACACGATGCATTCCATTCGCTATCTCGAAGAAAACTAAGGGCTTATTGGATATATTTTTAGGGCTACATAATGCTATTAAATTTAAAAAAATTGGGGAGAAAATATATCAAAATATACTTCTTCGTTCACTAGTGGGACTGCAAAATTATATTTGGGCTTTTGCTTATATATCTTCTAGTACTGATCAAAAGTTTCAACTTTACCTTTCATTTTCCAAAATATTCTTCTAAATTCTAGATTTCATTAGTTAACCCTCAGAGTAGGGGTATTTTTGAAAGAATTTTTTGTAATCAGCAAAAGCGTTTTGATTAATCAAGAGTATATTAGATATTTTTAAAATTTTGAAGGGCATAATACATGTTATCCCAATTATTATATATTTTAATTAAATAGTGTGAACTATATAATGGTCTATTGCACTGTTCTATTGCGTGTGTTTGGCGTAGGAATGCAAACGGGACGGATCTGGGTGCGGAAGGGATTTCCTACCTCCAGTCTATTTTTTTTGTCGGGTCGTAGTGGAGGATTCATAGTGGATTAATTATAATCCTATTTCTAGCCCCTATTTACCGGTCCATTTAGGGAGGATCAGGTGAGAGCGGGTTTTCAACGGATCGGAGTGGATAGAAGGAAGAAAGAGATCACCCTACTCCCGCCCCATTTACTTGGTGAATTCGGGCGGATTCCGGACGGGGTATATTTTTCTATCGTTTTTATTCCTACTAACAGCGATCGGGGCGGGAGCTCCACCAACCCGGATCCATTTGCATCCCTTGTCTGGTATTTCCTGCAATTCCAAACGAAACTTACATCTAATGTGGTGGTGTATGACACATACGGATACACCAGGTGCATGTAACAATTTCCCCAACCCATCGAACGGTCCACAATACAAACAGCTACGCTGCTCAGTTCCCTCCCCAATCACTTTCCCGCCCACTCTTCACCGGCCCCTACATACACTCTCGGTCGTACAAAACACTTCATCCACCGCTAAAACCCCGCCACGTGTCCAATTTATCTCGGTCCCACCGTGTATTTGACACGTGTCAGAAATTTACGCCCGTTGTATCTCTCACGTGCGGCCGTTTAGTGTAGGAGAACACGAATTCAAATTTAGAAGGGGACTATATAACAGAGTCGCACTCCGTTTCCCCTCTCTCCCTCTTCATCTCTCCCACGCCGAGCTCATTCCGCTTCGGCTTCGTGGGGAAGCACTTCTCTCACATTTGAGGAGGAGAAGCGATTTGGGATTTGGGGTGGGGGAATCGCTACGGCCCCTCCCCAATTAGGGTTTCGTCTCCGTCTCCTCTCGCGAAGGTGACGATCCGATCTCATCTCATTTCGCTTTTAATTTAATTCATCACGATTTACTGTTTGGTGCTTGAACAAGTAGAAATGACGAAGAATTTAGGGTTTTGATCAATTGCTTGTGATCATGTTTTGCTCGATTCGAAGAATTTAGGGTTTTGATCAATTGCTTGTGATCATGTTTTGCTCGATTCGAAGAATTTAGGGTTTTGATAGGTTGCTTATTTATCATCTTTTGTTCGATTGGAAAAATAGGTGATAAATGGAGTGTTGGTTGGATTGCATGTGTATCCGAAGTTGTGAAATTACGAATTTATTTTTCAAAAAAAGTCTTAATTATCAAATTTTTTTTTTTTTAAGTTGCATAATTTTCATCTAAATCATTATTTGTAAGTTCAGCGGTACTACCCTAACAAGGAAGTAATATTCATAGTAACATATAGATACATATATAGTAACACATATCATATATATGGTAGCATATATATGATATATATGCTATCATATATATCATATATATGCTAACATATATAATATATATATGGTATATAATATATATGGTAACAAAATATAAGACTTTTATAACGAAAATGACCATCCTATCCTTGCATAAATACTTTTTGTGGAACTTACCCGAGCTACGGTGTGTTTTCATCTCACTATCTATCGTTTAGAATTTTAATTTTTAATTAATAATACCTCAATTTTTAGTTTGTTTGATTTAAACTATTTGATGACTCTTCAATTCAAAAATTTAAACACAACCACTTGCTTTGTAGAAATATAGCCACGTGAATCACGTGGGATGCTTTAACCAGAACCATTGAAATAAACGACGTAGTCAAATTATAAAGTCAAAGAGCCGACAAATAAATCAAATCAATAAATCAAAAGGTTAAGTAGTACAATTAATTTTTTTTAAAGATTAGATAGTCGGATCAAAATTAGTCATAGTTCATGTAAGTTTCATACATTTTAACCTTTTTTTTTGTCATTATTTGTTAATAATGCTACTATTCTAACTTTCATTTATTCTACTTGAACCCTAAATCATCAACCTTAAAATATCTTTAAGAAAATTACTTTTTGCAGGGCATAATGGTTACAAAAGAGAAAAATTAGTGGTCAACTGATAATAGTCCACTTAGAAGAATAACTTTGCATATTTCGGTAAGTTCATTAGATGAAATGGATACATTTGATAAGTAAAACTTTTGAGGGATAAATCATAAAAATGTAAAACTCAAGGGGAATACATATGTGACAATTGCTCCTTTGTGAGCCTTTTTTGGACATTATGTTGGATTGGAGATTGTTTAATTATTACTTCAGCATCTCTTAGAAGATTATATCTGTACCATTATATGATTTGAGGATTAGCAGAGATCCGTTTGTTCATGTTTTTCTAACTATTCGATGAGCTGATGCTTTGGATATTTCTTTGAGTATTCCTCTCGTTGGTCGCAACCGATGAATGAAGCTATATAAGCCTGTTGATATTTCTTGAACAAGAAAACCTATCGATATTTATGATATCTGTAAAATGATTTTTGTGTTATTATGTTATATATGGGGACCATTTGCCCATGGGCTAGCAAGATCTCAGATTAGGAATTAGAGTTTGTACATAAACCTAAGGAGTTGTCTCTCCAGAACTTCGTCCAGCTAGGCCGGGGCATGCCTAAGGCCCCGTTTGGCCTGCCTTGTGGGCCGTGGTGTGGCCTGCCACCGCAGAAATGCTCATTCGAGGGCTTCTTTTTGGCTCTTCGGTGCGACTCGCCACCGCAAAATACTGTGGTCAGCAATAGCTCTCAAATTGGAGCTTCTGCAGACCACAATGCGGTGTGTTCAGATGTCCTGTTGGGCCGTTCACAGGTCCTAATTTTGACCTGAAGTGTGTTAGTTCGGAACCCGACATAACCTGAAACATACTTAGGACCTGTTAGAAATGATTTGAGTCAGAAAAGAAAAGGTTGGAAAGCTGAAGCTGCATTGAATTTTAAAAATATAAAGTTGAATCATTGTGGCTAAGTTTGATACCTTCAAGGATGTAGCCTTTTTGTCAATCTAAACAGAGAACACTCTTGCTTTTAGAACTTAAAGGTCAATTTTTCCAAATGAACTTTGAGGACCCTTCTATATATTACTGAATTGGCGAGTGGCTACTACGCTCGTTTTTATTAAACTTGAATGGTATTCTCCTTTGCTTGGCTTCAAGATAACCTATGGGATCTTTATTTGTTTATCTTTCCACCTAATGAGAGAATGGTAGTATTTTTTTTTTCACACACTGAATCAGCTAGAGTAAATGCTAATGCTGCTACTATGCTCGTTCAATAAATATTAATGATGTTACTTTTAAGTAAATTGACTGTTATGTGAAATGAATTCTATTTAATACTTTTTCGCTGTAGAGCTCTTAAAAGATGGCTGACACTGAGGACATCCTGCCGATCGTCTGCGACAACGGCACTGGAATGGTTAAGGTTAGTGATACATCTCTCCTTCATCAAATTCATCAACCTTACTCAGAGCACATCTTCTTGGCCATCCATGTTGTTAGCTCTTAGTCACTTTAATTCGAATTCGCAAATCCTCGCAGGCCGGTTTTGCTGGCGAAGATGCACCCAAGGCAGTGTTCCCCAGTATCGTGGGCCGACCGCGTCACACGGGCGTCATGGTCGGGATGGGCCAAAAGGATGCCTATGTGGGTGACGAAGCGCAATCGAAAAGAGGTATTCTCACTTTGAAGTACCCGATCGAGCACGGCATCGTCAACAACTGGGACGACATGGAGAAGATCTGGCACCATACGTTCTACAATGAGCTGCGTATCGCCCCCGAGGAGCATCCGATATTGTTGACGGAGGCGCCCCTGAACCCGAAAGCGAACAGGGAGAAGATGACCCAGATCATGTTCGAGACCTTCAGCGTACCCGCCATGTACGTCGCCATTCAAGCCGTTCTTTCCCTGTATTCCAGCGGCCGTACGACCGGTACGTCCCTTAAAAATTTTGGACTGAACCAAAATTGGTGAATTGGACTGAAGTTCTATGTCACTTATCGAGCAGGTATTGTGCTTGATTCCGGCGACGGCGTGACGCACACCGTCCCGATCTACGAGGGATATTCACTCCCCCACGCGATTCTGCGGTTGGATCTTGCCGGCCGCGATCTCACCGACTACCTGATGAAGATCCTCATGGAGAGAGGCTACACCTTCACCACCACCGCCGAGCGGGAAATCGTCAGGGACATGAAGGAGAAGCTCGCCTACGTCTGCGTAGACTTCGAGCAGGAGCAGGAGAGTGCCAAGAGCAGCTCATCCGTCGAGAAGACCTACGAGCTGCCCGACGGGCAAGTACTGACTGTCGGAGCGGAGAGGTTCAGGTGCGCGGAAGTCCTTTTCCAGCCGTCTCTAATCGGCCTTGAGAATCCCGGGATACACGAGACCACATACAATTCCATCATGAAGTGCGACATGGATATCCGAAAGGATCTTTATAGCAACATCGTGCTCAGCGGAGGATCGACTATGTTCCCCGGCATTGCCGATCGAATGAGCAAGGAGATCGCGGCCCTCGCCCCTAGCAGCATGAAGGTTAAGGTGGTTGCTCCTCCCGAGAGGAAGTACAGCGTTTGGATCGGCGGTTCCATCCTTACCTCTCTCAGCACCTTCCAGCAGGTAAGTTTCCGACAACTAGCAGTTCTCAATCTTTGCATAAAATGTTGGAATTGTACTTTCTTACACAACTGTTAAATCTGGAAAATCTGGTTGTGAACTCAATGTACATATTGTTTGTTTAACAGATGTGGGTTACGAAGGCGGAGTACGATGAATCGGGCCCTTCGATTGTCCACCGAAAGTGCTTCTAAGTTTACCACCAGAAGTGCTTCTGTATGTATCATCGCTTGCCGCGTTATTTCTGTTTCTATTCTTTGTTTTTCCCTTTTCAGGGGGAGTTTTATTTCGAGTTCGAGTCGTATTAAGCCCTTGTCTGGTTGGCATATGGCTTTTCGAAGAAGCAGAAGTTGGCTAAACTATTATGAGAAATTAAGCATCATATTTACAGTGGCTGTAATCGGAAGGAGAGAAAGGAGAAAGAAGAGGAAGCGGAGTCATAATTTTCTTTTTCGAATCTCGTATTCGATACGGCGATTCTGTTTTCGGATCATTCAGTCGCAACAACTGGGGATGTTGTTGGTTTGGTTTGTTCTTCTTGTTTGATATTTGCACACAGAAAAAGTGACAAAAAACACACAAAAATTGGTTTGGTCTCAGCATGTTGTGTAGAGAGGGTCTTTTTCTATTCAAACTGTACTGGTGCTTTATTTTTTGATTGGTGTTTTGTGGCAATTTTTGTGATGTTTTTTTTTGGCTAAATTACAGAAAATTCTCTGTCAATACCCGTTTTTTTACTTTTCCTCCTGTCATTCAAAAATCTACACTTTGCCTCCTTAAAAAATAAAAAATATTCACTTCGTCTCCCGCCGTCAGTGTTCCGTTAGGGTTCTGTTTATATCTTATTTTTTATACCCAAAATACCTCTAAAACTCTCATCCATGCCCACACATTCGCCCTCGGACGCCGCCTCGCCCTCGCACGAAGTCGGAGTTGGGGTCAAGAGAGGCGTGGGCGAGGGTGCGGGATGCGGGATGAGCAAGATTGGGGAGGAGGAGATGAAGAAGATGAAGACATTTTGATCATTTTGTCACACCGTACCCTCCTGTATATATTTTTTATTTTTTAAGGGGGCAAAATGTCGATTTTTGAATGACAAGGAAAAAATAAAAAAGCGGGTATTGACAGAAAATTTTTATGTAATTTAACCTTTTTTTTTTCTCCCTATCGTTTGTGGAAATGATAAGAAGAAAAGACAATTAAAAGATAATTATGCAGAATCCGTATTTAGAATTTAAAAAAAAGAAGTAACAATACTAAACAAAGTCAAAAACTTTTCTTACAATATTCATAATTGTTAAATTTGCTTTTTTTATGATTAATGGGTATAGGCTTTAGATATGAATTTTCTTAGAAGAAGAAAATCTGTTACTTAATCATTATTATACTTTTCACTGTCTATTTCAAAAGAGATTAAAAATAAATTTGTAAATATATTTTATTTATTTCTTTCCTGATGACTCTAATAAATACAGAGAGAAATCTCTGAAAAGTTTTTTTTTTCGTGCTAAAAACAGCCAAAACCTTAATAATTATAAATAAACTTCTTCAAAGTTACAATATCACTCTTCATTTGTTGAGCTCATTGCCACTAAGGAATTGTTGAGCTCTGCATTTAAATTCAAAAATGATATTTAATTTGATATAATTGAATCCATTTGCAACTGGAATTTGCTAAACCACTAGAAATAAATCAAAACCATAAAAATAATTAAATCTATTTTTTTGTTAAATCACGCGATAACTTAGATCACTTTGGCCCCGCCACCGCCGATAGAAGCACTAGTAGCCGTCCAATAACCAACAACCACGAGAGGACACACGGATCGCGATCCGCGCACCACATCGCAACACGATCGGCACCGTACATTTCAAACAAAACGCTATCTATCCAACGCCCCAAATTTTTTCTTCTACCCGCGCCAAAAACAATTAAACAAGAAAAAAAAACATTTCGCCCCCAAATTTAAAGTTTCAAACTCCCCCCGCTCTCCCCCAAATCCTATATAAATAAACTCCCTCTCCCCCTCCTCTCTCATCTCCCCCATCGAGCGTTCTCCAAACCCTAACCCTAGATTTCAGATCAGAGCTCCTCCTTTCCCAGCAATGGCGCGGACGAAGCAAACGGCGCGGAAGTCGACGGGGGGGAAGGCGCCGCGGAAGCAGCTGGCGACGAAGGCGGCGCGGAAGTCGGCTCCGGCGACGGGGGGCGTGAAGAAGCCGCACCGGTTCCGGCCGGGGACGGTGGCGCTGCGGGAGATCCGCAAGTACCAGAAGAGCACGGAGCTGCTGATCCGCAAGCTGCCGTTCCAGCGCCTCGTCCGCGAGATCGCGCAGGACTTCAAGACCGATCTCCGCTTCCAGAGCTCCGCCGTCGCCGCCCTGCAGGAGGCCGCCGAGGCCTACCTCGTCGGCCTCTTCGAGGACACCAACCTCTGCGCCATCCACGCCAAGCGCGTCACCATCATGCCCAAGGATATTCAGCTCGCGCGCAGGATCCGCGGCGAGAGGGCCTGACAACAGGTCAGGGTTTCGCTGTCGATCTAGGGTTTTTTTTTTTTTTTTTTTGTGTGATCTCTTTTTGTGGTTTGATCTTAATTGTGGATTAGGGTTTTTCGATCGAATGTGAGTGATTTGGTTTTAGGTTTTCGAATGATGTGTAATTCGAAAGGTTGGCTTAACTTGGATTAAGAGATGCATGTTTATAATTTAATTTGATTGATCCTGCTGGGGAAAAGCCGTACTTGAATGGTACTTAAAATGGTGGTGAAAACATGATTTAAATCTGAAGTTTAACTATTTTATATTTTTAGTGGAATTTATTTTAGAAAAACCCCCATAAAGGGGGGAAAGAAGGATAAATTGCATGTTTGGTTTTTAATCTTTGACCCCGGAAACATTCTTGTTGTCAAATTTTAATTTACTATAATGTTTTGTTTAAATTTTTAAGTTATTATAATTAAATTTTTATAATTTAATTTAACTAACTAAATATTAATGTATTATTGATGTAAAAATAATGTAGTATTTTAATTATTCTCAATCATAATATTTTTATATTAATAATTTATTAACACTTAGTTGGTTAAATTAGTTTGTGAGATTTAATTATAATACTTTAGAAAACTCAAGCTAGAAATTATAATATCTTAAGAATTAAAGATCAAAATATTACTCAAATTTAAAAAGAGAAATACCAACTCTACAATCTAAAGGGGTTGTAAATTTTACAACTTTTTATTTAAGGGTTTGTAGGTTTTACCAATCTCCTTTTGGTTTTTAGTAAAAAAATAAAATAATGACATAAATATGAAAAAGAGAGCCTTGAATGAGTGAGGTTGTAAAATTACAATCCAACCTTATTCAAGGCATATAGAGATCTCACCTTATTAGAGATTTTAAGATTGTCCTCTCAAATTTTTTATATTTTATTTTATCGAAACTCTTTATATTTCTAATGTTTTGAAATTAAGTGATTTTAGTTGAAAATTTTATCAAAACCAATAATCTTAATCATTGTTTAGTAAATATAACTATGCTAGTTAATAAGAAATAATTAGTAGAGTTAATTAAATTTGATAAAGTTTGAACTTAATTGAATATAAAAGTTTGAATTATAAAAAAGAAGTTCGGAAGGATTTAATTTTTTTTTAAAAAAACTAGCTGACAGGGCTGTTTCAGATTAGAATATAGTTGAGGGGGCTTCCATGCATTTGTTTACCTACAAATGCTGTGCTTTAAGATTCGGGTGCTTTTGCATAAGATGATATTAAAATACAAATACAGTATCAGTTGCGTATGCAGTACAGCATACGCTCATCACTTAACTCTCTTTGATGAGTAAGCATATATCCGCTGTGCTATTGGGCGCTAGTACACTGATTGCTTTGTGAACAGTATTTTTGACGCGTCGTGTCCACCTCACTCTCTATCCCTGAGCTGTGATTTTAATAAAGAGTAAACAGTGTTTCTATATTCTTTTTTTATTTTATTTTATTTTTATGTTGTTTATTTATTTTTGCTATATAATTTAGATTTAATTTTTCTTAGTTACGACCCGTAATAACAAATCATCACATTTAGAAAGTGGTATCAGGTACTCCAAAGAAGAATATTTTGATCTTTTTATTAAAAAATAATTAAATAATTTTGTTCTACTTTAAATTTTAAATTATAATGTATGAATATTATTATTATAAAATATTACTTCAACTATTAAAATTTAAATTAATTTAGCCCGTACAAAATTATATTCTAAATATAAAATTTGAGTTATATTCTATATTCCTATTAAATATTTTCTTTCAATTTTAGAAAGAAAAGATAAATGATTTACTTTATTTTGCACATACAGTGCTTACAGCTATATAAAAAATCTAAACTAACAATCCAAAAATATCTAAACAATCTATCCGCATAATTTTAATAATCAAATAAAAATTTTAATAATTTTACATATAATTCTAATAATTTTATAAAAATCTTTGTAATCCATATGAATTTTTTTTTTGAACGATGATAATAGCTTGAAAACGATAAATAATTTAATACTTTTTAAAAACGGCTAACGATTAATTGTCGTTCTCGTTTTTATTCATTATGGTATTGAGTTAACGATCAATGCCCCACGTCACCACCTCGTTTGTCCTCATCCTCCTCGCTCATGCCGTCCGTGGCAAAACAAAACCCCATGACTTCCTCTGCACTCCACGAACTCATTCACCTCCTCTTTCTCTCTCTAGCAAGTTAGTTCGTTCGTAGAGAGAGAAAGAGAGAGAGGAGTGCGCCGTGTTATCCTCACTCCAACCACGAGGCGGGGGTTCGCGTGAGCTGCCGCCACGTGTCCCCGAACCTTCCATCGTCCCCCGTAGATAGCCCTATCCCTCTCCCTCTTTCTCTACCTCCTTATTAAATAATAATATATTATACAACACAATATAACTCACAACAATAGGGAAATATCTTTCTCTCTCCATTATTATTCAGCTCGGCTGGTGTTTCTTCAGCAGTAATTAGAATAAGAATTTATTTAAGAAGTTAGGAGGGATGGATCACGCGGCCGACGCGCACCGGACGGACCTGATGACGATAACGCGGCACGTGCTGAACGAGCAGACGAAGCACCCGGAGTCGCGCGGCGACTTCAGCATCCTGCTCAGCCACATCGTCCTCGGCTGCAAGTTCGTCTGCTCCGCCGTCAACAAGGCCGGCCTCGCCAAGCTCATCGGCCTCGCCGGCGACACCAACGTTCAGGCACGACACAATTTCAATCCCTTATAATCTATACAAACCTACGATTGATTGTTTATATGGAAGGAACTAATCTTATATTCGACGATCTTGATCTTGATCTTGATCTCTAGCGCAGGGCGAAGAGCAGAAGAAGCTGGACGTGCTCTCGAACGAAGTCTTCGTCAAGGCTCTAGTTAGCAGCGGTCGCACGGTAAATTTTTTTTTCTTTTTTTTCCCCTCTTTTTGTTGGGCGCATTAAGATGTATTTAATTCTGGATTTTTTTATTATCGCAGTGCATTCTTGTCTCGGAGGAGGATGAGGAGGCGACATTTGTCGATCCGTCTCTGCGCGGAAAGTGTGTTCTGATTCAGAATCTTCTGAAATACCTGCAGCTAACTGATTTGAAGTTTCATTTTGGTTTATGATAAACTCATTTCAGATTGTGTTTCTTTTTCTTTTTTTTTTGGGGGGTGGTGGTGCAGATACTGTGTTGTCTTTGATCCACTTGATGGTTCTTCGAACATCGATTGTGGCGTTTCGATCGGAACGGTATGAATTGGTCCTTTGAAAAGTCGTAAAGTTTGCGAATTTTAAGTCTTAAAAGGAACTTTTAATCGCGGTATATTATTGGTGGAGAAACGCGTGTTTTCCGCCAAATCTTTGTGCCTGATTACACACAACTTGCAAAAGCAAAAGCCAAAAAAGCATGGTAGAGAATAGATGCCATCTGATCCCTGCAAACTTGGAGGAGAAATTTGTTGCCTGCACCGCGTGGTCCATCTAATTTGAATCAAAACTCAAATTCGAACGTCTTAAAACGGAAATTTAAACCGGTTTACGTGATATACGATCTATATGTTAAAAATCATGGTATTTGATTTTTCTTTATGTAGGTCATTTAGATCATATTCAATAGTTTTTAAGTCCAATTCCTCTCCTTTTATTCTTGTTTAAACTTGACTGTGATTTCAAATACTGATTCGAGTACATAATGTTTATAGTGGTTGCTGCTTTTAAATTGTTCGAGAATGTTTATGTTATCACAACAAAAGTGTGGGTATTTACCTTTTTTGTAGATTTTTGGAATTTATACGGTTAAAGATAAGGATAATATAAGTCTTGAAGATGTGCTGCAACCTGGGAAGAACATGCTCGCAGCCGGCTACTGCATGTATGGAAGTTCTTGCACTGTAAGTTAGACTGTTCACTTTCTTTGTGTAAATTTCGCCCTGTAGATTTCACTTCATGACACACTAATGCACGACAATCAACGCGAATGTTTTCAACCTGCTAGTTAAGTCTGTTATGTAGTTTCGTAACAGAAATTGTCCATCGCAAACACGCTATTGGGTACTGAACTTACATTGAAACTTCAATTTGTTTGAATTGTGACACTGCACTTCAATTCTTGTTGCACTCCGATCATTTTGTTAATAGTTTTGTTAACAAAAGTGCTAATGTATCCATCGTCGCTAGTGGGCTAACGGGAATTTGCGATTACAGTTTGTACTCAGCACTGGGAGTGGTGTAAATGGCTTCACTCTCGATCCGTCTCTTGGCGAGTTTATCCTGACTCATCCGGATATAAAGGTACTCGTGATACAGTGTTATCTGAATCTGCTTCATCTTCTTATGCCTTTGTTCTACTCAGCTATTGTCATCTGTAAAATTTTTCATCTTCTATAAATATTCCTTCGAAATTTGTTTATCATTCAACTACTCGCTGTTACGTAAATGCGGTGTGATATACTTCTTATCTCTGCAGATACCAACGAAAGGAAAAATATATTCAGTGAACGAAGGAAATGCCAAAAATTGGGACGGACCGACTGCGAAGTATGCTCTGCGCAACTTATTAAGCTTGTTTAGCTTAAAATCGTGAGCTTAACTTCTCGTATGTTTTCCAGATTTGTGGAAAAGTGCAAGTACCCTCAAGACGGTTCGTCACCAAAATCTCTGAGATATATTGGAAGGTGTGGTTTTCTGCCAATCCTCATTACTTGATAGCAACCAAATTACACTCTGAAAGATTCTCTGCACTCTGAAAGAAGCGGAAAAAAATTACTGTATTTTTTGTATTTATAACTTCACATGATTGTGCTCCGTTAATTGTTCACAGTATGGTCGCTGACGTCCATCGTACGTTGCTCTACGGAGGCATCTTTATGTACCCTGCAGATAAGAAGAGCCCAAATGGCAAACTACGGTACGCAGGATTCTACCATTTTCCACATTTCGGTCCGCAATTATCAGTAATGCATGCAATTTCTATAAAATCACTTTTTGTTGAAGTTAGTTGAACTTTTATGTAAACAGTGTTCTCTACGAAGTTTTTCCGATGTCGTTCTTGATGGAACAAGCGGGAGGTCAAGCTTTTACGGGGACACAACGGGTACGAGGGATTTTCCCCTTCCCTGTTTTCAGTTACAAATGCAGGATCAAGTTTTTAGCTCATTCGAGTTATTCTTAATACTCGTTTAAATAACTTTCGTCTTTCATTCATCTCAATTTGTGCTGTTTTCGCAACCTGTATCTCCTTCGCGAAACTCGTCTTTCCCTCCTATCTGACATACATCAGCAATAGATAATTCGTAATGTTCGAAAGTTACAGGAGAACGAAAACACGATTAGTATTAATCTTTTACAGTTTTATGATTCTGTTATGTCTGTATATGAAACATAATCATATGAAATTTGCCTTCTCCTGTACAGTTAAGTTATACATAGTCATCAGAATGGTTGAAACAGGTAGAGCACATCTGAAGCATTAATGATCTTTCTTAATCGAGAAAAATCACTTGTTACTCATTCATGTTTGTGTAGATTAAGTTAGTAGTAAAATAGTGGTGTTTATTTGCAGGCCCTTGACTTGGTTCCGACCAAGATTCACCAGAGGTCTCCCATATTTCTCGGAAGCTACGACGAGGTCGAGGAGATCAAAGCGTTTTATGCTGCCGAAGACGGCCAAGCTTGATCTGCAGGATGTTCTTGCTTAACAATTGATAAATGACTGCTACTCTTATTGTGGTCCTATTTGTAACCAATCTCTCTCTCTTTCTCTCTCTCTCTCATCTATTTTTAGAGGCTAGGAACAGTTTCATAAGGCCTCTATGATCTCATGATTCTCTCAATGCAAAATTCATATGGACATATTGTGACCACTCTCTCTCTCTCTCTCAAAATTCATATGTACATATTATAACCAATTCTCTCTCTCTCTCTCTCTCTCTCTCTCTCTCTCACACACAAAATTCATATGGACAAATTATAGCCTATTCTCTCTCTCTTTCTCTCAAAACTCATATGGACAAATTATAGCCAATTCTCTCTCTTTCTTTCTCTAAAAATGAATCAATCTTTTTATTCTTATGATCACTTATTTATAGAGATGTTCAAAATATCCGAAATCTTATAACCGATCAGGACCCTATCCGGACCTAGCCAGGACCCGACTAAAAGTGGATAGTAGTGGATAGTATATGGGTAAGAAAAATTATGCATTTAAGTTTCGGGTATGAGTTCGAATATTTTATGTTTCTATCCGATTCAGACTTAGGCTCGGACCCGATCTTTTGATGGGTAGGATTCATAATAGTTTTCATATTCAAACCCGGACAAGAACTCGGACCCAATCATTTGTAATAGTTGCATGTGTTTTATGCAATTATATTATATGTGTTTGAATTTATTAATATAATTTTAACTATTATGTTGTTGCATGTGTTTAGAGTGATGGTTGTATGTGTTTTAGAGTAATTGATAATGTGCAACTATTGCAATTTTTATATTTTTATTTTAAACTTGTCATGTAATAAATATTTATATTTTTTTGTCAAGAATACGCATACAAATATCCCTACCCCGTCTTAAACGGATAATAACTACCCAAACCCGATCAAATGGATTGGATGGGTACATTAATTACTTACATACCAAAATCTAGACCCCTCCAAAGTTGAATGAATATGATATGTTTTTTATTCCATATCCGTTTCTTTTTAGGGTATGGATATAGTATATTAAACATAGTTAGTTAATTCGGATTCGGCAAAAATTCGGTACTAGGGATGTCAATTGGTACGGATAGCCGGAATTTTATCCAAACCCGAATCCAAATGGAACGGATATATCCGACGCTAAACGGATATGGATATTAAAAATAAAAACCCGACAGATATGGATTTTGACTACCCGACCCGAACCCGAACTCGACTCGAACCCGAATTTATTTTGCATTATATATAATATATATATAAAATTTTGATGTTATATTTGAATTTTATTTTAAAAATTTAGATATAATATAATATATTTTGAAATATTGGAAAAAGATAATTATTTCGGGTTCGAATTTTCGGGTTCGGGTTCGAGTTCGGGTTTTAGAATTTTGGTCGGGTTCGGGTTTGGATATGGATTTTTAAAATCCGTCGGGTTCGGGTTCGGGTTCGTGTCTCGGATTTGGAGTCGGGTTCGGGTTCGGATTTTTAAAAATTCGCCCCGAATCCGACCCGTTGACATCTCTATTCGGTACGGGTATAATACGAATAAAATTCGTATTTCAATTTTTAAATTTGTTAAAAAATACGGCTTAAAAAATGGGTTTGTCAATTATTCGGATACGCGATTTATACAGAAATTATACGTTCACCAATTAAAAATTCGGGATAAAATAATTCGGCTATTAAATTAAACTTTTTTCTCTAGATTTATGCCTTTAGCATAAATAGTTATAAATTCTTAAGAATATAAAAATAGACAATTACAAAATAAAGTAGATTAAGTAAAAAAATGTAATAGCAAAGTTTATTTTTGTCTTCATCTTCATCTTTTTTTATGATCCACATATTTTGAAAGTTTATAAAGTTTTTTCAATAATTCGCGAATAATTCGACAAAGGATTTATTGAACAATTCAGCGCATTTTTTTGACCGAATAGTTCATAAATCTAACCCAAAAATTCACGTTTTATTCCGATTTTTTGCTAACCCAAAAATTCACGTTTTATTCCGATTTTTTGGAAATAAGTCGGATACGGACCGTTTTATTCGGATTTTCAAAAATTCACGAATAATTCACGAATTAACTAACTATGATATTAACTACCTAGATCCTATCCGGTCCACGGACATCTCTACTTAATATAGTATAGTTCAAACCTGGAAAGAAAGTATGTAAAACATCCCTTACTTGAGCTTTTCAAGGGTAAAATTATAAACATATTGCACCCAACAAAAACTGATTCCATATTAGTATCACCAGAAAACTCCTGATAGAAGCTGTTTATAACTCATCTTTCCCATACAAAACTCAGAAAAAGCACAACAAAACAAGAAAAAAGAAAAAAAAAGAAAAAAGAAAAAGCAGCAAAATGAAGTTTGTAATGAAGTAGTTATTCGGTAAATACATATAAATATGCTATTTAATCCTTAAATTTGTTCCTTTTTATAAATTTAATCCGCAATCGATAGGTTCAAAAGAATTATTATCTCTTTGCATCAGCTTAATCATATGTAGATAGTAGGAAAGATGGTTGTGAATGCAAGGTTGTATGCAGCCGCAGTTCTACCGCCTCAAGTTCTGCAAGACGTATTGAGCATAGAGGTCCCTGCAATTTCAACCATAAAAAGATCAAAATTTTCATAGGAAGTATCATATCAACAAGCAGCTTTTTGATCTAACATGTGATGATTTGAATGACTACATTTTGAGTTTTCAATTGCGCTACCCGTAATCGAATGTATCTAGCTTTTGTACTTGTTTGGCAGATAAAACGCCTAGTAACTTTTCCTGTGGTGGAAAAAGCTGGAATGAGTTTCTGGGCCTCGGAAGCATAAAGTTTTGATGCCGTTTGGTACCTCTCTGGTTCTCTTCTTTTTGTGGTTTCTAAACTTAAAGCATACATCTAAGGGGTTTTATTTTGCAACAAAAGACAAAATTTAGAAACAACTTTTTTTTTTCTTTTCTTATGCTTCTCTACTCTTTTTATAAGATATGGTCTTCCCCGTCCAGCCCAGGTGCATTTAAAGCTAACCAACAGAAAAATGAAAAAGAAATGTTGTCGGCGTTTCTTCAAATAGATTTACTCAAATAGCACTTCTGCAAGAGATCCAAGAGGCCAAACAGGTCCAAAATATGACGACTATTTGTAGTTCCTATGGGTAGGTTCAACAATATTCTAACTAGCAAGCAAAATTACTGCGCTTGCATTTGCTAACTAGTCATAGCTGCAAACCCACTTACATGGAGTGCTGTATTGCCTCTCGAGCAGTATCCGCAGGCAAGAACTCATTGACTGCAACCTCTTTGTTCTCATTCTTCTTATCTGAAATGGTTGGTTCATGAAACCAACAATCAGGGCAATGATTCTTAAAAAAAAAGACTACCAAGGCTAAACACAAAGGTATTATAAACATAGATAGAGGGAATACAGTCTTCGAAGAAGCGGCGGATCTCTTGAAGGCGATGAGGGGAGAGCTCGCTAAGATCATTGTAGTGGTGGTACTCGGGATCGTCGGCACACACCGCTATAATCTTGTCATCTTTCTCTCCCTGATTAAGACCAGTACACAATCATTCAAAACTGGAGCTAGAAAAGCACTGCTTTGCTTAGCAAAAACTGAAGGGTGCTTTTCCATAAAACCCTGTGAAAGCATCTTTTACATATATCATGAAATTCAGATTTTACAGAAGTATGTAGGTAACAGATCATTTCGCAAGAGTATATCTGTAAATATCTCATAAGAAAATTTACCTGGTCGATCATAGGCATGAGTCCAATGGCTCTGGCCCGGAGGAAGCAACCAGGATAAACTGGTTCCTATACAAGACGCCCATAAAAAGTTTGCAATCAAAATCTGATACCAACAATCTTGTGCACTTAATTTAGAAAGAAAAATGAGATTAAGATAATGTAAAATTTATACCAGAGGGTACATATTTTAGCAGCAAAGACCACAAAAAGAAAAAGAAGAAAGTATAGAATAATTTTAATACTTCATGCACGAGAATAATAGGAATTTTTCTTACTTGCATGAGGACCAAGACATCAATTGGATCATTGTCTTCACAAAGAGTCCGTGGAACGAAGCCATAGTTATGAGGATAAACCACTGATGAGTATAATATACGATCGACCTGGAAAACAATGCCAATGATAAAATGTGTCACAGAACTATGTTGAAGGATTAATAAAGCAGGATTTCTCTAAAATTAGAACTTAAATATGCCAAAATTACCGCTCCAACAAAAGTCCTTTTAGCGAATTTAATACAATGAAAATAGTACTTAATGTCTTCAAGATGATCAAGCAGGGCAAAAGAGAATATTCAGTAATTCATCATATATAAAAAATTACCTTAATCAATCCCGTTTTCTTGTCGAGTTCATATTTGACTTTACTTCCTTTTGTTATCTCTACAACCTGTTGGAGAAGAGCAAGGGTTAAAACTTTGAAGAGTAATTACAAAGCAAAATCTGTATGCAAAAATCCATCACATGATTCATTTAAGATGCACCATGCTCATGAAGTGGATAATTACGCAATTTCCTTAGTAATACTGTCTCACAACAACAGCATGAAGTCAAATGTAATTCGGAGATCACAGATAGATTTCAGTGATGCAGTACAAGCACTATTCTGAACATAATTAATGCCGTCAATGTCGAAATCTAGCCTTCAATCACATGTTATGCACATTTTCATTAGCAAACAACAAAATCCAAGAAAAGCTAATTATATATATATATATATTTATTGAATTCAATTCCATAATTCTATGACCACTTCATCACATTTTTGTAGAGCAAGAGGGTCATAGAATTATAAAACTCATTTAAATCACTTCCTATCAAATGGACGCAAGGCTCTGCGATTAGTTCGTCTATCTCAGAACTTCTTATATGTTACGTATTACTTAAGATAGTGCCATTATTTGGCACTACTGTGACATTAAATAGTTCGATGTTGGAAGTGACGCTTTCATTTCCATAAGTAGGACTCTTTGTGCCAAGTATCAGAATACGCTATGTTGAACAATACGCTATGTTGGACATGATTTGGGATGAAACTTGTTTTAGGCAGCTAAACTGAAAAGGACAAAGAAGCATAGTATGAAAATCTAACGTCCATATGATAAATACCAGAGAGACAAGATACTGTAAGTGATTCTTATAAGTTATGCTGCTTTCCACTATCAAAGATAATCAATTTTCTTTTAAAAGTATTGCAAGTTGCACCGATTCTTTTAAAAATATCTACTACCCAAGTAATATAAGCATAGTATACAGGGCTCTCAATTATTATCCCATAAGACATAATGCTAGAAAATATTCTGTGCACTTATTGGCATCATCGTGGATATCCATAATTTCTATTTTCTACTTATATTTGTCCGGAAGTTATGAATCTAACTCTTATATGCTCAAGAAAAAGTACTTACAACATTGAATACAGCAGGGGCACCAGGACCTGAATAAAGAATTGCATAATTAGCGGAGTTAATATTTGCTTTGGATGCCAATTACTTTATTTCAAAAACTTGAGTAACTTCAGTTAGTACCAATTTCAAGGTCATGCCAAGGATGTGCAGCAACTGAACGCCTTGAAAGGGATGATAGGATCCTCTCATTCAGACGGGGAGTTTGCTTTTTCTCAGGATTAGCATGCCCATTATTGTCATCCATTTTCGCTGAGAAAAAAGAAATTCTTAAGTTAACAATACAATTGATTTGAAGAAGCTATTGTCTTTAAATGTCAAGAAAAGTAGACAACTAACTATTAAACTCCAGTGATTGATAGATTTAGTAGCTAGTCCTCAAATGGATCTCAACATATGTGAGAGCTCAAAGTTCGGTTATTTCATATAATGCCAGATCTGTTCCCACTTTTTTCTTTTTTTTACCCATTTTGTCTCCTTGTTTCCTCTTCTCTAATTCTTTTTTAAGAAAAGGTCTTAACCTCTAATTTCACGAGAAGGTTATGACATATGACTGAACTCCCCTTTTTCTCCATATTATCATCTCTCTTCTTATAACAAAATTGTCCAATGATCAAAGTTGTCTCAGGGTGTAAATTAAATCAGAAATCTCAAAGTTTCCTATCCATTCCTTGAATCTTCTCTATCTTTGTGTATATTTCACAAAAAATAGCAACTGCTTTTGTTTCCTGAACAATGATTGCTCAACCCATTCAAAGGGTCCCTCATGCTCACCGTGTACTTGATCTAAGAGCCTAAACACATCAGAAATGAGAAAAGGCACCTTCACGAGCTAAATAATCATCAAGAAAACACTACAATTGACAGATCAACGATCATTTGTACAGGGAGGGTTGCAGCTTATTTTGATTGCTCAACCTGTTCGCGGTGTACATCATGTTCACCATCTATTCAATATAGAGTCCAAGAGCATAAGAGTAATAGCACCTAAAACACTTCAACCATAGCTAAATAATCATCACATCGCCACTAAAATGGATACATCAACGCTCTTACTTAGACAATTACACATTGTGAGCTGCTGAACCAAATCTCCCAAATACAACCCTACAATTGCTCGTAAGCATCATACCGAATCAAATCTCCTGAAATGAGACCAGAAACAAGAGCACTCCACCAGCGTATCTCAAAATGGACAAAATCATCAGGAAAATACAAAGAAAAGGTTAAGATTCTATCACCTTCAGATGGGAGAGGCAATCTAGAGCCTAAACACATGAAAAATGAATAATACCACCTAAAACACTTCAATCATAAGCTAAATAACTACAATGGATAAATCAACGCTCGTTCCTACTGAGCCGGTTGCACATTGTGAGCTACTGAATCAAATCTTTCAAATACACCCCTACAATTGCTCATAAGCATCATACCGAATCAAATCTCCCAAAATGAGACCAAAAACAAGAGAACTCCACCAGCGTATCTCAAAATAGACAAAATCATCATGAATATACAAAGAAGATCTTAGGATTCTATCACCTGGAGATGGGAGAAGCGATCTAGAGTCTAAACACATGAAAAATGAGCAATAGCATCTAAATCACTTCAGTTACAAACTAAATAATCATAGATCAACGCTCGTACGTACTGACACGATTGCACATTGTGAGATTCCGAACCAAATCTATCAAATACACCTCCTACAATTGCTCCTAAGCATCAAAACCGAATCAAATCTCACAAATTATAGAGCAAAATCAAATTAGACAATCAAATACACGAAAATACGAAGAAAATGTGCGAGTTACCGAACCAAATCCATCAAACACACTCCCTACAATTGCTCTTAAGCATCATTCCGAATCAAACCTCCACAAATTAGACCAAAAACATGCGCACTCCAACAACGGAACTCAAAATAGACAAAATCATCGCAAAAAATACGGAGAAAACGCTAAGATTGTTCGGATCTAACGAAGAAGGGGAGAAGAGGCTTTTACCTTTGAGATGGAGCGACGAAACCCTAACAATGGAGGAGGAGGAGAGGGGAGAGGCGGTGGCGGTGGTGGCGGAGTCGTCGTCGACGTTGAGGGTCTCTTCTCTTTGTTTGTGTATGCTGTATATATATATATATATATATGTGGAAGCAAAAGGGATTGGTGTGAACACGGAGCTCGGTCGCCGCGAGGGTTTGAGGGGGACACGTGGAGCCCAAAGAGCGCGTCCCCCGGAGAACCGGCGCGAGCGACGGGGACGCGTTCAAAATCTCAAATCTCTCTCCCTCTCTCCCTCTCTCTCTGGTTTTTCTAGTTATTCCCTGCACCGGGTGCATCCGTACAAATCGTGCACCGGCTTCCTATATTTGATAAGCAATTCTACCTATGAGGATGAAACATTTACCTAGGGATGTCAACCGGTCGGATTCGGGGCGGATTTTTCAAAATCCGAACTCAAATCCGACTCCAAATCCGAATCCGAATTCGGCAGATTTTAAAACTTCATATTCAAACCCGAATCCGACCAAAAATTCGAAACCCGAACCCAAAATAATTATTTTTCTTTTCAATATTTCAAAATATATTATATTAAATCTAAATTTTTAAAATACAAATTCAAATATAACATCAAATATTTATATACATATTGGGTGTGTTTGGTTCGAAGTCGGAATCGAAATCAGAATCGGAATGGGAATAAGCTGGAATCGAAATCGGAATGACTCATTAACTCATTCTGTTTGGTTCGTCACCTGAATCGGAATCGGAATGAATCATTTACATTGTCGGTGTTTGGTTTAGATAGATATCAGAAACGAAATCGAATTAATATACCAATTTTATCCTTATAATATATTTTAATTACTTAATCATTTTGAATACTCTATTTAAAATATAAATGAGCAACTTATAAAATTATTAATGAAAAGTAAGACAATTTTATTGGATTGATAAGATAATTTAAAATTAAGTTCACAACTTAAAATATAAAATTTTATATTTAAATTCAAACTGAAAATTAAATATTAAAAAGTTACATCAAAACTTTGAAATATTATCAAAATTTTAAATATGTTTTTTTAAAAAATTAAAATTTGAAATTGAGTGGATAATTCAAAATATAAAACTAAAATTTGATTTTTTTTCAAATTCAAACTTAAAATTACAATTTAAATTTCATTTTAAATCCATAAAATTTAATAAATTTTAAATTAAAATTTTAATTTAAATTCAAATTCATAAATTAGATTCGAAATGCTTGATTGAATTTTAATTTTAATTCAAGTTCAAATTAAAATTTAAAATTTAAAATTTAATTTTTAAATTTAAACTTATATTTTAATTAACAAATAAGGTTAAAAAATTAAATTTAATCCGAACAAACATTCATTCCATCTGGATTCAACTTTCAATCCGGCCTCCTAGGCCGGATTGGAAAAAGGGGTGATTGGGGGATTCCCATTTCACCCCGAAATTGAAATCGGAATGGTACTCCCGCATACCAAACACTTACAAACGGAATCGCCCATTCCGATTCCGATTCCTGGATAAAAAAGAGGCGAACCAAACAGGCCATTATATATAGTAAAAAATAAATTCGGATTCGAATCGGGTTCGGGTTCGGGTCGGGTACAGTCAAAATCCATACCCGAATTCATATCCGTCGGGTTTTTATTTTTGATATTCATATCCGAAAATATATCCGTTTAGCATCGAGTAAATTCGCTCCGTTCGGGTTCAGATTCGAATAAAGTTTCGGGTATACATATTCGTTGACATTCCTACATTTACGACCTCCTCATCTAAGAACTATTATTTTTCTACTTGTCTTATTTAATTTTTTTAATTTTATATTAAAATAAAATAGTATTGTAAATTTTTACTGAAAAAAGTATAAGATTTATATACACATATATATAGAAAGAGAGTATACATATAAACATTTTTCATATTTTATTTTTGGAGTATTGCATATATCGTGCTACAAAGTGATAAAATTGTATATTTAGCTAACCCTACAAAATTTTAGTAATAATATATATCCCTCCAAAAGTAACATAATTTGTAAATGAGCAATGCTAAAGTTACACCCTAATCTAGGGTGTACATCTTACATATTACGGATCCGACGGCTATGATTAATTTAATTTTTTTATTGAAAAGATACTTATTATTTTCACCCTTTTTTCTTCTCTTTCTTTTCCATCCAATTCTTTTCCTTCTCTCTCACTCTCCCTTGTGTTGAAAAAAAAAATAGTGAGAATAAAAAGAGCATTTATGTTGCATAATCTCACCCATTCATGTGAAAGATGTAAGATGTACGTCTTAAAATAGGGTGTACCATTAGCTTTTTTCTTTGTGAATATAACCATCTCTATTGGGGCTTTTTTTTGCAAATGCCCCCCTGAAAAAAATTTATTTTAAAAATAGTCCAAATAAATTTATAATTGTAAAAATGACCTTATCCCTGCTACGTAGGCGTCACGCGGGCGAGCTGGGAGGTGGGGTGGCAAGTTGAACACGGTGAACCATTCACCGTATTCAAACACGGTGAATGATTCACCGTATTTCTTTTATTATTCGTGCGGATTAATCTACATTACCTTTTCGGGATAGTATAAGTGACTGAACACGGTGAATCATTCACCGTGTTTGAATACGGTGAATGGTTCACCGTATTCAACTTGCCAACCCGGGGCTCACCTGCCCGCGTGGCGCTGATGTGGCGCCTGCGTGGTAAAGATAGGATCATTTTTGCAATTATAAATTTGTCGAAACTATTTTTAAAATAATTTTTTTTTAAGGGCCAATTGCAAAAAAAACCTCTCTATTGATTAACCAGCTATGAACATAATCAGTTAACTACTAATGGTTGTCCGGATCTCATCCTTGTTGGTGCGCTCAGAAATAATGGAGCACACGCTCTCAGCTAAAAAAATATATACGTATCATTTTCTCCACATTCTCATAAATAGTGAAAAAACAAATATCATGCACTATCTTAGTAAAGAAAAATAATTTTACGTTCTATCATCTTATATTCCTTGTATCTTGCTTGCATTTATACCATCTACCATCTAATTAATTTGATGATTAGATATTTTGCCATTTTGAATTTTCATTAAAGATCGTGCTTGCACAATTTTTTTCATGAACATGGAAATTTGTTGAAGCACGTGGAGAACACTAGACAACTATACACGTATTTTAAAGTCAAAATACCCAAGAGCAGGTACTTAGGAAAGTAAAATATATTTATTTATTACGGGACCTTATGACCTAGCACTTTATGAGCACTACTTAATAAATACTTCAATGCAAGGTTTTAAAACCATGTTGAACAGTTGAGCTGGAATACTATTAATAGTATTTGAGCTCTTTTACTATCGATTTTTTAACCGTTAGATCTACACTTTAATCAATTTCATTCTTTAAATCATACTATTCGACTAACCATCCACTCAACCTTAGGGGGCCCACCACTAAACCCTAAGGGACCACTATCATTCTAACCCTATAATTTTTCATTCAAGAATTAAAAACTCGATAGCAAAAGAGCCCAAATACTATTAACAATATTCCAGCCCTATTCGTAAAAAATAATATAGTACCATATTTAGAATATATTTTTATTTTATACTATATGTTATATAAAAAATAATTAACTATTTATGACATTATACTGACGTCATTCAATCCAATAATTGAACCACTGGTTGAACTACTGACTTGTAACCTAAAAATACTTCTATAAGCATAAATAACTCCGGATTTTAAAACACGGCCAAGAATCTCTCACCTTCCCTCACTTATTTGGAAAAAAAAAAACTTCAGCGGGGAGCTTTCTAACGACGCCTCGTTGAGAAGTCCTAATTTGTCGCCACATATCATTTTTACTTCTATCCAAGTGTTATAATCCTCTCTCTAAACTTTTTTAAGATTTTAGTATTATAAAACACCTAACGAATCATGAAAATGTGACAAAGTTAATATGTGGCGGTGAATTGGAGCTCCCCTGAGAGACGTTGTTGGGAAGCGTCCTGCAAGAGTTCTATATATACCACTTATTTTGTCAAATTTTTTTTTTTCAAGAATATTAATTTTTTTTATGTCTTTGTCATGAATATTATTAAAAAGAAGAGTTGGAAAATACTCGTGTAAGCGTCTGGCAGGATCTGGTATCTTGCTGGCATTATGCTTTCTGGCTTGATTCCATTTATCATTAATTTATTTTAAAAATAATTAATAATTAATAATAAATTATCACGCTACCTCAATTTGTTCTTAGGAAATTCCATGCCAGCCACTAACATTAATTAATTAATTTATTTTGTGAAGAGAGAACATGAATTAATTAATTAATGTCACACCTTTATTTATTAAACAAAAATCAGAGAGTAGAGAGTTTTCCAGTGGAAGGTATTTGGCTTCTAGAAAAAGCGGGAAAAAAATTTATTTATGAAAGATAAACTTTTCATAAAAATTTTTTTCATAATTTTTAAATTTGGAGTAAAAAATTTAAAAAACGAAAATATTATATTTTCACGAAACCTAACCATTTTTAAAAAAATAAATAGATGAAAAATAATTTTTCAGCCAGAAAATTATTTTTTGAAATTTGTTTTCTCGAAAACCAAGTACCTGTTGGTTCCTCGGTAGATGGGGGAAAACTATTTTTCGGAGAACAAAAATTATAAAATTAAAAAAGTTGTCCGAATTTTTTTTTTCTAAAAAATCAAACGGACGAAACATACTTTCCAATCAAATTATTTTTTCTAAACTTTAAATTGTCACTTCTCGTCGAATAGCGTATTTTTACTTTACTACCTCAACGGTTCAAAAATTACACTTTGACCTTCTGTAGTTTAGATTTTATTGTAACAAAAAATTCTATGTCAAATAAGATGAGAAAGTAAAAAAATTTTAAAAAACCACGATGGCAATATAAAAAGTACGCTTAATCATAGAATAGTTAAGTATAACTTTATAAACTACGAATAAATAAAAATAAGCTAAACCACGGGAGGGCCAACTATTTTTTTAAGAAATGACTACTACTTCTAAAAACTTAAGCAAAACAAACAAAATTATTTCTTAGTTCTTATTTTTTATTTAAAAAACACTTGAATGTAAAGATGACAAGCAATTTACCACCTGCTCCTACACTCTTTGCATTATTATGATTATTTTTTTAAAAAAAGAGAAGATAATAACAAACAAGTCCCTTGCATTTAAGCATAATATCCAAATTAGGGGTGAAAGCAGTTATGATAAACTCCGATCCAATTCGATAGGATGCGAATATAGATGCTAAAATTTAGCATTCAACATATATTCGTATCCAAATTCGCATCGGAAAACATTTTAAAGAAAAAATATGAATGCGAATATGATTTAAGATAAACTTTTAATTATATTGTATGCCTTATTCCAGCTAATTCTAGTTCATATTTATATATGAATATTAGTATATATGTTATTATCCGAATAATATCAGAATATAATAAATCCAACTAATATCTGAATCCGAATCCGTTTTTAACTACATAAGATGCTGCTGCGCATTTCAATTCACTGAATCAAGATAAAAAAAAGTGTAAAAGGAGAAAGGCCTACCTATTTGTTCTCCATAGAAACAAGAAGCATGTGAAGCAGAGAAAAACAGGCCACATGATGCAAGTAAAGATGACTGGATGAGATTAGCAGTTAAACTATGGTGAACAAATCCCACACTTAGACAAGCAAAATAGCTACTGGAAGAACAAAAAAAAAGGAAAAAAAGCGCGATAAATATAGATCTAGCCACCTACCACAAACACAAACAGGGTAAGAAGGCTCATCTTGCGATTTCGAAGATGGCGATAACCATTTTCAGTGCATTAGTTAGTCCCACATTAAATTGCAGTTCGATGCGACGTCTATTACACGCGTAATGGAGCATTACATCTTCACGCCGTTCTCAGAGGCGGAGAAACCAGTATCACTCCGTCTCCTCTCACGAAAAGAAAGGGAATAGTCCGTCGACTTGTCTGAAAAAGAGAAAAGACGTAAAAATTTCGTTCGGCAAGCGAAATACCTAAATAAATGATAAATTCATGAATATTCATCCAACCTCTATATGGATAAATAAACACGTGATTCGAGAGGTTCTTGAGGGTCATGAAGGTTGATCAACCGAATTAACATTTGAAATGCTCTTACCTCAATTAATTCATCTTTGCAGAACCCACTAAACTTTATCTTACTTGATTAAAACAACTAAGACTGACACTAATTATCGTCGTACTACATCTAATACCAGAAATTCTTATTGCGTCGTGAAACTAATGAGTTTCTTTATGCTTAAAATTAACAACAGAGCAATGTGTGGAATAATTATGCGGAGATTACTTACCCGAACAATCTCCTCGTAAGTTTCATCATCGATTTCTACGGTAGTGACTATCTCTTCAACATCCCCAAGTATCATATTTAGATGCTGATCATATGCCTGAAGGGGAAAAGAGAAAATACACCATCAGCATATTACGCCAAATATGGCAAAAAAAGAAGCTGACGAAGACCAGCACGCCCAAGGCGATCAATGCGTCAGGTTGGGTTAGGGTTAAGATATGCCAACTCAATATTAATTTGGGTTTAAATCAACCAAAACCCAACTCAACACAACTTGGGCCAACTCGACCTAATACAGTAAATAAATGAACTATAAAAACAGAAGAACATATATATTATACAAAGTACAATCATATATTTGATGCTCATTTGAAGTAAGATGGAAACTGCAGGATATTAGATTACCCATTTTTGGACCTTCCTATTGGAAAGAACTTAAACTTTCACATATCAAATCTTTAAGTACTAACTTTCACTATGTAGAACCCAAGTAACCTGATGCAATCTAATCCAACCCAATCCAACCAGATTTTAGCCGACCCTGCGACTGGGTAGGATTAGGGCTAAGAAAACTCAACCCCCAGCTAGGGTTGGTCTGGCTTAGGGTTGAGGGCGTTTATACATAGGGTGGGGTAGGGTGGTTTAGGGTTAGTCTTAAACCCCGACCCAACCCGCCCGAAGAGATCTATAGCTCAAAAATAAACCCACTACACCGTATATTATGTAAACTTAACAACATCAAGTTTCCATTTGTCCAAAACACAACAAGAGAAGAGTACATAGTTTCATCTATAAAATTCTTGAATTCAGAAACCTAAGATACTAGTTGCTTGCAAAAGAAATAAAGATGAGAATACATAAAACAAACAAAAAATAAATAAAACTTTCAACTTCTTACAGATTAATCCCTGAAATTTGTCAAGTTACATTATCATCCACAAATATATATTAATAAACCAGAGATAACAAGGTCACTCATCTCAGAGAAGTTTCTTAAAACTAGTGCCACTATAGTGACTTCTCAATTCCCACAACGGAAAATTAAACTTTTGCTACTATGTTACTTCATCGTTCTTGAATATGAACATGAAATCCAAAAATCACAACTTTCCACTAGGAATCCATGATTTCCTTCAAACACGCTCTTAGATATAAGTTTTTCATCAGTATTTTTTATTTTTTCTTCTTTTTACCAAAGGAAACTAATCCAATATCTTTGTAGTAGCAAAGCCCTATCTAAAACTCACTCCTTTCTACGTGCTTCGGACTACGTAAATCTCTTCCACAAATTAGATCCAACTAAAAGAAACACACTTCACAGTTCATAGGAGACGAATTAAGAGATCATTACAATAAAATTCACAAATTTAACCCAAAAAACAGAACAAGAACTCAAATTTGAAAACGTAACTGGGAATTACACGAAGCTTAATATCATCCTTTGTCTCAATATTTGGTCTTTACTTCGCCTTACAACAGAAAAATTCCTACATATCTTTGATGGAGTGAAACCCAAAATAAACTCTCTTCTTTCTAAATGCTTCAATCTACAAAAAATCTCTTCCACAAATCAAATCCACCTAAACATAAACATACTCGCCGATCATAGAAGACGAGTTAAACGATTATTATCATAAAAATCACAAATGTAGCACACAAAAAAAGAAACAGAAACTAATATAAAGATGGAGCTTGAATTAAATGCATCTTAATATGTCTTTTTATCAATATTTTGGTTTCGTTTTTGCCTTATAAACGAAAATTTCCCCACATACTAGTGAAACCCTAACTAAAAACTCCAATCTATAAAAATCTCATCTACAAACTAAATAACCTAAAACAAACACGATTCACGGATCATAGGAGACGAATTAAGCGATTATTTCGATAAAAACCACAAATTTAGCCCCAAAAAAACAGGGAAAAAAAATAAAACTCGAATCCAAAAAGGGAAATGGGGGGATTACGTGGAGCTTCCCGCGGAGCTCGCGATCGTGGCGGAGCTTGACGTAGATGCGCTCGTCGAGGCTGAGGCGGATGAGGTCGAGGGGCTCCTTCACCGCGATCTCCTCCTCCGTCGCCATTGTTTCCACCTCTCTCTCTCTCTCTCTCTCTCTCTCTCTCTCTCTCCTCGTCTCCCCCTCCCCTAACAAACCCTAAAACCCTCCTCTTTATTTCGCTTCTCGTCTACCTTTTTTTTTCGTTTTTGGGCACGAAGAAGAGGATTCGAACCATGTACGGTTCTTGTGGATCGAATCGAGCTTATCGGATTCGGATTCGGGTTGGGATACGGACTAGGATCCGGATCGACGCTATTCTCATTATATAGGTGAAAATGTGTGGAGACCCCTCAACTATAGAACGTTTTTAAATATGCCCGTCAACTAATAATTTGTTTGTTACAAAAATATTATACTTTGACTTGAAATTTTGATCAAATTTAATAGCTCTACTAGTTATTAACTCTTCAGTGGCCTAGTTTTATATGCTAAAAATTGATTAAGCGGAGTAAATTTTACAGAATCGCCAATAAATTTTATAAAACCAGTAATTTATTTTACTTAAGATTATTTAATTTTAAAATTTACAAGTTGAGGGCGTCTAAATCAAAAGCATGTAATGTTTGTAAGAGTAAAGGGCTTGGTTTTTTTTGCGTACTCATCAAATTGGATTTTTATATAAGTTTGGAGATGAAAATGTATTATGCATTCGACCAAAATATTTATTTTTTAATTCTATCGTCCAGTAATAAAGTATAAAAATTACCAAATGGTACGTGTAAATTTCTAAACTAATATACATCTCACAACCACTTTAACTTCTAAGGGCCGGCTCTCACTCTTTATGTGTTTTATCAACTCTTTTTAACTAAAATTTAATTTAAATTTTATGAATTCTAGAATGGAAGGATTGTAAAATTCACACCTATAAATAAGTGTGCATGCTAACATATTTCAAAGTTTTATGAAAAAGCCCTATTATTGGTACACCCTAAAAAGGGCCAATATTAGGTCCTTATTTTATCAATTTTTTTTTCAATACTAAAACCCAAAGGATTTTTAAATCCTAGGGTGGAGGTTGTAATAAATGTTAGAAAAAATGGCCAATTTGCAAAAAAAATTTACCAGTTTTGTATTTTTGCAAAAATAAAGCACCATTTTGATTTTTGGTGGATTCAATCCGAATTTCTAGTAAACTGACTAAAATACCCTTATTCCTTTTTCTTCATTTTTTTTGCTTGTTCATTTTTCTCCTTCCGCTCCGATTCGTCTCCCTCCTCGCCGTTTCTTCTTCTTCTTCTCCTTCGGCTCACTCTCCCTTCTCCTCCTCCTCCTCTACCGCTTCCACATCGAGGTCGTGCTCCGCTCTCTTATCTCGTCCACATCTCCGCCGATGCCGGCTCGGATATGGCATAAATTGCGGAAGTGAGGTTGCAGTAGAGCGCATGGCTGCGGACGACGACAGCGATGACGGTGCCGCAGAATTTGAGGGTGTTGCGGGATTTGAGGATGACAAAGACGGAGAGTGCATCGGGCGGGGGCGATGGTTGCAGCATAAGATGAGGGAGGGGGCGCGATAGCGAAAAAAGATGAAGAAAGTAGAAGAAAAGAAAGAAGAAAGAATAAAAATAAAAAATAAAGAAAAATATATTTTTCCTTCTGGAAGACCATTATGTATCATGACTGCTACATGAAAAGCGAAGAAGTAAGAGAAGAAAGAAGAAGAAGACGAAATTTACTATTTTAGACAAAAGTTGTATTGTTTGAGGCAAAAGTTGCACTTTTCGGACCTAAATTTATACTGTTTTGGACGAAAGTTTTACTCTTTGAACAAAATGTGCATTCTTTGAGGTGAAAGTTACACTATTTGAGACAAAAGTTATATTTTGAGGCAAAAGTTATACTATTTAAAACTATTTGAGATTAAAATACACTATATAAAATAAAAGTAGTACTTTTTGTGGCGAATGTTACACCAAATAGAAGTTGCACTCTGATAATCATATATATATATATATATTAGAGCTGGGCTGGTATACTATCGGTAGCACGGAGGACTCCATGCTACCAAGTTGTTTTCAATGATGCGGCTTCCAAATCAACGATTGGCTCCGTTAAATTTGATCTATACTATTGAAAGTATTTGAAAACTAAATTTCATAATTTTTCGACATTATTTGGCTAGTGATCAAAAGGTCTCAAAATTGACAATTTTAATGGTTGATGCGATGCGTTTGTGAATTTAACGGTGTAAAACAATCTAAATCTAATGAAATTTTTATAAATTTTTTTTCCCACTATTTAGAGTAAGATCACCACCTCTGATCTTAAATTCAAGTCTTTTATCATCATTGTTTATGAGATTTTTATTTTCAGCCGTTTATTTTTAGACTACTCGTTTGATAGGTAAGTAATGCTGAAAATTTATAAAATTTAGTTTCCAAATACTTTCAATAGTGTAGATCAAGTCTAGCGGAGCCGATCGTCGATTTGGAAGCCGCGTTGTTTTCGATGATGCGGCTTCCAAATCGACGATCGGCTCCGTTAGACTTGATCTACACTATTGAAAGTACTTGAAAACTAAATTTCAGATTTTTCAACATTATTTGACTAGTGATCAAAAGGTCTCAAAATTGACAATTTTAATAGCCGATGTGATGTGTTTGTGAGTTTAACGGTGTAAAACAATCCAAATCCGATGAAATTTTTATAGAAAATTCTTTTTACTATTTATAGTAAGATCAGTACTTCTGATCTTAAATTTAAGTATCATCATTTGTTATGAGATTTTTATTTTCAGCCGTTAAATTTTAGACTACTTGTTTGATAGGTAAATGATATCGAAAAATTATGAAATTTAGTTTTCAAATACTTTTAATAGTGTAGACCAAGTCTAACGGAGTCGATCGTCGATTTGGAAGCCGCATCATCGAAAACAATTTGGTAGCACGGAGGCCTCCGTGCTACCGATAGCATATATATATATATATATATATATATATATATATATATATATATATATATATATATATAAAATTGGGCTGGAATACTATTGATAGTATTTGGTCTCTTCTGCTATCGAGTTTTTAACCCTTGGATGAAAATTGTACGGTTAGGATGATAGTGGTTCCTTAGGATTTAGTGGTGGTCCCCCTAGGATTGAGTGGGTGGTTGTAGGGGTGCAAACGAGCTGAACACGAGCGAGCGCGGCCTTGCTCGAATTCGGCTCGTATAGATTCGAGCCGAATTCGAGCTGGCTCGAATTAATTTCGAGCCAGAATAAGGCCTGCTCGAGTTCGGCTCGAAATTTAAATCGAGCCGAATTCGAGCGGCTCGAAATAGTTTTTTTTTTCGAGCTAGTTTCAAGCCATGTTCGAATTTGGGTCGGAACTGTTCGATTCCGAGCCGGCTCGTTTATAGCTCGAATTTTTTTTTCATTTTTTTTTTCAATTTTAAAATGTTTATGAATATTTGTTAATATAACATTATATAATTTAACTACAATTACCATTATAACTACAATCCAAATAAAATACCAATCCTCAAAATTACAATCAACATAAAAAAGGGTTAATTGCATACAGGTCCCCGCAAATATAGTAAATAGCAAATATAACCTTGCAAAGTTTAACTTTTTAAAAATGTCCCTGCAAAAGTCCTACCGTCTGTAAAAATATCCCTGCTGTTATACTCTGTTAGAAAAACTGAGTTAACTACAGTTAACATGCTTAACCATGGTTAGTTAATAATATGAATTTACGATTTTACCCTCATCCTCTTCCTCCTCTTCCTCTTCCTTGATCGGAACGACGCCGCCCCCTCCCTCCTCCGCCTCCGCCGCCGCCGCCGCTTCCTCTCCGCCGGCCAATCCCGCCTCCTCCTCTCCTCCCCCGATCCCAAGCCGAAGCCCTCGAAGAAACCCTCTCGTCTTCGTCCTCATCGTCCTCGTTTTGGAGGTCCCTCCGATCCCTCTCCCACATCGGGCGTCGTCGCTACGAGTGCGTCTTCTCCCTCCACGTCCACTCCATCGAGGGCCTCCCCGCCTCCCTCGCCGCCTCCTCCCTCGCCGTCCATTGGCGCCGCGCCGCCGACCCCCCCGCCGCCACCCACCCCGCCCAGCCCTTCCACGGCGTCGAGGCCCATCTTCAGGAGGAGCCGGCGCCGCCGCTCCTCGACGAGCGCGGGCGCGGCGATCCACACGTCGAGGGACGCCACCACGGGGGGGGAAGTGGGGGCACCGCCGCCGGCAGCCGCCGCTGTTGCCTTCTTCTTCTTCTTTTTGGAGGGACATATCTGTAAGGGCAAAAATATCATTTAACTCATCTGCTGTTAAAATTTTAACAGAGTTTTAACAGAAACAGACCAGAGGAATATATCTGCATAACTTAGGACTTTTGTAGGGACATTTTTGAAAAGTTAAACTTTGCAGGGATATATTTGATATTCACTATATTTGCGGGGACCTGTATGCAATTAACCCTAAAATAAAACTACAATCAACATAATTATAATCAACATACCTGCTCAAATTAACATTCCTGATTTATGCAATAAATTTTTGAGTTAGGGTTTGCTAAGTTTGTATATGAAAATATGTGGTGTTGGGTCCATGCCTATGCGCTACATAGAGAATGCATTAAAAGGTGTATTTGAATTAAAATATTTAATAAAAAATATTTAATATATATTATTAATAATATTAATATTTTTTATTTTATATTTTTTAATTTTAAATATATATATATATATATATATATATATATATATATATATATATATATATATATATATATATATATATATATATATATATATATATATATATATATATATATATATATATATATATATATATATATATATATGAACTATTTCGAGCCGAACACGAACGAGCAGAGGCCTGCTCGTGCTCGGTTTGAAATTATTTTCGAGCGAAAAAATTCAACTCGTTTTATATTTGAAATTAATTTCGAACGAGCCATTTTCGAGCCTATTTCGAATCGAACACGAGCTGGCTCGCGAGCGGCGAGCTAGACTTGCAGCCCTAGGTGGTTGGTTGAATTAGTATGATCTAAAGGGTGGAATTGATTAAAGTGTAGATCTAACGGCTAAAAAATCGATAACAAAATAGCTCAAATACTATTAATAGTATTCCAGCTCAGCTCTCTCTATATATATGTATAGAGAGAGTCCGACTACTATACTATCGGTAGCACGGAGGCCTCCGTGCTACCAAGTTATTTTTGATGATGCGGCTTCCAAATCAACGGTCGGATCGTTAGACTTGATCTATACTATTGAAAGTATTTGAAAATCAAATTTCATAATTTTTCGACATTATTTACCTATCAAACAAGTAGTCTAAAAATGAATGGCTGAAAATAAAATAAAAATCTCATAAAAATAATGATAAAAGACTTGAATTTAAGATCATAGGTATTGATCTTACTCTAAATAGTGAAGAGAATTTTTTATAAAAAAATTATCAAATTTGGATTGTTTTACACCATTAAATTCACAAACGCATCACATCGGCCATTAAATTTATCAATTTTGAGACCTTGTGATCACTAGTCAAATAATATCGAAAAAATATAAAATTTAGTTTCTAAATATTTTCAATAGCGTAGATCATGTCTAATGGAGCTGATCGTTGATATGGAAGCGGCATCATAGAAAACAACTTAACAGCATGGAGGCCTATGTACTACCGATAGTATAGCACCCTAGCTCTCTCTCTCTCTCTCTATATATATATATATATATATATATATATAGTCCAACTACTATACTATCAATAGTACCAAGCGCTTGGTGCTATCGAGTTTTCCGCCGTTAGATCTACTCTTTTGACCATTTCCACCCGTTAGATCATACTATTCAACCAACCACCCACCCAATCCTAAGGGCCTACTGTCATCCTAACCGCACATTCCTTCGTTCGAGGGTCGAAAACCTAATAGCACCAAGCACTTGGTACTATTAATAGTACAATAGACTAATATATATATATATATATATATATATATATATAGAATTGAGCTAGAATACTTTTGGAAGCACCAACCCCTTGGTGCTTCCACATTTCTAGCCTTTGGATCTACTTCTTGATTACTTATAGCCTTTAGATCAAACACTATTTCACCTACCACCACCTACCATCATCATCTCAACCCTCCAAATCTCCATCCAATGGCTATAAACCCACAAGCACCACCCCCATGATACTTTTAAAAGTATTCTAGCTCAACTCTATATATATATATATATATATATATATAGAGCTAGTCTCCTATACTATCTATAGTACCGGGGCTCCGGTACTATAGTTGCTTTTTCGATCTTAGGGTGTTCAAATCAACGATCCACACCGTTGAAACTGATCTAGGATATTTGAAGTTCTTAGAAATAAAATTTTATAATTTTTCGACGTAGTTTACTTTGTGATCAACCGTTTTAAAATTATCAAATTTCAATGGTTATTATGGCGAGTCTGTAGTTTAACGGTGGAGAAGAATCTAAATTTATTCAAATTTTGATAGAAAATACTTTAAACTACATAGATGAAGGTCAACATCCTTGATCTTGAATTCGAAACTCCTATACTCAAATTTTAAGGATTATTCAATTTCCACCGTTCATTTTGACATGATTTATTTACTAAGTAAACGATATCGAAAAAAACTAAAATTTTATTCCTAAGAACTTCACATACCCTAGATCAGTTTCAACGGTGTGGATCGTTGATTTGAACACCCTAAGATCGAAAAAGCAACTATAGTACCGGAGCCCCGGTACTATAGATAGTATAGTAGCCTCATTTCTATATATATATATATATATATATATATATATATATATATATATATATATATATATATATATATATATATATATATATATATATATATATATATATAGTTGAGCTGGAATGCTATCGGTAGCAAACGGGCTCCGATGCCACCATTTGTTTTTGATGATGGAGCCTCCAAATCGACGATCGGCGTCGTTGAACGTGATCTAGACCACTTAAAGCATCTAGAAACTAACTTTCATGTTTTTTCCATATTATTCTCTTGTCCATCAAGTGGACACAAAAATGAATGGCTGAAAATAAATATCCTTTAAAAAGTGATGATAGGAGTCTTGTAATCAAGATAAAGAGTATAGATCTTGTTTCAAATAGTTTAAAGAATTTTCTAACAAAAATTCAATTGATTTGGATATCTTTACACCGTTAAACGAGAAAACGTCTTATATTGACCATTAAAATCACAAAAATTGAAATCATTTGATTGTTAGGCGAATGATGTCGAAAAGATTTGAAATTTGGTTTGTAGATGCTTTAAGTGGTCTAGATCATGTTCAACGGTGCCGATCGTTGATTTGGACGCTCGATCATCGAAAACAAATGGGTGGCAACGGAGCCCGTTTGCTACCGAGAGCATTCCAGCTCAACTATATATATATATATATATATATATATATATAGAGAGAGAGAGAGAGAGAGAGAGAGAGAGAGAGGCTAAAATACTCTTAAGAGTACGGAGCCCTTCGTACTCCCACGTCGTTTTCGATGTTGGGACTTCCGAATCGACGATCGACACCGTTAGACTTGATCTAGAGTATTTGAAGTACCTAGAAAATAAATTTCGTGATTTTTCGATATCATTTGCCAGGTGATCGAAATGGCTCAAAATCAATGGCTGAAAATAAAAATATCACAAATGTGATAATATGACTCTAAAATTTTGGATCAAAAATATTGATCTTGTTTTATATAGTATAAAAAATTTTCTATCAAATTTTCACGTGATTTGGATATTTCTACACCGTTAAACTTGCAAACGGCTCACCACGCCTATTGAAATTGTTGATTTTGAGCCCTTTTGATCACCGGGCAAATGATATCGAAAAATTGCGAAACTTATTTTCTAGATACTTCAAATACTCTAGATCAAGTCTAACGGAGTCGATCGTCAATTAGGAAGTCCCAACATCGAAAACGACGTGGGAGTACGAAGGGCTCCGTACTCTTAAGAGTATTCTAGCCCAACTCTCTCTATATATATATATATATATAATTAGGCTACTATGCTATTAATAGTACCAAAGGATTTGTGCTGTTAGGTTTTCGACCCTTAGATGAAGAGTATATATATAAATATATATATATATATATACTTTTGAAAGTAAAGTTTCTAAGTGTTGCCAAGTCGCATATTTTTGTGAGAAGTTCTAATATAGCTTAATAATACTATATTTTATTATGTTCCAACATGTATATTTAAAGTAAAATTATTGCACCGTAGAATAACATGTAGCGCAATGAGTCCGACTACTATACTCTTATGAGTACCTTCGTACTCATAAGTCGTTTTCGATGATAGAGCTTCCAAATCGACGGTCCATATCATTAAACATGATTTAGAGCATTTGAAATATTTAAAAATTAAATTTTATAATTTTTTGACATTATTTACTGTACGATCAAAACTTTCAAAATTAATAATTTTTAACGGCCGGTATGAGATATATACTTACTAGTTTAACGGTATAAAAGAATCGAAATTGATTGATTTTTTTATAGAAAATTCTAGATAAAGTTCAATAATTCCGATCTTAAATTGAAGGTTCTAATTATCTATTTTTAGGAAGTCATTCAATTTTGACTGTTTATTTTATATCCACTTGATGGACTTTATTATAATTTTAAAAATTACGAAATTTATTTTCTAAAAATTTCAAATGTTATATATCATATTTAACGGTGTTGATTATCGATTCGGAAGCTCCATTATCAAAAATAATTTATGAGTATAAAGAGCTCTATACTCATATGAGTATAGTAGCCCTACTCGTGGCGCAATTTCATTTAATGTTAAAAATTATTTTTTTAATGATTATTTATTTATATGTTATCATTTAGTATATGAAGTTTCAAATTCTCTTTGTATTTTTACATTCATGCCGTGCATTCAAATTTAGGTTTTTAAGAGGCCAAATAATAATGGAGAAAAAAATTTATTTAAACTTTAAATTTTTTTCACTTTCTCAATATAGGTTACTATATTAATTTGAATAACTTAAAATGTTAAAATTTGAAACTTATGCCCTTTCATTTTTCATTCTCATTAAAATTAAGAACGAAATTGATAGCCATTAACAATTAGTCATAAGAAAAAAAAATTTATTTTAAAATTTGAAACTTATGCCCTTTCATTTTTCATTCTCATTAAAATTAAGAACGAAATTGATAGCCATTAACAATTAGTCATAAGAAAAAAAAATTTATTTAAATTTTAAAGACTTTTGCTTTTTCAGTATAGGTTACAATATTAATTTCAATAACTTAATGACTCATAATAATTAAATATATATAACCTTCAAAATTATTATTACAGATTAATGTAAAATTTGATATTCAAAATTTTTTATATTAATTAATGAGATTATTTTTTTAGTTTTAAAGTCAAAATAGAAAAGCTGGCGATTTTAGTATTATATAAACAACACGCAGTTAACACCAAAATATTTTTATCGTTATAAAAATTAAAAAAATAAAATTTTATATATTATTCATATAAATTATATTACATATAAATTATGATATTGAAAATAAATGATATTAGTTTAAAAATATTTTAAAAATATTGTTATAATAAAATTAAGGAATAATTGCATATGGCTCCCTACAAAAGTATCAAGTAGCAAATATATCCCTACAAAACTTAAGTTATCAGATTTATCCTTCCAAAAGTCCTTCCATCCACGAATATATCCTTCTGTTAACAAAATTTAGATAATCATGAGTTAAAAAAGCTAACCACAGTTAGATAAGAGGTAAAATGAGCTTTTTATCCCTTATATATATATATAATTTATATTTCAATGTTGAGTCTCGCCATCTTTCTTACCTCTCCTTTTTATCCATGGCGACGGCGAGACCTACAGCGGCGACGACATCGAAAGCGAGGCTCTCGGTCACGACAAAAATAAGGTACGCGGCACGTGCCGTGGGGAAGGCGAGGAGATAGAGAGAAAGAAAGATAGCTTTTTGTAGGGATAAATTTGTAGGGGCAAAATAGTCATTTTATACACCCGCCATTAAAAAACTAACGGTGAATCAAACGGCAGGGATATATATGAACGAATCAGAACTTTTGGAGGGATATATTTGCAAACCAAAATTTTTTTTAAAGGAATAAATCTAATAACTTAAGTTTTATAAGAATATATTTACTATTTGATATCTTTACAGAAACTTTACGAAATTAACCCTACAATTAAATTGTCAGCAGATTCCATGGCTTGTACAAGCCGTATACCATCTATTAGACTCACAAGGTCAAGTCAACTCCTCAGATTTTTATTTACTTATTTATTTATTTTAAATTCTAAGGCCAACTGCCCTTGTTTTAAAACTGATTAGGCCAACCAGTCCGATAGCTACCTGCTTGGCATATTAATCCTTTTAATAGATATCATCTTCAAGGCTAAGCTTTTTTTAATTTTATTTAATTAAGACACCACCTGAGGATCTTAGTAACTGCGCGGCTAGTAATATGTCATTTCTGAGGTTAGGAATTTGATTTCAAGTTGTGCTTACGCACAAAAGAGTTTCGTGTGCGTGTTGGCTGTTTATTATTGACTAAAATATGTCCAACTTTCTGTCCCATAATAATAAGTCCAGAAGAATAATTAGTTGAGTGAGACTGCGGTCCATAATAAACCTAACGGTACCCTAATAATAGATCTTACTCTAAGATGAATTGAATCAGGTCGAAGTCTGCAAACGCTTTGATTGAATCCATAAGTGCGATGAATACGTCTTTTTTATCTGTACGTATTTTTAGAATAACTCGTTAGTGCTTAGGATTCACAACTCCTCGTTAGTGATTACCATTCATAACTTGCACATTAAAGTGCAATATTAATGTTCCTTCATCTTTCCTAATGATAATAGTTGTACTCTACAGTAACTAAGAATTAAACTGCTTTGAAAATAAACAAACAATAAGAATGTATGGAGAATTGGAGACCCTATTGTCACGGACTAAACCGAAAGCTCGTGTCTAGTCCGTGCGGCGCTCCCCTTCCTACGCGAAGTGAGCAAGCCAACCCCTCTCCTTACAAAGTCAGGATCTACTCGTTCTAAAACTAAGTACAAGAGAAACACAGTTTGAGGAATGTTGCATAGATATAAAGTTAAGATTACAACCAAGTTCCTAATGAGAGGGGGTGGAGGCCACAACATTATATAGGCCACTCGCCACCCAAGCTACGAATGAGAAGTCGCCAAATGGCGTACAATGATAAGTCAAAAGGGGATGCTACGTTATCCCAAGAGACACTCACACTTATTACCGGGATGCTACGTTATCCCAAGAGACACACACTTATTACCCACCTAGAAACTCTAAGGGACTCTTGACCCTCCGGTCTCCGCACCATCAGTCTCGAGATCCGCATAGACTTCTAGAACGCCCCCGCAAAGCCTCCGTCAGAACGCTCCTTCGGAGAAACGGGCCACTGTCGAGGAAAAAGTCAGCGGCAAATATTTTGTCCGTGACAATCTCCCCCACCAAACGCGCAGACGCCCTCGTCGCGCGCAGAGCTGCTTCCGGTCCGCGTAGCCTTCCGCGCAGTCCGTCGAGCCTTCACGCCCGAACGGCCCCGTGCCTCGCTACCGTCCGCCATTGCCCCCGCACCAGCCCCTAGTGCCTTGCCCCTCTGAGCATAAGCACCAGCGAACTCGCTGTGCGAAGAAACCGTCGAGTGTGCATGTCCTCCGCGACACGCACGCGCACTCCGCCAAGTCGCAGGACGCCCCTTGGTCCCTGCGGAATCAGCCGAGGGTGCATGTCCTCCGCGACACGCACGCGCACTCCGCCAAGTCGCAGAACGCCCCATGGTTCCTGCAGAATCAGCCGAGGGTGCATGTCCTCCGCGACACGCAGCGCACTCCGCCAAGTCGCAGAACGCCCCATGGTTCCTGCAGGTTTCTTGACAGAATGACTTACACAGTGTTTCGATGCTGGCTGCTTCAGCACCGCAGGAGACTCGACAGCCTCGCCGCTGCTCGGGTCCTCCTCCTCGATGTCCTCAGCCGTCCTGCGCTTCACCTCCTCGTAAAGCTGCAGAGCAGTGAGGGATTGGTTCTTCGTCGGCTCGCCCCGACGCACCGGAACCATGCAAGGTGCTGCTTCGCCCAAGAAGCTCAGCACCCCCAAGTGTGGCATTGGCGCCGCCTTCGACGAGATGAGGAAGTCCATCCCAAGGATCATTCCAAAGTCGTCAAGTGGCCCAACGGTGAGATCAGCCCTGCCCCTCCACGGGCCGATGGCTAACTCCACGCCTCTGGCAACTCCCGCGATAGGACGCGCCTCGGAGTTGACCGCCTTGATGCGGCTCGCATCCTTCTCAAGTGTGAGGCCCAAACGCTTGGCCTCCGCCTCTGCGACAAAGTTGTGCGTCGCGCCGGTGTCGATCATCGCCCGCGTGGTCCTCCCATTGAGGATCACATCGACGAACATAAGCTCCCTCCCGCGGAGCTCGTCGCCGCTCGGCTGACCGCAAACTGCGTTGACGAGCCTAAGCGCGCCCATCCTCGGCAGTTCCACCACGTCCTCGTCCTCCTCGACTTGGACCGCAGCAACCCGCTTGCCCTTGTGGTTGCTCCTGGTTGGGCAGTCCCGCGCCCAATGGTTTTCGCCGCAAACATAGCAAGAAATGTTCGCAGGCGGTGGGTCGGAATCCTGCCGATGCCTCCTCGCATCCCGGTTTGGCTTGTGCCCCGTCGCGCCCCCTGGATCGTGGTGCCCTCCCCCACCTTTGGCCTCGCTCGCCGTCGGTGGTTCACCTCGATCGCCCTCGGTTCGCTCCCGCTCAGGCAACTTCTCCGCCAAAGCAATCGCCGCGTTCAGGTCCTTCACGTCTCGCGCCACGAGCTCCTTGTTAGCCCACGGCTGAAGACCGTCAAGAAAAAAGAACAAGCGATCCTCGTCAGCCATGTTGGAAATCGCCAACATTAGCCGCGAGTACTCTTGGACATACTCCCTGAGTGTGCCCCGATGTTTGAGCCGTCGAACTTGCCTCCGCGCAAGGTACTCGACATGCTCTGGGTAGAACTGCGCCTTGAGCTCGCGCACGAAGTCCTCCCACGTCTCAAGTTGGCAGCGACCCTGCTCGGCCTCCGCCGACCGTCGACGCCACCACAGCATGGCATCGTCGGTGAGGTACATGGATGCAATGTGGACCTTGTCCTCCTCGACCTCCAATCGCAACGCCCTCGTATAGCGCTCCATGTGCCAAAGAAAGTTGTCAATTTCCTTCTCGTCTCGCGATCCCTTGAAGTGTTATGGTTCAGGGACACGGATCCTCGGGGTAGGCTCCCTCCGCGTCTCGACGCCATGAGCCACCGCCCGCTCGACGATGGTCACCCGCAGTTTGAGGTCCTCGACCTCGTCAACCCGGGTGACAAGATCCTCCACCAGCACCTTCCGCTGATCCTCGCGACGGGCAAGTTCGTTGCGGAACTCCCCGAGCTGATGACGGAAAGTGGCCATGGCAGCCGCGACGCTGTCCTCCATGGCCTGCAGCCCATCCTCGATCACAGCCACCTGCTGCGATAGAAGGGTGCCGCGCTCCTCCGCTCTCGCAGCAGAGTCCTCCAGCACGCACACGCGGTCCTCGAGCGAGGCGGACTCTCTCCTCAGAGTCCGCGGCTCCTTGCTCTTCCCGCGCTTGGGCGCCCTGGGTTCGGGCTCGATGTCGACGATGGCAGCGTCCGAGGTCGACATGGTTCCCAAAGATAAACTCGCTCTGATACCAACTGTCACGGACTAAACCGAAAGCTCGTGTCTAGTCCGTGCGGCGCTCCCCTTCCTACGCGAAGTGAGCAAGCCAACCCCTCTCCTTACAAAGTCAGGACCTACTCGCCCTAAAACTAAGTACAAGAGAAACACAGTTTGAGGAATGTCGCATAGATATAAAGTTGAGATTACAACCAAGTTCCTAATGAGAGGGGGTGGAGGCCACAACATTATATAGGCCACTCGCCACCCAAGCTACGAATGAGAAGTCGCCAAATGGCGTACAATGATAAGTCAAAAGGGGATGCTACGTTATCCCAAGAGACACTCACACTTATTACCGGGATGCTACGTTATCCCAAGAGACACACACTTATTACCCACCTAGAAACTCTAAGGGACTCTTGACCCTCCGGTCTCCGCACCATCAGTCTCGAGATCCGCATAGACTTCTAGAACGCCCCCGCAAAGCCTCCGTCAGAACGCTCCTTCGGAGAAACGGGCCACTGTCAAGGAAAAAGTCAGCGGCAAATATTTTGTCCGTGACACTATGCACTCAACAGGACGCCATTGTGGAATTGCCTCCTCAAATTTTTTTATTAATATTTTCTTAATTTTTGGTATTTTTCAAATCAAGTAATTTTAATCAAACAAATTTAAAAGTTTCCTTAATTTATTAAATAGTTGTTATATTTAATATTTTTAATTATTTTATAGCATATGAAATTAGATTAATTAATTTTCGGTAGCTAATTGAGTGATTAAATGTAAAAAATATTTTAATTTAACTAACTAAAAAATTTTTGAAAAAAATGGAGTTACAGGAGCGTCAAACCAATAAAAGTTTGCAGTCAGGGACGAAGCCAGGATTTAATCACGAGGGGGGCCAAAATATATACAAATAAAAGTTTTAGCAGATAAATAAAATTTTAACTACTCAAACTTTTAATAAAAAAATTTAGTGAGTAGATAATTAATGTTAACAAATATTAAATTTATTTCTTTAATTTACACTTGCTTGCTTGACTTCTAATTTTTTTTTTTGCATTATTCTATTCAAATGACTTAAGAATTAATTTTACTAAATCTAATAGTAATTTAGTTAGAATTTATTTTTTTTAATTTTTATTAGTTAAATAGTAACAACCAATGATTAATATCTAACAGAGTTATTAAATTTAGCATACTATTTTATTTAGTTAAATAAATTAACTCATCAAAAATAATTAGAAAGTTAAGAATGTATAAAATAAAATATTTAAAGTTGAAAGGACTTATTTCAAAATACACTATAATTAAGAGGTTCTTAGTATATTTTTACCTATAAACACACAAGAAGAGAGAGAAGTCTATACTAGTACTAAATTTTTTTTATAAGATAGACCCATATATTATAAAAATTTATAAAAAATTTATAAGCCATTAAAGGACTATAATGTAAATATTGAAAAGTTGAGGGGGGCCATGGCCTCTTTGGGTCTCCACGTAGCTCCGCCCCTGTTTGCAGTTATCGACCGTCCCTAACACAAGCGGTAAAGGACTTGGTGGTTGATACCCGAGGTCCCAAGTTCGAAGCCTGATTGCTTCACATTTCCAGCTAAGTTTATTACTAAAAGAAATAAACGAAGCGAGTAGCACACTATCTTTCTCTAAAAAAATAATAATAATAAAATAAACGTTTGCAGTTGAGAGGTCTATCCTGAAATGGTCTATGGTTGATGGTTGACCCAAACAAAGTGCAGGAAATAAAGCAAAGAACCACGAAGGGTACGAAGATCACCAGAAGCATGCAACACTACAGGTTCCATCATAAATGATGGGAATGGAAGATAGAGAGAGATATAAAATAATGTTGCTAAACATGAAATCTGTGATGGTCAAGCCGGCCGGCCGCTTTTTATATTTACCGACCAAACACCGACCAAGCTGCCAGGTCCCCCGAGTCTTCAATTCATAGCACAAAAATAGTCTCCTTTACTCTTGTTTAATCCTATTGTTCTATCATGCATTCAACAAGAAGCGAAACATCAAAAAGAAATGGCGGATGTAGTGGCTTCCGGCATCCTGAGCTCACTGCTCGACCGGCTGGTGGCCCAAATCACAAACGAGTTGGCGCAGCTGATAAATGTCAGCACTGAGTTGAAGAAGCTGGAAAGCACCCTCTCCACCATCCGCGACGTGCTCGGGGACGCGGAGGCGAGGCAAGTGCAGGAGAAAGCACTCAGAGGGTGGCTGAGACGCCTCAAAGATGTGGCCTACGATATCGACGATCTGCTGGACGAGGACTTCGCCAAGAACCGAAAGAGAAGTGCTCCAGAAAGCAGCAGTAGTACTAGCTGGGCGAAGGGAACTCTAAGTAAGCTATTATCATTGCCTAACTCATTTACGTCTCAGTTAAAGATAGTTAGGGAGATTAGAGAAATCAGGGAGAGGCTCGACGAGCTTGCATCGGAGAGATCTAAGTTTCATTTGCAGGAGAGAACACTAACATGTTGTAGGCGAGAGCATGGGGTGAGAGAAGAAACTAGCTCTTTCGTAATTGAATCGGAAGTGTATGGTAGGGAAGAAGATAAGAAAAAGATCATCAAGTTTCTCGTGGATACTCCGGGAGGTGATCTCGGGGTTATAGCGGTTGTCGGGATGGGAGGGCTCGGTAAGACGACACTTGCGCAATTAGTCTATAATGATCAACAAATAAGCGAGCACTTTAAGAAGAGAATTTGGGTTTGTGTTTCTGATGATTTTGACCCTAAAAGGCTTGCCAGATCGATAATAGAACATATAACAGGAAATGCTTGCGATCTCACAAGCATGGCGTCCATGCAGTGTAAGCTACAACAAGAGCTTGAGGATAAGAAATTTTTGCTTGTGCTGGATGATGTATGGAACGAAAATTATGAGAAATGGGACAAATTTAGGACTTTGCTATCTATTGGTGATGCGGGAAGTAAAATTATGGTGACCACCCGTAGTAGTGGAGTTGCCTCGATACTAAGCACGGTGGAACCACACTTTTTGAAGACTTTGTCCGAGAACGATTGTTGGTTATTGTTTGAGAAAAGAGCATTTGGTATAGGTGCTTGTGAGAAGAGCGCAAACTTGGTTACCATTGGAAAGGAGATTGTGAAAAAATGCGGTGGTGTCCCATTGGCAGCGAAGGTTTTAGGTAGCTTGATGCGCTCTAAGCGAAGGGAAAGTGAGTGGTTGGCAGTCCGAGACAATGATGGTTGGAAGTTAGAAGATAATGGAATTTTACCAGCTCTAAGGTTGAGTTATAATCATTTGCCATCACACTTGAAGCAATGCTTTGCATATTGCTCCATATTTCCAAAGGACACTATTATAATAGTTAAGGACCTGATCCAACTTTGGATTGCTGAAGGCTTTGTTCAGTCACCTGACGAGAGTGTGGAATTAGAAGACGTGGGTTGCCAATATATCGAAGAGCTATTGTCGAGATCACTTTTCGAGGAACTTAGGCATGTGACAGATGTCGTCGTGATTCATGATCTTGTTCATGATCTCGCGCAATTTGTTTCAGGTGAAGAATGTTCAAGCATCGCCAAAGCTGTCAGTAGAAGAGACATATATCCTATGACACGTTATTCATCATTTATCTACACAATAGAGATAGTACCATCGATTTTAGACATCCTCAATAAAGCCAAAAAGTTGCGAACCTTTTACTTTCTCAAATCACATCCTTTTGTGCAGATAGGAAAGGAAGATATGATGCTGAAGATTCTTCAAACTGTTTTCTCTAGTATGAAGCTTCTAAGAGCACTTCATCTTAAACACTACCCTATCAAAGAATTGCCAAATTCAATTAGTAATCTTAGACACCTAAGGTATCTCAATTTGTCATACACAAACCTTGAAACACTGCCACAATCTATTGGTTTCCTGCATAATCTACAAGTTTTGAACCTGCAAGGATGTCGATTTTTAAAAAAATTACCAGACTCCATTGGTAATCTCTCCAATCTAATAACACTGAATCTTGAATGTTGCACGAGCTTTGTTTCCCTACCGACTTCCATTGGTCATTTAAGGAGTTTGCAAACCTTAAACCTCGCATCTACCAGAATAAAAAAGTTGCCCGAAAGCGTATGTTGCCTCTCAAATCTTCGATCAATTAATCTAAGATGCTGTTTCTTTCTACGCGAGTTCCCAGAGAACAAGAAGAACACGGAAAGCCTCACATGTCTTCGCATAGGTCATTGCCATAAATTAACACGCATGCCCGCTGGACTCGGACAGCCGAGCTACCTTCGAGAAGTACTGCTCTTTGCGCTCTGTGAAAAGAGCGAGTGTGGCCTCAAGGAGCTCAACGGACTTAATCTTGAAGGCATACTATTGATTACTAGCATGGAAAATGTGAAGAGTTTCCAGCAGGCTACAGAGGCTAACTTAATAGAAAAGGATGGGCTTAACACACTAGGGTTAGCATGGGACCTGGATACTTACAAGAAGCAAATGGAAGCCTGTGTGCGCACTGACGTAGAAGGAAGAAGCATGCAAGGTCTGATCAAAGCACTTGCACTAGCCGAAGAAGTCCTCGACGGCCTCCAACCACACGAAAATTTGACCCTATTGGAGATATTTCGCTACCCGGGCAAAATTTTTCCGAAATGGTTGGAGTCGAGCCTTCCAAATCTTGTTCAGCTCTACTTATCTTCTTGTTTCAGATGCGAAACCCTCCCGAGAATAAGCCAATTGCATAACCTTGAGACCCTTTCTCTCGAGAAGCTTCCTGCCGTCAAGTCTCTTCCGCCGCTCGGGCAGTTGCCTGCTCTTAAAGTCCTGCATCTCATTTCTCTCCTAGCAGTCAAGAGCTTGGGCTCAGAGTTCTACGATACAGGTGACGGTGCGTTCCCAGTGTTGGAGAGGTTGAGACTAGAACACATGCTCGAGTTGGAGGAGTGGTGCGAAGCGTCGGCTGAACAACGACGATCTTTCCCTCGTCTGTCCGAGTTGAGGCTACTAGACTGCCCAAAACTAAAAGAATTGCCCTCATCGTTTCCATCTGTTGAACAACTGTATCTGTGTGCTAATAGTGAGCTGCTGCTATCTTCTCTCCCACGCCGCGCATTTCCAAATCTCAAGATTGTGCGCTTGGCGAATTCCGATGACCCTGCTCGACCATCTGTTCTACGAATTCTCGCGGAGCGCCTAACATTCGTAAGATGTCTGGACTTCTACTGGTGGGATCCCATGGACGATGATGATCTGGACTTCATCAGATGCATTGCGGAACTTCCGTAGCCTCTTGTTTTGGAATATTGCACAAAAGAAAAGGTATGGTACTCAATACAATGGCCAAAAAAGAAAAAAAAGAAAATGTGTTGATGTTTGGGGATATTAACGTCTATTCTTAAGTTTGTATTTATGACTATGTATTTAGTAAATATGTTTTAGTGCGTACTTTTGTAATACTAGTCGAATTATTGCTTGTTATCTGTAGTGATATATTATATACGATTATATGGATTGTGGTGTCGTGAGCCAAATTGGAATATTGCACTATTTATACATTAAAACTTATACATAATAATAAATTTATTAAAGTTAATATTACATTCTTCGAATATATGTTTTGCCATCTAATTATGCCAATGAAATAGTTTTTAATTGAAAGTTTCATCTTTTTCTCTTCAATATATAAACTGACAAACTATCAAATTAATAAATAAGTAACGTTACCATGATTTTGAAATTCCCTCCATAACTCATGTTCTATTTCACTCCCCGATGGGGGTTCTTTTCTACCAATTTCACCATGGCGGCTTACTTGAAATAATAATAGTCAATTATATCTTATTTTTTAAAACCATATATACAATGACCGCGCGAGCCCTTCATAAAAAAAAAAAAATCAATTATTTTTGTAGCAAGAGAACCTCATTCCTCAATAATCTCGGTCCGCTTATCAAATCTTCTCTCCTGATCGTTATTGATTACATCGCCTACAATAAAGCAGTATTTTCATGTCATCGCAAGGTGATACTCTCAAGCCCATTTTATGTTCCTCAAATTCTTTTTTTTTTTTTTGAAAGAAAAGGTAGCACGCTACCCGCTTAATTTATTGGAAATATGAACTAAGCTACAGGGGGTGAGGCAACAAGGCCTCAATGAAGGGTGAAAAAAAAAAAATCGCTCACATACCAGCACACTGTGAAAAACTCTAATGCCTATTAAAGAGAAGAGACTGCACCCAAATAATTATCAACTGGTTGATATTGTAGACTGCTTGGATAGGGTCCGGCTGGATCTTTCGAAAGATTACACCATTCCTGACCTCCCATGTGACCCACCAACAGGCTACTAGTCCGGTAAGCCAGGAACTCCGTGATCGCGCTGCCGACCTATCCATCCATCTATTCCAGACCAGATTCACATCGTCTCCCATATCTCTGGGTTGTACATTGGCCAAAGACCTCACCATCAGAAATCTAAAGAAGACGCATTGAGCGAATAAATGATCGAAGGTTTCCAATTCCGTTCCACACAATACGCAATCCGTGTTTCCAGTCCAGCCTCTCTTTAAGAAATTATTTGTGAGACCCCAATTAGTCCTATATATAAGATATAATAGGGCTAAACTCTTAACCCAGCTTAAGCATTTTGGGCGGTGGCTAGGCACAAGAGGTTAAGAGAGTTAAGCGTGATAGGACGGGAGTAGTCCTAGGATGGGTGACCCCCTGAGAAGTTGGGGCGTCACAGTTGGTATCAGAGCCAATTACCAGCCGAAAATGTGAGATGAGTCTTGGCTGAGCCATGATTGTACAGCGGGGAGAGCGAGGCTCTCATACTGTTGACTGTTGTGGGTGGAGCGCGGCTCACCACAAAGTCAGTTTAGGCTAGCGAGACGAATCTCACATCGCCTGGTACTTGTGAGTCTGAGCTTGACGAGAACGTTAGGGCTTAAAACGAGGGGAGAATGTAAGACCCCAAGTAGTCCTATATATAAGATATAATAGAGCTAAACTTTTAACCCGGCTTAAGCATTTTGGGCGGTGGCTAGGCCCAAAAGGTTAAGAAAGTTAAGCGTACTAGAACGAGAGTAGTCCTAGGATGGGTGACCCCCTGGAAAGTTGGGGCGTCACATTGTCGACTGTCAGGAGCCTCTTCTTGAGGACAAGCTAGCAAAACACTTTCATTTTAAGAGAAATTCAGAGTCGCCATATCTTACTGGCCCGGGCATCTCTTATGCCTCCGTCACTCAACGCCGAGTAGGCGGATTTTACCGTGAACCGCCCATCAGATCTTCAAATTCTTGATGTCGAAAAAGTATGAAATTTGATTTCTAGATACTTTAAATGCTCTAGATCATGTTCAACGGTGCCGATCGTCGATTTGGAAGCTCCATCATCGAAAATAAATAGGTGGCAAAAGTGCCCGTTTGCTATCAATAGTATTATAGCTCAACTATATATATATATATATATATATATATATATATATATATATATATATATATATATAATTTTTTTTAGAGAAATATAGTATGCTACCTGCTTCGTTTATTTTTTTTAGAAATAAACTTAGTTGGAAACGTGAATCAACTAGGATTTGAACTTGAAACCTCGGGTACCAACCACCAAGCCCTTTGCCACTTGCGCTAGGGACGATAGGTGTGCTTGGCACTATTAATAGTATATAGTAGGGTAGTTACTTAGATATTATTCGGATTTTTAATTAAAAAAAAATGACTTGCGTACAAAGAAACGGGTCCTCGTAGCAATTTACACGCGCCGCATCGGTCGTGGTGCGTTTCTTTTGGCGGTCCAGCGTTGGGCCCCACAGCGACAACAACAAATACACCGCACCCGGCTCGGGAACCGCGCACACTCATACACTGCACCCAACACCCCCCTCATTTTAGAGAGAGAAAGAGCCACGAAAAGAAGCGCTCTCTCTCTCTCTCTCTCTCTCTCTCTCTCTCTCCCCCCTCTTCGTGTTCTCATCCACAATCCCCTCGAAAAATCCCTCCCTTCGAGCTCGATTTCGCCCTAAACGCTTCTAATTCGACTCCGATACGGGCGCTTTTGAATCTGGGTGAGTAATTTTGCTTTTGCTTTTGCTTTTGCTTTTGCTTTTGATTCAATGAATGGAATGCTTGTGGTTAATTGTGGTTGGATTTGAATAAGAAAATTAGGTTCAGTTTATTTGTAATTTAGGGTTGTTGTGGTGGTTAAATTGACATCTCTTGTGTTTGGGAGTGGGTTTTTGGGTTCAGTTTATTTGTGCATGTTTATTTCGGCGCGGCGCCGAAAGTGGAGAGCGGTGAAGTTGTTTTCGGCTGTAATGTTTGGTTCGCCGTAAATTAAATTCACTCGTAACTAGCCGAACATGAGCGAGCTGAGGCCGGCTCGTGTTCTCTCGGTTATTAAACTAAACGAACACGAGCTGCCTCGTTAAAGTATCGAGCTAAAAAATCCAGCTCGTGCTCGGCTTGTTTATTAACGTGTGCCGAATACGAGCTAACTAGCGAACAACAAGTTAGATTACCAGCTCTATTACAGGGTGAAAAGTTGAAAGAAAATTAGAAAATTAAAATCTTAATCTAATAATTAAATTCTCAAAATATAGGTCTCTTTACATTTGGATTGGCCTAAAATCCAAATAGTAAAAAATTGTATATATATATTTATATATTCGAGCTGTATCGACCCGAACACAAGCGGGCTAACCCTCGCTCATGTTCGGCTCGTTAACATTTCAAGCTGAAAAATTCAGCTTATGTTCAGCTCGTTTATTAAACGAGCGATCAATCTCGAGCTCATTTCGAGCCAAACACGAGCTGACTCGCGAACAGCGAGCTGGATTACCAGCCCTACTCGTAACTCTACTAAAACGCTGTAATTGACTTCTTCTTGGGTGGTGGCAAAGTGAACTATGGAAAAGAAAGAGATAGAAGAAATAAAAATAAACAAATTAATTGTTGTAATTTTTTTTATCCTCTTATATGCTAGTGTGAAAATTTTTGGAAAAATAAATAAAAAAATAGATAACTACAGTTCCAAAGTGGTTGGCTTTTTATTACAGAAACAATGGTGGAAAAATAATTTTCATATGAATTTTAGTTCAGCTGAAAGTCATTTGCAACCTGAAATATTTGTTACGGGTAAACAAACAGGCCCTAGCAAGAGTCGTCTCGAGTATAGCGTTTGACAAATGAAAAAAATCTGAGTGTTCTTCTGCTACAGTGGGAACCAAAAATGAGATTTTGAGGCTTAAAAGTAGAAGCTCCAATATGTTAAAGGCATTTTATTATAATACTTTTAAAAAAAGCACTTTTTTGAAAAATACTTTATAAGGGCCAAACATGCCTTAAACCCTAATCTAGGAGGTGGAAAATGCACCTTAATTTTGTTATACCTTTGATAGTTTAACTCTTGTTTTGTTCTTTTAGGTTTGCGAGGGTTTTAGTTTGGTAATCAATTTCAACTTATTTGAAATCGATGATCAAATTTTGAGTTGTTGAAAGCAAGTAGGAAGGAGTTGTGGCCATTTAATCGCGAAATTACATTACTACGGCGTTATATTTATGGAAGGGAATATTACCAGAAACATGATTCCCGGAGTATCTAACAGTATGTTGAATCTACAAGATGAACATTTGTACTTGAATGGGTGTCTTCGCCGCCAACAGCAACAACTAAATCAATCCCCTTATCAAAACTATGCAATTACCCCCCAAATGTTCGATGTTTTGCCCCAATCGGCGAATCACATGGAGAATGAGTTGGACCACCACCCTACACTTCCAATGATGGCCCACAATGATGGTGATCATGTAAAAATTTCAAGCGAAGAAGATGAAGGGAGCTTCAGAACTGAGGATGGAGATGATATCATACATGGAAAGAAGGCTTCAAAGTGGCATAGAATGAAGTGGACCGATGAAATGGTTAAGCTTCTTATAACCGTGGTTTCTTACATAGGAGAGGATTATAACTCGGAATGCTGTAGCACGTCGAAGAGAAAGTTATCCATGTTGCAGAAAAAGGGTAAGTGGAAGCTGGTTTCGAAGGTAATGGCGGAAAGAGGTTGTTTTGTTTCTCCGCAGCAGTGTGAAGACAAGTTTAATGATCTCAACAAGAGGTACAAAAGGCTTAATGATATTCTTGGTAGGGGAATATCTTGTAGGGTGGTGGAGAATCCTGCTCTTTTGGAACGTATGAATCACCTTAGCGATAAGACAAAGAATCTCGTGAGAAAGATATTGAGTTCGAAGCATCTGTTCTACGAGGAGATGTGCTCGTACCACAATGGAAACCGATTGCATTTAAAAGCTGATCCCGCACTTTTGCAGTCCCTGAAAATGGCTCTAGGAAGTGCAGATGAGCATAATGAGGATGAGATCGACGAAGATAATCAAGGTGGAGATAATGATGATAGGGGACTAAGTTTTAATAAAAGGATGGTACAAAGGGTCGAGCGTAAAAATCCTTCGGTGCCTCAAGATTGTGACAGGATGAACTCATTTGATATGAACCAAGTTCTTGATGAAGGTCTCAAGGGTGATTGGGTGCTGCAGGAAGAGAATTCGCGGTCACGCTCGCTGAAGCTGGAAGCGAAAAAGTTGCAGGTTGAGATGCAAAGGCATGAGCTTGAAGAGCAGCGTATGAAGTGGCAGCAGTTCAGTAAGAAGAAGGATAGAGAATTGGATAAGATGAGAGTCGAAAATGAAAGGATGAAGGTGGAAAATGATCAATTGGCATTGGTATTGAAGCAAAAGGAGCTAAAGCTGAGGTTATATCATTGAGAAATTGAAGAAATATTTGGATAGAAGTGTGGAATCTCAAAAGTATCAATTTTGGTAAGCGATAGTTATGCGTGGAGTCATTCTTACATAAAGCCCTTACTTTATTTATAAAAAAAGAAAATTTGCAAGTTGGATGTTTATAGAGTAGATGATAGCAGTTGCATGCTTCCGCAGTTTAACTTGTTCGGGCTTTAGAGTATGGTTTTTGATACAAGAGAGTTGTTCATATTTCACAAGCAAGCTTTTTTACTCTTAATTTCAATTTCAAGTTATAATCATTGTGACGCATGGTAAATTGAATGTCCTATCGAACTTGTTCCGGCTACTTATGATCGGCTTAGTCACATTGTTGAAGTAATCTCGCAAATTTTTAAGCTGGGGGAAACTCATCGGCATGTTGCTAAAGCAATCGAAATAAACTTGATGTGTTGTAGGGAGACATCCGAAGCACGTAACATTTATTCATAGGAGCTTTAATTTGGATCACTGATTCACTTCTCATGTCTAGCATTGGCATTCTGACTATCTTTGTTCTACTTTGTGGTTATGGAGGGAAATATTTAGTTATTTACTATATCTAGATGGTCCTGGAACCTTCCGGTAAGCGATAGAAATTATTGTTGTAGCATACTAGTAGTTATAGCATCTCATGTTTGAAAATCCACTCTTCTTGTTCAGTTCTTTCTTTCCTTACACTTGGTTGGTTACGCACCCGCGCGCGTGCGCTCATTATGTCTGTGCTCGCCCATGTCTGTGTCTGTGTCTGTTCGCATGCGCGCGAATGCGTGCTTTATATGTTTGTGTGTAAATAAACTAACTCTCTCACCTATTTCTTCTTTTGATACTCTTTTATGGCAAAACTTTTGCATTCTTTTTCTTTTTATTGTGTTTCTGCAAATTGGTATGCACAGTATTTGATGCTTAATACTCAAAAGAGAGTTGTATACATGGTTTGTTATCAGTTCATATGCAATTATGCATAGCTAATGCTATACATTTGTACCTTTTTTAACCTTATTATTATTATTATTATTATTATAGTATTTAAGTTTTTATGTTCAAAAAAGATTGGTAGGCAAAGTTATGAATAGGCCCAATGAAATAGCGGTCGTTGACAAAGCTTTCGGCCCAGGCTTTGTTCATATTTAATTCATTGAATCTGGTCAAATCTATTCATAGTACCATATATAAGTTCAATGAACGTTTTTACCATAGAAGCTTTTTTAAAACAATTTATTTACTTTGTGCATTTCCTTTTATTAAGAGCTTAATTTTTCATTTTTCAAAATTGTTGCTATTGGTTAACTTTGATTTTGTGAGTGCAACTGGATTTGATACAAACCATTTCCTCTGCTGATATTTGAGTTATTTCTCATTGTTAGACCTGAGAAACTGGCGGGTTGGATAAATTGCTGAGTGGGTAATTATATTCGTGGGTCATACGGGCATGCATAAAATTTATTCATAAATTTTTGGATAGTCAACGCTTTACTCATACCCCCCCTGCAAGTGAGGGGGTATGCGGATTATCTGTAATATTTTTTTTTATTTTTTTATTCCTATACTTATCAAATGCAAAATATATATAAATAGTAAATACAATTGGATAATATAAAGTCTTAAAACGTATAAATTACATAATGTGAAATTTTTCTATCTTTCCAAATTTTCGTGATACAAAATTAATAATTTTTTTTCATAATTATAGAGTCAATACCATAAAGATAAATCACCAAAACTTAATCTGCAACTGTCGCTTTAATTGTTGAATATATATTTTTTAATTAAAAAAAATAATTTAATTAACAAAATATGTGAGGGTATTCATTGGTACCTCCGGTTACCTAAAATGTCTATAATTTAACGGATATTTATCCGATTTATTCATAATATTTGTATTTATAAATTTATCGATAATCCGAAGGTTTCGCGGGTGTGGATAGAAATTGTCGGGTCTACTCAATTGTCCATGGAATTCCACTTGTAATAGCTGTCATATTTACCTAATTTTTTTGTTGCTTATAAAATTCCACTAAAAATATGTTGTCACCACCAACGCATCAATTACCAGCAAAATCTACAGAATCCTATGCCTCATCAACCAACCCAATTATTGTATAAAATAAATACATTTATTTATTTTAAATAAATTTTCATATTTATCTATATTTATTTGCCCTATAGTCGTGCCATGAGCATTTATGTAGTGTGTCCCACGTAGGGATGTCAACGGGTCGGGTTTTCAAAAATCCGAACCCGAATCCGACATTCAAATTGAAACCCGAATCCGGACCCGAACCCGAACCCGAACCCGAACCCGGCGGGTTTTAAAAATTCATACCCATATCCGATCCGACCAAAAACCCGAAACCCGAATCCGAACCCGAATCCGAAAACTCAAACCCGAAGTAATAATTTTTCTTTACCATATTTCAAATATATTATAGTAAAATCAAAACTTTTCAAACCACAATCAAATATAAGTAAATAAATAATATATATATAATTTGACCGTTGGATAAAGATCCAATGGCTAACATATTATTAAACATTTTATATATTATATAAGTAAATAAATAATATATATATATATATAATGACAATTTGCATTTTGAAAAAAATAGGTAAATTGCTCTACTAATTCCTAAATTTTTACTTTAGTTTTATTTTAGTGCTTGAATTTTCAAGTTTGACATATTAAGACTCATAACTTTTAAGTTAAAGTAAGAGTATAAGAAACTTTTAGTAAAATTTTATTTTTAGATTTTGAAATTTTAAATTTGACATTTAAGACTCTGAACATTTATGTTCATCTATATGTCCATGCATTACGAATTTATTAACCCTTCATTTAAGGCCCAATAAATTTATGATGCATTAATTTAGAGATGCATGGGGTGTAGTAATAATATCATCTAATTGTAAATAAAAATAACGACTAAAATAAGATTATTTCAAGAGTTTAAAGTTAAATTCAAATGTAAAACTTAAAATTTACGGACTAATAATTCAATTCACCCAATAACAAAATATGTCACAACTGTATAAATGTGAAATCACATATATTTCTTTATCAGGATTTTGTAATGAACCTAAAAATACACATAATTTTCCTACTTTTTCTAAAAATAAAAAATCCAAGTTTCTCCAGCTCAATTTGATCTTTTTTTAGTATGATTTGGTGTAATTAGAAAATGTTCTCTCCTTATTTTAGATGAGATATACCTGGGCATGGTCAATGCCTCAGAAACAACTGCTTATAAAATCCTCTATCAATCCCTTTGTGGTACCAATTGGTTTCTTTTCTCTCTCTTTATTTTCTCTCTCTCTCTCTCTATTTTCCGATTCTGCGGGAAGTAGAGAGAGAGAAAAAGATATGGGGGGATGCGCGACGAAGCCGGCGACGAAAGATGGCGAGGCGCCTCTCCCCGCGGAGGAAGAGGCGAAGGTAGAGGCGGTCGAGAAGAAGGATGAGGAGGTAGCAGCGGCGGCGACAGAGGCCGAGATCGGCCAACAGTCCCTCAGCACGCTTTTGTCGCGCGAAATCGAGGTTCGTATAGTTGACATAAATGTATGATAAATCCATTCGCTGAAACTTTGAATTTGTAGTTAAATACGTGAAAGGGAAAAAATTTAGAGTTCTTAGCTGCAACGCTCGAAATGAGATGTCGAGCCTTTTTCATAAAATGAAAAATGTCTTATGCGTTTCTTTAAAAGAGATCTATTCAACTAGCATTTTTGCGTAAGCTCCGGTTTGGTTCCATCAAAGGCGGATTTTTTTACTTGAATTTGACATTTATAGATTGGATCAGGCCCAATTAGTTTCGTTGGCCACATATGTATGCTATATATAAAACCGTATAGAAATTCTTATAATGACAGACGGAATAAAAAAAAAGAATAAAAAAATATTTCTTACTAACGGTTATTATCAGTTTGTTAAAAAATATTTCAAGTAAGAATGAGCGGTTATGATCAATCTGTTAAAAATATCATTCGTATTCATCTATAAATCCAATTATACGAACGATTATGATCAATTTGTTAAAAAATATTTCAAATAAAAACGAACGGTTATAATTAATCTGTTAAAAAATAGTATTTATATCTATCTATTTTACATTAAAATTTAAATTTGAGTTTAAATCATGAATTAAATTTAATTTTTGATATCAAATTTGAATTAACAATTAAAAAATTATCATTACAGTGGATCAAAATTAAATTTTAAATTTTAAAATAAATGTGAATTAAATTTTGATACTTTTAGTTTAAAACACATACTTAAATTTTAGATTCATCAAAAATCGAAAAATATATAAAAATATTTAATGTATATAAAATAAAGAACAATATAAAATATTGCAAATATTTTCTAATAAAATATAACATATGAATTTATAAAATATAATTTTTATTATAAATTTGTGAATAAATATGATGTATAAATTTATATTAATTTAAAATAAACTAAAATAATTGTTACGTGCATTTAACATACACTCAACTAATTTACAGAAAAAGTCCATTGGAATATACTATATGCGCCCACTTTTTCTCAGATGGATAAGCGGTAATGAGGGTACATAGCAAGTTCGGCTTAGGTAAAGAGCGCACTATCGAACGGCATGCATCGAGTTGTGCATCTAAATTTCTTTTATTCCCTTGTTATCTATCCATCTATTTAATGTAAAATTACAATCGACTCGTTGAAAGATATTACTTAAAATAAAATGTAAACGCAGATGAAGCTTTCACTATGCAACTTCACTGCGGGTGTACAGGGTTTGATCCCTAACCGAACCAAACCGAATTAATAAGGCTATTTTGTTTGGATTTGAATTTTACTAAACTTCGGTTTTCGGTTTCTATTCGGTTTGAACATATCTTTTAACCCCGAACTGAATACCGAATAGTAATATCTTTTCACACCTTTTATCTAAACTATTTGTTACAATTTTATATTTATGTTCAAATCTTGGTCATATATCAGCTCATTTTTTAAAATCTATGTTTATAAGAAAAAAATTTGTGTGTGATTTCATAATAATTCAATTTTTAATCTTAAAGTATAAATTAATTCATAAAATACAAAAAATTTAAAAATTAATTACAAAACTGAATCAAAGCGAATTAATTCGGTTTGGTTTGGATCAGTTCTGAGTATAAATAAATGCTCAACTAGTCTTGTTGAGGCATATGTGAAATAAATAAATTTTTCTAAAAGCCTATTAAACTTCGAGACATGTTTGGTTCGAAATAGGAATAGAAATCAGAACATATATTAAAAGGAATTGCGATGACAAATGATACCATAAAATATCAAGCTTATATTAGAATTTAAATTTGAACTTAAAAGTAAATTTGAAATTCATAACTCATATTCAAATTTAAAACTATAATTTGACCTTAATTTATATTTATATTATATTTATTAATGATGTCTCAAAATAAATACTAACAATAGAAATGGCTCATTCCTTCATTGCAACTCTCAAACCTATCAAACTAATTAAATATTTTCTTAATGTAAAAAAAAAAAAATATTTGTCCCGTGAATACAAAATTAGAATCTTATCTTGTGCATGATTTGAGCGGTTTCTATGACTCACAAGCCAAATTTAGTTATTCATCTGTGGATTGTAAGCGTTAATCAACTATTTAAAAAATAAGTGCTAATAGAAAATACACATTCATCGCACTTAAAAACTCAGCCACAGTATTCACGGACTTTGAACTGATTCAACCCATCTAAACATTAGATCTATTATTAGGTCTGTTGTCGTTAGATCAAAAAAAAAAAATATTTGTCCCGTGAATACAAAATTAGAATCTTATCTTGTGCATGATTTGAGCGGTTTCTATGACTCACAAGCCAAATTTAGTTATTCATCTGTGGATTGTAAGCGTTAATCAACTGTTTAAAAAATAAGTGCTAATAGAAAATACACATTCATCGCACTTAAAAACTCAGCCACAGTATTCACGGACTTTGAACTGATTCAACCCATCTAAACATTAGATCTATTATTAGGTCTGTTGTCGTTAGATCAATTATGAATTGTAGCCCTACTCAGTTTCTTGAGTTCACCTGATTCAATTTATTAGTCTTCTAAATCTACTGTCACGGAACAGAAAATTAAATCTATTTTAGTCAATAATAAATAACCAACATCATCTACTCTCAGCTGAAACTTTTGACTTGAGTTCGAGCCCTAACATTTACAAAGTGTTTTAACTGGTTACACTTCTACGTCCTGAACTTTGAATTGATGTGGGGAGGCTGAGATTGTTGTTAATGTAACGTAATGCGAACTCAAAATTTCCTACTTTGATATTGTAATAATATTACATAAATATTTATTAATAAAAGATGGTTGTCGCAGGTGGAGGTGAAGGAAACAATCGCAGTTGAAAAGCCAGCTACAGCAGAAGCTAAGAGCACTGAGCCTGTCGTTGTCGATGCTGAGCCCGCGAAAGCTGACGACGAGAAGCTGGCCGAGAGGCCGGCAGAACCTCCGAAGGAGAAGGCCGCCGACGACGACAAGAAGGAGAAGCTGGCTGCTCAACTTCCCGTCGCTGCTTCATCGACGACGGATCAGATTCAGGGCGAATTTTCAAATACCCAAACCCAAACCCCACTCGAAACTCAAAACCCGACAGATTCTGGAAATTCATATCCGAACGCGAACCCGATCAAAAATCTGAAACCCGAACCCGAAAATCCGAACGAGAAACAATTCTTTCTTTTTTCAATAGTACAAAATATTTTACGTTAAATCTAAATTTTTAAAATACAAATTCAATTATAATATCAAATATTTACATATATTATATATAATGTAAAATAAATTCGGATTCGAAGGTCGGGGTCGGGTCGGATTCGGGTTGAGTACAATCTAAAATTCATTTCCGAATCTAAATCCGTTGGGTTTTTATTTTTAATATCCATATTCAAAACTATACTCATTTAGCATCGAATAAATTTATTATATTCGGGTTCGAATTCGGATAAAATTTCGGGTATCCCTATCCATTGGCATTCAAGGTCGCTTCAACAGTGCTTTACGTTGCATTGAGATGCGTGCGCGCATGGGCTTGTATGATCAGTTGAAACACGCATACATTTTTATGTTTTTGGAACTTTTTTTGGGTACAGTGACTGTTGAAGCTTGATGATTTTCTTTTCTATTCAATCGAATTATTTTTTTCTGAGAGAAACATAGTATGTTATCGATTTCGTTTATTTTTTAAAATTAAACTTAACTGAAAATAAAAATAAAAAAAATAAAAAATCCCGCTAAAATCCAAAGTATAGAGAGAGAAAGAGAGAAAAAGGAGAAGAGTCTAAAAGTTCTACAACAAATCTTGCACTTAAATATATTTTAAATAATAACTAGCGATAACCCCGACACTTGTAAAAGTGTCGAATAAAAGAGTCGTTAAATAAATATGTCGGGATAAATATACCGATTCTTTAATATAGCATCGAAAAATTTTCATCAGTATTAGAAAAAAATATGTTTATTAACGACACGTAATCATAATGTAGGCACATACTAAATATTGAAAATGCTAGAATAAAGCGTCGTCTAAAAAGCGTTGTCTAAAACATATTTTTTTTTGTAGTTAATGCATTACCTACGGGCTTTACCCACCAAAAAAAAAAATTAATGCCTCTCTTTTGTATTTTTTTATATGAGTTGGGAAAAAAATTGCTTGGGAATGAAACATCAAATTATTTATTTGGGACTAAAAAATGGATCTCACAGTTTATGACAAAATATAATACATAACAAGAGAAAAATTTAAAAAATTAAAATAGTTTTTTAGATAAATTTTTATTTTCTTAGCTTAATATTAAATTAATCATCAAACTCTGAATTCTAATATTTTTAAAATTTCTTAATTATTTTATTTCGGACAAATTTATTTTAATTTTTATATTTAAAACCCGCAACGGGTTGTGTAAACTGTAAACCCTTGGTGTGGGTTTATGTAATTTTTTCTAATTTAAAATTTAAAAATTTAAAAAATAATTTGACACTAAGTCTAGAAACTAAAATTTATAAAAAAAAATTTAATTTTTTTTCTTGTAATTTTCTTAATATATATTAAGTTTTTTTTATTTAACGGTTTGAAAAAATTTAGGCACACTAAATACGTAAAAACAGCTAGATGTCAATATCCATTCGAATTAAATGGTCTCAAATTAAAATTAAAGCGACGAAATATAGGATGCAAACGGGGTGGATCCGAGGGCGAGAGGGGTCCTCCACCTCCTGCTCCACTTCTTATCGGATCGGGGATGCGGGTTAATTTTAATCCTAACTTTGGCCCCCACTTACCACTTAATTCGGGGGGATTGGGACGGGAGCAAATCTTTGACGCTTTGACGAATCGGAGTGGGTCAAAGGAAGAAAATGGTCTCCCGCTCCCACTCCATTTAGTTAGCAGGCCGGGGTGGATTAGGGCGAGTTACATTTTTTATATATATATATTTTCTATTCTCACTTACCGTCCTATTCGAGGCAGATCGAGACAGGAGCTCTACCATCCACTTACGTCCCTAACGATGGATCTTATAGTCTCAAATGGATAATTTGAAGCTCTGGCTCTAAGCAATTTTTGTCCAAGGTCGAATGAAAGGGCCACTAACAAATATTAATTTAACTTAGATGCTTTTTCGTCACCACACAATATTAAAATTGTGTTTTCCATATGGGCATGGTAAATATATATGTAGGGCTGTCACCGAGCCGAACATAAGCGAACTGGGCCAGCTCATATTCGTTCGTTTATTAAACAAGTCGAGCACGAGTTGATCGATTAAAATATTAAGTTGAAAAATTTAGCTCGTACTCGGATTGTTTATTAGAGATCGGAACACGAACTGACTCGCGAACAGCAAGTTAAATTGTCAGCCCTACTACTAGGTGAAAAGTTGAAAGAAATTTGGAAATATTAGAATCTTAATCTAATAAATGAAATTTACAAAATATAGGTCTATTTACATTTGTATTGGCCTAAAACCGAAGGGGGTCAAAATTAACATTTTTAAAGATTGAGATGAGTCGTCTTTAAGTTTAACGGTGCAAATATATCCAAATCACATGAAATTTTAATAAATTTTTTTTTTATACTATACAAAACAAGATCAATATGTTTGATCTTAAATTCTAGAGTTATATTATTATTTTTTGTAAAATTTTTATTTTCAACTATTGATTTTTAGTCTTTTTAATCATTAGGTCAATAACATTGAACTATCGTAAAATTTATTTTTCAGACACTTTAAATACTCTAAATCAAGTCTAATAGAGCCAATCGGCAAACCAAAAGTCTCATCATCAAAAATAATTTTAAAAAACGGTTGTCTCCGTACTCTTAAAAATATACAAACCAAATCCTCTCTCTCTCTCCATATATATATAGAGAGGGAGTGGAGTTAGAATACTACTGATAGTATAAAAAATGTTTTGACCATTGGATGCCTAGTGTTTATTGGGGGTCGGTGGAATAGTAATAATTTAAAGGTGAAAAAGTTAATAGTTTATATTATTCATATACATTAATAGTTTATATACTAACTCAACTATATATATATAGTCCAACTAGAATGCTTTTATAAGCATCAAGGTGTTGATACTATAACTTTTATGTCCATTGGATCAACCCTAGGAAAAATTCTAGAATGCACCGGGTATATTGGTGATGTGGCGTCACCAACCAATCAAATAATTTTTTTTGGAGGTTATATGTCCCATCATGATTATAACAAAAAAATATTGTACTTTTTTTTCTAAAAGAAGAGATGTGATTGGCTTGTTATTGATGATATGGGATAAGTGTGACACAGCAGACTTCCTCCAAGCCTAGTGACTTGGATCATCCATAATGGTGGGCCCCATAAGTAATCACTATTGTTGGCTTTTGATTCGATAGCTAAAAGGTTAAATCTAAGGGATAAAAAACTATAAACATCAAGGCCATCCTTTCAAATGCATTCCAGCTCAATTCATTATTTATATATATATATATATATATATATATATATATATATATATATATATATATATATATATATATATATATATATATATGTACATATTTCTAATTTGAGTCTGTCGACAAATCCACTTTTTGGCCGAAAAAAAAATTTGATTTCTTTTTTTTCTTACATAAAAAAATAACATAATAAATTAAAAAGCTTTTAATTCCTTTTTTTTTCTCTAATAGATTATCTTTTCTTTTTAAAAAAAATATTTATGCATAAGCTAAATATTTTCTGATTATCTCAATATATAAACATCATGGATCGAATTTTTCAATTCAAAATCGGAGTTGTTGTCTTGATCTAGATAATGAACAAAATTTTATATAAAAGATTTAACTAATTTTGATTCTTCTAACCGTTAAATTAGGAAATGCTTCATGCATGTCGTTAAAATTATCAATTTTCAAGCCTTCCGATTCATAAGGTATATGATATCAAGAAGTAAAATTCACTTTTTAGAATGTTTAAATATTTTAAATTATATTTAACAGTATAAATCGTCTATTCGAAAGTTCTATCATTGAAAGCGACTTATAAGTATGAAAGTGATCGTGTGTATTCATAATAATATAGTACCTGGACTCATATAGAGTATTTGTATGTATGGACATGATGAAATTAACGAAGAGATGGCTTCAAAATTCCCTAGAAATTAAAAACCATTTATAATGCTTTGGGATTAAGTCAACTTGAAAGAGTAAGTGGGTCCAAAGAAAAGATTGTTACGTTATAAAAGTAATTAAGTTTTTATTACTGATAGAATAGATATATCAAAAGTTAGTCATGCAAATTGTCATATGAGTACTGATCATATTCAAAATGCGCGTTTTACCAATAAGAAAAACATGCGAGCGTTTTGCCAATAACAAAACATGCTCTACCCACGTCACGATCTCAGAGTTAAAATTGAAGTATTCAACCGCGTTGAAAAAAGTGGTTGCGCGATTTGGAAACAAGTTTGACATTGATCTTGCTCATCAAAATTGAACAAGAGTAACAAGAACTAGATTGAGAATTGCTTGCTAATCATCACCTTTAAATTTGGGAGACAATGAAGGTTCTCTTTCTGAGGTTCCTTTTTTCTCAATATATGAACATCATGCTGAGTAGCTGATGCACTAAATACCTAAAGCATCAATGGACCACTTCATTTGTTAGCAACCCATATTAATATATCTATTTGGGTCAAATGTTTTTGATGGCAACATGTACTATTTCCACATGACAATTTGGTTTTTTACCTAACATCCCTATTTACATATTTCACTCTTATTCTCTCATCGATCATTGGACGAAAAAGATTTAATTATAAAATGATGCGGCCAATTTAGCATTAGGCTAGGCTGTAAAGGTGGACCGGACCGTCGGCGCAAATTGGACTAGTTTAGGTATTAGCACACAAGTATCAGACCGGAAAAAACTCTTCGAAAATGGCCATAATGTGCCTCTCGAAGAGTTGTTTTTGGATTTGCGGTTTTAGCCCCTGAATATATAGTTTTAGGTTTTCTCTTATTATTTTTTAAAAAGTTTGTGTTGTTTTTTTTTTATTATTCTTAGTTAGGCCGAGGACGCCTCTATATGAGGCCCATTAGGGTTTTGTAAGAGAGTTTTTGATAGTAATATTTGCTGATTTTTATTCTAAAAGAGAACTCTTCTTTCATCTTTGTACTTCTTTCGTTCTAACCTGGTGAGAACTATATCATAATATAATATATATAGCCATGTTTGAATTAAATTAAGTGAATTACTTACAATATGTGACACCCCAGATTTATTCCCATATTGGATGGCAAATCTATAAGTATGGATATGTAAGGGTCGGTATTTCTAGACTTAATAACTAGACTGTATCATTTTGGGTCAGTGGATTGAGCCTAATAAGTTATCGGATTTATGATTCCCAGTTAACGGAGCCAATATTGGCTCGAGAATGGGTGACTTTTTAAGAAAGTGAAATGTTACAGTTTGGTATCAAAACAGGTCGGCCAGTCGAAAATATGAGGTAAGTGTGAAACCAGGTTTCACATTGGCCGGCGATTTTCGACTGATAGAGCCCGACATGAGATAAGTGTGAAACCAAGTTTCACATTGCCCGGCGATTTTCGGCTGACAGAACCCAACGAGGACGTCATGACCTCCTTGGGAAGTGAGATTCCTTTTTAGAGAATGAAATGTTATAGTTTGGTATCAAAAAAAAATTTTCTGTGTGATTGAGCTTGACGAGAATGTCGGTGACCGACGAGGATGTCGATGACCTCCTTGGGAAGTGAGATTCCCTTTTAGAAAGTGAAGTGTTATAGTTGGTATCAAATTTTTTTGGCTCTATGTGATTGAGCTTTACGAGGACGTCGGTGACTGACGAGGACGTCGGTGACCTCCTTGGGAAGTGAGATGTTCCTTTTAGGAAGTGAAATGTTACAATTTGGTATTAAAACAGATCGGCCAGCTGAAAATACGAAATAAGTGAAACGATGTCTCACATCGCCTGGCGATTTTCGGCTCTGTGTGATTGAGCATGACGAAAACGTCGATGAACTCCTTGGGAAGTAAGATATTACACAATATATAGAGAATACTAGCGAAGGGCCCGCACTTTGCAACAGATAATATCTAATATACTCTTGAAAACTTCAAAATATCTTATTGACCCGTGGAGAATCAAAATATCTTTATTAATTTAAAAAAAATTCTTCAAATATCCCTATTTTTTCTAAGGTTTACTAATGGGATTAGATTTTAGAAGAGTATTTTGGTAGTTTCAGGATAACGTTAAAATTTTTGAATAGTAGTAAGGGTAAATAAACTAAAGCCTCCTTTAGAAATAAAATTTTATAATTTTTCGACGTAGTTTACTTTGTGATCAAACCGTTTCAAAATTGTCAAATTTCAATGGTTATTATGGCGAGTTTGTAGTTTAACGGTGGAGAAGAATCTAAATTTATTCAAATTTTGATAGAAAATACTTTAAACTACATAGATTAAGGTCAACATCCTTGATCTTGAATTCGAAACTCCTATACTCAAATTTTAAGGATTATTCAATTTCCACCGTTCATTTTGACATGATTTATTTACTAAGTAAACGATATCGAAAAAATATAAAATTTTATTTCTAAGAACTTCACATATCCTAGATCAGTTTCAACGGTGTGGATCGTTGATTTGAACACCCTAAGATCGAAAAAGCAACTATAGTACCGGAGCCCCGGTACTATAGATAGTATAGTAGCCTCATTCTATATATATATATATATATATATATATATATATATATATATATATATATATAAACCAAATCTTTTGCGTAACAATAATGATGTGGTATATATAATGCTGCGATTTTGTTCGATATAATTATAATTACATTGTAGCTAGAGATGCATACAGTTGAAATTTAACACTTACAGCTATACTTAATTTATTTGGTTGAATATAGCAGAAAGATTTTTCTTTGTTTAAAAATATAAATTGGTTGCAGTTAGAACTACCGCAAAAAATACAGTTCCAATTGCAACAATAAAAACTATGACCAATTTGAGTATAGTTCCAACCCAGAGCATGGGGTACCAAACGTACTTCCAAGACACTATGCGTCATAGATATGAAAACTTCAAATTTTAATTTATTGAATTTGTTCTATAACATCTAAATATTTATGTATTAAAAATTATAAGTTTCGAAAAATATTTATTAAAATAAAAAATTATGATTTTCACATTAGATTTACGGTACGCATGGTAGTATGAAGGAGGGACACGTGTTCGACGCATAAAATATCTCCGTGGCCATTTCAATAATTATAAACTATTCAAAAATTAAGATTATATTTATTGAGTATGTTTCATTACTTCCAAATGTTAATGTATTAAAAATTATAAACTTTAAATATATTTATTTAACTAAAATTATTTTTCTTTTACTTGGTCCACGATACACCTGGTGTATGGAACATGCAAAACGGACACGTGTCCACAATCAAAGAGCCCTCCACGCACTACATAAGATACAGATACAGATACGTACATATATATAATAATTATCATTATATATAAAAATATTTAGGCTTTTTTATGAAAAAGAATAGGGACCATATTGCGATAAGGGGTAGTACAAGGACCATCTTTTATGCATTTTTGGCGATTTTTTTTACAAAATAACCCTCTAAAATTTTATAATTTGCGAAATAATCATATCAAATTTATATTTGGCAAACTAACCCTCTCTTCGCCACATAGGAGCCATGTATGATTTTTTTTCGGAACGCGGTGAATCGTTAACCGCATTCTGAAAGTCTCTCAGATCTTTTAAAGGCGGTGAATCGTTCACCGCATTCATTAAAATGGTTAACGATTCACCGTCTTCATAATTTTTTATTAAATTATGGGGATTATACATGGAAAAGAAAAAAAAAATTGAGATTGTTAGAATTGTACATGGATTATATAGAAAATAGAAAAAACTGAGATAGTTAGGATTATACGTGGATTATTAGAATTTTTATTTAATTGTAGGATTGTATGGATAGATTATTAGAATTTTCAGGTTGTTAAGTTTATACGTGATTTGTTAAAAATTTTATATAGTTGTTAGGATTATATATGAGATATAGAAAGAAACAATAAATAAGCCAAAGACGGTGAATGATTCACCGTTTTTGTGAAAAATTAGGAAGGCGGTGAATCGTTCACCATTTTTATGAAGGCGGTGAATCGTTCACCTTCTTTAAGAGAAAATTCTAACGTGGCTCCTACATGGCCAAAGAAAGGTTAGTTTGTCAAAAAAAAAATTATAAGATTATTTATTCAATTAGAAAATTTTAGGTATAACTTCAAATACCATCCCTGTGGTTTCGTGCTTTCTCACTTTAGTACCCTGTGGTTTGATTATTCTCTTTTTGTTATCTTTTCGTTAATTTTTTCGTTAAATTAATGAGAAAGTTAAAACTACAGAATAGTAAAATGAATATTCGATAAATCATAGGAGAGATATTTAAAGTTTTTTCTGTATAATTTAACGAAAAAAATAACGAAAAGATAACAAAAAAAAAAAAGAATAACAGTTTTGAACCACAGGGCACTAAAGTGAGAAAGTACGAAACCACGCTACGAAAGTGGATGTCCAAGTAGGGTTTGGCCACTTTATGATAACAGTTTCCGCGCAATTGAATACCACTTTTAATCTTTGAGAGGGAAAAAAAAAAAAAGGAAAAAGAAAAGGTAAAGGGTGAGAGCACCTCAAAGCAAAACCAAATTATGTGCCACGTCGAATGATACGCATCAATCGAATCCTTAGCCTTTTTAAAGTTAAGTTTGTAAAAAGAGACACATCTCGTACCTTATTGATCATATGCATCAAAATTCACAACGTGCATATCATATCCCAAAACGACTATGTAGAATCAACAGTGAGAACATATTTTTTTTGCAGATGGGAACTTGGAACTTACAGGTAAAAGTGATGTGGCCAATTTAGCGTTCCGCCGCGTGGCAAAGGTGGATGGGGCCGAGCCTCGTCCGCGTGCTCGAAAGAAATCCAACTAAAGTTCGACCGGCGCAAGTGCGGGATTGATTTTCCTTTCGCCTGAACAATCGTAACTTTACTGGAATGCCCCGCTTTCCAGAAGGTTTACCCATTTTAGAACTATTTTAGTTCCAGCACGCTTAGCTCTCTTAATCTCTTATCGAGCGATGTGAAACTGATCGCACTCCGCCTATAATATATGGTCATTAGCCGGCGACGTCCCATTTCCCGGAGAGTCACTCATCTTAATTAGAACTATTCTAACCCTAGAACGTTTAACCTTATTAACCTCTTGCCAAGCGATGTGAAACTCATCGCGTTCCACCCACAATCGTCATCAACCGGTAACGCCTCGCTTACTAGGGTTCATCCATCTTAGAACTATTCTAGCCGTAGCATACTTAACCCTCATAATCTCTTGTCAGGTGATGTGGAACTCATTTCGCTTGCCTCAGCCGACTTTGTGGGGAGACGCGCTCCACCGACAATAGTCATCAGCCGGCAGCCGCGCTCTGTCCTCTGTATAACTCTGACTCAATCGGTACTCATACTCATCTTACACTTTCAGATTGTGATTTTTTCTGATACCAACTGTGACGCCTCACTTCCCAGTAAGATCACTCATCCTTGAGCTACTTTAGTCCTGACACGCTTAACCCTCTTAACCTCTTGGGTCTAGCCACCGTCCAAAATACTATCACTGGGTTAAAAGATTTGTCATATTATACTATATATATAAGACTATTTTAAATCCTAAGAGTATCACGTTTACGCACATGTATCTCTTTTCAACACGCAACTCCAATCCGAAAACAACTCTTCGAGGCACTTGCGTACGTTGAGTAGTTTTGTCATTTTGGCCTAGTTTTGAACCCAAATTTAATCGTTTATATCTCCAAATTTATAACTTTAGATAATAATAATAATAATAATAATAATAATAATAATCATCGTCATCATCATCATCCTCGAAAAGCTTACGTTGTTTCTTTTGACATTCTAAATTAGGTCGAAATTCTAAACTTTTTCCAGTTGATTAAAATTATGAGATAAGTTTAAATTTCTTTTTTTTTTAATTTTTGACAGGTTTAGGTGAAGACCTCTTGTGACGCCCCAACTTCCAATGGGTCACTCATTCTAAGACTATTCCCGTCCTAACATGCTTAACTCTTTTAACCTCTTGGATCTAGCCACCATCCAAAATATTTAAGCCGGATTAAGAGTTTAGCCATATTATATCTTATATATAGGACTATCTGGGGTCTCACACCTCTATAGGAAGACCTATTAGGTTTTTTAAATAAACTTTTTTTTTGGGAAATAGCCAACCTTTTTTTTATTTTAAAAGAAAACTCTTCTATCTTTCTCATTCGTCTTTGTACTACTTTCTTTTCAAAAAGTCAGTGTTAATGATAGGTGGAAAAAGATGCATCGTATATTCAAAATTTTAAAAAAGTTATACAATTTTTGATAGCATGCTAATATACATAGAGAGAGAGAGTACGTCTCCTGCACTTTCAAAAGTACGAAGGTCTCTGTGCTTATAAGTCGTTCGATGATGGACATCCGATTCGAATATCGGCTCCCTTAAGTATGATCTACGATATTAAAATCATTTAGAAACTAAATTTTATAATTTTTCGATATTATTTACCAAGTGATCAAAAAGTCTCAAAAATGATTATTTTAACGGCCAATGTGGCACGTTTATAAGTTCAACGGTGTAGAAGAATCCAAATTACATGAAACTATAATAAAAAATTTTACTTAACATCAAGAGCGAGAACAATACTTTGGATTTAAAATTTAAGTGTTTTATTTTTTTTATGAGATTTTTATTTCAGCCGCTCATTTTGAGGCTACTCGTTTATTAAGCAAACGAAGTCAAAAAATTATGAAATTTGATTTCTAAATAGTTCTAATAACGTAGATCATACCTAACGGAGCCGATCGTCGAATCAGATGTCTTATTATGAAAAATAACTTATAAGTACGGAGACCTCCGTACTTTCGAAAGCGCAGAAGCCTAGCTCTCTCTCTCTCTCTATATATATATATATATGTGTGTTGTGTGTGTGTGTGTGTATATATATATATATAGAATGAGGCTACTATACTATCTATAGTACCGGGGCTCCGGTACTATAGTCGCTTTTTTGATCTTAGGGTGTTCAAATCAACGATCCATACCGTTGAAACTGATCTAGGGTATATGAAGTTCTTAGGAATAAAATTTTAGTTTTTTTCGATATCGTTTACTTAGTAAATAAATCATGTCAAAATGAACGGTGAAAATTGAATAATTCTTAAAATTTAAGTATAGGAGTTTCGCATTCAAGATCAAGGATGTTGACCTTCATCTATGTAGTTTAAAGTATTTTCTATCAAAATTTGAATAAATTTAGATTCTTCTCCACCGTTAAACTACAAACTCGCCATAATAACCATTAAAATTTGACAATTTTGAAACAGTTTGATCACAAAGTAAACTACGTCGAAAAAATATAAAATTTTATTTCTAAGACTTTCAAATATCCTAAATCAGTTTCAATGGTGTGGATTGTTGATTTGAACACCCTAAGATCGAAAAAGCGACTATAGTACCGGAGCCTCGGTACTATATATAGATAGTATAGGAGACTAGCTATATATATATATATATATATATATATATATATATATATATATATAGAGAGAGAGAGAGAGAGAGAGAGAGAGTGAGGCTGGTATGCTTCTGGAAGCACGGAGCCCTCCGTGCTTCCAAGTCGTTTTCGAGGTTAGGACTTTCGAATCGACGATCGGCTCCGTCAGACTTGATCTAGAGTATTTGAAGTAGCTAGAAAATAAATTTTGTGATTTTTCGATATCATTTACCTAGTGATCGTAAGGGCTCAAAATCAATGGCTGAAAATAAAAATCTTACAAAATATGATGATATGACATTAAAATTTTAGATCAAAAATATTGATCTTGTTTTATATAGTATAAAAAATTTTCTATCAAAATTTCACGTGATTTGGATATTTCTACACTGTTAAACTTGCAAACGGCTCACCACGGCCATTAAGGTATCGTTTGGTTCGGGGATAAGCAAAAAGTGACTATTCCAGGAATAGGTATAAATTGAGGTATAAGCGGGGATTAAATCAATTTTGCGTTTGGATGAAAAGTAAATTTTTCTCTGGAATAAGGAAAATAGTGTTTGGATGGTTTGATTGGAATTGCGAGGATAAGAATAATTATAATTTTAAACAATAATATTTTATCTAATTAATTAAGACGAAATATTAATTAAGTAATAATTTAACTTATTTAATCTACTAAATAATTATGAATATTGCTAAAAACCCTTAATATTAATAAATAAATTAATTGGTAATTAATAATTTAATTAATTACAAATAATTTAATAAAATAATAAATTAATAAATAAATTAGTTAATAATAGTTAGATGATTAATTAAGAAAATAATTAAATTACTCAAAATATTAATTAATTAAACAATATAATTAATTATTTAATTAGTAAATTAATTAAAATAATGAATTAATTACTCAAAAAATTAATTAAATATTTATTAAAGTAATAAATTAAATAGTTAATTAATTATCTAGTTAATTAGTAAATAAATTAATAAATTAATATATAAATTATTAATTAAATAATATTTATTATAAATCTAGCTTGGATATTTTATTCTTTTATTATTAATTAAATATATTATGTTTATATAATTTATGTTTAAATAAATTTATAATCTTAATTAAATTTAGAATTAAGCTTGGAATAGCGCTATTCCGTCAAAACGATGGAATAGTTTATCCTAGCTATTCCGGAATAATCGAGAATAACGAAGTTTGACAGGGATAAAATATCCCGGCCAAACTTCGCTTCGTTTGGCGGAATAGCGGGGATAACTTCGTTATCCCCGCTTTAACCCCCGAACCAAACGGGGCCTAAAAGTATTGATTTTGAGCTCATTCGATCACTAGGCAAATAATATCGAAAAATTACAAAATTTATTTTCTAAATATTTCAAATACTCTAGATCAAGTCTAACGGAGCAGATCGTCGATTCGAAAGTCCCAACATCGAAAACGACTTGAAAATACGGAGGGCTCCGTGCTTCCAAAAGCATACCAGCCTCACACACACACTACAGTTCTTAATCATCTGCATAGTATCAAACATTACTAACATAGTGATATATAAAGCGGTGGTCACTATTTGACATATGAATCACATGATCAAATCATAAAGATGTCAAAAGTATTCGTAGCCAATCCCGATCCGATCCGGACCAATATATAGTATGCGGGTAAGAGTAATTACTCATTGAATTTTCGGGTCTGGATCTGAATATCTTGTAGCCATTTTCGAATCAGACCCGATCCGAATCTGATTCTTTGGTCAGTAGTGTTTGGAATAGTTTTCATATCCGGAATAGAATTCGGACCTAATAAAATATCCAATCGTCAAAAGTTAAAGCAAAGATTAAAAAATAAAAAAAACTTGTTATTTATCTTTTCACTACAATATTTCGAATTTATTGTGTATATGTTTTAACTATATTATAGTTGGTGCATGTATTTCACTTATTTGGACTTATGGTGTATATTATGTGATTAGTTGTATGTGTTGTATATAATTATGTTAAATATTTTTGTACTTATAAATATAATTTTTTAAGGGATAATTTTCAATGTATTCTTCAAAATTTTAAAAATATCTAATATATTTTTGGTTGAACAAAATACTTTTATTAATTTTTAAAAATTCCTTCAAATATTTCCAAATCCCTAGGGTTACTAATAGGAATTGGGATCTAGAAGAATATTTTAGTAATTTCATGATAAATTTAAAATTTTTGAATAGTAATCAGGGATAAATAAGTAAGAGCACTTTTTAATTATTATATTATTGTATATGTCTAGAATGGTGGTTGTATATTTTTTAGAATAATTAATATATATTTGTAATTATTATAAATTTTGTATTTTTGTTTTTAACTTATTATGTAATAAATATTGTGTTTTATATCATGGATACGCATACGAGTACTCATACCCGATTTAAACCCAAACCCGTATCCGATCTGTATCTGATCTTAAGCGGATAGTATATGTAGTCACTACCTAGACTCGATAGGTACATTAATAATTGGGGCAATTGCTTATATACCCTTGAAAAGTTTCCGACTTTCTAATTTATCCCTCTTAGAAGGCTAATATTAAAAATACATTTTTTACGTTCCAACCTATTTCAAATATATCCCTAGAGTTAAATTATATATATTAATGAACTGTTAGTATGCGATAGCTGTTATCTCTATGAAATTACTATTTTGCCCTTTCAAATATACTCTTCTACCATCACCGATTTTTCTTATTTGCCCTTAAGTTAGGGTCACAAAAAGTATTTTGATTTTTGATCTTTTCAAATATACCCTTCTACCATCACCAACATTTCTTATTTGCCCTTAAGTTAAGGGCAAAAGAGGCATTTTAATTTTTTTTTAACTTCGGTAGATATTTAACTCACGTTTAGCCCAAGTTAACTTAACGGGTGGTAACTGCAGGGATATTTTTGAATAATAGAGGAACATATGAGCGGTATATTGGAAAGAAGAAAAAAAAGTACGGATAAATGAGATATTTCTAAAATTTTGAAGGGTATATAGGCAATTATCCCTTAATAATTTAAGTACCCAAATCAGAACCCGCCCAAATTGAATAGGTAGGATATATATTTTTTTTCCCTACCTATTTCTTTTTAGGGTATAAACACAATATATTAACTATCCAGATGCGACTCGGTTCATGAATATTTCTAGAGAAAAGAAATGCATGGTGTGTACAAAATTTTAAAAAGCTTACACCGTTTTTGTTAGCATGCAAATTTTATAAATCACCGTTTTTGTTAGCATGCAAAATTTTAAGAAAGAAACGATGAATGTTCATCGTTTTCTTCTTAAAGAAAAATATTGTGACTGTTTTTAAATTTTATTAAAAAGGGTGAATAATTCTTCCAATTATTACCCACCTTGACACTGAGTTAGACAAAATAGAATTATTTTCCAAATAAAACTTTTAACAGAATTATTTGACAAATTATAATTTTTTTTAAAAGTGATAATGAAAAAAAATTCCCAAATTGATTAATGGCCAACATTAATTTCACGGGGGGCCAACCTAATTTTCCTTTTAAATTTTGTAAGATTAATAGAAAATACAAGAGAATAAAACACCCAAAAAAAAAGAAAGAAAAGGAATTAACTATCTCTTTGAACTTCTCTTCCTTTTAGCTTGATTAGGATGGCAAGATTAAAGCATACCAAATTGAGAAAAGAGCAAAAGAATCAAGATCCTAATCACCTTCTCAAATGAGCTTCTTCTCCTTCTTCTTCACAAAACAATATCACCTAGCTAGGGCATCAATTATATCTTACTTTGGGTCTTTAGTACATGTTAGAGAACTCTTTAAAATTTGGGTTATTCCCTTAAATAGCCGATGTGTTGTTATTATATGATGCCTCGGGTTTGAGCAGAAGCACTCTCAGTAGGGTGTCCAGATTCGCCGTGTGCACACGAAGCGACAACCAACATCAAGCAATTCATACAAAAATAAGAGCTTCGTACGAGTTGAAGTATCCAAGTATATGAACCACTATTCTATTACAACTACAAATTCTGAGTAAACTATTACAAGTTTAGTCTAATATTATAACTTTCAAAATATTGGAGTTTTATATAAAGGTTTCATCTCTAGACAACGCCAAAAAGAAAAGTTGGAAGACTGACTACTTTACGCTTCCCTTGCCATGATCACCTGTGAAGGATGAGAAAAATTCTTTTAAAAAAAAAAAGCAATATATTAAATGCTAATCTCTCATGATCGTACAGCTCGATACACCAATTTTCCAATAACATGTGAAGGAAATGGATCATTCATATTGATCGATGATTCTACCAAAAATTCTAAAGTGTTCTGAATGATTTCCTGAATAAGAAGATGGTGAAATTAGATGTAACAGTTACAAAGATTTGTAGGAAACTATTAGATTAGCTAGCATCTATGTATATCTCATGAGTACAGCTCGATACACCAATTTTCCAATAACATGTGAAGGAAATGGATCATTCCTATTGATCGACGATTCTACCAAAAATTCTAAAGTGTTCTGAATGATTTCCTGAATAAGAAGATGGTGAAATTAGATGTAACAGTTACGAAGATTTGTAGGAAACTATTAGATTAGCTAGCATTTATGTATATCTCAAAAACAATAAGAAGTAATGAAACAAGCTACCCAAAAAAAAAAAAAAAAATCCACCAAAATTGGCTTGAAGACACTCAAAAGATTGGCTCTTTCATTTTTTTAAAAAAAGGCTTCTCATAATGCCCATTTTGTGATTCCATTGTAAATTTATTTAGACATAAGTTGTGATACGAGACAACACTACCCAATGCATCATTAGTTAATTTTGTACTTAAAATGAGAATTTTTTTGGTTTTTTCAAAATTTAGATTTTTTTTTTTCATTAAAAAAGAAGAATTTGGAAAACCTACATATGTTCACCCTCGCAAGCAGTGAATATACTCTGTGAAGATTTAGAATTTATGCAAATGCATGACCTACTTAATAAAAGGGTTAATTGCATACAGATCCCCGCAAATATAGTGAATTGCAAATATATCTCTGCAAAATTTAACTTTCAAAAGTTATCCCTGTAAAAGTCTTAATGCTTTCAGATATGTCCCTGCCGTTAGGATCCGTTAGAGAAATTTAGTTAACCATAGGTTAAATACTTAACCTTGGTTAGTTTTTGACATTTTTGCCTCTCTTATATTATACTGTTATGATTTTTGGAGGGACATATTTGTGATGGCAAAATTGAAAATATAAACAGTTATCTAACGGTTCTCTAACGGTAACAAACCAGAGGGACATATCTGAAAATATTAGGACTTTTGTAGGGATAACTTATGAAAGTTAAACTTTGCATAAATATATCTGTAATTTACTATGTTTGCGGGGACTTGTATGCAGTTAACTCTTAATAAAAACAACAATGATTATTACTTGAGACTAATTCTAGTGAACAAAATTGCTCGCTTTTTTTGTGTGTAAGAAATGTAAAGCAACTCGACTTCAAACTTGAGATCTCGAGTACCAACACTTAAACCCTTAGTCAACTACGCTAGGTACAGTTAGTGATCCAAATTTTATTTTATTATTGGAATTGTATCACCATAATATAGTTTGTTCCTCAGCCCTTACTTTTTTAAAAAATTCTTCATAAAGTATTGTATGTTAAATCCGAGAAGTCGTGACACGAACCGTCACCTTTGTGGAAGCACATCAAGTTCAAGACAATAATCATATGATGATATGATATATATTAAAAAAGAAGAAAATAGAATTTTACCAATTTTTTGACTATTTTGTTTTTCAAAATGATGTCATATATGTATCATCATTTGTCATCATTTGTCCAATTTTTTAGTTTTTGTTTTTATTCTATTAACATATAATTATGTATATTAAAATAAATCAAAGATATATTATAAAATAAACATTAATTTGTCTCCCTATGATTTAGCATATTTTCACTTTGCTCTTATGTGATTTTTTTTAATTTCTATAAAGACGTACAGTTAAATAGGAATGTAAAATAATATTTTATAAACCATAGAGCAGTACAACATGGCATTTTGTCGTATGCTTTTTCATTTTGTGATATATATAGGAATGGTGAAAGAAATAGAATTTTCTCCTTTTTTTTTAATTTTCTTTTTCTTATTTTGGCCAAACAGCTACATGCCTAGACCAAGTGTCTTCTTCAAAATTTCTTCTTTGCTACATGTCATCCTGAATAAATAATATTCTCTACACAAAAGTGTAAGGGATGGGATGATACATAGATTCTAAATTTTGTTTTTTTTTTTTTTTTGAGAGAAAGGTAGCACGCTACCCGCTTCGTTTATTTCTTATAGAAATAAACTTAGCTAGAAATGTGAATCAACTAGGATTCGAACTCGGGACCTCGGGTGCCAACCACCAAGCCCTTTGCCACTTGCGCTAGGGATGGTCGGTAGATTCTAAATTTTGTTCATGACATATATGGTGTGGTGGGAGACCATGAGAAAGTGATAATAAAGAAGGATCAACACTAGCCACTGAAAAAGTGAAGGATTCAAGAAAGGTGCATTATTTAAGGCTCCGTTTGGTTTTGAAATAAACCAGTGACAACAAAAATTATCTCACCTATTCTGCCAAACAGTGTAAAAAAATAACAATAATAGCTATTCCGGTCAAACCAGATAATAATATAACATTAAAAGAGTAGAGCTACTATACTATCGGAAGCATAAAGAAGTTGGTGCTTCCGATTTTTTGGCCCTTGGATTAACCCCTTTGATCATGTCTAATTATTGGATTAATATTATTACTCAATAGGGCCTACTCAACCCTAGGGAGACCACTATCATCCTAATCGTACAACTCTTGATCCAAGGTCCAAAAAGTCGAAAAAACACCAACTTACTTATACTTCCGATAGCATAGTAGCGCTACACATATTAAAATATCTTATTATTATTATTATTATTATTATTAGTACTGCAATAACTACTAGTGTTACTATTATGTTATATTATATTATATTAACTTTATTATTTTTATAAATTTATATTATATGTTATCCTATAATATATCATATAATATAAATAAAATATTATATGATGCAATAAATACATTAAATATATAATGTTGTGAAATATATCATCTTCAATAAATTTATTTATATTATTTTGAAGTACTTTTTATATATTACTATTGAGTATTTTATAAAATAAAATGATTATCATATTATTTTATATACTATTTTTTAATTATTTTATATTTTAATAAAATATATATTTTTTTATATACGTTATTGTACATATATTATAAATATTCTATACATAGATATAGACAAGAACAATCTTGGCATTTAAAAAAAAATATTTAATCAACTTTTTCTACTATTCTCTATTATTCTTAATAAATTACCAAACAAAATTTTAGTTATCCCAGGGAATAAGATAATATCAAACCAAACACAAAAAAAAATTTATACCTTTGTATTCTAGAATAGTAGGTTATTGTAAGAATAAAAACAACATTATTGTTCTATTGCTAAACATAGCCTTAGAATAGTAGGTATAAATATTTATGTTACACTATATATATTCTCACATTAATTATAAAGAAATAGCCTTTATTTTAAACTAATATTCTGATTTTGTACACAAAAAATTATAAAAGTGATTTCTTGGTTTGCTTAATACTATACTAAAAATTAATAATAATTATTAAAAGGGGCAATTTCTTATATACCCTTGAAAAGTTTTCAACTTTCTGATTTACCCTTCTTAGAAGGCTAATATTAAAAATACTCTTTTTACGTTCCAAGTTATTTCAAATATACTCCTAGAGTTAAATCCTCTTAGTGAAATGTTAGCAATAGCCGTTATCTCTGTGAAATTACTATTTTGCCCTTTCAAATTTACCATTCTACAACTTTTTTTATTTACTCTTAAGTTAGGGGCAAAAGAAGTATTTTAATTTTTTGTCTTTTCAAATATACCCTTCGACCACCACCAACTTTTCTTATTTGCCTTAAGCTAAGCGCAAAAGAGGTATTTTAATTTTTTAACTCTGGTAGACATTTAACTCATGTTTAACCTGAGATAACTTAACGAGTGGTAACTGCGGAGGTATTTTTGAATAATGGAGGAACATATGAGGGGTATATTGGAAACAAAAAAAAAGGGTAAATTAGATATTTTTTTCCAAAGTTTTGAGGGGTATATAGGTAATTATCCCTTATTAAAATGTGAGTGACTTAAGTGATCTTGTAACTACAATTTAAAATGTGTAGATCCATATTTTCGCAATGTGACAATCTTTTATGGTGCACATGGTGCCTTAAAATCCTCTTTAGCTGCAAAAAAAAAAAGCACCTTTAAACAAATGAAAATAATGCATTGCCTACCACTTTTTCACCAAAAACATTCTAAAAAAAAAAAACTCAAAATTGCTTTTATAAACAAATTCTAACAACAAAAAAACTGAGGCTAAAAATTAGGAAAAGACTTTTACTTTTATGTGCTCAGAATCTTATTTTAACTTTTTATTATAAAAAAAGAATTGTGAATTATTAGTTTGCTCAATGCGCGTACTGCAAATTAATAATAATAAAGAAAATGTGAGTGATCTTGTAACTACACCAATTAAAAAAAATGTGTCGATCCATATTTTCGCAATGTGACAATTTTTTATGTTGCAACATGGTGCCTTAAAATCCTCTTTAGTTGCGAAAAAAAAAAGCACCTTTAAACGAATAAAAATAATACTTTGCCTACCATTTTTTCACCAAAAAAATTTCCAAAAAAAACAAAAACTCAAAATAAAGTATCTAACAACAAGGAAAAAATGAGGCTAAAAATGTGACAATCTTTTATGGTGCACATGGTGTCTTAAAATCCTCTTTAGCTGCAAATTAAAAAGCACCTTTAAACAAATGAAAATAATGCATTGCCTACCACTTTTTCACCCAAAAAGAGTAAAAAAAATAAAAATAAATAAAAACTCAAAAAGGTGTAATATTGTTTTCTATTTCACATACTAAAGTGACCAACTTGTTTTCGTACAATTAAGCACCCACTTTTGTTCCTAGCCATGGAACACCTTTTTTGAACTTAAGTTACCAAAAAAAAAGCAAAAATAAAAAAAGGCAATTGCTTATATGCCCCTGTAAAATTTTCGACTTTCTTATTTACCCTTTTTAGAAGAATGATTTTAAAAATACTCTTTTAACGTTTAGAACTATCGTTATCTCTGTGAAATTACTATTTCGACTTTTCAAATACATCCTCTTACCTTCATCAACTTTTCTTATTTGCTCTTAAGTTAGGGACAAAAAGTGGTATTTTGACTTCTTGTCTTTCAAATATATCCTTCTATCTTCATCAACTTTTTTTATTTGCCCTTATGTCAGGGGAAAAAGATGTATTTTAATTTTTTTAAACTCTGGTACAAATTTAACCCGGATTTAACCCTAAATGACTTAACGAGTTGTGACTTAACCCGGATTTAAACTCTTAACGAGTTGTAACAGCGGGGATATTTTTGAATAACGAAAAAATATACGAAGGGTATATTTGAATAAAAAAAAGGTAAGGGTATATCAGATATTTCAGAATTTTGAGGGATAGATAGGCAATTATCCCAAAATAAAAAAAGAAAAAGGCCACTCACATTGGGTCCATTCCCATGTTTTGCTGAACCGTAGATTTCTTTCATGCACCCGGTCCATCGTGCACCACACCCCCGAAATCTAGTTTATTAAGATCTCAAAATGCAAATTATGATTATAAAAAAAAAAACATGCAACTTACCTCATTTTAGTCCAATACCTAACTTTTAAAGTTGTATGTTTTGCTACCTACTCAACTTTTTTACTTAATTTAATCAAGTCATTTGATTTAATCTATTTAATGGCCCTTACACTTTAAAATTATAAATGTATTGTTCATTTTTATCAGATTAATTAGCATATTTTACATAATTTATAGGACGGACGGTTTGAAAAATAATCAGTCCAAATTTTATTTCAGAAAAATTGTTAAATTGTTTAAATCAAATAAATAAAAGACTAGTACCAAAATCGAAATTTTAGAAGGTTGGATAGTTAAATTAAATGGTAAATTGCACGTTTGTTACTCAAACTATGGGACGGGTGACACTTGGGTGCACAAATTTTAATTTATTATAATATTTTATTAGAATTTTTAAAATTATTGCAATCAAGTTCCACCTTTGAATAATTTATTTATTTGACAGCTATGTGACATTGAAGAAATTTAATACATATAAAAAGTTCTAAATTTTGGACATTTTAGTTTTTACAAAAAAAATTAAATAAATATCTTATGGTAAGTGTCGATTTCTGCGACTACTTAATATTTGTTTTTACACATATTCGAGATTAAAATTATCAGATTAATTTTTATTTTCTAATATATTTATCATTAAATTTTGAATGCGGTTCATGAGACAAGATGTGTACACACGGTGCAGGAAATAAAACCTCCCAACCCTTTTCCCGCAACGGGGCCAACCACGTGTACCCCGAAGCTCCGTGGGATCGCAACAGGTGCCGCAGCGGAGCCGCCACGTGTCATCCATTCAACGCGTGCGTACGCCGCAGAAGCAGCCCCCCTCGTGAGCCGTGACCACTACCCCCAACAACACCGTGAGTTACTTCGTGCACCTGGTGTATCCTTACGTTTCATACACTCCAACTATACTACTTAATTAGTATCTCAAAATCAAACTTACAATATATATAATGTACAAGTTCTAATATATATATATATAGAGTTTTGCTAGAATACTATCGGTAGTAAACCGAGCGGTTTACTACCGAATTGTTTTCGATGCTGGAGCTTCCAAATCGACGATCGGCACCGTTGAACATGATCTAGACCATTCAAATTATCTGGAAATCAAATTTCACGATTTTCCAATATTGTTCTCTTGTCCATCAAGTGAACAGAAAATGAATGGCTGAAAATGAATATTCTATAAAAAGTGATGATAGAAGCCTTGTAATCAAGATCAAGAGTACAGATCTTATTTTAAATAGTTCAAAAAATTTTCTAACAAAAATTTAGTTGATTTGGATTCTTCTATACCGTTAAACGAGCAAACACATCATATCGGCCATTAAAATTACAAATTTTGTAACCCTTTGATCGTTCGGTTAATGATATCAAAAAAGCATGAAATTTGATTTCTAGATAGTTTAAATGGTCTAGATCATGTTCAACGGTGTCGATCGTCAAGTTGGAAGCTCCAGCATCGAAAACAAATCGGTAGTAAACGGGACGGTTTACTACCGATAGTAGCCCAGTCATGCTCTATATATATATATATATATATATATATATATATTAAGATTTTATTATCTGGTGTTAGTTTGCTCCAAAAATTAATAATACAGAAATATCAGCGCTCAGTTTATTAGAAAATCAGTATTAAATAGTTATAAGTTTTTTGTGATGTGCGAATAATTTATGTGTCATAACACTATTACCATTGCGTTTTACATATTTTCAATATGTTATCTTTATAATCGCAAGTTTAATTAATTAGTGTACAAAAGAGTTTCTCTTACAGGCTTATAACTTAAATAAAGCTAAAAAAAAATCCCTCTTTTTTATAAAATAAGGATGCAATGGATACCGATGTTAGATCTATTTTCAAGTACTGATATAATAATTTAAAACTTCATAATTTTCAAAGGACCTCTACAATAAGGGGCCGTTTGGTTCGACGTAATTATAAATACAGTATAGTTAAAAATACATGCGGTTAGAAATATAGCAATTATCATTACATACATCTTATTTAGTTGAATGTAGTAAAAAGCGTTACAGCTATAAATATTCTGTTTGGTTGTATGTGGTTGGAAGTGTACTTACGAATTTTTATCATTTTAAATATGGTGTGGTGAAATTATCTCTATGTAGAAAATGAAAAAAAAAAATTTATTTAAAAAGTTATTAAGGAGGTAAACTTATTGTTGTTTAACATTACTTTCTTCGAATGCTGTAGTTGGAATTACGGCCAATTTAGGTATAGTTTCAATTGCTGCAGTTGAGCCTCCTCATGCACTTGCAAGTGTAGGAGATGAATTCAAATGTATTAAAATAAACGTCGGAGTTAGATATGCATGCAGTTACAACCACGTGCAACCAAACAGTCCATGAAATATTATGAGAAAGATGTATCAGTATATGTACACCAAGTGCACGCAAATAATTTTAACGAAAAACACAAAACACTTGTTGCAAATTGCGCCAAGAAGCTTCTCTCTTGTTTCCCTCTCTACCCTTCTCTCTCTCTACCCATCTTTCTCTCTCTTGTTTCCCTCTCTACCCTTCTCTCTCTCTTGTTTCTCTCTCTCTCTAAGGACTACACTGCATGTCCCCTTCAAAACCCACCATGCAAGCGACTCGGTCCCTTCTCTCTCTCTCTCTCTCTCTCTCTACCCCCCACCCCCTTGGTCTCCTATAAATACGGCCCCTTGCTAATGCCTTAAGCTTACCCGATCACAAGCTAATTAAGTGAGGACACAAAACAACACAACCCCAAAACACAACAAAAACGAAAAACCCAAAAGGGTTCTCTTGCTTCTCCTCTCTCTCTCTCTCTCTCTCTCTCTCTCTCTCTCTCTCTCTCTCTCTCTCTCTCTCTCTCTCTCTCTCTCTCTCTCTCTCTCTCTCTCTCTCTCTCTCACACACACAAACACACACACACTCACTAGATATTATTATTATTACGTAGTATTGAGATGTGGGGGGAGCATGAGGGGGGGTTGTGTGGGGTGGTGGAGGGGATGAAACCTGCGAGTGGGATGGTGTTGGTGCAGGTGGTGTTTGCGGGGGTGAATGTGTTCTACAAGCTGGCCATAAACGATGGCATGGATCTGAGGGTGCTCGTTGCCTTCAGATATCTCTTTGCCACTGCCTTCTTGGCCCCTCTTGCCTTCTTCTTCGAAAGGTATATATATACTTTATTTATTATCATTGTTATGATGTTAATTAATTAAAGATGTTGTTTCTTGATATATATATATATATATATATATATATATATATATATATATATATATATATATATATATATATATATATATATATATATAAATGTGTGTAGTACATAATAAGTGGTAATTGATATAATGGGAGAAGTTTTTATGGGTTAAAATGCTTTGAGGGGTTCTCTCTCTCTCTCTCTTTCTCTCAAAAAGAAAAAAAAAAAAAAAAAAAGAAGAAGAAGGTTTTGATATAATTGATATGATGAGAGAAGTTTTATGGGTTAAAATGTTTTGATGGGTTCTCTCTCTCTCTTTCTCTCTCAAAAAAAAAGATAAGGTTTTGATATAATGAGTTGTTTTGATATCAAATGAGAAGTTTTGATATAATTGGTATGATGAGAGAAGTTTAATGGGTTAATGCTTTGATGGGTTCTCTCTCTCCCTCTCTCTCTCAAAGAAAAAAAAAAGAAAAAGAAGGATTTGATGGGTAGTGCATTTTGTGAAAGAGTGAGATTCATGGGTCTCTCATATACAAAATAGAATGCATCAATTATATTACTGATATGCCGTCGCCGATCAACCAGATTGTTTCCTTGGATTTATCTGTCCCATCATGATTATTAAAAAAATATTTTTACTGTACTTTTCTCTAAAATAGAGAGATATAATTGGCTGGTTATAGATGATGTGGTGTGATTGCTACATAGTAGAATTCCTCCTCATATACATTGGATCAATATTTTATAAAGCCTAGGATAGAGAATGAGATGGCCCATGCATGTCCTAATTCCTTTTGGTTTCCTTTAATTTTCGCTTCATGCATGTAACATTTTTTTTCTTTTTTATAGATCATCATCAACTTTTTGTATAGCTTTTTCTTTTCCTTTTTTTTTCCTACCTTTGTATGTTATTGGTTTCTCATTATTTTCTTTCACTTTCCACTTCATATATATATATAGCTTTCACCAGAGAGTTGGAGGTGTTTCCTTTTAATTTCTTGTGTATAAGCTTTTCTCCTTTCTTTCTTTGTTTCTTCTTCTTTTTCCCTTTTGATATGCTTAATTGGTGGAGCTAAAATGGCCTTAAAAAGGGTTCTTATCATTTTGAAAAAGAGTACCAATTTAATTATTATTTCGATCTTGTGGTTACTATTAAATACTTTTCTTTTTTCAAAAGAGTAACTCAATATATATATATGGGAATAAAAGCATGTTTTATGTTGCATGCATGAAGGAGCTCTAATTAATATTTGCATGTATTGGAAAACTCAACACTTATTAACAACTTTGCCATTAATTAATTATTATTATTATAATAATTGCAGGAAGAGCCGACCAAAGTTGACATGGAAGGTTTTGGTGCTATCTTTTCTATGCGGCCTATTTGGGTATTTTCTTTATTTAATACTAAAAAGATCATCATATAATTGTATAATTATTCCTATGTATTTATTATCTTTTTTCTTTATAAGTTAATATATATGGACAATTTCTTATATACTCTTGAAAAGTTTTCGATTTTCTTATTTATTCTTTTTAAAAGGCTAATATAAAAAATACATTTTTAACGTTCCCAAGTTATTTCAAATATATCCCTAGAGTTAAATTCTGCTGGTAAACTGTTAGAAACAGTCGTTATCTCTGTGAAATTACTATTTCAACCTTTCAAATATACCCCTTCTACCACCGTCACTAATTTTTCTCATTTGCCCTTAACTTAGGGTTAAATTTGACTTTTTACCTTTTTAAAAATACTCTTATACCGTCACTAATTTTTCTTATTTGCTTTAAGCTAGGGGCTATAGAAGTATTTTTGACTTCTATTTAACTCTGGTAGAAATTAAACCTGATTTAATTCGAGATGATTTAATGAGTACTAACAGCGGAGTTATTTTTGAATAACGGAGAAATACACAAGGGATATATTTGAAACAAAAAAATAGATATATATAAAATATTTTAAAAGTTTTGAAGAGTATATTAGATATTATCCCTAATATCTAATAATCTTATCTTCGAGTAATTGATGAGAGACATAAAGTTTCACGAGAAACAAGCCAAAAAAATTAATACTAGCTAGTTCCTTGCTCTACCAGAAACTAGTAGTAGTAATTAATAACCATTGACCATAACATAGAGTCCTTTTCATCTTTAATTCATGTGTTTGAATTTGAACTATTCCCTGTAGTTGTTGGTGTTTGGTTTTCTGAATTTTTTTTGTTGAAAAATAAAAATTATAAAAGAACATTTTTCCTAAAAAAATTGTTTAAAAAAAATTCTAGAAATTAAAGGGCCGAGCTTTTGGGATTAATGGTTAGCGCCAACGATCCGACAAGTAGTATCAGAGCCAAAGGTCACGGGTTCGATTCCCGCATGCTGCGAATGTGTGCAGGTGCTGGAGGGGGGATTGTTGGCTTAAATGGGCCAGCATTCTGCCATATGGCGAGAGGTCATGTTGGACCGAGTCATGTTCGAAATCGCGTGAGGCTAGGTGGGCAGAGTCATGTTCGAAGTGGCGTGAGGCTGGTAGGGCCGAGTCACAATCGAGACCCATGGGCATTGTATTTATACGCTTTAAGTGAATTGGTTGCGTATTTCTAATAGCTCAAATTTTTTGGATTAATGGTTAGCGTCAACGATCCGACAAGACCCCTAAGCAAAAAAGAACCTTTAAAATTCTCAACTGTTCAACTACCATTCCCCGTGATCATTGCCTATTCCCCAGGGTGGTAGCTAAATAGCTTTTAGTTTGTTGCATCTTTAATTTATATGTGGTCCTCTCCACTACGCATACATATATGTACTAGAAAGTAGAAACACTTTATTTGTCTTTTTTTAACTTAAATATTAACTCTAATTAATCCTAAATGTTTACTAAATGTATTCAAGAACTATATATATCATTCTCTGAACTGGGATTTTTTTTTTTTGTTCCACAGAAATATTTCAGGCACAAGAATATTATTTTTTTCCCTCAGAATATCAGTTTGATTGTGTGAAACCTACTCAAATATTAATTGTTATGTCATTTTATATTATTTTGTTTATTGCAGGGGTACATTGGCGCAAAATTTGTACATCTCAAGCTTAAAACTCACATCAGCAACCTTTGCCTCAGCTATGACCAACCTTATCCCAGCAATCACTTTTACCTTGGCTGTTTTATTCAGGTATACTTTATTCTAAACATTTTGTACATAAAATTTACATAAAAATGTATATATATACACACATATATATATATATATATATATATATATATATATATATATATATATATATATATATATATATATATATATATATATATATATATATATATATATATATATATATATATATATACATATATACAGAGTTAAGCTGGAATACTATCAATAGCAAGCGGGTTTCATACCACCTATTTATTTTCGATGATGAAGCCTTCAAATCGATGATCGGTATCATTAAACATGAACTATAGCACTTAAAACATCTAGAAATCAAATTTCATACTTTTTCGATGTTGTTCTCTTGTCCATTAAGTGAACACAAAAATGAACGGCTGAAAATAAATATCCTTTAAAAAGATGATAGAAATTTTGTAATTAAGATCAAGAGTATAGATCTTGTTTTAAATAGTTTAAAGAATTTTCTAACTAAAATTCAATTGATTTGGATATCTTTACGCCGCTAAACGAGAAAACGTCTTATATTGATTATTAAAATTATATATTTTGAAACTATTTGATCTTTAGGTTAATGATGTCAAAAAAATTGAAATTAAATTTTAAAATGCTTCAAGTGGTATAGATTATGTTCAATGTTGTCGATCGTCGATTTGGAGGCTCCATCATTGAAGATAAATGGGTGGCAAAAAAGTCCGTTTGCTGCTGCAGATAGCATTCCAGTATATATATATATATGCATTTTGAAACTGGTATCTAAACTTCGGATATTATTTTACTATATAATTTAATTGTATGTTTAATTTGATTTGATATTTCCCAATAGAAGTTGATAGTATTTTGATTTTTTTGACAAAATAATGTTTTGTAAATCGAGAATATTCTGCCGTTCAATTGAATATTTTATAAGTCTTCTAATGAAAATCATTAAAATTAAATAGAATGCACTGACTATTTCCAGCATAAGTGGCAAAGGGTTTGATGGTTGATATCCGAAGTTTCAAGTTCGAAACTTAATTGCTTCACATTTTTAACTAAGTTCATTTCTAAAAAGATGAACGAAGCATAAAATCTCCGTCTAATGTATTTCATCAAACATTTCTGGTAAACTTTTTTTCTTTTTTTTTTGGTTTTTTTAAACTCATAGATTGGAGAGTTTGGCTTTGCGGACATTGTCGGGGCAAGCGAAGGTTTTGGGGACACTTGTTGGGGTTGGTGGTGCAATGCTACTAACATTCTACAAAGGAGTAGCTATCAACTTGTGGCCTACACATCTCAACCTTGTAAAATCCCACCATGGAGGAGGTGGAGCTGGAGCTTCTACCCAAGAAGCCGGGAATCGCGGCATCGGCTCATTGTTGGCTGTCGCCAGTTGCTTCAGCTATGCCTTATGGCTCATTATTCAGGTGATCGTCAATGCATAACCACAAACTTTTGTGTAACGATCTGACCCGCTGACAATAGTAACTCGTTAGGCTTAACTCATCGTACGCCCATGGTCTCTTATATTCTAAATCATAATTCTGTTTCCATCCGATATAGGACTTTTTAGACCGTTTTACAAACAATATGAAGCTTCACTCTAAGTATTATTTATTTCAATATTCCAGGCGAAGATGAGCAAAGAGTATCCATGCCACTACTCGAGCACGGCGCTGATGTGCATAATGGCTACGATCCAAGCCGTCGTGTTCGCGATCGCGGTCGAAAGAGATTGGGCTCAGTGGAGAATGGGATTTGATATTAGACTCCTCTCTGCAGCTTACTCAGTATGGTTCTAATTATTAACAATCTTAATCATGCTCATGCACTAGATATGAGTATACTAAATTATATATTCTACTAATTAATGATCAATATTTAATATTTAATGTTGCATTGCATGGATGGGGATGTAGGGCATTGTGGCATCAGGGTTAATACTAACAGTGTTGGCTTGGTGCATAAAGAGGAAGGGGCCCTTGTATGCTTCTATTTTCAACCCTCTCATGCTTGTGATTGTGGCTCTCTTGAGCTCCCTCTTGCTGAATGAGAAGCTGCACTTAGGAAGGTAATTTATAATTAAATTAATGGTGAAGTATATATATTTCTATATCTATGCTATGTTTTTTCCTTTTCTTCTTTTTCTTTTTCTTGTAGAATCTCTCTCTCTCTCTCTCTCCTCAAAAGATATTATAATTAAACTAAAATACAAAAAAAAATTGTAAATATCCGCTATTTTACTTTTTCCCTTCTGACTTTCAAAAATCTGTATATTGTCCTCTTTAAATTTCAAAAATAATTTAAGGAGATTATGGTGTTAATGGAGAGGGCGAAATGAGCATATTGTCCTTACTTGTTCTATAAGAAAAAATAAATTTTTAATATTTTTTTATTTTTAAGAATGTTTTTGGTATAAATTATAAGAAATGGACGGAATAATGACAAAACCTGACAGAGAAGGGGATAAATCCATCAATTTGAAAATTTGAGGGATAAAATATAGATTTTTGAAAGTCAAGAAAAGAAAAGTGAAAAAGCAAATATTTGTAGGAGGATTTTCTATATTTTAGCCATTAAATATCGAGTGTGCTTTTGCCATAGTGAACTGCTAAAATGAGCTTCTATTTCTTGCTCTAGTATAGTAAGAAGCTGTAAGAATTCTATATCAATGCTTCTTTCAGCAGCACTTTTGTAGAAACTCCAGCCGGGTCAACCAGACCATAATCCTTTTATTTTTCATTAAAGTTGATAATGACAGAAAGATTTTCTAAACATGGTCAGTGACTCAGCAGCAACAACGTCGAGTGTGATCAAATAATTCTCCGTTCCGTCAAAACCACTAGCTGTTCTATTTTATATCGAAATTTGAATATTTTTAGTATCCAAATTTGAATTTTTCTAAAAAGAAAGAGCATTGTATGTGTTAAATATAATATAAAAATATTTAAACACCATTCTCTACTAGCTTTAAGCTAGCTTTTAGAGTACAACGGTTGTTTTCACATGATATCAGAGAAGGAGGTTCTGTGTTGGAGGAGTCACGTCATTTAATTCAAGTTCGCGTCATACTTTCTACTAACTTAAGCTTTTTAGAGTACTCAACGGTTGTTTCACATGCTGCAGTGCTGACGCACACACTAAAACAATTGGTGGTTGCTTAAACAGTGTACTTGGAGCTGTACTTGTAGTGGCGGGACTGTACATCGTGCTGTGGGGGAAAGGGAGAGAGGCAGCAAAAGTGGGGGAGCTGCCGCAAGAGGAAGCAACTGTGGAGGTCATAATCGATTCCCCAAACTGCGCTGTTGCTTCCCCACACCAAAGTGAGAAAATTTAAGCCCCTGATTGCATCAGTGCGCCACCACCGCAGCAAAGCAACGTGCAAACAAAGCTCCAGTAGTACTATATACACCTCATAGTTAAAGAGTTATATACATATACAGAGTCCGGCTACTATACTCTTATGAGTATAAAACCTTTTGTACTCATAAATATTTTGCCGTTAGATCTACTCCCTCGACCATTTGCCTCCGTTAGATCATACTATTCAACCAACTACTCACTCAACCCTAGGGGACCACTATCATTTTAATCGGAGACCACTATGATCCTAACCGCACATCCCTTCATCTAACGGTCAAAAATTTATGAGTACAAAGCAGTCTATACTCATAAAAGTATAGTAGCCCTAACCTATATATATATATATATATTAAAGAAAAAAGGGAAAAAAATAGAGTGTTATTAATTTGACAATTTTTTTTTTACTTTATTTTTGAGGTGGAGGAAGTAAGGATTTGTTGTAGGATATATAGAGAGGGTTTTTTTTTTTCCTTTTTTTTGGTTTTTTTTTTTTTGACAATACAATTAAAGCAGGAAATTGCTAAGTGAATAGAGGTATTGAGAATATATATGGAATGCAAGGTTAAATCGTATGAATAATAAAATAAAATACATCAATTGTTATATCTAACTTTTTCTGTTTGTTATTTTGCAATTAATGAGATTACTATTTTTTGTATTTTTTATACTTAATTTGCCCTCATTGTTTTAGTTCATGTTTATTTGTTATCCTATGGTGCAAAAAAAATTATTTTTATTCAAAAATTTACTATCAAATAGGGTAGCAAAATAAATTTTTTTTTTTATAATCACATAATAATTAAGTAAAATTTTTGAATTACATAATGAAAAATAAAAATAAACTAAATTACATAATAGTTAAGTACAACTTTAATTTGAATTATAGGATAGTAAAATAAAAATAAGCTAAATTACAGAAGGGCAAACTGAAGTTCTCTCTTATTTACACCCAATCTATTAATCCATTGCTTGCACCAAATTTAATTATTTTTATTAATTAATAGTGTAAAATCAAATTTTAATATGATAATATAATTTATACCATATAAAAGTTTATGTATAAAAAATTACAGCATTTAAATTTTTATAATAAAATTTTAGAAATTCAGTGCATAAGATATACTTATACGTTCAATGTATGAAATAAATTCTCCTCCTATTTCTAATATTTTATTTAATTTATTTTAGTAGCATATTCTTTCTTATTCCTTTTCACATATACCTTTGTATAATAGCTTTTTGTCTTTTTTTATTATTTTAGCCAACTTTATTTAATTAATTTTAGTTATATTATTTCTTATAATTTGTATATTTATAGTCTAATAAAATTATCTAATTATTAATAAGTCCCTAAAAAAATTTTTTGTCATAAATATATTGTAAGTTTCTTTCTAATTATCTTAACCATTTAATATCTACTAGTTGAGTGTACGTGCAAATGCACATAACAATTATTTTAATATATTTTTTAATCAATATAAATTTGTACGTCATATTTATTTAAAAATTTACAATAAAAATTATATTTTATAAATTCATGTGTTATATTTTGTTAGAAAATATTTACAATATTCTATATTTTTTTTTTTTTTTATATACATTAAATATTTTTATATTTTTTTTGATTTCTGATAAATCTAAAAGTTAAGTATGTGTTTTAAACTAAAAGTATCAAAATTTAATTCACATTTATTTCAAAATTTTAAATTTAATTTTGATCCACTATAATTAAAAAAATTAATTATAAATTCAAATTTGATATAAAAAATTAAATTTAATTCATGATTTAAACACAAATTTAAATTTTAATGTAAAATAGATGGATAGAAATGTTATTTTTTAACAGATTGATTATAAATAACCGTTCGTTTTTATTTGAAATTATTTTAACAAATTGATCATAACCGTTCGTAGAATTGGATCTATAGATGGATATGAATTCTATTTTTTAATAGATTGATCATAACCGTTCGTTCTTATTTGATATATTTTTTAACAAATTAATCATAACCGTTCGTTCTTATTTGAGATGTTTTTTAACAAATTGATCATAACTGTTCGTAGAAAATATTTTTTTATTCATTTTTTATTCCGTCTGTCAATCATATACGCTTTTATATATAGTATAGATATAGATATTATTAGCAATTTATTTACACATACATCATTATTAATTAATTAATAATTAAAAGGTGCTTATAAAAATTTCTGTTGCACATATACATATATAAATCCTTTTTATTTTAATTAATTTAACTATCAATTTAGTTTTATTTAGATTACTTTAAATAAGAACTATGCAAACAAAATTCTATAAAAATAATAAAAAAAAAACTACTAGTAAATTATTACCTGGATCAGTTTTATAATTATTATTACTTGTATATACTGAAACACTAAAATTTATCATAAAGTCTCAAAATTAAAATATATTTTATTAAATGTACTTCTTTTATTTAAATATTGTCTATCGAAAATTATAAATTATTTTACATTAATTTCGAACAAATTAAATAATAATATTTTTATGATTGATTTTTAAGCCATTGGATGCATAAACAATTTTTCAAAAAACACATAACTTTTTATATAGTATTTTTAGATGATGTAAATCATAATTAAAGAGGTTACATGTTAATTTTAAATCTTCAAATATTAATTGTGGCACATAAAGTGTACTTATACACGGGCAATAATTTATCCCTGAACTTGTTAGCTTTGCTAGGGATGTCAATGGCTATTGATATCCGAAATTTTATCCGAACTCGAACCCGAATGGAGCGAATTTATCCGATGCTAAATGGATATGATTTCAGATATGGATATCAAAAATAAAAATCCGACGGATATGAATTCGGGTATGAATTTTGATTGTACCCGACCCGAACCCGAATTTAGTTTATATTATATATAATATCTATATAAATATTTGATGTTATATTTAAGTTTGTATTTTAAAAATTTAGATTTAATGTAATATATTTTGAAATATTGAAAAGAGAAATAATTGTTTCGGGTTCGGGTTCGGGTTCGGGTTCGGGTTCGGGTTCGGGTTCGGAGTCGGGTTCGGGTTCGGATTTTTTAAAATCTGTCCCGAATCCGACCCGTTGACATCCCTAAGCTTTGCACTTTCAACTAGCTCTTTATTTTATGATTACTACTTAGAGCAGTTGGTTGATACTATTTGTGTACATTTTGTTAAGTTCGCCAATGTCAACTCTTACTTTAATGCGCGATCTACGGGCGACATCAAAAAGAACGAAGGTGCGTGATCTACGATCAACATCAAAAAGAAAGAAAGATAGAAAGAAAAGAAGGAAAACGAAAGCACTCAATAATGCATGTTTGCATATTCTATGCATTACAAATATTAGCAGTGCTAAGCGTACAATCCACGATCCATAAATTGTAATCTTATAAAACCGTCATTAGAACACCACTTTTCTTCGTCAATATTATTACTTTACTACCGACCATCCCTAGTGCAAGTGGCAAAGGGCTTGGTGGTTGGTACCCAAGGTCCCGAGTTCGAATCCTAGTTGATTCACATTTTCAGCTAAGTTTATTTCTAACAGAAATAAACGAAGCGGGTAGCGTGCTACCTTTCTCTCAAAAAAAAAAAAAATATTACTTTACTAAAATGGAAAAAGGGTTGGGTCGGATTTGGAGCGGATTTTTCAAAAGTTCGAACCTGAACCCGGCTATCAAACCCGAAATCTGAATCTGAACTCGAGTCCGACGGATTTTAAAATTTATATCCAAACTTGAACTCCTGACCAAAAATTTGAAAATTGAATCCGAACCCGAAACAATTATTTCTCTTCACCATCTTGCAAAACATAATACGTTAAATCTAAATTTGAAAAATATAAATTTAAATATAGCGTCAAATATTTATATATATTATATATTGTAAAATTAATTCAGGTTCGAATCGGGTTCGGATTCGGATCAGGGTTCAGACAAAATCTATACACGAATCCAAATTTGTCAGGTTTTTATTTTTCTTTTTTAATATCCTTATTTGAAACTATATTCGTTTCCCGTTCAGATACAGGTTCAGATAAAATTTTGGATATCCGTATCCATTGACATCCCTAATTTCAATCTCGTTTGGTCGTAGACTTAGTATTTCACTTAAAATATTAAATGAGAGAAAACTCTAAAAAACTAAAAAAAAGTGAAACAAATAATTATACAAAAAAAACTTAAGCCATTTAAAATCCCAATTTAAGTTGTGTTAATTAGGGTTTATTTCGGGCAAACTAAAATCAAATTATAATAAAAAAAAAATCATTCATTTTTATTCCCATTCAAAACCTCAATTGCTAAATCCTCTTTATATGAATTGTTGATATACGAAAAATTCAAACCCGAAATCGAACCCGAATGTTCATGTCCGAAATTGAAAACCGAACCCTGACTATTTAATATATTAATATTAAATTAAACCATTAATATGTATAAATTATTATATATAGTAGGTTCTTATACGGGTTTGGTTCTGGTTCTGATTCGGGGTGGGGCTCTGTTCAAGTAAAGATAAAACTAAAATCAAACTCGGGTCCACCGGATTTTTGTTTTTTGTACACGTAACTGAAACCATACCCCTTTTGCACCGGTTAAATCCGTCCTGTTCAGGTTTGGGTTCGGTTTCAGATTCAGATAAAATGTCGAGTATCTGTACCCATTGACGTACCTAAAATACACCATTTAATTTATACAAATTTCATGTTTTTTCGGCGCAAGCATGTTGGGCTTAGTTCTTGTTGGGCCTCAAAAAGCCCAAATTTAGCCCAATAGTTTTAGCCCCTTTTTTTTACCCATGAGGCAGGCCCAAATTTGGCCCATCCATGCTTTTAATTACCATCAAGTTGCGTGTTTTAAATGTTTGGAAATAATTGAAATTATTATACATAATTTTTTACTTTAAATTAACATTTATTTTACTTCAAGAACTGTTTAAACTAGCTAAAACCATGGCCTTAACTTTGAATCCCAATTTATATATTTTTTTTGAGTCCCATAACATATAGTTTTTTAAATCACAATTAATAATAAATAAGTAGAAGATGAGTAAATATTCGTATCTAATATGGGACTAATGTTTGTATCATTAGGTTACAAAGAGACTGTTATAATTTGTCCAAATATGGGATTAATATTTTAGTAATTGTTGAATCCTTTGTTATATAATACAATTCAAAAAATTAATTAGACATGTCTATTTATTCCTCTTAGGCGCTGTTTGGTTTTCAAAAAATAATTCTAGAAAATAATTTTTTGGCTGGAAAAGTATTTTTGGTCCGTCCGACTTTCGAAAATCTGTTTTCTAGACTTCATGAAAAAGTCTCTTTATTTTTTATCTAAAAAATAAAAATCTATAAAAAAAATACGGTAATATAAAAATATTTAAATACTGTTCTTTAGTAGCTTAAATTTTTAGAGAATAATATTCTGTATTATTTAACATGATATCAGAATAGTAGATTCTGAGTTCGAGCCTAGATGTGAGAGAAAGTATTAAATATGAAAATATTTAAATACCGTTTTCTGCCGACTTAAGTTTTTGGAGAATATTAGAATAACAGTTGTTTCGCTTTATTTAAAAATATATATATATATATATATTTTTTAAGAATTTTTTTTGAAAATTAATTTTTCACGCTTTTCGAAGAGCCAAACACCACCCTAATTTCGAAGGTTTGAGAAGAATCCACAAGCTTCCCATGCATGCATGATCTCACTGAATAGTGGATACAGGTTTCATGCATTTCTTTTTCAAAACAACCTACGTACGTATACATCCCATACCAAACATGCAAGGAATTCTCATCTAAGTTATCTTCTAAAAAATAAATAAATAGATAGATATTTGATGAATGTTTTAATATGATACTTCACCACGAAAATTAAAGCAGCAAAATATTGGTTATATGATAATAAATAATAAGAGTAGTTATATATAGAGATGATGGCATGGATTAAGTGGCAGTAGTTCGACTGTCCTTGTACAATGTGATGAAGATCAAAGGGAGATTAATATATATATATATAGCCTATTGTAATCTCTTTTCTTTTTAATTTTTTTCTTTTTCTTGTTTATTATGTTTGTAGTGATCTTAAAGCTTATCCCACTGTAAGTTTATGATAATTTATAATGTATTTAATTAAGTTGAAACTTGTACCTAATTTGAATTATTTTGGTGTAATATAATCTTGGGTTTTGTCAAAGATGTATACATATATAGGCTTCATATGTAGGTTTAAAGATGTTAAGAGTCTCTTTCAAGTTGGAGCATATTTTCTTACTTACTAATGATTTTTTATATATATATATAAATATACTTGATGGGATTCAAATTTACAAGTTTCAGATTCAATCCAGGCCCATAAGGGTTCAAAATATGTGACAAATATAATATAATTTATTCAACTTAATTAATAACTTAAAACTTATTAGCTCTAAATCCATTAGTATTTCAACCATTTAATTAGTCTCTTTTTATATATTTGACGGAGAATATAAATTCACATCGAGTTCAGCAACTTAGATTTTAGAAAAAAAAAACTATTATTTCACTTAATATCTTTTAGATAAATCAGTTGTTTCACATAATATCAGAGCTAAAGAGTACGAGTTCAAATTTCATATGATATCAACATTAAAAGAGTCCAAGTTCAAATCGAATCGTCGTTACTTTAACAAAGACTAAATTATATATATGGATAATGCAAGAGGAGAAAAGGCTAGAATCATGCTTTTTTGGTTCATTAGGTCAAAATATGTAGAATATTAATTAACTTTCTTAAATATGTAACACGTAAGATAAATATATACTTATTAAATTATAAAGTAGTTGATATATGGATATATAATATATAATATATAATATATATTATATAGACTCTTAGTTGTCCCAATTCTTACGTGATCAAAGCTACTATTTGCATTATTATCTTTGTCCATCTAAGCTAAACTTTATCTCCTAATAAGTTGAATTATTTATTCACCTAAATTTGCCTTCAAATTAAAGGCGTAATAGAGGGGAAAAAAGGGTCAAAACAATAAACAACTCTTGTTAATTAATTAGTAGCTAATCCTTATAATGCAAAACATGAACATTTTTGCTCTTAGAAAAAGTTAATTTGTCGAATATTAACAGCTAACTTTAGAATCTTAGACTGTTAAATATAAAAATATTTAAACAACTGTTATTCTCCATGTGAAACAATACAAAACATGCTTAATTCTCTAAGGTATCGTTTGGTTCGGGGATAAGCAAAAAGTGACTATTCCAGGGATAGGTATAAATTAAGGTATAAGCGGGGATTAAATCAATTTTGCGTTTGGATGAAAAGTAGATTTTTCTCGGGAATAAGGAAAATAGTGTTTGGATGGTTTGATTGGAATTGCGAGGATAAGAATAATTATAATTTTAAACAATAATATTTTATCTAATTAATTAAGACGAAATATTAATTAAGTAATAATTTAACTTATTTAATCTACTAAATAATTATGAATATTGCTAAAAACCCTTAATATTAATAAATAAATTAATTGGTAATTAATAATTTAATTAATTACAAATAATTTAATAAAATAATAAATTAATAAATAAATTAGTTAATAATAGTCAGATGATTAATTAAGAAAATAATTAAATTACTCAAATATTAATTAATTAAACAATATAATTAATTATTTAATTAGTAAATTAATTAAAATAATGAATTAATTACTCAAAAATTAATTAAATATTTATTAAAGTAATAAATTAAATAGTTAATTAATTATCTAGTTAATTAGTAAATAAATTAATATATAAATTATTAATTAAATAATATTTATTATAAATCTAGCTTGGATATTTTATTCTTTTATTATTAATTAAATATATTATATTTATATAATTTATGTTTAAATAAATTTATAATCTTAATTAAATTTAGAATTAAGCTTGGAATAGCGCTATTCCGTCAAAACGATGGAATAGTTTATCACAGCTATTCCGGAATAACCGAGAATAACGAAGTTTGACCGGGATAAAATATTCCGGCCAAACTTCGTTTCGTTTGGCGGAATAGCGGGGATAACTTCGTTATCCCCGCTTTAACCCCCGAACCTAAAAGCTTAAGCTGATAGAGAACGGTGTTTAAATATTTTAATATTTAACATAGACCTAATTTGTACAGTACTCGAAGCATAAGTATATATATGTATATACTCGATCTTTAAATCAACAACTAATCATGGGGACTTTTTGGGTATTACTTTTGGTTTTACTTTTCGCTGCAGTTATTTTTAATATAGTTCACGCAAACTGAAAAGTATAGATCGTTTTTACTTTAGAGGAAAGTTGAAGTGTGATCATAACGCCCAAAAGCAAAGATTCAATTTAAAGGTTTTTGTTCTGCTAGTGCTTTCGCAGGAAGCACTGCTCAAACAGCACTTCGTCTATCAGGTCTCGATCTAGGTCTAAATTAGAGTCCCTAATAATATGTAGCTAGTTTGGTGGGCTTTGGTCAAGATATGTACACATAGACCAAAAGCCAACTTAACTAACTTTGCATAGATTTGTAACATATTGCTCAAATTTAGCATTTGGTATATAACTTTGTCATCAAAAGAAAAAGAAAAAGAAAAAGAAAAAGGTGTTGGGTGATGAGCACTACATGGTACAATGCTGATGAGGCCATTTTCTCTTTTTTTTATTCTTTTTTATTCTTTTTGGTACATGCAATTTTATGCTAGTTGTACATAGCTCTATGCCAAGGAGATGCTAACAAGGAATTACCCTACTTTTATAAATAATAATTATAATAATAACACTAAAGCAAGCTATAGATAAGGCTAAGAAAAGCATATCCTAGCTTAGAATTGGCATAAATATTATCCTTATTACAAAAAAGAACAAAAAATGTGAGGAACGAATTTAACTTTCTAAGTAGCCCCCTGATGTGATACTCGTGGTTTATCTCTCCAAAATGATGAAAAATAATATATAGGTTTCGGCTGCAAAATAATCGTTTACTCTAAAAGTAGTCAAAAGAATATTGATATCGGACTCCACAAAAACTTTAACATTTTTCATCGAAGGAGTTATGGAATAATCTACCGAATTGCAGAATATTTTCTCAAATCTTCTAAATTCATGTTAAAAAAAGAAGAAGAAGAAAACAAGGCCATTAGGTCATAGCAATTGTATTTCTAGGACTCAAGTGTTAGAAATACATATACATAATATCAAATCTCTGACATCTTAATCGGTTCATCAGATGATAATTACTAGACTAGCCCAGTGAATATTAACACCTATATGTCACGGACTTAAGCAAAAATTGCTTGTCAAGCCTGTGCGGCGCTCGCCTTCCATCGTGAAATAAGCAAGCCTGTCTTTCCGCTTGCTAGCCTGGATCTACTCGTCCTAACGACTAAATGTAAGAGAGAGAGTTTGGAAGAATGTAGTATTCTATTGCTTGAGAGGAGAAAAGTACAACTGAGTTATCTTGAGAGGTGGGAGGCCACCGGTGTATATATATAGGTCACTCGCTGTTGGATTATGTAAAGCCATGTTCCGAGTCGATATGTAGAGTTTGACTCTAATTGGATCTAATCTTGTTCTAAAAGATTATGGATTGTCTAGGATCACTTTAAAGAGGATTCCTAGTAGGATTTCTAAAAGGATTCCTAAGAGGATATATGGTGACTAGAGATGAATCGGACTTGGATGGAAGGCAAAAATTGTTTCCTACTAGAATTAGACTTTTAGGGCTATATATAAATCATTGTAATTAATATTTTAGATTTAGAGCCTCATTGTTAGAGGTTTCTCATTATGAGCTTCATTGAAAAATACCCTAATTGAGAGAAAAACGTAGAGAGCTCCTAGAGAGAGTTTCTTGTAATCCAATCTTACTCCTTTGTACTTTTGTGCCGTGGATTAATCGAAGAGCGCATTGAGGTGGTCTTGCCCGTGGACGTAGGTCGACTCATGGTTGGCCGAACCACGTAAATCTTGTGTTCTTGTTTTCTCTTGTTTTCTTTATTGCTTTGTTATCCTCGTGCTTATTTTTCTACGATCGTTCTCGTCTCTTACGTCTACGAAAGATCCTGTTTCCGCTGCGCTTGTGTGCTGTATGGATTTGAGGTGTGCTCGGTAACCCCACGGCCGGTCCCCCTTCACTCGCTGCCTAAAAGAGCAACTAGAAAGGCGCCAAGTGGCTCAAAGCTACAAGTCAAAACGGAAAGCTACGAGCTCCCAAGAGCCTACATTTATTATATCTTTTAGAAACCCTAAGAGACGCTTGACTTCTCGATTTCTGTGTCCACAATCTCGATACCCGTAGATACTTCTAGAAGATTCTGGCAAAACCTCTGACAATAATCTCTTTTAGAGTTTAGTTTGACTCCAAAGGAGTTAACCGGAAGAAAATTCTAAGTCCGTGACATACAGCTTTAGGTATCAATATTGCAACACATGAGAGGTGACAAGTAGCACTTTCATGATCCCATCCACTAGTTCGAATATTGCTTTAAGATTTGTGCTATTTAGAAGTGCACTGTGTGGCATGTTTCGAAGATGATAATAATCTGTTAATTTATCAATCTGTTAACAATGCTATGTCGACATCTGCGCTTTCTTTTTAATAATTAGGCACTCTTTGCTTGCACACGGTTGTAACTGTACTATAATTTTAATAGTTGTTTGATTGAATATAATTATAAAAATGTACATAGTAGCTAGAATTATACGTATCTTTTTTGCTTAGATGTAGTAGAAAGTATTACAGCCGCAGCTATAAATAATTTGTTTGATTGCATGGAATTAAGAACTTGTATCTATAAACTCTCCTATTTTATATACAGAATGGTGAGATTACTTCCAACGTCATTAAAGAAAAAAAAAATTCTATTTAAAAGATAATTAAGATAAAATCATCATTTTATTTAAAATTACTCTTTCCAACTGCGGCAGCTTGAATTGTGGCCAGTTTTGGACATAGTTACAACTCTAGTTAAACTTTTTCGTGCAGTTCCAACTGTAACATTTGGATTCGAGATAACCACATACTAGCAAAACAAAAAAAATTTACGGCACATAGTAATAAAGTGAAAATACATTCTACCATAGTGTTTTTTTTATAAATAAAAAAAAAAACCAATGACATCCGTGAAAAAACTCACACTCTACTTTCTTTGTGGCCTATATTTACTTATTTGTTTTATCAAATTTTTATTTTAATAATTTATATTTAGCAAGAACACTTTCAAAATAAAATAAAAATTAGACTTAATGGCTAGGTCAATTAGCCTGAAATTCGGCCTAATCCTATGGTTGGGCACTTTCCCAAAGTTGAGTCAAATTGGATTAAAATCCATTTTAATAATAAAAAATAATAAAATCACACATGCACCAAATTAACAACCATAAGATATAAATTCCCAATTATTCTTCAAAAAAGGGTTTCTTTTTTGATAAGTGTGTGTATATATATATATATATATATATATATATATATATATATATATATATATATATAGTGGGGAACAAAGCAAATGTCTCTTTTGAAAGGGAATTAATGGACAACTCAAAGTTTGGTGGGCATCTTTCTTTTATTTTTATTTTTTTAACTCTCCAAAATGGCATCACCAAAATTGATCTGCACTACCCAAAATTAATTTTCATTTAATCTCTTCACTCATTATGGGGATGCATGTTTGGATTATTGATGTAATTCTATGCATCACGGACACTTCTATAAGATTCGCGTGTCCGTATCGGACACGCGTGTGTCCGATGTGGACACTCTTTGGATGCGCGTTCAATGCCGACTCATAACGCATACAACTAAAAAAAAAAAAATTATTTTACTTTTTCTATGCATATATAATGTAAGATGATAATTTTAGCTTTTTAATAAATGCACACAATTTCTTTTTTGACAATATAAATAAATTATGTACGGTGGAGAATTTCTTTGCTTAAAATATATGAATTATCAATAAAAATTTTACTAACTTTCATTCGTATGAGAAAATATAATAATATTTTACCAAAATTAATATTTTATATATATTAAAAATATATTATTATATTAATATTATTATATTTTATTAGCGGTGTTCATGTCGTGTCCGTGTCCTAATTTTTTGAAAACTGCCGAGTCGTGTCGTGTTCCGTGTCCCGTGTCCCGTGTCTCGTGCCAGTGTCCATGACGCCTAGATGTAATTACAATTCGACCCTAAATCAACTTTATAAATAGAAGAAATGTTAATTAATTAGCTAAGAATATCTTGAAAATAACTTTAGTATTTCATCATGGTCCGCGGTAGAATAAATATTTCTACCTAAACTTGACTTATGACCAAATTATGCTTACGTCAATTCAAAAACCCTCTATAGATAAAGAGAGAAAATTGAAAAATTAATTTTATGGAGATTACTTTTACTATGAGATCGTTCAGTTCATCGTTCATCGAGCAGTCGAATTTCAAAACAGTGATGTGTAGTAAATTTGACGAACTCATCGTAGGAATGATCCTCATAAATTTGTTCATTTATGCTCTATGATAACTTTAAGATTGCAAAGGAATAAAGAGAAAGCGAGGGGAGAAAAAACAAGAACAAAAAACCAAAAAAAAAAAGAAAGAGAAACAAGAAAGAAAGAAAGAGAGAGTTAAAGTATGAAATGTGGTTGTGATAAAGAATGTGCACAGTTGTTTCCTTACAACATGCATTAATTCATTAGACATAGTAATAATTTCTAATATTAATACAATGTGGGTTGAGGGTACATCACATTGGTATGGAACTAATATTAATTAATGCATTGTCTTTGTTGTAGATGACAAGTGTATAATTTCATTACACCAAACAATCATATATATATACATATATAGAGTTAGACTACTATACTTTTATGAGTATATAGGCCCCTTCGTACTCATAAATTAGACTACTATACTTTTATGAGTATAGACCCCTTCGTACTCATAAATTATTTTTGATGATATATATATATATATATATATAGAGAGAGAGTTGGATTACTATACTTTTATGAGTATAGACCCCTTCGTACTCATAAATTATTTTTGATGATAGAGCTTCCAAATTGACGATCCATACCGTTAAATATGATCTAGAGCATTTGAAACTTTTAGAAAATACATTTCGTAATTTTTCGAAATTATATTAAAGTCCATCAAGCGGATATAAAATGAACGGTCAAAATTGAATGATCTTCTAAAAATAGATGATCGGATTCTTCAATTTAAGATCGGAGTTGTTGATCTTTATTTAGATAGTGAATAGAATTTTCTATCAAAAATTCAACTAATTCTGATTCTTTTACATCGTTAAATTAGCAAGTATCCACACCGGTCGTTAAAAATTATCAATTTTGATATCTTTTGATCGTAAGGTAAATGAAGTCGAAAAATTATAAAACTTGGTTTCTAGAAATTTAAAATGCTCTAGATCATATTTAACGGTATGGATCGTCAAATCGGAAGCTCTATCATCGAAAACGATTTATGAGTACGAAGACGATCGTACTCATAAGAGTATAATAGCCGGACTCATATATAGTAGGGCTACTATACTTTGATGAGTATAGACCTTTTATATATATATGTAGAGAGAGAGAGAGAGAGAGAGAGAGAGAGAGAGAGAGAGAGAGAGAGAGAGAGAGAGAGAGAGAGAGAGAGCAGGGCTTCTGTGCTATTAGGAGCACAGCAGTCCTTGTGCTCCTAAATTTCTAACCATCCGTCAAGTTTGATGGGTGGTTAGGAAGAGAGAGGGAGAAAAAATTGAGGAGAAATTGGGTGTCTCAATATCTCTTCTCCTTAAATTTCTCTCCAATATCTTTTCTCTCTCTTATCCTAACCATCCATCAAATTTGATAGGTGGTTAGAAACTTAGGAGCACAATGACTGCTGTGCTCCTAATAGCACGGTAGCCCTACTATATATATATATATATATATATATATATATAGAAGAAGCACATTAAGCAAGTACATTAGTTTTATGTAGTTTTATGTAGTTTCACCCACTCCACACATTCTCTTATACCTTCACCTTCACAGTTGTTGCATGCTCATTGTTGTTTCTCAAGAAATTGACAAGCAACTTCTAGTGCAAGTTGAGGCTTGATGAAGTTTTTCTAGAAGCAAAAGTTTTTTATTTCTGAGAGAAATGTAGCATGCTACTCATTCTCGTTCATTCTGTAGAAACGAACTTAACTAGAAATATAAAATAACTAGATTTCGAATTTGGAATATCGGGTACCAACCACCAAGTCCTTAGCTAACTGCGCTAGGTATGGTCGATAGAAGCTATAGTTGTTGTTACTTGAATTTGGTTTTAGCTAATTATGGATCTACAGATAAACGTATTGGTAACTAGCTGATTAGTCAAAAAGTATAAGCAAATAAAGATGAATATTTTAATATTTTATTTTATATTCAAGAATGTCGATCCCTCGTCTTTTATGTCTGAGCTCAAGACTTTTTCAACAAACCCATTAGCATGAGCTTGAATTGAATGAGAAACAATAAAATAAAATTACGAGTCTGGTAAGATACAAACTTAGATTCTTCTGTTGTAGTAACATATAAACAATTCGATTATACTAAAGGCTTAAATTGCTAGAAAATAGTATTTTAATATTTTATTTTTCATTCAAACACCTACATCAAATTAACAAGTTGAGTTTTTAACTAGCATTAGTTAATTTTTTTTATCAATATTTAACCAATTTAAGGTACAATGGAGAGCAATATAAAATCAAAAGTACCAAGAGATTTATTGATTAACCCTTGATTTTGTCTCTACTTAACCTCATGTGTGAATTTTGTATTATGTTTTGTCTCTTGCACTTGTATTGTTTGCATGAATAGAGTCCAATTCAATTTTAGACACCTCATTATGCTGATCACTTATCCTGGTTTGTTAATTAATCAAAAATAATTAATTAATTAGTGATTTAATTCAAATTTGACCCAACATGCATCTATGCATCATCAACTTGTCCCTAGGATGTGTCTAGGGTTAAAATAGTTTATTTGAAGTACATATAATTAAATAGTACTACTGTTTTTTTTCCCCCAATAAGTGTATACTACTATTTAATATTTTTAACATAAAAATATTTATGTGGATAAGCTTCAATTATCCCCTTCTATGATTTACCTCATTTGCATCTTGAATCATCATTCAAAAATTCGCGCTTTACCATCCTATGATTGTATTTTTATTCTATTGTAAAAAAATTATCATTAAATAGAATAATGAAGTACTCAGATAAAAATATAGCATTTTATCATTATATGAGATTCTGTAATCTGTAAACTATGCTACTTTATTATTTTAGTTCAGTATTTATGAGGAAATTAAAATAAAATAAAATTATAAAATAATAAAGTAAAAAAGCTTTAAAAATTAATTTTCCAATCTCTTGATCAGCATCTCAAGTAGCAACTAAAAAGCCACTTGATATTACCGTAGCTTATTTTAGTAGTGACATAATCTTAGATCAAGTAAAAAATCACTTATCATGCATATAATAATAATTTCATTAAAAATCAAATTATAAACTTTATAAGATTTAATCAATTTGCCTAATAAGCTCAAATATTTTACTCAACAATATGAGGATGTGTGTACGCTAGGTTCATACTTTTCCGAACCTTAGAAGACATTCAGTGTTTACGGAGAGTGGAGGACGTACTGACAATCTGGAGTAGACTGACCAGAAATATTAGATCAGGGGAGACTCTGCAGGATCTGATTACTGTAGCAGCATGTTGGTGGTCAATCTGGAAGGGAAGAAATAATACGATTTTTAGAAACCTCTTTGCTGACCCTCTCTTCGTAGTTAGGCATATCAAGGAGTAGGAAAAAGAGTGAAGGGACTTTTGTTGAGCTGGTTAATAAGCTGATCACTTTTGTTGTTTTTTCTCTTTCCTTCTTTTTTTGAGCTTTATCTTATTATTTTTCTTTTCGAGGCCACGTTGTCTCACTATTTATAGCCAAGTTTATTTTCCAAATGAATGAAGCGGGTAGCGTGCTACTTTTTTCTCAAAAAAAATAAAAACAAAAACAAAAAAAAACAATATGAGGATATAACAATCCCTAGGTAGTTAGGTGTTGACTTTACATTCTGTGGACCCAAAAAAAAAAAAGAAAAAAAAAAAAGAAAAAAAACCCTCCATTTGGTCCACTAGTCCACCAAGACCTTCCAACTGGGAATTTGTTGCTTACACCTGGTTCACCATGGACTAAAACTATCTCAAGGATACATATATATCCAAAGTTATAATTCGTGAAAACCTATATGACAATGGACTAATAATAATTTTTATGCACGACTCAAAATCAAATAATTTAAGGATAAATTCCAATCTTTTTTTTATCCTCAGACCATGAGGCGCGTGGCTATTTGGTCATCCAACTTTAGTTTGTAGTAATATTTGATTATAATTTTTTAAATTATTACAATCAAATCATGTAAACTAATTCAGTTGGCTGAATACTGATGTGTTGCTAATATAAAAATAATATAATAATATTATGATTGAAAATACAATAATGATCTAGATAACATATCACGTCTACATCGGTAATACATGAATATTTAATCAATTAAATTAGATTGTGAAATTTAATTACAATGATTAAGAAAGTTCGAGCTAAAATTTATTTTAAATTAAAATTTAAAAATTAAAATATTACCCGTCTCAGAAAATAGAGTTCAGGTTGAAAAAACAAGGTGCAATAATTTGTCAAAGAAAAAGAAAAGAGATGTGTTCTTAGCTGGCGTGGTGGACCCGGTCCATGGAGCAATTCCTATTTCGAAGTTGCAAAGTACATGTGGCTCTACCTCGTACGGTGAGCAAAAGTTTCGTTCGGACGAAAATACCCCTGTCCCGTGGCGCACGAAAAGGGCAAAGGTACACGAATTAAATTCCTCGGAGCGAGCGCATAACAAAAAAAAAAAAAAAAAAAAAACCCTCCCGTGATTCCGCAGAATAAACTACTCTGCGGAACCCGTACGGAGTTCCCAAGATGGCAAAAATTGCACACAACGCCCTGAATATATCGTATTTCTCATTTCACTGCTCTTCACAATTGCATTGGCAAAACTTTTTGTGCATTTTATTTTATTTTTTTTAAAGCAGGCTTAATTAATATTTTCTGAAATTCTATAAATATACTAAATAGATGCGTTTTGTGACTTTTGTCATCTGATGTTAATTTTACTATAAAAAATAATTTATACGTCGAACCAATAATTTTTGAATCTAGTAGAATTGCACTAAAGATATAAATTAAAGATTATTATTAGTTAATTTTTTAATTAAAAAAAAAGCTCATTTTAATAGCTATTATCATTTTTTCAAATAGAAAAAAACTTTCTAACATTAAATTGTTTATTAAAAAAATATTAATATATTTTTTATACGTAATCTTTCTATCAATAAAGGTCACATTAGACGATAGAATAACTCAATTTGACTTTATAATAAAAGTAAAAACATAACAGAATTTTAGCTATCCAACCTAACAGAACTTTGGCTATCCAATCTTTCGAAATTTTAATTTTACTATTCAATCCTTCAATTTATTTAATCTGAGCTAGTCAGCAGCACTTTAATTTCAAAATTTGAATGCATCGTTTATCTTTATAGATTTAGTTAGTATACTTCATACAATTCTCGCAATTATAAATTTATTAAAGTAAGTAATTAACTTAAATTTTAAAGTTAAAGTGTATTTGACTGACTGAAATCAAATAAATTGAAAGGCTGAGTAGTACAATCAGAATTTTGAAAAGTTGATAGCTGATTCAAAATAATTCATAGTTTAAGTAAGTTCTACATATTTTTACTTATAATAAACGGAGACAATATTAAGTTTACTTTCAAAGAATAGGGATTAAAGTTAAAATTTGGAAAAAGTTCCGAGGTCACTACTTAACACATAAAAATGCACAAAAAATACATAAAAATATACATTTTCTCGCTTCATTATTTCTGCAATTTTATTGTCTACGCAACATTAAAATATTCGTAAATATTCTATTATTATCTTCGGTTTTAAATAGTTTATTACTTTTTTTATATTTATATTAGAAAAAACGATATTACGCAAAAACTATATATAGGTTAACATGGCGGAAAAATATATGGGCATTACTGTCCTACTATATAAGATATATAATTCATATTTAAAATTATATTTAAGAATTTTTACATTTTATAAAAAAAATAAATTGCGGAAAAAACTTAGGCGACAATATCAAGAAAATGAGAATTTTTTTTTTCTAGATTTTATTGAGTGGACAAAGTACAAAATATTATACGTATAGGGAGTGTTCTGCAATTTGGCTGAAATTCCCCACTATTAAAAATCCGCCATTCAAGAAGCGAACGGTGGAGATTGAGTATAGGGCAAATTGAACGGTGGATCGAAGGCGTCCGCATGCGGGCATCGCACGTACCGTAGCGGCGTCCGGATTCTGCGATTCTTACCCACTGCGGGTATTGCGGATTCGCTGTACCGCATTTCTCGTGTCCACGTGGACGATTTACAATGGACGGTGTTGATCACTCATTTTCTAGGGACCCACTTAAAAATATTCTCATTTTTCGGAAAAGTCCCAAACTATTTTTTATTTCAAGTTTGACCCATCAAAATCTACATTATATATATATATATATAAATAGATAAGAATTTTGGTTTAATTGACGAAATTTTAGATAAAATAAAAAATATTTTGTACGCATTAAAAATAATAATAATAATAATAATGCACTAATAACAAAAAAATTAGGTTTGAAAAATAAAATGGTTTAAAAATACAATATCAAGACAATAAATTAAATTTAAAATCAAACTTTAATAAGGTATTTATTAAAAAATTATGTTATGCAACACATATAAAAAGTATCTATGGTGTAACTAAACTAGATTGGAAATAAATCAATTGAAAAATAGACTTGGTAATCAATAACCATTTAAATTCAAAATACAAGCTCAGAATTCAATTTAACTTAATATTTAAATTTAAATCTAATTTAATTTGTAAATATTACGTGCATCCCATGTTCACTATAACTGGTTTAAATAAATAAACATCAGTAGTTATAAAATATCATTAAGTTGATAAATATTATTAACTTGGTTAATTATCTAGAGAGGATTTTAATATTACTGTATCATGAAAAAAGATTATCAGCAAAATTAAGTTGCTCATACTGCTGATTATATAATATTTAAAACATTACTTTTGATAGTTAAGATTTTTAAAAATAAATAATTATTTCAAATTATTTTATACGGCATCTAAATTTAAATCCCGTCAGGCTCATAGAATAATTATTATTTTATGTATTTTATACATATATATTAAATTAAGCAATATTCGATTTAGATTCAAATTTATCAAATGATTTCAAATCAAATGGATCGAAATATTCGACAGTAAATTAAAACTTTTAAACATTGGGTACTCGGACACAAACAGTTCATAATTTAGATACATTTTGTATTTTTTTAAAAAAAATATTTTTTTTACTTTTAGTCCTTCACAATGATAATAATAATAATCATAATAATTAACTAATTAGAGGGGTAGATTAGTCATTTGGATTCGCACTAACTTTCATAGTGCGAGCGTGCGGGTGGTTATCATCACACCTTTTCTCCAAACCACACGCTCTGCATTTCTCACCTTTTCACAGCATTAATAAACATTAAAAACGAGGTGGGGGTGAGATTATCGAAACCCCCCCAGCCTATTATTAAAAAAGAGTGTTAATTGCATATGTGTCCGTACAAAACTACAAAATTGCATATTTATCTTATATCCCTTCAAAGTTATATAATTTGTTTTAACTTTCTAAATTATTATAATAAAGCCCCGCAACTTACTTTAGTTGGCTAAATATAACGTATCACTGTAATAAAAATAGTTTGAAATTATAATTATTATTGTGTCATTAATTATAACATTGTTATATCATTTTTGTATTAAAAATGCATTGGTATTTTAGTCATCTAAATTAGATTACGAGACTTGATTACAATAATTTAGAAAATTAAGAATCGAAACAGAAACTATAAGAAATTAAAGTGAAGAACTAAAATGTCACGTGCCTCGTAATTTGTGGACCAAAATTATAATGTTAAAGTCATTTATAATTATATCTATATCGATTAGTTAACTGATTATGCATTATAAATTTTTGTTCTAACAATCGCATCGTTCTAGATGAATTTTAAATTATAAATTCTTAAAAAATATAAAAAAATTTATTCTTTATTAAGGTATAACAATCAAATGATAAAAAATTAATGGCTAAATGACAGTAGTCAATATATAGAGATAAATCTATATATTTAAAACTTTATAGAGATAAATCTGTAATTTCAAAAAATTTATAAAAATATATATTATTATTACGTCATAAATTTTTTTTGTTGACTTTGTGTTAACTTTTAATTATTATTGCCTTGCCTAATTTTATATTTCATTTAGCTTTTAACGGTTACTTATTCTGATTTTACTCTCCTCAAAGTAGTTTAAATTATTTAATTTCATATAATCATTAAATAATTTAATAAAATTTTTAATTTATTTGGCTGAGATTTTTCAATTTAAAAAAAAAAATCAAAAGTTGATAAAACGAGGCCAGTTCAGAATTTCGTATAGTACAGGGGTCTCGATACAATTTAACCCCAGAAAACTGTTTATGTTAACGTGCACCGCAGGAACAATTTAAATAAAGTGCTCTGTCCAGTCCGACCAATGGGTGACTAGTTTAGTGCCACGTGGGAAGTCCACTGTGCCACGTCATCATGAGAACGATGAGTTTGAGGGAACACTGTACCGCGGTTCACACACGAGGTGTGCTCAGGGATGTGTCCGGTCCTTCGGAAGCTTCGAGGCCACGCGTGGGGACAAACGGAGAGCCGTTACGGAGACGTAACGGAGGAGGCTGTCGTAACGGAGTCCACCCCGTCCCCGTTACTATTTTAACGGCGCCAGCAAAAAGAGCGGTTCTACGGCGTACCCAGAAAATACCCTGGGAACGCTCTTCCTATGTTAAATTTCGAGTTTTATTAAAGGCTAAATTACATAAAATTCCCCCTGTCAATACCAATTTTTTTACTTTCCCTCCTGTCATTCAAAAACCTATATTTTGCCCTCTTAAAAAATAAAAAATGTTCACAGGGGGTACGGTGTGACAAAATGATCAAAATACCCTCATCTTCTTCATCTCCTCCTTCCCAATCTTGCTCATCCCGCATCCCGCACCCTCGCCCACGCCTCTCTTGACCCCAACTCCGACTTCGTGCGAGGGCGAGGCGGCGGCCTAGGGCATATGTGTGGGCATGGATGAGAATTTCAGGAATATTTTGGGTATAAAAAATAAGATATAAACGGAACACTGACGCGGGGGGCGAAATGAACATTTTTTTATTTTTTAAGGGGGCAAAGTGTAGGTTTTTGAATGACAGAGGGAAAAGTAAAAAAACGGGTATTGACAGGACGGGTTTCTGTAATTTAGCCTTTATTAAATACGACAAAGACCAAACGAATTTATGAGGAGAGAAAATAGCGCTAACAGAAGATCAGAGCTCACGACAAAAAAAACGGAGCGTAATAAATAAGGTAAGTCAAAAGAATATATACTACAGTTTGAAAAGTAATTAATGTAAAGGCATCGTGAGGCTCGCTGTAGCACTTTGAATTTCGGTGCGTTATATCGAACTTTACTAAATTTGATAAAGTTCGATGGAAGCCGATAATGGCTGGTGTGGAATTGGGTTCCGAAGGTTTCGGAACATTATGGGTGCGAGTGGAAATCCGGAAATCGAAAATTTTTGAAAAAGGGACCAAGTGGAACAAAACTGCTCACGGGGTCCGGACCCTGGAAGCTGGGGTCCGGACAATGAAGTCCGCGGGCAGCTACGGTCCGGACCCGGATGTCACGGTCCGGACCCGAGCTGGTTTCCGAGTTGGGGTGCATACGGGTTCCGGACCCTGATGCCAAGGTCCGGACCCGGCCTGCGCGGTGGACTGTCAACTGTGCGGGGTCCGGACCCCACTTGCAAGGTCCGGACCCGGCTGAGGCAGAATGCCCAGTGAGGGTTATTTTGGTAATTCCACAGAGGAGGGCTATGTATTGAGGGCTGAGACCTCTCTCCTCATTACTTCTTCATTTCCTCTCATTCCCTCTCCCTCTCCCTCACTTTCTCTCTCTAGAGATCTCTCCAAAGTTTGGAGAAGTGTAGGATTTGACCTTGGGAAAAGCTTCTAAGGTGGATTTGGAGCTTCTTGGTGCAAGAAGAAGCTTGGGAGCTAGGGCTTTGAAGTGAGTTCTTGTGATTTAGGGTTTAAACATTGGATTTAATCCTTTAAGATGAGGTTTTTGAAAACCCTAGGCAATCTCAACCACAAATGGTGGAAGATTGGCCATGAAATCTAGGGTTTGGCTTGCATGCATGCAAACCCTAGGTAGATTTGGGGCTTTTGCCATGGGAGGTTCTAAAAATATTTGGACCTTTAGGAATTGCAATTGAGGCATAGAAAATCATGTTAGAATACTTGATTTCAAGTATCGAGTTGGTTTAAGGGTTCGTAATGAGTAACGAACCATTTTCTTATAGAAGCTTGGGTTGAAGCAAGAACTCAAGGTTTGGAGACCTAGGAGCGCAAGAATATAAAAAATTGGAAGCTCTTGAGGTGGGTTTGTGTTTACCGAAGTGATTAGGTCACTTTCATGTCTAGGGTAAATATCTATTTAAAGATAAAATGGTATGTGTTGTGAACCCTAGAACTTGCATGTTGGCAAAGATGAAAATCATGATAGGTAGAGCCATGAGCTCCTATTGCATGTTATATAATTCAAGTATATTTCTATTATCTATACTTGTTACATGGTTGCATGTATGATTGGAACCTAGTGTTATTGAACATAGGTTGGAACATGAGAATGGAACCTAGTGTCATTGACCATAGGTGAGACTTAGTGACTTGAACCTAGGGTCATGAGACTTAGGTTGGCAAGTGTAAAATATGAATAATGGGATGTGCGACGAGGTTGCTATCCCGGGTATGCGACGAGTTCGCTAGCCGTGTCATGTAATGGCGGTGTTGAGATGGGATGTGCGACGAGGTTGCTATCCCGGGTATGCGACGATTTCGCTACCCGTGCCATGAGTTGGCGGTGTTGAGATGGGATGTGCGACGAGGTTGCTATCCCGGGTATGCGATGATTTCGCTACCCGTGCCATGAGTTGGCGGTGTTGAGATGGGATGTGCGACGAGATTTCTATCCCGGGTATGCGACGAGTTCGCTACATGTGCCGTGTGACGGCGGTGTTGAGACGGGATGTGCGACGAGGTTGCTATCCCGGGTATGCGACGAGTTCGCTACCTGTGCCGTGTGATGGCGGTGTTGAGATGGGGTATGCGACGATTTTGCTATCCCGGGTATGCGACGATTTCGCTACCCGAACTCGGAGGTGACAATTTCACTCCTTGGAGGTTGGAACAATTATGGTGAGACGGCGATTCCGAAACCATAAGTTTATGACAAGTAGTTGAACTTGGTCATTGTGAAATATAGGATGAACCTAGGAGAAAATAAAAATGGACATTTTATTTGGTTGCATCCTTTATGTTTATTTACAAGCATGTAAATAATTATCGCATAGTTATTTGTGATCTAACTTATGCATATGGTGTTTCTTTGGACCTGGTGGGAGGGTTAATTAAATGAAAAGATGCGCAGGTCGAGCTTCTCTCTTGGGTGGCCTTACCCACTGGGAACTATGTTTATAGTTCTCACCCCACGTTTTTCAGGTCCTTCCGCGAGTGAGGCGGCGGAGAGAGGTAAGGGTTTGGCTCTATAGATAGCGGCCCTTCCATTTTGGTGATACATAGAGTTGTACCCCTAGTCTTGGACATTGATAGTATAGGAAATTTTCATTGATTATATGCAACTTATATATTCCATAATTTTAGAACATAATGTATGGAATGAAAATAAAAGAAAAAAAAATTTGGGCATGTATAAATGTACAATGTGATGTAATAGAAGTAGAACTTCTTTATGTTGATGCTTTCCTTGTGCAACTCTTGTACTCCATTCCTAGTTGGAACATTGTGGATATGCTTGTGTTGTGACGCCTAGAGCGGGTAGAAGAGACTCTATCCGTTCGGCGGGTCTGGGGCATGCGCCCGTGCGGTTATCCTTTCCACCTAGTTGGTGTTAAAGGCCCGACGGGGCGTGACAGCTCGCTATCCCAAATTGATCTAAAGAGCGCTCCAAACCTGCTTAGAATTCATAATTTATAAGTCCTATAAATAGTTTTAAAAATTTAAAAGTTTGAAGGCAAAAAAATATGACTAAAAGTTTAGAGACTGGTGATGTAATTTAGGATGTATTTGTTATATTAGATAATGATAGTATGCTATTGCTTCATTCTTTTTTTTTGAAAATAAATTTAGTTAGAAATGTGAAACAACTAGACTTCAAACTTGGGATCTCGGATACTAATCATTAAATTATTTACAACTTGTAATTTATAGCGTGTCGAAAGTAGAGTAGAGTGAAGTAGTTTTCGCCTCTTTGGCTATAAATGTTCATTTTCATTGTTTAATTCACTGCAACTTCAGTTTCGGTCAAAATTCAAACTCTTCAAAATATCATAATTGATTTCGATCTATTCTAGACTTAAATCAATTAAGAGAAAAAATAAAATATTAACCATCTCCCGCACTTTCAATTTTTACGTCATTCACTTTCTGCCGAACAAATAACTGAATTAGAAAAACTTCAGTTTTATAGCATTGCAAACAAATCATGAAAAAAAAATATCATTTATCTGAACTCTAATATATCAAAAACCTTCACCTTCGGTGAAATAAACAAATTCTTATTCAGAATGCAATTGAAGCGTCTCCAGAAATTTACCTTACAGTGACGGTCCACGGTGGACCACGGTCCACGCAACAGATTCTCCAATAATAACCCTTCTTTTAACGACCGTTTACTCCGGGAACGGCGCTTCGACGCCGTTGCCGTTAGAGCGCCGTCAAATGTAACGGGACGGAAAGTCAACTCGCCGCCATGGACGGGGCCGGGTGATAAGCCTTAGCAGCCCCATCATCTCTTTTTCATCCCCATCCCATTTTTTTATTTTTTATTTTTATTTATTTTAATTAAGTAATTAAATTATTTATTTATTTATTTATTTTGGCTCTTTTTCTCTTGTCGCCCACCTTTTCACTCCCAACCCCTTTCTCTCTCTCAACTCCATTTAATCCTCCCCGTGAGATCCGTCCCCTTCACACAGAGAGAGAGAGAGAGAGAGAGTATTAGGGTTTGGCTCCGCGAGTTCCTTGCGATCGAGGGAGAGCGATCGAAGAGGGTTTTGGATTCGATTTGGATCGTGGTGATTCGTTCCCCATGATGGGTTTTGGGGGCGGCGAGCTCGTCTAGGGTTTCTGATTCGTGTCCCGAAGGGCTCAGAGGTGAGATCGCGGTTTCTCGTCGTGTTTTGTGGGGATTGTTGTGGTTGATGTGTGATCTGTTGTTGGTCAAGTTTTTCGTGGTTTCTTAAGAGATTTGGATTTTTGAAGTGTTTTTAGTGTGCAATATTTGATCTCGGCGCATTTGGTTGTGGATCTTCGTCATGATCGATCGATTTGTTGATCCGTTGCGGTTTTTTTTTTGTGGTGTTTGCTTAAAATCTTTGTTCCAGAGTTATCTAGATGTTTCAGTGTTCTTCTTCTTTTGGAAGACCCTTAAATCACGTAACTTTTGTTGGTGGTTCAGAGGAATTTTGATGCGTATATCATTTAATCTTTGAGTCCATGTCGTAAAAATCTCTCCTTTGTATAAGCAGCTTTGCCATATGCCTGATGTTCCTATACACGAGCAAGCACGAGTTTTTTTTTTTTTTTGGTGTATAAATTACCCCGCCTATATATACATATATCATTTACCAAATTTGTTGTGTGTATTCCTGATTTCCTTTTCTTTTTGTTAAAAAAATCAGATTTTTTCTTTCTTTTTTTCCTTCTGCAAAGGTGTTCAAATTAAGGATTTTGTTGTTTCAATCTGTAGATGCTTATAGGTGCTGCAAAATATATGATCTAAATCCTTGTCTTGTTGACGAAACCGCGTCTGATGCCACCATAGTTTCATTGTTATGTTTTATCATCTTCCCTTTTCGCATTAGGGGTTACTATCAGTAGAAATACATATTGGACATGTCAACTTTCTCTAACTAATCCATTTACTGCATTGACTTAGATAAAACTTATGAAATAGATTATAAGCTTGGAGTGGTTATAGGTTTCTCCAGTAATATATGGTAATCATAGTAAACATTCCAAGGAATAGTCATATGTCTTATTATATTTTAATCTTGGGATTGCCCTTTTCTATTCAAGTTCATATTTATTTTTTATGAAGCTGGGTCAAACTTTAGACCATCATTTGCTAATTGCTTCTATGACTTTAGTTTTGCGAGGACTTATTTTTATTTTCTACATCTCTCTTTGGTTGCAGGGATGTGTTTTCCCCACATTTGACATAGTATGTAAACATTTTCGAGCTGCGAAGCATCTTAAGTCCTTAACAAGGTATTGATCTACCTATTGGTATTTTATTCTATGAAACTTGTTTTACTTTATTAAATATGTATTTTACTTTCTGTGTTGTAATACAGCCTTATTGAAGACGTTTCGGCGTAAATGTCGTTTCGAAGTATAGCTCGGGATGTTAGAGATGGCTTTGGGAGTATATCAAGGCGGAGCTTTGAGGTCACCATTGCTGGGCTTGCTAGCCTAACAGGTCATCATAGAGGAAAGGCTCAGAGTAGTGTGCATGAGCTGCATGACCCAACTCCAGTTGTTCAGCATAGTCGGTGGGCTAGCCTTCCTCCCGAATTGCTTCGTGACGTGATTAAGAGATTGGAGGCGAGTGAGAGTAATTGGCCTTCTCGCAAGAATGTTGTTGCCTGCGCGGCTGTTTGTAGGTCCTGGAGGGAAATGTGTAAAGAGATTGTTAAGAACCCAGAGTTTTGCGGGAAGCTCACCTTTCCTATCTCCCTTAAACAGGTAAAGTTATTCATTCTCTGTTTGAAAAAGTAGCCCTGAATCAATCCCAGTCGGATTTCGAATGACCCAAATTTCTCGAAGATCTGAGCCATCTGTCAAGTTCTGCTGTTTCCGCCCAAATCTGATCCTCCCGGATAAGCTGTGTCCCGACATGCCTGTTTGGGCTGGCTTTGGAAGCAGCTTTTGTTGTCTTGAGTCTCTCGACTCTAAAAAGCAATAACTATTGCTGTATTGCATATGACAAATAGGCAAATGGGTCTGGAGCTTTTTCTGCGGCTGGAAGCCGAAAGGAGATTCTCAGCCCAAAATGGCGAAGCTTTAGTCTGAGGCTTCTGCTTTTGCTGCGCGGTAAATGGAAGGAGTATTACTGCCTTTTCTAACGACTTTCTGTCGCTATTACGCTCCAGGTGGCCAAATAGGCCAATAGTTTATACCTATATTACAGCTTTTATGTGCAAGATGGACAGAGTATATTCTTACTCGATCGTTTTGTTGTTATATGGGAATGTTATTAACCTACATACTGCTTTTACAGCCTGGGTCTCGAGATGCGCCTATTCAATGTTTCATTAAGAGGGACAAATCAAAATGGACTTACCATCTCTACTTGTGCCTTAGCTCTGGTAAGTTTCGCATTTATCTCGGCCGCCTTGTGATGGCAATGACGTTCTTCTTTTCTTTTCTTTTTTTTGAACTTTCCTGTGGTCTGTGCTGAAACCTTTCCTGTTTGATATATATTTCATGCTTTGGTCATGTCTAATTTCTGCTTGTCTTATTATTACTTTCAGACAACTATGCTTCCCTTGTAAGACGAAGATATCCGACTATCTAAACTATCATCTTAGAATTCTGGTTATGAAACAAAACCATTTTACGGCATCATGTATACATATATGTAGGGCATTATCAAATTTCTTTACTTTATTAGGAAGGATTGTGCGCATTTTAATCCTAGATGTTGACTTTTTTTTGTGGTATTTTTTTTGAAAGATGTAGATTTCTTATTTAATGCTCGTCTTCTGTGGACCGAGTAGAGACATAAATAAATATGCAAATGAAGAAATATATTCTTGTTTGCAGACTGCAAACCTGAACTGAGATCCCTCAATCTACATATTTTATAAAATTTGTGAACAAAGTATACCTAATTTGAGGTTTCCTAAACTAAATTCGGAAGTTGAACATACTCCTTGTACTGACCAATTAAAAGTCAATTTCTGGGTAGTTTGTTCTTGAGGTAGGAGATCTGTAGAACCAATATTTAACTGTTTTTAGACATTTTTAATAGTTCAGATAATATTTGTTGGGGTGGATCATCAGTATAAAGAAAACATAATATTGACTTTGAATACAAAGCATTGGAATCTAATACTTGTACAAGTATTGTAGCTTCTTTCTCTAGTGATGTAGATTTGAACAGGAAGCATTAGAACCCAATACGTGTACAGCAATTCTAGCTTGTCTGTCTACCGATATGCAGATAAAGTTTGTTTTTCGTCTTTTAAGTATGCATCTAATTCTATAAAGGAAGCTTGGTGTTATTTTTCTTATCTATGCTTGCCGTTGCAAAATAAATGAATGCATAAAACATTACTTTTCCTGCCTGCCAAGTGCCAACTTTCTCTTTCCTGGCATATACTTTCTCTATCATCTTTTTGAAGAACTAAAGTGCATTAATGTTATTTTATCTGACTATCAAGATGGTCGCTTGCAATATGAGCTCGCAGATCCATGTTTGTGTAATTAACTAACTACGTATTCTCTTTGCCGTGTAGCTGTGCTAGATGAAAATGGGAAGTTCCTCCTATCGGCTAAAAGATATCGCAAGGCAACTCGCACCGAGTACGTAATTTCCATGGATTCAGGCAGTGTCTCGCGATCAAGCAACAAGTACATTGGAAAATTGAGGTAATATATAGTAAGGGGTTTTCTCATATATATTCCAGCGAAATCATCTAATTACATATATATCTTTTGAAAGAGTAGTTTCTAACAAAACAAAGTTGCTCGTAGTTCCCCAACTCTAGACAATAGTTGTTGGGAGTATCCAATACCAATAAATGTGGAGTCGATTTATTACAAAATGAACTCAAAATCTCAATATATCTGTGTAAGCAAATCTTTTCTCTCTTCCCATACGCTGCAGGTCAAATTTCATTGGGACGAAGTTCATAATTTATGACACTCAGCCCCCATACAATGGGGGGGCTGCCGCCCTTTGCCCGCCGGCCGGCCGCACGAGCCGCCGCTTCACCTCCAAGAAAGTGTCCCCCAAGGTCCCTACCGGCAGCTACAACATTGCCCAGGTGACCTACGAGCTGAACGTGCTTGGCACGCGGGGCCCGAGGCGGATGCACTGCATCATGTACTCCATCCCGGCCTCCGCCCTAGACCCGGGGGGCTCGGTCCCTGCCCCCCCTGCCGACGATCTCGGCCCGCGCCTCCTCGAGGAGTCCTTCCGCTCCACCGTCTCCTTCTCCAGGTCCTCCCTCGCCGACCATTCCGGCGACTATTTTACGAGCGCGCGGTTCTCCGACATCGCCGGAGGGGAGAGAGACGACGACGGATTGGACGGACTGGTAAAGGAGCGGCCGCTTGTCCTCCGCAACAAGGCCCCGCGGTGGCACGAGCAGCTGCAGTGCTGGTGCCTCAACTTCCGAGGCCGCGTAACCGTCGCGTCGGTAAAGAACTTCCAGCTGATCGCGGCCGCCCAGCCGACGCCAGGGGCCCCCGCCCCCTCTCACCCCACTCCAGCCCCCGCGCCGTCGAACGACCACGACAAGATCATCCTGCAGTTCGGCAAGGTCGGGAAGGACATGTTCACGATGGACTACCGGTACCCGCTATCAGCATTCCAGGCATTCGCGATCTGCCTGAGCAGTTTCGACACCAAGTTGGCTTGTGAGTAGAAGAACAATGGATTTAAAAAAAAGAAAAATAAAAAAAAAGTGATTTTTAAGAAATAGGGTTGTTTCGCCGGAGATCGATGTATGTTTGGCGTATGTTGTTGTACATTTCGAAATCAATCTTAGCGGTCGGTGTGCGTGATCTTGTGTTGTAAGCCGGAACTGGGAACTGTGGGGCATTTTATTTTAATCTCTCTCTCTCTCTCTATCTCTCTATCTCTCTATTGTTTTGGTCAGGTGGTAATATACCATCATTCTGTATTTCTGTGTCTTACACGACGGCATCTTCTGTTCTCAGTCCATTTTTCTGATCTTTCGTTTCCAGTTTTGTTCGTGCGCCAGTGTTCACTAGCATTCCCTTTTAGACACGGATGCTACAGTACAATTTTGGCATCTGCTGGTACATGATCATCATGATCGGAATCAGCTGAAAAGTGTGATGATGGATGACTTTTCTGGTGCGGTACTGTTTTGGCCTGTGGGCTGCTCAGATGCGTTGGCAAAATTTATTTTTAGGAATCCAAAATATTTCCCATGCTTTTATGTGCTAGTTTGATTTAGATTGTCTTTTTATTTTTATTTTTTTTTGGTCGATTTCGTCTCCTCTGAGGTCCGTGTTGCTTCACTCCTATAGCTTAGTTCATATTTTCAATGAATGAAGCGGGTAGCATGTTACTTTTTTTTCAAAAAAAAAAAAAATTTTTAGGAATCCAAAATATTTCCCATGCCTTTATGTTCTGGCACATTTATGTTGTTTAATGGTTAAAATATAGAATTTTTTTTGTAAATATTTGTCTTTTGGTTATTTCCTTCTGACTAGAAAATAAATTTATATTTTGTTTTTTAAAATTTTAGATATATTTTTAAGGGGTTTATGGCTTTAGCGGAAACAATGGAGTGATCAAACTGTTTTTATTTGTCCTAAAGAGAAAAAAAAAAAATAACTTTTTTACATTTTGGGTTATTTTGTACAAAAATAGAATTTAAGAATAGAGAGGATGGCGAGGGGCTAAAAGCAGTAACTTGAAAATTTTGAGGGGATAGATTTTTGAAAGTTTGGAAAAAAAATACAAAAACAATATTTACAGAGAAGTTTTTTGTATTTTTCGAAGGTTTGTAGCGGATTTTATTGTTGCGGTATAATGCAGGGCATGAATATTATGTCTTATTTGTTATCGTATTTTTTTTAAATTTTTTTTAATAGAATTTCTATATAAGAAATTTGTAGTAGCGAATGGTGAATTACTTATAACTTTTATATGTAGAGTATTTATGTGGCCACAAAAAAAAATAGAAATATATATTTTTTCTTTTTTCGAAAAGTTATTATTTATTGTTTGGTAAGGGTGTATTACAAACTAAATAACTATGAAAAATAAGAGAAAAGTCCCTAAATTATATAGAATACTCGAGAAAACGAGTATAAACTTCAATTTTTTTCCGCCGTGTAGCTCATTTTTATTATGTCGTTCTGTGATTCAAAAAGCCATATTTACTATTCTTTAATTTTATCTCTATGTTTTTTTTAAAAAAATTTGCTGTAAAATAGAGTAGCAAAGTAAAATTTTTATTTTATAATTATAGAATAGTTAAGAATATAAAATAATTGAATATAATTTTTTGAAACACATGATGACAGAGTGAAAATGAGTTAAACTATAAAATAATTAAATATAATTTTTATCAAATAGTTTAACCGGCTCCTCTTCTCGAGATAAGTTACTAATTCAATTTTTATTGCTTATTTCTACATATAATTTTGTATAACTTCAAACACAGAGAAATCTTTTTTTTTTTCCTTGTAGTTTTGATAAAAGCATTAGGATTGACAAATACAGTAAATATAATTTTATTTTTTATTTTTTTCTATGTTAGAATATAAAAAATAATTCTTTATACTTTAAATTTTTACAAAATTGTATATAATATATGTGACCAAAATAGTTGTGTAAATAATAAACCGATAGGAAGAGAGACCAATTAAACTATTTGATAAAATTTAAAAATATCTAATAATCAAAATTAATAGTATAGTAGCCTCTTTGATCTCTTTGATCTCTCACTTCAAAAACCCACAAAATAAACTTGGATATATTTTTCCCTATTTAAAATCTTGTTATTCTAATGATTTAAAAATCAGGTCGAACTGGTCAGTTCGTTCGATCTAATCGTGACCTAGACAATAAAGCGGTTCCGTCCAACTCTTTGAATCATATAATTCAAAAAACAGTTTTGAACCATTTGAATCGATGGTTTAACCATTGAACCAATAAATCGGTCTGATTTTAATCAAACCAGTTGAATTTTTTTATCAAGTCGTATTAAAATTTAATAGTTTAAAATCAATTCACCTAATTTTTGTTTTGATCAGCACATATTAGTTTTATAAAAAGTAAAATTTAAAAATTTATATCTGTTTAATTTGATCTAAAAATCAGTATTTTATAACTAAATATCATATATATTTATATAATAAAATTAAGGCTAAATTACAAAAAAAATCCCTGTAAAAACCTAATTTTTCACTTTCCCCCCTGTCATTCAAAAACCTACATTTTGCCCCCCTGTAAAATAAAAAATATGCACTTTGCCCCCCGCCGTCAGTGTTCCGTTAGGACTCAGTTTATATTTTATTATTATATTTTTTATACCGAAAATACCCCTGAGACCCTCTCCCAGAAGCTTCTTCTCCTTCCTCACCGGCGCCGCCCGCCGCGTCACCGCCGCCGTGCCGTCCTCATCTACCGCCTCGCCGTCGCTCACCACTCCGTCCGATTCCACGCACGCCCTCGCTCTCCTCCGCTGCCTCTCGCTCGCCTTTGCCCAACTCTCCCTCTCTACCTGCCCCAATCTACTCCCCACATCGTTAAAATGGATGGACAAAGAAGATATAGTAGGATCGAGGAAGCAGCTGGAGAGACGGAGTTAGATTTGGGGTCGAGGGAAGCGCAAATAATGAAGGAGAAAGACTGTGGTGGGCAGATCTGGAAAGAAGATTAATAGGGCTAGGGGTATTTTGGTCATTTTGTCATCAAAGTTAACACCGTATCCCCTGTGTACATTTTTTATTTTACAGGGAGGTAAAATATAGGTTTTTGAATGACAGGGGGGAAAGTGAAAAATCGAATTTTGATAGAAGAGTTTTCTGTAATTTAGCCTAAAATTAAAAATAATAATTAAATATTTATGACGTATATTTTTGAGTTGCTATTTATCCGGTTTTTAAAGCATTCGCTATTTCTCACACATAATGGCACTTTAGATATTTGATGAAAAACGAGGTTCTTTTGTTAAAGAACCGTAGCCTCTTCAAATAGAGCACTTTTTTCGCCCTAACCCTAACCCTAACCCTAACCCGCCGCATCCCCATTCAATCGTTCTCTACCCTTCCACATTCCACAATACGATAAATCCGACCTAATTTTTTAGTTTTTGTGCATTCTCTTTTTATTTTTGCATCTAATTTTCCAATTTATATTTCTATTTTTTATTTGGGGGCGTGATTATGAATATTTTGCACTTAGATCGGTGGTGTAGTTGATTACAATTTGTTTTTCTTAAGCAATTTTATCTTGTTGATCTCTGAAATTGTTTACCCCTTTCATGTTTGTGATCTATTTGTAGAATATATTTAGCTCGTAAAACATTGCCCAATGATGGAAACTCTAATTATTTGGAGTGGCTTTTGTGGTATTTTTCTTGTTGAGCATTGAAGCATTATGTGAAATTTTCACCATCTCTCTCTTTTTCCCCCCTCACTATCATCATCATCATCATCATCATCTTCTTCTTCATCTTCATCTTCTTTAGCAGCAGCAGCAGCAGCAGCAGCAGAAGCAGAATCAATTTTGTAAGAATTGATTAATGGCATAATTCAGTGCTCAATTAGAAAATTTATTGCTCGAGCCATCGATGAAAATCAAGTAGCTATGAGATCTGATGGCTTTACTATTCAAGCTCTATTGATGTTCAGATAAATAAATTTTAGTCCATTTTGTAGCATTTCTATAATTTTAACAATAAATTTTCTATTTTTGGGACCTGTTTGTTTGCCCGTAACTAATTTTCATGTTGAAAATCATTTTTCTGCTACTGTTTGTTTGATGGAAAGTCAATAGCTTTGGAACTGTAGTTATCCTAGTATTTTTGTTTTTATTATCGAAAATTTCCACACTCAGAAAAAAAAAAGTTACAGTTGGTAATTTATTATTTTTTAATCTCTTTCTCTCACGTAACTGACTTCGTCATTATCTCTGCAATAGTGAAGTTACGGGCGAATTTATTTTACGTCGAAGCAAACAAAGGAAGTGGACATTTACGGTAGAAAATAACTTCACGCTCGTTCACAATCGGTGAAACAAACATGCCCTTATGGCTTATAGTTTACTAACGGGTAGTTCAAAGTGTGACACTTTGCTACGCTTTGGTTTTCGTTTTAATTTTCCGTAGTAAGAAGGGTAGGAAATCGCTACATTTTGTGAACCACAATGTATAAGATGTGACACTTTATCATTTATGATTAAACGTGCTTCGCCTTGTTTCCCTCTGTTTATTATATGCTTGTGTTATTGCTCGATATTAGATACCATTTTATGATCCATCAACGAATATATATTGCTATGAGATCTAAATGCATGTATCATATCTCTTAATGCCATTACGTACAGAAGAAATTGCTTTTTTCCTTTGCCCTTTTTTTGAGTGTTTTATATGAGTTTATAGCCATTATTTTCGATATTAGGGTTGGTTATGTTTCCTTAAAATTTTATTCTGCTCAATGTGCACACTCTGCCGAATCCTTTGCAATGCCCAATGATGGAAAACTCATAATATAGAGTGACTGCATAGTTTTTCTCTATGAGCATTGAAGCATAACAATATCTCCACCATTCATCCATTCTCCTCTTCTTCCTCCTCCTTTTTCACCACCTCCTCCTCCTCCGCCGCCGCCGCCACCGCCGCCGCCGCCACCATCACCGTCTCCTCACAAATGTGCCAATGCTCATTTTGAAAAGCTATTGCCCAAGTCTCGATGAAAGTTTAAAAGCTATGAGATCTGAGGGCTTTTATTTCTGAGACTTTATAGGTTGAATTGTTGTCGCAAGCTTGTAATGGTTTGGTAATGCTTATTCTGCGCAATTTCATCCTCCTGCATCGCTATAATCCGTTAACTACTCTCTTATGAAGTTAAAACATCAATGCTTACGTGTTTTTTGCTATTGCTTTGGTCGAAGAAGTGGTCTCTATAACATTGTTAGTTTATGCATGCTGTTCTTGTTACTGAGTCTAAATGCTGCTTATATTTATTTCGTTACTCTTTTTTCGCTATTTCTTTTGTTTTGCCATATTTTACTCTCTTTGTTACTATGTCTGCTCATCCTTTGATGCCAAAGAAGCGAATGAATTTGTACCTAGCTGCATATCTCTTTGTTCTTTCTTTTGTCCCTCTGGTGGCTTGATGAGTGCTACCAACTTAAATAGTTCGATTTATATGATAAATGAAAAGCTGCCATTGCTTTGGATATTCGGGGTTTGATATCATAATTTTTTGCTGGATTATGATTTCTATATAAGTTTATTCAGTTCAATTTGCACTTTCCAGAAGCATGTGCAATGCCCAATGATGGAAAACTATATACTCTGGAGTGGCCGCGTGGTTTTTCTCTTTGAGCATTTATGCATCCACTCCTACACTTTATGCCACCAACTTCTTCCTCCTCCACAACCTCCACCACCACCACCACCACCACCTCATATTTGTATTAATGCTCATTTTGAAAAACTACTGCTTAAGCCACGGTGAATATCTGAAAGCTATGAGATCTGAGGGCTTTATTTTTTTTCTAAGACTTCATGTAGCTACGTCCATTGGCCTGTTTGTTTGCCCGTAAGTGATTTTCAGGTTGAAAATGGTTGTTAGTTCATGTGAAATATTTTTTCCGCCATTGTTTATTTGATAGGTAGGAAGTCAGTGCCTTTGGAACTGTAATTATCCCACTTTTTACTTTTACTGAAAATTTTCACACTAACACATAAGAGGATGAAAAGAAGTTACAGCAGTTAGTTTTTATTATTTTTTCCTATCCCTTTCTCTACCGTAATTGACTTCGGCACCACCCGGGGCAAAGTCCGTTATGGCATTTTGGGGAAGTGGAGTTACAGGTTGATTTAATTTACAGTGAACCAAACAATATAAGTGGGCATTTACAGTCGTAAATAACTTTACCTCCTTCCAATTTCGGTGAAAACAAACATGCCCCATATGACTGCTTTTTACGGTTCAGCTACGCTTGTACTTCACAGATACTTCTGAGTGTCAATATTATTTCTCATCATGTGTGTCTACAGTAATGGTTAAAAGCTGTCTTTTGATCCATATTTGTGACAGCTCAACTCGCGGAAATAATTTGCGTAGATCAAAACTAATAGAACAGACCTTTGATTTAGGCGATATAACAATGATCTTGGATCAGTAACTGCAACATATTTGGCATTAATTACATGACGAAACGTTATTTGTATTTTTGGAGTATTTGAAACATTTCTGAGAACTGCTTTTTCTGTGACTTGATCTTCAACTTTTTGTAATTTGAAGATGTAGGGACAGTAGTTGCAGGTTGCCATGTTGCCATTTTTGTTTAATTTATTGCTGCAATTTCCAGCTGTAGCTTAAGATCAACTTATGCATGATTCTTGCTGTGATACTTATGGTTTCTTTGTGTTGTTGATGAAATCGGTGCGGCGAGTGAGAGTGTAATGCGGTTAGCATCTGCGGTGGTTCTGCCACCGCATACCCGACCATTTCGACTACAATGCAAACCCAAATGGTAGCCTTAAATGATTGTGAATTGAGAATAATAATCTTTGTGGTTTTGTTTCTGTTTTTTTCTCAGTGTGTTTTATATCATGTCAATCTTGTGTGTTATCAATTGCTTTGATCTGCTGTTGTAAGAAGCAGATTTTGTTTGTTGGTTTGACATCAGATCATCAAATGCGACAGCAGTTTATATGTAATAAAACCCATTTGAGCTTCTCTCTCTTTCGCATTTGGATGTATCAATATCTTGTTTATTTATTTAGTTAGTTATTTATTTTTTGGGATAACTTCAAATACCATCCATGTTGTTTCGTGCTTTTTTATTTTAATGCCCTGTGGTTTAAAACGTATCACTTTAGTACCCTGTGGTTTGGTTTTTTTATTATTATTATCTTTTCGTTAATTTTTTCGTTAAATTATATAGAAAAAATTTTAAATATCTCATTTATGGTTTATCGAATATTCACTTTACTATCTTGTAGTTTTAACTTTCTCATTAATTTAACGAAAAAATTAACGAAAAGATAATAAAAAGAAAATAGTCAAATCACATGGTACTAAAATGATACGTTTTAAACCACAGGACATTAAAGTGAGAAAGCACGAAACCACATGGGTGGTATTTGAAGTTATCTCTTATTTTTGTTTACGCAATCCTTAGCTTGTTTTCTGGCAATTAGATTAATGAGTTCATATTTAGAAATCTTCTTTAAAGTTGAATTACATATAAGGTGTTTGACAATTGTGAATATTTGAAGCCTTTTTTTTAGTAGTGAAAAATAAAAGTATAATTTGAAGGTCTAAAAGTAAAAGCTTCTAATTTTTTAGGCTTTTTTGCATAAAAAATTCACTAGTTTTGGGCTTTTGCAAAATTGGATCGTTATTTCGATTTTGCAGATTCAGTCCGGATTTTCAGCAAACTGATCAAAATATCCTTCTTATTTTTTCTCTCTTTTTTTTTTCTCTCTCCTCTTTTTTTTTTTGTCGCTTTTTTTTTTTTTCTCTCCGAACGGCGGAGGCGGAGACGGAAACGGCCCACCTCGCCTCTGCCCCTCACGCCCTCGCCCTCGCACGCGCGCCCTCGCCGTCGAGGTCGCGCCGCGCCGTGACTCTTTTTTTTTTTTTTTTTTACCTCTCCGACCCTCCTTCACCCGCCGTTCCCACCGCCGCAGCCGGCGACGAAGAAGTGTTTTTTGGGGCTGAGAAGCACGCCGGCGAGGGAGGGAAAAAAAATAGTTACATTCCGACGAAGGCGGTGGGTCGTGACCAAAAAAATTTGTAAAGAGAAAAAATAAAAAAATAAAAAAAAAAAATATTTTTTTCTACAGGAAAGATCAAAAATCATAGAAGAAGAAAGAAAAAAGATAAAATTGCACTGTTAAAATAATGTTGCACTATTTTAAAAAAAATTTATACTGTTTTAAATAACTTTGAGACAGAAATTACACTCTTTGAGATGAAAATTACACTTTTTATACTAAAATTACACTCTTTGATTGAAAATTATACTTTTTAGACTAAAATTACACTCTTTGGATGAAAATTACACCATTTCTTTTTTTCTTCTTCTTCATCGTTGCACCATTTTTTCTCGTTGCACTATTTTTTGCACTCTTTCTTCCCAACCAAACTCGATCCGGTCACCTCCCTCTCCGGGCCGCGCGGCGCGGGGCGGATCTCGAGGAAGCACTCGGAATCCTGGGGGAGGCGGGGAGGAGGAGCACGACGACGAGGAGGAGGCGGGGAGGAGCGCCAGGGGGTTCAGGGAGCGCCCCCTGCGCCCACCTGGGGGCGCGGGCGCGGGGCGCGGGGGGCGGGCCCTCAGCCCCCGCCCGGGCCCGGGCCCCCGCCGGCCCCCCCGGGCCCCCAGGGGGCGCAGGGGGCGCGTCCCCTGCGCCCCGCCGGGGCGGGCGCAGGGAGGGGGGCGCAGGGGACGCGCCCCCTGGGCGCCCCCCGTGCCCCTGCACCCGCGCTCGCTTGCGCGCCCGCGCCCGTCGTCGTCCTCGTCCTCCTCCTCCTCATGTGAGGCTTTTTTCTCGTCGTCGTCGTGCTCCTCCTCCCCGCCTCCCCCCGGATTCCGAGTGCTTTCTCGAGATTCGCCCTGCGCCGCGCTGCCCGGAGAGGGAGGTGACCGGATCGAGTTTGGTTGGGGAGAAAGAGTGCAAAGAAATAGTGCAACGAGGAGAAATGGTGCAACGAGGAAGAAGAAGAGAAAAAAAAAGTGTAAATTTTTCTAAATAGTGCAACGTTGGCCTAAAGAGTGCAACTCTCTTTCCAAAGAGTGTAATTTCTGTCTCAAATAGTGCAACTTTCATTTAAAACAGTGCAATTTTTTTTTAAAACGGTGCAATTTTATTTTAACAGTGTAATTTCTTCTTTTTTTTCTTTTTGTATGATTTTTAGTCTTTCCTGTAGGAAAAAATATTATTTTTATTTTTATTTTTTATTTTTTTTCTCTCTATAATTTTTTTTTTCACGATCCATCCCTCGCCGGAGTGAAACTATATTTTTTTCCCCTCTCTCGCCGGCGTCCTTCTCGGCCCCAAGAAGCACTTCTTTTTCGTCGCCGGCGACGGCGGTGGGGATGGCGGGTGGAGGAGGATCGGAGAGGAAAAAAAAAAATCGCAGCGCGGTGCGGCCTCGACGGGGTCGAAGGCGAGGAGGGCAGGGGTGCGCGGGCGAGGGCGAGGGCGAGGGCATGAGGGGCAGAGGCGAGGCGGGCCATTTCCGCCTCCGCCTCCTTCTTCGGAGAGGAAAAAAAAAGAGCGATAAAAAAAAGAGGAGAGAGAAAAAAAGAGGAGAGAGAAAAAAAAAGAGGAGAGAGAAAAAGTAATAAGGGTATTTTGGTCAGTTTACTGAAAATTCGGACCGAATCTGTAAAATCGAAAAAAGCGACCCAATTTTGCAAAAGCCCAAAACTAGTGGATTTTTTATACAAATTGGCCAATTTTTGAACTACTAATTCTACTATTGGGGAATGTTGAAAATTATATAATTTATTTGAGGCTAAATTATAAATTTTTTTATTTATAAATATTCGTTTTTTTATTTTTTTTCCTAACTTTCAAAATTTTATATTTTACCCTTCAACATTTCAAGTTATTGTATTTAGCCTCCTTCCATTAGGGTTCTATTATTATTTCGTCTCTTTCTTATAATTTATATTTAAAATGCTCTTCTAAATAACATATATATATTAAAAAATTATTTTTTCTTATAAAATAAATAAGGGTAATTTGGTTATTTTGTCCTCTCCATTTATGTCGTATTTTTTTAAAAATATTTTTAAAATGTTAAGAAGTTAAAATGTAGATTTTTAAAAGTCAGGGAGGAAAGTAAACAGGAGAGTTTTCTATAATTTAGCTTTTATTTTATTTGCATTTTCCGCGTTAATCAAAATATACCCCTATCCAAAATAAATTTTACATCTTAGTTATCGAAAGCTTCATATCACAAATTTGGTTTTTTAACATTAAAATCTCAAAAGAATTTTTTAAATTCTTAGATGGGCAGAAGATTTACACTAACTAAGGAGGTAAACTGTTAATATATTTTTTGGGGGATTTGTTTTTTTTTTTTTGTGTAATAGAGTTATAGACGTGCTATGTAGCAATTAGGATATGTTACCCAACAAAATCTATTTTGCCATGTAAGATGCTTAAAGATCTAATAAAAAGAAATTTAACAATTTTATACTTTGATGGTGTTAAAGGAATATTGTTTTTGTACTTTATGTAATATAACTTATTTTGCCAATGTTTACAATTTTTTCAAAGTCACCAATTCAATCTCTGATTTTAAAAAAAGTTAAAATACAAAAAAAAAAATTCTTATCAATATTTGTTTTTTCATGTTTATTCTTTGACTTTAAATATTTATATTTTAGAGAATTAGAGTGCTAATAGAGAGGACGAAATGACCAGGCGAAATGAATAATTTATCTTTATTTATTTTATAAAAAATATTATATATATATATATTAATTATTTTTAAGAGTATTTTTAATAAAAATTATAAGAAACGGACGCAATAATGACAGAATCATGACGGGTAGGGATTAAATGCATCAACTTAAAATTTCGAGTAATATAAATTTCTTTTTAAAAATAAAAAAATAAAAAAATATTTATAGAAGAGCAATGCTACATATACACCCCGATTGGATTGTATATCCTACATCATATTCATCCAATAGGCGGGATGTTTTTACTAGTCACTTGATGTGACTAGTAATTCGCTCCCACCAATTGGATATGGCTCTCTACAAAGGTACCAAATAACAAATATATTTCGACAAAACTTGATTTACCTCTCCAAAAGTCGTCTCGTGTGCGAATATATTCTTTTACAGGGACCTATGTGAAATTAACCCTTATAATTTTCATCATTTTAGCCAAAAAGAAAGAGAGAGAGAGAGAGAGAGAGAGAGAGAGAGAGAATGGCGCCGATGGTGGAAGCGAAGAGCCTTCGCAAGGCGCTCATTCCCGCTTCCCTCCTCCCCGACCCTTCTCCCGCGCACCTCCAACCCACTCGCCTCGCCCTCCACGTACCATCCCTAACCCTAACCCTAACCCTAAGCCCTAAACCCTCCTCCTCTTCCTTCCCCCCTCTCTCATGGTCTCTCTTCCTCCTCCTCCTCCTTCAGGTCAACGACGGCGCCTCTTCCTGCTCCGCCTACGTCGCCTCCGGCTGCCGCGTCTACAAGATCGAGGTCAGCGTCTGTTTCGCTTGTTGTTGTCGATCTTGATTTTAGCGCTGGAGCAATGTTTTGATTCAATTACTGCTCTGAAATGCGGAAACAACCCTAATGATGATCCCGATAAGTGTTTCTTAACATTGTTTTTACTATTTCACTTTCAAGTTGAGGGGTGCGAAATGGTGATCGCATCATGTTTAGGGATTTTATCTGCATTTGTTAGTCTCTTTCGTCGTCAACTGGTAAGTTTTAGATGCGGATTAGTTCGTTGGGCAATTCGTTAATAGAGTAATGGGAATGTGACTAATGTATTCGACCAAATTTATCAGGGGTTAGATAGGCATTTTCTGATCCAGTAAGTATACGAATCAGCTTATGCATCTTCTTGGATGCTGTATAGTGTTGAGTCCTCTATGTTTAGAAGTTAATTTTTCTCGTTAGATATATTATTGGGTGTTGGTTTAAAATTAGGAAAAAAAAAAGATCGGAAAATATATTACTCTGAGACATCTACGAAAGCCTTGTTTGAACCGGCTAACTGTCCGAATCAGAGCTTTCTCGAAAACGCAGTTTTTTGCGGCTGTGTCTGAAACCGCACGCCCAACTGCAAAATCCAAACAGGCGGATTGCTCAGCCAAACACCTACTGAGATTGAAAAGTCGATTGTCGCACGACTACTTTGTGTCTTAAAAGAGTCATTAGGATAGGTATCATAGGGAGAAAATTTCTGATTACTGTACAAAAAGCTGATTGCTCCTTAGGAGTTAAATGTAGAAGTGGGATATGATGTGATACTTGACATTTTGCAGTGCGCTACCGAAGGAATGTATGTACTTAGTGAACTGATGGTGCTTAACTAAGTGTAATCTTCCTTTGCGTGCATCATAGATCTCTATGGAAGATTCGACGGTTTCTAAAGGGAAGGAGAGTCTCTTGATTCCTGTTCATGCGCAGGTATGTGTTCCGTATCTTTCTTTACCAAATACAGATGTTGGAGAGGGAACTTCTGTTTTTGTCTGTTAAAGAAAAGCCTGGGTTGTTATTTCTTTGTTTCATTGTTGTTATTTACTTTGTGTGATTCATTCACTTTATGAAGGTCATAAACTCATCAGTTCTAGATCGATGTCCCCATCGATCTGAGATTCAAAGTGTAGTTCTTGCAGAAGGGGATGGTAAGTTCTTCTCGCTCCTCTTGATATGTCATTGTTATTATAATTTTTTTAACTATGTTTATCAAGTTTGTTTCCTGCTCATTCTTAGTTTCATGCTCTAGATGCTATCACCAATAATGTTAAATATAATAATTTGTATGCACGGATACTGCATCATTGTCCTGTCTTGCTTTTGTCTTAGGCCCATCCTACCGGCATCTCCACTTTAACTATTTTCATAATCTCTCTCTCTCTCTCTCTCTCCCTCTGTTTTTGTGTCGCATTGTGCTTTCATTTGTGGCTAATTGTATTTATTAATTGACAAAATAATGTGATCCTTTTCTGGCATTAGGCTTCATGGCATGTGGACTTTTGTTGTCCAATTAATTCCTTAATAAGGTTTTGATCTCAATATGCTTACTTATTTCTTTTTCTTATGTCAAAGTCATATACACCTTTAGAATATATTACAAAAGAAGAAGAAAAAGACGAAATGACAAATTAAAAGGGATTCATCCAGAATCTCTCTTTGTTCGTATAGAAGATTATGATCATTTGAGACTTTTAGTGGAATCACGATTTCCCATGCACAGCATTGCACTGGACTTGTAATTATTTCAGCCGTATGCTTTCTTTTCAACATTGTATAAAATTGGGACTTGTACTTAAGATCTTTTGCTCTTATGTTTTATTTACTAGTATTTCATGTATTTTACTTTGTGCTTTTCACTTCGCTCTAAATTACAAAACAGTAACCTGAATGTTTTCCTGTTCCTGGTATTCTCAGTTCATAATTTTTGCTTATTTGTTTAATGAGCTTGTGTTTCATCTGTCATGACATTACAGGTGATAACTGCTTGATTTTGGGTACAGTCGACTCGTATGGCCACCTTATCATATCGCGATTGGATACAACCGCTGCTGGTACCATTTTAATTTTTTTTTTCTTTTTTAAATGCAAAGTATCGTAGGCGCAAATTTTGTTGAGTGAGCTGCTCTATTTCTATATCTTCTATTAAAAGGGCTCACAAAATACAATTTCATACCACTTACATATAATGTACAATGTCAATGCTTGCTTATTTCAGTATTGATTCTAGAGCATTAGTTGCACTGATCAACATGGGATGGTCATAGGTGATTAGGAAAGATATGCCACAATTTTTAGTGAAGACATAGCTCACAATAGCATTGATAGGTGAAAGAGCATTAATGTTGTTTCCAAATAATAATTTTAGCAGCTGACCCCTCCCTTCTACTATGGAATGAAGGATGAATTAAGCTGAGTTGAGGTGTTTTATCTTCCAGTGCTCTTTCGTAGAAGTTGCTATCTGTTTGTAGGGTCCAATCACATCCTGCAATCTGGTTATGGCGTGAAAGGCTTACAATATGTATGAATATTGAAGTTTTGGTATAAGCTAATATGCTGTTGCATGGAGATCAATTATTATCAAAAGCTCTAAGAAATAAAATTGTCTAAATTTTCTTTCCCTCAAAGTATGCCGATGCTGAATTCTCTCAGACATTGACAGGCTTTCCTATTCAGTACTGCCTCGGGATTGTGGTATAGGAGAAGGGAGTTGGGCAGGTATTTGCTTCAGCCCAATCCATTGGTCGACGGTATAACTACTCCAGCCTTCGGCTTTTTTAATGGAACTTTTGGCTTGTTGTTACCTTTCCTGTAGAACGGCATGCTTTTCTTTTTCGGCAATCATCATATCCACCTTGATATTTCTCGGAACTAGTAGTATAATAACAACAACATTCTATTCCCATAACCACAGCAATGCTGGTTCTTAATAAGAAAGGAGTTTAGTAGAATTTTTAGTTGTTTGCGCACTTAGGATTGGCCTATTGGGTATTGTAGCTTTTCATGCTGTTGGGTGGTGTGGGTGACAGGGATCTCAAGTCCTCGTTTTCTCAATGTGAGTCTTCAGACATAACCTGTCATCTTGAACTCTAGGATGCTGTTGTGGAAATCATGTAAATTATACTTCCCGAAGTATAAGGATCCCATATTTTGCTATGCTGATTAGTTTTTATTTTCAACAATAGCATTAACAAAAGTAAGTTTGTGATCTTTGAAATTGATTCTAAGTAGTTTCTCTTTTTAGGTCGCAGTTGCTAGATCCTTCTGCAAAAGTATCGATGTTTATGATCAAGATATTCATCTTCGCAACTTACGCACGTAAGTTTCTGTTCTAACTTTAAAAATCTATTCCATAAATTCTTTTGCATTTTTTGGATGCTTGGATAATTTATTTTTTCTATGCATATCTTCTAGGTTGTGGTATCCGTCCTCTTTAAGTTTTATTCAGAGTTCAATGTATTGTAATGGGGATTCTTCTGTACTAGCTGTTGCTGAAGGTTCTCAGGTACAAGCTTTTATCCGTCTCACTTCATATACTTTACAGGAAGGCACCATCCAATGGAGATTGTTAAATTACTTTTTTATGGACAGCTGAGTATATGGGATTTGAGAACGAACCATAATGGTGGCTGTGTACAACGTGTCTGTGGATCCATAGGAGATCTAATCTATTCTGTTTGTAGTTCACAATCTGGGGCAATTGCAGTTGGTGGGACTGATCGGACTGTAGCAGTCTATGACCCGCGCAGGTAGGTAATAGTTGTTATGCTAGATTTTGGCCTGGTTTGGAACAGCTTTTGCGGTGCGCACTGTGGAAGCGGTCCGTCTGAGCCTGGTGTTTGCAGTGCACTGGTGGGCCACCACTGCATCGAACTGCATCCACAGTAGCTCCAGTGGTGGATCTCCTACAGACCACAGTATGATGCTTCCCTGCGTGGAATGCACCACTGGGCCGAACAGGCCCTTAAGCTCCTGATAAGAAGTTAAATTAGAAACCAGATCAATTCACCGACTACTTTCAATTTATATCTGTTTTGGGAGATCTCTATTGCTCAAAAACTATTTTTATATCAGTTATATAGTTATATTACTCTCTTTTTTTTGGCTGGATGAATGATACATCCTGGGTCTTATTCTTTTCTCTCTCTTGTTTTTTTTCCCCCCTCCAGGTGGTCAGCCATGTCAAGATGGGTTAACTGCTCCAAGTATGAGGTTGTTTGAGTTTTTGTTTATTTATCTTCTTACTACATTTTGCATGCGTATTAGAGTTTTCTGGCTTGGGCTAAAGAATGATTGGTCTTTTAATGAGTTTACGTAGAGTATGTTGGTTTTGGATGTTTAGAGACTGATCTCCCCCCCCCCCCCTCTTTTTTAATGCAGATAACAGGTCTTTCATTTTCATCAATTGACTCGGCTTACATTTATGTTCAAGGTGTTGATTATGAGGTAAGCTATCAAGCCATGATATATACTGGTATTTATTTTCTTTTCTTTTGTCTTGTTAGTCATTTTTAGTCTAAGCCTCATGTTAGACAAACGCTAAGGCGCTTTGAGTTAAAATTCAACACTATTATGGTGAGAGCATATTTGGATGAAGGCCTATTTTCATCCTTCTCCTTTTCATTCATATTTTATTTTATTTCTCTCGATCTGCTATTTTGGGTGACAAGCTCTTATTATTTGATTACATTGAGGAAATCTCATTAGCACAACAGCATATTTCCTATCATTTGCCCAAACTTCCGTTCACATGTTTCATGTGTGGGTTACAACATCTAGCTGCTTATGCAACTAGGCCATCTTATACCATGGAGGGGGAAGCCTCCATTGAGTGGAGCCAGAGAACTATTCTTATACAGGGGTAAAATAAGTTCTCATAGAGAGATAACAAGCACCTCGCGTCACCCGATCGGCTAATTATCATACGGATTATCTCAGCTCCTTTTAATCTTTTGATGATCCTGTGAATTAGAGAATGGTGCTTTAGTTTCAAACAAACACAATTTATGTAGCAATCCTTATCCTTTTTTTTTTCCCCTTGCAAAGAACCTGTATTTCAAACTTTGCTAATTTATTGTTATAAAATGCATACTGTTTTGATTCTATTTTAATTCTTCTACCAATTTATCACGTGGTGACATTAATAATGTCACTTGATGAGACTCCATTTTTCTCTTTTGGAGACATCGGAGATGCCCTACGGTGTACCTTTCTCTCCGTATTTTTCAGAGTATTTAGATGCAGTTTAATTCAAAACATAAATGACAGATCTTTGCTTCCACTTTGTGGGTAGGAGCCCTTCGCACCTTAAAACTGAACATATTTTCATTCACGAGATGTGGTAAGAGATTCTCCACCATGTGGACTAATGTTGCTTTTGTTCCAGGTTATGTGCGGGCAATGGAGAGAAAGCGAAAAAGCTTTCTCATTCAGAGGAGACTCTAATTGGTTGGGATTCTGCAAGGTAATGCTTTTCTTCATGCTTGCAAAGCTTCTCAGATATAACTTTGAAAATTTCATAGTTGAGGCCGTTATGTAGACTGTAGATTAAATTTGGGTAAACTTCAAAAAGGACCCTTCTGTGTGTAGGCATATAATATATTCACATCGATGCTCTATGGTTTTGTTTCTATCACTTGGGGGCCACAAGGTTACTATTCTAGTTTTCCGTTATCCATCAATCTTGTTGGAAGTTTGAGATTTGATTGGGTTTTATTCTAAACTAACAGGTTCCAACCGTGTAGGTTAGATTTTGATCTAAAACTCAAAACCAACAACCCATTAGAAGTTGGATTAGAATCCAGGTTTTGAATCAAGTTTAGATCAAAACATAATCCAAACACAAACCAAGACTTGATCCAAACGACGGAAAGGTCCTCGAAAAAAACCAGAATAACAACCTTCAGATTCCAATGTGGAAACAGGCTATATTATATATTCATATGGTTCTTTTTCTCAAGTTTCTGAATTTAACCTTATCTTGTGGATTTAACTATCTTCCCTCTGCAGTGTGCTAATAGAGACCTTCTGGCCGGGTGGTGCGACTCTGGTAGTATATTCATTGCCGATATTGTCCCGAAGCAACATGAAAACTTGTGAAGGTTGCAATCTCCCTATAATTTGCTTTTAGTTATTTTCGGCGATAAATATCTCTCCTTAAGTGCTTATGTGTTTCATCTATGAAACTTTTTGAAGAGAATTACAGTTGCATTCACGAAAAACTCATCCTATATATTACTGGTTATGCTTGCCCGCTGTTTAGACATTTTTTTAACTCTCCAATTCTTAGTTGTAAACTAATGTACTGTAACGTCCCAATAATCCCACATCGGGTTAGAAAGGAGTTCTGATTGGAAATATATGAGGTCTCGCACCTTAGTAAAAACAACTGGCTTAACCATTTTGGGACGGTGTTTTGGGCTCAACGAGTTATCATTGTTAGCAGGTTGGATCGTTGTAATTGATATTAGAGACAAATTCTAACTGAAAATGCGAGAGCTAAGTGAGTGCTATGCAAGATAAAATGTTACACTACAGGTTTGGTAGGAGCCACCTCTTGAATCCATAGGAGTTACTTCTAAAATCTCACATCGCGTGATAATTTTGGTCTATATGTCGAGGAAAGTTTGTAATGTCCCAATAATTTCATATCGGATAGAAAAGAGGTTCTGATTGAGAATATATGAAGCTTTGCACCTTAGTAAAAATAACCGAGCTTAAATATTTTGGGCCGGTGGTTCGGATCGGGTCGTTACATGTACATAATTTCTTTTTCTTTTTCTTTTTTTTTCCAAAGAAACTCGAAAGAAAAAAATATCTATGTGGTTTAATTTGCAGCTCACTATAATGTGGTTTCATTTTATTGCACTTTTAACTACTCCGTAGTTACAGTTCCATTATGCTGCAAGTAGGGATGGTAATTTAATCTGAGAACCTGTATCCTCGTGGGGACCCGACCCGCATGTGCCCGATTTGGGGTATAATTTTTCCCCACGGGGGCAGAGGGACGGTTTAACCCCCGTTACCGAGGGACGGCCCCGCGAGCCCGGCTCGCTTTTGCGGGATTCATTCATGGTTCGGTTCGGTTTGTGCAGAACTGATTAGCCGAATCGGACCTCTTTGGTTCATAAATGTACATCGGTGCCGGTTTGGTTTGTAGTTTTCAGTTTTCATTTTAGCTTTAACCGGTTCAAAACCGAAGGCCCTGATCGCGAAGAAGCGACGATCCTAAGTATTACCTAAAACTAAAAACTAAAACCCTCTTCTTCGCCATCAGGGATCTCCGTGATGGCGAAGAAGCGGTGATCACCGGCATACATACGTGCGCGGCATATGGCGGGTTTAAAGGCAAAGATCTTAAGTAATATTGTTAAAATCAAAGATGTTAGGGCATGTTTGGTTCACCTATTTTAGACTATGGAATCGGAATGAGATTTATTGATTCCAATGATTGTTGTTTGTTTTAAAGAAATCGGATTTCAACTCCCATTCCACTTTGGAATGGGAATGACTAAATCTATTGATGGTCCAATCCGGCCTTGAATACCGGAGTGGCCCATTTCCAAGTAAACTACTAAAAATTCTCTTCCACCAACATCTCCCCTCCTCTCCCTTCATCATTTTTCTCTCTCTTAATCAAAACACCCTCTCAAAAATTTTAAATTTTCATTCCGATACCCATTCCATTAGTGAACCAAACGTCTTGGGATGATTCGTCATTCCATTTTTCATTCTAAAGCAATCCAATTTTATTTCCCATTTCTATTCCAATCGCGAACCAAACATGCCCTTAAAGTGAAAAAATAGTAAACTCTAGGGATGTATCTGAAGCTTTCTCTTAAAATTATTCTTTTTTAAAATGTTATGAGATCAAAGCAAATGATAGGATGGATGATAATTGCTCTGAATAGCACATTTGGTTAGTATTCTGAATCGTCCTGTGTTTAGGAAAAGGAGTGATTTAGTCTCTGACTTTTTGGGAAATAAAATTAGAGACAGAATACAAGATGGGGGAGAGGGGAAAAATAAAAATAAAAAGGCTAAATTACAAAAAAAAAAAATTCTTATAAATATTCTTTTTTTAACTTTTCCTTTTTAACTTTTAAAAATTTATATTTTACCCTCTCAACATTTTAAATTATTAAAAAATAAACAAAGCGGGTAGCGTGCTACATTTCTCTCAAAAAAAAAAAAAATATTTTAAACTATTGTATTTAGTCTTTTTCTGTCAGAGTTTTATCACTATTTCGTTCATTTCTTATAATTTATACAGTAAATATTCTTCAAAATAATAGAAATATATTAAAAAAAATTTATAGAAAAATAAAGATAATTTGGTCATTAAGGGGACAAAATATAGGTTTTTTAAAAATAAAAGAGAAAGTGAAAAAACGGATATTTTCAGAGGTGTTATTTAGCCAAATTAAAATAATAATAATAATAATAATAATAATAATAATAATAATAGTTCATTCAGTGGACCACCACTGCGTTGTGAGCCATGACCACGGAATTTTTTTTTTTTTTTTTTTTTTGGAACCCATCTTGGCGCGAAATATGAAATTTTGTAATTTCCCACGCTTTTTTTAAAAGGAAAAGAAAAAACCATTCGAGAAAAAGACCTGTCCAAGTCATACCTATTTCTGGAACCACCTCAGATGTCCATTTCCAAGTGGGCCCTACAAATTATGTACTTTTTTGTTGTTTCCATGAAACTTTTTTATTTTTAGTTATTTTGTATTTAAGTTATTTTTTAATTAAAGTGAAGATCCAATTGATACTAGCAGTTTTGTTAGTATTATTCTATATTTTCACAAAAAAATTCAAAATAATTAAATTTAATTTAATAATTTTTAACTTAGTTAACAAATATAATTTAAATAGAAAAAAAATCAGTTTGCAGCTTGCAAAATTTATTTCTTTAAAAAAAAAAGAAAAATGAAATGTATAGTATGTTACCTTTCTTTCTCAAAAAAAAAAAACGACGTCTAACAAATTTTTTTTATTTCACTTTTTGTTTTATCTATAGATATATAGGCTAGGGGTACTATACTCTTATAAGTATAGACCCTTTTCTACTCATAAATTTTCGACCGTTGGATGAAAGGATGTGCGGTTAGGATGATAGTGGTCTCCTAGGGTTGAGTAGGTGGTTGGTTGAATAGTATGATCTAACGGATAAAAATGGTCAAAGGGGTAGATCTAACGGTCAAAAATTTATGAGTACAAAGAGGCCTATACTCATAAGAGTATAGTAACTGAAATCTAGATATATAATTTAATAGTTGGGTCACATCAGAAGTCCTCGGAGTGACACGTATCCTCCTTCCTCTCGCTTCTCCACTTCAACAATATTGCATGCACCCGGTCTATTAAAATATCACATACACCTACTTTTTTTAAATTATTAACATTTTAAAATCTATAAGGTATATAATTTGGCAGTTCCATCACATCACAAAAATTATTAATACTAATTATCAAATATTTTATCAATCATCTAATACAATTTTGCGGTATCTATCTATAGACATATAATTTGGCAGTTGGGTCACATCAGAAGTTCTCGGAGTGACACGTGTCCTCCTTCCTCTCCCTCCTCCACTTCAACAATATTGGATGCACTCGGTCTATTAAAATATCACACACACCAAGCTTATTTTTTAATTATTAACATTTTTAAATCTATAAGGTATATAAAATACTTTTGCGGTATATTAAATACTAGTACATACCAGGCGCAAGTAAAGATTTTTTCTCTTTTTCTTGGAATTATGATGGCACTCTCTGAAGCATTTTCTACACCGGGTGTATATAAGAACATATACCATATACTTGAAACCTTTAATAGAGATTTTAAAGTTTAATATAGTAAACATATTTAATTTATTAGACTTTATAATTCAGATATATTTAATTAAGTTTTGATATTAAAATTAGTTTTTTAATATAAGTTGTGGTGTATGGTGTGCTAATATACATCTGGTGCATATAATATTTTTTTCTTTCTCCAATAAATTTTAACAAGGTAAAGAAAACATCATATATTTGTCAATTTAAAATAAGTCCTCCAATTTTAACTTTTTAATTAAAAAATTTATTTATAAAATAGCTACTAAAACTACTAAATTTGATTGAATTTTTAAGTAAATTTATTCGAATATTTTAACTCTACAAATACTGAAAGTTATAAAATATTAATAAAAAATTTAATTTTTATAATGTATAAAAGGCTATATGAGTTTTTTTGTATTTTGTATTATAATTTTTTTAATTTTAAAATTTAATAATTATATATGTTGATTGACTGAAATATTATCGACCCGCCGCGAAGCACAGACCCTACACTATTTTTTAATAAAGGTTTCGTGGAGTGCACAGGGCATACTTTACTTTCAAAGCAAAATTAAATGAAAGCCTACTATAAAAAAATTTGAATAATTTTTTTCCAAATTTTATGAATTTTTTAGATTTATAAATCTTTTTTCAAAAAAATGAAACTATAAAAAGGGTGTTTTCTACAAAAAAAGAACTTTTCTTCCAAAATCAGAAAAAAATAATATTTTTGACTTTATTTTTTTTAGATGCATGTAGGTCATACGCACGCACACATCAAAGTGTGGTTAAATCTAAGTCGGGTAATTATTATCTTGTTAGTTATTAAGTTTTGTTTGGATCCTATGCAATTTTTTTATAGTATTAAAATATTTTTATTGTGTTGTTAAAAACAATGTTCACATTTAAAATGAATGTTTGGATTCATTTTTGGGATATAAAAAAAACAAAAAGAAATAACTCAAACAATAAAAACTTTACTGTAAAAGTGAAAAGAGTTAAAACTTTTGGATTTTTATAATGGAGTTCCGCTACTATACTCTTATGAGTATATGCCCCTTTGTACTCATAAGTTTTCGACCGTTAGATCTACCCCTTTGACCATTTCCAACCGTTAGATCATACTATTCAACCAACCACCCACTCAACCCTAGGAAACCACTATCATCATAATCGAAAATCATTATCATTCTAACCGCACATCTTTCTATCCAACGGTCGAAAATTTATGAATATAAAGGGGTCTATACTCATAAGAGTATAGTAGCCCTAACTTTTATAATGCATCAAATATATATAATATTATATAATTGCTCTATAATAAAATTACAAGGTAAAAAAAAAGAAAAAAACCTACATGATGGTCCAGTTTGGAAATTAATTATTTTTAAAAAAAAATCCACTTTCAATATACTCTCAAAAGACAAAAACTTAAAAAATATTTTATACTGTGCCTACTGTGATTCGATAAAATAGTTGTTTCACATTTTCAGTTAAGTTCGAAAACTAATTACTTTATATTTTTAACTTAATTCAAATTTAAAAATAATGAACAAAGCAGTATTTATAACGAAAGAAAATACCAAAAAGGATCAAAATAAAATAAATACACAACAATTGTACTCTTTTGCATGCATGGACTATTTATGTTTTATTAATGGAAAACAATGTACAAAGACCCCATAAACTTTAGGTCGTTTGTAAATAGACTCTATTAAATAATTCAATAAGTCTCTCTCTGCAAATAAAATTATTAATTACACAATTATTTTGTTCGTATATATCGCATATGGTTTTATAAAGCTGCAAAACACAAAAAAAATTTGTGTATTAAAATAAAAATAAAATTTAAAATTCGGTTCAACCTATTCTGCGATTGTTATGCTTAATTATCAAAATTACGTAAAAATTCAAAACCTTTTAGAGAATTACGTAAACTATATATATTCGGTCAAAACGGCTGCGTAATTAGTAAATTCACTTAATAAAAAAGACTTATTAAGCTATTTAATAAAATATTAAAAAATTCAGGCATCTATTTTTCTTTTTTTTAAAAAAATATTTTTTTCTCATAAATATGCTATTCACAATCACAAACCAAAATAAAATGTAATGCTATTATTTCTATTTTTAAATTAAATTAAATTTTTTAATATTTTTGTGAGTTTTACACCTCACGTGGGCCCCACTCCGCATTGGGACTCAAGCAAAGTATGCCCAGCCGTCCATTTCAAATCATAACCAGCACGAATATTGGCATCCACGTGTTGATTTATCGGTGAAGTGCCATGTCATCATCTTTACAGGTGAAAATGTACGGAGACACCCTCAACTATTTAACGCTTTGAAAAAGGCCCGTGAACTTTACTTTCCTTTGGTGACACTACTCTTCTAATATTTAAATATATTTTATTAGAATTATTCTAATTACTTAAGTCTTTATTTATTTTTTACTAATTTTTATTTGTCAAAAAATATGATCAAATAATTTTTTTATTCTTGTTAGGATTGATTAATTTATAATAAAAATAATAAATTTTTAGGAAACTAAAAATATAAAAGAGACGTTGTTTTTAAATTGGCCAATTTGCATAAAAAATCCACTAGTTTTGGGCTTTTGCAAAATTGGGTCGCTATTTTCGATTTTACAGATTCGGTCCGGAAAAGAGGAGAGAGAAAAAAAAAAAAGAGGAGAGGGAAAAAGTAAGTAGGGTATTTTGGTCAGTTTACTGAAAATCCGGACTGAATCTGTAAAATTGAAAGTAGCGACCCAATTTTGCAAAAGCGCAAAACTAGTGGATTTTTTATGCAAAAAGGCCTTTATAATTTTAAAAATATAATATTAAATTAGATATAAATTTTGTTAAATTTAATAGCTCTATCTCTTAAGCTTTAACTATTAATTTTTCTAATTTTTCTTGCTATAAACTCATTAAAACCATTAGATTTAATAAAATTATGAACAAATTTGATAATATTACTTTTTTTTAACTAAAAATATTCAATTCTAAAACATCAAAAATCAAAAAGTGGTCAATATATAAACATAAAACTGAGGGCCCATTATTTCATAATGACTATAGGAAAAAAAATTGTATAAAGGACCTCCAGACTTTTTTGCATTTGCAAATAGATCCATGAACTTTTAATTTGGGTTATTAGATTTTCTAAACTTTATAAAATACTTTAAATAGATTTCTCTTCTCAAACGAATTTATTAATTTAGTAGTAGTGTTATTTGCATAGCAGTATATGATTTTGTAAGAGTTAAAAAAAAAAAAAATCCTTATGTTCTAATTTTTATAACTAAACATTAGAATTAAAAATAAAGAAACATAAATTATATTTTTTATGTTTTAAAGATCGATTAACTGATTGTATAATTAGTAAATTTATTTGAGGAGAAGAGCTGATTCAAGGCATAATTAAGTGTGGGAAACTATTTACTAAAACTAAAAATTTAGAGGTGCTTTTGCAAAAATGGTGAGTTTAGGGGCCTCCATGCATTTTTTACCTCTATTTGCTCATATATGTACGATGCGTTGTACATGCTTCTTGAGGAAGCTAAAAACGCATTTATTTCGCGGGAGATTAAGCGAGCAAAAAGCGCGGGGGCGCGAATTATCACGCGCACTACGATGACACGTTTCGCGATCTCATTGGTCGGAGAGGGATAGACCTACTCATGGGAGTATGATTGCTCCAGCGAGGCCATGAGCCCGGTTCATGATTCCCCTGGTGGGCCCCACCGGCGTATCCCTTCGATGATTGGCCCCACAGTGCTCGGAAAGGGACCACGAAAAGTAACCACACTTTTTTTATATAATATATATATATATATATAATTAGATTTTTTTTTCAAAAAATAAAAATATTTATAAATATGGTGACGTCATAATGAACGTAGGTGACTAAGAGCATGTTTGGTATTGAGATTTGTTCAGTAAAATTTGTGCGGATGTTTATACTGCTATACTTTTCTGATTATTATAAAAGTGATTTCACGCAGCGCATGATATTTCAGAGAATAAATAAATATGTATTTTGTCGCACTTCATCTGCTGGTAGTACAATACTCGTTCGATACTCCTTTGAACAGACGTTTGGTTTATTATATGAATATTGACTGGAACAATGGCTTTCCACAGCACGTGATTGTTAATACAGAAGCGCCTAATCGGAGTTTTCAAATAAACGTTATGCTATAAAAATGTGTGAACATACTGCACGCGACACATCCATATCAAACAGGCCTTGATGCTAGAATTTCTACCGCAATCGAGCATGATATTTATAAGAATAAGTTAATGAATCGAATTCCGAATATGGTACACATTCTAGTCGGATTTAAATATGAAAAGCTCTAATCCTAACACCATTATTTTGGTCTTTTTCTTTTCTTCTTTTTTCTTTAATACTTTTTTTCTTTTTCTTTGTGCTCTCAACACTAACAAAATAAAACTTTTAAAATGGTGACCACCAATATTTATATTCCTAACTTTGCCAAAGCTGTAGTGGAATGAGTTGGTACTCTTTTTAGTTGTAAAGAAATTAAAGGAAGGTTCTATACCCTCTCAAGTGATAAGCTGTATCTATCCTCAAGTATATATAGTAATATAAAGTTGTATGGGACAAGTTTGCATATACTTCTTTGATTATTGGGGTTTTTTTTTTTTTTTTTTTTTTTGAGAGAAAGGCAGCACGCTACCCACTTCGTTTATTTCTTATAGAAATAAATTTAGCTAGAAATGTGAATCAACTAGGATTCGAACTCGGGACCTCGGATACCAACCACCAAGCCCTTTGCCACAACGGTCGGTTTGATTATTGGGTTAATGTAGTTAAAGTAATATTCCATTAATTTATGATTTATATCAAAGGTGCCAAATACTTGGGGATACTACTTTGGTTAATTTGTTATAGAATAAAAATGGAGTTGGTGACTTTTTTATGTAGAGGATATTCACATCCTAGGTTAGCAAGAATATGAAACATTTGCCTTATATATTGTGTTACCCAAAGGTCGATCTAATAGAAACAAACTGAAAATAATCATGCATATACAGCGCACATACGATAAATTGTGCTGCATACATTGACAAAGGACGTAGTCCAATAATCAGAAAGCATGAATTTATGTCATTAAATTGCAGATACAGGAATTTAAATTTAGGACCTTTGAACTGAGGCTATTTCTGGTATCATAGTAAGATAAAAGATTAATTTAATAGAAATAGTTTTAACAATTTGATAAGTAGTCTGCTTTCGAAGCGTGGTATATATTTAATTTGTGGTTGCTGGGTATTTAGACATAACAAAAATCTAAATAATCAATATGCCTCCTATGCTTTCGAAAGTACGAAGTCCTCCATGCTTTCTAAGTTATTTTCGATGATGAGACATCCAATTCGACGATCGGCTCCATTAAACATGATTTGCACTATTAGAACTCTCTAGAAATGAAATTTCATATATTTTTTATATTATTTGCTAAGTGATCAAAGAGTTTTAAAAATGACTATTTTAATAGGCGATGTGGTATGTCTGTAAGTTCAACGCTGTTGAACAATCTAAATTAGGTAAAATTTTAATAAAAAATTCTACTTACCCTCAAGAGCAAGGTTAATACTTTCGATTTAAAATTTAAGTCTTTTATCACTATTTTTATGAGAATTTTATTGCAGCCGTTTATTTTGAGACTACTCGATCACTCGGCAAACAAAATCAAAAAAATTATGAAAGTTGGTTTCTAGATAGTTACAACACTGTAAATCATATCTAATAGAGTCGATCATCGAATCAGATGTCCGATCATCGAAAACAATTTGAAAGTACGAAAACTTTCGTAATTTTGAAAACATAGTAACCAAGCTCGTAATAGTTAATTATTAATTTTTTAAGAAAATTTGCCCTAGAGCACTACTCATTACTCATTTCTGTCTAATGATTACTATATTACTTTAGTAGTGCTTAATTATTTAGGGTTTAACAAAGAAAAGTGGGTGAAAATGACTCTAGATGCTAAAGTTACCCACCTAATTAATTATTATGCCCACTTAAGGAAAAAAGTGTAGAATTAGTTGACAAATTTCATTGGTTGACACTATCTTTCAAAAACGGGTATATACAAATTTAGCCCTAGCTAGGATAATACAATAAGTACCTAAGTATAGTTGCAAAGTTTGTATTTAGAAAAGGCTAAAATACTAAAACGCGCTCTATAAATATATGCTTTTTTATATTTTTTTCTTGACTTTTAAAAATCTATTTTTTGCACTCTTAAAATTCAAAAATATTTTCAAGAGTTTACGGTGTTAATGTAGAGGGCAAAATGACCAAATTACCTTCATTTGTTCTATAAAAAATAATTTTTTAATATACTTTTGTAATTTTAAAAGTATTTTTGGTGTAAATTGTAAGATATGGACAAAATAGTGACAGTCGAAACCTTGACGGAAGGAGACTAAATGCATCAACTTGAAATTTTGATCGAGAAAAAGAAAAAAAATGGATATTTACAGAAAATTTTTCTGTATTTTAGCCTTCAGAAAAAGCAAAACTATTAAAAACAAAGGGATATACCAATTTAAAGCTCAAAGCTTTTTGCTATTGTAGGAAAGTAAAATTGAGTATTTTGACCGTAAAAGCAAAAGCTCTTGAAGCTTCTACATACTTTTGCAGTATTAAAAATCTATTCACAACATTGCTCTTAATTACTCTTTTGAGTAGTATCTTTGATTCAGTGCTTTTACATATATTGCAACTATTGCTAAACAGTGTTTAATTAACGGTAAATAAAAGAAAAAAAAATCCTTCCATTTTTGCACCTATCTCAATTGGCATAAAAATTTGCGTCGATTTCAATCCTTAGCCCTACCATTATTTCAAATATGTTTAAAAAAAATTGGATCGCCGTATTATGTCAATTCTATATCTTAAACTCTAATAAGTTTTTGTTATCATACGGTATTAAACACAATCACTTTTGTCGATCAACTCGTTTACATAAAATTTTGTATTGAATTGGATTATTATTTTAATATCTTTAGAACTATTTAAGACGTACGATAAATTAAGACTTAGAATTGATATAATTTTTTTAGCAGTTGCAATTTAGCCAAAGATTTAATGAGAGAGCAAGCTTACAAAGTTTGACACCATGAGCTTAAAATTTTGAAAATCTTAGAAAAACTAATATAGAAGTGGTTAATAAATAATTCATCATATATCTGAAAAAGGAGTATACTATAATCCAATGTTTTGACCCAATAAACATTATATGTATATAATTATAATATATGTATTGCATGTGTGAGTTTGTGTTTAATTGTGTGACACATACAACATGTTGCAAAGTCCAAATATTTGCACCTGCTGCCACTGGGGCAATAAAGCATACACAACTATTATTATTTTTTTAAAGTAAAACTTAGAGTGACTAGGTTTACTAAATTGATAGTTGATGTGATGTGACAAACACATATAGACATGTGATGTGACTTAAAACATGAATTTATATGTTAAGTAATTAAATTCCATAAGGCTCAACCAATGAGCAATACTAGTGATACACCGCAAAAGAGATATATATCTTACATCCCATTTATTTTTGGATAAATTTTTTTTCACCGGTCACATTGATATGACTGATGAATTATACCCCACTCTAGGATGGATGGGTGTAAGATATAAATTTCTTTTGGGTGTACCATTAGCATTTTTCATATATATATATATATATATATAAAATTCTGGAATTGTAATATTTTTTAAATCCAATTATGTAATTTCATTGAGATTATTTTTAGCCTTAGTAAATTTATATTTCTAATTTTATTAGAATTTAGCTACCATTATAAATATATCCTTTATTCTATAAATTTAGTGCAATAGATAAGAGAGAGTGTGGGTGCATTTTGGGACTTGAATTTTATGTAAAAGACATATTTTGTACACCACTTTGATTATTGTGAAAAATTTTTACTTTGTCTTCGCCCGTGAATATAAGCCAGTGGTCGAATCACGTAAATATTTGTGTACTTTATTTTTCTTCTCTCATTCTTGATTCTTTTTTTGGTATTTTTGTGCCCGACAAACTAGATTCTTTCTACTTTTGTCATAATAAACTAATATGAGAAAAAATTTGGTATCAAAATAAGTCGCGAATTCATAAAACACACACATACATATATATAATTTTTTTTTCTATAGGCTATATTTGAGAAGGTTAGAAGATTAAACTCGTAAATATGCACGTACGGAGTTTAACCCGTGCCATTTGAGGATAAGAATTACTGCACTCGATAATGATTCTTACTAAGAATATTGTAATTTTTATTAGAGTAACTTATAATAAATAACCTTCTCTCTAGTGGACAATAACTTTATCACCACTATAATTTTCCATTACATGTAAACTACTCTTGTGTGATTGTTATATTTAAAAATAAACAATTTGGGTGTGTTATTGAAGACACATAGGAGAGCCACTAAATATGATATTTTGTGGTTGTTATATTTTCTTACAATTTTATTGCAACTTAATAGTTAATATTATAATTGAATCCAAGAGTATGATGTAGTAATTAAACTCATGAAGTACTTAGAAATATGATTGGAGAATATATATGAATCTTTTTTATTATTTTCTTTTTCCTTTCCTTTTTTGTGGAGAGTGAGAATCAAATCTAAGAGAAAGTGATTGAGATGATAAGATTTAAGAATCCAATTCTAAATGCAAATTGGTATCACAAAAAGGGTGGAAGGAAATTTAATTAACAATATGTTACAAATAAACAAAAACAATCATATATGGATGCTTTATAAGCATTTCTTAGGACTTTCATATGTCCTAAAAATTCTTTAAAAAAGAAGACAATAAAGATATCTAACTAAATAGGGCGTATTAAATCTCGATTAAGCTCGTTTTTTTAACTATAATTTGGTTTTATTAGCTATTGCAACTGCTGTTTTACGATGAGATTTACTGTTGTAAGAATCTACTAAATGTTTTAACTAATGACCATCAACATAAAAGATTAATAGTCTCTCTGACAGCTCTGTGATAAGTGTAAAGCGAAAAACAGATATACATAACGGACTATTCTGAGCGAGACCAACGTGTACAAGTACAGCTGTACAAGCTCCGCGTGGCGTGTAGGACCCCTTTGGCGTGGCGCATACTCTCCATAAAGGATTCAGTTACGATACGACAAAAGTAACACGTTGACATTTACTGCGATTCAATGTAGTCAGTAAATTTTATGTGCATCATATCTCTCAATTCTTTGATCAGTCAACATTAGTAATAGTACATTAATCACCAAGACGTCGTTAGTGTGTAATACTGATTTTGGCACCATTTAGATTTTAGGGTTAATTATAGTTTTGAACCTCAAACTATGAGACATGACATTTTCTACGTCAAACTTTATTGATTATAATTTTTGGCTCAAACTTTTTAAATTATTTACTATTAAGTCTCATAATCTATATTTTGACTAAATATTGATAATTAATAGTATCAAAGTGATGTAGCATCTTAATTATCGTCACATTATCTTAACATATGCTGACCAAAATATATCTATTTTCATAAACTTCTAGGTAGAAATAAATTTTCATTCAACATTTACTTTTCACACTATTCATATATATTTTTTATATTAATTATTCTCCTTCAATTTTTTTTCTCTCTCAATTACATGTAATCCTATTTAACAAGAAATTATTATGTAAATCTCGTCTAATATACGGTGCCAATCAAATCGCAACACGCATGCACTATCAATACTAAATTATTAATACCTCGAAATATAAACTTTGCGAATAGTATATCTTAGCACTACTATATGCATATCCAAAAAGTGAGCGTAAATTACATATTCTTCCTACTAAAGGCTACTTTTTTTCACAATTATTTTATCTTTTTTTAATATTAAAAGGCCTTTTTGCATAAAAGATCCACTAGTTTTGGGCTTTTGCAAAATTGGGTCGCTATTTTCGATTTTGCAGATTCGGTCTGAATTTTCAGTAAACTAATCAAAATACCCTTCTTACTTTTTCTCTCTCCTCTTTTTTTTTTCTTTCGTTTTTTTTTTTCTCTCCGAAGAAGGCGGCGGAGGCGGAGGCGGAACGCCTCGCCTCTACCCCTCACGCCCTCGCCCTCGCCCGCGCACCCTCGCCCTCCTCACCTCCAACCCCGCCGAGGCCGCGCCGCGCCGCGACTTTTTTTTTTTCCCTCTCCGACCCTCCTCCACCCGCCGTCCCCGCCGCCACCGCCGGCGACGAAGAAGAAGTGCTTCTTAGGGCCGAGAAGCACGCCAGCGAGGGAGGGAAAAAAATATAGTTACACTTCGGCGAGGGCGGTGGGTCGTGACAAAAAAAATTATAGAGAAAAAAAATAAAAATAAAAATAAAAAAATATTGTTTCCCTACTGAAAAGAATAAAAAATAGAGAAAAAGGAAGAAGATGATGAAATTGTACTATTAAAAAAAATTACACTGTTTTAAAAAAATTTGCACTATTTTAATGAATGTTGCACTATTTTAAAAAAAAATTACACTCTTTTGAGATGAAATTTATACTATTTAGATAAAATTGTACTATTTAGGATAATATTGCACCATTTCTTTCTCTTCCTCTTCTTCTTCCTTCTTCATCCACTCTCCATCCTCATCCCACTCTTTCTCTTTCTCTCTCTCTCTCTCTATCTCTCTCTTTCCTCACACTCCCAAAACAATTTTAGACCGGTGCGGTCGAAGCCGGAGGAGGAGGAGCGGCCGTAGTCGCGGGGGTCAAAGAGGTAAACGGGGAGGAGGGAGAGGGAGAGGGAGGCGTCGGCGGTGGCGCGCGGGGCGGTGGGCCCGGGCGGGCGCAGGGGGCTCGGGCCCGGGCGGGCGCAGGGGGCGCGTCTCCTGCGCCCCCCGGCCATATATATATATATATATATATATATATATATATATATAATATTCTGGAATTGTAATATTTTTTAAATCCAATTATGTAATTTCATTGAGATTATTTTTAGCCTTAGTAAATTTATATTTCTGATTTTATTAGAATTTAGCTACCATTATAAATATATCCTTTATTCTATAAATTTAGTGCAACAGATAAGAGAGAGTGTGGGTGCATTTTGGGACTTAAATTTTATAAAAAAGACATATTTTGTACACCACTTTGATTATTGTGAAAAATCTTCACTTTGTCTTCGCCCGTGAATATAGGCCAGTGGTCGAATCACGTAAATATTTGTGTACTTTCTCTTTCTTGATTTTTTTTTTGGTATTTTTGTGCCCGACAAACTAGATTCTTTCTACTTTTGTCATAATAAACTAATATCAGAGAAAATTTGGTATCAAAATAAGTCGCGAATTCATAAAACACACACATACATATATATAAAATTATTTTCTATAGGCCATATTTGAGAAGGTTAGAAGATTAAACTCGTAAATATGCACGTACGGAGTTTAACCCGTGCCATTTGAGGATAAGAATTACTGCACTCGATAATGATTCTTACTAAGAATATTGTAATTTTTATTAGAGTAACTTATAATAAATAACCTTCTCTCTAGTGGACAATAACTTTATCACCACTGTAATTTTCCATTACATGTAAACTACTCTTGTGTGATTGTTATATTTAAAAATAAATAATTTGGGTGTGTTATTGAAGACACATAGGAGAGCCACTAAGTATGATATTTTGTGGTTGTTATATTTTCTTACAACTTTATTGCAACTTAATAATTAATATTATAATTGAATCCAAGAATATGATGTAGTGATTAAACTCATGAAGTACTTAGAAATATGATTGGAGAATATATATGAATCTTTTTTATTATTTTCTTTTTCCTTTCCTTTTTTGTGGAGAGTGAGAATCAAATCTAAGAGAAAGTGATTGAGATGATAAGATTTAAGAATCCAATTCTAAATACAAATTGGTATCAAAAAAAGGGTGGAAGGAAATTTAATTAACAATATGTTACAAATAAACAAGAACAATCATATATGGATGCTTTATAAGCATTTCTTAGGACTTTCATATGTCCTAAAAATTCTTTAAAAAAGAAGACAATAAAGATATCTAACTAAATAGGGCGTATTAAATCTCAATTAAGCTCTTTTTTTAAACTATAATTTGGTTTTATTAGCTATTGCAACTGTTGTTTTACGAGGAGATTTACTGTTGTAAGAATCTACTAAATGTTTTAACTAATGACCATCAACATAAAAGATTAGTCTCTCTGACAGCTCAGTGATAAGTGTAAAGCGAAAAATAGATATACATAACGGACTATTCTGAGCGAGACCAACGTGTACAAGTACAGCTGTACAAGCTCCGCGTGGCGTGTAGGACCCCTTTGGCGTGGCGCATACTCTCCATAAAGGATTCAGTTACGATACGACAAAAGTAACACGTTGACATTTACTGCGATTCAATGTAGTCAGTAAATTTTATGTGCATCATATCTCTCAATTCTTTGATCAGTCAACATTAGTAATAGTACATTAATCACCAAGACGTCGTTAGTGTGTAATACTGATTTTGGCACCATTTAGATTTTAGGGTTAATTATAGTTTTGAACCTCAAACTATGAGACATGACATTTTCTATGTCAAACTTTATTGATTATAATTTTTGGCTCAAACTTTTTGAATTATTTACTATTAAGTCTCATAATCTATTTTTTTGATTAAATATTGATAATTAATAGTATCAAAGTGATGTAGCATCTTAATTATCGTCACATTATCTTAACATATGCTGACCAAAATATATCTATTTTCATAAACTTCTAGGTAGAAATAATTTTCATTCAACATTTACTTTTCGCACTATTCATATATATTTTTTATATTAATTATTCTCCTTTAATTTTTTTTCCCTCTCAATTACATGTAATCCTATTTTACAAGAAATTATTATGTAAATCTCGTCTAATATACGGTGCCAATCAAATCGCAACACGCATTCACTATCAATACTAAATTATTAATACCTCGAAATATAAACTTTGCGAATAGTATATCTTAGCACTACTATATGCATACCCAAAAAGTGAGCGTAAATTACATATTCTTCCTACTAAAGGCTATTTTTTTCACAATTTTTTTATCTTTTTTTAATATTAAAAGTCTAAAAGAAGTGTATAAATTCTTATATGGAAAGATATAAAATTTATACTTTTTTTTAATGTATAAATAGTATTTCTCTATTTAAAATGTATAATTTAAATTAATTTATGCTAGCTTCTTATATCCTATTTTGACACAATTTTGCCTAACCATTTTAATCCAAGTATGTAATCCAATCTATTTTAAATATCATTATAACCTCAAAAAAAAAAAAAAAACTAGAAATATCATTATTGCAAAATAGGTCCACCTCAATAATTTCTCTCACCAAACCCTACATCCTAATTAGTATGATACCTTTCCCCTAGACAAATAGAGCAAAAAAAAAAAAAAAAAAGTAAATTCCAAAAATACTCAAAGAAGCAGATTTTACAATTTTTTTTTTACTTTTTAATCTCTAAAGTCAGAGTTAGAGCAATTATTTATAAACAATAATAACATCTAATTAAAAATATTTATACTATTTTATTATTTTAATATAAAATTATTATATTATCTTTAGTACAGTTCTTTACTATTTCACAGCGCATGAGAAAATTTATTCAATATTTGATACAAATAAAATTCTGACTAAATTACTCGTTTGGTTCTCAAACTATAAGATATGTGATATTTTGATTCTTAAAGTTTTCTTTGTAATTATCATATCATTAACCACAGCAAACTATTATATCAACAACAAATTATTTTTCTATCAATTTAGTCGGGCTATAAAACTAATTACAATCATTTAAAAAATTAAAACAAAATTTATAATAAATTAATATTTAAAGACTAAAATGTCAAGCTTCTTATAGCCCAAAACTAAAATATCACACTTCAAAAAATAGTTTTTTTAATTAAAAAAATATTTTTTCTGTCTATTTAATTTTTAAAATGGTGAAAAAAAATATAGAGAGATGACGTTACGTCTTGAGAAAAAAATACGATAAAAAATATTTTATTTATTTTTATATATAATATTATATTTAGAACTAAATAGATTTTAATATATTTTCTATAATTTTATAAAAAAAAAAAATTTTAGAATATACCGGTTATATTAATGATGTGGTTTTTCCGACCAACCAAATAAATTTTTTTAAATTTATCTGTCACATCATAATTATAAAAAAATATTTTTATTATATTTTTAAAAAATATAATTAATTTATTATTAATGATACGGTTAAAGTGTAATACAGTAGACTTTCTCCTACCCAACGCCCACATCACATTCTCGTTTCTTCGGATCTCCGATGACGTGTACACTAAAAATTAATAATTAAAAGATTAATTTATATTAAATAAAAAGTAATTAATAAAAAATTAATTAAAAATTTAATATATATTATTTCCCTTTCCTTTTTATTTTCTCTCTCTAAAACCCCACACAAACTCTCTCTCTCTCTCTCTGCGTAGTTTCGTCCTTTTGCTCTTTACCGCGTCTCGCTTTATTGCTATTACTATTTCCCACTTCGCACTCTCTCTCTCCCTCTCCTTCTCCTCTCTCTCTCTCTCTCTCTCTCGCGTTCTCGTCCTCCCCGTGTCGTCGTGTACCTCTCCCTTAAGAAACGTCCTTCGTTGAAGTGAGAGAGAAGCGAAGCAAAGAGAGGGGTAGAGGGGAAAAGGGGGGGGGGGGGGGGGATCGGTTTCGGCCTCCATTTGCTCTTTTGTTCGGTGTTTTTAGGTGGCGATTTGGTGCGCATTTCGGGGTTGAAGAGGCGGAGGAGGAGGAGGAGGAGGAGGAGGAAGGGGGATCTTCGGCTTCGGCAAGTTAGGGTTTTGATCGAGTGGAAGCGGTTTCGGTTTCGGTTTCCGTTTAGGTGTTTTTGGGTGGGGATTTGTTGCGCATTTTGGGGGTGAAGAGGAGGAGGAGGAGGCGGAGGAGGTGTTCTTCGTCTTCTTCGTCATCAAGTTAGGGTTTTGATCGAGGGGGGTTGGTGGAGAGGGGAGGGGATGGACACGGGGGGGTTGCTCGTGGCGGGGTCGCGGAATCGGAACGAGTTCGTGGTCATCAATGCCGATGATTCCGGGAGGGTGGGTGGTGTAAAAATCGTGTTTTTGGGTTCTGGGTTTTGGTCCTTTGTGAATTTAGGCCTTTTTTTGGGGATTTTTTGATGATTTGTTTGGAAATTTGGTCTTGATCCTGGTTTTTCTTGTGTTTTTTGCTGATTTGATTTGTTAATTTTGTTTTAAGATGCATCTTTGGCGTGAAATGGAGCCCTTTTTTTAAGTTATGTTTCTCTGTTTGGCTCAAGATTTGCCCTTTTTTACATCTCAGTGTTTAATCCCCATTTTCCATCGTTAAACACTTCTCACTTTGTTTGTGGATTTTTATTTCGGGTTTTTGTTACCATTTTCCTTATTTATAAGTGCCGATTTTTTTTTTTTAAATTTTGCTTTCTTCTTTTTATAGAGGATGGATTTTTTTCCCCTTGTGTTATTGCCATGTATTTAATTTCATTTTAGTTGATTATCGCCACTTTTGTTTTTTTTAAAACCCATTTTTCCTCATTTCCAAGTGCCAATTTCTCCTTTTAGTGTTCTCATTGAGAATTGATTTGTTTTGTGCTGTGTTATTGCCATGTATTTAGTTTCATTTTAATTGATCAGTGTCACCTTTTCCTTTTTTTGCACCCTCTTTTTTTAATTTTTGGTGCACCAATTTATACTTTTCCTTATTATTCCATCTTATTTGTTTTCTCATTGAGAATGGATTGTGTTTTTTCCTGTGTTATTGCCATGTATCTAATTTCATTTCATTTTGTGGATTTTTTTTTGGGTTTTTTGTGCCCATTTTTACACATTCCTAAGTGCCAATTCCTTGTATTTTGTATTATCATTGAGAGTGGTTTGCTTCATGTGCTGTTTTATTGCCATTTTAATAGTATAATTTGAGTTGATTATTGCCATCCTTGGATTCTTACAGAACAAGTCCTCTCAAGATCGAAGCGGCCGCATCTGCAAAATATGCGGGGACGAGATCGAGATTCTACGGGAGGAGAATGAGCCCTTTGTTGCTTGCAATGAGTGTGCATTCCCTGTGTGCAGGACTTGCTATGAATATGAGAGGAGGGAGGGCTCTCAAGCTTGCCCTCAATGCAAGACGCGATACAAGCGTCACAAAGGTTCATCTTTCACAATCTTTTCGTATTCTTCTTTGTTTCTCTTCCATCTTGATCTTCCAAGGAAGATTTAGGATGCCCAAAAACTAGTTTTTTTTAAATGAATACTTCATGATCTTTGGGTTGGTCCAAAAATTTTGTACATTATTCTCCTTTATGTAGAAAAAAAATGTTAAGTTAGGCGATAAGATGTTTACTTTTATATAATTCCAATGGTATATATTGTTGTTTTGTGTACAAAATTCTTCCAGATTTAACTGAATTTTGAAATTTTATTACTATCGAACTTATTCTGAATGGTGAACTTTGACTACTGTGGTGAAATGTGCTGAAGATTTGGTATGTTGCAGGTAGTCCAAGAGTAGAGGGTGACGAGGAAGAAGATGGCGATGAGGATATTTATAAAGAATTTAGTTTTGATGGTATTGATTGGAATAACAAAATCGGATTATCTGATTTGAAGCTTCATAGACAATTTAGTGTTGGAGAGAGTTCTAGTAGTGGTTCGGGCTTTGTGGCCCGTAGCGTGCCTTTTACTGGTGAAAACATCCCACTATTGACTTATGGTGACGAGGTAAGTTACACTTCCTATAAATAACCAAAAAAAAAGAAGAAGATTTATAGTGGTTGTATGCATGTGGGTGTTTAAAAATGTGGACTTACGATTCACTGTTCACGATTTTGTTTTGATTTATACTCAATAAGTAACACATATTTCGTTTTTGCAGTTTGGCGGCATTTCTTTGGATAACCATGCTCTCATTGTTCCTCCGCATATGAGTTATGGAGGACAACTTGTGTCTTCTATCTATTGTAAGTCTATTCACTTTGGTTCCTTATAGTTATCAGTTACTAAAAGATTTCGGTAACTTTTAATTTGGTTAAAATTGGCACCTTCAATTTAGCGCGATCATATGCTCTCTTTAATATTTTATTTTTTTTGGGCAGCACAATCGAGACCAATAAACCCTAACAAGGACATATCAGTTTATGGCTATGGATCTGTTGCATGGAAGGATCGAATGGACGAATGGAAAAGAAAGCAGTTGGAGAAGATCCAAAAGGCTCAATCCAGCTTTGGAGATGGTGGAGGATATGAAAGATATGAATTGGAAAATCCTGATTTGCCTATGTAAGTTTGCATCCATAGTAGAATCTCACTGAGTATTTTTAGTCCCTTATTGTACTAATTTTTAACTTCTCTGTCATCCATTGCTACAATATAGTATGTTTACTTGTATTCGTCGTTTCCCTACATGTTAGTAATTTTTTTATAGGGTCACCATGTTGTGGTGGTGTTTTCCATTTCTTTCTGAATAAATGATTTGTTGTCATTTATATAGAAAGGTGTTACACATTAATATCGAAAATAGGAAATAACATCAATGATATAAATGATTTTTTTTTTCTGTCTTTTTAATACATATCATATGATTTAGAAGCATAGTGAGCAGCCCAAAAAAACAAAATAAGGTTACACTTATCCTGCTAATAAAACGAAGTGTGATGTTTTTTTTTCTCTGGAGCGTGACATTGTAGGGCATGATTTTGTTTAAGTAATTAATGTATCCACACTAACCTTTTAAATTGAATATGGGTATATATGAATTTTCATATTCTAAGGTCTTGCTTGTTAGGTTTTGATCCGAGTTGTAGTCTTCTAATACATTAAACCAGTGAACATTTCTATGCAACTGAAGTATTAAAAAAACCCCGAGACTTTGCAGTTGATTCGTGACTCTTTTTCTATATTGAATGATTCTTTTTTCAACATATTTGGTATGCAAAAAAGTTTATCTTGAAAATTTGTACAATACAGTTGACTGTAGGCTTGTATTCTTTTTAAGCAACTGTTAATTCCTCAGCATTTCTCGACCTTTTTCTTTTCTCAAACTTGCGCCAATTTTTGTTTGTAGGTCTGATGAGAGCAGGCACCAGTTGTCAAGAAAGCTACCACTTGCCTCTAGCAAGATAAATCCATACAGGATAGTTATATTGCTGAGGCTTGTGATTCTCGGCTTCTTCTTCCACTATAGACTTTTGAATCCAGTCCCAGATGCTTATGGCCTGTGGCTGACCTCAGTTATATGTGAAATTTGGTTCGCTGTTTCGTGGATTCTCGACCAATTCCCTAAATGGTACCCTATAGAGCGAGAGACTTATTTGGACCGTCTGTCACTAAGGTACTTCTCTTTTGTGGCATCTACATATATACTGCTGCACAATTATCTATTTGCATATATATGCAATCGGGAAATTTAGTTTCTTTCTTATATGCCCATTTAAGAAACTTTTTCTAATAAGAAATCAGCTTCCTCTCGTGAATTGGGTTACTCGCTAACAATTAAGGCATTTTGTAGGAAACAGCACTTTTGAGGGAACCCATTTTATTTTTTAGGCTTTTGTGGAGCATCTATTTTGTGTGTGTATTCGCTAATTTCGGTCTCTGTTTTGTACTAATTTGGTCTCAGGTATGAGAAGGAAGGAAAGCCATCGGAACTAGCTAATATCGATGTATTTGTTAGTACTGTAGATCCTATGAAAGAGCCTCCGCTAATCACCGCAAATACAGTTCTATCCATTCTCGCTGTGGATTACCCTGTTGAGAAGGTTTCCTGCTATGTGTCGGATGATGGTGCTTCTATGCTAACCTTTGAAGCACTTTCTGAAACCTCTGAGTTTGCAAGAAAATGGGTGCCATTCTGTAAAAAGTTCAATATTGAACCTCGTGCTCCTGAATGGTATTTCGCCCAGAAGATTGATTATCTGAAGGATAAAGTCCATCCGGATTTTGTGCGGGAGCGGCGTGCAATGAAGGTTTCATCACTTAAACCAAAGTTTTTTTTTTTTAAGGATACTTGCTTACATCTCTCTGCAAAGTTCTAGACTCGACAATTTGCCTCATCCCTTTAAATTTTCAAAAGTTTGCAAATCCATCCCTCTCTGTTAGTTGTACCACGAAATCCTAAACCCTTTTTCGTTTAGGTTATAATGGTACTAACGGTAAATAATCGGTGGTCAATTGTCAGCAGTCAACTGGTAAGAATAAATTTGCAACATGTAGAACTTTGAAGGGATTTGATGGATGACAAATTTAAACCTTGCACGGACATATCTGCAATTTCCAATCTTTACTGGGATAGATCTCATGTTCTTGTTTTTGTTCTCACATGCAGCGAGAGTATGAAGAATTCAAAGTGCGAATTAATGGATTAGTTGCCATGGCCCAAAAGGTTCCTGAAGAAGGGTGGTCGTTGCAGGATGGAACTCCTTGGCCCGGAAATAATGTAAGGGACCATCCGGGGATGATTCAGGTTGGTACTATCTTATTTGTGCTTCTCAATTTGCTTTGCCGTTGAACTTGAATCTATATTAGTTAGTAGGCTGAATATCAGCTTGACATAGTTAGCATTGTTATTTGCTTTCGTCAGGTCCTTTTGGGACACAATGATATAGTTGATGAGGCCGGATGTGAGCTCCCGCGCTTAGTTTATGTCTCACGGGAGAAGAGACCAGGGTATAATCACCATAAAAAGGCTGGTGCCATGAATGCTTTGGTAATATTTTATTTTTTCACCTCAAACTTAATCTAATATCTCTCGATTTTATGATATTGTGGGGATATGTCAGTTACTTTATTTAAACATTTGCTTTTTCTGACTAGTTCAAGTTGATTTCAGGTGCGGGTTTCAGCTGTTATATCTAATGCTCCTTTCGTTTTGAACGTTGACTGTGACCACTACATAAACAACAGCAAAGCTCTCCGAGAAGCTATGTGCTTTTTGATGGATCCAGTGTCGGGAAAGAAAATCTGTTATGTGCAATTTCCTCAAAGATTCGACGGTATTGACCGGCACGACAGATATTCAAATCGCAACGTCGTGTTTTTTGATGTATGATCAAGTGCTTCTTCACTTAGCTTTTGCAAATATATCCTTGCAAAATAATCTACATACATCTAGACCCCTATAAAATCTGAATTTTTTAACATAACCCTCAACTATGTATTTTCTTACACAAAAAACCCCTTATCTTTAGGTTGGGGTCATCCAATTCATGGGAAGATGATTTTTTATTAGAAACTTTTTTGAAAAAAATTGAGGGAATTTATTGTAAGTACAATGTAGATATATTAGGAAAAAAAGGTTTTTAGGGCATAGGAAAATTCAGATTTTGCAGTAATACATATGGAAATAGATAAATTTTGCGGGGATATAAATGTATCTCTTTATTGAATGTGGATGCTTTTGATATAAGTCAACTATAATCTTCCTCTTTATGAAACAGATTAACATGAAAGGTCTTGATGGGATACAAGGACCGATCTATGTCGGGACGGGATGTGTTTTCAGAAGACAAGCGTTATATGGATTCGATGCTCCGGTCGATGAGAAACCTCCTGGTAAAACTTGCAACTGTTGGCCAAAATGGTGCTGCTTATGTTGTGGATCGGGAAGGAAAAATAAAAAAGCTAATCGGAATCAGGCGAAGAATAAGAAGAAATCGAAGCATCGGGAGGCTTCTACTCAAATACACGCGCTTGAAACTATTCAAGAGGAAGTTAACGGTGAGCCATACACAGACTTCTTCTTTTCTTTTTCTTTTTTTGTTGTGGGGGGGAGAGGGGGGGGGGGCTAAAATATATAACCTTACCTGAACTGTAGTGCATTTTGAAATAAGTAACTGAACTTCAGAAGTTTTGGTTTTATTACTTAGCCTTACTGCAACAACTTTGACAAAATACTTTTCAGCCGGCAGAATATTCTGCGAGTCTTCTGATGGAAAACTGTTAAGTTCTGACAAAACTTATCAGAATTTGGTGAATTAGAAGCACCGAAAAGTTTAGCAAAATCAATTTTTTTTGAAGTTTAGATACCCATTTCAAAATGCATTATAGTTCAGGTAAGGTCTGTAACTTTTAATATTTTCTTGGCTTAGGGCTTGTTTGTTTGGGTGGAAGTGGGGTGGAAGTGGAGAGGGGGGAAGTCGTTTTCACCATAAATGATCACTTTCGTTGTTTGGTTCGCCGTAAAAAAGTTATGGTCGAAACTCGAGTTAACCTGAAACGGCGTAATTGACTTCGGTCCACCGTGGGCCGAAGTCAATTACGGTGAAAAGAAGTGAAGAAAAATAATAAAATAATATACTAGATAAAAATAGTTATTTTTAAATATATTTAATTATGGTACTAATTACTCTTTTATTCAGTTGGCATATTTAAAATATGATAAAAATTGATTAGTTAAGTTTTAATATTTTTCTTCATTTAGTTTGTACAATTAAAATATGATAAAAATTAATTAATTAAGTATTAATATTTTTTTACTTTATAATTTTATTATTGTATTATTATAATTTATGTATAAAAAAATAATTTATTTGTTTTAAATTAAATTTTAATTATATAAAAATATTATTATATTATTTTTATTTATTAAATTATTTATTGTTTATACATAAATTATAGTTTTAAATCATACACTTCTTACCAAACAAACAACAGAACTAATGAAACTTCACTTCCATAACTACGAAACAAACAGCGGGAAAGAAATAGTTTTCACCCTACTTTAACCCAAAGTCCACTTCAACCCAAAGTCCAGTTTCGGTAAAACAAACATGCCCTTATTGTCTTAAGCAAGATTGCTGAAGTAAACACCATATTTTGCAGGAAAAGAAGGCGATAGTTCACCCTTAGTTCCTCGCGAAAAGCTTGAGAAGAAATTTGGGCAATCACCCGTCTTTGTGGCTTCCACTCTACGAGAGAATGGTGGAATAGTTAGAACCAATCTCACTGAATGTCTTAGTGAGGCTGTGCATGTAATAAGTTGCGGCTATGAAGATAAGACTGAATGGGGAAAAGAGGTTTGTTTTGTCAAATTATTTCCATATATATTCTCACCAAATCATCTATTATCGTATAAATCCTCGTAAGTTCCTGAATTTCCGTACTTTCTCCTGCAGTGCAGCTTCTTAGAAAAATGCTCTAACATTGCGTTGGGTTGTCATTCAAATACAAGAAAAGTTGGTTTGTTTTAAAGGAGTTTTTCAGAGACACTCATCTTTTCTAAATACGTTGTACGTATTCGAGAGAATAAGTCTTTGAAGGGAAAAAATGAAAATTCAGATTTGGGGGGGATCATGTAGATGATGATTGATTATTCAAGCTTCTTTAGCTCTAATTTTTCTGTTTATATCCAGGTTGGGTGGATATATGGATCAGTCACTGAGGACATTCTAACCGGTTTCAAAATGCATTGCCATGGTTGGCGGTCGGTTTATTGTATACCGAAAAGACCGGCTTTTAAGGGTTCTGCTCCTATTAACCTTTCCGATCGTCTTCATCAAGTTCTGCGATGGGCCCTCGGATCTGTGGAGATTTTCTTAAGCAAGCATTGCCCTATATGGTATGGCTATAGAGGCGGTTTGAAGTGGTTGGAGCGATTTTCTTATATTAACTCTGTCGTCTATCCATGGACTTCGATTCCGTTGATTGCTTATTGTAGCTTGCCAGCAATCTGCCTTCTGACTGGGAAATTCATCGTGCCCGAGGTGCTCAATCCAAACCATATATAAACTTCACCATTTTGTGGGAAAACAACCGCTTTCGTGCAAACTAAAATCAACTTTTTTTGGGAATTTATATGCTGGTTGCGGATTTTTCAGAAACTTTAAACTCATTTTTTTGTTTTGTTTTGTTTTTTTTGGGTGTGAAAAGTTTCTTTTACCGGCTTTTAATGGAACTTAGGTGTTGTAAAACTGTAAGAATGGGACAAAAGTCGAAGTTTCTAATCAAAATATTTGTAATATTAATCTGTCTACTCTCTCATGACCTTCCTGTCTTTCTTTTTTCATTTCAGATGAGCATCTATGCGAGCATAGTATTCATGGCGCTCTTTGTATCGATTGCCGCGACCAGCATCCTTGAGATGCGATGGGGCATGGTGGGCATCGACGACTGGTGGAGAAACGAACAATTTTGGGTAATCGGCGGCGTCTCCTCCCACCTTTTCGCCCTCTTCCAGGGCCTTCTCAAAGTCCTCGCCGGCATCGAAACTAACTTCACCGTCACTTCCAAAGGAGGAGATGACGGCGACTTCTCTGAACTCTACATCTTCAAATGGACTTCCTTGCTAATCCCTCCTATGACTCTTCTCATACTCAACATTATCGGAGTTGTTTCGGGAATTTCGAACGCGATTACTACAGGTTATCAATCCTGGGGCCCGCTTTTCGGTAAGCTATTCTTCGCCTTCTGGGTCATTTTACATCTTTACCCTTTCCTCAAAGGGATGATGGGTAAGCAAGATAGGGTCCCCACAATTGTTGTGGTGTGGTCGACACTTCTCGCGTCGATTTGTTCGCTTTTGTGGGTTCGAGTGAACCCCTTCGTGGGTAAGTTCGACGGGCCCGTGCTAGAGGTTTGTGGCTTGGATTGCAAGTGAGGATAAATAAGAAAATGTGAATTACATGGTTTTTGTAGTTGGGAGTTGCATAAGAGATGGTCTAGTTTCGATAGGTGGGTTATTCGTTTCGTTTGTTTTGTTTGTTTTCTTTTTCATGTTGTTGTTTAGACCGCAAAGTGTGTTTAGCATCAGAGGAAAAAGAGGTGGAAAAAAGGCAAAAGCGAAAAACGAAAACAGAAAAAAAAGAAAAAGAAAAAAAGAAGAGGGTGAGGAGAGTGTTTTTCATGGGTGTATAGATGTCGCGATTGGAACGACATGTTGTTATTTTCTTATTTATAATCCGCTTTTATTGATTCATTCGTAAACCTCGCGTCTTCGTTCTTTTTACAAAATGGTGAAGTGTTGATGTGTTCAGTTCAGCTATGTTGGTGTGGTTCCTACCGCTAAGAATTATGAAATGGTAAATGGTATTAACAGAGCTGATTTTATTACTTATCTGACAGGTCCATTGTATTGAGTCAAAGATTCTTCTTTGATGAATAACAAAAAAAAATGCTTTGTAAATATCAATTTGCTTCTGAAATGCTTATTACTGTAGACTCTTAAAACTCTTGCTGCTAAAGGTTAGTTATTACATTTCTGGTTCTTCAATTTTAACTTGTGAAACATGTTTCATTACTTACATAATGGTTCTGTTTTAATTTAATTAGCCTCTGAGTTAAATAAGATTTTATTCAGTTGTTTTGCATGAGTATAGTAATGTTGCTTGTTTATCCAAATATCATATTTAGCAGAAAAAAGAGATATCTGCACAAATATAATGTTCTCTGCTCTGTTTGGATGTTGGAATAAGTTATCCAAGAATACTTTATTCGGTATAAGAATTTTCTAGTATGATTGTAAGTAGGAAGCTTGATTTTTTACTTTTTAAAAAGTCTTGCTATCGATGATTTAGTAGGATAGCATATTTTATCAACGATGTGATTTATCTTATCTATTTTAAATATTTGATTACATTTCTCATCATCCAAATGTATAAACTTTTTGAGTAAATTAAAAAGGTATATCGAACAAGATATTCGTGTATCCAAACAGGGCGAAGGGCTTGTTTAAGTGTCTGAACAAGCTATTGATTGATAACTTATTCAATACGATGATATTGTTTTGTATCCTTTTGTAATTGAGAGTTACTAGTTTGATTTTACCGCTTTGTAAGATCTTGAATGCCATGATTTTGTGATAGTATATTTTACCTACGAGTTGATTTATTTTAGTCTGAAAAAGTGACTTGGATCGTATATAGTATATTTTACCTATGAGATAATTTTTCGAGAAATCAAACACCCCCTTGAAGTTCAAGCTTGAGTCATTCATTTATTAGATGAGTCAAAATCAAGCCAACTCCTTCAACTTTTGAGTCGTGCTCCAGCTTCTTGCAAACTACTGTTGCAACTACCCTTGCAGATCCATTAGGGGACGTTTGGATTGACGAATTTTTAGATCCAACGTAACTCGAGTGCAGAGGTGTTTGAGTTTTCTTGAAGTGTGATTATTTTTCTGTTGTTTGTTTTGACGTAACTTATATAGTCTGGAAGTTAAATTTAGTCACTTTTTCTGTTTGTTTTGGAGTAACTTGATGTTGGTGAAATTAATTTTTTAAGTTCCATTATTTATTTTGATGTAAGCAAGTGGATTTCGTTACTTTCTGAATATAGTAGTAAACTTATTCTATAAAATTCAACCTATTAAATAATTAAAAAATTTAATATTTTTTAAAGATAATGCTAATTTATTATAAATAAGGTAATTTTAACTCATTATAAAGGAAGTAGAGTTTATGTTATATTATTTAATAAATTTTTTAGAGAAGGCTGAGTAAAATATTTAAACTTGATTGAATTTTTTATAGAATTTTTTTTGAACTATCGAAAACAAGATCTACGAATTTTGGAAACCTATTCTCTGTTTTTATATGGTTGTTAAACTTTGACTATTATTTTTTGGGTTAATTGCATACAATTTCTTGTAAACATATCGAATAGTAAATATAGCCCTACAAAGTTTAATTTTTTATTTTTATCCATGCAAAAGTCCAATGATGTTCATATTTGTCTCTCTGATTTATTACTGTTAAAGCACTGTTTATTTTTTAACAGCAGATAAGTAAAATAAAATTTTTTGCCTTTACAAATATATCTCTCCAAAAGTCTCAACTGTTAGAATTATATAGAAACGTCATTTCAAAAAATATTTTACCCAATAATATAAAAGAAGTAAAAAAATCAATTTAACTCATTCACTAACCAGGATTAAGTATTTTACTCATGGTTAATTATATTTTTTTAACGGATCCTAACAACATGGTTATATTTGAAACTGTAGGACCTTTATAGGGATAAAAATAAAAAAGTTGAACTTTACAGGATATATCTACTATTCGATATGTTTACATGAAAATGTATGCAATTAACCCTTATTTTATTGACGAGTCTATAAGATAGAAAATAATTCTCAAAATAAATATTTAACAAATGTCGATCATCAAATCGAATGTGTATGTTTGCTTCCTCGGAAAAGTGGAGAGGTGAAGTAGTTTTTGACCGTAAATGTTTATTTTTATTGTTTGATTTACTGTAACTTCTCCTTCGGTTGAAACTCAAATTTTCAAAAATAAGGTAGCCGAAGTTAATTACCGAAAAAAATGAGAAAAAAATAAAAAAATTTAATCCATCTCTTTGTACCTTCAGTTGTAAGCCATTCACTTCCTACCAAATAAAAAACAGACTTGAAAGAACCTCAGTTCTACAGATAAATAAACAAACAACATAAAAAAATAAATTTTTTGACCTGAATTTTAATTTATCCGAAAATCTACTTCAACCTGAACTTCGTAGCATAACTTGTATCTAACTGTAGATATCCCCAAAAAAAAAAAAAAAATCTCTTATAGAAAAACTTCATATTGCCATTTCTTTAATATTCTTTGGGTAAGTCCTCAAACTATGAGGCGCCTAACATTTTAATTTTCGAACTTTAATTTATTTATAATTTCTGGCTATAAGGATGAGGCGCATGACATTTTAGTCCTCAAATTTTAATTAGTTGTAGTGATTTAAACTATAAGATATGTAATATTTTAGTCCTCGAATTCTTTTGAATTGTAATAACATCCTATTCTACTTTATGATGCAATAATAATTAAAATACTATAGCTTCATTACTTCGATATTAATAATTAATTAATAATTATTCAAAAAAATTCGGTTGTGCGTGGAGCCTAACTAATTAAAGTTTAGGGACTAGAGTGTCAAGCGCGTCATAGTTTGAGGACCAAAAGTGTAATTTACCCATTTTTATTTTTTTTTACATTTTCACGCTTCTCGGCGTATAAAAAACCGAATATTCTCTTTCTCTCTCTCTCTCTCTCTAACTCCGACGCTGTTCGTACTCCACCTCCGTTCTCGCTCAGATCTCCTCCTCCCCCCTCGCCGGAACCCTAGATCCCTCGCCGGAGCCCTAGCTCCGCCGACGCCGACGACGATGTCCCACGGCGACACCATCCCCCTCCACCCCTCCTCCCAATCCGACATCGACGAGATCGAGAGCCTCATCAACGCCGCCCCCTCCGCCACCGTCCTCCCCGCGCGGCCCCCCTCCCCTCCCCGCGCCTCCATCCCCGTCTCCTCCTCCCCCGCTCCTCCCCCCTTCCTCCCCGCCAAGCCCGCCACCGCCGGAGCTCCGCCGCTGCCGCCGCCGTCGCTCGGGGTCAACGTCGCCTCCGCCGCCGCCGTCCCACCGGGGGGGAGGCCCCAGGGCGGGATCGGCACCGATGGCTTCGGATCGGCGCCGAACACGCTCACGGAGCCCGTGTGGGATACGGTGAAGCGGGATCTGTCCCGGATCGTGAGCAATCTCAAGCTCGTGGTGTTCCCCAACCCCTTTCGCGAGGATCCGGGGAAGGCGCTGAGGGATTGGGATCTCTGGGGCCCCTTCTTCTTCATCATCTTCCTAGGGCTCACTCTCTCGTGGTCCGCTTCCGTGAAGAAGGTGATATAGGGCCCCCACTCTCTCTCTATATCTGCAAATCCATATCATAGTAGGAATTATTGGCTAAAGAGAAATGATGTTTGTTGTTACTACAAGTTTGATCTGATTAATCGCGAAATGCTCTTCTATTTCATATATAATTCTCGTTTATGATGTAAAATTAGTACTCAGATACATGTGAGTTTGAGGCAAGGGATACAGTAGAGCGAAAGGATAAAATAACATGACAATTTGTGCAACGAAACAAGTAAGATTGTTGTTGGAGATTTTGCTTTCTTTCTCTATGAAAGTTTAATGGCAATATTTAGTGCTCAGCTATCTCGGTGTTAGGTTATCGTAGGTTTGGTTTTTATTGGATTTCGATGTACATATTATCGGGTTCTGATGACATGCTTGACCTGAACTTTTAATGCGAAACAAAGTGCTTTAAGAGATGGAAGGTGTGAAGATGAGATTCTGTGCAATATTCTTGAAGACATGATGAGAGGTGCATAAGAATGTCAATCTTTCTAGTGCTGGAGCCTGAATTTAATGTGTTATTGCCTTCTTATAAAAATTAAGAATACGCTTCTTAATCGTTCATTTTGGTTGGTTTTGTCCAATCTTTCTTTAAGGAGCTAAGAATCGATTTGGTCACATTACATTGTATATAATTGCTTTCCGTATTTACATTGGCATGTTAGTTCGGTGACTATGGAAGTCGAGGCATCTATCTCTACGTTAGACACCTGTTCTTGTAGGATGTTCCTAGAATCTTGTTGTATGGCATAAATTTTTTAGTTGTGGGAAGTCATCCAATGCAGTGGGATAGCTGAGCTGAACTTGAAGAATTTGTTACAAAAGTGGAAGCCAATTAATGTGGGTAACTTGAGCGAGTTGTATTAAATGTTTCTAGCTTTTGTGCGTTTGACACTACCATTTGCATAGGCTGTCACTAGTAGATATTTTTGGGGAATCAGCAGAGTATATCCACACCCAATTCCTACATGCAAGTCCATGTACCTCGACACTTGGGAGCAGTTAAGCATATAACCAAGTGAATGAATTTTTGGCGGACTGCTCCGTTCTAAATAAGGAAATAAATGACGCAAGCTTAAGTTTAATTATTTCGTTTTGTTGCCACCAAGCTGGAGGAATCCTATATTTGCGGTGAAAGATGCTTCTGTCAGAGCCCGTTCCTTAAAACTCTGCTAGTGCAAAATATTCATACCTAGAGGGATGTATTTGATTTCATGTGTTGGATATGAAAAGTATATTATTGTTTGATTTCTGAATGATTTCTGAGGATTGTTGTCTTTTAAAGAGAAGCTCACTATGCAAAATAAAGAATTCATGGATCTTAAGATGACCCCTTATATTGCTGAAACAATGCTTGAAATACTTTGAGCGAATAGAATAGCAATATGAAGATCATTACTTAGTCATTGATTGCTTTTTGAAATAATGCCTGATTACTTAGAAAATATGCTGCATTAATTATCTTTGCACTTTTCCTCCCTTTTGGTTCTTATTATATGCTTATATTTGATTTTTTCAATCTCTTGGGGCATGCTTAGATATTTTAGGTTCTTCCTTTTGTTTGTGTAGATGAATTTATTTTGTAAGCCAAGTATTATTTGAATGACAATTTCCCTTCGTGGCACCTGTGTATATATGGCATGTAATCGTTTTCTCCACTTCTTTCAATCTTAAATCTTCAGATAATATTGTTCTATCTGATAATTTCTTCTAGTTCTTATTTATTCCCTCGTTCTTGACTTCTAAGAATTGCTGTGTACTGCCTTTCTACATCTTGTATTCCTTCTATTATTACTCTTTTATTGCTTATTGCTCTATCAGCATTTTGTAAACTCTATTATTTGTTTAGCGAATGAAAGAACTTGGCGATAAGTTTGAACTTCTTATACGCCATGCATATTTATGTTGTAAATTACTGATCATCTTGTTGCTGGATCTTGATTTGCATTTTCATCTTGATTTGCTTCAGTAGTAGTGATGGCTAATATACATGCCTTTTTCAACTGTTTCAGTCTGAGGTATTTGCTGTTGCTTTTGCGGTCCTCGCAGCTGGTGCTATAATTCTCACTGTCAATGTTCTTCTTCTGGTAATTAGCTCTTACTACTAGAAAGATACTGAGTTTTTTTTTTTTTTTCCCCTTCCGTTTTCGAATTTCTTCTTGGGGAGGGGTGCTTTTTAACATACATACATACATATCCCCGTGAAATGTGAATTTTCATATAAAATCATCAAAACTGCTGTCTCTTACGAAAATGCTTGTTCGGTTAGATTCATGGGGAGAAGTTAGCTTTGCATCAGAATGAGTGTTTTTTTTTTGTTTTTCCTCTTTTAAATCAAGCTACAAACCTATATATGTAAGAATTTGAATTTTTGAAAAATATACATCATACATGAATCTACAGGGATATCCATTTAAATAGATAATTCTGCTGGTTTCTCTCTCTCCATAAGGGAGAGTGAGATGATGATTAACAAATTGTGGATACTTCATTGGCATTGTTTTCCTATTCTAGGGTGGGCACATAATCTTCTTCCAGAGCCTTAGCCTCCTCGGCTACTGCCTATTCCCGCTGGACGTTGGAGCCCTAATCTGCATGCTGAAGAACAACGTCATCATAAAGATGGTAGTGGTGACAATCACATTGGCGTGGAGCTCATGGGCGGCGTACCCCTTCATGAGCGCGGCCGTCAATCCCAGGAGAAAGGCCTTGGCCCTTTACCCCGTCTTCCTCATGTACATCTCTGTCGGGTTCTTGATCATCGCGATCGATTAGTGCATAAACGGGTGATGCACTTTACCTTGCTCTTTCATCGGACCTTTAAGACGCACTCGATAATACCATGCAATGCTTTTTTCTCTCTCTCTCTTTGTTATATATTTTGTTGATTTTGTTAGTCCACTCTCTCTCTTCTGTAGGGACATTCCATGTCTTCTTGGTCATGAGTTGTAAAATGTGGTTGAGATTAGGGACAAAACTTAAGTAGGAAGCTCTCCAGCGAGATCTGGTTGAGGAGCTTTCAATTTGTTGCTATGTGTCTAAACAGTACGTATCTTGAAAAAACAACTAATGGATCCAAAATTAATGAAGCGAATCAGATATTCTTGCCGACCTCATTAGTTGTTTCTTTGAGATACTTACTGTTTAGACACATGACACCAGATCGAGAGCTCCTCAACGAGGTCTCGCTGGGGAGCTCCCCACTTAAGTTTTGTCGAGAGAGATTGGGTTTCTTCCTGTAAAGGACGTGTGGAATACTTCTTATTCTTTCTTACCTTACTTTACTATACGAGAATCTAGAGTTGCCACTTTTTTTTTCCCTTCTATAATTATCACATGGAGACCTATAATTGAAGGCAAGTTTAGGAATATATAATTATTGTTGGGGATTATGTCTTCTTGTAGTTGTCATATGTTTCTTAGCTCCTGTAACTTCAATATAAATGTGTCGATGCATATGGTTCATACTCAAGAGTGTTAAGATTTGGATCATCACGAAGCTTAGGTGGTGTTTGGTTTGGTGAAAAAAATTTGCATCTATCAATGTTTGATTTGGTGTAAATGAGAATACTTTTTGAGGCATAGAAGTTGTGGTGGTCTACTTTGCATTTTTTTTTGTTAGTCCAGATAACAGAGATGGTGTTTTTCTTTTTGAAAATATGTGAATTTGTTGCTCAAGGACAAGTATTTATACAACAATTTAGGTACTAAAAAAAAAAAATCTCTTTTTCAATATTCTTATGTTGCAACTAAACAATCTCTTAGGTATCGTTTGGTTCGGGGATAATTAGGCTATTACTGGAATATGTATAATTGTTAGGATAAGCATGAATAAAATTAATTTTGCGTTTGGATGAAATTAGCGAACAAACCTTCATTTAGGGCCGTCGATCTAGCTTGCTGTTGGCGAGACTGCTCGTGTTTGACTAGAAATTGGATCGTTCACGGCTCTCTCGTTTAATAAATGATCCGATCATAGGGTTATTTTTTCAAATCGAAAAATTAAACGAGCCGAACACGAGCTGATTCTTGCTCCGATATAGCTTGAAAATAAATAAATAATATATATAAATAATTTTTTGATTGATATATAGCAAATTTGAATACTATTTTTAAATTTTTGTCTCTTATTAGCATGACTTTTAGATTTTAATGCTTAGTTATAATTAATATTAATGTTTTATCAAAGTTTTATTTATAATTTTTGAAGTAATATTAAGTCGAAAACGAGCTGAAAATTTCAAGACAAGCATAAGCCCGCCTGAATTATTTTTGAGCCGATCTCGCGCTGCCTGGCTCGATCATGTTCTGCTCGTCGACAGCCCTACCTTCACTGGAACTTCTCAGCTCCAATAGTCGTTTCGTTTCAGGTGTGATCTTTTAGGCCTTATTTGAATGTATAAATATTTTGTTCAGTATATATTTATGATTTATTTAAAAAGATTATACATTTGGTAGATGAGGAGTATGTCAAATATCTAAAATTAGATACTATATTCGGCCTTCAAATCATGTTTTTAAATAAAATCAATCAGCTCGTGTAGATGAAATATGCTATCCTACCAACTCACTGTGAAACAACCGTTATACTCTAAAAACTTAAGCTATTAAAAAACAGTATTTTATATATTTTTATATTTAACACTCCCCTCACGTCTGGGCTCGAGACTTTTTGCAAGGCCTATGACGTGGACTTGAATTAAATGGGAGGAAATTAAGAATGCTAGGAGTCTGGCGTGACTTGAACTCAGGACCTCCTGCTCTGATACCATATAAAACAACCGTTGTACTCTAAAAGCTTAAACTGTTAGAGAACGGTGTTTATATATATTTAGATTTAACACTCTCCCTCACGTCTGGACTTGAGACTTTTTGCAAGGCCCATGACGTGGGCTTGAATTAAATGGGAGAAAATTAATAATGCTAGAAGCCTGACATGACTCGAACTCAGGACCTCCTGCTCTAATATCATGTGAAACAACCGTTGTATTCTAAAAGCTTAAGCTATTAAAGAACGGTGTTTTATATATTTTTATATTTAACACTCACAAATATCAATACCTCTCAAGAAACAAAAAACAAACTCGTTTCTTACAATCACACCAGAAAGTTTTTATCTTGAATAAGTTATTCTAGAATAATTTATTCCGACTTCAAACAGGCCTTACAAAAGAATTTGTAGCACAAACTTCAAAGCATGGGGAGTTCTTTAATAAATGGTTCTTGGTCATGGTCACCTCTGGTTTACAGCAGGAAAAGATGTTAATACTATTTCCAAGTTTAAAACTTAGAATACCATCTCATTAGATCCACATTTTTAGGTCTTCTTTTCACATGCATGCATCTTTTAATTCTAGTCATCTTCAAGGCAAAGATTCCTCCTTTACAAAGTGAGAACACTCCAAGCAAAGGCATGTTATATGAATGCATCAACGTTTTAAACATACAAGAGATCTTAGATTAGCTTTATGGATGAGATTAGTTTTTCCTCTTGTTTTGGAGAGGATAATTTTTTTTTAAGGAAAAAATAACACATATTTTTGTTTGCATCACTTATGTGTCTTGAGATTGTTATTCTGATTTTTTATAATAATTTTTTTTTTGGTTTGGATTAGATTTTTTGTTTACATTAACACGCCAATTTTGGATCGTTTTTTAGATAACTGCGCATTCACCCCTTCATTCTAAGATTCATAAATTTTTTTAAAATTTTAATAACAAAAAAAAGAGTTTGGCAGGACAAGAGCCAAATATTGGCCAGTTAATAATATAGGGTATAAGATTTATGCTCCAAATATTGACCCGATATCAAAATCCAATAGTACCAAATTCTAATGAGTTGTGTTAAATATTTTAGTTGCATATAAATATTTTCAAACAATGTTAAATGGTAGATCAGTTGCATATATTTGTCACCTCTTCTTTCTGGTATGGATCTGCAACCTGTGGCTCTTTCTTGTCCCTTTCAAATAAGCAATGCAAACAAAAATGTACCTAAACCTCACTTGTGAACCTTTGACTGCTGCAGTTAGAACTTAGAAGTGCTTTTGACCACACAAAACTCTGCTACCTGGGTCTTGTCACTCTCCTGAGTCAGCTTCACCAGCTTGCCCTTTTTTTTAAGATGTCTGTCGGTCACTATACACTTATTAGGCCATGTTTGGTTAGGGGTATAAGCGGGGATAACTTAGTTATTCCTGTTATTCTGTCAAATGAAACGAATTTTGGCCGAAATATTTTATTCCGGTCAAACTTCGTTATTTCGAAATAGCTGGGATTAAATATTCCACCATTTTGACGGAATAACGTTATTCCAAGCTTAATTTCTTGATTGATTAATATTATAAATTTAAAGTGTGATTGAATTAGTGCACTTTAGATAGGGCTGGCAACCCAGCTCGTTATTCGCGAGTCAGCTCATGTTCGGATCAAAATGAGCTCGAGATCGAATTGCTTGTTTAGTAAACGAGCCGAATATGAGCTGAATTTTTTAGGTCACTTGATAAACGAGCCGAACACGCGCTAGGGTCAGCTCGCTCGTATTCGGCTCGATAGCGCGAATACATATATTTTATATTTATATAATTTATATTTATATATAAATAAATAATTATATAATAAAGTACTAATTTTTTTTATTTAATTTTTAGTCCAATCTAAATATAAAGTACAACTTAATTATAAAAAAGATTCATTTATATATAAAGTTTCAATTATTAGATTAAAGTCTTATGGTTAAGATCTTATAAATTTATTTTATATATATATATATGCTTTCTAATTTTTTCAACTTGTTGTTCGTGAGCTAGCTCGTGTTCGGCTTGTTAATAAACTGCACGAGCTGAATTTTTCGACTTGATACTTTAACGAGCTAGCTCGTGTTCGGCTCGTTTATGTAACGAACCGAACACGAGCCGGTCCCAGCTCACTCGTGTTCGGCTCGTTGACACCCCTAACTATAGAGGATATCAATCAACTATTGTAAACAATGGTGATTGGTGTATGACATTTTAATTCTATTCTTTACGTGCGAGCATATTGTCTCGGAGTTACGTTTATTTATTGCTACAAATAAGAAATTATTTGGATTTATATTTGCAAGATCCATAATTTGTTAGTTGCTTCTTTCCACAGCAATTTGGCCTTTTTTCCTTCTTTTTTTTTTTTTTTTTGAGGTTTATCTACTGCAAGGAAAGGTTAAGTCTTAAGCTAAGAAAAGTGTATGAAAAACAAGGCAAAGAAAACATTTCCTTTTCTTTTCCTTTTAATTGGAGGTTGATCAATAACTTGTGTTCCAAGACAACAACAACAAAAAAAAAAAAAGAGAAACTTTTTTCTATAGGGCTTTTATTTTTGGCTTTTTTGAGTTACTTTCTTCATAAGTAATGCAATCTGTAAAAAAATAAGCTGTTTAAAAGAGCACTAATAATTATATTTATGTCGCAATAAGGATGAAAACTTAAAATGGAATTTATGTTTCCTTTTGTATATTATTTTAACTTCCTAGGGTGATAAAATTTTTGGGCATTTACTTTTCATGTTATTTTCTTAGCTACATAATTACGCAAAACAAGATTTACCATATCATGTTGAAACAAGAAAGTTATAAGTATTTTTGGGCACAATGCTCGAATGTCCACTAACTAAAATAAAACAAGGGACTTAAATCCCTGACCTTTCTTAGATAGTATCTGTGGTACTCATCACTGAGCTAGCTAGCGATCGGTAAATAACTCTTTCTTCAAGCTTGAAATGATATTTGGGGGTGTTCAGATGCGCGTAACTAGTGCATTGAGCTCATCAGTTCGAGAAAGTTTCGAGTTTCCACACGGTGCCTGTTTTCAACTTCGCGCTTGGTGGACTAGCAGTCGAGTCGTGCAACTCACGACCGCCATGAACTCGAGCTACAAATATCCAGACACAGCAAACAGGCCCTAAGGATGAAAATTCTGCTGCAGAGAAAGTTTTAGTTCATTTTAAGAATAATAGTAAGATGACAACTTGTAGTTGGAAGTGGCTTGGGGAACATTATGCTAGACAATCACGGACACAGATATGGGACACGAGACACAACATGATTCGAACACGGAAACTCGACAGCTTTTAAAAAATTAGGACACAGACACCTCTAACAAAATTTAAAGGCTTTTGGTTATTTATCTCTGACTACTATTTAAAATTTTCAAATTTACAATATTATAGTATATTAGTAATATAATAAGAACTAGGCTACGTACTATACTATTAATAGCACCAAGTCATTGGTGCTATTAGATTTTTGGCCCTTAGATGAAAGGATGTACGGTTAGGATGATAGTGGTCCACTTGGGTTGAGTGGGTGGTTGGTTGAATAGTATGATCTAACGGATGGAAATGATTAACGAGATATATCTAACGGTGGAAAACTTAATAGCACCAAGTGTTTGGTGCTATTAATAGTATAGTAGCCGGACTCATATAATAATATATTTATTATATATAAAATATTAATTTTGTTAAAATATTGTTATATTTCTTATACGAATAAAATCATAATTTATTTTTATCATCTAAAAACTTTGTATATATTCATTAAAAAGTTAAAATATTTATCATCTTATATAATATATGCACTTAAAAAAGAGTAAATTTTTTTTTTTTGGGATGCGACATGGTTCACGATACGCGAGGCTTATAGCCGCGTCAGTGATACGTAGACATTGTGAAAATCTTTATTTTCTAAATGTAATTAAAACTATGAAATTCTTTGCAATTACACTAATTCAACGGTCAAAAAGCTGTAACAGCAGTTTCTACCTATTTTAGTAAAAGTCAACAAAGTCCAAGTCAACCACAAGACATGGCTTCTTTTTTTTTTTTAATACCCTCTCTCAGTCTGTTAGTGGTAGATATAAAAAAGGAGAAATGATTTGGATTATTAAACCCAAGAGATTCTTGGATACGCTGTTGATGTATCGGTAAATTTATACAGCAGTTTAGAATATGTATACAAGTAGTCGAGATAAAATACTTTTAAAAGTAAATTGAATTCCTTTCACGTTATTTCCGGCAGTAGGATATCTGAATCAACGATCGATACTGTTAAATTTGATTTACACTATTTAAACTTTATGAGAATTAACTGTTCATGACTTTTGGAAGCCATTATTGTTGTAATCTAGTGAATCTAAGATTAGTAATTTTTATTAGTTAATGTAAGATAAATTTAAGGCTATTCGATTTTGCAAAATCCGCTTCGAAATCGACCCATTGGCATTCCTAATCAAGCTATGTACAAGTGTTAAAAACTTTAGTGGTGTCACAAAATAGAAGGTTTTGTTCTAATATAAGAATATATATTTTGAGAAATGTTAAGTCTACAATTATAAATGCAGTAAAGTTCGTAATGCATGCAGTTAGAAGTGCAGTAGTTATAATAACATAGATATTATTTGGTTGGATGTAGTAGAAAGTGTCGCAAATCATAAATACTTTGTTAGGTTAAGTGTGGTTGACAGGTGTATTTACAAAATTTATCATTTTATTTATATATAGAATGATGAGATTATCTTCTATATAGAAAAAAAAAATTATATTTTTTGTTTGAAAAATTATTAGGTGGTAAGCTTACCTTTGTTTAATATTACCCTTTCCAACTACTGTAGTTGGAGCTGTAGCCAATTTGGACGTAGTTCCAACTGCTGCATTTGAGCCTCCTTGTGCAATTTCAACTACAGCAGTTGAATTCAAAATGCATGAAACCCAACGACAGATTTGAATTTGTGTGCAACTATAACTTCAGTACAATTGCAACTATGTGCCAACAAACAGCCCCTAAGAGAGGTTGTAATCTTTAAAACCCCTTATCCAATAGTCTCAGAGTTTACCCAACTCGTTTGGATTTTTAGTAATTAAAAAAAAATTGACCAGACATATAAAAATAAGATAGTCTTTGGATGACTGAAGTTGTAGAATTACAACCCACAATTAGGGATGTCAACGGGTATGGGTACCCGAAAAATTACCCGAACCCGAACCCGAACGGGTCGGGTTTACCCGAACTAAATGGATATGGATTCGCGTATGGGTATAGAAAATAAAAACCTGACGGGTATGGGTACGGGTATGGATTTGTATGTACCCGACCCGAACCCGAACCCGAACCCGAATAAATTATATATATTTTATTTATTTATTTATTTAATATATAAAATACATAATGATTTCTATCCATTGAATCTTTATCCAATGATACACTCAAAGGCTCAAAAGTTTTGATTTTACTATAATATATTTTCAAATATAGTACTTCGGGTTTGGATTTCGGGTTCGGGTTCGGGTATTTGGTCGGGTCGGGTATGGGTATGGATTTTTAAAACCCGTCGGGTTCGGGTCCGGGTTCGGATTCAAATTTGGAGGTCGGGTTCGGGTTCGAATTTTTTAAAACCCGACCCAAATCCGACCCATTGACATTCCTACCCACAATAGATTGTAATTCTGTCATTGCTCATATTTTTTATGTTAAAATGTATAAATACTTCTGAATTTTAACCCGTTTTAAATTGACCCCATGAACTCCTTTTTATTAGATTTACACTCACTTTATTTACTGACCGTTTGATAAAACTCATTCTATTTGTAATTTTGAAAATTCTATCAAGCACCCACGAGAGATGCGTGCGACCTTCATTTGACCAAAGCAATTTATAAGCATACGCATATCTCGTGGGCGCTTATTTTGATTCTAACAAAAATTCCAAAATTACTAATTGAAGGAGCTAAACCAAAAGTATAGAAAATATAAATTAAATATAAAAGAAAACTTACAAGTCAATTTCCAAATAGCGTAAAGTTTATGGGGCGACTATAAATTGTAACCTATTTTTATGGAGCAATGCTACCGACACATTCCATCCCAGTAGAGGATGTAAATTTTACCTCCTTTTTTCCGTGGTTAAAAATTATTCTTTGTCTTATTAACTTTGTTATTTATAAATACTAAAAATATTAAAAAATTTCTAAACTTTTGAAACCTCTTTTTAGAGTGTAAAAATAGTATTTTTCTGTTTTTTATGTACACATCAAGGGGCTAAAGAAACAAACACAAACAAGGGAAGGGGAGATGACCAACACATACCCAAGAATCTTCCTACCATCTTCCTCATCACTTCTCACCAATTCTCTCTCTCTCTCTCTCTCTAAAATAAAGTTATTGCTTGAACCAGGTGTACCAGCACAACTCATGCACCACCACTCAACGCGTAATGATCGTTTGTTAAAATCACAATCCAATCTAATCTGATAAACACGATCTGCCCATGTGTGTAAAATATTATAAGTTTTAAAAGTTTATATATTAATATGGCGTGAAATGAACTCAAAAATCAGCCTCATTAATTTTATCCTTTTTTTTAAGATAAAAACGTATAAAATTTATCTCAACCATCGACTATTTTGATTTTAGTATACAACCTTTCAACTTGTTTGATTTGAGTTGGTCAACAAAATTAGACGTCAAAATTTAAATGCATCATTTATTTTTATAGATTTTTGTCAGTATATGTCATGCAATTCTCGTAGCTATAAATTCAGTAGAGTAAATATTTAGATTAAATTTTAAAGTCAAAATATCGTTAACTAACTCGAATCAAATAAATTGGAAAGTTAAATAGTAAAATTAAAATTTTGAAAAATTAAATAATCTATACAAAATGGTTCATAGTTCAGATAAATTTTATACTTTTTTTTTACACTTTTTTTCTTATCTACTCACTAAATACAAAAGCCTCACTCATTATTTAGTAGTGTAAAGTACCAAAACATGCAGAAAAAAAAAAAAAAAAAGTATTGTGCTTTTTGTGAAAACCTATATCTCAATATTAGCAGCATCCTTAATAAATGGGTTTAGTCTATAAATAAAATAATATTATGATAAATAAAAGAAATAATAAGAACAGTGTCACATTAGTATAAGTATAATATTATAAACATTTGTAAGTGGACAAAGTATTTTTCTTTTTATTATTCTTGATATCTAAGAAAGCTTTAATTTGGTTCCCAAAAAATATTTCAGATTTTTTTTTGTTAAAAAAGTATTTTTCGTTCTTTTGATTTTTGAAAAAATAATTATTTTAAAATAATTTTTCTAGATTGTATTTTAAATTTTTATGCGGAAAATAAAAAGTATGAAAATTCTTTTTTTTTTCAAAAAATAGTTTTCCACGGCTTTCCAATAAACCAAACACCTCCTTGGAAAGCATAAAACAAAGTTTTCCAAGAAAAAAGAAAAATTCATAGAAAACCCCTTTTTAAATTTTTCGAAATTTTCTTTTTTCGCCCATTTGATTTACATAAAGCTAGTTTTTTTTTTTCAAAAAATTTCAAATTTTATGAAAAATTAGTATTTTATTTTTTAAAACATAAAATTTGAAAAATATATAACTATTATTTAATAAAATCTAGAAAATTTTTCTAAAAAAACTAATTTTTCTTGGTTCGCCCTTTTTCACACTGGAATCAGAATCGGAATCGGAATAGATGAATCCGTTTGTCGGCGTTTGGTATGCGGGATTCTCATTCCGATTCCGATTCCCGGGTGAATGGGAATCCTCCCAATTACCCTTTTTCCAATCCGGCTTAAGAGGCCGGATTGGAAATTGAATCCTGGCGGAATGGATTTGTTCGGATTAAATTTAACTTTTTTAAAAACTTATTTTGTAATTAAAACATAAGTTTAAATTTTAAAAAATTATATTTATAAATTTAAACTGGCGGAATAGATTTGTTCGGATTAAATTAACTTTTTTTAAAACTTATTTTGTAATTAAAACATAAGTTTAAGTTTAAAAATTATATTTATAAATTTAAATTTAAATTTGAACTTAAATTAAAAATTAAAATTCAATCAAGTATTTTTCGAATCTAATTTATAAATTTGAATTTAAATTTAAATTTAATTTAAAATCAAAAATTTTATTCAAATTATATTTAAAATTTAAATTAAATTTATGGATTGAAATTGAAATTAAAATTATAATTTTAAGTTTGAACTTAAATAAATCAAAATTTAATTTTATATTTTGAACTATCCTTTCAATTTCAAATTTTAATTTTTTTTAAAATAATATAAAGATAAAATTAATATATTAATTTGATTAGGTTTATGATATCTATCTAAACAAAACACCGATAATGAAAATGGTTCATTTCGATTCCGATTCAGGTGGCGCACCAAACAGAATGAGGTAATAAATCATTCCGATTTCGTTTCCAGCTTATTCTCATTCCGATTTCGATACCGATTCCGATTTCGAACCAAACGCACCCAAAAGGTTTGATGGAAAATTTTTTTGCCTTAGAAAACATTTTTTGCACGCTTTTTAAAGGAACCCAATGGCCTATAAAATATCAATTTTGATTTTTAAAAAACTTTATGATAGGTTTACGCGTGTGCGGTGCACCAAGTGCATGCAATATTTTCTCTCTTTCTCTCTCTAGAAACGCGCTCTTCCAAATACCCAAACATCTTCTATATTTAAACACTCCCCAACACGTAATCAAAACCATTCAACCCCCTTTTTCCCCTCCTTACTCCATAAGAAAAGAAAACCAAAAAAAAAAAGAAAAAAGAAAAAAGAAAAGAAAAAGCAAAAAAGCTGCACCATAGAAGAGTATTATTATCCTACTTTTATTTCTCTTCTTAACAACATACAAAACAAATATATTACAAATATATTATGTGCGCGGAGTTAATGGAGTTTACGGTGCCCGACAAGGAGGCGGCGGAGCGCGGCGACGACGATGAGAACAAGAAGAATACGAAGAATACGGCGAACGGAAGTAATGACGAGAATAGGAACGAAAACGATCACCAGAAAGAAAGTAGAAGGCTGAAGGAAGGAGAGGAGGAGCAGAAGTGCGAGAAAGACCGGCCGAGCAAAGCGCGGTTCCGATCGCTGGCGTCGATATACGCGGCGACGACGGTGAAACCCGCGGCGCGAGATCGGCGTAAGGAGAGTAATAATAGCAGGAAGAGGGTGAGGAGTAGTGGAAATTAATTTAGGAATAGGAGTTTGTTTAAATATGTATAGGAGATTGATTAATTTAGGGTTTGTTTAATTAAATCAGTATTAGGAGCTAATTGATCTGTTCTTGGAGTTATTGCTTATTAATGTTGATTTAATGATTATGATGATTACATGCTTTGAATTGTGGTTTTGTGGTGTAGTTTTTAATGATGATTTAATGATATGATGGTGAAATGCTTTAAATTGTGATTTTGTGATGCTTTTTTTTCTTTTCTTTTTATGTCCATTTTGTTTCATCTCACCTAAGCAATTATTTTAACACTTTAGATTGTTTGATTCTCAGAGATATACATATAACACATTTCAAAAAACTATAGGGTGATCTTTCATATATATATATATATATATATATATATATATATATATATATATATAGAGAGAGAGAGAGAGAAGCTAGCATAATATTAATAGTATACAAATATTATTTGCTTTTTTTTTTTTTTTTTTACCGATGGTGATAGGTGGAATTGTAATAATTCAATGATGAAAAAGTAGATAGTAAATACTATTCACGTACTATCAATAGTATGTTTGCTCAACTCTCTGTCTCTATATATATATATATATAATTCTGAGGATTCTAAACTACAAACTTTTAGACCGTAGTTGGGTCCAAGTAGAGGTGTAAAACGAGCCTAGCGAGCCCTAAGCAGGCCCCGCCCGAGACCGTTGCTGGTCGTGCTGGGCTGCAGGCTACTGGCATGTGGCTCAGCACGACCCGCATTCGAATACAGGCTATGCTGGGACACAGTGCATGGTGCGACACCGTCCATTTCGGAAACCTAAACACCGGACCGACCCTTTTAATTATTTTTTTTTTCTTTTTTCTAATATATTTTTAATTTTTTTAATTTATTCTTTCAAATATTATTTTGAAGTACTTAAGTTTGAAATAAATATTAAAAAAATTCATTTAAAACTTATTTATTGTAAAAAAAAACTATAAATATTTTAAACGATCAATATGTAAAAATTTTAGAAAATATAATTAAAATATCAAATATAAAAAAATAGTTAAATTGGCCTGGTCCGAGCTGTGGGCCGTGCTAAGCCATAGTCGAAAGAAAGGTGGCCCGACCCGCCACGGCCCAAATTCGAATCCGGGCCGTGCCATCTTATGGTCCGAATTGGCCGAAAAAATTTGGACTGTATCGGCTCGACACGACCCACATTTCATCCCCAGGTCCCGGTATGTGAACCACAAGGTCAGGGTTCGAGTTCTCATGTGACTTGGAATTTGAAGCTCGTCTATGCGGCTTTCGGTTATACCGGGTTGCGCCTTGTCGGGCGGGATTCTGGTACTCGGGCCGGGCTTAAAAAGTTTGGATCCGAAAATTTTTGGAGTCTACTTAGGCTTACCCAAACACAAACTAGAGTAAGATCCAAAGCCTAATATGATGTTTGTATTGTGTGTGCATGTGCATACATGTGTATATATTATTTATAATAACAAGCAAAATTATTGATATGTGGCAATTTTATTTAAACAAGCTAATATTATTATATCTAATAAAATCATATTCAATCATATTTAAAAAATTATCATCGCTAATAATTAATTTTTAAATTTTTAAATAAATTTTAGTAAACAAGATCTTTTAAAAACTAATTTAGTTTAAAAATTAAAATAAAAAAACAATCAGTGACCATTGTCCAATTTGGGCTGGCGAACGAGCGAGTTGGCTCGAGTTCGGTTCGGTATTCGACCTGCTCGAGCTCGGCTCGTAAGTAAATGAGTCGAACTTGAACAGAAAAATATAAAAAAAAAATTAATTTTAAGTCGAATTAGGCTCAAAAAGCTCAAAAATATAAATATTAAAAATATTTTTATATTTTTATTTTACATATATATATATAATTAAATAAAATATGTATCTTAGTTATATGTATATGTAATTTAGGCTACTGGGCTATTGTCTTCACATAATCAGGCCGACCCACAAATTAAAGTGGGTATTCCTTAGAAGATTAGATATATCAATACATAAATTGGTTTACTTAATAATATATTATTGTATTTCATACATTTATTTTGTATACTGAACTATTTGATATATTTTTGCGTCAAGTTTTAGGCAATGTCTTATAAAAATTAAACCATAGATCGCATGATATTAAAAATTTCAAACAGCTCATTTAGGGTTCAAGCTCGCTCGACTATAAATTAGGCTCGCTTGAGCTCGACCCGAATTAATTTCAAGCCCAGCTTGAGCCTAAATTTAGGCTCAAAATTACTTTCAAGATGCACAACCTATAAAACCAGGGTTGGAATGTAAACGGATCGAATTCAGAGTAGATTTTCAAAAATTCGAAACCTGAATCTGATGGATTTTGAAAATTCTAAATCCGAATCCGAACCGAACCCAAACCCGAACCCGAACCCGAACCCGAACCCGAAGCAATTATTTATCTTTACTATATTTCAAAAATATTATATTAAATCTAAAATTTTAAAAAATAAATTCAAAAATAATATCAAATATTTATATATATATTATATAATATAAAATTAATTCGGGTTTAGGTTTAGATCAGATAAAATCCGTGCCTGAATCGAATAAAACCCTTTTTTCGGATTAGGGGTGGCAATCCAACTCGCTGTTCGCGAGCCAGCTCGTGTTCGGCTCGAAATTAGCTCGAGATCGAATCGCTCGTTTAGTAAACGAGCCGAAATGAGCTGGGGTCAGCTCGCTCGTGTTCGGCTCGATAACAGCTTGAATACATATATTTAATATTTATATTATTTATATAATTTATATTTATATAAATAAATAATTATATATATAAATATAAATTTTTATTATTTGATTTTCAGCCCAACTCAATTATAAAAAGTCAATTTATATATAAAATTTCAACCATTAGATCAAAATCTAATAGGTAAGATTTCATAAATATATTTTCTATATATATCCTTTCTAATTATTTTAACTTGTTGTTCGTGAGCCAGCTCGTTTACAACTCGTGTTCGGCTCGTTAATAAACGAGCCGAACACGAGCTGAATTTTTCGGCTCGATACTTAAACGAGCCGGCTCGTGTTCAGCTCGTTTCATAAACGAGCCAAACACGAGCCGGCCCCAGCTCGCTCGTGTTCGGCTCGTTGACACCCCTACTTCGGATTCAGGTTTGGACAAAATTTTCGATAACTGCACCACATCCCTAAACCTGGGCCTAGGGTTGGACTTTTAGGTCTAAAATGAAAAGAGCAAGGGCATTTTCGACATTTCAGTTAACATCCCGACCCCCGTGTGCGTATAAAACTACGGCTAGGGTTTTGGCCGAAACACTTCTTCGCGGAGGCGGCGATAGCTGAGGTACGAATCTCTTAGATTTCCCATTCTCGCTCATCTCATTTAGGGTTTATGTTTCTCAAACCCTAGTTTCTTCGCTCGATCGACACTGTAATCTCAGTTTCTCTGTAACATCTGTTTATAATTCGTTCCTACGAATCGCTTCTTAGATCAGAAATCGTTTGGTGTTGATTCATTTGCTTTGCGTCGTTCAAAATGCGCTTTTTTGTTGTTGTTCTTGGATCTGTTGTATTCAAATGCATGTAAATATCTTATTTTGTTTTCTAAGTTTCATTGCTTTATTTAGTTCTATGAGCTTTATTTAGTACTATGCTAAATGATGTAGCAAAAGCTGTGATAAAGCACTATTAGTTCTGTTGGATCATAGATTAATGGTGTGTTTTAGATGAAGTTTATCTGTTTAAGCCTCATTATTTGTAGAGTAAAATATACTGGATGTTGCATTGTAGGATGCAACTTAATGTATTCTTTTGATTCTTAGAGCTTTTAATGTTATGTAGTTTTTTGTCAAATCGCTTTGTTGATGAACAAAGGTATAACTTTGTTTTGAATCCGTAAATTAAGTTGCTTTATTTATATTAGGGTGAGTAGAGGGAAGGGAGATGTCGCATCGGAAGTTTGAGCACCCGAGGCACGGGTCCCTCGGCTTTCTTCCAAGGAAGAGAGCCTCTCGCCACCGTGGGAAAGGTAACTTCGATAATTATGATTACGTATAACATGTTAAAAGTTTTCTCTAGATGCCATTAAAGGGACCTATTTTTTCCTCTATAAGCTTTCCTGCGTTGGAAATATCATCATGTTTAAGAGCTCTAATGCTTAAAGTTTACGGCCTAGGTTACAGTTCATTAGGGCTCCAAATATGCTTTGTTAATGAAATATACCACATTCGTAAGTAGATCGAATCCATAAATTGAGAATTTATAGTAAGCTGCAAAGTTGTTTGTTTCATAACTTCAGTCTTTCTGTGGGAACATTAATTGTTAGGGTTTTTCAGCTTGATTTGTTCATTCTCAGTTCATTTCATCTTTCCTATACAACTTATATGCTTTCGGACCATATCGTGTCTTAAAGGTTAAGAAGCATTATGGTTGTGTTATGGCCATGAAACTGGCATCTGTTACTCTTGTTTCATTTCATTTTATTGTAGCATACCCCTTTAAATTGCTGAAATTATCATTGCATTTGTCTTTTTCTTGTGCTGATATAATTATGCTTGGTTTTCTCAATGCAGTGAAGGCGTTTCCAAAGGATGACTTGACAAAACCCTGCAAGCTCACTGCCTTCATTGGTTACAAGTCTGGAATGACTCACATTGTTCGTGAGGTCGACAAACCAGGATCTAGTAAGCCAATCAGCTTTGCCGTTAATATTTAATCTGAACCCTTGTATATTTTTCACTTGGATGGTGTTTGTAGCTTATATGTTCTATGCATTTTATTTACATCTTTTCCGCTACTCTATTACATTTTCTCTCTTTTTTGCACCTTCTTGTGTTGATGACTAGAAGAAAAGTTGATGTGTCAAGTATTAATCTTTATATTTTTCTTAATACTTGCTTTTGCTGATCTTACAATTGTTTTTTGGTAATTAACGTGAAATTTTTCACAAATGACTCATCCTTTTTAGTAATTACTTTCTTAAGTAACTTGAATCACTCTTCATTGTGCTTATATTGAAAATTTTAGTTTTATTGGTTTTTGTTTACATTAAGGTTGATAAGTTTTTGCTTTCATGTGGCACACCGATGATGTATCTCACTATTCATCTATTTCTTTTTTGCTTCACCATCGAGTTGTGCCATTGTACTTTTGTTTTCTTCATATAGGCTTTTTTTATTGTGCAATATTCTATTTACCATTGAAACTCCTTTTGATTTAACTCTTCTCGGTGACATGCAGAGCTTCACAAGAAGGAGACATGCGAGGCTGTAACTATCGTTGAAACTCCGCCCATGGTTGTTGTTGGTATTGTCGCATACATCAAGACGCCACGTGGCCTGCGCTCCCTTAATACAGTGTGGGCCCAGCATCTGAGTGAGGAATTGAGGAGGAGATTCTACAAGAACTGGTACAAAAGCAAGAAGAAGGCTTTCACGAAGTACTCTAAGAAATATGAAACGGAAGAAGGAAAGAAGGAAATTCAAGTGCAGCTCGATAAGATGAAGAAGTATGCTTCGGTTATCCGTGTGCTAGCTCATACTCAGGTACTGCCTAAAACGTGTTAACACTTTTGTTTTATAACAATTACTTTACATTTTACCCCTCTGTTGCTTGCATTTCTTTTTTTTTGATAAAGTTGGATTTTTTTTTCGGTTGTATTCTTCTAATGGAAATTGTTTTTTGTCATGTTGCTTTTGATTCAGATAAGAAAGATGAAGGGCCTCAAGCAGAAGAAGGCTCATCTGATGGAAATCCAGGTGAACGGAGGAACCATTGCACAGAAGGTGGATTATGCTTATGGCTTCTTCGAGAAGCAGATCCCCGTCGACGCCGTCTTCCAAAAAGATGAGATGATCGATGTGATCGGTGTGACCAAAGGTAAGGGCTACGAAGGTGTGGTGACGAGGTGGGGAGTCACCCGTCTTCCTCGCAAAACACACAGGGGGCTTCGTAAGGTTGCCTGTATCGGCGCGTGGCATCCGGCTAGGGTTTCCTACACTGTTGCTCGGGCCGGTCAGAATGGCTACCACCACCGCACTGAATTGAACAAGAAGATATACAAGCTTGGTAAATCTGGCGACGAATCACATACTGCTGTAACTGACTTTGACAGGTTATTCCTCTTTTTCCTTTAATTAGTATCTGAATTATGATAATTTTTATCAGTCAAGTTTTAAGTTTGGAATTAACCTTTCAATTTTTACTGTTCGGTTCCTAACTCCTAGCTTAGTCATTCCAATGTCCATTTACTTCCATGAAAGTCTATTTCAAGAGAGAAATTTAGTCGACCAAGTTTGTGATGGACCAAATGGAAATTTGGCTAAAGATTTGAGGACCAGTAATGTATTTTACCTCAAAGTAATGGTCAACTGATTAAAGTTGTCCTAAAGTAACAAAAGAAAAAAACTATAATAGGGCCAGTCGAATGATATTGATGACACCCTTTTAACTCGTTTATTTCGCAATATCTTTTCCATCTGACCCATGTTTTTGATGCGGCTCCGCTTGACCGTGTTTTTTCCCCCCTCCCTTTCTAAACAGGACTGAGAAGGATATCACGCCGATGGGCGGTTTCCCTCACTATGGTATCGTGAAGGATGATTATGTGATGATCAAGGGTTGCTGCATGGGCCCAAAGAAGAGGGTCATCACTCTCCGCCAATCCTTACTGAAGCAAACCTCCCGCCTCGCTCTTGAGGAGATCAAGCTCAAGTTCATCGACACCTCCTCCAAGTTTGGCCACGGCCGCTTCCAGACGACTGAGGAGAAGCAGAAATTCTACGGCAAGCTTAAGGCCTAAGCCGCATATCCTCCAGTTTTTCATGCAGTTTATCTATTTGATTTCGATGAGTTTCTTTTGTCGAAGCGTGTAGTCTTGCAGTTAAGAAGATATTATGTTATTGTTCTAATTGCAGATTTTGGTCTATTTGAGACTTTAGTTTTACTTTTTCGTACTTTTATGAGAAGACTTAGTTTAAGAAATTTAGACCATGAATATTTGGTTTGCTTCAGATCATTTTATATTGGATTTAGAATTTTAAGTTTGGTTGGGATAAGCTGTTCAATTTTGTGAGTGCTTTTTCTCTTCAGGATTCCTATAACCTGTTGGCGAGGGACTCTTTTTAATTTTTTCAACTTACTAGTAACTAACTTGGTAATTTGCATCTTAAATTCAAAATAATGAGATAGTAGTGGGTAATGCAAGAGTTTTTAGATTTTTAAGAAAATTCTGCGTACTGAGTTTGTAGAGAAACTGCTTTCTATGTATGTGGTGAATAATCCTTGCACTTGGGATAGAATTAAATATTATAATTGAATTGTGTATATTGATGTAAAAATAAATTTATGTGGTACTTTTGGAGCGCATGTCAAAGTTTATCATATTATAAGTATGGAAAATGCTTTGCTCATTACTAGTTTTAGATTCTCCTTTTTTTTCCACATATGTACTTGGCAATTTTTTATTAGTTTATTTTGTCTACTATAATTATTATTTTATGCTTGAATTAGATCATTATATTTGGAAGTTATACAAATCATACAATTGAAATATAATGTGAGCATATCAGTGAAAATTTGTATGATTTTATAAGTGGGTATAATGTGTTTGCATAATATTATTCAGGACGCCAAGGATTTTAATTAATTTAGGCACGTATTTAAAAATATAGTATAAATCCCTCGAAAACTCATATTTACATAAAACTCAAAAGCATTTCTCATCTTCCATGTTACATTTATTAGGTGAAGCAGATGGCTCCCTAAAAGGAAAGTTTACAACTAAAGCTGTCCTTCCATACCTAAAAAAGCAAGGTTAGAAGTAAGATTCAAAGGAAAAGTTGGAGCACAAAAAAAAAACCTAAATTAGAGAATTGGCATAACAAAAATTTGATGGAGAATGCGGGAACGCTCCATATAATACTACTGTTCTTTAGCAGTTTATATTTTCAGACAAAATCCGTTGATTCATATTCTTTAACATGATATTAGAATCGCTTTTCTGACAAAGTCTAAAAGAGTTTCAAAACTGTGTAAAGGAGAAATAAAACACTCAAAAACGGCATGGTTCGTGTTTTAGTGAGAAAAACTGGAAGGAAATGGATGGCGTGGAAAAATTGAACCAAACCAAATATAAAATTTGAATTTGAATTTGGTTGATTTCTCGGTTTGAACCGAACAATAAACCGGACCAAATTGAACCAAAATTGTTTGGATTTTTTTTTGTTTTTTTTTTTGGGGTGGGGGTGGGGGGTTCCAATGCCCACTCTTACTTTGCGGTCTACAGATGGAACCTGGACCAGGTTCAGGGAACACCCGTGGTCCACTCACGGTAACGTACTCCGCAGATCTAGCATTATAAAGGCAAGAGCCAATCAAATCGTCGAAGACGAGAACGCAAATGGTAAAAGTGTACCCAGAGCCCCTACCTATTGAAAATTTTGAAACAGGCCCTTTCGAAATAATCCACCCTCTATTCTATGCTATTTTATAGAGAAAACATATTAAAAAAGAGGCTAAATTACAAAAAAAATTCCTATAAATACCCTTTTTTTTTTTTTTTTCTCCTTGACTTTCAAATATCTATATTTTGTCCCCTTAAATTTAAAAAATATTTTCAAGGGGTACGACGTTAATGGAGAGGGCAAAATGACCAAATTATTCTTACTTCTTCTATAAAGAAAAAAATAATTTTCAATATATTTATGTCATTTTGAAAAAAAAAATCGGTATAAATTATAAAAAATGGATGGAATAGTGAGGAACCCTGACGGAGGGGGGCTAAATGCAACAACCTGAAATGTTGAGGAGGTAAAATATAAATTTTTGAAAGTTAGGAAGGTAAAGTGAAAAGCAAATTTTTATAAGAGAATTTTTTATAATTTAGCCCCCAAAAAAAACCAATAATAACACCAAACAAGGCCTAGTTATTTTTTTATTCTTTTTATTTGTTAAGTTTGGACTATACTTGTTAACTAGCTTGAAAGCTTTATTATATTTAGTTGTTTTACAAGATATTAGCACTGGATTGTTTTATTCAATTTTTTTATTTTAAAATTTTCTTGAATTATTTTTCTTTTTTCTTTTCCCTTTGTTTTACTTGTCTTATGTTTATTGTATCACGTTAACTTTAAATTTAGAGGAATATATAAATTATTTTTTTAACTCTAGAGGGTTATATTGGTATTTAACTTTTTAATTTTAATAAAATTAAAAGACGAATAAAATAAAATTTTCATTGATTGACTAAAATTAGAAAAAAAATCATAAGTTAAAGCCTCACTAAAATTACCTTTTTATTTTTGTGTTTCTAACATAAATTCTATGCCACGGTTGTACATTTTTCATATTTGTTTGACAACAAATAACATAAAAATTATAGTAACTATTTTTTTTATTATCTATTTTTTTTTTTAGTTTTGAAGAAAATAAGTTTTAGCATCGGACTAAGTTGGACTACAAACTAATAAAAAATAGGGATAACTTCAAATACCACCCCTGTGATTTCGTGCTTTCTCACTTTAGTACCCTGTGGTTTAAAACGTATCATTTTAGTACCCTGTGGTTTGGTTATTCTCTTTTTGTTATTTCTTCGTTAATTTTTTCGTTCAATTAATGAGAAAGTTAAAACTATAGGATAGTAAAGTGAATATTCGATAAACCATAGGTAGGATATTTGAAATTTTTTCTGTATAATTTAACGAAAAAATTAACGAAAAAATAACAAAAAAGAGAATAACCAAACCACAGGGTACTAAAGTGATACGTTTTAAACCACAGGACACTAAAGTGAGAAAGCACGAAACCACAGGAATGGTATTTGAAGTTATCCCTAAAAAATAATAGAAGTAGAGAAGTTCGCCTGCTCACTTAAGCAATTATATGAATTTCTAATTGACTAAAGCTAGCATTCTGTTTGAAGTAAATAGGATCGTTTATTTTTGTGCCGTTTCCGGTAATGAGATATCTGAATCGACGAACGACATGGCTAAACTTAATTTCGGCTATTTAAATTTCTTAAACTTAATTATGTAATTTTTCAATACTATTTACCAATGTTTGAAACCACTTAATCACTATATAAATGACATCGTAAAATCTAAAAATTTGATTTATAGAAAGTTCAAACATTTATATTTAGTCTGAATTTTCTAGAGTTGAGGGGTCTCGATGCAAGTTTACCAAATGCAGCCCCAACCCTCGTGCTCCTAAATTTTTAAAAAATAAAAATTAGAGGAAAAAAAGGTCGAAATTTAAAGGTTTTTTTGCATAAAAAATCCACTAGTTTTGGACTTTTACAAAATTGGATCGCTATTTTCGATTTTGCAGATTCGATCCGAATTTTCAGTAAACTGACCAAAATACCCTTCTTATTTTTTCTCTCTCATCTTTTTTTTCTCTCTCCTTTTTGCACCCCCAGGGGGCGCCCCCTGCGCCCGCGCCCCTAGGGGGCGCGTCCCGGGGGGAGAGGGGGTGCAGGGGGACCGCACCCGCGCCTGCGCTCCCACCCGCGCCCGCGCCCCCTGCGCCCGCCCACCACCGCTTTGCGCGCCACCGCCGACGCCTCCCTCTCCCTCCTCTCCGTTTACCTCTTCGACCCCCGCGACTACGGCCGCTCCTCCTCCTCCGGCTTCGACCGCACCGGTTCAAAATTATTTTGGAGTGTGAGGAAAGAGAGAGAGAAAGGGGGGATGAGGAAGGAGAGTGGAGGAAGAAGGAAGAAGAAGAGGAAGAGAAAAAAATGGTGCAACATTATTCTAAATAGTGCAATTTGGTCTAAAGAGTGTAAATTTTATTTCAAAAGAGTGTAATTTCTCTTTTAAATAGTGCAACATTCATTAAAACAGTGCAAATATTTTTTAAAACAGTGTAATTTTTTTTAACAGTGTAATTTCATTATCTTCTTCATTTTTCTCTATTTTTTGTTCTTTTCAGTAGGGAAACAATATTTTTTTATTTTTTTTCTTTACAATTTTTTTTGTCACGACCCACCGCCCTCGCCGGAGTGTAACTATATGTTTTCCCTCCCTCGCCGGCGTGCTTCTCGGCCCCAAGAAGCACTTCTTCTTCGTCGCCGGCGGTGGCGGCGGGGACGGCGGGTGGAGGAGGGTCGGAGAGGAAAAAAAAAAAGGAGTCGCGGCGAGGTGAGGCGCGGCCTCGGCGGGGTCGGAGAGCGGGGGTGCGCGGGCGAGGGCGAGGGCGAGGGCGTGAGGGGCGAGGCGGGCCGTTTCCACCTCCGCCTCCGCCTCCGCCTCCGCCTCCGCCGTTCGGAGAGAAAAAAAAAAGAGGAGAGAAAAAAAAAGAGGAGAGAGAAAAAAAGAGGAGAGAGAAAAAGTACGAAGGGTATTTTGGTTTGCAGAAAATCCGGACCGAATCTGCAAAATCAAAAATAGCGACCCAATTTTGCAAAAGCCCAAAACTAGTGGATTTTTTATGCAAAAAGGCCTTTCCAAAATGCCACTCTCTATAAATATAATTCCAATTACATATTGGTAATATTATTCATTTTACTGGTATAAATCGCAACCGTACAATTTTTATTTTATTTTTAAATTATCATAAAAAAAATTAATTTTTAGTCATTGGATCTAATACAACGGCTGACGAATAAAATATCTGTCGCTTTTTTTACCTAAATTGCCCTAGTGTATCAAATCCCTGGAAAAATTGTCATCTAATTAAATCCCCGCATCGTGTTCTCCTATCCGCTTCTTTTTCTATTCCTTCCACATCTCTTCTGCCGTGATTCTCTTTCTATTCTTTTCACACATCTTCTATTCCTTCCACACTTCCTCTGTCATTGGATCTCATCAAACGGTTGAAAATTAAACTATCTGTCATTTTTTATGACATAATACCCTCCTATTAATATCGTATTTTATCATACGTAATATCTGTCATCTACGCGTTTCTCATATATTTTAATTTTTTTTTAAATTAAATAATAAATAGACAAACACGATAAGTACCAATTTAAATTTAAAATATAAATATAAATTTAATTTAAAATTGAATACGATATTTGAATTAAACATGAATTAAAATTTCGATACTTTAACTTTAAAATATATACTTAAATTTTAAATTCTTCAGAACTTGAAAATTATAGAAAAATATTCTATGTATATAAAAAAATTAGAACTATATAATTATTGTAGGCAATAATTATTTGAATTTGAACTAGAAAATGAGATATTTTTAAATAAAATATAACAGATGAATTTACTTTTTAAAAATTTAAATTTTTGGATAAATATTATTCACAATTTTTTGTTGATTTGAGATAACTATTAAAATAGTTGTTGACACACCAATTTTTTAGCAAGAATATCTACTGTACAGTATTTTTTACAGGCGCCTCATAAAAGAATATTTCGTACTCATCGAAAAAGAAAAAATCTTTACAAAATGTACATTAAAAATATTTCACAGTATTCACTATCTTTCAATTAACTAACTAAAAAAAATTAGATATGAAAAATAGAATGATTTAAAAATAAGCATATCAAATCGATTTTAAATTTTAAGTTTGGCTCATAATTTTAAACGTGAATCCATATTTCAATTTAAAATTTATAATTAATATAAAATTTTAATATTTGGGTAAATAAACAAATTGTTTAAATTAAAAATAATTAATTAACTTGAAAATATATCAAATTTGAAAGATAGATGGATTGATAAATAAATCTATATCTCCAATAACTATTTATATTTAAATTATAGATTCCAAAATAGTTTCAAAATTTGAGTTTTATGTATAAATTTAAATTTGAATTCATTAATTTAAAATTTAGCATTAATTCAAATTTGTAAAATTTGGATACACATTAAAAAAAAATGTATATTATGAAACACATATGAAAGTATTTACAGTATAGCTAAACTGAAAATATATAATATTTATTTGAAGTTAAATTACAGTTAGAAAAATAATTAATTGATAAATAAATTCATATCACCAATAACTATTTAAATTCAAATTTAATTTAATTAAATATGACGTGCATTGCACGTGCACTATAACTAGTATATATATATATATATACTAGTTAGGTGTACGTGAAAATGCACGTTACAATTATTTAATAGTTATCTCAAATAGCATCATATTTATTTAAATATTTATAATAAAAATTTAAATTTTGAAAAAGTAATTCATCTTTATCTTATTAGAAAATATTTATAATATCCTAACTCAAATTTCAATGATTACTGTGAACTACAATTATACAGTTCTACTATTTTTTAATATATATTTAATATTTTTATATATTTTTTGAATTCTGACGAACCAAAATTTAAGTATGTGTTTTAAACTAAAAATACCCAAATTATAATTCATATTTAATTTAAAATTTAAAAAATCCACGACTTAAACTCAAAATTTAATTTAAATTAAAAATTTTATAAATTCGAATACAAATCGTATAATTAAATTTCAACTTTAATTTAAAATAGTTAGGTTATTTGTTTGCGTAAGAAAAAAGAGGAGCCAAAAAAAAGTTTCGCTAAAAAGTGGGTCTGTCAGTAGACCAAAATGCAAAATACGTGTCACATCTACTAATAATATAAATTTTATCACATTGACTAATTAATTTAAATTTAAATATAAATTTTATATAAAATAAAATCTGTTTTTAAATTTAAATAGTTATTGGTGGCATGTGTCTATTTTTCAATTAATTTATTTTCTAAATTTAATTAATTTTGATTTATTTTTAGTTTGTTAATTATAATTATTTATTTATTTTTATAATATGTATAGAATATTCTTTTATTCCATCTCGGATTCCGTCTCTCAATTTCTATACTCTTTTATATATAGTATAGATATATATATAAAATATGGCTACTGTGCTATTAGGAGCACAAACTTTTTAACCATCTATCAATTTTGATGGGTGGTTATGGTAAAATTGATGTGCTCCTAATAGCACAGCAGCCCTGCTATATATATATATATACTCTCTCTCTCTCTATATATATACATACTAGTTATAGTGCACGTGCGATGCACGTCACATTTAATTAAATTAAATTAAAATTTGAAGTTTATTTTGAATCTATAATTTGAATATTAGCAGTTATTAGAGATATCTATCTTTTAAACTGAATTTATTTTTAAATTAATTAATTATTTTCTGTTTGAGATAATCTGTTGATAGTCCCAAAATTTAAAATTTAAAATTAATTTTAAATTTTGAATTAAAATATAGTTTCACAGTTGATATCCTCCGGTTGGCAAAAATTTGGATAAAAATAAATTTTTTTTTTGTTTTAGAGATAAATAGGAATTAAATAAATTTTGAATTAAAATATAGATTCACAATAGATATCCACGATTGGCATAATTTTGGATAAGCATGAATTTCTTTTTCTGTTTTAGAGATAAAGAGGAATTAAAAATTTGTTTCATTACGTTATTTATTTTGGGTATGGAAAGAGGAACAAAAATTATTTTTTCGCCGAAATCTACGTATGTAGACAGACCGAAATTCGAAATATGTGCTTTTAGATATAATATAGATTATTTATTTTGGGTATGGAAAGAGGAACCAAAATTATTTTTCCGCCAAAAAATGAGTATATCGACGGACCGAAATTCGAAATACGTGCTTTTAGATATAGTATAGATATAGATATTGTAAAATTAATTGGGGTTCGTGTTGGGTACAACCCGAATCTAAATTCGTCAGGTTTTCGTTCTTTTATATTTATATCCAAAACTATACATATTCGTGTAACACTGGGTAAATTCGCTCCGTTGGAATTCAGGTTCGGATTCGGATAAAATTTCGGGTACATGTACCCATTGACATCCCTATTGGGGACGTTCCCATCAAATTTTGGTTGGTGTTCCGCGGAGCATCGTAACATACTTCTTACATATACATATATGGGTTAATTGCATACATGTCCCCACAAACATGGTGAATTGCGGATATATCCCTACAAAGTCCAACTTGCATTAGTTATCCCTGCAAAAGTCCTAATGTATGCAGATATGTCCCTCTGGTTTGCTGCTGTTTGAGATCTGTTTATTTTTTAACAGTAGGGATGTGAAATGACAGTTTTGCCCTCACAAATATGTCCCTCCAAAAGAAGGATAGGAGGAAGAAGAAAGAGGAGGAGGAGGCGGCGGCTGGCGGTGGACGAGGGCGGCGGGGAGGCAGCGGCGGGGGGGGGGGGGGTGGGGGGGGGGGAGGGAGGCGGGGACGAGGGCGGCGGGGGGGAGGCGGCGGCGGCGGAGGAGGGGGGCCAGGGGGGCAGATGAGGGTGAGGAAGATGGAGGCGGCAGCGGCGGCGGCTGGCGGCGGACGAGGGCGGCGGGGAGGCGGCGGCGGGGGGGGGCCGGGGTGGGGGGGGGGGGGCGGGGGGGACGAGGCGGCGGCGGCGGCGGAGGAGGGGCCGGGGGGGGGGCGGATGAGGGTGAGGAAGATGGAGGCGGCGGCGGCGGCTGGCGGCGGACGAGGGCGGCGGGGAGGCGGCGGCGGGGGGCCGGGGTGGGGGGAGGGCGGCGGGGACGAGGGTGGCGGGGAGAGGGTGAAGAAGATGGGTGAGGAAGATGGAGAGGGGCAAAAATGTCATTTCAACTTATTAATTAATCATGGTTAAACATTTTAACTGTGGTTAACTAAAATTTTCTAACGGTGACTGACAGTAGGGACATATTTGAATACATTAGACTTTTGCAGGGATAACTAATGCAAATTGGACTTTGCAGGAATATATCCGTAATTCACCATGTTTGTGGGTACCTGTATGAAATTAACCCTACATATATATATATAATAAAACTCTCGACCTCGCGAGCTAAGAAGATAACAAAGAATACATAAACGGAGAGGAGATCGAACCTAGGGCACGCGGCCGCTTCGTCCCCTCCCCACCACCCCCAAATCGAAGGCCTAAATCGATCGATTGGAGCAAAACCCTAGAATTCGCCCATGCTCAGAGCTCCATTCTCGAAACCCTAACGAGATCCTTCGAGTTCCCTCATCTCAAGGTAGTGGTGGTGTGCGTTTTCTCCCCCATTTTTGGGGATTTTTCCGACTCTTCTTTTTTTTTTTTTTTTTTGGGTGTTTCGTGTGGTGGTTGTTTACGTGAGTTGTTTGGTTCGTAGTGTTGATGGATTTTCTCCTCGTTTTTTTTGGGTTTTTGTTGGATTTGTTTGGGTTTCGAGCGTTATCGCGTGGTTAGAATAACTCTCGATCTCAATGCGTCGCTCTCTTCGCCAAATTTTTGAAATTATGGTTATTTTATCGCGAAAGTATCAAAAAGATGGTGTTTTTGTAGGTAAATACTTCGTCTTTGTCGAAGAGGAACAACCGAGGATGAGCGAGCCTTCCAAAGTGATTCATGTTCGAAACGTAGGGCACGAGATATCGGAGGTAATTTTTTTTATTTTTTTCCCGATTAAAATTAGCGTAACTAAGCTCTTTTCTTGATGATTTTGGAGTTGTGATTAGTTTTTTTTTTTTGTTTTTTCCCCCTCTTTTGTGTTGGTTAGAGTGATCTTCTCCAGTTGTTTCAGCCATTCGGCACCGTCACGAAGCTTGTAATGTTACGAGCCAAAAATCAGGTATTGATTCTTTATTTGCTTTGTTTCTATCTCTCCCTTTTGAAAAGTAAAATTTATTTATTTGTATACTTTTATAATAATTGTGATCTGTGAATGAGCCTTGAGGAGAGAGAGGAAGAGAAATGGATGGAAAAAGAGAATGAAAAGTGCCCTTAAATGGCAAGAACTTAGTTTGGTATCAATGTCAAATTCCTAGTTTGTTTGTTTGTTTTTTTTATATACAAATGCCGTGCGACGGTGGTGCGAACGGATGCCTGAGTGTTTGCAGGCAATACATCTATGGCTTTGTTTCGCAACAAAAAGAAAAACTTGTCTGTATTTTTTTTTTCTGCTTCTTTGTTTTTCAAAGACATGCCATACTGTATCTTCCAAGAACGCCGCATACAATCATATGTGATTCACATTTACAAAAATGAAAAACAACAGCGACACCAAAGAAGGTCTTTTTTTTTCCGCCCACTCTTCAAAGTGAAGGGAGAGGGAGAGAAAGGAAATAACTCAATCGAAAGCTCATTTTCTTGTTTCTTCTTTTCTATGCGTCTGAACATCATAGGAGAATGCTATTTTCCGATCTTTTCGCTTTGTTTCTTTCATATTTCTTCCCTTCTCTTCTGTCCGATTCTGTCCCTCTTTGTGTTTGATTACATTCTTTGTTGCAGTTCCCCATTGCTTGTTCAATATCTTCGTTATCCTTTTCTGTATGCTGTATTTATTAAATACCTTTCCGTGCGCAGGCTCTTCTCCAGATGCATGATGTGGCTTCTGCTGTAAACGTCTTGCAATACTACACTACAGTTCAACCTAGTGTCAGGTAAAAGAGTGATTCACTTAATAATTTTGTGTATCGCTTAAATGTTTTAGACTTTCCTTGCCAACTTTTTATTAGTACTCGTAGCTTAAAGTAACAGTAAATTTTTCCCTTTAGCCCTTTGTGAATTTCATCTTGTACTCGACTACTCAAGTCTTAAAATATTATATACTTGGCATCACATTCTCTCATTTTCCTTTTTTTTATAATTACTCCCATATCTGTGTCTGACTTATATCCATGTCTGACTGTTATAAATTTTATTCTTATTCTCCTAACTGGTAACTCACGTTTCTCTGTTGCCATTTCAGAGGAAGGAATGTTTATCTTCAATTTTCTTCCCATCAGGAATTGACAACTGTTGACCAAAACTCTCAAGGACGAAAATCTGATCAGGTAGTTTTTAATTTTCTTGTTTACTTTTTGTTGTCATGAAAATCTGTCATTGTACTATTCCATAACAGAATGTATGTTATGTGGTGAGTGACTGCTTTAGAAAGTCCAGGGAGTGATGTTAAGTGATGAATTACACATTTTTGGATGCTGTACGAAAAATGAGGTTTTAACAAACTTATTTTTTGTCACCTTTGTGAAGCTATATATACAAAAAATTTGGCTATTGAACATAGATAATGGTATTGAATATTTGCATGACAAAAGTGAAGTAAAAAGTATGCTGTAGGTAGGTTCAAAGGAACTAGTCAGTCGAAACTTTAGAGGAAAACTTTAATAAAACTCAAGAATAGAAGTAATAAAATAAGAAAGAAACATAGAAGAAGACAATGAAGTAACCAAAATTGTGAGATTATCGGGAGGTGACTGATCAAATCAAGAATTGGACAAGTAATGAAAAAGTGTTTTTGGAATCTACTTGTGTTATTATGAAATCAAGGAAGCTGCATTAGCTCAGTTCTCCAGCCATTGCTCTCGCTAGAAGAATGCACAGAAAGAACAAAAATTCTCTAGTCAATTTGCCACTTCATATGATAGAATATACGTGAATGATTTCATATACATAAAATTAAAATTATGCTACTTCTTAAAATCCAAACCATAGTTCTAATTCACTGCCAGTCTTGGGTGGCATGAAACCTTGACGATGACCTAAAGTGTAGAGATAAATGTTAATGAATGTATAGGACAAAACCTAAAAAGCAACGAGAAAGGTTCTTTGTTGGAAGAGAATATCGTCAGACCAGTAAAAAAGAGAGTAAATCTGATAACCTGATTGCATAAATATTCCTTTTTTCTTTTCTTTGTCACTATTAATATTTTCCGATTTTATATGACCATATAGTCAGTGCAGTTAAAGAACCAACTCTACGAATTTCTTTCTGCTTTACTTATGGTAGGGATGCTCACTGTTGTTATGTTCTTGGACAAACTGCTTCTAGAGATCGCTGGTTAGGACTAACTGGTGTTTTCGGACAGTCAAGTTTTGTAATTTTTGACATGTTGTCCAGATTATTATTTGGAAGGGCTGAGATAGGGGTGTCAACGAGCCGAACACGAGCGAGCTGGGGTCGGCTCGTGTTTGAACACGAGCCGGCTCGTTTAAGTATCTGAGCCAAAAAATTCGGCTCGGGTTCGGCTCGTTTATTAATGAGCCGAACACGAGCCGAACACGAGCTGACTCAGAAACAATAAGTTAAAATGATTAGAAAGGATATATATATATAAAATAAATTTATGAGATCTTATCCATTAGACTTTGATCTAATGGTTAAAACTTTACGTATAAATTGGCTTTTTATAATTGAGTTGGGCTTTAATTTAGGTTGGACTAAAAATCAAATAATAAAAAATTATATTTATATATAATTATTTATTTTTATATATATATAAATTATATAAATATTAAATATATATATTCGAGCTGTTATCGAGCCGAACACGAGCGAGCTGACCCCAGCTCGTGTTCGGCTCGTTTATTAAACAGAGCTGAAAAGTTTAGCTAGTGTTCGGCTCGTTTACTAAACGAGCGAGTCGATCTCGAGCTCATTTTGAGCCGAACACGAGCTGGCTCGCGAACAGCGAGCTGGATTGCCACCCCTAGGCTGAGATGAGATATATAAAGTCATAATGTTATGTGTTAGTGAGTAAAAAATGACTGGCTGGTCTGAATAGGACAAAAACGTTTGCGATATGTTGCGCTGTGACAATGGTGTTCCGTAACTGGAGTTTCAATTGTTTTTTGTCACTACTACATTCTAAGAAATATGCTTCGAGGAATTTGAGTTCATAAAAAATTTCCCATGAATGTGTCTATACTGCTGATATTTAAAGTATATGTTTGGGCTACAGATTGTTGAAGTTTAGTACCTACTCTCTTTATAGTACTCTCTGCCTATCTACTCATAACTTTTCTTTAAGTAGTTTTAGATTCATATCTTCTCTCTATTATTACTTCTCCATTTTTTCCCACTATATGCTTCTCTATTTATTCTTCTCTCTCTTTCTCTCGCTTCTCTCTCTGGGACGGTCTGCTGTTGGGCTCTCAAGGATTCGCAACCCAATCGAATCCTCTTAGTAACAATTCACCACATGCTCTATCCCATAACAGTGGAAGTGCTGCAACAAGTCTTTTCTCCTCATGGGTTTGTGGAGAAGATCGTCACTTTTCAGAAGTCAGCTGGTCAGCACCCTCAAGTCATCTCTCTCTATATATCTCTCTGTCTTAATAATACACCAATGTTTACCAATTGGTCTAGTGTATTTGTGGTTGTGTTTATTAAAAAAATTTCTCTCTCTTGGTTGTTCACTTTGAGTTAGTTCATTTGGGCATTGCATTTAATGCAAGCATTAACAAAATCTTCGTTTCATTCAGCATTTGTCAAGGAAAAGTATTAGTTAGCTTATCGGAGTTTTATTGCTTGATGTTTTATAGGTTTTCAAGCCCTTATCCAGTATCAATCACGCCAGAGTGCTATACAAGCGAGAAGTGGTTTGCAAGTATGTTACTTGCATTCGACTGCATATTTTTATGCTTGTGTCATATTTCCTTATTAAGAGCATGACTATTTCTTTCTATAGGGGCGGAATATTTATGATGGATGTTGTCAGCTAGATATACAGTTCTCAAAGTATGTTCTTTGGACTCCTCTTTTACTTAAATTTTGGCCTTTTGCCTCTTCTGAATATCTCACTGAATATCTTCTTTTCCAAACCAGTCTCAACGAATTGCAAGTCAATTACAACAATGACCGGTCTAGGTATGTTACTTATCATGCAACTTAGTATGGTGATTATTGTTTCTCTGTTATTGCCAAATGTGAATAGGATTGTGGAGAAAAAAAATCAATGGCATTTCAATTTTAACAGTTAATTTATTGCGTAAATACATGTTATTTCTTTGTTGTGAAACTGAAATTTGAAATGACAGAGATGAAAAAAGATACTCTAGATTTATTATGAGGGAACTTGAGTGACAAAAATAGTATGTTTCTTCCCCTCATATGTTCTAGTTTATGCTTGTTTTCTTATTTGTGTGTATTTACTCTGTTCAGAGATTTCACAAACCCGTCGTTGCCCACTGAACAACGAGGTAGACCCTCGCAGGTAGGCTGCTTTTCTTTGTCCTTGTCTGCTGTTGGTTCCCTGTTTGCCGCAGAAGAAAGATCGTCTATTAGATTCTAATGATATTCAATTATTTATTTTTAATATAGCCTGGTTATGGTGATGCTGGAGGTTTATATGGGCTCCAAGGACCCAGTGCTAGAGGTGCTTGCTTTGACTTTCTATCTTTGTTGCTTTGCTTATCACTACTTATTATTGAAATACTGACTCCTTTTCCCCACTTTATTTTGCATCAGTTGCATATGGCCAGGTTGGTATCTCTGAACTGCACAGCTCTTGAAATTTTTGTTGGTTTTTGATACTTTAAATTTGTGCAAATTATTAAATAGGTGTTAGTCGCTTACTGACTACCATCTTTTTGGAAAAATTTATGAAAGCATTTCCATGGAATTTCATCATCTTTATTGCTAGATGGGCAATGCCGCAGCAATTGCAGCTGCTTTTGGTGGAGGATTGCCTCCTGGAATAAGTGGTACCAATGACAGGTGCACAATCTTAGCCACTAATTTGAACACTGAGGTAAGTCCTGACATCCTCGTTCTATAATTTTGTTGTTTCACTTCGCTCCCTCAAAAAGTTACTGATATTTTCATTACACTTCTGCAGAAGATTGACGAGGACAAGCTTTTCAATTTGTTTTCTTTATATGGCAACATTATAAGAATTAAGATCCTTCGCAATAAACCGGATCATGCGCTTGTTCAGATGGCTGATGGGTTTCAGGCTGAACTTGCTGTACACTTCTTGAAGGTTCGCTTGCTTTGGCTCTTGTACTTTTCTGCTGTTATATCATAAGCTTGATCGCTAACAAACTAGTATTACTGAGAATGCTGCCTTTTTTTTGAGAAAAATACAGAACCCCCTTGGAGATATTGTGATTTACGGATTGATTAAAGTGCAAATCATGATATTTCCAGAGGGTTTTCTGTTTTCTCGCCTTTTTCTCTCCTTTTCCTTTACATAAATTCAGCAAGCTTTTAAACAACGTCATTTCCTACTTAATGAACTTCATAATTATAGCAAAATTTATTGCCTGCCGCAGGGAGCAATGTTATTTGGGAAGAAAATAGAGGTGAATTTCTCCAAGTATCCGAACATCACGCCTGCCCCCGACACCCGTGAATTTGCCAATTCTAACCTTAACCGATTTAGCAACAATAACGCGGCAAAGAACTACCGATATTGCTGCGCCCCGACGAAGATGATCCATGTTTCCGCCCTCCCGCAAGAAATTACGGAGGATGACGTCATTGCCCACCTAAGTGAGCACGGCACTGTAGTCAACAGCAAGCTCTTCGAGGTGAATGGGAAGAAGCAAGCCCTAGTTCTGTTCGAGAACGAGGAGCAAGCGACTGAAACCCTAGTTTGCAAGCATGCGACCTCCCTCGACAGATCCGTCATTCGGATTTCCTTCTCCCAACTGCAGAGTATTTAGAGATCTCTCTGAAAGTAAACATGTGAGATCAGTGTTGAAGGCTCTCCCTATCTTCTTTCCTGTTCTTTCTCCACCTTGTACTTTATATTATCACCGAGAACATTGGTCGATGCGGGATTAGAACAACAGCATAATTTCGTTGTTTCCTTTTTTTTGTTTCCCTGTTTATGTAGATTTCTGCGATAATTGCGGGACTGTTGCACCTTTAAACATGTTACCTTTTTTCTGTTCTAGGGGAATGTCATGATGGGTATTTGTGGGAGGCCTCTTTCAATGCATGTTTGGTACAAAATGATCTTCGTGATATTGGCGAAAGTTTCTGTTTCCGCACACGGGGAAGCACGAACGGCCATGTGTGATTCACAATGTTTAACTTCGTATTCATCGACGCGGAATGCTTTATGCCTTTCGCAACTTTGCACAGCTGAAATGTCGAAAGCATTTGGTTGTTGAATATGCAATGAAAGCAATGTAGGGTAAGTAGGGATGATGCTACATTGCGAGATCTTGATAAGGGGGAATTGAGGGGTGGATTCCCTTGAATTTGCTGGGAACTAGTGGAGGAACTAAGAATCCAGAGCAATTGAGTTGTGCCAAATTTACCAGGGAGCGGTGGGAGCAGCAAAGATGCTTGACAGATGAGAATCTGCTGAGGTTTCTGCAGTTGCAGCGGCAGCGGCTGCATCCGACTTCACGACTTTCCTTGAATACGCCAAATAGGAAGGTGTTTGTTACCAAGTCGTCGCTGTCGCCAATATGTGGGGTTCAACTTTTGTCTCATTAGCTGCTAGAAAGCATAGTTGAAATGAAGTTGGAACTAAAAGCAATGAAGTTTTCAATTTTCGGAACAATAGAAGATAAGGTGTGGCCTGGAACTGGTTCTGTTTTCATCTGTAAGTCCACCTCTGACCCAGTTGCGGGTTTCCAGTTGTTTCTTTCCTTTCCTTTCTTTTCTTTTTTCTTTTTTGTTTTTCTGGGGAAATCTTTGAAAATTACAGGCACTAATACCCTCAAATCTTTGGTTCAAAATTTTCGTATAGTTTCTCTTCAACACTGAATCATTAAACCAATAATAACTTGGAAGTAATTCGAAGCAAATGGTTATGAAAGAGAGAGAGAGAGAGCGCAATTCGATAAATTAAGGAGCCATTATTTAGCTGTAACATAATCAGGAAAAAGCCAAACACAATGCAGTTAATTTAACCAAGCCTGTTAACAATGAAAGATAAGGAACTCTATCACATGAAAGGTCTTTCAATTTGGTTATACATATAAAATGTTTATTGAATTCAAAGAAAACACAATATTCTCTACTAGGTAGAAACATTAGGATGTAGATGTATACATATATAAACCTATAGAATGGTATGTATGTTTTACCATGCTGTGTTCTAATATACAAACTAGAATAAAAAGAAAAAAAACATCTTTCTCAGCCTCCTTTGTTCCCTCACCCTTAAGCCCAGAAAGGTTTAATATCTACATATTTAAGCACAGAAGCCGCACACCGATTAAATAACTCGGAGCATCGATGTTTTGGTCCTGTAACCGAGCTTAACCTGCTTCATAAAAAAGGAAATATAATAATTAATAACAAAACAAATCGTCCTTTAGGGAAAGGCTCAGAGAGACCAACCTCTCCTTGGCATTGCAAATCATCCCTTTCAAAATCAGATCTTTTTTTTTCATTTATGCCATAAAAAAGCCTAATTTTATCATGTACTCGTTAAAAATAACCCTTGAAACCAACTTTCTCCCATCGATTCGATGATCCCTGAGGATAACGGTATTTTTGTACGAAACTACATTCAAAGAGGTAGTTGTATGAAAATTCAGATTTTATGGGCACATATATGTAAATAGACGAGTTTGAATGGATAGGAATCACTGGTGGACATGCCTCATTTGTAGATTGAGAGAGTGACTCAGCTTTATGCGATTCGGTTCAAACGGATGTTCTGATTCTTATGAGGAGCGCGCTCGAGAGGAGCAATCGCTTGTGGCATAGTCATCCCCCCAGACACAATAATCTCTGAAGAGCACAAAACATTAGGAAAAGCATTTCATCAAATAAAAATAGATTATTAGACACAGTCAAGCAGCTAAAATGACTAGGTTTACAAATGTTGCATTTACGACATTAGAAGTTTCTAGATAAGATATAGTAAAACCGACCAAACATAAGTCATTAAAGAAAATATAAATATAGTAAACAATTAAAGTTAATCTGCATAAGATTATATTTGTCCCACCAACATATGGGGCTACAAACTAAATAAACAGGGTATAAATGATGCGATTGTAGAAAATATTCTCAATGATTTGTGCTCAAATTCCGTTAGTAAACATGGCCAACTGAAATGTACCGCATATAATAAACTAAGCTTTTGTGGATAAAGAAACTGATTGAACTTGCCACAAAGAAAAAAAAAGGAAATGCAAAGGAATAATAATTCATAAAAGAGGAATGGCAGAAGGAAAGGGATGGAAGCCAAAAGTTGTATGGATCCACAAATAGTTTCTGATATATCCCAACACAATTTAAAGATTGTTCATAGTCATTGCCTCATTGGAAAAGCCACCGTGAAATTTACAAGACATGGATCAAGTAAACTAACATATTCCAAGAGATGAAAAGCATTTTAAAAGCACAATATGAAAGAAACTTGAACACCAACTCCAAAGCAACATAATTGAATTCCAAAAATACAGAATAAAATGCGGCAATCAATTTAGATAGGTTTCGATCTACTTATAAGAAAGGCAATAAAGAAACAAGACAATGCAGTATCAGCAGGTTCAAGGGGACCAACCTATGCCTTCTCGAATGGACAGATTCGGTCTAATGACCTCTTCAGAGTTGACCAAAAATATGTCACCAATATATAGATGGTTTGTTGGGACATAAACACTACATAACTCTTCATCACCTTTATCACTCTGCAATAAATAACAAAAAAAAGGGGGAAAAAAAGCTTCAAAGAAGTGATTAAACATCCTTGTAAAGTTTATATCTTGAAAGACTCTTTGACCTTACAGCAAGTCTGACTAGATAAAAAAAGCTGCTCTAGCAATCTAAAGATAACGGATATTCATAACAACAGAGATAGTAACATTTTCAGTCAAGTACCTGAAGGACCACAGATGATGTGATGAAACCAAATGCATATTCACCAATCCGTGGATGGCGTATGATAGCGACCTCCTTAAATGCTGTGGTATTTTGATCTGCACATTAAAAAAAAAGCATATAAAAGTGGAGCCGCTAGAGTCAAAACTGAGGCCTGTTTTATATCAAAGTATAACTTTTGGTAGTGATTTTATTCCTAAAATAAATTACCGTTCTGAGGATTAAGATAAGAGTCGCTAATTAGAAAATATATAAGAATAAATGCCTTACTTATTCATGCATGTATATCTTGTTTACCTCAAACAAGATATCATTTTGATTATTTTCGTCAACAAGACAGATTTACATATTATGGGCATATAGATACAAAATGAGTTACCTGGTGAAATAGCCGTGCTGATTTGCTTTGATGCTGAGTAAATATGCTTCACAAAGGGCATTTTCTTTATGAACCATTCTCCAACCCAGAAAACAGTGGCGCCCAACCATGAAGAAGCAAATATCCCAACAAGAAATATGAATACCACGGATGTCAAAAATCCAAGGCCTGTTAAACACAGGATATAATAATAGAAACTAAATGAGAAAGTTCTGCAGAAAATGTCAACCGTACCCAAAGATCTATGACATATTTAACTGGCTACACATTCAAATAGCATGACATCCAGAAATGGTGCAATTTCAGCCGGCTTCACCACAAAGGGAAAAATGGTGCACAAGGATCTTGCTGCTAACTTTCATGCAGAAATTTTTCCAAATTCTTGCTTTGAACAGCAAATGAACCCAAAGGACTTACTTTTTATCAAAGTCAGATCACAATCCGTTCTATAATGTTTCCAAAACTTGAAGCAAGATCATTGTATAACTAGAAATGATAAAACTAACATTCCTTCTTTTAAATAAGAGTAAGTATGAAAACTCATCTCAATTTCACAGCAGAATCCATCTCTATGCGCCAAGGAAGCCCACTAAGTTTAGTAATATAGCTCAGCATAGAGAAAATTAAGTACCATTTTCTTTTGACGATTCTCAAAAATTCCTGTCCAAACCTTTTAAGTTTTAATCAATAATGGCAACTACTAATTTCTTGTGAGTTCAATTTTCTCTGCACATCATAGTAATGCTCACCCAACAGCATGGAGCCCTTTTTGACATTTCAGCTAGAAAGCTACTGACTGAGATAGGATATAAAATGACAAACACTTATCCTCCTGACGAGGCATATTCTATAAACTCCAAGAAGCAAAGCAATTTAGCAGAACAAGAGGATGTATCCTATATAACTTTCATCTGACCAGAAAAAATCAAAAAAAATTTTACAACAAGAATTACCAAATATGTCAACACCAAGCTTGGCATATAGAGGACTGAAGAAACCATCAACAAACTGAACAAACCACCACGTCAGGAAAAATGTAACAGCAACAGGAAAAAGAACAACACTGCAAAATAAACAGAGAAGAAGTTAGGTGTACAAAAACAATCACAAATATATTTTTGTTTTTGCAACATTAAGATGGCGTACCATCCGGTCATGAATTTTCTTGAGAACCAGCTCTGGAGAACAGCAAAACATGCCTGGTTAAGACAGTTTTGTTTAGTAACACTGTATAAAAACAAGTCAGCCTATTATAAGGAAACTGCTCGCACATACATGTACAGATTCATGAATTGTTGGTACAAAAAAAATGAAAGGTATGCACATGAAATGCGGCCAATTTATCTAAGCTGACTCATTACAAGAAGTTGCAGGCAAATGACGTGGTTTTACCTTTAATACCTTTTGTCTAGGCCTTAAACTTATATCCACACATGCGAATGCACAACATTTTAACGATGAGCAACAGGGTTTTAGTCGATTTCCAATATTCTAACTTTGGAAGACCTTTGGATCCAACCCGCATGACTTTGTGACATTGAGCCCATTCCGTAGCACCCTTTAATGCTTAAAGATCTTAGTCAAATCTTCAAAGGCTTGCGGGATCCTTCCTCCTGATGATCTCACAGTCTCCCGTCATTCGGCGCTCGATTTTAGAGTTCACTCTTTCGCAATCTTGCTTTTCCAGAGAGTAGCTGGGCTTATAGCAGTTTTCTAAAGTGATCACTACGGTTGGGAGATGTTTTTTTTTCTTTCCCCAGATTTTTCGGAGTCTTATTTAACGAGCGTGGCTCCTTTAGGTTCATTTGCACTAAGTTTTTAGTTTTTACTCCCTCTGATATTTCCTTTTCAGTGTAACTATAATAGAAATGGTCGAATTCTCCGTACTTCTCCCAAGTTGTGCAATATTCTCTTATAATGTTGATTAAGCAACGGCGCAGTCATTACTAAGTTATATTCAACTTTTTTGGTCCTGGTGTAGGGGGTAGTGCTATTCAATGAACTGATGTTCGAGCAATGTTATTAGAAGAAGCACTATACTAAAATCCTCGAAATAGTGGAGCAAAAGCACTAATTTGAGCTTCTGCTTTTGAGTCCGACTCTAATTCCTACATCCCAATGCTACAAAAGTTTCAGATTTTTTTCTCTTTTTTTTTGGTGGTAAACTTCAATATGCCCCTTGTGATAATTAGCGCATTTTTACTTTGCTATCCCATGATTCCAAAAAATTATACTTCACTATCCCGTTGTATTTTACTTTACTACCCCATTTGACGATAGAGTTAAGTGCAACTTTTTGAACCACGGGGTGGCAAAGTGAAAATGTGCTACACCACAGGGTAGTTAAGTGCATTGCATCAACCACTTCCTCTCTTCAAGATCTCCACCAAGTTGCATTGCATCAAAATTGTAAACCCTAGATTGCATTACGCAGATCGTATCAAATCGCGCTATTGAAAACTGGATCAAATTGCAGCTAACGTATCCGTGCTTCAATCAACCGCAAATCCAAATTCGCAAACCCTAGATCGCTCGCTCGCTCGATCTCTGAATCTACAGCTCAAATCGTCCAATATATGCGATCATCACATGAAAATTGGTGATCGCCACCGCAACGGAAGAGATCGATGACATTATCATATGCAAATTACACATGCGAAATCATCATCATCATCATCATCATCATCAACATCAACAACAACAACAGAACAGGAAGATCGGGGATCTGGGCGGGGGAAAGGGATCGGATTATGGGATTAGGGCAAAAAAATGCGGCGAGATCGGAGGGAGGGAGGGAGGGATGGATCGGATCCGAACCTTGCGAGTGGAGGAGTTTGGGGAGCTCGGCGGGGACGGCGCCTCGAGATCCGCGCCCTGGCTCAGCGGGACCGACGTGGACGCCTCCTCCTCCTCCTTCTCCGCCATTCTCTCTCTCTCTCTCTCTCTCTCTCTTCTTAATTTGTCACCGAATTATTGTTTCTACGTGGGTTTCACCACTTGTGCACGTTTTGGCTACGAGAATATATTTTTGGCCGTAAATAATCATGTTTAATTCGTGATTAAATACATTCGTGATTTCGCCCTGATCAGTCATTTGGAGTATAATTTAAAATAATACAATTAAAAATAGGGATAACTTTAAATACCATCTCTGTGATTTCGTGCTTTCTCACTTTAGTGTCATGTGGTTTAAAACGTATCACTTTACTACCATGTGGTTTGATTATTCTCTTTTTTTCTTATCTTTTCGTTAATTTTTTCGTTAAAATTATACAGAAAACACTTCAAATATCACACCTATGGTTTATCGAATATTCACTTTATTATCCTGTAGTTTTAACTTTCTCATTAATTTAACGAAAAAATTAACGAAAAGATAACAAAAAGAGAATAACCAAACCACATGGTACCAAAATGATACGTTTTAAACCACATGGTACTAAAGTGAGAAAGCACGAAACCACATGGGTGGTATTTGAAGTTATCCCTTAAACATATAATAATTGTAATTATATATATCTTATTTAGTTGAATTTTAAACTACAGTAATTGTAGCTATAAACAATTTGTTTAGTTGAATATAGTAATGTCATTGGAACCCTTTTGAATATCCGTTTACACTCAAAGTTAACGGGCATGCTTAATTAAAGATAATCCGAAGCAATTTATCTTAAGTTTTCAGTTTTGGATCATTTTAAGTCACCGAAATCTCTACCGACTAAAATATTTAACAGATTACAGTTAGATTCCGTTTTCACTGTTCGGACATCCAAATGACACGAAACTTTAAATCTAGTATCAGAAAAATAATTTCGATATCAAAATTTCAGAATTTTTCGCCACTGTCAATTTTTCAACTGCAGTACAAGTCATGTTCCTATAAAAATTTCAAAACTCTTATTTTCATTCAAATCTTATAGCAAATTATTTCAAAATTATCTTTTACTTCTTTAAGTCTAATAAAAATAGTATTCCACACTATTTTTATCTATACTTGTTTCTATATTAAAAATTTGATATACTACAAGTAAAAGATGCTGTAGCTATAAATATATTATTTAGTTGCATGTGGTTGAAAAGTGTATTTAAGAATTTCTAGTAACAATCTTTCTGATTAGTTAATGGTAAAAGATTTCTGTCTAATCCATAGCCAACAAAATTGTTGAATATAATATTAAAAATATAATTGTTGGACAACTTAAACTTTTAAGGCCTTTTTGCATAAAAAATCACTAGTTTTGAACTTTTGCAAAATTGGATCGCTATTTTGAGTTCAGATTACAATTTCAACCATCAACTGGACCCAAACTAACCTGATCAAACCCAATACTCTACTCCTTGTTCGCTATTTAAGCAGCAGCAGCAACAACAACAATAACAAAAATGAAACGAAAAACTCATTTTGAATCTCAAAAAGTTGTCTTTACGGATTATTAATGTATCAACAAACATATAACATATCTTCGAATGTATTCATGATATTACTACAATAAGTTAATTATCTATAAAAGATAATATTCCAAAAGATAAAACAATGTGACATATGATGCTGTTACACTATTATTCTTACACTAAAAACAAAAAAAAAGATAGAGAACAGTTGATAAATTAGAATGCAACTAAAATCTTAATTCTTAAATAGCCAATTAAACAAAACAGAAATAAAAAATTAAAAAAATACAACAAAAATTAGAAGATACAACAAAACATAAACTACTCAAAACCAAAAGCCCATGTGAGCTTTACTAAGTATCTGTTTGATCTCACTTCTTCTTCTGCTGCTTTCAGTGATAATCATCTCAGTCAAAAATTTTGCAAGCAGAAAAAATTAGCACTACTGCTTAGAAATAGAATTTCGAGATGAAATAGCAGAAGCTTTAATTTTGCGCTTATACTTCCACTAACAGAGAGAATCTACTGAAGAGATTTTGATACAACACTTCGTGTAAAAGCATTATTCATAAAATACTTCATCCAACAACACTACACCCTATAGAAGCAGGAGGAGAAGGGCGAAAACAAGCACTAGGATGAAGAAGAAGATGGTGGATACTGAGTTGAATCACTCCAAGGAGGCGTAGTGTAATCATAGGTTGCGGATCCACCACTATCCCAACTCCAACTCCCCTCTGGGGCGCCCGCATAATTCACCTGCTGCGGATCCCCCGCATCCAGGTTATAGGACGGGGGATAGTAAGAAGAAGAAGAAGAAGCAGATGCAGACGAACCAGAAACAGAGGGTGCAGGATTTGAAAGACCAGCCATAGTGGTTGTATAATTCGAACTGATCATCTGATCCAACTGCAGAATCCTCGCGTACTCCGCGTACTCTGCGGTCGCGGTTTGTGCCGCCGTAGTTTCATGCGGTGGCGGTGGCGGTGGCGGTGGCGGTAGCGGTGCGGCGGGGGGGAGGATTTGGGCCTCCTCAGGGAAGTTGAGCTTGGCGCGGCTGCCGCGGAAGCGGAGGGCGGCGGCGTCGTAGGCCCGCGCGGCGGCCTCGGCGGTGTCGAACGTGCCGAGCCACACGCGGGCCGCCTTGTGCGGGTCGCGGATCTCCGCCGCCCACTTCCCCCACGGCCGCTGCCGCACGCCGCGGTAGCGCCGCGGCGGTGGCGAGGAGGAGGAGGAGGAGGGAGGGGAAGCTTCTTCCATTGCTCTGTTTGGAATCAGGGGTGGAGGAGGAGTCTCTGCTTTGGTTTTTCAATAGAAACATATAATAATAATAATAATAATAAGTTTACAAATACATGTATACATATATATATAGTGAAAGAGAGTCAAAAAGAAATAGATAAGCATGCATATACATGTAGCAGCCTCAAGGTGGACACATCATATCCTTATCAGTTAAATATATGCATGCGCACATTGTATTTGACACAAGGGTTGAGATCACCTCACCAATTACTATGCTATCATTGTGAGAGAGAACAGAACAAAAATTTTATGAGGATAGTTTTTAAGTTGACACGGTCATATACACCGTCCATTATGTTATGAGATTGGTGCTAGTCTTTACGATGAACGATAAATGAGACTGTCTCTACGAGAACATATTAAGTTGTTACACAAACTAGCAAGTTAAAGACTTGTATTTTGTCCTTTTGAGTGATCAGAGATTGTTGACATCATCCTACTAATCATAATTTTTTTAAATTTTTCTAAGCCAGGAGCGGTATATTGTAATTCAGAATCTATTTTGTCGTTCATGCTACTGATTAATATTCTTTTTATTTAGAAAGTAACGAATTGTTAAACTGAGTCTTTATATTTATTTTGCTAGTATATTTTTCATCTAAGTCGAACTCAAGAATCACCCAGAGATTTTAGTGTTGTCATGATCATGTTCAAGAAACAAATAGGACAATGGTATTCACAAAATATTTATCTTCGTTGAATTTATTATATTCGTCAATCGTTATGGGATCAATAAATCAGTTCTATTAATAATATCTTTTGATAAATCAAATGTTAATTACTATCCATTTGTATAAATTAACAATTTGTGGAGAGAAATTGTTATGTAAAAGAATACAAGGCCAACGTGACTCTCGCACTCTAGAAAACACTAAAACACACAAAACACACAAATTAAATAAAAAACACATGCATAATCACGAGCATGTATACTTTAAACATGTATTCATGCACGTGTAAACCGAAAAAAAACATAGTTAGTTATGCTTCCACTACCAAAAACATAAAACGGACTCAGAGATAATTAGATAAATTTTAATTTTTTGAAAATACTATAAGTAAATATTTTTTAGATGCATCTCTTTAATTAATTTCTTAGTTCATGACAAATAAAGAGTAAAAACTCAATAAAACTACTCTTTGTCATATATCAACTACAACTTAACTGCATGAAAAAAAGGCACAAATAAAAAAGTATTAAGATCAGTTCTAACACTATAAAAAAATCTCAATATAAGAAAGTTTTTTAGACAACGCTTGGGGAAAGCATCCCTACAATATAGTAAATACCAACGCTTCAAAAAACATCATTATATGAACCCTCTATTGTATCAAAACCAATTTATTAAATGATAATTTTTACTATTATTTTTAATTTTTCAACGCTTTAAAGCGTTAGGATTTTAAAAAAATTTGACGCTTTAAAGCGTCAGAATATATTTTTTACCGATCCTTGGCATAAGCGTCGATATATATGTGACGACTCTTCATTTGCCCATGTTTTGACCGACGCTTTCAAATATGATGCTAAATTATATTGCGATACTTTTAAGCATCGTTCGATTTTAAAAAAGTATTCTTAAATGTTACTTTTTTTATTACTATGTTGCCTTGCCTTTTTCGTTATCATTTCATTCAAAATGCTTAGACCAGTTCATATTCAATGTATAACCATTATTCTTCATAGAAACAACTAATTAATATACATATAATATATTTAATTACCTCCAATATTGTACAATGCCTCTCCATAAGAATAACTCCCCAACTCATGCACGTAATCCTGATATCGTCCCATCTCTACTCTCTGAATCCTGTCACTGACGCTGCCGCCACCGACCCACGAATCCACCGCCATTGCCGATGCTGACGCTGACGCTGACGTCGAGGCGTCCGCCGCGCTGCGTCCCTCCGCCACGACCTGGGCCAGCGCCGACACCATCTCCGACATCTCCCGCGACGCGTCGACACGCCACCGCCGCCGCCCCGAACCCGCCTCCGCCGCCGCCGACGTCCGCGTCATCTCCTCCGGGGAGTGGTACTGCTCATGGTGCGGCTCGTTCGCCAGTTTTGACACCTAATTTAACTATAAGCCGCAGCACGAATCTTAAAGACTATAGCAATAATCAAGAGCACTTCATTATTAACGTAGCAAACCCATATATATATATATATATATATAGAGAGAGAGAGAGAGAGAGAGAGAGAGAGAGAGAGAGAGAGAGAGAGAGATAAAACGTGGGTCAATTCAATTTGGAGCCGCAAAGATTAGTGCGTCTCCATTGGTGAGGTGCCTAATTAATACGTAATATTTATATTTAATTAATACTTTGTTTACAAAATATATAAATTAAATATACATACCATGTGGAATATATAATACCACGTTCACATTTGACATTTGTTTTTAAGGGTTTGACCAGATTTGAATACTAGGAAAATATGGACCGTACGATCGAAGACGGTGGGTTAAAATGGGTTGTAGAGGGGGGATGGACCCGGACAACAAAAAAGTGAGAAAATGAGAGGTGCACGATAGTGAGTGGACGATTTGGATTTGGATTTGGATTTGGATTTGGATTTGGATTAGGGTTCGGATTTTCGTTTGCTGTGTACGGATGTTTATTGCCGACATAGTCACTGCAGAGCGTGTTTCTACGCAGGTCTTCCCTGCAACAGTTATTTTAAACAAAAATTTTGTCGGACTAATTTTAACAATCAGCTATAGTGAAGTAAAATTATTCTAGTCATTACAGAGCGTATTTGCGTGCGGATCTTCTCTGCAACAGTTATTTTAAGTAGAATTTTTGTCAAACTAATTTTATTGATTAGCCACAGTAAAGAAAATTTATTCTAGTCATTGCAGAACTTGTTTGTACACATGTCTTTTCTGCAACAGTTATTTAAACAGAACTTTTGTCAGACTGATGTTATCGATCAGCCACGATAAAGAAAAATTATTCTAGTCATTACAGAGTGTATTTGTGTACAGATCTTCTCGGCTACAGTTATTTTAAGTAAATTTTTAGCGGACTAATTTTATTGATCAGCCACAGTAAAGAAAATTTATTATAGTCATTGCATTATGTATTTGAGTGCGGGTCTTCTCTGCAACAGTTATACTAAATAAAAGTTTTGTCGCACTAATTTTATTGATTAGCCACAACAAAGAAAAATTATTTTAGTCATTGAAGAGTATATTTGCATGCAAGGTCTTCTCTGCAACAGTTATTTTAAATAGATTTATTTTGTTGGAGTAATTTTATCAATCAGCCATTGTAAAGAAAAATTGTTCTCTGCACCGGATGTATGAGTACGTTCCATATAATAATTTTATTTTATTATATATATTTTATTATAACAGTTTGTATTATTTAGCCATTTATTACTACAAGATTTATGCAATGGTTCTTGTTTGTAGAAAAAAAAATTATTATTACAACTAATTAATAGTTATCTATTGTAATAATATTTATTATCGGAAATGAATAAATTTTGATACCTTAACAATAAAATTCATATTATTCTTAATCAAATTCTTTACTATCTCAAAGTGGCACAATAAAATTAGTTTGGAGTATATATTATAGGACATAACTATTATAGAAAAGACTTTTTTTAATTAACACGAGGGAGTGTGACAAGTTTAAGTTTAAATTATATCTGATTAGATATTATTAACTTTATAAATTAACTATATTAATAGTAAAAAATAATCGAATCACAATACAAATGAAATACACTCTCTTCTCTGGTCATCATCAGCCATCAAATCTTTAAATCTAATCATTCAATTTTCAAACAAAGAAAAGACTATAATTATCAAAGAGTCGCGATTTAAATAGACAGAAAAATTGTTACCCGAAAGATCAATCAAAAATATTGTTACCCGAAGGATCGATCTACGAGCTTAAGAATATATTAACACCCTCACAAGACACATCTACTTACTTACAAAATGAAAGGATTTAAAATTGAATTGCTTAATTTAGTGAAAAATAGACTCAAAAATATGTATACTATATTTAAAAAACAGATAGAAAATTTTAAGTTGGTAGACGAAATAATAAATAGAATAACTAACTAAAAATAAATCAGGTTTGAAAATATATACCTATCAAATCAATAATTATTTAAATAAAAATAATTACTTCAAATTTTAAATTTAAATTTTGAGTTTGATTCATAAATTTAAATATAAATTCAAATTTTAAGCTAAACTTTAAAATCAATTCAAATTTTTAAAATTTGGGTATACATTAAAAACTTATATGTTATGGAACACATATCAAAAATATTTACGGTATAACTAAGTTGAAAACATACTTAGAAATAAATCAAATTTAAAAAAAAAATCAATTAAAAAAATACACTCAGGCCAACGATAACCATTTAAACTAAAAATATAGTAACTTAAAATTTATACTTAAATAATATAGTAACTTAAAATTTATACTTAAATTTAATTTAATTTATAAATGTGATGCAAAATAAATAGTCAAAATCCCTTCATACTTAGATTCTTAATTTTTAAAATTAATTGCACCATTGATATCTAATTTTTAACCAGAAGTTACCGAACAACCACCGTGATCTACATGAGTAAGCATGATTTTATTGGAGTCGACATGACCTAGTTTATTAAAATTAATAAAAATTTAGATGGTCGAGACTTAACTAAAATAAAATATAGAGCATAACTAGGAAAAGAAAAAGTTGGAGACCAAAGTTAGAAAAAAAAAGGGTAAAAGTTAGCAAATAATGTGCAATTACCCTTTTTTTTAAATGATTAGATTAATTAATGACACCATCCATCTTATTATTGTACAAATGTGGCTCGTTTTGAATATAATTAATAATATATATTTTTTTTAGTTACTATGTAGTGTATCACATGCCAAATATATAAAGCTACGTTGTCCACGTTTCTCTTTTGAAACTATTAAAATATTAATTAATTTTGGTTTGTTTCAACTAACAATCTAACAAAGTGGAGGATTCAAAATCACACATCTCGCAATCCCATTCAATGCCGTAATGCTTTAATACTGATAATTTTTTTCTCATAAAATTCTTTTTTAGCTTAATAATTTATAAATAATCGTTTCGTGGATTTTGATGCAAATTATTTATTACTAAATTGAAATTAGGTGTGCATGTTCCAAATGTAAATAAAACATGTATAAAAGGTGTTGCTACAATTATATATATTGGTATGCTTTCAACATTAATAACATCTGATGAACTTCATTAATTAAAAATTAAGCAAATAATTGTACCAAAGCATTACAATTTTTTATGCCTAAAATGGTTTCATAAGCCAACGTGACATAACCACCTACATGGTTAGTCGTGGCCATAATTTTATGAAAACATTATTGCATGAACATAGTGCATCTGTATATTCGCGCATCACGCACCGTTCTTTTCATCTTTTATTTATTTCATCTCATAGTTCAATCTCTGTCATTTACTGAATTATACCACATTTATTAGAAAATTAGATAGTTGGATAAAAGTACAAGATGGATTATGTTAAAAATATTTATGGGTTGTTACTTACTACTTTTACAGGAAAAATAACATTTAATAACGTTTTATATTCGATAGTTGACCATGCTCAAAAGTGTTTCAAATGAGTCTACCATCGTATTTGAGAGCCTGGTGAATAAAAAATCGTCATGTATATACCGACGATTATGCCGTACATCGGTGAGATATATTCTGACGCTTTAAATCGTCAAAATAATAATGGTGCACATATGACGACACTTTCCGTGGCAGCGGTATTTGTTATATAGCACGGACGCTCCAAGAGTATTTCCTCAAACGTCATCGAAAAAAGATCCTTATAATGAGATTTTTTTTATATAGTGAAAATTGTGAAATCAATATGTTGATTTATATAATATATTCTAATATGAATTGAGCTCCTATGCTTTTAAAAGTACCAAGCTATTGGTGCTTGTAGATTTTTGGTTATTAGATTAAAAGATGTGCGGTTAGGATGATGTGGGCCTCCTAGGGTTGAGTGGGTGATTGGTTGAATAGTATGATCTAACGGATGGAAATGGTCCAATGGGTAGATCTAAGGGTAAAGAATTTACAAGCACCAAGTGCTTGGTGCTTTTACAAGCACCATAGCCGGACTCTTCTAATATTCCATTTATATATATATGTTATTCTATTATCTGTGTTCACGTGGTATAATTCACTTACCCGTTTGGTTGGGGGGTTAAGCGGGGATAACTTTAGTTATCCCCGCTATTCCGCCAAACGGGGTGAAGTTTGGCCGGGATATTTTATCCCGGTCAAATTTTACTATTCTCGATTATTCTGAAATAGCTGGGATAAAATATTCCATCCTTTTGGCGGAATAGCGCTATTCTCAGCTTAATTCCAAACTTAATTAAGATTCTAAATTTAGTTAAATTTATTTTGTTTTCTATTCAAATGTTTTTAAGGTGGCAGAGAAAGAGAGACGTGTAGAAAGTTTCTGAGTTTTCACTCTTATACAGGGGCGGAGCTATGTGGAGACCCAAAGGGGCCATGACCCCCCTCAACTTTTCAATATTTACATTATAGTTCTTTAATGGCTTATAAATTTTTTATAAATTTTTATAATATATGGGTCTATCTTATAAAAAAAATTTAGTACTAATATAGACTTCTCTCTCTTCTTGTGTCTTTATAGGTAAAAATATACTAAGAATCTCTTAATTATAGTGTATTTTGAAATAAGTCCTTTCAACTTTAAATATTTTATTTTATACATTCTTAACTTTCTAATTATTTTTGATGAGTTAATTTATTTAACTAAATAAAATAGTATGCTAAATTTAATAACTCTGTTAGATATTAATCATTGGTTGTTACTATTTAACTAATAAAAATTTTAAAAAATTAAATTCTAACTAAATTACTATTTGATTTAGTAAAATTAATTCTTAAGTCATTTGAATAGAATAATGCAAAAAAAATAATTAGAAGTCAAGCAAGCAAGTGTAAATTAAAGAAATAAATTTAATATTTTTTAACATTAATTATCTACTCACTAAATTTTTTTATTAAAAGTTTGAGTAGTTAAAATTTTATTTATTTGCTAAAACTTTTATTTGTATATATTTTGGCCCCCCTCGTGATTAAATCCTGGCTTCGTCCCTGCTCTTATATATATATTATTATCATTCGTTTATTTAAGTGCATAAATTTATGAGTTATCAAATAATTAATTAAATATAGGTAAAAATGTACAAAACTTATCTGAACTATGTATCATTTTGAACTAACTAATTAATCTTTCAAAATTTTAATTTTACTGTCTAAACTTGCAGTTTATCTAATTTGAATATGTCAACAGTATTTTGACTCTAAAATTTAAGCTAATTAGTAACTTTAATAAATTTATAGTTGCAAGAATTATATGAAATATACTAACCAAATCTGTAAAGATAAATGACGCATTCAAACTTTCAAATTAAAGAATCACGATTTCAAAAAAAAAAATTTACAAAAAATTTCTTTTTAAGTTTTCCGCTTGTTTGGTTTTAAAAATACTAGTTTTTTTGAAAAAAAAAATTTTACGAAAAACTAATATTTTTATTTTTCAAAAAAATAAAAAATAAAAACACTATTTTTTTTATAAAATCTGAAAAGTAAAAATATCAAAACAACTAATTTTTTTAAAACCAAACGGACAAAAAACTAAAAAAAAAAATTCTTAAAAAATTCTCATACTTTTCTGAGAAACCAACCAAATAGCCTACCCACCGACTTATTTTGGCGCCACCCAATAATGCTTTAGAAAAAAAAAGAAGAAAACAAATTCTTTTTGCCAACTGGTCCCCGAATTTATTTTGTTGAAATTTTTTTATTCAATTAATGGTTTGAATGTGGTGCATGAATCCAACAATATGATAAGCACAAGGACACTTTGTGGGTCTATATGTACTTTTTGCATGGTCCGTGACCATACAAACAAGGAATAACTTCAAAAATCACTCATGTAATTTCGTACTTTTTTATTTTAGTACCCTGTGATTTAAAGTGTATCACTTTAGTGTCCCGTGGTTTTGTTATTTTTTTTTCGTTATTTTTTGTTAGATTTTTCGTTAAATTATATAGAAAAAACTTCAGATACCCTACCTATGGTTTATCGAATATTCACTTTACTATTCTGTGGTTTTAACTTTCTCACTAATTTAACGCAAAAACTAACGGAAAAATAACAAAAAGAGAATAACGAAACCACAGGACACTAAAGTGATACACTTTAAACCACAGGGTACTAAAGTGAGAAAGCATGAAACCACAGGGATGATTTTTGAAGTTATTCCTACAAATAAGAAATAATTTCATTAGCTGCCTACAAATATATTAAATAGTAAATATATTCCTATAAAATTTAAATTATCAGACTTATTCATTTAAAAGTCCTCATGTTTGCAAATATATCATTCTCTTATCAAAATTTAGATAATCATGAGTTAAAAAAGCTAATCACAGTTAGCTAATGAGTAAAATGACATTTTACCACTTATATATAATTAATATTCTAATGTTGAGTCTCATCATCTTTCTCACCATTTTTTTTTATCCATGGCAACGGTGAGACCTACGACGGCAGCGCGTACCCTAAACCCTAAAGGCTAGGCCTTCGATCGCGGCAAAAATGTAGTACGCTGCACGTGCCACGGCGAAGGCAAGGAGACAGAGAGAAAGAAAGATAGCTTTTTGCAGCGATAAATTTGTAAGGGTAAAATAGTCATTTTACATATCCATCGTTAAAAAACTAACGGTAAATAAAACGGCAGGGACGTATATGAACGAACCAGAACTTTCGAAGAGATATATTTAAAAAATAAATATGATAACTTAAGTTTTGTAAGAATATATTTACTATTTGATATCTTTGAAGTAACATGTATGAAATTAATTCTACAAAGAAAATGGAGCAATTTCAAACTTACCCTTCTAAAATTTTAAAATTTCATACCCCTTTAGAATAAAAAAAAATTGCGTAAATTCTTTTAAATATCTGAATTTATTACAAATATCACAGTCGGGATTAAAAGAATGTTTAATTGTAGTTAACTTAATAAAATATTAATTTTGTCCTCAACTATTCCTTGTAGGGGAAAAAAAATGAATACATATATATTTTTTTATTTAGTATATATTTTTCTATTGTATAGTTTAATTTGAGTAAATTGCACATATGATTACAAGTTTACTAAGTTTTCAACTTATTCGAAGATTAAAATAGAATTTTAGAAATAATCCATCTAATTTTGATGAATTTTAAAATGAATTTTTTATTTGTACATATTTTTAATATTTACAAATATATTTCTAATATATTAAGCTTTGCAAAAATATTAATAAAATTATAGTCCAGTACAATGCGATAGGAAAATTGTACAAAGACCCCCTAAACTTTAGGTCCTTTATAGACAGGCGCTTAAACTTTTAATTTTGGCAATTAGATTCCTCAAACTTTATTAAATATTTAATAGATCTCTTTTTTCATTAAAGTTGTTAATTATATAGTTAATTTGCCGTATGTACTACATGTAATTTTATAAAGCTTCAAAACACAATTTTTTTCTTTTTGTATCTAACATAGTAATTAGAATTAAAGTTTGATTCAACCTATTCTTCGATCATTATGCTTAGTTATCAAAATTAGAGGAAAAAAATAATTTTTTTATACTTTAAAGTGTTTCATGATTAAGTGCATGACGTCCGACCAGAACGGTTATACAATTAATAAGTTCACTTGAAAAGAGAAATCTATTAAATTATTTGATAAAATTTAAAAAATATAATTACAAAAACGGTAAATTGCATGTTTAGTCCTCAAACTATGAGGCGCATAACACTTTGGTCCTCATACTCTAATTATAATAATTTCTGAATCGAACGTATTGATTATTACAATCAAGCCCTGCAATCTAATTTAGTTGGCTAAATGTTGACAAATTATAGATGTAGAAGTGATGTAACATTTCAATTATTGTCGAATCAAAATCACAGTATTTTCACATCAGTTTTACATTACTAATTTACTAATATTTAGCCAACTAAATTAGTTTGTGGGACTTGATTATAATAATTCAAAAAAATTGAGCCAAAAATTAAAATAAATTTAAATTTGAGAACCAAAAAGTCATACGCTCTGTAGTTGAAGATCAAAAGTATAATTTATTTTTATAAAAATTAAAATTAAAATTAAAATTTTATTTATAAGAGAGCCAAAGTTTAGAAGAAAATTATTTCAATTTATTCAAATAAACGATTTGAACACTTATTTATGCTAGCAACTGATTGCGGAGTTTATCATTGGGGGTCATAGATGCGAATCTCGGACCTATAAATGAAAATATTCTCGATACTCACAAAGAAAAGAAAAAGTGACTAAGGACAAAAAGAAACAAAAAGATTCGTCGATGGCCTCGAACCAATCAATCGAATATTGATTAATCCGCAATCGATCGAACACTACTTGAAAATAATTCGTCTATTCAGAAATAAATTTTTTCAAATTCTTCTGAAAATTTTTGCTCACATTAGACCATTTTATGAATCTCTCGATTCGAGAAATAAGAGAATCAAATTATTTTTTTGATTTTTTTTAAATTCAATAAATACTAATTTATCGTATACGTATATTTCATTACAGTTATATAATTCAGAGTGTCATTTTCTGTTTGATCTTCGAACTAATAAATAGCCCCCCACCCACGACCGATGTTATCCTTTTCCTTTTTTGGTGCATTAATTTTTTTATTATTTTAGTTATTTATTTATTTATTTTTTTATTTTATGTTACTCCTCACGGATTGAGTCTACTACACACGTGGGCACGTGACGTGTTCCGGGATGTTTATTTTTGGCCCTGGTGTTTCGATTATTTACAGAATGCCACTCATGCGTGTGCCATTCCAAATTATAGAGAGAAAGATAGAGAGCACGGCTGCTGTGCTCTTAGGGTCCGTTTGGATTGACGTATTTCTAGATCCAACGTAACTCGAGTGCAGAGGTGTTTTAATTTTTCTGAAGTGTGAATATTCTTCTGTTGTTTGTTTTGACGTAACTTGTATAGCGTGGAAGTTAAATTCAATCACTTCTTCTGTTTATTTTGGGATAATTTGATGCTCGTGAAATTAATTTTTTCAATTCAATTATTTATTTTGATATAAGTAAGTGGATCTCGTTATATCCTGAATATAGTGATAAACTTATTTTATAAAATTCAACCTATTAAATAATTAATTTTTTTATTATTTTTAAAGATAATGCTAATTTATTATAAATAAGGTAATTTTAACTCATTGTAAAGAAAGTAGAGTTTAGGTTATACTATTTAATAAATTTTTTAGAGAAGGTTGAGTGTGGTGGAAGTAGAGTTCGGTATTCTAGAGGGGGAAGTCGAGAGTAGGTGAAGTGGAGGTCTAACGTAACTTGAGTTACACTATTTTTTTGACTTACATCATAACAAACATCGAAAGTGACGGAACTTGACTTCCACTCTCCCACTTACACCAATCCAAACATGCCCTTAGGAGCACGGATGCCTCTGTGCTCCTAAGCCATTTTTGATGATGAAAATTTTAAATTGACGATCGGTTTCATTAGACTTGATTTAGCGTATTTAAAGTATTTAAAAAATAAATTTTGTGATTTTCGATATCAGTTACCTAGTGATCGAAAGGGTTCACAATCAACGGCTGAAAATAAAAATCTCACAAAAAGTAATGATATAGCACTAAAATTTTCGATCAGAGATATTGATCTTGCTGTAGATAGTATAAAAAACTTTCTATCAAAATTTTATCTGATTTGGATACTTCTACACTATTAAACTTAAAAACGACAGACATCAACCATTAAAAAGTATTGATTTTGAACTCTTTCGATCGTTAGGTAAATGATATCGAAAAATTGTAAAATTTATTTTCTAGATATTTCAAATACACTAGATCAAGTCTAGTGGAGCCGATCATCGATTCAGAAATTCCATCGAAAACGGCTTAGGCCTTCGTACTCCTAAGAGCACAGCAGCGCTGCTATATATATATAGTAGAGCTACTATATATACTCTTATGAGTATAGTAGAGCTTATGGTAGCACCAAGTGTTTGGTGCTATTGATAGTATTATAGCCGGACTATATATATATATATATATATAGAATGAGGCTACTATACTATCTATAGTACCGGGGCTCCGGTACTATAGTTGCTTTTTCGATCTTAGGGTGTTCAAATCAATGATCCACACCGTTGAAACTGATCTAGGGTATGTGAAGTTCTTAGGAATAAAATTTTAGTTTTTTTCGATATCTTTTACTTAGTAAATAAATCATGTCAAAATGAACGGTGAAAATTGAATAATTCTTAAAAGTTGAGTATAGGAGTTTCGAATTCAAGATCAAAGATGTTGACCTTCATCTATATAGTTTAAAGTATTTTCTATCAAAATTTGAATACATTTAGATTCTTCTCCACCGTTAAACTACAAACTCGCCATAATAACCATTGAAATTTGACAATTTTGAAACGGTTTGATCACAAAGTAAACTACGTCGAAAAATTATAAAATTTTAATCCTAAGAACTTCAAATATCCTAGATCAATTTCAACGGTGTGGATCGTTGATTTGAATACCCTAAGATCGAAAAAGCAACTATAGTACCGAAGCCCCGGTACTATAGATAGTATAGGAGACTAGCTCTATATATATATATATATATATATATATATATATATATATATATAACAAGACTATTATACTATCTATAGTACTGGAGCTCCGGTACTATAGTCTCGTTTTCGATTTTAGGATGTTCAAATCAACAATCCACACTGCTAAATATGATTTAAGTTATATGACGTTCTTAGAAATAAAATTTTAATTTTTTTTTACATCGTTTACTTAGTAAGTAAATCATGTCAAAATAAATAGTAAAAAATGAATAATTTTTAAAATTTGAGGATAGAACCTTTAAATTCAAGATCAAGAATATTGACCTTGATCTAGATAGTTTAAAATATTTTTTATCAAAATTTAAATATATTTAGATTCTTCTACACCGTTAAACTACAAATTTACCATAGTAGCTATTGAAAATTGACAATTTAAAATAGTTTGATCAACTATGTCGAAAAAAATATTAAATTTTATTTCTAAAAATTTTAAATACTCTTGATCAGTTTTAACGGCGTGGATCGTCGATTTGAATATTTTAAGATTGAAAACAAAATTATAGTACCAAAGTTTTGATACTATAAATATTATAGGAGCCTATCCCTCTCTATATGTATGATTTAAGCATGAAATGACGTGTATACCATAACTACAAATAAAACAAAGGCGAGAGAGAATAAAGGGGACCCATTAAGCTATATATAATTATATATTCCTAGATTAGGATAAAGATAGAATAAAACTATAAATATATATATTCTTTATTTTTGTTCTTTATTAAGGTTTAGCACGTTTTCCTTATCCAATTCCAAACTATCCTACATATTATTCCAGTTGTTGCTTATCTCTATCTATATTCTATCCAAGTCAGAGAATAAGCGAATAACCCTAGTAATTTTTTATTTTTTTGTAATTATTTTATTATTGTTAATTAATATTTATTAACAATAATTTGTTAAATTAGAAATTAAAAATATTTTTTTATTTTTAACTTTAAGAAAATAACGATTGTTTCTCATAATTTAACATTGTAGTATTTTACTAAAGCAAGAGTTCTGAATTTAAGTCCTGTTAGGCTCGTAACTTTATTAAATTTTATCTCTAGATTAGACGATTGGAAGAGCGCAGAATAAAAATATTAAAAAATACTATTTTCTAATAGCATTTCCAAGAGAGTAGAGAGACATAAAAGAAAATAAAAAATGAAAATAAAAGTAGAGAGGCATAAAAGCTTGATGATTTGGTGGTTGGTATCTGACTTTCTAAGTTCGAAGAATTACTTAATTTATATTTTTAGCTAAATTTATTTCTAAATAAATTAATGAAGGCTTGCTTGTAGGTTACACTCCACCAATAGGATGGGTTAACTTTAGCCTTTTTTGCAAAGAGGCGCATTAACTTTCAATTTTAGTTCTTATGCCATTTGAACTTTATCAAATAGTTCAATTGATCCACTCTCTTTAATTAAAGTTATAGAAAATAAAGTTTTATATTTTTATATTGGTAAAAATATATGAAACTTATCTGAACTATAAACTATTTTGATTTGATCGTCAAACCTTTCAAAATTTTAATTTTAGTACCCAACCTTTCAATTTGTTTGATTAAGTGATTTGATGGCTCTTTGGATACAAAATTTACTAATTACTTATTTTAGTGAATTTATAGTTACATCAATTGCATAAAATGTAGGCTAAATTACAAAAAAATTTCTGTCAAAATTTGATTTTTTATTTTCCCCCCTATCATTTAAAAACCTACACTTTACCCTCTTGAAAAATAAAAAATATTCACAGGAGGGTACGGTGTTAACTGTGATGACAAAATAACCAAATTGCCCTCACCCTCTTCGTCTCTTCCCCAATCTTGCTCATCCGCCGCCTCTCCTCTTCCGTTCTTCGCGCCTCGCTCGACCGCAGCTCCGACTCCATTTCCTCCACCTGCTCCCCCACTCCTTCCTGCACCCTCGTCGCCCCTCCATTCCTGCGACGGTAGGGAAGAGATCGAGGTGGGCGTGGACTGAGAGGTGGGCGAGGGCGAGGCGGCGGAGGAGGGCGAGGCGGCGTGGGCGGCGAGGAAGGAGGCGGTAGGGGTCTGAGGGTATTTTGGATATAAAAGATATATAATAATAGAATATAAACGGAACCCTAACGGAACACTGATGGTGGGGACCGAAGTGAACATTTTTTATTTTTCAAGGAGGTATATGTAGGTTTTTAAATGACAGGAGAAGAAAGTAAAAAATCAGATTTTGACAGGAGAGTTTTTTATAATTTAGCTTAAAATATACTAACTAAATCCGTAATGATAAACAACGCATTCAAATTCGAAAATTAAAAAATCATCAATCGGCTCAAATGAAATAAATTAACCACTCTTTAAACTAACAAGAAATTATTGCTTGGACTTGATCTGCCCTCCATCTATCAATCAATATATTTAGTCATCACTGTGCTGTAGATTACAACATTTTTCATATTTTATTATTACTGTACTTGAAAATGTAATGAGGATTGAAAATAAAGATGAAATGATAATAATCCACTATAAAGTGATTGCGACTCTACGCCAAGTGATGAACCAGATCCAAGTATAAATTTTACTTTGCCTCCATATAGTTTAAAGCATTTTCACTTTGCCACTTTATGAGTCAGAAAATTATATTTAATTATTCTATAATTTTATCTTTATTCAGTGTGCTAATGTTAAATAAAAAATAAAATGATACTTTTCGCAACCACAGGATGGTACGCTATGGCATCTTAGTATCTTATAATCTATGTTTATCATCCCGCTATTTTATCTAATAAAAAAAACAAATAAAATAAAATAATTAAGTATAATTTTTAAATCATATGGTAATAAAATAAAAATATGTTAAACCAAAAGGAAAGTTCACAATGTCAAAAGTGCTATGCACAAAGTCATAAGTTTTGACTTAGTAGCATGCTACAAAAAGCAAGATAAAATGATTCAAAAAAACATAGTTTACTAATGAAAAGTATAAAAAGAAAGAAGAGGCTTCTAGGGCTTCTAAATTGAGACAAAAATTAAGTATAAAATTTAATATATTAATAAGAAAAACTTAAAGTCATAGTCATAGTCAATATTCCTTGCTCGAGAAAGATGTTGGAATGGTATCAAACACTTTGAAATAGTCACATATTTGGCAGGGAAAAGGATCATTACACTTTGAAAGACACAGTGAGAAATGAAAAAAATTAAAAATTATTATAAAGGATTAATTGTGCTGTTACTCCCAAACTTTTATCCTATTTTTTGCTTTGATCCCCAACATTTTTTTTTAATAACTAGGTCTCTAAGTTTTATTATTTATCTTTATTTAGCTCCTTCTGCTTAAAAATATTGTTAACTTTATTGACAAAATTTGAGAATGACTGAAATTTGACGTTGGCATGGCATTAAAGTGGCAAATATTGGCGTGACAGTTTTTGTTATAATTAATGTCATTTTTAAAGGTGGGGTTTAATTGAAATAAATAATAAAGATTAAGAACCTAGTTATAAGGGGGGGAAAATAGTAGAAACCAAAATGAAAATAAGATAAAGATTGGGGTAACGGTGCAATTAGCCCAACATTAAAATTTAAAAGATTAAAAAGAAATATTTTTGTCAATCATCCCATGTACTTGAAAATTGACTCTGTGTGTTCAAAGCACAGTTTTCGATGTGCGACTTTTGACAACATCTTTTTCAAACTTTTTAGGGAAATGGTTTACCTCAAGAAAAGATATAAAATATTTATTGAAATTTATTCAACCTATGAATTTTCTTTAAAAAATATATATTATTATTTCATGTGGGACCATTTTACATTTGAGCTTCTTGTGACCTTCTCCTTTTTATGTGTAAATTTGTGAACTCTCCCTCGAACTCGATCCTATACTTTATAGTATGTTCAATCTTGTTATGAGGCATAATACTATTTAGGGTTAATTTGATAGGGACCCTCTCACCCATTCCTAATTTTATAGATACCCTCCAAAAGTTGTTAATATCAAAAATACCTTTCAAATTTAGTAAAATTATCAAAACTATCCATATTATCTGTATTTCAAAAAAAAATGGCTAAAATAACTGTTTTATCCCTCTCACTCTTACAACTGTTATAATACATATTTTATTACCAAGATAATATGTGTTTATTATAAATATTTTTCTAATTTAATTTAATTATTTTAATACGTCTTCATTCTGACTAGTTTAATATGTTTTTATTTCATTCCATTTAATTAGTATATATTCATTTTATTTGTTTAATTACAAGTAAAAGAATTAGATACTTTTTGTTAGATTTATTTTAAAATTTTTATATTGTTGTAGATGAGTTTGAAAATTCTTTATTTTAGCTTCAATTTATATTACTATGAGCTTTTTTTCATATTTGTCTTTTTATAGTTTACTTCGATTACTTTTTAAATATTTATATTATGTTATATATAGTTTGATAGTTTTCTATTTTATCTTGGATTTATCTTGCTATACTTTTATTTCAAATGTATATTTTTATAGTTTAATTTGATTATTTTTATATAGACTATTTTGTGTCTGGTAAATAAATAAAAAAACTATTCTAAGTGTTATAAATTAAACTTAAAGTTATAAATTATTGATAATTAACTATTATGAGGGGTAAATAGGTCATTTTGTAATTTAAACTTTAAAAAACTGCCAAAAGGGCATTTATGATATAACATATAGAATTATAGGGATAATATTGATATTGATAATTTTGAAGGAGTATATGTGATATTTTTATAAGTTTGAGGGGTATATTTAAAATTGCCCCTATATAATAAAGTACTGTTATTTAAAAACAAGAGAACTTTAAGGCCCGTTTGGTTGGGGGTTAAGCGGGCATAACTTTAGTTATCACCGCTATTCCACCAAACGAGATGATTTTTTGCCAGAATATTTTATCCCGGTCAAACTTCACTATTCTCAATTATTCCGGAATAGCGGGGATAAAATATTCCACCCTTTTCGCGGAATAGCGATATTCCAAGCTTAATACCGAACTTAATTAAGATTATAAATTTAGTTAAACATAAATTATATAGACGTAAAATATTTAATTAATAATAAAATAATAAACTATCCAAGCTAGATTTATAATAAAATATTATTTAATTAATGTTTTATATATTAATTTATTTACTAATTAACTAGATGAGTAATTAACTACTTAATTTATTACTCTAATAAATATTTAATTAATTATTTGAGTAATTAATTCATTATTTTTTATTATTATAATTTGCTAATTAAATAATTAATTATTTAGTATACTTAGTCAATAACTAATACTTATATTGATTAATTAATTTTTTTTGAGTAATTTAATTATTTTCTTAATTAATTATTCGATTATTATTAACTAATTTATTTATTAATTTATTAAATTATTTGTGATTAATTAAATTATTAATTACCAATTAATTTATTAATTAATATTAAGGATTTTTTAGCAATATTCATAATTAATTAGTAGATTAAATAAGTTGAATTATTACTTAATTAATATTTTGTACTAATTAATTAGATAAAATATTATTATTTAAAACTATGATTATTTTTATCTTTGCTATTCCAATCAAACTATCCAAACACTATTTTTTTTATTTCCGAAAAAAACCTAATTTTCATCCAAACGCAAAATTGATCTTATTCCTGCTTATCCTAACAATTATACATATTCCAGAAATAGCCTAAAATTACTTATCACCCAACCAAACGATACCTAAGAGAACATAGCTTTAAGATTTGAGCATAAAGTGAATCATACGGCTCACTAAGCCATCTCAATGAGATTTCATTGAGGCGCTTCTCAACGATGTCGTGCTCATGGAAAGGCTCTTTATTTTCAATCCCCCACTAACAACTCTCTACAACAAATCATTTATGACTAAAAGAAGTAGGAATGTAAATGAGTACGAATATTTGAATTTTCATTCGAAACTGAACCCGAACGGGCAGATTTATCTGATGCTAAATGAATATGATTTCGAATGCAAGTATAAGAAATGAAAACCCAGCACATTTGTACGAGGATATGAATTTTATCCATATTCGACTTGAACCCATCTGAACCCGAATACATTTTACAATATAATATATATAAAGTTGAGCTACTATACTATTGGAAGCACTAACTTTCAACTTTTGGGTCTTTGGATCTATACTATTACCACCACCAACTAATAAACCCTAGAGATCCTAGGGCCCAAAAGTTAAAAATATATACTTTCAATAGTATAGTACCCTCACAAACACACACACACACACACACATATATATATATATATATAGAATGAGGCTACTATACTATCTATAGTACCGGGGCTCCGGTACTATAGTTGCTTTTTCGATCTTAGGGTGTTCAAATCAACGATCCACACCGTTGAAACTGATCTAGGATATGTGAAGTTCTTAGAAATAAAATTTTAGATTTTTTTGTCGTTTACTTAGTAAATAAATCATGTCAAAATGAACGGTGGAAATTGAATAATCCTTAAAATTTGAGTATAGGAGTTTCGAATTCAAGATCAAAGATGTTGACCTTAATTTATGTAGTTTAAAGTATTTTCTATCAAAATTTGAATAAATTTAGATTCTTCTCCACCGTTAAACTACAAACTCGCCATAATAACCATTGAAATTTGACAATTTTGAAACGGTTTGATCACAAAGTAAACTACGTCGAAAAATTATAAAATTTTATTCCTAAGAACTTCAAATATTCTAGATCAGTTTCAACGGTGTGGATCGTTGATTTGAACACCCTAAGATCGAAAAAGCAACTATAGTAGCCCCGGTACTATAGTTGCTTTTTCGATCTTAGGGTGTTCAAATCAACGATCCACACCGTTGAAACTGATCTAGAATATTTGAAGTTCTTAGGAATAAAATTTTATAATTTTTCGACGTAGTTTACTTTGTGATCAAACCGTTTCAAAATTGTCAAATTTCAATGGTTATTATGGCGAGTTTGTAGTTTAACGGTGGAGAAGAATCTAAATTTATTCAAATTTTGATAGAAAATACTTTAAACTACATAAATTAAGGTCAACATCTTTGATCTTGAATTCGAAACTCCTATACTCAAATTTTAAGGATTATTCAATTTCCACCGTTCATTTTGACATGATTTATTTACTAAGTAAACGATATCGAAAAAAATTAAAATTTTATTCCTAAGAACTTCACATACCCTAGATCAATTTCAACGGTGTGGATCGTTGATTTGAACACCCTAAGATCGAAAAAGCAACTATAGTACCGGAGCCCCGGTACTATAGATAGTATAGTAGCCTCATTCTATATATATATATATATAGTTGAGCTAAAATACTGGACTTTTTTATAAAATAACTTTATAAAATTTAATAATTAGTGAAATAATCGTGCCAAATTTTTATTTGACAAACTAACCTTCTAAAAGCGGTGAATCATTCACCGCTTTCAGAATATATCGTACGGCTATTAAAGACGGTGAACCATTTACCGTCTTATTTATACTTATCCATTTAACAACCATATTCCCTTTCTCTCTCCTCCTTCTAAAGGCGGTGAATCGTTCACCGTCTTTAGAAGTCTTAATTTTTTTTTGAATGCGGTGAATGATTCACCGCTTTTAGAAGGTTAGTTTGCCAAAAATAAATTTAATAAGGTTATTTTCTAAATTATAAAATTTTAAAAAGTTATTTTATAAAAAAGTCCTAAAATACCTCTAAGAGTATCAAGAAGGTGGTGCTTGTGGGTTTATAGCCTTTGGATTGAGATTTGGAGGGTTAGGATGATGGTGGTAGGTGGTAGGTGGTAGGTGAAATAGTGTTTGATCTAAAGGCTATTAGTAATTAAAAAATAGATCCAAGGGCTAAAAATGTGGAAGCACCAATTCTATATATATACATATATATATATATATATATATATATATATATATATATATATATATATATATATATATATATATAAATGTTCGATGCTATATTTGAATTTGGATCTAAAAATTTAATTTTTTTTAAATATGTTAAAGAAAAATAATAATTTCGAATTGAATTTTTCGGGTACGGATTTGGATTTCAGATTTTCGGTCGGATTCTGATTTGGATATGAATTTTTAAAATCCATCGCGTTCAGGTTCGAGTTTTTAAAAATTCGCTCCAAATCCGAATCAAACCAGTTGAAATTCCGTATCAGAAGGACTAAACTGGAGCTTCTTTTTTTTTTTTTTTGCATCTCCAAATCTCAACTGAGGTAGAAGATGTAGACTTTTCTTATCACCAAACACTCTTTCTTAGATAACTACAGCTTTAAAGAGAAGCAGAGCAAAAGCTTGGAGCAAACAAGCCCCAAATTGTGTAGCTGTAGCAATCAAAGATAACAACAAAAATCCTTAAAAAAAAAAAAAAAATCTTTTGTGAGCATATGGGAATGGAAATTTGTAGCCATAACTGTTGCTATCAAACAATTAAAGTATATCACATCATTGGTACTATAATATCTCTATCTATGGATACGTATTGACTAATGAAATAGCTACATCCTCTACAAAGCACACAATTAGCTTATATGTTGTAGAATCATATACATATATATATAGTTAGGCTACTATACTATCTATAGTATCGAGGCTCCGGTACTATAGTTGATTTTTCGATCTTAGGGTGTTCAAATCAACGATCCACACCATTGACACTGATCTAGGATATGTGAAATTTTTAGGAATAAAATTTTAATTTTTTTCGATTTCGTTTACTTAGTAAATAAATCATGTCAAAATGAACGGTGAAAATTGAATAATCTTTAAAATTTGAGTATAGGAGTTTCGAATTCATCTATGTAGTTTAAAGTATTTTCTATCAAAATTTGAATAAATTTAGATTCTTTTCCACCGTTAAACTACAAACTCGCCATAATAACCATTGAAATTTGACAATTTTGAAACGGTTTGATCACAAAGTAAACTACGTCGAAAAATTATAAAATTTTATTCCTAAGAACTTCAAATATCCTGGATCAGTTTCAACGGTGTGGATCGTTGATTTCATCACCCTAAGATCGAAAAAACGACTATAGTACCGGAGCTCCGGTACTATAGATAGTATAGGAGACTAGCTCCATATATATATATATATATATGTGTGTGTGTGTGACTTATTAATTGCTGGGCTCAATGTTTTGTCTAGTCCCATTAAATTCTCAAAAAGGGTGCATCACTCTCTCAACATCAAATGTTTGAATCCATTAACTCCGCCGATAAATACGTCACTGTAGCAAACAACCAAGAAATAACTATAGTTGAATTCGCGCAACAAAGCGAATGTTGAAGTATCCAAAGTTCGAAAATGAAATCAACTGAAGATACCAGACTTAGACTTTTCTTACCTTCAAAGTCAACCGACCGCGACAGCGAAAGTCCTCCCGGAATGATCAGGCTCGCATTACCTGTTGAAAATGGTTACATGTCAGATAGTGGGCCGGGCGGCACCGTCACGGCAGCCGACTACTTCCATGATAACAACTGCAGCAAATTGTGGGTCTTAGTCAGATAGAAATAAAGAAGTCAATGGGTTTTCTATCACAACATTTAGGCACCGAAGCGCGTTTTCGTTAAGCACTTTTTTATCCAGTAAGCAAATTTATATACAGCACAAATACCCAAAAAAAAGGAGAAACAAAAACAAAAACCCAAAAAGTGCATTACTTACATTAGTTAGGAGCCATCACACACTAATCAAGTTGACTCAGATGAACAGTTTCCCTGCAAATCCACATAGATCAGCAACTTATACATATACAAAACATGTCAGAAAATACATTGGCCTAGATATGCATCCTAATTTTCCGAATGACCATGGACAAGAAGAGGAAAGAGAACAAGACAACATACAGCATTCCCGCAATAGACATCTGGCGTGCAATGCTGTGGGGCAGAAAAGCAACGCAATATCCATGCATAATTTAGATGAGCTTCTATAAAAGTGATCACTTGTTACTATATCTGGTATTAGACTAAACTTCCGGAAGAGAACTGACAAGGCATAGACATATAACTATTCAAGATGCCTGCGAAGGAAAATCAACAATCTACAAGCTTCTTCCTTGTTAACTGAAATGAGCAGAAATACATACATGACATGTTTTGATATCAGAGGAAAAAAGAAGCAACGGAAGATGAAGAAAAAGAAGAAGAATACATAACATTCTGAATATCCTGCAATAGGGCTTTACAGAAAGAATTGTGAAACACCTGCGAAAAAAAACACTACAAACACAAGCATCAAGATAAAAGAAAAGAGAGCACTTGGCATGGCTTTCGAATTCCTCCGCTTCTTTAATCGAAATTAACGCAAATACGAACTTCGAAAACCGAGAGCACATACAGAGCTCAAAAAGGCCGTCGAGTGAAAGAACCTCCATGGTACTCCATTCCTTCCTCCTCAAATTTGCCTTTTCTTCTCGCCTCAAAAGGATACAAGATATGGAATTTGTTTTAGAATAGATCTACGGCTGATTAAGTTCTTCCTTTCTGGACACAACTCCAGCTTCAGAAAGTGAAGAGCTCGCTGTGAGAACTTCGGGCAAGATATTCCAACTTCCACTTCTTCGTTCCTCCCTTCTATTAACAGGAACTTGTGTATCCATAACAGAAAGATCGGAATCTGATACCAAGTTGACCGTTCTGTCTCCGCCATCGAGCTCTTCGTCCACATCCTCAAAATGATGACGGCGTGAAATCTTCAAAAGATCACCACCAATCTCGAGATCGTCTTCGACCTTTGCACGTGGGCCTCGAGGGGGTTCGTCTTCTGCCACCATCTCCCTATTCTGAATGAAAGGAGAAGGCCTTGCGACTTCCTCTTGTACATGGGAACGGAACTTGTTTCTAGAAGGTTCTATCTTGGAGCAAAAGACTTCTAGAAAGTTCTCAAGACAACCTCGATTGTAGACGTTATGACGGTTGTCAGTTCTGTACCGGAAGTTCTCGTAAGTGGTCTGTGGAAACCAAAACAATCACTTATTATGACCACGAAACTTGAGGAATGAAAAAGCTTGAATTACTTACAAAACTTTTAATTTAATATGAGATGTACAATAAGAAATCTATATGGATTTCAGAACCATTTCTTTCATTTGACTGATTCAATATTTTATAAAAAAAAAAAAAAAAAAAAAAAAAACTAGTTTCCCTAAAGCTTCTACAAATACAGTTATACTAAAAGAAATAAGCTCACTTATCATAGAAACAGGTTATTATGTAAGCGGGTACAATACTACCAACTTATATTTCATATCCTAATCACACCTCAAGCATCTACAATATATCGGCCATTTTGTCAAAATATAACACTATGTGCCAAATAATTTAGTAGTGAAAAAATAACAGTGCATAATTAAAAAGACTCGAGAATTATCATGGCTTGGCTTTATAAATTCAAATTACACATTCATGTGAGAACATTCACCCCAAAGAACAGGGAAAACAATCAATAAAAAAGTAGTAGAAAAGGGGGGAAAAAATACAACCACCCTATTTTTGTCATAAAAGAAAGCGGACCTGGTTCGAGGCAATGAGGTACAAATGGAAACCAGTAAGACCACCCACGAACCAAAGAGAAATGAAGCAGTATATCATTAGCACCACAGATGCTGGAGACTCTTTCATTGCCTTCCAAACAGTAGGATAATCCTCATCCATGAGAATCTTGATGTATAATGCCGACATTGCAAACACATAAATGCAGAGAAGAGCTGACGAAGAAACAAATAAGAAAAAGAAGCGGTAGTTACGCTGCACAAAAATAAGAAAAAGTATAAGAAGTTAAGCGCAGCAGTCTATAACATCTAATACACCAAAGTAGGTAAGAATGAATGCTTCTAAAGAATGAATGGCATAAAATTAAACCAAAAGATTGACTTGAGTAATGAATGGCATAAAACTAAACCAAAAGGTTGATTTGAGTAAGCTAAACCAAAACCCAACCTAGTTTAGGAAATAGCTTAGTGTTCTCACAATAATAAGCTACTTACTGAAAAACAAGACATAATTTACATTGCGGGATGACTCGATCTTACTAGTTTTCCAGGAGATTAATAGCAAGTACTCCACATACTATGACTACAGCAAAGAGATATTTACATGCATACTCCTGCAAGATTATCTACTTACACAAATAAATTATTTTGCGGGGGATACAAATGCAAAAGCCTTATGTAAAAGGCAGAAAATGATGTAATGCACCTGTCCAATGCATTGTCCCACCCAAGGGCAATGATGATCAAAGCGTTCCACACAGTTATTGCATATGGAGCAATGAGAACAACGAGGAGGCCGGTAGACCATGCAAGTGTCGCAGTACTTCACTTTCACAGGCATACCATTAACCACTACTTCCTTTATTCGCGGAAATTGTAGACCAGGTGTACGCCTCCCACCAATCTCAGATGGGGCGGAAGTATTATACGAAAATTCTTCCTCTGGTGGATGCGATGCACGAGGTACAATACCTGGATCTCGACATGAAGTAAGAAAAAGCAGTAGCAGCACCTAGAATAATACAAAACAAGGGTACATTTCACTTTTGTTGCTGAATAAATAACAACCAAAAGAATATATATTATGATAGCTGACCATCAGCTTTAGAATACAAATACAAGGTTACTAATAAAAAAAGGGAAAAGGAAAAGAAAGAAAATACAAGGCAACGATGAGTCAATAATATATGGGAAAATTAAAATTTAATCTCCGACGTGTTTTAACTCCCATTTTGATATCAAACTCAGTTCCAATCTACATGTAATCCCTCCAGTTTGACTCCCATTTCAAATTATATCCCAAAACTTCTATTTTAACCAAACTAAGTCCAATAATGCTGCTAATTGTGGTGCATTTTTTCAGACAGTATAGTTATAGGACTTAATTGTTATGCATTACAAACTTAAGGGATAACATTGTTATAGATAAAACCAATATTCCAAAAGGCGGTATGCGGTATCCATGCGGTTACCTATCGCATAGTGCATATGCAGTATCCGGACGCATATGCGGTCCATGTATTAAAATATTACAAAATTATTTATAGGTATTAAAAATATATATAAATGCTTCCTAACAAAGCTAAATAACCAAAATACCAATTCAGAATTCACAAATTAAAATAATTAATCACAAGTAGAAGAGCTCATATGCACACATGTATCACGAAAGAAACAATTAGTAATTTACTCTTAATTATTAAATAGAGAAATAAATAAAATTTTGATGCAAAATCATAAAAAATGTCGAGCAAAAATTAATGTTCTAAAAAGCAGCATGCTAAACTTTTACGAAGAATAATAACTTTTTGAGTAAATTGTCATTCACATCATTTGAGAGGCCAACACTTAAAAAAAATTACTATAATAACATCGAACATACTACAAAATTATTCATCAATATTTAAACATAATTATTACATAGATTTGAATACCTACTAAAATAAGAAGAGAAAATAGTTAGGTTATATTTATATAAATATAATTGCATTTATATACATTATTATTAATTAAACATGTACGGAAATAGTCATATGTATATGTATAATTATTAATCAAACAATCACATTGAACATTATATTTTAATCCCACCTTAAAAAAAATATTTACCACATATGTGACCGCTTGCCGCATATGGGCCGCATATGCGGTCCGATCGCATACTGCACTGCATATGACATATGCGGTGTAGTTTATGGCCCGAGCCGCATATGCGGCCGCATGGACTGCTTTTTGGAACATTGGTTAAAACTACAAGAAAATAAATGAAATGGAGTAAAACTTTAGAGACTAGATTTGTATTAGTATAACCCATGAATAAATTTTAAACATCTTAGTCAAATGAGATATAACAATAGATACAATATTGTAGCTTAAATAATCATACACAAGAAAAAATAAGTTAATAAGAAACACTTTCTATGAATTTATCGACATGTTTAAATGGGAGAAGACTACTAACATGAATTGTAAAGGCTATTGCAACCACCAGAACAGCATATCCCGCATCATATTCTGGAAATTTGTGGAGGAGATTTCTTGCAACAAATACACAAAAGATCACAACAGGAACAACAATTAGAGAAATGGTGATAAAAAGTGATTTTGCATCTGGTCCAAATATCAATCTGCCACCAAAGATAAACCTCTGCAGAAGAAAGAAAAGGAAAAGGGGTAAAAATTTCAAAATATTGTGAAACATAATGAAGTTTTGAAACTCCTGGTTAGTCATAATACCATCAACTTCTTACTTAAAGAGAGAATAAGATTAAGTTTTGCATAAATACAACCTGCAAACGCACAAAATTGAACGAGTACCCCTGCAAAGGTGGTATTTCCATGTGTCCCTAAAACTGTAGTTATCTACATTCATGGCCATGCTAGGGTTATATATGCTAAAACAGATTTTTTTGCATAGCCACCCTTAGCATACGTGATACTAACTTCGCATGGATATTTCCATAATCTTGCCTATTTGGTACAATATAAAAATCCATTCATAGGATATATGTGAACAAAAAAAAAGAAAAAAAAAAATCCTATAATACTTCATAGTCTATTATATAGAAAATGCCAAGGAAACGAAAGAGAAGCGAACAACTTATTGGAAGCTAATTAGCAACAATAGCTGTTCATCAAATGCCCTCCGGATAGATAAACCCAAGTGCTAAAAACTTGTTTAGTATTTCCCATGTCAGCTTAACTATAATTATGGGAAAAAAATGTCCAGAATAAAATATACTAATATAGACACCAGATGATAGCAAAATTTGGTGACAAAATATATGATTATGACACCAAAGTCCAAACTCCGGAACATAAGACACAAGCAAAGCCTCACACAAATTGCTGAGACATCATGGCAGTGCCAATACAACACTACAATAGAACTTGCCATTCACATATATAAATAATCAACAAGTTTTATATAAGCAGAATGTTGTAGATTCCTTAACTGGATGGGCCTATATTAATAAGGCTTAACTTGTCGGTGCCATCAAAGAGTATGCAACAAGTTTTGAGTATAGGAATATTTGATTTTTAATAAAGGAAACCCTACATTATTTGTGACCGGAATTGAGAAGATCCACTGCTAATGCGAATAGTGGCTAGGAAGTTACTTGGCATGGTAACCTATAAAGGCTAGATGAAGCATAATTAGCATAGTTTAAGTTGATTATAATGCCCACATAAAGTTGTCCATATGATCAAATAAAGTAATATGGCCCCCAAAGGAGCATGACGCTATAATGTTGTCGATTATTTTATATCCTCTGCAATGACTGATCCTAGAAGAAATGTGGTTATAACCTTCACCAGAAAAACCTGATTAAACAAACAATACAGTAATAAAAAAATAATTCCATGCATGTACTTCAAGGAAAGATGCATTAAAAAAGTGTGATTAAGTTGAAAGTGGATTAGCAATTAGCTTAGCCCTACACCTAGAAAAGAGGCAAAATCATATATAGGCCAAAACCTATAAGCACATTTGTTAAATATCTCTATATAGGCTAAAACCCATAAATACTACCAACAATAAGTGGCAAAATTAACCCCCACATTAATGAGGCTCAGTTTATTTTTCCTTCTTTTTTAGTTATTATAAACATTAGAGAAACATGCCCATAAAAAAGTTTATGTAAAATCAACAAGAAAACAGATAGGTAAAGCAAAAAAAGAATGTACAAAGGGAACCCTAGAAGTTGCAATTAGTGCAATTGAGAGGAAATAACACATTAAATAACAGTAAACATCCCTAATTAAACAACATAATCCCTGTTAAATCCCCAACAAACCGATTTGTTTAAGTAATCAAATAGTGATCACATATGAAAAAGCCCACTAATCTAAAACAAACCAAACACAAATCCTACCCTAGAAAGAACAAAAACCCACCAAACCTAGTCTCCAAATATAACCAAATCCGACCTAAAACTAGAGAACAACAACATCAACATCAACATCAAAATGCATCAAGAATCTTACATTGTTCCCTTTCCAAACTTGGTACACTCGCTTCGCCATGGGAGATCGAAGCCCCGCCGCGATTAAGCCCTGAACAAATCGAGGATTTGGAGCTCCTCCATGTTATCTACTACGACTCTTACGAATCCGAAGGAGTAAACCCTAAAAGAGGATCGAAGATGTTCGTTCGTTTCCACACTTTTGGGGGTTTCGATGGCGAAAAGAGGTTGCTCGAGAGCGAACACACACACACACAGCGAGAGAGAGAGAGTGAGAGAGAAGAGAGTGAGGTGTAAATTGAGTACTTTGGAAGGAAAAATATAGGCTGAGAAAATTGAAAAAAAAAAAAGAGAAATATTGATATTTTTATTGTAAAAATGTATGGAAACCCTTCCACTATGGAAAATTTTGAAATGGCCCCCTCAGGTTGGATCTTTTTGAATGAGACCCCTTGACTTTCAAATTTTGGAATTATTTTAAAAAAATTTTCCAAAATTTAATAATTGAGTGCTTTGGAAGGAAAAAGATAGGCTGAGAAAATAGGGAAAAAAAAAGAAGAAATATTAATATTTTATTGTAAAAATGAATGGAAATCCTTCAACTATAGGCAATTTTGAAATGGCCCCCTCAACTTGGATCTTTTTTATTGAGACTCCTAACTTAACTTTCAAAATTTGAAATTATTTAATTTTTTTCGAAAATGTAATAATTGAGTGCTTTGAAAAGGAAAAAAGATAGGCCGAGAAAATAGGAAAGAAAATAAAAGAAAAGACAGGAAAAGAAATATTAATATATTTATGCTAAAAATGTATGGAGACCCCTCAACTATAGAACTTTTTAAAAACCTTTCAATTTTTTGAATTATTTAAGTTCCCAAAAATTAATTATTTTAATTATTTTTTAGCAAATAAAATTAAAATAATTAATGACTAATACATAACAGAACCATAAAGTTTTAAAAAACATTTAACTTAAAAACAATTAAAAGTTAAGGGGATCCTAATAAAAATTAAAGTTGAGAGGGCTATTTCAAAATAGTCTACCATTAAGGGGGTCTTCATATACTTTTACTTAAAAGGGTGCGCACCTCGTACAAGAGCAATGCTACTAGGGATGCAAATGGATCCAAGTGGAGCTCCTGCCCCGATCCATCCCGAATGGAACAGTAGAAGAGAAAAAATAAACAGATTTGGAGCAGGAAATGGGATAATTTTTATAATCCAAGACGGATTCGGGGTAGGAAACGGAAAAAATCTTCACCCGCTCCGAATCGGCCCCGAATCCGCCATGCCAATCCGCTCCGAGTCCGCCCCAAAAACTATTTATATGTTTAAAAATAACCCTAAAAAGTAATATATTTATAAAAAAATTCAACTATAAATAAGTTAGTGCTCTTATTTCTTTAATATGCATATATTTGAAACTTTTAAATTTTATTGCGAATTATGATTGATATTTTTTATTTTTATAGTGGATATTGTTAATTATATATAAGTTGATAATATTATCCACTACTATTAAAAAAATTATTAATTTATATTTACAAAATATTAATAAAAAAATATTAGTCGGCGGGGCGAATTCTGGGCGCCGGCGGGAGGTGGGTTATGAGGTGGGGCGAATTACGGGATAACATTTTATGATCCGTCACCGATTCAGGGCGGGAGGCGGGGCGGAATTTTGATAGTCGGGGCGGGAGTGGCTGGGGCTTCCGCCCCCAGATCCGTCCCCTTTGCATTTCTAAATACTACTGATATACCCCAAAGTAGGATGTATATATTATATTTACTCCATGTAAGGGTCATTAATTTTTTACTTATTACATCAATTCCTTTTTTATTTTCAGTAAAAATTATTTGAATTTTTATCAACCCTACGATGAGAGATGTAAGATCCACACTCCTCTTTTGAGGTGTAAAGTAGAATTTCTCCCTCGTCCAAATGCAAACTCTTGACTTTTGGTTTTTTTAATACTAAAAATTCAAAAAAAAAATTAAACCTTAGGATAGAGATCCTAAGGGGTGTAAGATATACACCTCACTTGAGGAGCTTTTCATCTACTATCATGTATCTAAAATCTAAACAGCACATATCTTAAATAAATAAATAATGAGGTCGACAAGATAATCTAATCCGCTTTATTAAGGGTGTGTTTGGCCTAAATTATAGAAAATAATTTTAGAGTCAAAAATAATTTTTTTTAATAGAGCGTTTGGTAATATTTTTTCCAAAATTTGATTCTGATTCTTAAAATTAGTATACTGGTTTTAAAGGCCGAAACTCAGAAGCAGTTAAAATCTGCTTTTCGAAATCTAATTTTAATTTTAGACTCAAATTTTAAATTAAAGTTTAAACTTTGGATTTAAATTTAAATGTAAATTCAGATTTTAAATTTTGATTTTAAATTTTAAGTTTTGAATTTTTAAATTTTTATATTTTTAAATTGTAAATTTAGATTTTAAATTCAAATATCAAATCTTAATTTTTTGTCTCATATTTTAAATTCAATATTATAAAATTACAAATTTAAGTTTATTATTTGCAAACATTAAAAAAAAAATTTGTTAAACAGTTTTATAAAATCATTTCAAAAAATAATTTTTTTGCTAGAATTAGCCAAACACTCTACAGCTTTAAAAAAAAAAAAATTTCAAATCAAAATTACTTATACAGAAATCAAATTTTCAAATGTTAATCCAAACACCTCCTAAGTTTGAATCCATTACTTAAATAGTGCTGCAACTCGAAAAGCATCGTAAGATTACAATGCTCAATCCAAGGATTGTAATTCAATCTCTTGTTAGGCCTTATGCAATCTTTTTTTTTTTAATAAAAAAAGAGTGATGTGACTAGTGACAAACTATTGTAAAAGTTTTCTTCCAATCTATTGGGTCAGATTCTTCTTCCCAATCATATTTTTCTTTTTTTCTTAACATTAAAATCCAAAAAAGATTGTATAAACTTTAGAGGTAGGATTACTATCCTTGGATTGATTGTTGCAATCCTACAAAAAAAAAAATTGGTGGTAGAATTCATATTTCTTTTAAGTAATGAATTCAAAATTAATAAAACGGTCAGATTTTCTTACCAATTTTCACTAATTATTTTTTTAAGATACATGCTGTTTAAACACATGAGAGTAGATGGAGAGCTCCTCAATGAGTTTTTGCTAGGGAGTCTAGAGTTAGAGTAGCCTAGGATGAATAAATTCTTTAGAAAGCTGGACGTCACAGCTGGTATCAGAGCTAATCATCAGCCAAAAATATAAAGTGAGTCTCCATTGATTTAGAGTTATACAACGGGTAGAGCGTCACTCCCCAACTAACGATCTTTGCGGGTGTAACACGGCTCCCTACAATGTCGATTAAGGCTAGCAAAATGAGTCCCATGTTGTTTGGTGTTTGCGAGTGTGCTTAAGTCTAACAAGAACGTTGGGGTCTAAAGAGGGAGGAATATGACACTTCCATAATTTAGAATAGTTCTATATATAAGATAGATTAGACATGCATCTCTTAATCCAGTTATAATATTTTGGACAGTGACTAGACTCAAGAAGTTAGGAGGGTTAGGCTAGTTTAGGACAAAAATAGCTCTAGAGTGGATGACCCCCTAAGAAGCGGAGCGTCACACTCGGTCGCTAACCACAACTGCACTAGGTACGGTCAGTAATCTCTTCTTATTATTGTTTGCTCAAAATGGGGTTTAATTTGGTACAAATTGTTTGCAAGACATAGAGATAAAGTATGCAACATGTTGTTTTCATGCATGAATTGATTGTTGTCATAATAATAATAATAATTCATTACATTATTATTGGACCATCCTAACTCACAATTCATTCTATTATTGGATAGTTATATGTAACTCATAACTGGCACATTGCTTTTGTCCATTTCTTTTCTCAACAAACAGACAAAAGAAAGGCTGGTAATAAGTTAGGTGCAACCGACCGTCCCTAGCGCAAGTGGCAAAGGGCTTGGTGGTTGGTACCCGAGGTCCCGAGTTCGAATCCTAGTTGATTCACATTTTCAGCTAAATTTATTTCTAAAAGAAATAAACAAAGCGGGTAGCGTGCTACCTTTCTCTCAAAAAAAAAAAAAAAAAAAAAACAAAAAAAAAAGTTAGGTGCACTACCCACTATTGCTTTTCAATATATGGTTTGAAAATTGGGAAATAATATTTTTACAGCAAATTTTGATATTATCAAAATAAAAAAGTCTAACTTATAGCTAGGTATAATGTACATGTTTTGACAATATCAAATATAGCTATGAAAATATTAATGTTTAGAAAATTTTATTCCAAACTTAGTGAAACATATCTCAAAAATTGCAATTGTAGGAATTAATTTTACGTGTTTGGTTGAAAATAGTGAGAATTAATTGGAATATGATAGAAGTATTATAATTCCATCTCATCTAAAATGAGAATAGCATCTACCATAATATTGTTACCTTTATGTAATCCCTTGTTTGGCTTTATATTTGAAACAATTTTTTTTTCCTGGAAGAATTAGAATTGTATTACCAACTGTCCATAGCGCAAGTGGTAAAGGGCTTCATGGTTGGTATCTGAGATCCCAAATTTGAAACCTTAGTTGCTTTAAATTTTCAGTTAAATTTATTTATTTTTTTAAAATGAATAAAGCAAATGACATGTTACCACTAAAAAAAAAAGTAAAATTGTATTATTCAAAACTAGCACAAGAACTTATAGTTTTATGTTTATTTTCTTAAGGGAAAAAATGTGCAAAGCTCTTCTGAAGTTTAGCACTTTTATGAATAGACTCTTAAACTTTTGATTTGGACCATTATATTTTCTAAACTTTAACAAGAATTTAAGAGCCCGCTCTCTTCAAGTGAAGTTACAAATTAAATAGTTTTATTTATTATATATCTTATCTGTAATTTTGTCTAACTTTATGATACATAAGTTATTATTTTTTTCCTAATTATGATAAAGAATAGGGTGAATCTATTTTATTTTTTATTTTTTTCATGCATTTGAATATAAGAAATATAATTTTTTTTTCTATTCTAAATCTATAATACACAAGATAAGAGACCAAAACGGCAGTATAAGTAGTACCTCAGATTGAGAAGAGACTTTATTGCCAAAACTAAATGTTTACCAACCTATGTTTGAAAATGCTAAAGTTAAGGGGTCTTTGAGCATTTTTTACCTCTTTTTTTCTTTTTTATGACCACAAGTGGAAAGTTGGGAACAGAAGCTTCTACTCACCGACCGTCCCTAGTGCAAGTGGCAAAAGGCTTTTTGGTTGGTATCCGAGATCCCGAGTTCGAATCCTAGTTTATTCACATTTTCAGCTAAGTTTATTTCTAAACGAAATAAACGAAGCGGGTAGCGTGCTATCTTTCTCTCAAAAAAAAAAAAAAAAAAACAGAAGCTTCTACTCTTTCAAGAAGGACTTAAACTAACAAGAGACTAATAAGAAAAGAGATGGTTGAAGAATTAAGGTATTTGTGTTCAACCTAAATACAGCAATTAATTAATTAATATATTTAATTACTTGTCATTTAATGTGTGGAAGGTGCATGCAAGGTGGATTAGGGTTTTTTTAGCTTTGCATATGGGATTGTTCGCACGTGTCAACTAGGGTTGCTTTGCGTTCCAAGAGGAGACTTCATAAATTAAGCTTGTAGTAGACACAAAGCATTAATTAGTGGCACTTTAGTAAAGTACCTAATAATTAATATAATATAATGTATTTGATTAGAAAAATACCACTGTACACTCCATATAGGAGTGTATATCTTACACCGTTGCATCCTAGGGTTCTTAAAAGAATTTTTTAAATTGTTGGCTAAATTTTTTTATAAAGTCGAGGATGAAAGATTTACACATAGAGTCTAGATGTACAAGTAGCATTGCTTAGTTGATTAACTAAACTAATTAAAGAATTAAACGGTCAGACATTCTGATCCAAACGGGGCGGATCCGGGGACGGGAGGATCTCCTATGTCTCGGCCCGTTTCCTTGGCGGGTGAGGATGGATTCGGGATGGGTTGATTTATATTCAATTTTTTTGCCCCACTTATCGCTCTATTTAGGGCGATTGGGGCAAAAATAAATTTTTGACGGATTCCTAGCAGATCGAGACACATTAAGAGAAAAAAGGTGTTTCCCGCATACCGTTCTATTTTCTTAGCGAATTGGGATGAATTTGGAACGGATTATTTTTTTTCTTATTTTTGGCCCCACTTAACCATCAATCTGGATCCATTTGTATTTCTTGTGATAAGGTGGTCAGTAACTTATCTTCAGGATTCAAAAATTTATGTAATGCGGCATCTTATATAGCTATACCTTAAAATCCTGCATTAACAATAGTGTTGTCTTCTTTGTGGATCGTAAGCGCTAACCAACTATTCCAAAAGCACGTGCTGATAGGAAGGGCGCACACATCGCACTTAAGGGCTCAGCCATAGCGCTCGCGGGCTTCGACCTGATTCAACCCACCTGAACGTTGGGTCTATTGTTGGGCCTCTTGCCGTTGGGTCTTTTGTGGATCACACCCCCACTCAACTTATTAAGCTCACCAAACTCAACTTATTTGTCTCCTGGACTATTGTCACGGGCAGAAAGTTGGACCTATTTTAGCCCAATAATAAATAGCCAACATTCTTTACTTGCCATAAAGTTTACATATATAAAAAAAAATTCTTTATTTAATCATTATTAAAAAAACCCTTTGATTAATAATTTTTAGTATTAAATACTTAATTATTGTCAAAAAGAATTAAGCACTAAATAGTTTAAATAATTACTGATGATTACTTGGCCTCCCCCGTGAATTGAGTTCTAACTCCATCCTTGATCTTCTCTGTTGCGGTTTTAATATATAGCTCATCTCATCAAATATCTTCATATTATATAAGAGTGCAAATATATATATAATTTCAATATGTAATTATCATATTCCACTCAATATGATTTTTTGGGGCTATTCTATATATTGAAAGTGTTACAAAGAAGATTTTTTCCAACCATAGGTCATTGTAAAATAGCCCCAAACTTAATTATTTGAATTGAGATCCTCTGAACTCTTTATTTTTTTTAGATTAAAGTTTGCATGCACTTCATTAAAATAAACTCTTTGTTTTTTTATATTAAAGTTTGCACGCATTTTATTAAAACGTAGAGCTTCATTATATTATTTTTCTGTTTTGAAAATTAAAATAAACATATTTCTATACAAAAATATGATCACCTACAAAACTAAATAAAAGGAAGAAAAATAAGAATGACTGTACTCAAACCTTAAAAAAAGGAAAAGAGGGAAGATATATTAATCAATGCCTAACTCTAAACATCAATTGACAAATGAATCAAGCTCATAAACACTAAAGTTTATCGCAGAGAATAAAATATGGAAAATATCATAGACAAAAATAATCATCCAGACTGTGCTTTTGTTTTAACTCCCATCTCTTGAACTACATTAAAACATCTCTTTTGTCGAATCCGTTAAGCTCCAGTTTGAAGAATATTTGTGAAGTCTGTGACGCCTAACAGAGTTAGAAGAGAGAAAAGTTTCGAACTGTAAAAGAGCGAAGCAAGAAGGAGCCAAAAAAACTAGATAATTATAGTGAAGATTTTAGAGACTGGCAGTTGATTCCTCAGAAAAGTATGGAAAAAGTATTTCCAAAAACGTTTTTCATGGAAAATCTTTTTTCCAATTTTTTGTTCATTTGGTTTCAAGAAATTTTTTTATTTTTTTTCAGATTTTGTAGAAAACTAGTGTTTTCGTTTTCTTTTTTCAAAAAACAAAAATACTAGGTTTCCATTAAATATCAAAAAAATATTAAAAAACTATTTATTTAAGTAGAAAAACTGCAAGAAAAAAAATGATGAAAATTCGGAAGAAAAGGTTAAAAAGAGAGAGAGGAGAAGAGTCCTACCTTCTCTTAAAAATTGACCAAACATAAATGACAACTATTTTTTTTTTCAATATAGGTAGCAAGTTGTCTATTTCTTTTATTTTTTTGAAATAAATATAGCTAAAAATATAAGACAATTATGTTTTAAATTTAAGACCTAGTTGCCAATTATCAAGTCCTTAACCAACTACGCTGGATAACTTTAGTGATCTCATGAATATTTTATTTGATAAAAATTTTTATTCCAAATGCTCAATAGTTTACTAAATTATTAATTTTAATAAAATTTCTAAATTAGAAACTAACATAATTAAATTAAAATTATTAAGAGAACAGGAGAAATAAATCCAAAAAAGAGAAGGAAATTATTATGGAATGGCTTCAAGTTGAGGGGCTCTCTTCTCTATCAAACAAATGAGGAAAGAAAATTAATTTTTTATCCAAATTTAATTTAACAAAATTAATTAGGAGAAAATCAGCAGTCTGTATACAATCTAGTTTGATAATATGATGGCTAAAAAAAATTATTTTATATTTTAAAATATCCAAAAATTGTAAGACGCTTTCATTCCTCTCTTTTTATGCTATTAAATTACGGTTGCCACTGCCACCGTAGTAATATGCTTTCATACTTATATTCTTCTATGCTTCTCTATCCGTGGTTGTCACTATAATTTTAAAGCATAAAAAAATAAAGTATTTTAAAAATTTTAGACTTTTTAAATATAAAATAGATGTTTTTTACTTAGGAAAATGCTATATGTACACTTCTAAGATCTAAATCTTACACCGTAAACATCTTAGAATTTACAAAATTCTTTGAATATTTAGTTAAAAAATTTATATAACAAGTAGAAATTAAGAATTTTTGGGTGAGAGGAGTGTAAGATTTATAGCTACTTTAAAAGTATACCCTGAAGGCCTGGCTTGATAATGTGGTGATTAAAAGTATCATCTTATCTTTCAAAAAAATCTAAAAAAAAATATAAAACATTTACAATCTTTACTCCTCAAATATTCTAAAATTATGATATAGACATTACGGGAGAAGCATATAGCCACCTATTTTTTTTATCTCGATTAACAAAATTTTATAATATAAAAAGGCTAAATTATATAAAACCTCCTGTCAATATCCGTTTTTTCACTTTTTCTCACTGTCATTCAAAAATTTATATTTTGTCCCCTTAAAAAATAAAAAATATTCACAGGGGGTACGTCGTGACAAAATAATGAAAATACCCTCATCTTCTTCATCTCCTCCTCCCCAATCTTGCTCATCCCGCATCCCGCACACTCGCTCGCGCCTCCCTTGACCCCAACTCCGACTTCGTGCGAGGGCGAGGCGGCGGCCGAGGACATATGTGTGGATATGGATGAGGGTTTGGGTATAAAAAATAAGATATAACCCTAACGAAACACTGACGGCGGGGGGCGAAGTGAATATTTTTATTTTTTTAAAGAAATAAAGTGTAGATTTTTGAATGACACGAAGAAAAGTGAAAAATCAGGTATTAAGAGAGGGTTTTCCGTAATTTAACCTTAAAAATTAAATTTTTTTTTATAGGCCTACGTGGACAGAGGTCCACGATGACCACGACGAGTCCCCGCATGTACTTGCCCCTGTTTGGAACGGTGTGGACTGAGCGAGGAAGCGGTTTTATTTTGAGCTTCTCACAAAAGCGCAAGCTCACCGCTTCTCCCCACTCATCACTCCATTCACCATCCACTTTAATCCTCGTAGCATATATTCTCCTCTCTCTCTCTCTCTCTCTCTCTCTCTCTCTCTCTCTACAAAAACCCTAGAGAAGGAGATCGAGAGCGATCGAGAGAGAACGAGAAAGGACGATCGGAGCACCAATGGAACCGGATGCGGAATCGATCGCCGTGCCGAACGGATCGAGCGAGGAGGACCGGCGATCGCCGCCGCCGCCGACGACGAATCCGATGGTGACGCCCCTCCTCACCGATCTCTACCAGTTCACCATGGCCTACGCCTATTGGAAGGCGAGGAAGCATCTCGATCGAGCTGTGTGAGCCCCGATCCTCTCGATTTCGCTCCCTTTTTTGGGAATTGATTGATGGATTTGATGCCCTAGGGATGTTGAAATGATTGATTTGGATGAGCTTGGCGATTTGAATTGCTTGGTTGAGTAATTAAGTTTGATTTATTAGCTAGCTTTGAGTAATTTGCTTAGGATTTGTTTTGTTTACGATTTTGAGCTGGATATTACACTCCCTGATGAAAGAGCGAAAGATTGGGATGGTGACAGGAGGTGGATTTGATTAAACAAGTAAAAATATGTTGATATTGGTTGTGAATTTGAATCTGTTTCAGCTTTGATCTGTACTTCCGGAAGAATCCGTTTGGAGGTGAATATACCGTCTTTGGCGGGCTCGAAGAATGCATAAGATTTATCGCCAATTTCAAATTAAAGGAGGAGGAGATCTCATTCTTGCGGTCGACCATGCCGACGTGTGAGGTATGAGTAGCATGTTTTTATCTAATAGTTACGACTGCATGTTATGCACTCTTTTCTGTACTTTTATAATCTGTCGGCTCCACATATGCTGTTAATATAAAAATATAAAAACACCGTTAAGCTTTTAGAGAATAACGGTTGTTTCGTATTATTTTATATGGTATCAGAGTAGGAGGTCCTGAGTTCGAGTCACGCCAGGCTCCTAGTATAATTGATTTCTTCTCATTTAATTCAAGTCCACGTCATGGGCCTATCAAAAAGTCTTGAGCCCAGACATGAGGGGGAGTGTTAATATAAAAATATAAAAATACCGTTTTCTACAAGCTTAAGCTTTTAGAGTACAGCGGTTGTTTCGTATTATTTTACATATACCAATGGTATTGGTGAGAGGAATATCTTAGAACAATTTGTTGTCATAATAGCATGTGGGTGTGCTTTTCCATAGGAGGTTACAACATGTATTCTTAGCAAGATTGGGAAAAGAATTTACAAGAAAGTCTAAAAATTTGTCACTTAGTAGAGCTCTAGTTATGTAAGGCATGTTATAATCCTCATACATAATTCGCAACTTCCATACGTTTCATATGCCTGAAGATTGTCGGAGAATCGCAACTCTATAGTTATTTCCGATACATCTCTTACTCTTTTTCCTTCCTTATCTTGGTTTCCTACATTATATAGGAGACACTCAATAATTAGCCGCTAATTAGTTGCCTGTTCTATAGGTGTATTTTGTTTTCACTTGAGAGTTTTGATAATACAACATGATGTTGGATATTATCTTTCCTCCTTTAGGATGGATTCTTTGACTATCTGAGGTCAATTGACTGCTCTGATGTTGAGGTTTATGCCATTCCTGAGGGTTCTGTTGTGTTCCCTAAGATTCCCTTGATGAGGATTGAAGGGCCAGTAGCTGTAAGTTCCATTGTTAATTTTACATGTTGAGAGTAAATCCTAAGCATGCATGATAATTTAATGTGTGATATCTTTCCAGGTAGTCCAGCTGCTTGAAACTCCTTTCCTAAGTCTTGTCAATTATGCCTCATTAGTTACTACAAATGCTGCAAGACACCGGCTTGTTGCTGGAAAGTCAAAGGCCTTGCTCGAATTCGGACTTCGGCGGGCACAAGTAGCTTTTAATAACTTTTAAGTTTATTTAAAAGGTCTAAACCTATATGTTCGTAACTTTGATTTCATAATATTAGGGGCCTGATGGAGGAATAAGCGCCTCAAGATATTGCTAGGTTTTTTCTGTTGATACAGTGAATGCCATATCGTAGGGACCTTTGCACTCTTTTTTTTCTCTTTTGTTTGGACCGTTGAGCGAATCAATTTCCTTGACGGTTTACTGTATGTTCTATGAATATTCTGTGAAAAAGTTTCTCTTTAGTCTAAATAACGTTTGATTGTGTTGCATTCTTTGTTCTTGATATTTCTAAGAGTTCAGATAATAAGCCCTGGGACATGCCTCATTTTTCATGCTTCCTGGCTATTTCTTATTATTTGTACTCTTTATCTGCAAGAAGATCTTTCCTGTTGAAACAGAGCATCAATAAAGGATGTAAGGCAAAAAAGTAATGACAATACTAGATGCAGCTTGAATGTGTTATGATCATTAGGAAAGGAATCTCTTATTTTTATAGTTAGTGATTTTATTAGCTATTTTGATATAATGAGGAAGCTGAATCACCTTATGTTGACAGCAACGTTGAAGCAGGAAGATTGTTCGGGATACCACTTCGTGGGACTCATTCACATGCTTTTGTCAGCTCTTACATGGTTAGATAAATTACTTGTAATCCTTATACATCAGCTTTCCAGAACATAATGGTCAATAGATATCTCTCACAGTTGCACCTGCTTTAGAACTTGGTTGACACATATTCGCAATACTTTCCATGGAACTAATCTCACAGTCGCACTTGCTTTAGAATTTTGTTGGCACATATTCTTTGATATTCTGTTATTACTGGAGAGAAACACCAGATAATGGTCCTTTGTCGAACTTATTTGATCCAAAATCTTAAACTCTATCAGGCTTTAATAAATTTTGATTCAGTCTCTTAAACTACTACCAGACTATGTTTGCTTGTAAATGATGATAAAATAGATTCCAGGACCAGAAACTCAGTCAATCAACTTTAAAGATCTGATGAAAACACGCTCTCACTCATTATTCTTTTTGTCTCTTTATGGTTAGGCAACAGGAAGCCATTCCTAAATGCCAAAATTGACCTGGATTAGATTTATTTGGGACAAACTGGAAATTCTGATTGTCTTTTCAGAAAGATATAATATTTTATGTTTTCATGCCTTGTTCGTCCTGCACATGATATTCTCTCGCTGTTGTTATTACTGATATTTGCTATTTTTATCTTCCTATTGTGTAATGCATCTGCTGCTCTAACTTTAAAGTTTTTTGCTTTTTATCAAGAGCCTTGATGAGATTATTGACAAAGCACTTCTATCTCGTGATGGTTCAAGCAAATGTGAAGATTTTGTAACTTTGGTGCAGAATTGGCTGAACAAAATTCAGGTGGTTAATTGGTTATAGCATAATTTACGTTAATTTCATGTTTCTTTTCCCTTCTGTAATTAAAACAGAGCTGAAACCATTATGTTCAATATCTTTTACTTACTAATTAATGAATTATTACTGAACAAATAGATATGCACCCATGATTAATGATACAATTAAACTTGATTTGCATGAAGATATTGTTGTCACAGGCTCACAATTACATATGCATATTTGCATAGATTATAGTGCCAACCTATTGATATTCTTCTTGTATTGAGGAAAACACCACTCACCACTCAAATGGACAAGCTACTTATACTGAAAATGATTAGATCTAGCTTTTAGTAATAATTGTAAAAAGCTGGATGACACAAGTTTGTACAATGAGGGTGTTAAACTTCTGATTGTTGTACTCCTTTTTTAAAAATTATTATAATTACTACAAAGTACATGCTTTCAGCGGGCAAACTCACTCCATGGTGTCTTTGGGGAGACTAATCAAAGTGAGCTGGCGGCATTCACATCATATGCTTTGGCTTTTCCAAATAACTTTCTAGCACTTGTGGATACATATGATGTAAGTTGATGTTTATGTAGCTCTTACCTTCTCTTCTTCCCATCATTTAATTATCTATTGTTGATTATCAAACCATTTTTTTGTCCTTCTACTCAACCCATTAATGTCTCTTCCAGTTTATGTAGCTCTTACCTTCTCTTCTTCCCATCATTTAATTATCTATTGTTGATTATCAAACCATTTTTTTGTCCTTCTACTCAACCCATTAATGTCTCTTCCATTGTGATCTATGTATGCACATTATCACAAAATCTTCCTCTGTGTATTGAATTTTGTCATAAGGCTGAGTGATTTTTTTTTATGGTATTAAATTGTTATATTTCAAGGATACATGCAGATTCTAGTTTGGCTTGTCAATATAGCAGTTAACAGCCATCCAGTTGTACTTGACTACCAGCCGAAAACAATATATCATATAAGCTTTAACACCTGTCTTGCTCCAAACAATCTTATGTTGTGCATCTAGCCGTCTATATCTGTTTGAAGTACTAATATGCGGTGCGCTACATGAATTAGCACTTACACTTAAGCAACAGTGGTTGGATACTTGGATTTAACTAAATTAGCTATTTACAATGAGTTTTTTGAGACAGATATGGTATAAATGTAACTAGGAACAATTGAGTAGCCATCCTATACATGCAGTATGTAGCGTGGGTTCTAATTAGACAGTTCAGAAAAACCTACTTGCACTGAACTCCTAGTGACTACAGGACTCCAATCTCCTCCCTTTTCGAATTTTAATGATTTGAATGTAGAAAAATATCACAGACTGGAGCGCATTTGCTGCATTAAAATAGATTTGATCAGTCAACAATTTCTGTAATCTGTCTTTGGAGTTTGACTTTTTATACCCAATAGTAGATATCTGTTTTTTGATATTTTAGCTAATACGGAAGCTGGTCTTTAAATGTGCATTCAACAGGTTATGCGGAGTGGGGTGCCCAACTTCTGTGCAGTTGCTTTAGCTCTTAGTGATTTGGGGTAATTTTGAGCCTTCAACTAATTTTCTTAGAGAACCTTTTCACATGCACATTAATCTTTTCATTCAAAGATGTATGTTCAGTCCTTGCATGCTATTCCTTTTTTAACTTGATCTTTCATTTTTGAACTACTTTAATATATTTTATTCCCTAGAAAACACCAGATATGATATATATATATATATATGTGTATATATATATGTATATGTATATGTATATATGTATATGTATATATAGAATGACTATTCTAACTAAGCGCTTCATTTTCCCTGAACAACCCTCTGTTAATGATATATACGGTACATTACAAATTTTACCTTTCTCCCCCTGTTTTATGCATGAAATGCATTAATAAAATTCTCGGTAACAAAACAGTAATGTTGGATAATGCATGATTGTAAGAGATTGTTCTTGTTTTGAGAGAAAATGTTAATCGAAGATGTTGTGTATGCGGAGCCAACTAAGGTGAAGGATGCTGGGCACATGCTTTTGCTTTCAAAATACTAGTTGTTAATCATGATTCTTAATTAGTCATGATTAAACTAGAGAAAAAAAATGCAGCAGTTGCCTGATAAAATGGAAGTGATGATTTTGTAACGCTAGCTTGCAATATCTCTTCTCCCGTATAGATTCTGCCTATGCTATGTTTGTAACATCCTTGATCTTCCATATTGTCATCAGTTTCACGTACAGATCTTTTATTGCACTTATTGCACCTGTACTAAATCAATTTATCATTATAAAATTACATATTGGCAAGTTGAAAAATGTTTGATGCAGGTATAAAGCAATTGGAATTAGGCTGGACTCTGGTGATTTAGCTTACTTATCAACTGAAGCCCGGAAGTTCTTTCGGTCGATAGAAGAAGAATTTGGTGTGTTTGATTTTGGGAAAATGATTATTACAGCAAGCAACGATCTAAATGAGGAAACTATCGATGCGTTGAACAAGCAGGTGAACATATTTGAACATATTTGAATATAGAAATAGGATTTCATCTTCTCAGCTTTGATTACCGAATGAATTTTTCAAGTGTAATAATCTCCCCTAGCCTTAAGGATGGGTTGATGCAAATATAGTTCTTTGATCCAGGAATTTGTGTGGATGCATGTGCACATGCGCATGCACTCTCAAAGATTTTTCTACTAGCTTACACCCATTTATTCACTTGCACTACAATCGGTGAAAATATTGTCTAAACTCGGTGCACAACATTTGCATTGCCCACTGAGATACGATCCATCCATCTTGTACTTCAATCCGCACAACCCAGTGAGTTGCAACCTTTTCTTCAATTAAAAATTATTGCTCTAAAAGTAAGCTCGATAGTTGGATCGAAAGCATCTCACTGGGCGGTGCATAGCTTATGTGGTGCATCGAGTGCAAGCAATAATTTCTTATTGTTGTTGACCGCCCATAATGACAGTTAACTTTCCATCAAGGGTCATGAGGTAGATGCCTTTGGCATTGGAACATACCTCGTCACCTGTTATGCTCAAGCAGCTCTTGGTTGTGTATTCAAACTTGTGGAAATCAATAATCAGCCACGCATCAAACTCTCTGAAGATGTAACAAAGGTACATGTGGTATTTGGTTAAATTAATGAAAGTTTTTTTTTTCACCTAACTGCTTTCTTTTTTTTCTTTTTCTTAGGTTTCTATACCATGTAAGAAACGATGCTACCGGTTGTATGGAAAAGAGGGCTACACGTTGGTGGATATAATGACCGGAGAAAATGAGCCAGCTCCAAAGGTGCACGATCACCTTATTTGTGATTACTAAGGTTTAAATTTACAAGTTAAATGACAAAAAAAAATTGTATATTTAAGCTTAGGGATTTTTTTTTTTGCATATATATAGACCCCTCAAAATTCATATATTTTTATATATCTGCATAACTTGCGAAAATGATGAAAGTAAGCAAAACTAGGGCTATCTTTATTTAGTATTTCTTGGTTTTTTTCAGTACATTTAGGTTTACTAAAAACATGTTAATGGGTTATTTTAGTTTTATATCTTTTTATTGAAGTGATTTGATTTTTTTTTTCTTTTTTTTTTGGGGGGTTGCAATTAATAGATTGGAGAGAGAATTTTGTGCCGCCATCCATTCATCGAATCAAAGAGGGCATATGTTGTGCCACAGCACGTCGAGGAACTATTAAAATGTTATTGGCCTGGAAATTCACGTATGGATCACTTTTCTTGAGTAGTTTATTTTCTTCTCTATGCGATGAACTTTCCTTTTTCCATTTTGAGACATTTCGGTAGATTCTTATATGTAGGCACTGCTAGTATAATGTTTTCATTTATACTAAATTCTGAAGTTAAAGAAGTTCAGGAGGTCATACCACTCTTATTTATTTTTTTTTAAAAGGAGTTATTTATATCTTGAAGACATTGTAGAAGTTTCTAGTGAGTTCAGCAATATATTAGGACACGGTATTGGTCCTGGGAGCAGAAGCATGGTGAAAGTGATACCTCGTCCATTTTCTTTTATGTCATAAATAGCAACAGCTTTTGGGCTCGAGTTTTTGAATTTCAACTCTTTTCTTTCTTCTGCAGATAAAACAAGGGAAGAACTACCACCAATAGGGAAAATCAGAAAGCGATGTATGCAGCATCTCGACCAAATGCGTCCGGATCACATGAGGAGGCTAAACCCAACACCATACAAGGTACGTCAATCGTTCTTGCTAATTCACTAAATCGGAGAATCTTACAAGTAAAAAATTCGGACTCAAAATATCGTTTAATAACCGACCAGGTTAGCGTGAGCGCGAAGTTATATGACTTCATCCACTTCCTGTGGCTTAGTGAGGCACCGGTTGGTGAACTGCAATAAACAGGCGAATGTAACATATGGAGAACTTACATGTGAACAACGCAATCTAAACGAGAAACTGTGTGTTACATAGAGGTATGTTTTCGAGCAAACAGCAATGAGGCCGTAATAATTTCACTTGATGCATCATGCACACAATGATTTCACATAATGTAACATGCTAAGATATTTTGAGGTATATTGATTTAACATAGGTTCTGTACGGATGTCAAAATAAGTTATCCAGTAATATCCTATTTGGTATGAGGATATTTTATTATGATTGAAAGCTTGGAGTGTGGTCAAATATCTTGAATAGAATAGCATTTTTGGCCTTTAAATTATATTTTTGAAATAAAATAAATCATCCTGTAGGTGATATGCTATTCTACTAAATTATAGATGTCAAGACCTTTCGAGAAGTAAAAAAAAGCCTCCTACCTTCTAATTATATAAAAAAAGAATTATTGGATAACTTATTTCGATAAGATCTTTTGATGTATATATATTGGCCCTCCTTGGCGTGTATTATCTTGATATGGTTTGTGGGTTTTATTTAGGGTTAACTGCATATGTATCCCTACAAAGCAAAGAAATTGTATATTCATCTCTACAAAATTTAGTTATCTAATGTGTCTCTACAAATTTTCATTGTTTGTAAATATATTCCCGTCCATTATTTGACCAGTTAAAGTTGACTTTTCTTTTACAAAATGACCATCCTATTCTTGAATAAATATCTTTTTAATTTTACGTAACATCATTTATCATTTCTAATATTTTTGTTCTAAATATTGCGTAATTCTAATTAAATCATAAATTCTAAATTGTAAAGGTTTTTGAAACAATAACTTTTTTTACAAGGGCAGAACCCGGCCAACTAACAGTACTCATCTTTGTAGGGATAAATTTGTAATATTTGAAACTTCATAGGAATATATTTGTTTGATAATTAAAACCTAGATCGGTAGAAAATTATCCCTCTTGTTTACTGCACACATCCTAACGAGAAATCTATTTGTTCAGGTATATTACTGCTTTTATAGTTTTACAAACATTGTACTCGGTTACTGCAGGATAAGCTTCCATAAATTTCCCTTCAACGAATGGCAGTTTCTGTCAACAGTAAATGACAGAATAATTTGGCCTCCACAACAAATAACAATTTGAATCCATCAACCGTACCATTTTAGATACCATCAACATGTAAAACGTAGGAAAAGTAAGAAAACATTTACCACATTCTTTTTTGTAAGAAAATGCTTTGAATTCCCCCAAATAATACTATGCTGCTACTGCTGGTATGCCAACTTATAGTGTACAAGCCAATCGGCATGCGGGACATCATGCATACCAGATATATCGACAATCATAAGAACAACGTTTTAGAACATCCCTAGCATATTACTCGATTGTTATTAAGATGTAGAATAACAAATAAATCTATTTTCATGGAGGCTTGTTTCTTGATGTACAAAACAACAACATCCGGTGACCTTCCGAATACAATACCTAGAACTGCTCAGATAGATGCATTCGGTTACCATTTTGAATCACTTGCTAGCCGGACTCGCTTTCGCGCCTCGCAACGAGACATCAACCTTTATATAGCATATCTTTCGAAGAGGTTGGGCTTCTGAGAATCTGCTTTTCGTAACAGCCCGAATCTCTGATCGACCTCTGCAGCTACAAGACAATCATGGAGAGTGGCCTCTGATCAAATTTAGATCGAGACTGTGAGGTCCTTCAGTTGTACCCACCCATAGGCGCACTGATCTCGGAGTTTCTGTATCATAGAAGCAGCTAAACTGGTGGCTTCACGGATCTCTGCAAACTCCTCCTCAAAAGGAGTCCTAGCTTTCAGGTCCAACTGCAGTTACACCATTAGACTGTCAGATAACAAATAGAATAACTGATTAAGGGGGTGGGGGGAAAAAAGGGAATATATTGGCTGAGATTAAAAAATAAATAAATAAATAACCTTCTCGAGGCAGCGTGTTGCATCCAACACATAGCAGAAATATGATAACTGCCGGTATAGATCCACCTCGGTGTACTGTTAATGAGTCGCACAGGGATTCAGTCGCCGTATGAAGCGAAATCCAAGGGAAAAATGAATCTATCGAGTTTCGACGCTGCATTCACTAACCTGTTTTACAAGATGGCCGTTACACCGCGGGTAATTTGGACAGACCGTTCCTCTTTCAGAATCGCCGATTACTCTAAGGTTCAGACTGCGGGTGGTGTATTTGCATAGTTCATCGTCACACTGTGTGGACCCAAAATAGAAATATATCACAAAATGTGGTATTTTCTAGTACACAGAGATTCAAATAAGATTATAAATTTCTTATTTACCGTCATTAACCCTTTATAGTATAAAGAGATGAAGTTATCAGCCTGTCTTTTGATCTGCAAATAGAGCTCTGATTGTTAGTTTTGTAACCCGCAGATGCTAGATCATAAATGGATAAGACTTAGTAAAATCCCCTAAAAATATCATGATTTTGACATCGCCTTAATGAAATTTAAGACTTAAGCAGAGTGACAGGATGAAATCTTGTAGTTTAGGGGGGGCAGTAATGTTTAGGTATATCAATATTTTAGAGGGGAGAAGTGAAAGTCACAACATTACCAATAAGGGGATTTTCTGCAATTTAGCCCTCATATAAGCTTATAAGAGAGGTCTGAAATTTTTGGCACCTGGTTAGCGAGCATGACTGGAGATACTCGACATCCGTCGATATCATCTGGACATCTAGGGCAACGCATTCTCTGCCAAAAGTTATGACTAGGTTCTTCAGTTTGTGAATCCGATTGGCTTTTATTACTTGAAGCGGAAAGTAGGCTGGATACAGGAGGGCAATCGAAAGTGCTCGAGCAGCTCGGACACGACAATCGAAGTGGCTCACACCCTTTATACCTGCATGTATTATTTGTTGTTCATGGACGGTAACGAAAATGTTTATATAAAGCTTTGGAAAAATTCACTATAACACTTATACTACATAAAATAGATCACATGCCAATCAAGCATCGCCAAATAGAGGGGGGGGGGGGAGTTTAAAAAAATTCTTTTACAACCATTCCAACTTGGAATTTCTAAAATGCTCCTGATTTAGACTTATTATTCTAACATGTCATTATATGATTGGCATGGCACGTGGTACATTCCTGTATACTATGACTACTAAAGAGAAGGCTTTCTCAAAGTTTTGCGAACATAAACAAAAAATAGTTACCTCTCGTCATCGTCTATTACTGATAAAAGCACGGTAGAAGGATCTTGGTTTGCAGATTCAACAACTTTCGATTGGAACTAAGCATAAAAAAGCACAAAGCAAAATATTTAGAAGGGAGCTGGAAAACACCACCAAAGATGAATTACTAGGGTGAAGGTGCACCTTAGATGAATCAAGCCCTAGACACTCGGCCAAACGAGCTGGGCTTGTGCCCTGAATGGAAGCGCACAATCGTGAAACCACAGGATGAATCTGAAAATAGCAAACGATTAGAAATTTTTTGTAGGTAGACTACCCTCAACAAAGGAAAAATACAAGTAATGGTATACAAGAAAAGGAACCTGTTGAGACAAGTAATATTCGATGTCGATCATCCAACCGCCACTGTCTCTTTTTAGCTCTTCTGGATGCCTAGCCCTTTGTGCAATTCCGGTGGAAGAACTAGAACTATTATCCTGGACAAAATGGTGATGAAAAATAATATCAAGTCTGGTTGCTTGTAAAAGAAAATAAATTTGGTGTGGAATTAACTATGGCATAAAGGGATTCCTGTCGTTTTCAAGTCTTGCATTCTTTATTTGAAAATTATACCCGTTAAAATGCATATCTCTGGATTATGTTACAAAAGAAATGCTACAAGTGCTTGTTTGGCCTGACTTCTGAAATAGCTTATTTACATCAAAAGGCAGAAACTTATAGAAACCGCACATCTAACTTAAAAAATAAAAGTCGGGAGCTTTTGCTCAGCCATAAAACTAAAATGAACTTTACGGCCTAAGAAAGAAGCTCTAATATGAAGTTTCCAGTTTTGGTATGGCAAGTAGAGGAAATTTTAATGGAAAAGGCCGCTGTACTTCTTCAAACAGATGTATTGAGCCAGCATTTCGAAAAGCTTATACGGCAAATCAATATTTCATCTGCTTTGAAACGAAAGCAAGGTAATTCACACTTCTACCCAGAATCTTAGCAGATACACTTTGTCATAAACATCAAAGCAGGAAAAAAAAAAAAAAAAAAAAAAAAAAGGCATCTTGTACCTGTTGACAGCAAATAATGTAAGGAACTGTATCACCGGCAGAGCATCCTGAGTATCCATTTTGCTTCAATCTTAAAGCCACCTAAAGAATAACACGAAATATATTAGTACATTTCATGTCTAATGTAGACTAACTAAACATTAATAATGTTAAGGATAAAACAGGTTTGACCTGGACATGAGGCTGGTTTTTGGCATCTGGATAATCCTCAGGAGGTTTTGTTAGGGACTTTGTGATAACATATTTCTCAAGTGCTATTTCGCCATTCCTCATTTCCTCTTGCACCTGTATATATGTACAGAGAAGGGCACGCTGCCATATAAAAGATTGAAACTTCCCAACAAAAAAGTAAGAAAACATGTATACCCATATAACAACATGTATATAACACATACATCCCCCTACACGTCCAGGGCAAAATGAATTTTCTATATATACCCTTAAAAGATTAATTTCTTACATAAATATAGCCTGTACTTGCAAAGGTACTACTACTAGAAAATGTTCTCAAATAAAAAGCCATAAGAATTTGATGACTCAATTTAAAATAAGGGTTTTCCAATGGGGGTCTAAGAAAATGCAGGAGTATCATGCGGGTATACTTGTAGAAGATTTGATAGGAGTATGTATACACATTAATGCCCCAAAATTAATATACAACTATGACAGACATATAAACCACTGGAAACAAAACATTTCAAAGTAGAAATAGAAATGTAAGAATTTGAAGACTGGAATTTTAAAAACATGCATTCCGACCTTCATAAGAGAACTATGGATTGCCTCCACGACATCCTCACATGTCCTGTATAAATTGGAAAGTCATATCCAAACTGGAAGAGATAAATTGGAAATTGCTCTTTTTTTTCCCTTAAACTTGGATTACATAAAAGCAAACGCATACCCTCCCGATAATATCTGGCTAAGGCAATAATCTCCTGTTTCTTTAGATAGCAAACTCCAGTCTCGACGGACCATATCAAGACCCTTTCGCTCAATGACCTGCGCCAAATACAATGTAAGACATGTTCATTTGAACGCCATTATCAACCAAAAGTGTAATCAGGGTCACCTCATATGGTGTTCCATCTTTGAAAAGCACTTTGACAGCAGCATATTTCTTCTTTTTGAGAAGAAGCATTCTTTTGTAGAGACCATCAAGATCAATCTCTAGGCAACGGTATTTTTTATTGACCTGCATCAGAAGTTAACAAAAATCCAACATATCATGTATTTGATACGAACTTACTTTCCTCTATTCCAAATGTTAAACTTCTTCGAAAGTGATATGAAGTAAGATAAGAGTAAACATCTAGCAATAATAATAATAATAATAATCACTTAGGGAGAAGCATTACCTCCTGAATGACCTTTCCAGCAATAGCTTTTGCCGTAGAAATGTCATCCAACCCACTGTAGATCATAATCGAATCTGTATCGCCATAAATTACCTGCCCAACAACCCAAATAACATTATGAACCAAAAAGTTCATTCAAACTCATATCTGCATTAATTTATCACAGAGGTTAATAAGCAACAGTTCAAAATTACTAATTAATTCCTAAGAACATCAACGACGTGTAACAGAATTTAGCACGCAAAAAAAATGAGGCTGTTGGATGCAGAGGGAACAACTAGGAGTTTGAAACCTTGTTTGGTTCGGGTATAAGCAAGAACTATCTATTCTAGGGATAGGTATAAGTTCAGGAATAAACAGAAATTAGACCAATTTTACGTTTGGATGAAAATTGAATTATTCTCGGGAATAAAAAAAATAGCATTTTGATAGATAAAATTGGATAAGAAGAATAGTGGGTAATTATAAATAGAAAATAATGATATTGCCTCTTTTATTATATTTGAATTTAAAATTTAAAATTGTATATTTAAAATTTTAAATTTAAATATATAACTCTTAAATTTCAAAAATACAAAATTTAAATTTAATTTTTTAAATCTCAAATTCGAAAATTGAAAGTTCTACATTTTAAATTTAAGATCAAATCTAAATTTAAAAATATCAAATATCAAATTATAAATTTAAAAAAATTTAAATATAAATTTTAAATTTTAAATTCAAAATTTTAATTTTAAATTTTAAGATTAGAAATTATAAATTTTTAAAATTTAAAAATTAAATAGGGGTGGGAATAGCTATTCCCGGGGGGGTGCGGCGGTGGGAATTGCTTACCCCACCCCTTAACGGGTTATCCAGATAACCCGTTAAGGGGTGGGGTAAGCAATTCCCACCGCAAAAATTGCGTATCCCCCCCTAACCCCCAACCAAACGCCACCTGAGAGAAAAGAAGAGCCACTAGCTGCTTATAGCAAGAATTTTGTTATTAACCAATCACATTAATTAACAATAATATCAGAATAACAACATTAGAACAGTAAAATTTGCCAAAGTACCTCCAGATTTAAGTTATTCTGAACCAAGTCCACAGTACTTTGCAAGATTTCTCTTCCCTGCAAAAAGCATCTAAGGATTGCTTAGATACATTTATTTAAGCTACTATACATGTTTACTAGTACTCTTCCATATGGAGTTTAGGTAATTGAAGTTTCTTCTCACTTGCGAAGTTATGAGCTCTGCAAGTTGCTTTGCATAAAACCTAGAATTGGAAAAGCCCAGGCAACCATACATGCTGAAAACAAATGACAAAAGAATGTGTTAGCTGTTATTAAAGGGTAAACTAACATATATCCCTGCAAAATAACTATTTACATGTATACTCCTGCAGAAGCTGAATTATATCTATGTACCTCAAAAGCGCAGTTTCCTACAAAAATACCCAATGGTTGGGTCTTTATCCATTAGAAAAAGATCTTTTGAAGAGGGACATAGTTGTAAGTATGGGCATATATGCAATTTTTCAGATACATATATCAATCTGTACCTAGGAATATTCAGATTTTTCAGGCGTATAGATGTGAACTTCTGTACAAGTAAAAAAGAAAAAGAAAAATGGAATGTGCAGCAGCAATCATTACCTATTGGCAGTGAGCTTCAGTGCCTGTTGTTGAATATCAAGTTGCTGAACTTTGAGACCAGTAGCTGTCTTCAGCCATGACTTAACCATTCTTCTTCTCTCAACCAAATTCCTCAACAACTGCAAGGTCAAATATATCAGATGAAATATGCAAAGGTTATCAAAAGTCCAAGTGTTTTACAAAAATCAACAGCAAAAATTACTGGCAGTAAAACATGTTTAGCAACTACGAATTGATTCTCCATCTTACTGCTAAACTATTAGAAAGATACCTCAGGTAAAACTCCAGTAGTTTTTGAAGATGGTAAACTAGGAACAAGACCATCATAAGATCGTTCAACTGTAGTGAAGCAAATATTATACTCCTGTTAAAAAGAAAAGCACAACGAAGCAGCTGATGAATATAAAGCATGCCAATTATTAATCATAAGTAACACACTAAGAAAATCAGCAAACCTTAATATAAAGCATGCCAATTACTAAAGGAATGAGGAGACAGACATACGAAAGGTCTAATACCTGAATAATTGAAGGATATAGGCTGTTAAAGTCCAGTAGCAGTATATACTTGTCATATAAACCCTTTTTGGGTTCCAAAACCAAGCCACCAGAGTACGAAGGACCCTTTTTCCCTTTCCGTTGATCCAGATGTTGTGCATCATTATAAAGAGAGATATCATTTACATTTAGCTCATCCACATCCGCAACATCTGCATCAGTATTCATTTTTCGCTTGGTTGAGTTTGGCTCTTTATTGCGTGCAGGAATCTTGTCTGGCACTATGAACTTCTTTGCATGAAAGGCATGCAATAGCAGGTATTCCACTCGTTGAGCTCTAGCACCCTAAAGATACTTGAAATAGTAAATGATACGCTGGTTGAATTATAAGAGTATTCGGTAGAAATGAATCCACATGATGGCATTTACCTGAAGAGTTTTTCCCCAAAGATTCCCGCTGATATTAGTTAATTGCCGAGTAAGGGGAAGAACACTCAAATGAAACATCAGTTCGAGAGAGAGCCAGGCATCAATCTCACTGTATTCAACCTACTTTCATAAAGGAAAAGAACAAGCAGTTCAAATTTAAGGGAAGCATCATTGATGCTGTAAGCATATAATAGAAATGGTTAAAATCATAAAAACATAGTACAATTCTCCAAATTGCAAATTGATCCGCTAAATTTAATTTGGCGCAACAAATCCCACTGCTCTTTTCTGTTGCAATTTGGTCCATGATGTGCAAACCAAACTCATCTTCCTAATGATATGATTTATTTGTTTTACCGAATTGAACTTTAGCAGGTAGAATTTGGTTTTTTTCAACCATATTATGTTTACTCACATTGATACTCGGTTTTCCATCCTAAATCAAAACTTTGTGGGCAAAATTGCAATGGGAATAAAGTTAGTGGGTCTGTTTGTGCACCAAATTAAAGTTTATGAGTGAAACAGCATTTTAGAAAAACTAAGTGGGTTTGTGCTTTTAACCCTAACAGAAATCTAAATAAACTGAAAAGGTACATAAAGAACGTTTGTATCGCAGTAAAACCTACCAATTCAAGAAGAGTCCCAGAAGATTGGAACAAGGAAGGGATATCATGCGGAGAGATCTCCTTCCGGTCTTTGTTCAGCTGCGTCTTTGCGAGCTGGGTCAAAGAATAACTTACCTAAATAGACAAAATGAGTTTGACAGTTGGTATTAATAAGAAACTCAAACCATTATATACATAGAAACTCAACATACCTCTTTCAACAGATCTCGTGAGCACAAATAGGTGTCACATAGTAGACGGCCTGCAATACAAGACATAATCCCTGGACTAGCTCCAGAACCATAAATGCCACTTCCTTTATTGAGCTTCGGCATTACAGAGCGCTTAAGACGGCCAATCTTGGACCACATACTGCTTGGCACTTTGCAAGCCTGCATTAAAAGGGAAAAAATGCATCATATATAATTAACTGAAGAGTAAATAGTCTAAGGTTGAAATGGAGGAGGTAGGTTGAAACTCTGTCTGCTATTATCTTTACTATCAATATCAATCATAACTTACGTATATTGAACAACCCCCCACCCCGTCCAAAACCAGACTCCATAACAGTAGGTGATTTGGGAACAGGTTCCTAAACTGTCTTTTGGATTTCGACACCCTAACTAAAACATCTTCTGATGTTGGTAAGGGTCAGAAGATTTAATAGATATAGAGACCATTAAATTCAGATGGAATTGAGACCCTTGATAATCCATCTAGTTCCAGAATCAAATTGTACAATAGTCAGGAGTTATAATCCAAAAGAATAAAGATCATGGAACTGTTTGCAAATCACCTATAGTTGGAGGATGCACATTTTAGCCTGCCAGACCGGATATATTAAGCTTGATGAAAGAGTCAAACCTGAGCTCGGTGGAGAAGAACATCAAGGTCAAACCCTGAAATATTGTGTCCAACAAGAACATCACAATCTAATTTGTGCATTTCAATCATCAACCGATTTAGCAAGGCGCGTTCACTGCGAGAGGTGCAAAAGCTAATGTTTTTATATATGCAAAGCAGGGGAAACACGACATTTTAAGATTTCAAAGGTACAAAAGTTCCAGGAAAAAAATTAAGAACAGTACAGTAGTCCACCTGCTTTCTAATGCTAGTACATTTGTTCCAGCCTTGGAATTTCTATCCGAAACCTCCTTTGTTAGACCCATCGGAAATATTCCCCCTTCAAGCTTGCGAACAACAGTAAAATGGGTGAGCATACCCCTTCTCTTCCATTCTGAAGCCACCATGGGGCCATCAATCTGAAAATTTATCAAAACACAATCAATATGTGAATGAGTAAAATTCGATACTATTCTACAAATGCAAAAACAAACTCAACCAACTAACGATTCTTAAATTTACAAGAACAGAATACATATTACTTTAAATCCTGTGCAATGACCCAAACAAAAGGGAAGGATTTCTATAACAGGTTTATCAAAACAGTCTCACTTACTTTTGCCTTGTGGCAGCAGATAACTGAAGCTGAGACAATCTCATTTATATTGTGCTTTGGGTTTATGGTTGTTTTCAGATTGATAGCTGCAACAACGACAGTAGGAATTTCCAGCAATGACTTTGAAGTAGAAACAGATATATCTTTGGGACAGTCAACAACTATCTCAGATTTGCACCAGCTGACCTGTTCCAAGCCAACCAAGAGAATGTAATATGATTGAGTTGACAGATAATACAGCAGATTAACAGTATGCAAAATCACAAGTACTATCAAATGAGCCGAAGATTGTACCCTTTGCGTGGCTGAACAGGTCACAAATTTGGAAATAGAGAGCCAGGACGGTCCCTTTATTTTCCTTTTGATTAGAAACATTTCAAGAGCACTGGAAAGCAAAAAATAGGGTTATTCTTTCCACCTGAATAAACCATGAAATAAGTATAACTTTCGTTCATGTTTCCCTTTATAAACAGAAAATGTCGCATTCAAAATGCCTGTCTATTTATTCCCATGATCCATTATATGAATCTAATAATTGGTCATTATCAACTGGATTGTCTGCCAAAAATAAACCTGATGACCAGGAAATTAAGAGACATAACTAGATCCTTAATTATAGTTCAACAATGACTTCAATAATTAAACAATTCGCCAACATATTCGCATGCAGCAGGAATACAAAGGAAAAAAGAAGTGCAGAGTAGAATTTGGCAGGGCATACAAAATTCTTACATATTAGAGGTAAACCTATCTTTTAGATTAAGGTTTTTTAGTTAAAGACTGTGCCATATAGCTGTCAATGACATAATCATAGATTTATTTGCTGTGTCACATTGGTGTTGACGATCAGCCACAAGCATAATACATGCTGCACCAAGGCCTCAAATATTGAGACGGGTTGATGTTCTGATTCTCTACTAGGACACATCAGTTCAAATGACAGAAAATGAATTTCTGCTAGTTTCTGGTGCATAAAGTTCATGGCAATTACATGCATATGTAAAAGTGTGGTTCAAATGACCATGGGTTATCATACCTGGTGTGTGTCCCAAGTAATGCAAGGAAATGTTTTCCTTTAAGGTCTGCTGGAAGTGGTGGATCCTGTTAAAAACCATGTAGTCTGAATACTTAAAAATTGAAAACAATGAGAACACCTTATGTTTAATCACCAAATCAGAACAAAGTGTCATCATATTTTACTGAAGAATAAATGGTTGTTTATTAGATGAGGCATGGGTAACCTTCATTTTAAGCTGGATTTTTAGTAAGGAAGATAGACTGATAGAGGAGCAAATATAGGTGCAATAACAAAGTCTAGTTGTCACTTGTATACCTTGTATGGATAGTTAATCTTGAGAACATACTGCTCTCCAGTGGGCAAATCAGACCTCTCAAATGCATACTTCCTCTGAACCATACCAAGTATGACCCCCAAAAAAATCAAAAATCAAAAATCAAAAATCAAAAATCAAAAATCAAAAATCAATGTAAAGCAAACAAGAATAATTAAATGATAGAAGTGTCATAGCCTTTGATCAGGTAGTAAGCACAGAGTTGTACAAACCTTAACTGGCGTCATGACAAAAGTGGATACATTGAAATCCGATAATCTATTTGCTATCTCATTCTTTAATCCTGATGCCATCTCCTAGAAAAGGGTATAAAATGCATAAGACTTCATGCGCATCATAAAAATGAAGCAGGATACTAAAAGAGTGCCTAGAGCATTTTAAGCGTACTTGCAGAGTTGCCCGAAATGATGCTGTTGAATTATGAGCATCTGTGGTGCTCCTCTCAATCTCTGAGATAGCATTGCTTGGAAATACAGTACCTTTTGGGATAGCATAGACACATCTTTGCATATTCTTGACGACTACACAGCAACTTTGATATGCACTGCCTGCTTTCACCTGACAGTTGGAAAAACTCCTCAAATCAGATGAATAAGCTATTGTCATTTCCAATCATAACCAATTTACAAAGTAGAATTGAAAATGGATCTACTTCTTTCGTACCTATAGTTAGAGACCGTAATTTTGTTCGTTTTATATTTGCACTAGCCAATTTACAAACATTTAGATTAATCCAACATTTATATTCATGCATCCAATGATATTTAATTCTATACAAGATTAAATTGAAACGTCTAAATTTATATTCAGAAATCAAGTATCGATCATTTATATATTCCTAGCATACAAAAACTGGTCACCAATCAACTTGTGGGACCACCCCATAATATTAAACATTGGTGCTTAACATATCGAAGTTATCAAATTTTCTATACTTTTATTACCCACTGTACTTTTATATATATTTAGGTTATATTTTTTAGCTTTAATTTTAAAGGATTTACATAAGAGATCATTATATGTCCTTGTTGTGCATTTCTGCCATTGCACAGGATTAAAGCTGCCACTTGTATGTCAACTTTGTAAAATTAACACTCAACTGCCATAAGCATGATTTAAGATAATACAAGGATAGGGGAGAAAAGAATCATAACCTTTCCAAGTAAATAGAGAGTACCAGGATTAGCCCCAAATGCCTCCTCATATGCATCAATTATATAGAAAGGTAGTGATCCATCAGAATCCAGTATAAACTCTGAGTTCTCATCGGCATTAGCATTCAATTCAATCACCTGTCCATCACTTTGGCCATTATCCTCTTCTCTGCATATCGCCTTCCAACCATCTGTAGCACTCGCCACATTTTTATCCGCTTCCACCATAATCTTTGCATTGAGAGAATGCCCCTTCTCAATCTTCTCCTCTTCAGCCCTTAATTCCCCATTTGCATCAGATTTTACCTCATCTAAACCCTTGTTGCTTGATTCAACCTGAGTATCTGCAACTTTCTCTTCTTTAACTTCAGTAATTGGATCATCTCCTTGACCGAAATCACCATTTTCGTGGAAACCATTCTCCAATTCAACTCCATTCACATCTGAATTAGGGTTTGGAACAGTAATAGCATGATCTGTGGGGGTTAAAGGTGGAATCTCACTCTTAGTCCGAATCTCCGGTGGAGGAGGTGGCACCATCGGGGTTCTAACCCCGTGGTGAGCAAGAGATCGCCGCCGCCGCTCCTCCCGATCATTCTCATCGGGGGCAAATTCTGCAATGACGTCGTCCACGATGCTATCCGCCGACGATGCAGCCGGCCCTCCCTTCGCCCGATCGCTCTTCTTGAACACGGACGAGGTGAACATCGCGGAGAGGCGCTGCTTCCCCATCATCGCGGCCGCCGCCGAGAGCGACGACGGCGGGGGCTTCTTAGCCGCTGCTGCCGCCGCCGCCGCCGTGGGGTCTTTTGCAGCGGAGGACGACGGCTTCCGCCGCCGCCGCCTGTTGCGGTGATCGTCTGCGTCAGCGTCCGACAAGCCGTCGCCGCCGTCCTCGTCGGAGGAGAGGGGGAGGCTGGGGTGGGACCAGTCCTCCTCCTGGCCCTCGTCGGCGTAGCCGAGCCCATCGTCGTCGACGATGAAGCCTAGGGCGTCGGCGCGGCGGCGGGCGACGAGGGCGGCGTAGTCCTCCTCGGCGACGGTGTCGTAGATCGGGGCCTCCATCTTCGCCTGGAGGGGGGCGGCGGCGGCGGCGGAGGCGGCGTCGTCGCCGGAGAGATCGGAACGGTGGCGGAGGGCCCTGAGACGCTCCAGAGCGGCGGAGCGCGCCGCCGCCTCCGCCCCCCTCGCTCTGCTCCGGCGAGCGGCGGCGCTTGTAGACTCCGCCATTCTCTCTCTCTCTCTCTCTCTCTCTCGCGATATCGAGCTCGATTGAGCGATTGGGGATTTGGGGGCGAAAAACCCCGGTTCGTGAGGTTTTATGGGCGGGAAAGTTTGGCGCCAAAAGGAAAAGGGACGAGAAGCTAGGGTTTTGAACTTGGACCACACTTTTGCTCCTCAAACTATTACACTGACGACACTTTAGTTCTTAAATATTAATTTATACCATAATTCGAACTTTTAAATTATTATAATCAACTCGTAATTTAATTTAATTGACTAAATATTAAAAAATTATTAAGATAGTAGTAGTGTAATTGAAGACACGATAATAATTTAGATATTATATCACTTTTATATTAATAATTTATCAATATTATTTAGCTACCAAAATTGAGCTGTGAAACTTAATTCTAATTATTTAAAAAAATTAAACCAAAAATTATAACAAATTAAAGTTTTTAAGACTATAATATCACATCACGTGCTTTAAAGTTTGAGGACCAAAAGTGTAATTTATATAGATATAAATCTTACATCTCACTCATACTTGAGGTCACAAAACAGTTTTAGATTTTTAATATTAGAAAAGTTGATAAAATTAGTACAAATATAATAACTTTTAGATGAGTGAGGCATAAAATTAACACATAATCTATGAGTATATAAGTAGTATTACTCGGCCAAATTCGGTGTTATTGCGGTTTTGTTGTTATTTTATTATTTTTCAAACACCAATTAATATATTTAATGTATTGAAGGAAAGATTTTTTTTTTATTGTTATAATTTATTATCTTACAATATATTCGGCTAAGTAATAAATGACAAATTGTCTAAAATAAATAGAAACAAAAAAATCTTTCAAGTTTTTATTTTCTGTTCTCCAATAAACACTGTGGATTAAAAGATAGTAACCAATCCTAAATCCACTCCTAAATCTTTTAATATTCAAGATTTTAATAATAAAACAAAAAAAAACAAACACGATATCAAATGCCGACAACTTTGTTTTAGGGGTGTTTTCTTCTGTTCAATTTTATACCAATAAAAAGGTTAATTATTAAAATAAATCATGGAAAGGGAATGGACTTAGCTGGAAATATGAGGCAGCTACATTTGAAACTTTGAATTTCGGATATCAATCATTAAATTTTTTATCACTTGCACTAAGAACGATCAGTCAATTGAGTTATTTTTCATTCTTGTTGTTTTTAGTTAACGAGCTTCTTTCATTCTTGTTGTCGTGGTAGTTAGCTTTGGTAGCACCCAGGTGTAGGGCCGGCAAATGAGCGAGCCGGCTCGTGTTCGACTCGCGTTCGGCTCGATATTCAGCTCGCTCGAGCTCGACTCGAAATTAAATGAGCCGAGCTTGAACAGAAAAAAAAGCTCGAAATTTATTTCAAGCCGAGCTTGAGCATTACTGGGCTCGCTCGAATTAGGCTCGAAAAGCTCGAATATATATATAGTCCAGCTACTATATTATATATTGATAGTATCAAACGCTTGGTGTTATCGAATTTTTCGTCATTAGATCTACCCCTTTGACCATTTCCACCTGTTAGATCATACTATTCGACCAATTACTCACTCAACTCTAAAAAATAACTATCATTCTAACCGGGGACCACTATCATCCTAACCGCACATCACTTCATCCAAGGGCGAAAATCTAATAGCACCAAGTGCTTGGCTACTATACTAGGTTATTAGATAATAGTACCAAGCACTTGGTGCTATTAGATTTTCGGCTCTTGGATGAAGGGATGTGCCGTTAGGATGATAGTGGTCCCTTAGGGTTGAGTAAGTGGTTGGTTGAATAGTATGATCAAACGGATGAAAATGATCAAAAGGGTAGATCTAACGGCGAAAAATTCGATAGCACAAAGTGCTTGGTATTATCGATAGTATAGTAGCCAGACTCTATATTAATTATATATAATAATATATATTATATATTTTAATCATATGTGTATAGAGTTTAGGTTATTGGGTATATTTGCTGGCCCACAAAACCGAACTAATAAAATTCTACTCTAATTGCTCTCTCCCGCTCTCTTTCACTTGCTCGCAGAGTTGCTTCTCCTAATTTTTTTTAATATTATAATACCGCATTTAATGCATTCATTTTGTATGTTGAACTATTAGATATTTTTTGTATCAAATTTTAGATAATATTTTATAAAAATTAAACTATAGATTGCTTGATGTTAAGAATTTCAAGCGGCTCGTTTAGAGCTCGAGCTCGCTCGACTCGAAGTTAGGCTCGCTCGAGCTCGGCTCGAATTAATTTCGAGCCGAGCTTGAGCCTAAATTTAGGCTCGAAATTAATTTTAAGCCAAGCTTGAGCTGAGGTAAGCTCGCTCGAGCTCGGCTCGTTTCCACCCCTACCCAGGTGAGCATAGTGCTTCATTTTCTTTAAAAAGAAAAAAAAATGCAAAAAAAGAAAAAAAAATTGCCACTTGGGACTTTCATTTTTAACTACCAAACAAAAATTAAAGTAATAAGAACAAAAAATGGGATTGCTTTTATTTTTTATTACTTCAAAACCCTAGCTTCTCGTTAAAAATTATACTATTTGACTATTTGTTATATTATTTTTACTCTAATTCGCTCGGTCTCAAAGAATAATAAATAAAAAAGGAAAGGGGATTGGTGATGGAATGCGTTATATGTGAGAAAGTATTATTAAAATAATATTTTGTTTTGTTTTATATATAATATGACGCCCTGCATACTGCAGTGAATCGATGGTTTGGACTTAACGAGTTATTATTATTAGTGGATCGTATTGTTACATTTATGTCCAATAATATCTAGGGGTGGCAATCCAGCTCGCTGTTCGCGAGCCAGCTCGTGTTCGGCTCGAAATGAGCTCGAGATCGACTCGCTCGTTTAATAAACGAGCCGAACACGAGCTGGGGTCAGCTCGCTCGTGTTCGGCTCGATAACAGCTCGAATATATATATTTAATATTTATATAATATATATATAAATAAATAATTATATATAAATATAAACTTTTATTATTTAATTTTTAGCCCAACCTAAATTAAAGCCCAACTCAATTATAAAAAGTCAATTTATATGTAAAGTTTCAACCATTAGATCAAAATCTAATAGATAAGATCTCATAAATTTATTTTCTATATATATATATATATATTCTTTCTAATCATCTTTAACTTATTGTTCATGAGCTAGCTCGTGTTCGGCTCGATACTTAAACCAGCCAGTTCGTGTTCAGCTCGTTTATGAAACGAGTCAAACACGAGCCGGCCCCAGCTCGCTCGTGTTCGGCTCGTTGACACCCCTAATAGTATCAACACAAAAAGGGTAAAATTACTATTGAGCTGTGCAAAATCCGGAGATTATTTACTGAAACTTTTTATTAAAAGAGGAAAAAATCATAGTGTAGGGAGAGTGGGTTGGGCTAAACCCAAGCCCAGCTCGGTCCAACCCAGCTTATTTCTCCTTTAGATTCTAGCTTACAAGAAGAGAAGTAATTTTATTAAAAAAAACTAACCTTAATTTAAAATTTTTGTATTATTTTGGCTTTTTTGTATAAAAAATTATTATTTTTTACCTTTATTTAAGTGGACTGTCTTTTTTCAATTTTGCTGATTCGGATCAGATTTTTTTTAAAACTGAAAAATATCCCTGTCCTTTCTCTTCTTTGTCTCTCTCCTTTTGTTCTCCTTTCGCTTCTCTCTCTTTTTGTTCTCCTTTCGCTTCTCTCTCCTTCCCCACTGTCTGTACGTTGCCGCCGCGCTCCTCTCCCTACCTCGCCCGCATCTCCGCTGCTGCCGACTGCGGCGGCGCAAGCTCGAACGCAGCACCAGTCGCTGAGGTGAGGGCTTGAATAACGACGCAGTTCGAGGCGGCAGAGTGTCAGAGTTGGAGGAGGAAGAGGACGGAGGGAGAGAAAAGACAAGCAGGATACTCATCCTTCTTTTCTTTTATTTTCTTTGTTATTTCTTCATTAAAAAATATAAAATATTATATTATTTAATTATATGTTGTACTAGTTGATCCGCACAACGGATTGTAAAAATAATATAACAAACAATCAAATAGTTTAATATATTTTTAATGTTGCAATATTTGACTATATATTGCACTATTTGATAGGTATATTATATTATTTTATAATTTTTTTGTATTTATCAAATAGTATAATGTATAGCTAAATAGTGCAATATTTTACTCGTTTTAATTAAAAAAGAACAAAGAAAGGAAAAAAAAAGAGGAGAAGAAAATGAAGGAGGATATCGATGTCGTCTTCCTTTTCCTCCACCTCCACCGCCCACACGTCATTGTCGTTGTAACCTCGACCTCAGCCCCACCATCGTCAGGGGAACTCCTCTGGGATATTCGCCATCGTGTTCGAGTATGGATTCGCGACTGCAGTGATGATGGAGAGTAAGGAGAGGAAGGGGCGACAACAGTGACAACGGATCGAAGGAGATGAGAGAAAGGAACAAGAGAGAAATAAGAATATTTTGATCAGATTTTTAAAAATATGAATCGAATCTTCAAAAATTCAAAAAAAAAAACCGATTTTATAAAAATGCATAATCAATAAATTTTATGCAAATTGGCTTATTATTTTTTATTAAATTATTATATTTTGTAAATCAGGCTCATAACCATGTCTGACACCTTGCCACCATCTTGGCAACTTGCCTAGTATCCATATTTTTTATTGTCCTTTTTAAATCCTTTGGTTTGTTTAATTGATCCTTTCACAATTAAGAACATACTTTTATGTTTTAATTTTTTTTAAAAATTGTAGTGTGTGTATATATATATTAATGTTATAATTTTTCTAAAACAGGGCTCTTCTTTCTACTCTTAACTTTATTAGTGTTGAGAATTTCAGTCTAATTCTAGATGCGAAAGAAAATCTTGATCTATATATAATACTGAAAATATTTTTATCTGTTTATTGAAGTTTTTGTATTGGATTTGAAATCTTTACCATAATATCAGAACTTAATTCACGCTTTTTAATTTATTGATCGAATCTAATTGAAAAAACTTAAATTAATACGTAGTGATATTTATCAGATAAGAAATTTTGTGGGAGATTGCGTATTCTGTTTAGTCATTTAAAACCAGGCAATTTTAATTAATATTATTAATAATATAACAAATTCAATTACAGAATATTTATAAACTATTTATTTATTAGGGAAAATTTTACTGTATGCCCCTCTAAAAGCGCATATTTACATGGATGCCTCTATAAAAATTAAAATATTTTAAATGCCCCTCTAAATTTAAAAGTTTTATAAACAGATTTTAACAACATGCACAATTGTTGTGCAAGATATTTAGTTAAAGAAAAAATATCAGTTTTTAATATAATTACTTAGGCCTACTTATGAAATATGTATATGTTATTTAGTTAGACTTTCATATTTATTTCTGTAAGATTTATATATTCTAAAAGAATAATATTTCTATCTTATTCAATATTATTAAATATTTCTAAATCTTTTTACAAAGGAGAGAGAAAAGAATAAATCGGCTGAACAATTACAAAGTTTTATCATTAATTATAGAGTATAAAATTGCTTACCAGATTTGAAATTACAATGAAATGATTTAATATTGTTTACAAAATTTTAAAGAAAAACTCAGATTATCAGATAAAACTTTATAATAAGGGTGGCAAAGTGCAAATGTACTAAACAACAAAGTGGCTAATTGAATTTTAACAGTATCTAAATTGAACACTTGTACCTATATCTAAACTAATTATTAGTGATGGGCAGTTTTGAAAGTTTATTTGTTCTGTGTTTCATCACACTAAAAGTGCTCTTTCAAAAAAAATTTAAAATTTAGAGTAAAATGGACATTTTCACTAATTCGTGATATTGTATCTAAAGTAGATATTTGGTGGAGGGATGGAAGTTAACGACGAGAGCATATTTGTAAGATAGTAAGTATTTGTAAGGATATTTGTGATATAATCAAGAGATATTTATGATATTTTGAACGTTCAGAGGGATATGAATGAAATTAACCCTACTTATTTTATACTAGACAAAAGAATTAGTGAATTTTTTTTTCTAAAAGATCAAAAATTATTCTAATAATATTATTCTTGTATAAATGGATTTGTGGGGAAACCCACATCTTCTGTAGTCAACATCAGGGAGTAGCAACATTGATTACACCTAAATTTTCTCACCATACTTTAACATAGTGCATGTCCTCTAATACTGCTGACCAGGGGAGTGGGGGGTCAATTTCTTAATTATTCTTAATTATTTTACTATAATATCATTGTTGTGAGAATGTATGGAGAACCCCTCAACTATACTCAATTTTGAAATAGTCCCCTCAACTTTAACTCTTGTAGTTTACTCTCTTTAGCCTTATTTGGCATCATTGTTTTTAATTTTTATTATTTTTTAAACACTAAATATATATATTTTTTAATATATTAGTAAAAAAAATTTCTTATTATTTTTATAATTAGTTAGTTTGTAATGCACTCCAACAAAATGATAGATGAATATTTATGATTTTTTTTTTTCTAAAAAGTAAAAACGAATTTACTTTTAAATTTTTATTTTTTATTGTTAAACAAATACTTTGAATGTAAAAAATACAAGCAATCCACTATTCCCTTTTACACTATTTTATATACAAATTATATTTAAAAAATAGAATAATAATAATGATAATACCAAACGAAGTTTTAACTTTTAAATTTTTTTTTTCAATCAGGTTATTTTAGTCATTTTTATTAACAATTTTATTAAATTTAATGGTATTATCAGTTGCTAGTGGTTAGATAATTCCAATTTTACCCACAAAAATAATTAAAAGTAGTAAAATTGGTATATTTATTGATTAGTTTGATAAAATTTATAATTTATTTCACCACAATTATTTGATTCAAATAAATGAAAGTTAAATTTGAAGTGGTTAGTTTCAAAACAGCCTATAGTTGAGGGGGTCTCCATAAAATCCTTTCCATTTTTAGTAAAAAAGATAAGGCCATTTTGCATAAAAAATCCACTAGTTTTGGGCTTTTGTAAAATTGGGTCGCTATTTTCGATTTTGCAGATTCGGTCCGAATTTTCAGCAAACTGACCAAAATACCCTTTTTACTTTTTCTCTCTCCTCTTTTTTTTTTCTTTTTCTGTCGCTCCTTTTTTTTCTCTCCGAGCGGAGGCGGAGGCGGAGGCAGAAACGGCCCGCCTCGCCTCTGCCCCTCACGCCCTCGCACGCGCACCCTCGCCCTCCTCGCCTCCCACCCCACCGAGGCCGCGCCGCGACTCCTTTTTTTTTTTTACCTCTCCGACCCTCCTCCACACGCCGTCCCCGCCGCCGCCGCCGCCACCGGCGATGAAGAAATGTTTCTTGCGGCCGAGAAGCACGCCGGCGAGAGAGGGGAAAAAAAATAGTTACACTCCGGCGAAGGCGGTGGGTCTTGACCAAAAAAAAATTTGTAAAGAGAAAAAAAAAGAAAAAAATAATATTTTTTCCTACAGGAAAGACAAAAAATTATAGAAGAAGGAAGAAAAAGATGAAATTGCACTGTTAAAATAATGTTGCACTGTTTTTAAAAAAATTTACACTATTTTAAATAACTTTGAGACAGAAATTACACTCTTTGAGATGAAAATTACACTCTTTAGACTAAAATTATATTATTTGGATGAAAATTACATCATTTCTTTTTCTCTTCTTTTTTCCCGTTGCACTATTTCTCCTCGTTACACTATTTCTTTGTAGTACACTGAATTTCAGTGCATCGTACCGAACTTCTGCAAATTGTAGAGTTCCGGTGGAAAAATAGCATGAGAGGCTATATGTGAGGCTTCGGCCAAGTTTGGGACTTGTGTGAAAAGTTTTCGGCGCAAGCGAGGCGCGAAAAGGACTTCGACAAGTTAAAAACTGCAGAAATTGTAAACTCTGCATTGGATTCTGGTATGTGCATATGGAATACCGGAATGCCGTGGTTGAACCGAAAACCCAGCTCTCGGGTTTTGCGGAATCCTCCGGGAAATACCGGAATGTCACTGTATACCGGTATGTGAAATAGGATACCGGTACGCGATGGCCGAAACAGTAAATCCAGCTCTCGGGATTCTGCGGGATTTCTGAGGCATACCGGTATGCACATGCGCATACCGGTATGCAATGTCCAGATTTAGGCTGGTTGTTGTGTTGTTTGTGGAGAGGGGCAAAATAGTCTTTTCACATGACTTAGGGGTGTATGAATGGCTGAGACCTTCTCCCCTTCTCATTTATTTTTCCTCTCTACTTCTCCTCTCCCTCTCCCTCACTTTCTCTCTCTAGAGATCTCTCCAAAGCTTGGAGAAGTGGTGGATTGGAGCTTGGAAAAGGCTTCCAAAGGAGAAAGGAAGCTTCTTGGTGTAAGAAGGAGCTTGGGGATTTCGTGATTAAGGTTAGTACCCCACGTTTTGGGTTCAAACCTTGGATTTAATCCTTTGAAATGAGGTTTTTGGGAACCCTTGGCAATCTAAAGCACAAAATGTGAGAGATTGGCCATGAAATCTAGGGTTTGGCTTGCATGCATGCAAACCCTAGGTAGATTTGGGACTTTTGCAATGAGAGGTTCTAAAAATATTTGGACCTTCGGAAATTGCAATTGAGGCCTAGGAAATCATGTTAGAACACTTGATTTCACATATTGAGTTGAATTTAGGGTTCGTAACGAGTAACGAACCGTTTTTTTTGTAGAAGCTTGGGTTGAAGCAAGAACTCAAAGCTTGGACACTTAGGAGCTTGAAGAGTACAAGAACTTGGAAGCTCTTGAGGTGGGTTTTGTGTTTACCGAAGTGATTAGGTCACTTCCATGTCTAGGATAAATATCCATTTAAAGATAAAATGGTATGTATTGTGAACCCTAGAATTTGCATGTTGGCAAAAGTAAAAATCATGATAGGTTGAACAATGAGATCCTATTGCATGATGTATATTTCAAGTATAATTCAAATATTAATACTTGTTGTATGGTTGCATGTATGGTTAAACCTAATGTGATTGAACATAGGTTGGACATGAGGATTAAACCTAGTGTTATTGAACATAGGTTGGATGTGAGGATTAAACCTAGTGTCATTGAACATAGGTTTGACATGAGATTGGAACCTAGAGTCATGGAACCTAGGTTGATAATGAGAAAGTAAGCCTAGTGTCATTGAATATAGGTGAGACTTAATGACTTGAACCTAAGGTCATGAGACTTAGGTTAGCAAGTGAAAAACGTGAACAACGGGATGTGCGACGATTTTGCTATCCCGGGTAGGCGACGATTTCGCTACCATGCCATGAGTTGGCCGTATTGAGACGGGATGTGCGACGATTTTGCTATCCCTGGTAGGCGACGATTTCGCTACCATGCCATGAGTTGGCCGTATTGAGACGGGATGTGCGACGATTTTGCTATCCCGGGTAGGCGACGATTTCGCTACCATGCCATGAGTTGGCCGTACCGACACGGGATGTGCGACGAGTTTGCAATCCCGGGTAGGCGACGATTTCGCTACCTCGCCTTGAGTTGGCGGTGTCGAGAGGGGATGTGCGACGAGGTTGCTATCCCGGGTATGCGACGATTTCGCTACCCATGCCATGCAGTGGCCGTGTTGAGACGGGGTAAGCGACGATTTTGCTATCCCGAGTAGGCGACGATTTCGCTACTCGAACTCGGAGGTGACAATGTCACTCCTTGGATGTTGGAACAATTATGGTGAGACGGCGATTCCGAAACCATAAGTAAATGACAAGTAAATGAACTTAGTCAACATGAGGCATAGGATGAACCTAGGAGAGAATGATAAATTATATGTCATTTGGTTGCATCCTTTATGTTTATTTACAAGCATGTGAATAATTTTTGCATAGTTATATGTGATCTAACTTATGCATGTGGTGTTTCTTTGGACCTGGTGGGTCGAGCTTCTCTCTTGGGTGACCTTACCCACTGGGAACTATGTATATAGTTCTCACCCCACATTTTCCAGGTCCTTCCGCGAGTGAGGCGGCGGAGCGAGGCAATGGTTTAGCTCTCTAGATAGCGGCCCTTCCATTTTGGTGACACATAGAGTGTACCCCTAGTTTTGGACTACGACAGCATAGGGGATTTTCATTATATGTATGAAATTGTATATTCCATTGTTTTGAGAACATAATGTATGGAATGAAAAGGAAAGAAAAGAAAAATTTGGACATGTATATTGTGCCATGTGATGTAATAGAAGTAGAACTTCTTTATGTTGATGCTTTTCTTGTGCAACTCTTGTACTCCGTTCCTAGTTGGAACATTGTGGATAAGCTTGTGTTGTGACGCCTTGGGCGGATAAGAAAGACTCTATCCGTTCGGCGGGTCTGGTGCATGCGCTCGTGTGGTTATCCTTTCCACCTAGTTGGTGTTTAAGGACCCGGCGGGGCGTGACATTCTTTGCACTCTTTCTTCCCAACTAAACTCGGATCCGGTCACCTCCCTCTCCGGGCCGCACGGCGCGGGGCGGATCTCGAGGAAGCACTCGGAATCGGGGGAGGCGGGAAGGAGGAGCACGACGACGACGAGGAGGAAGCCTTAAAGGAGGAGGACGAGGACGACGACGATGACGACAGGCGAGGGGGCCGTTTCCGCCTCCGCCTCCGCCGTTCGGAGAGAAAAAAAAGAGCGACAGAAAAAAAAAGAGGAGAGAAAAAAAAAGAGGAGAGAGAAAAAAAGAGGAGAGAAAAAAAGTAATATGGGTATTTTGGTCAGTTTGCTCAAAATCCGGACCGAATCTGCAAAATCGAAAATAGCGACCCAATTTTGCAAAAGCCCAAAACTAGTAGATTTTTTATGCAAAAAGGCCAAAAGATAATAACAAATAATAAGACAAGTAGAAAAATAAGAATTATTTGATGAATGGAATGTAAAATATACATCCAAACTAAGCGTGTATTAAATAGTATTACTTTATTTTAAACTAAATTTTGAACTCAATTTAGTTAGCTAAACATAAACATAACGTTTATGTGAAAATAATATATCATCTCAATCAGTATGACATCATCTATCGCAAAATTACTACATCATTTTTATATTAATAATATATTAATATTGAATCACCCAAGTTAAATTATAAAATTTAATTATAATAATTTTAATTTTTTTAAAATTTATTATAAATTAAAATTTAAGAACTAAAATATCCGGCGCTCCATAGTTTGAGGACCAAAAGTGTAATTTAACCTTAAAGTATCATTATTGGGGTTACCAACCAAGAGGAATTAGTCAAATAGATCCAAATCCATGCCTAAAAATGAATCTAAATAAAACCTATATCACTATGCTATGCTATAAACCCCAATCTTGGAGGCTTCTAATTATTCCAAAAGTCCCATCAATGACAGCTGCATCCTTTATGTAGTACTCATTTTCCTTCTCCTGTCCTCTTGTGTTATGGGAAATTGTTTCATGCACCAGGTTTACCATACACCTCATTCCTAAATTTTGATATAAAATTTTTAAAATCAAAATTCAAAATTTAATACTTCTTTGATGGGTGCTCCCAAAAACACAAAAATGAGAAATAAAATCTAGCAAATTTAGACCCATAAGTTTCTTAAAACTATGTAGAATTACTTGTAAGCATAATAATATTGTTCTTAATCATCAAAACTTGGATGCTGTATGATACACTGGGTGCATGCAAATAGTTTCTCATTGTGTTCTCTTTCTTTTTCATTCCTTTCTCAAAAAGCTCCACCATAAATCATGGTCTTCTCCTCTTCTTACTTTTCACAATATTAAGATCCTCATCATAATGTTCTTTTTAGATGATCAGTTTGTTAATTGCTTAAATTGCTAATAATAAGCCATTCCCTGCCACCTTCCAACACATAAATGCAAAAAAAAAGAGAAAAGGAAATATTCCTCCACCCATCTTTCTCTCCCATATGATATGACCATAATCTGACATTGCCATTAAATAGAAAATCTCCAATCTCCACCTCACCTCCTCCACACTTTCACCCACTTTTTACATGCTCTGAAAACACTCCAACTATTTTTGCTCTAAGATTCCATCTTTGATCTTTATCTCTCTCTCTCTCTCTCTGTCTCTCTCTTATTTTATGCTCAAACAACACCTGGGGCTTTCACCAGAATTGAAACTCTTGTGAAATACCCTTGTAGTAATTGATCACCATCTCCCATACCCCCCCCTTCAAAGCCTTTTTTTCTTGAACACCCATTTCTCTCTCTCTCTCTATATACTGAAACAGCACCTGGAGCTTTCACTCCACCATTATTTAGCACCTGCTCATTAATTCCAAATTGCCCCTTTGTGAAATGCCCATGTGATAAGAACTTGAACAAGCACCATTTCCCCTTCCCCTTCTCAAAACCACATCTTTGCCTCAACACCCATATCACACTACTCTCCCAACACATCACACATTCCTTTTACTCTGTTTCAATTCCCACCACCCTCTCTCCTCAGAAGCAGAAGCAGAAGCAGAAGCAGAAACACCTCTTTCCCTCACCACTCTCCCAAAGTCCACACCTTTACATACACAGAGAGAGAGAGAGAGAGAGAGAGAGAGAGAGAGAGAGAGAGAGAGAGAGCACAGCACTCATTTCTCTCCCTCTGTTTCAATTTCCACCACCATTTTCACCAAAAGCAGAAGCAGAAGCGGTAGCAGAAGCAGAAGCAGAAGCAGAAGCAGAAACACCTCTTTTCCTCACCACCGTCCCAAAGTTCGCACCTTTACACACAGAGTCACAGAGCACAGCACGCATTCCTCTCCCTCTGTTTCAATTCCCACCACCATTTTCATTCACCAAAAGCAGAAGCAGGAACAGCAGGAGCAGGAGCAGAAGCAGTAGGAGCAGAAGCGGTAGGAGGAGAAGCGGTAGAAGGAGAAGCAGGATTCGGGGATGTCGGGGTACAGCTCCCCGATCCTGAACGACGAGCTCTCGAAGCGCACCGTCATCTTCGGACTCCACATGTGGGTCGTCGTCGGCATCTGCGTCGGCGCCGCCTTCGTCCTCCTCCTCTTCCTCATCTCCCTCTGGCTCGCCTCCAAGCGCGCCCCCTCCCCCTCCCCCTCCCTCGCTCCCCCGAAACCCTCCCGAAACCCTAACATCCCCGCCGTCTCCAAGGAGATCCAAGAGATCCGCTTCGACCCCCCCATCCCCACCCAAACCCAAACCCCTCCTACTCCTCCGACTCCTCCGCCCCCGCCGCCGCCGGAGCCCGCCGACCCCTCCTTCGCCTCGGCCGAGCGCCGCGCTTTGCTCCACGAGGAGGAGGGCTCGGTCGCGCAACACAGGATCCACATCGAGCTCGGAAAGGATCACCGGATCACCTACCCCGACCGCGGCGGCGCCGGCGCCGCCGCGTCGAGCGGGGAGCAGGTGGCGATGGTGGCGCCGGAGGTGTCGCATCTGGGGTGGGGGCACTGGTACACGCTCCGGGAGCTCGAGGTGGCGACCGGGTTCTTCGCCGACGAGAACGTGATCGGCGAGGGCGGGTATGGGATTGTTTACCATGGGGTTTTGGAGGATGGAACTCAGGTTGCTGTGAAAAATTTGCTCAACAACAGGTAACAACTTCAATGGCCCCTTTTTTTGTTTGTACATTTACTGTTTGATCATTTGCCTCTGAGACGTGAATTGCTCTAGAGATTATTAAATTTGTTGATATATATTCCTGGGCCAGTTTCCTACTATATCGATCTTTGACTCCTTTCACATCGTTCTGTAAGATCGTAGGTTCAATCCCCACCTTTCGTATTATATAATGGGTTAAATTTCCATCTCCGACCTTACCTGCCTATCAATTCCACGTGCCCGCATGTGGGTGGGAGTGTTAATATATATATATTCTTAGGCCTGTTTCTTACTAGATCGATCTTTTATATAATAAAATTTATATTGTTTGGAGAGGTCATTGTCATTTAGGTATAATGTTAATTTGCTTCTTTGTGTTTCCATGGAACTTTAATTAGCAGTAAGTTTGATGCATCTGATGCAATTTGAGCTATATTTTTGTAGAATTGTTGCTTAAGATAGATTTTTTTTGTTGTAATGTATACTTTAGCTAGTGATTATTTATTTAATTCCTTTTTCTTTTGAGTTGGGTTTGTGGTTGGGGTTGTTAATTTGGTGAATCATGTACCTTTGCATGAGAGTGATGGGTTGATTCTTTTAGGGGCCAAGCTGAGAGGGAATTCAAGGTTGAAGTGGAAGCAATTGGGCGTGTTCGGCATAAGAATTTGGTTAGGTTGCTCGGTTACTGTGCAGAAGGTGCTCACAGGTATTTGTCTTTTTTTTTTCCATTTAATCAGGGCTAAATTCTACTCTAATTTGAAACGTTGCACATGAATTATCGCAAAGTTTAACTATTTTGTATATTTCTTCTAGGATACTAGTTTATGAATATGTTGATAATGGGAACTTAGAACAATGGCTTCATGGGGATGTTGGACCTCGCAGTCCTCTAACATGGGATATCCGAATGAACATTATTCTCGGAACAGCAAAAGGGTATTACTGTAATTTTTTTTCTGTAAATTTCCAAATCACTGTTTTTTCTATAAGTCACTGTTGTTCGATCTCGAATGTAATTTAGGTTGATGTACTTGCATGAGGGACTTGAACCCAAAGTAGTTCATCGCGACGTTAAATCGAGCAATATACTGCTCGATAAGCAATGGCACCCAAAGGTCTCGGATTTTGGTCTCGCAAAGCTCTTAGGGTCTGAGAGGAGCTACGTGACTACACGTGTGATGGGCACATTTGGGTCAGTTTTAATTTTAAACCGAGGAAACCTTTGTACTTTCTTAGAAATTTAAAAAAAATTACTAATGGGAATTTGGTGTTTTTGCTTTAATAGTTATGTAGCCCCAGAATACGCCAGCACTGGGATGTTAAATGAGAGGAGTGATGTATACAGCTTTGGAATTCTTATAATGGAAATTTTATCTGGCCGAAACCCAGTTGACTACAGCAGACCTCCTGGAGAGGTTAGTATTTATTTATGTTGATGATAAAATATTAAAAATACCGTTCTTCCATAGCTTAAGCTTTTGGAGAAGAATGGTTGTTCCACATAATTTTACATGGTATCAGAGCAAGAGGTGCTGAGGTCAAGTCTCGTCAGTCTCCTAGCTTCGTTTAATTTCTTCCCATTTAATTTAGTTCTACTATTCGGCCTATCAAAAAGTCTCAAGCTTAGACGTAAGGGGAAGTGCTGAATATATATATTAAAAACACCATTCTCTGGTAGCTTTAACTTTTGGGGAATAACAATTGTTTCGCATAATTTAACAATTTACTCATATAAGTTGATTCTTTATTACTACTTAGCAATGTACTAATCAAGCTACATTGGAGAAAAAATTCAGGTTAATTTGGTCGAGTGGCTCAAGACGATGGTGAGTAATAGGAACTCTGAAGGGGTTTTGGATCCTAAATTGCCGGAGAAACCTACTTCGAGGGCATTGAAAAGGGCCCTTTTAGTGGCATTAAGATGTGTCGATCCCGATTCACATAAGAGACCAAAGATGGGGCATGTGATTCACATGCTTGAAGTTGATGATTTTCCTTATAGAGATGTAAGTACACTAGCATGTGCTCAAATTTAATTAACTTCTTCTTTGGTTTCTTTTGCATGCCCGGTGTGTGCCAAGTTTTATGTATTAGGGCCAGTTTGGCTCGACTTGAACTTCCTAATAATCTACCTTGACTAGATCTGTTCAAAGAAGCAGCAACAACTTGTTTTACGGCTTATGCCACATCAAAAGCTTCAGATTGGAGCTTCTGCGCATGTGCTCCAAGCTCAGAACCAAATGTGGTTTATAGAAGCTTTGCTTTTTAGAGTAGAGAAGCTGAGATAGAAGACATGCCAAATATATGTTGCCTCATTTGTTCTATCTCATAGATAGTATTCTTTGTACTTGTAGATCTTTTTTTGAAACTACCGCTTTAACATTTCCTTCTGAGCTAGCATAACTGCCAAGTGACTTATTTTAATCTCTTTTTGCTGCTTTATTGCAGAATAATATTTTAAGTATGACTCTTTAGAGTTTGAGGATTTTAAGGCAACTTTACTTCATTCCGTACTCCAACATCTATAGCTTTTGTTATTAAACTTTGCTTTTGAATTATATTGGAAAAGCCCTTTTTTTAGTCTTTAAGAATCTAAATTTGGTCTCAGTGCAACTTTATGGCGAATTATTACTTCTAATCTTAATCTCTGGCATATAATCAAATAATAGTCTCCTTTTATCAATCGCAAAGCGAACCCAAAACTACATCTCTCTCTTTTCGCTTTTTCTTTTTCTTTTTCTAAAGGGTAGTGGTTGCGCTTTCCTCCTTCCCCAGTAGCTTTGGAAAGTTTGATAGAGATTAACATCTGGAATTACTCATGCTATTTTATTGTATACATAACAACTATTCTTTTTCTGAAAATTCAATTAATTTCAGGATCGTCGAGGAGGACGAACATATCGAGATAGTCCGCTCGAGAAAACAAGATTGTTAGAGAAACAAGTGAATGATTCCGGCGACAGCAGCGGATATGAGAGCAACACTCATGTCAACAGGCCGTCGAGATGGAAAGAGTAAGTAATTAGCCTCGGCAATCTCAACAGGATGAGCTTTTAATACTCAAAGCCGCTTTTCTACACAAGTCCACGAGCAGGTCGGTGTAAAGGGCTTATTAATACGATTCGGTCGCTGTTGTATATTCAGGTTTGAAGTTGGTTCATATTACATAAATTTTGTAGAATTCTGGCTATGCGCCCATGCATTATATCTTACCGTATCGTTTATGATCCGCATAGCTTGCTCGATCTATATTTTTTTTAATAATGATTTCTGTATAGTTAAAATGTTTATTACTCTGAGTTATGTTGATTAAGCACACTGGATATCTTAGTTTGCGGAATAACCGAATTATAGTTCTTATTATTCTTTTTTTTTCTTTGTATGATTTTCGGGTTAATGCGGTTCATTACTTTACTAGATTTACGAAAATAAAAATATACCAGTTGCTAGCTTAGCTGGTTGGTCCCCATCGTGGGGAATCAACAGGTCCCAGGCTCGTAAGCAACCCCTCCTTGAGCCCCATTTTGAAGTTGGGCTTGATCACGGGACCTATTGAATTGTAAAGGTGGGTATTGACCAACTAGGCTAGCAGCTGGTGGTATTATTATCCTCTTGTCACTATGCTTTATTACAACTTCATGCTTCACTGTGGAGGAAGCTAGTGATATTATTACTTCCATGTTAATATTGCTTTATCACAACTTCATGCTTCACTGTGAGCTTCTCCATAAATCTGGTAATTAAGCTATGCCCTATGTACAGTGAAAGTGAAATTGCTGGTCATATTTCATTATATTAACATTGAGGAAGCAGAAGTATAAACTTGCAAATCATACAGAAATCAGACATGAAATATAAGTATCATCGGGGACACGTGAAAATATTATTTGAGTAAAACTATTTGGACAAGCATTAATAATTATTTTGTTATCTTAGCATAATTAAAAATTTTAAATTAGAGCTTTTCTGCAAGCCTTCGGCTTCATTTTGGCCTTTTGCCATGTTAAATGATGATATGTTGTTTTTTTTTTTTTGTTGCAATTATGTTAGAGAGGTTTTCAAAAGCCAGGCTAAATAGACAGGTACACTTGACAGTTGAGTACTATAAAGTTTTAAACTTGTTTCAAGAGTTTAAAGAGATTAATACAAGAGGCACCAAAATGATTCCCAAAGAAATAATTACCTGCAATAAACAATAATCTTAATCTCAGAGAGTTATGATCTTTTCTTTGTGAAGGAAATGCGGATTTGTACTCGCAAACTAAAATATTAGCAGCTCTTGTCAAATAATCCAACTTAATGAGTTTTCGGTTCGAATCCTACTTTACTGGATTACGATGTATATAGATAGATACGTAATAATATATAAAATTAAATTAGTCAGAACAGTGTCACATGCTTTATGTGGAAGCAGCACAATCCATCCATATTTGGCTCGATGTATTGATTCCTAAAAAACAAAAAAAAATGAAAAAATAATAAAAAATAAAATTCCAGCTGGAAATGCTCTGTAATGTATGAGCATCATGGACCCTCTCCATTGCTGAATAATTGAAGGTAATTGAAGGTGTTTGTAGTTGGAAAGTGAAGTGTGAATGTGTGATCACTTTTTCTCTATCCTCTCTCTCTCTCTCTCTCTCTCTCTCTCTCTTTGGGGTGTTTGGCTCTCCCAAAAGTATTCCAGAAAATAGTTTTCTAGCTGAAAATTTAGGGACTGTTTTGTTCCACAAAAAAAGTATAAATTTTTTTTTTCAAAAAAAGTTTTTTCATGATTTTTTAAAAGTTTTTTGTTTGTTTGGTTTTAAAAAATTAGTATTTTTTCTAAATTTAATGGAAAACTAGTGTTTTAGTTTTTCTGATATTTTTTAGGAAAACAAAAACACTAGTTTTTTATAAAATTTTAAAAAAAGCTTTATAGAAAAACTAGTTTTTTTAACCAAATGGGTGAAAAATTGTTCATAATTTTTCTTTTCTTGGAAACATTTTTTTCACACTTTTTCCAGTAATCGAACCGTCCCTAAATTTTTTTTCCCGGATTTTATGAACAAATAGTGATTTCATTTTCAAAATTTTTATTTGGAAAACAAAAACTATGAAACAAATATTTTTTATGGATTTTATTTTTTCAAAAAATAGTTTTTCAGATAGCACGCTACCCGCTTCGTTTATTTCTTTTAGAAATAAACTTAACTTGAAATATGAATCGACTAAGATTCGAATTCGGGACCTCGGATACCGATCACCAAGCCCTTTGCCACTTACGCTAGGAACAATCGGTGTTTAATAGTTTTGTTCCCTTGGATTCTTTGCTTTTCCATATCATAAGTGTCCCTATTTATAGCCAACACTTTGCTTTTTATGGTGAATGTATATACCTGGTTGGAATTAGAATTTAATGCATGCAGAGAATGGAATAATGATGGATAAATCGCACAAGAGTTGCTCAACTTTTCTATATTTATACTTAGGTCCTTATATTTTATATTTTATTTCCTTCTTTATGTTAGTACTCTCCTAAGTCCTTGAAAAGGACTGAGCTGTCCTTAATTATTAACTTTAATTAAGTGACGTGTTTGATATAAACTACGGCACCATTATATGGACAATTCCATTCATTTAATGGAGGAATCCAATAACTAAATAATTAAACATACCCACAATCATTAACTCTCTAAAAAAAATACAGTTAAAAACTAAATTGAAACAGCAAAAAAAAATATATAAATATGCGCTAAAATATTTAAGAATCTGATTACAATCGACCCAAATACTATCGGATGTCAGATTATTCAACGCAGTTATAGATCTGCTAGAATATTGTCTTTATAAATTGTTTTTTTTTTTTTTTTTTTTTGAGAGAAAGGTAGCACGCTACACGCTTCGTTTATTTCGTATAGAAATAAACTTGGCTGGAAATGTGAATCAACTAGGATTCGAACTTGGGACCTCGAATACCAACCATCAAATCCTTTGCCATTTGCGCTAGGGACGGTCGGTGTATTGTCAGTAAATTTTTTGATTAGTTTATATATGGTATCCAAATTGTCAGTGGGATCCATCTATTGTGATGGAGCCAGAAGTACTTCCCCTTGAAGCAGGTAATACTGTGTCCCCACAGTTGTGCTTATCAAAATATATAGTCATTAATGGCTCAAAGGAATGTTAGGTTTTATCTACTAAAATTGTCATTTATTGTTTCTCATTTATGCAACAGCGATGGAAGCTTTAGTTCTTACTGAACTGTTACCAAAAGCTTAAACCCATGTAATGTATCTTCTCTAATAATTAAGTTTAAACTGATAGGTGAAATTATTCTCCGCATTTTATATGGATCAATATAAAATTAGTCCAGCACAATAGAAAAAATAAGAAAAAAGCGGAACAAGAAAGAAAACAAATTGGGATAAAACTTTAGTGCAGAGCTTCCCAATCCGCTGTCACGTGTTAGTTTTACCTCAATACAAGCACTCATTGGGTATTTTTTAATATTAAAACTCCAAATAAAATTTATAAACCCTAGAAGGGAAGATTATGATATTTAAATAGAGCTCCTTAATGAGACTTCATTGGAGAGCTCTCCACTGAAGTTTTTTTTTTTTTTTTTTTTTTCAAAAATTTGTGCCTAAAATGCCGATTAAGCTTTGTTAATATTGAATAAGCCCTCTAGCTAGCATGTAATCATGTCTTAAATCAAATCTGGGCAGAGATTACGTTATGCAATATAAAAAAGTATGATACTAAAATAGTTTATTTGTTTTCGTGTCTATGACACTGTGAGTACATAATTTCTACCGTCTAAACTATAAAACTGAGAAGCATATATTTATATATTTTCGCCCCAAACTCCTTTTCGTCCAATAGCATCTGGGGGCCCTAAATTGCACTCTAACCAATGAAATTAGGCCCGGCCCATAAAAAGCTATGAAGTGTAAAAAGTTTGGGCCCGGCCCATAACCAGCTATAAAGAGAGAGGGGGAGGAAAAAAAAGGGATTAATTGCGTATGTGTTCCTGCGATGCAATAAAATTACATATCTATCCCCACAAAATATTATTTGAAACCCTATGGAGTTTAAGTTATGATATAAATTTCTCCAAAATTGCATAGTTCGTAAATATGTCCTTATATTTGTTAGTTAACTGGTTAAAATTGACTTTTTTTCAATAAAATAATCATGTTACTCTTAAATAAATATCTTTTTAATTATATTAAATAGCTTTTATTGTTTTTAATTTTTTTATTATAACTTTTATATCATTCCATATAAGCTACAAATTATAAATTCTAAAATAGTTTTAAGAAAAACAAATTTTTATAAGGGCATACCAGTCCAAACGCTGAAAATTTAATGGTAGATATATCTGATAGGCCTTTTTGCATAAAAAATTATTTGGTTTTGTATTTTTGCATATTTTGACTCTTTTTTCGGATTTCGCAGTTTCAGTTCGAATTTTTAGAAATCTGACCAAAATGCCCAAGTATTTAAAGCAAATAGGCGAAAGTGCAAAGCTCACCATTGCACTTTCGCCTAAATCTTAATTACTGATCTGTATTAAAAATTGTATTAATTTTCATCTTACACTTTGTCACTATGGCAAATAAGCCCAAAAACATGGAACAGTTATTGGATTTAGTTGTCAAATATTCTACTAAAATAAGTTAAAAGACGCAAGTTTTACTTAAATGATTTAACAGACATAATATGCAAACTTGTTTTTACAAAGTTTTTATAGCCAGATTTAATAATTATCTCAAATTTTTAGACTTATTTGAGTTAGAGACAAAATATAGGATCCAATTTGATGCAATTTTTAATGCAAAGTAGCAATTGAGGGAGAATCTTTGTAATGAGCCAAGAACAAAGACACAAATTTACTATTTTTCTTAGAAAAAATAAAGAAGAAAAAAAATTACTATCTATATAGTAACATATAGAAAATTTTGAGTTAACAAACAGAATCCTAAATGGAATAAAAAAATATTCCATACACAATATAAATTTGTTTAGTAATTAACTAACTAAAAACAAATCAGGTTTGAAAAATAGAATGGTTTACAAATTGACATATCATATCACCAATTATTTAATTCAAATAATGGATTCAAAATTAAATTTAAATTTTGAGTTTGATTCATGCATTTAAATCTAAATTCAAACTTTAATTTAATATTTGAAATCAATTGAATTTTTAAATTTTGAGTATACATAAAAAAAAAATTATGTTATGGAACATATAAAAAAATATTTACAGTATAACTAAATAGGATTAGAAACAAATCAAATTTAGAAAATAAATAATTAAATAATAGACTCTGCCTCTAATAACTATTTAAATTCAAAATACAGATTCAAAATTTATTTTAACTTAAAATTTAAATTAAATTAAATTTAATTTATAAATGTGACGTGCATTGCACGTGTATTATAACGCGTCTTACGTTAATACATATGCAATTACCCCATTTAAGAAATGGATGCCAAAGTCTTTGTAGTTAAAGAGTAGAATTCAAAATGGTCATTTTTCCTGGTCTTATTATTTGTAAAAATGAGATGTGTAGGAGATCAATTTCTTCTTTAATTTATAAATGTGACGTGCATTGCACATACATTATAACTAGTCTCACATTCAAGAATTTAAGTGCCTATCGGCACGGGCCGTATCCACCGTGCAGTATCGCGCCAACAAAATATCGCCACAATACAGGTCTCGTACCGATGGTACAGTTTAAAACTCTATATTCTTTAAATTAATTAGTAATTTTCTCAATAAAATTTAAAAGATTTAATAAAGATAAATAATAAGCAATTACAGTATTTTTGTTGCTAAAGAAAATAAATATTTTATACCATTATGTGTCAGCACACATGTATTTTTTGTGATCGGCGCACATCGGCACCGTTCGGCACGTACCGTGTCGGCAAATTTACGGCACGACCCATGCCACGGTATTTAAATCCTTGCTTACATTAATACATATGGAATTCTCCATTTAAGAAATGAATGTCAAAGTCTTTGTAGTTAAAGAGTAGAATCCAAAAGGGTCATTGTTCCTGGTCTTATTATTTGTGGAAATGAGATGTGTGGGAGATCAGTTTCGTCGTTTTAGTATATTGAATTTGATCTTGACCCAAAAATTGGTGCTAAAAGAGATATTTCAAATTTTTTTTTTTGGTATTTATGGACATTAGGTAGGTTAGTTTTAAGTAGACTTTGAATCAAGTCCAGCTTAATTGACTTGACATGGTGTAGATCCAGAATTTTCGATACATGGTTTGTAGAGGAAATATTTTTGTGATATCTAATCAGAAGAAGCAGAAGTTTAGTGTTTGGCTTACATGATTTGTAAGTAAAATTGAATTTTAATTATATGATTTGTTATATCAGAGATGAATTGTTTTTTATTCTTGTCATTATTGGAGCTTGTAATGCAAACATGCCAGAAATAATCTTAGTACAAAAAGGCCAGAGAAATATGTTAGTAGTATGTATAAAAAACAAAATAAACTACTAAACAACTGTGATGAACCTATCCAACATTTGATGCTTCCAAGCTTCTTGTATATATCCACACAAGTAATTTGTTAAAACTATTTTCGGTCATTTCTTATCAAATTGATATTTTAAGTAACATGATATATATTAGGGTAGAAGGTCCTGAATTTAAATTTTACTAAGCTTCCAGATTTATTTAATTTTCTTAATTTAGTTTAAATCCACCACATTTTAGATCTATCAAAAAGTCTTGAGTTCAGACATAAAAGCGTGTGTTGAATATAAAAACATTAAAATAATAATATTCTCAGACAACTTTACACTGTAGAAATAAATCCTATTTTCGTATCGTTCTATACTATTTATATACAATATTTCTACCAACTGTACTAGCAACGGAGACTGTAAAAAATAATACGAAGGAGTCTTAAGGCTTCGTTTGGTTCGGGGTTAAGTAAGAATTGTCTATTCCGGAAATATGGTTAAGTGCAGGGATAAGCCGGGGTTAGACTAATTTTACGTTTGGATGAAAATTGAGTTATTTCCGGGAATAAGAAAAATAACGTTTGATTCGTTAAGGTGGAATAAGAAGAATAATGGATAGTTATAAATAGAAAATAATAATTTTGCCCTAATTATTATATTTGAATTTAAATTTTTTATTTTATATTTAAAATTTTAAATTTAAATAGATAACTTTTATAAAATTAAAAAAATAAAATGTCAAATTTAAAATTTAAATAATTAAAAATAACAATTTAATATTTAATATTTAATATTTAAAATTTAAAATTTATAATTTAAAAATATAAATATATATTTTAAGATTACAAATTATAAATTTTTAAAATTTCAAATATAAAATATTAAATTTAAAATTTAAATAATTAAAAATAACAAATTAAAAATAAAAAATAAAAATATTAATTTTAAGATTACAAATTTTAAATTTTAAAAATTTAAAAATTAAAATTAAAATTTTAAATTTATATTAAAAATTAAATTGGGGTGAGATTAACTTTAATCCCACCCCAATTATAGGGGGGAGGGGGTAACCCCACCCTTATCCAGGATCGATAACCCCAAAAGGTGGGGTCCCCCCCAATTTCTTGTTTGGGGTTAAAGGGGGGATTAACCCCTTAACCCCCCCTTTAATCCCGAACCAAACGCTAGCTTAGGTTGCATCGACAATTCCAATGCTTTCCTTCGTTCTTTCCTCTCTTGTCCCAAGTAGTTGGTGTGATATCGCCAATGGGATGGTGACCTTCTTTGCTTCTTCTATTCCATGTTGCTTTCATAGATTATTCTATTTGACCGTCCAAAGCATAACCTCATTACAATTGGAGATAAAAAGGGCTATATATATAAAGTGCACCATATACAGGTGATCACAGTGCAGGGCTAAGGAGAACTAGCTAGTATACACTTTTGATGGCCCTTACAATTCATGCTCTCCTCCTCGAAACATGCCTTGTTTTTTTAGTCCTTCTTCTGCCGCCGGCGGCGGCAGCGGCGGTGTCTGGCGTCGGCAGATCCACGTACATTGTCCACATGGATAAGTCTGCCATGCCCGCGACATTCTCCGACCACCGCGAGTGGTATTCCGCCGCCCTCGCGTCCGTAAAAGCATCTGCCGACGCTCCTAGTCTCGTTTATACGTACGACGACGCTTTTCACGGGTTCAGCGCTCTTCTGTCGAAGGATGAGCTCGAAAGCCTCCGCCGCTCTCAGGGCTTTGTGTCGGCGTACGCCGATCGCCAGGCGACCCTCGACACGACGCACACCTACCAGTTCCTCTCGCTCGACCCGTCCAGCGGTCTTTGGTCGGCTTCGAAGTTAGGCGAGGACGTCATCGTCGGAATGATCGATACCGGGATCTGGCCCGAGAGCCGGAGCTTCAATGACGCCCACTATTCTGCGGTGCCCAAAAGGTGATGTGAAATAACTGTTATTTCTCTCGAGCATTTTGTACTCAACATGTAGGACATTAACTTATAATTAAATGAGCGCATTTCTAAGAAAAATAATATATAGAATACTTTTATCGTATTTTTGATAATAAGATATCAGAATCGACTATCAATATTATTAACTGTATAGTAAATATTTGTCTTTTTTTTTTCATGATTGCAAAAAAATATTTCTGAGTTCAAAAAGTGGTATAAATTAAGTAGTCAAAATTAGCAAGTCTCCTAAGCATAAAGATTACAGTTTTTAAAATTTAATAGTAGAATTATAATTTTTCATCTAGAAAACTAAGAACAAAATTATATAAATAATTGACCAAATTGTATTGTTCTATACCATTAAACAATAAACATTTTACGGTTGTCAAAATTGTCAATTTTCAAACTATTTTATGCAAATAATATCAAAATTACGAAACTCAATTTCTATAAAGTTTTAAAAAATAGTTATCACGTTCAATAATATCGATCGGCTATCAACTCCAACGCCTAATACCGACCGTCCCTAGCGCAAGTGGCAAAAGACTTGATGGTTGGTATCCGAGGTTTCGAGTTCGAATCCTAGTTGATTCACATTTTCAACTAAGTTTATTTCTAAACGAAATAAAACGAAGCGGGTAGCGTGCTACCTTTCTCTCTCTCAAAAAAAAAAAAAAAATCCAACACCTAATCGTGAAATTGAACATACGAAAGCCTTGATACATGAGTGTTACATATGCATGTATTTGTGTATGTATATTACCCATTTCCCATATCAAAAATACTTTTGAAAATATGCTTTTTGACTATTCTAGATGCTCTCTGAAAATGACACTAAATATATTTTACAAAATATTCTTGATGAGAGCACTCAGAACAAATTTTTTATCGTAATCGTCTCCATGATGTAACGGCATTATTTACCGTCCATCATAGAGCTGCATCAATCTCACAGTGTAATGAACGGTGGATGCAACTGTGTTACCATAAACACTGCACCCACAAAATTTCTCTTTTGAGGAGCGGATACAACGTGCATAAAACTGTTAAAATTTTACTGAACCTCGTCTTGCAGTAGATCTAAGTAAAAATTATTTTTTCCAAAAACTTAAGCGTCAATATATTTTAATATTTTATATTCAACAGGTGGAAAGGTAAGTGTGAGCCCGGCCAGGCGTTTAGCTCGTCGCTGTGCAATCGGAAGCTCATCGGAGCCCAATTCTTCAACAAGGGCCTCGCGGCCGCGAACCCGGGCATAGTCATCTCCATGAACTCGACTCGCGACACGGCGGGCCACGGCACACACACCTCCTCCACCGCCGCCGGAAACTTCGCCGCCGACGCCTCCTTCTATGGGTACATATTTATATATACAACAATAGGAATAACTAATTTTTTAATTTAAAGATTACTTTCTGAACGTATCATTCTCTAGTAGCATAAGCTTTAGATGATAGAGACGGTTGGTTTTACAGGTACGCTGCAGGCACTGCACGAGGGATCGCGCCGCTGGCGAGGGTGGCCATGTACAAGACGATCTGGGACGAGGGGCGGTACGCGTCGGACGTGCTGGCCGGGATGGACAAGGCGATCGCGGACGGCGTCGACGTCATCTCGATATCGATGGGGTTCGACGGCGTCCCGCTGTACGAGGACCCTGTGGCGATCGCCTCGTTCGCTGCGATGGAGCGGGGCGTCTTCGTCTCGTCGTCGGCCGGGAACTTCGGCCCGGAGCTCACCTCGCTGCACAACGGCATCCCCTGGCAGCTGACGGTGGCCGCCGGCACGGTCGACCGCCAGTTCTCCGCGGTGGTGACGCTCGGTAACGGTCGAACCATAACCGGCCTTTCGCTCTACCCGGAGAACGCGTGGATCCAGAACAGGTCCCTGGTCTACAACAGGACCATCTCAGCTTGCAATTCTGTGGCCGATTTATCGGCATTGGACGATGCGATCGTCGTGTGCCACAACACTGGGTCGCTGTTCGACCAGGCGCAGACGGTGGGCCAATCCACCGTCGGCGGCGCGATCTTTCTTTCGAACGAATCCTTCTCCGAATTCTCGTTTCCGGGAGTGGTCATCGACCCAAAGGACGCGGTAAAGCTCCTGAAGTACTACCGCACAATTGCGAATCCCACCGCGAGCGTGCAGTTCCAGCAGACGGTTCTGGGCACGAAGCCGGCCCCGGTCGTGACCGACTACTCGTCGCGGGGGCCGTCGGCGAGCTTCCCGGGCGTGCTGAAGCCCGACATCCTGGCTCCCGGCGACAACATCCTCGCGTCGTGGATACCGACCACGCCGACCTCGGTGATCGGCAACACGCTGCTCTCCAGCGAATTCAACGTGATTTCGGGGACGTCGATGGCGTGCCCGCACGCGAGCGGCGTGGCGGCGCTGCTGAAGGCGGCGCACCCGGAGTGGAGCGTCGCGGCGGTCCGGTCGGCGATGATGACCACCGCGGCGTACGTCGACAACACGGGACGGCCGATCAGGGATGCCGGCAACGGCTACGCCTTCGCCAGCCCCCTCGCGATCGGCGCCGGGCACGTCAACCCCAACGGGGCGCTCGACCCGGGGCTCGTCTACGACGCCGGGCCGCGGGACTACGTGAACATGCTGTGCGGCGCCAACTACACGCGTGCGCAGATCGCCGCGATCGCGCGGTTGCCGCCGTCGGCCGTCGACTGCTCGAAGCCGTCGGCCGACCTCAACTACCCGTCGTTCATTGCGATTTTCGGGCCGAATGCGACATGCGGCGCCGCGCAGCGGTTCTCGCGGACCCTGACGAACGTCGGGACCCCCGCGAACTACAGCGTCGCGGTGGCGCCTGCGAAGGGAGTCGACATCGCGGTGTGGCCGCAGAAACTGGAGTTCGGGGAGACTCTTCAGCAGCTGAGCTACAAAGTGACCGTTACGGTTAAGGCGCCAATTTCCGGCACGGGTGAGAACTACGGTGCCATAATTTGGTTTGATACCAGCGGGAAATATAGGGTGAGGAGCCCTATAGTGGTGCTTTAAGATTCGGGCAAGCATGGAGACGTATAATTAGGAGTGGGAATAAAAGTTGGAACTAGAAGGGAGATGCAACAGCATATGCTGTTACGTTCCGTGAGTCATTTTTATTTATGAAGTGATTTTGTCAAAAGGAGAATCTATATATGATTATGCATTATCTATTGTCCTTTAATAAATTAATGAAGAAAAAGAGAAAATGCTTTAATTGTTCGAGCATTTTCGAGTGAGATAAATATATGGGTAGCAAATTATTTGTCGATGTTTTGTTTTTGTTTTTTTTAAACTCAAAATAATGTTCCATCTATTTTTGATAAGTTCCCAACTTTATGTCAACAATTAAGGCATCAGCACAAAATGCAAAAAATAATTCAAAAGTTATATTTTTTGCATCTGATCCAGCCATACATACGTACACAACAAATTCATTGATCCTTAGTTCATCTCATTTTTCCTAATTTAATAGCCTAGTTTTCAGAGTAAAAAAAAACTCACAAAGTAACACATGATGGAATTGAAATGTGAGATTGGATCAGGTCCACGAATATATATAATACATAAATGTACAGATACATTAAATGGAGACTACTAATTTTTTTTTTCTAACAATAAAATAAAGAACTAGATTAAATTTTAAAGGTTCGAATTTACAATTCGAGGACCTAACACTTTGGAGCATTAGTGGTCCAATTTATCCATTCATAAAGAAAATTCTGCTATCGTCAGCGCACATATACTATATCTAATCATATTTTAAATCTTTTTTCTTTGAAAATAATTAAATACTGCTATGGCGATATCAGTATTTTCATTCATAACCGTTCTGAGCTGAATGTGGTGGCCACAATAGGACTTCTCACTTCATATTTTCCCTCGTCATCCACCCAACTCAACGAGCCATGGACCACCTCATCCTTTTTATTTTTCATGTGCCCTTTTAGAATTAGTGTGTAGCTTTGCTTCTCGTACTTATCCTTAAACACTAACTTATCCGGCACGACGCTAATCGCGAACCCTTTAATCCCCTTCACTTTTGCGCTATATGTCGCCACCGCATCCCCCACATTTGTCACGGTCCTTTTGAATTTTCTGATAGAATTATCGGTCGTAACGGTAGTTTTTGGATTGAAAAAGGCGATGAACGAAGGGTAGTTGAGATCCAACGAGGCGTCGGAACAGTCGACCGACGATGACCTAGTGATCACTTTGAGTTGGTTTGTAGTGAAGTTCATGGCACATAGGAGCCTCACGTAGTCTTTAATGTCGGCGTCGTAAACTAGACCCGGGTCGAGCGCCTTGTTGGGCTCGATTTGGCCCGAGCCCATGGCGAGCGGAGTAGCGGGCCGGTCCTTCAGGCCCATGTCCTTAATGGGCTGGCCCGTGTTGTCGGACGTACCGGCGGTGGTCATGATTGCGGACCGAATGGCGGCCGGGCTCCACCCCGGGTGGGCAGCCCTGAGCAGCGCGGCCACGCCGGACGCGTGCGGGCACGCCATCGACGTCCCGGAAATAATATTAAACTTGCTGTACAGCTCCCGCGATCCAACTGTGCTGACAGTCGAGTTCTCGGCCCAGGCGGCCAGGATCTGCGTGCCCGGCGCGACGACGTCGGGCTTCAGGACGTGCGGGCTGCTCGCCGACGGGCCCCGCGAAGTGTAGGGCGCCACTTTCGGCGCGGGCTTCGAGCCCAAGACGGTCTCTCTGAACCGCAAACCGGCCTTCGGGTTCGGGCTCTTGTTTATGTAGTTCAAGACGACTGAACCGTCTTGCGGGCTCAAAATAACCGCAGGAAAACTGAAGACCGCGTACAAGTCGCGAAAAGTGTCGGTAGTTATGAAAAGTGCCGCTGCCACTTTGGCCTTTGTGACTTGTTGCGTCGCAGAGCCGAGGAAATCCTTAGCGTCGCAAACCACTAATTTGCGCCGGTGTTTTTTGAGAAGCGTCGCGTTGGCGCAGGAGCCGAGGGAGGCGAGGGGGAGGTCGGTGAATGTGGACGGGTTTCCGGGGTAGAGGGACTCGCCGAGGACGGAGGCGCCGTTGCCGAGGAGCACGATCCCGGCGAACACCCGGTCCACGGAGCTGGCCCCGACGGTGAGCACCCAGGGGGTGCCGTTGTGGACGAACCCTAGGACGGGGCCCTCGTTCCCCGCCGAGGCGGAGACGAAGACGCCGCGCTCGACCGCGGCGAGCGCGGCGACGGCGACGGGGTCGGCGTAGAGCGCGGCGCCGCTGATCCCGAGGGAGAGCGAGATCACGTCCGCGCCGTCCGATACGGCGGCGTCGATCCCCGCGATCACGTCCGACGCGTACGCGCCCTCCGCCCACAGCACCTTGTACGCCGCGACGCGCGCCCGCGGCGCCGCGCCGCGGGCCCCCGCGCCCGGGGAGCGGCCGTAGCCGAAGAAGGACGCGGAGGCGACGCGCGCCCCCGCGGCGGTGGACGCGGTGTGGGTGCCGTGGCCGTCGGTGTCGCGCGGCGAGTTCACGGCGATGGTGAGGTTGGGGTTGTGCGAGAGGAGGCCGCGGTTGAACCCGCGCGCGCCGATGAGCTTGCGGTTGCACAGGGAAGGGGCGAACGCGGTGCCGCGCTCGCAAACGCCGTTCCAGCGCGGCGGCGCGGGGGCGAGGCCGAGGCCGCGGTCGGAGAAGCTCGCGCTCTCGGGCCAGATCCCGCTGTCGACGACGCCGATGATCACGCCGTCGCCGTAGCTGGACGCGGGCCAGAGCCCGAAATCGGGGGAGAGGCCGAGGAAATCGGGGGTGTGGGTCGTGTCGGGGCGAACGATCGTGTCGGGGTGGCACGACACGAACCCGCGCGACTCCCTGAGCCGCGCGAGCTGCGCCGAGGAGAGCCGCGCCGCGAAGCCGTGGATCGCGCTCTCGTAGGCGTAGACGATCTCCGGGGGCGGCGCCGAGGAGTCGGGGCGAAGCGCGTCGGGAGAAGCCGCGGCGGCGACCGCGGCGCGGTACCAGACGCGCGGGGTGGAGAACGCGCGCGGCATCAAGGACCGGTCCATGTGGACGATGTAGGTGGCGGAATCCGACGGCGCGGATGATGACACGTGGACGGTGGATGATAGGGTTAGGAGGAGCATTATTGGTAGTAATCTTTTTATTATTGGCGGGAGATGTGCCATGGAGATGTTGGTGTGGACTGTGGATTAGGAAATTGAAGTGTTTTTGTGGCATCATTTTATAGTAGTAGTAGTGTATGGGAATATGATGTGAGAAGATAATAATGGAATAATAATTGGTGGGGTACATGGACTAAGTTTACTCAAGTTGTTGGGGTTTTAAGGTGTGGGGTTTCCTTTTGATGTGAGCTCTTGTGGTTGAGAGAGAGAGTAGATGATTAGGGGGTTTTGTGTTTGAGGATGGATCTATTATTATGATTTTTCTACTTCTAGGTTAGTTCATCTTAAATGGTTAAATGTAAGTTCAGTTTCCAAAGCTTGGTTTCAATTTCCACTTCGCTCTCATAGTTTTAAGCAACTTCCATTTTGAGTAAAAAATTCTAATAAAAGTCTATTTGATATTGAGAGTCATAAAAAGTAAAATATGTAGAAATCGGAGACTTAATAAAATATATCTTAATCGAACTAATACGATATGCATTAAGAATATTATTCAATCGCATTGTTTTAATCTATGTAAAATATTTTGCTGCAATTTCAGATAAAGCCTAAGAACAATGTTAAGTATTTATATCAGAGCCTAAAAAGTTACAGGTAAAACGGTACGAGAGAATAATTAAATTTGAAAGAAATTTGAGAACCTGAATTCGTAACTAGTCTCATATTATAATTGCTCTTCAAATAACTGAAGAGTCTAAAGGTTAATTAATTGCTTCTAAATATATATATATTGGTGCTAGGTTAATTAATTTTGTCTTTTTGAAAATAAAGACAAGCTCAATAGTTCCATGTTGATAAGGTGATGGTCCCTTAGATTCTTTCCACCATATGTTGATTGTGACAGATTATTTACTAAACTAGTACAAGTAAGTTAATTTCGTGAAGGTTTAGCACTTCATTTGGGTACACTTTGTCAATAGTTTGTAGGTGAGCTTTTCGCTTGAGTACACCTTTTTACAAGATTTAGACAGTTTCTTTTATTATTATTATTATTCTAATTATTATTTTTTACTTCTAATCATCAGGTTTTTTATAACAGTATAATTTACAAATCCCTACCAACTGTATTACAATTACGAAAAATTCTACGTATGTACCCTAAAAAAGGGCGTATTTCTTACATTCCCCTACAAAGGGTTACAAAACTTTAAATAAAAATGTTGATGTCACAGATAAAAAATAATAATTTTTAAACAAAAAAGTATAAGACATACACCTTATTTTGAAATATATTAATAACATTGCGCTACAACTCTAATCTCTCTCTCTCTACAGAGAGTAAAATATCTCTCACTCATAAAAAAAAGCTTTTCTGTAATGATATGTAAAAATATATACTAAACCAATTTTATTAAAACATGTATAAGATGGTGACCGATCAAATTAACAAAATTTAGCTCTCTTACTTTTATATAAGACAAATAATTTTAAATGAAATAATTGACAAATAAAGATTCTCTCGCGTGCACGCGCACGGAGAAGCAACTAAATATTATTATCCATACTATATATAAAAATAGATAAAGAATTTTCAATGGAAAGATGAAATATTAGATAGAATAAAAGAATATTCCATACACGTTACAAAAAAAAAAAGCTAATTAAAAATAAATCAGATTTGAAAAATAAAATGGTTTTAAAATAGACCTATTAAATCAACAATCGTTTAAATTCAAATAATAAAATTTCAAAATTAAATTTAAATCTGAATTCAAGCTTTAATTAAAATTTTGAAATCAATTCAAAAGTTTACCACTAATGACCATTTAAATTCAAATTTCAAATTCAAAAATTTATTTTAACTTAAAATATAAATTTAAATTTAAATTTAAATTTATATTTTATAGAGCCTATTTAAATTTATAAATTTAAATTAGCTCTCCAATAGAATTGACAGGGCACAAAAAGCCATGTGCAATGCCACTTAAATAGAGGAGACTCTCTAAGTGGCATGGATTGGTTTCCTCCCTTCAAATTGGAAAGAACACTAGCTAGAGCGAAGCAAGTGTAGTGTGTGGCTCCAACAAAAGATACTAGTTCCTTTTTAAAGGATACTTCTTTTCACAAAAACAAAAAAGAAAAAGAGAAAAAAAGGAAAAAAAAAAGATAACAGTTTGGTGCTATATAACTATTTTAAGATTAGATGGCACTTTTAGTTGTTCACAAGAAAAACAAAATAGTCATTGCCAACATAACATAGAGAATTAGTAGATACCATGCCCCTTTTTTTTTTTAAAAAAAAATTTGGTTGATGAAAATAAAATAATGGGTTCCAGTGAGAAACAATGGTGGGTGGTCAATCACATTGATTACACTATTTTCCTCCACATACAGCTAGTAGAGTGAACATGGGTGTTACAATCATAGGGTACAAGATAAGGGGCCACAAAAAGAGATTCTACATTGGTCAACCATCCATATCAGTACTGTTTTGGTAAAACACTTTAAGTTACATTAATTGTGAAATACTATTTCATCGCTTTCTGTCCCAAGTAAATATAAAATTTCATATTAAAACTTCTGCTTTCTCAGAGTTTAAACAAAAAGTTAGGACATTGAGATCACTCGCTCACAACATACAGAGATCGAACTTTCGACTTCAGATCAGTGTGATGGGAAGTTGAGTTCGAGTAACTCGCGAACTCCACACACATGCCTCTACCCTTCTAAACACCCCCAGAAAATCCTCAAACACCATCTAATAAGTTTTTCTTTTTCAAGAGAAGTGGAAAAGGATGTGTGTATCAAAGTGTGGTTGTGAGAGATGGGAAAGGAGATAAGATCAGAACAGAACAAATGGAGAAGAGAAACAAAATTCAATAGTGGCTAAAAGCAAATGCAAACAAGGGGGTGAGGAATAGATGATGATTTATTCTAAGTTATCACTATCTGGTACAGCTAGGCTCCTTGTTAGTTGTTACCTAGGGACAAGAAAATCGACAATTGCGAACTAAATATCATAATGAGGAAACGCACAAATGGATACCTAAAATTTAGGGCAGAGTCGAATTAAATATTGCCAAATAGATTTATTAAAAGCTAATCATTATTAGTTAACCGACACCCTTGTAATTTTATTGTAGAGTAATTGTATAATCAATAATGTTATACCCAAAACATTGAAGAAACTAAGAGAAGCTTGAGTTTTCGTCTTTGCACTCCCATCTCACTCACCGGAGTTCGAACCTTCGCCGGTGACATTGCCGGCAGCCAACTTCATCAGTGCCTGAAACTTCGCCGGCAGCCAACTTCACCGTTATAGATCGCTTGCCGATAAAGTTTTGAGCACCAGCATAGTTGGCAGCCGACGAAGTTTCGGGCACCGGCGAAATTGGCCGCCGACAACATCACCGCTGAAGGACGAGCGAGATGGTAGCGCAAAAGACGAAAACTCTTCGTCGCTTGGGCTCCACTTCATTTCTCTCTTAAATAGGAATTTTTTTCTTCTATTTTTAAACCAATACCATAGTGTCACATGGAGTATTCCACCTCAGGACACATGACATGATATATGCTTGATGAATTCCAGCATTACAACAACAAGCAAATCCAGAGCTCGACAAGTTTGAGCTCCTTTCACTTTTACAATAAATTCACAATATTTTTGAAGTATTTTTGTTATTTTTCGACACTAAAAAAAGTATCCAAAATTTACTTCCGATATACTTAGTCGTTAAACACACAAAAAACCATGTAAAACTGACTAATTTTTAAAAAATTTAAAAATAATAGCCATGTCAAAGCGGAAAAACATGGACCCAAAACCACTACATTTTGCTAGAGACAATCTATCAAGCATATTTGGGGTTTTCATTTATTAACAACGCAAGTTTTTATAAAACAAATTGTGCAACTGCCCCTGAATTCTATCAAAGTGTCATCTAATTCTCAACTGTCAAATGTAAGCATTTAACTCCCCAAGCTCGGAAAAGTTGTCTAATTATCATCCTTTCTATAAAAACTTAAAGTTAGCAGGACTCACATTTCCCAATTTTTGATGAGACTGAAGATGGAAATGGATGCCGAGGTATGACATGCAGCAGTCAAAGAAATAACCATTCATGCGGGTATCCAAATCTGAATTCGACAAAGTCGAAGAGGTAACAAATACCTAGTGGTAAATTAGTTTCATACAACACAAACCAACAACAACACCAAACAGATTCAATCAGAAACTGCGTAGTTCCTATCACCCAAAATAAAAGCCAACTGAAGGAATCCGACTATTGACGCCACAAACAGATAATGATTCAAATCAGCAATAAAGCATGTGAAGTGAACTGAAGGAATCCGAATAACACACATTAGTTAGTGAGGTAACTCTATGCGACTAAATATTCGCTATAGTTCATACACGATAGCAACTGTTTGATGTGATTTCCACCGACAGGTCCCTCGAGTGTGCATAATTACTAGAGGAGCAAAAAGAAGGAAATAGAATGCAAAGCAAACTGAACCACACAACAATCCATTTAATCACGCGACGATTATACTCGTACATGACCATAAAATATTAAAAGAGAATCTGAGATTAAGCAAAAGAGACGGCACCTCAGATCTTCAAGCCATAATCCGAGCTGACCTCACGTAAAGGCTGTCCACGACCTTTCCAATGTTGGAAATGGTCTCGAGAGTTGCTGGGAAAATAGCATCAGTCTTCGGATCATCAAATATGATAAGGCATCCAGCCCCCTGGTCAAGAGTCCCGGCAAATTTCTTATCAAGTATCATCTGCGACAGCTTCTTCTCCACATGGTCCACTGGCAATTCGATCATCTCCGCAATGTGTGCAATCTCAACCCTCGAATAAGGCTCAATCAGACGGCACAGATTCTGCTCCAAGAGAGTGTCATATAAAGATGAAAGGTGCCTGTGAACAATCGGGTCTTCCTCCAACTGGGCTCTGTAGTCCCTCAGAGCAGTTTCGAAGAACTTCAAGGATCGTTTTGAATAAGCATCGGCTACGGCCTTCATAGCATCCAGTTCGGGGCCCACGTAGTGCAAACCGGCCTTCGAACTTATTATCCCCGCAACGTCATCAGCCTGGTTAACCATTATCTTGCATAACAGCATGTACTTCAAGCTAAACACTGCCCTGGGATCCTCTAGTGCATTAAAAGCTTCGAATGCTTCAAAAAAGTAGCTATAAGCAGTTTTGTAATCCTTCTCTTCGGCATGAAGTATGCCGCTTTGCAAATCTATGGTCCCCTGCTGAGCTGGCGGGACATAAATCGCATTAGCAGCCGTTCTTGCTGCGGTTAAAGCAGCTTTGGCTTTTGGTAAATTTCTCAGAGAAAAATGAAGCTTGCTCTCCAATAAATCAATGTCCACCAATAGTAATTTATCGTCTAACCTTCTAACCTCCTTTATCAGGCCTGAAAGAAGATTTAGTGCTTCAGAATATTCTTTACTTTCCATTAGTAAAGCAGCGAGTCTTGCCTCCACACGCTGCCTTAGAAATGTGCGCTTCTCAGCACGTGTCCACTCCACCATTTCCTTGCAAAGAGAAATTTGAAGGTCAGAGGTGTCTGGTATTTTGACCACTGCATCAATGATCCCACGCACAATCTTTGCAGTCTTTGCTTTGGGGATTAGAGAGAAGAAGGGGCGGAGTTGGGTTAAAAGGCTTCTTAACTCCTCAGCTTTCTTTTCTTGGGTTAGGAGCTCAGTTAGGTTTGAGATCGCCTGCTCTTTTATGCGAAGTGCTTCCGGGGAAGATGATGGGTTTTGTAGTACTTGGTAGAGGATTGATATTGATTCAGAAGGGTCTTTAGCCTCTAAGGCCTGTGCGATTGAGTCGGTGGTTGCAGGAAGGTAAGTTGGTTGCATTGCTGAAGACATTGTAACTGCCTAAAATAGCAAAATCAGAAAGGAATGAACGATTTTGTAAGTAGCAGATAACTACACATGAATATGAAATAGGAGAGCGTTGAAGTTTGCACAAAAGAAGATGACACCACAATTATACTTCAATAAAACAATGATAATGATTAATGAAAGAGCCAATAATTAGAAGCACTACCAATAAATTTGCCTTTTAACTATTGCCAAAACAAGATGGCACCATGATGACTGACCACTTATTAAAGATTGGCACAAACAACTGAATGGATAGATTTAGTTCTAATAAGATTCTTATGTCCAGTCATTGGAGGTCAAATATGACATTATAATTCGTCTCCGCGGACTACTTACATAAATCACTGGAGGAAACCATAGAAATATAAGAACAACAGAATAAAAGAACTTAAATCAACAAGAAACATAATCTATAAAAGATTATTTTAAAAAAATTCTTACATCATTCTGTTCCTCAGCTTCTTTCATATTCAAAGTCTTCAATACTTACTAAGGCAAAACAATGAAATTTGGGGGAGAATAGAAGCAATTAAAACAACTAAATACAAACTAGCAAGCCTGACAATAGCAAAATACACAAGATTTCAGCAAAGTGGTGTAGAGTCATGAATTATGTGTGAAGAACTTATTGATGAAATTCCATGAGCCAGCTTGATCTTGATATTTGATAAAAGCCAAAGCAAGAATATCTTTCAACCACTACTTAACCATTGATACTTGTTCTCAGCATACAATTCCACATCTCATGTTACAGTTAGAGGACTATATCTCTAGTTCCAAAACACCGCAACCTAGCACTGACATATTCATTCTAAAAGTTAGCTATGGCTGACAAAAAAACCAAGCAAAGTAAAAGACGCAGTGAAGCCATAGCCTTTCTATGATGGAGTGACACAAAAAATTTACCTTACCTAACAAGTTCACCTTCTTTTTGTTTAACACTATCCGGCAATACTCGTTCTCCAATGAAGAGAAAATACATCCCTTGGACTATCCCTACTAACTTTACATGCCATATGTGGAATAAATTTTTGCAATGCTTCTTCTCTTGGAAACAGAAACTAGTAGACTTTCTAAGTCTTCAATCTAGTGAATCAGTGAACTTCTATTAATTGCAATATTTCAATTCATCATTTGAGTTTTTCACTTTTCAATAAAACTAATCTGCAATTCTCATCATAAGAAAACTTCGAATATCATGTTGCCATATCGCTGAGTGTATGTAGCACATGAATTTCTAATCCAAGTAGCCAGATTTAATTTTGGCACAGAATCAATTCCTGAAAACCATAAAAAAAAAGAACATCTAATGATGGTTCTTTTTTTTTTTTTTTATCACAATAAACTAAATAAACGAACTTTGTAATTTGTTTCAATCAACCACGAAGCCCTAAATTCTATTGATTTCAAACTTTTAAGGAAAAAAATAAAAATAAACTGCATGAACTTGGTACCTGTTTCAATCAATAACCTATCCCTAGACTCTATTGATTCCTCTTAATAATTTTAGCCAAATTACCACTAAAATTTTCCAAGCATTAAAAAGAAGATGAGAATTTGAATCATTGAAAGATCTAAGAAACCAACAAAATCACTAAATTAGATCAACCCTAACACCTCTAAAATGGAAAAACACAAAGCGACTCGATCTACAAATTACCAAACGGAAACAAGAGATCGGATAAAAGGAGATCAACTCAAGTAGTGATCTATATCCAGCGAAGGATCTACCTTACCTGCGTAGGGAATCGAGAGTGGAGTAGAGCGCAAGAAGAGGAGAACGAAGAGAGAGAGAGAGAGAGAGAGAGAGAGAGAAGGGTTAGGGTTTGTCGTGGCCCGGAATTGAGTCGAGTCGACTTATTTAGGATTCAGAACCCGGTTCGCTAGAAGGATCGGAGCGGAATGGATTTGAAAAAGTTAGGGTAAATTGTACGGATAGACCCTGTACTCTTTCGATATTGCAAGTTGGTTCCTCTACTTTTCATATTCATAATTTTTTTTTCAAAATAATTTCATTCAGGGGGTGTTTGGTTTCGCAGAAAATTATAAAAAATTATTTTTCGGAAAAACCGGTTTTCCTTGAAAGCGATCTTTTATTGTTTTTATCTTTCGGAGAAAAAAAAATTTAGGCTTAGTTTGGTATTGAGACCCATCTGACGCTATTAGATAAAATGAAGTTGGAATAAAAGTATATAGGGATATACTTTTGCGTTCTCCGGTGAGACCGCAGAAAATATATCGTAACCGACTCATCGCAATATGCGGAACGCAATATTACGTACAGAAACAAACAGGATATTTTTTCATCGCACTTTCTCACCGCACGTAACGCAATCTCCCCGCAATCCCAAACGAAGCCTTAGAAAATAAAAATAAGATTTTTTCATGAAATCTAGAAAAAGGACTTTTACTGAAAAACTACTTTCTTAAGAAATCAAACAGATGAAAAATATTTTTTCTAACCAAAAAACTGTTATCTAAGGTTTTTTGTATTTAGATGTAAACCTTGACATATATTGGACTTTAATTTTTAAATATGAAAAAAATAAATTTTTTTAATGAATAGCTTTTTAAATTCTTTTTGAATTAAATGAGCATGCACAAGTTTTGTTATCAATATCATGTAACTATTCCCATATTGCAAGGTGGTCTCTGTACTTTTCATTTACATATTATTTTTTTCTGAATCATTTCATTTACACACTTTTTACTTCTGAATATATTGCCTAGTCTATGAACTTTGAAATATACACTTTAATTTCTAAATATTAAAAAAAAATATTTTTTTGTCATAAATAGCTTTTCTAATTCAAGCCAGTAGATGTTTTATGTTGACTATATAATATAAAGGAATAATTAAAAACTTTAATAATTTTATGTGAGAAAATAAAGTTTTATTTTTTTGTATTGGAGGTGGATATTGCGAGGCATCTTACCTTTCTCTCATCTTATCTTATAATGTAATAGATGAAAATAAAATTAATAAATAATTTTAAAAGCGAAACCTGAAGCATCAATCCAATTAGTTACTTTCCGTGTGCTATATTTGTTGAAAGGAATTAATATTTTCATAGCTAAATTTAATATCGCCAGAACAGATACATTATATCTTAGCTAGAATTTAAACTTTTTTACTCTGAAAAAAACAAAATTAACTCCGAAAATATCAATACCCTTTGTCAAATTTTGTGGCTTTCGCTTGCTATATTCATCAAATTTTGCAATTAACATTTAAGCAGTAAAAAGCCCCTAAAGTTAAAACTCCAATGTAAAGCTTTACATCTCTAGCTTCACTACAAAATTCAAAATTTGATATTGCAAAAGTTTTGTAAACCTCAATATCTATTAAGCATAACTACATTGTACACTACCAATATCTTTTTCTCGTATTTTCGCAAAATTTCACTGTTCCACCTTACAAGTTTGTACAAAATTTATTCCTAGTTTTTCTGTACGTATGTTACGTGTACACAATTCACACTTACGATGGCGTACTACTACTATGCGAATTGACGGTGCTCCCGCCTTTTTGAACTTTCTCGGACTTCGTCTCGTCGCCAGTATCCTTTGCGGCGATATTTGAGCTGGATTTACGGCCCTCGTAAGGTAATACAACCACGGGAGCAGCATGAACCGATGCCCAGCGCTCCTTTAAGAAGGTCCTGAACTTTAGGACCATCTCTCGGCGAAACTCGAGCTCCCTTGTAAAGAGATCGAAGAGGAGAAAAGCAAGAATGTATCTGAATGGTACGACGAGGAGACTCGCGGCTCCGCCGAGAAGCACTAATGCGACTTGAGTTGTAATCTGCAATGGGAAAAAGTTGATTAAAAAGACAAGTTTTACCATTTAAGAGGCTTTGAAAAGAAACTCACATGGAAAATGAAAAGAAAAGGCTCGCATAACTATCATTATTTCAATTGCATAGAGTTGAATAGAGCAAGAGGTTTATGTTGCTGATCCCCAATTATTCGCAGTCGACTTTTCCTTTCGGTTATGTTTTGTTTTGTTTTCTCGTACATTGTTCATCTTGTTGTCACTCTTATACTTGGTTTTAAAGATTGTAGCAAAAACTCGAGTTCCCTATTAAGCTACAACAAAACAGATATCTGAGTTGAATTGGAAGTAAAGCTATTGTACACATATCTCAGCATACCTCAGGTTGACCTGATAAAAAGATTGTACGAATCTTAAGAAGCGAAACATTCAGGTTCTGGAGATAGTTCTCCATGTACGCCATCGCCTCTTTAAGGGCTATGATCTTCTCGATTGTGTTCGAAGGTGGTTGATCACGTATTATCACTTTACCGAAAGATCTCCCCAACCGTCCTTGTTCTTTAAGCGCCTTCAGTAAGAGCATGGCCACCGCTGCCAACCCCAAAGTCGCTGGGAAGACGTAAGAAAGCAGATTCCTAACACAGAAAATGATATCCAAATTTATGTTGCAACAATTGCATAATCCATAATGTAGAAGTTAAATTGTATACTGAAAATGACTACTGCTTACCTAAATATAAGAGTATAAGCAAACACGAGGAAACATACAGTTGCGCGTGGATCCTCCCACCGTCTAAGCTTATCAAAATTTTCAGCAGTCATCACAAACGGAAGCATAAGTTCCTGAATCCAGAATTAGCAGAAACTAAAATTAATAATCGAGGAAGCTTTAGTATTAGGAATATAATTATTTTGAAACAGGAAAGAGAAGGATATGTAACAGTTTAACCCATCGTGTTCCTATTTTAATAAAATTGATGGTCTCCATGAATTTTTTGTGATTAATCAAAACTACTACAAGCCATGGTGTAAAACACTTCAAGATTTCTCAACAAAAAACGAGTTGCTGCTAATAACCTCAAACAGGCCAAAACATATCAAACTATGGTGTAAAATTCTTTTAATCTGCAAACTAGGTCTCGGTCGAGATATATAACTTGTACTGGATAACTTCCTAGATTTTACTAAAGGGCATTTAGCTGATATGTCGCTAGACTGAAGTATTCTTTAGAGAATGATATAACATGATTTATCGAGAACCAAAAAAAATAATGGAGATATTTCCATAAAAAACAACTAAAAAGTTTTACATAACAATTGAGTACCTTGAAAAGGTCTATATTGCTCGGAATTCCTTGGATCATAGCAGCATCAATTGTCGCTTGAGTTTTTTGAACTATCTGGCTCTTCTCTTTGCAAGTCAATGCCGCCCTTTCTACAAGATGTCTATCGGCTACAACTAAAGATTTACCCAAAACAATCCCATTTTTAACTAAGGAATTCCTCCAAAAGGAAGCGGAAGAGCTTGATGCCCAAGTAGGAGATCTCATCCACTTTCTCAAATATACGCTACCATCAATGTCAAATACGTGAACATTACTGCCACTAGAGAGGTCCTCCGAAGGTCTTACCCATTGATTCTGTTGGTTTTTCGCTTCTCTAAAGTTTGTTATTAATGGTCCTCCCCAAAAGTTTACTGCTAATGTTTGAAGGACAACATCGCCATAAGGGGCATTTTGTAAATACGAGAACTGCACTAGTTTACCTGGATCTTCATATAGTTTTCGAATGAACTGAAGAGACTGTAGCCTCGCAATACCATTAGCAGCACTTTGGATAGCTTTCGTCTTGCCTTTATGCGCACCATATATGTGATGAATCGTTGGGTCGTCATCGGCTGGTCCATATTCACGTATGAACTTGTGCAAGGAGACGATTTCGCTAATAAAAGCATGCCATACATCACGTCTCATCTCGCCACCAAAGTCAACAAATTCTAAGACCCACTCTTGTGACCTGTTCAAAATTTAAGTCGTGATATCAGATATGAAGACGGCTGTTGCATAAAGAAAAGACTATATATAATTAAGGGGCTTTTCCAAACATATTCCTACGAAAATAAAATATTTGGATATATACCCTTGTATATATGAATCTTCATATGTACCCTTGAAAGTACATTTTCCTAATTTGGGAGCCATCTAATTCATCGGCAAATTGGTTTTCAATTAGAAAATGGTTTTGAAAAGTACTATGGTATATACTTAAGAAATCAAGTTCTTGAAGGATATAAAAGAAAATTTAGAGATATTAGGGAAATATAAATTGATGATATTGTAAGGGTATAGATGTAACATCTCCAATATGAAAACATGTGACGGCATGTCTACAGAAGCACACTTACTTAAGACCGCAGGATATAGATACAGCAGAGTCGAAAAGCTTGGATCCAAATGGTCCCACCTTTGCTTTCTCAACTTTCGAGCCATGATGTGTGAGGTCTAGTCTCATATATTTCTTACTACCTGTCAGTCCAATAGCCTGCCAACATCAACGCAACGAAGGAGGAGCAGTTGGGGCCAACATCACTATAATTAAGTTAACATAAACATGATTAAAGAGTAACAACATAGCATTGAATATAATTTTAATAAAGTTGCAACGACCAGAAAATAGCTACACAGAGGACAATTGACCATTAGACTTCACAATGGAGCATGAGTAAATGAAGGGACAATATGCAAGTGGCTTGCAAGCTATTAACGAAATTTCAAGTTTCTTTGGAAACTCTCAAATAACTCATGACAATCTATTAATGTTTATATTCAATCACATCCATGAAAGGATCTACCTCAAAATATAGTGCTTTATCTGTTAAAGTAAGATTTCCGGGCCATGCAATATTATCCTCCCATTTAAGAACAGGCCGCTTTCTACTGGAGCCTATGCACAAAAGTTGCTCATCAGACAACATATCACCTCCACTTCGGTAAGTTCTTCTCCCTTGATGCACCCTATATCAGGGAAGGAAAGCATAAACATATATACATTACACATCGGATGAAATGCACAGTTGAATTATAAACGTAATAGCTGAGTAACTGATGCTTCTAATTTAGGATATAAGATGACGACAAAAGCCCGTGTAATATCACAAATCCAGAAAACTAGGAAATTGCCACAACCACCATGAATTATCAAATATATTGACAATATAGTGGTAAAGCTTCTAGCTGCAGTTTAAAGAAGCCAAAACGAGTTTCTAGCTGCGAAAAAGCAGAAGTTCTAATTTGAAGCTTCTGCTTTCGGCTGCAGCAGGAAACTGTGGATAAAGTTATCAGGGCTTCTTTGAACAGCTAACCCGAAAAGCATTTTAAAAGCTCCACTTGGGCCTACATGCCCTCTCCTTGGTATGCAGTGCTTTCGATACACTTCAGGAAAATACAATATCTTGGTTCATTAAACTAACAGACAATACATTGAAACCGAATAACAAATATAACAGTTTATCACAAGAATATCAAATCACAACAAGGACTCAAATAGTTAATCTTAAAAGCTATGACTTCCTAAAACAGACCATGGAAATAACTCAAATCATACGTAACTAGTTGAAAAACATCTAACAAACTCATTTATATATCAGCATGCAGAGACCATATAAGAGAAGTGCACTGCTTCAACAAACATAAGTTTACAGAGAGGACATGCATTATATAAGCAATAAAATAGTAGCATCTATAATACATCCAAATGCAAGAAAAACTAGGGAATGAGTTTGCACTAATAAACTAAAACAAGAGATTGATAATCCACAGAAAAGCTTACTTAATAAGTTCAACAAGGTATGTTGTCCACAAGCTTAAAGAGATCCCTTGCTCATCTCCAACAAGAGCTTTAAAAAGATGATGCGCTGTTGATATGTCAGCAACACCTGCAACAGCAGGGGCAATTCGAACAAAAGCCTCTTCTCCTACTAATCTACCCTAAAAGGTAAACAGTAATAGAGTAAGTGGCATCTTAAAATTACCAAGAAATGATACATGAGAAATGTCAGGAATTTTCCAATTCAACAAAGTGCATTTATAACTTACAAAAAGGGCAAGCATCGTATCTTTGTTTCACCAACTAGGACAGTCACAACTGAAGGTTTCTTTAGTAATAAGATACACCATCACTACCCCTATTTTTGACACGTTATATTGAAATTTATTATTTTTCTTCTACATGAAATGCAAAACCAAATAGAGTTTAGGTAGTTATTTAGTTCCTTCAAATGGCGTTATATTTGGAATCCTCAAAAATCCCTGAATTTAAGAATTTTTCACAACATCGTCCAGTAAATGCATAAAGTAAAATTAAATCCTGAGCTTGCTAATTGAATAGATATCCTTTGAATCCTTTTGGCAGTTGATATGTAAAATTAAAACATTCTCATATATGATGGAACATAATAAAACCACGCAAAGACAAAATATTTGACGAGAGATACCTGCAAAGAAAACTTATTCGGGGAAGACTGTGATTCACTTCCTTGGCCATAGGGTTGCTCCCAAGCAAGCATAGTTACAAAGAGAAGCCTCTGAAATGCAAGCTCCTATAAAAGTACAATTAATTATAGGATCTAAACGGAAGTTGCTCAGAAATAATGGAGTAAATTGCCACAAGATGAGAGACTCTGATTAAAATAAAATATTTTTTCCAATTAAGAACAAAGCCATAGAATACTTATATGACAATGCCAATTCAACCGAACAAGGTATTGAAAATTATATAAAAAATAAAGAAAACTGTAAATAAGTAAAGATGCTATAGATAACTATTCTCTTACAGAAGGCCAACAAGAGACGAGAGAAAAAAAAGGAAAACTGCAGAAAATTTTCTATCCATTAAACTCCGCTGTGGAGGTTAGCTATAAATTAATTATACAATAAAACCAGACTAAATTTCGCAGTGAGTTAAAAATATGTATATCTAATATCTATATCTGCTAATTCCATTTGGATAGCAGAATTATGTTTTAGCTGGCCCTTTCGCTTTACTTGCCTCAGATGACCAAACCGTTTCCTATAGAGAAGTTAGCATCATTCTCCATCTTCTATATTTACATGTCGAGTCAAATATGTTACATTTGCTGTTAAACGAAGCTCACACTACAGTAAGGAAGACAACTTATCAATCTTTAGACAATATATATTTCAAGGCATGACTCTCTACCATAGTTTTTCCTTAGCAAAGACTTCCTTACATCCGGTCATAAAAATGTTTGATTGTGTTATAAATCCTTTTCAATTGCAATCAACAACCTTAAAAAAGTAGTATTTGTGGTCGATATGGCATGTGCAACGCTTTAGAATCTGCTTAAAGCATGGAATAAGTGTTCCAAAAGATACGTAGTATCAAATATACCTTCAAGCTAGGATGGAAATCCGAATTATCCCTCGACAAGTACCTAAAACAGCAATATTCCACCAAACTCCGAGCATCGCTCTGAATCCCTTCTGGAGCAAGGGCTTTAAATATCTTCTGCATCTTTATACCAGTCAATCCATTCAACCTACACAAATTCCTTATACTAAGTACAAAGAACATGACAACGGGTAGAGAATGGCATGGCATTCAAAAGGTAAAATCATACAAAGTCTACTTGAACTCTAGCTGCACAACATATACCTGAACTATAAAAATTTGATTTTTTTTTTTTTTTTACTACATAACCATATAGTATGTTTAATTTAACATATTAAGTTACTTGATGAAATACTCCAAGTAAGTAATAAATGAATTGAATTGAAATTTTAACAATTAGATCATTAGGTAGTAAAATCAAATCTTCACAGTTCAGGAATCACCATAATTCACTATAATCAGCTAACTTGTGCACAATTCTACAACAAAACCCAAATCCCTAGAATGGCAAAGTCTCTGCCTTTTACCTCCCGAACTGCTCGATGGCGATAACGGCGGCCAACGAAAGGTACCCGTTCGGCGTCCTCCGCTCCACGGTCGACTCCGACGCCATAAACACCTCTTCTTGAAGCGCCCCGCTCTCCGATTCCCGCTCGAATCGAGGCCGATTGCCCTGCGCCGGCTTCACGAGCGGCGCCGCCGCCTCCGCGAGCGCCGCGCGCGCCTTGACGAGCCAGGAGCCTAGGGTTTCCTGAACCGAATCTAACGGCCGAATCGAAGAGAAACGCTTATATCAGGGGGTGAATTGGTAGAGAGAGAGAGGGCGGGGGGGAGGGGTGGAGGAGGAGAAGCGCACCTGGGTCGATGGAGGAGAGGTTCCAACGGTGACGGAGGGAGTGGAGGAGGGGATTCGTCGGCGGCGGCGGCGGCGGCGGCGGAGGGCGGCGGCTCTCCGGCGAGTCGCCGGAGGAGGATCGGAGTAGGGTTTTGGGGGAGCGGCGGAGGCGAAGGGGAAGAGGGGGGAGAGGAGGAAGAGAGGAGAACGAAGAAGAGTGAAGAAGCATCGTGCTATGTATGCATTTACACAGCGCCTCTCTCTCTTTCTCTCTCTCTCTCTTCCTATACAAATATCTCTCTCTCTCTCTCTCTCTCGCGAAATTGCACGCGCACGCGCACACGCACTCTCTCTCTCTCTCTCTCTCTCTCTCTCTCTCTCTTGAGGGGACGTTGGTTTCGCCCACGTGAAGCACGATAAATTATTTTTTTACTGTAAATTAAATTCGATAATAATTTTTATATATTTTTTAAAATATATAATTTAATTATTTCAATTTTTTATATATTAATATAAAAATTTATAATAAATAAAAAATAGAATAATTATTCTTTTAAAGTTACTTACTATCTGTCAACTAAATGGTATAATTTTTAATTGAACTTTAGTTCAATTGAAACATATTTTTAATCTTGAAATCAATTACGGACGGACAAAGAAACTCTAGAGATAATGAAGAGGAGCGGGGTGGAGTAGTAGTGGCCGTTATAAACTATGTGGACTTGGTGTAGTATTTAAACCAATTATAGAAAAACACACTCTGAATTTAGATGTGTTTTATCTTTTAACAGTCAATGTGCTTGCTAGAGTTGGGCGAGGCAGGAGTGTGTTGGCTATTTATTATTGGACTAAAATAGGTTCAACTTCCTGCCCCGTGATAATAGACCCAGGAGAAAAATAAATTGAGTTGGGTGAGCCTAATAAGTTGAGTGGGGGTGTAATCCATAAGAGACCCAACGGCAAGAGGCTCAACAACAGATCCAACGTTCAGGTGGGTTGAGTCAGGTTGAAGTCCGCGAGCGCTATGACTGAGCCCTTAAGTGCGATGGATGTGCCCTTCCTATCAGCACGTGCTTTTGGAATAGTTGGTTAGCGCTTACGATTCACAGAGTGTACTTGTTTTGATTGAAGTCGGATGAAGTGGCCAAGTTTCAGTAACCAGAGTTCACGAGCGTTTGGATGGAATCGTGAAGCTCGATTTTCATAGGGCTTCTCACGGGATGGCAAGTTTGCGTACAGCGCGATATGCCGTAGTGACGAAACTTGCCGAGTTTGATGGAGTGTAATTCTGTTTTATCAAACACCCCCGAACCCTTTGCGTGATGAGGGTGGGGTGTATAATTCCCGGCCCGGCCCACTATGATTTTTTATTTTTTATTTTAATTTTTTTCTCAAGTATAATTTAAACTATTTAATATTTTGAATTGTATTATATTAAAATATAGAAAATATATATTTAATGAATAAATAACAATTTATACTTCATACAATTGATGTGGTAAAATGTACGACTAAAACATTTAGTAAAATTTTAAAAAAATAAAAAGTATGGACAATGTAGCTCGGCCCACACCAGTGTATATAGATCGAAATAAAATTCCTCTTTTATTTGAAACTAATATTAACATCATAATCTAATGCAACTTAATTCAAAACTATATAAACATATTTTGAATTATTAAGATGATTTAAGAGAACAAGCCCTTTCTTTGCTGACAAATATGTTTAGCATTTGATTATATTTCATCAGCCATTTTAATTATTTTGGAAATAAGCACTTTATTTAGGAAATGATTGGATTGAACCGTAAAATGCACACATAAAATATAGATTCTGATCGGAGATCAAAACCCAGTTCTTATTCTTATTAACAATTAAATTTCATATCAACTATTTTTTTTTTTTCTTTTGTTCAATTTTTTTGGATATGTGATGCTAAGTTAATCACCATATTTTCTTATTGAGGAGCATATTCAAACTGCATCTTACTAAGAGCTTGTCTGATCATACTTCTGCTTTTGCTTTCAGCATTAGCAATTAAAATGTGATTTTGCTGTAGTTACAATAGGAATCAGAAATAAAATTATCAGTCTCAAAATCAAAAGCCTCAGTTTGATGCTTTTTATTCTACTATAGGAAAAAAAAAGAGTAATTTGAAGCATTTTAACGTAATATTTATCTTAAAAGCACTTTATCGAATAAGATTATGACTTCGTTTGGGATCGTGGAAATATTGCACTACGTGTGGTGAAAAAGTACAATGAAAAATATCTTGTTTGTTTCCGTACGTAATATTACGTTCCGCATATCGCGATGAGTCGGTTACGATATATTTTTTACGGTCCCACCAGAGAATGCAGAAGTATATTCCTACATGCTTTTATCCTAATTTTATTTTATTTAATAGCGTTAGATGATCCTCAATACCAAATTAAACCTATATTCTATAATAAGACGAAACCACGAACCAACCCAAAAAAAAGATAAGGTGGCGTACTAGGATTAATTAAAAGAATTGGAACCAAGTCTAAAGGAGCGAACCAACCCAAAAAGTTCAATAATAATTAATATACCTAATATATTTATTGCATATTATGGATAATTAATATTCCTAATACATTTATTGCATACTATGGAGGTGTGCGTGTGCAATGGTAACATGGGAAATGGGAAACAAGAACGTGGATGTAAATGTCTCACAGGATGTTGCTCCATTCTCTCCCATCATACCCAGCCCATTCACATGGAAGAGCTCCATCGTTGGAGTCTCTGCTACGTTTCCTTGCTTGAAGGAAAAATAAAAAATAAAATAAAATAAAGGCTTCTCCTAAAAGCTATTTTCTGTTCTACTTGTGTAATACAATTTCTCTACTCGGAGAAGCAAAAATTAAGTAATCAGCGAAATGCCGTACTTTGTTTTAGTTCGAAGTCACATGGGAGAGGTATCAGAGATAGTTATACAGAAATACTGTACGTATTGCTCCCACTTGGTATTATTTAATATTATTAGGCAAAATAAATTAGAGCAAAGCATATAGAGATATGCTTATTTGTTTTTTAATACTACTTAGAAAATATATTATAACTGATTTATTGCGAAACCTGATATTATGTATATTTTTTATAGTACATTTTTATTGCGTATAATATAATCTTTTCATAGTCCCAAACAGACCATCAGAATAGTTAGGTATCGAGACTCATCTAACGGTAGTAGGTAAAACAGAATTGGGACGAAAGTATAGAAGAATATACTTCTTTGTTTTTCGGTTGAACTGCAAAAAAAAATATCATAACTAACTTATTGCACTATGCAAAATGTAATATTAAGTACGAAAATAAATAACGTATTTTCTAACCGTACATAATGTAATTTTTCTACAATCTCAAATGGAGCCTTATTCAAATAAAAATTTGAGGTAAGCTCAATTCAAACGAAACAGACCCTTAATAATTCTCGCTTTGTTTACTATTCCCAATTTGCTAATGATCCTATAATTGGATCATCACTAGGATCATTGAGTCACCCCAGAACAAAGCATAGGCAATATGTTTAGGTGCCCAGGTACTTCTATGGAAGCTACAAAAGAAAAATAAAAAAGTACTTAAAGGCTAAAGCTACCAAGTCAAGGTAATAACTAAAATGGTTAGGCTCAAAAAGCCTTTTAAGAGAGAGAGAAAAAAAAGCCCAGTGAATTAATTTACTAATGGAGTTTTATCCTTTTAAGCCATTAGTGGGGCTTTGCCATGAAAAGCAGAAGCTATAGTTCTCCACAGGAAAGCAATAAAAAAAGCACAAAACATGCATCTTTATTCTCTTTGCTACCCCATGATGATGCCCGAAATAAGTAATAACGTGGAGCTTTTGCAGGGGTGATGGGGTCTCAATGAGTACTATTCCCAGCTTTTTCTCCAAGCCCCAAGGACCAAAACTTGGTCATAGTTATCAAATAGGAATAACTTCAAATACCACCCCTGTGATTTCGTACTTTCTCATTTTAGTACCCTATAGTTTAAAACGTATCACTTTAGTATCCTGTGGTTTGATTATTCTTTTTTTGTTATCTTTTCGTTAATTTTTTCGTTAAATTAATGAGAAAGTTAAAACTATAGGATAGTAAAGTGAATATTCGATAAACCATAGGCAGAATATTTAAAAAAATTTCTGTATAATTTACGAAAAAATTAACGAAAAGATAACAAAAAAGAGAATAACGAAACCACATGGTACTAAAATGATACGTTTTAAACCACAGGGCACTAAAGTGAGAAAGCACGAAACTATATGAGTGGTATTTGAAGTTATCCCTATCAAATATAACAGAGATAGAAAGTGTAGAGACCCCTCAACACTAGACTTTTTGAAATACACCCTTCAATTACTTTTTATTATCGATACTTCCTTAAAATCTTTTTTTTAAGATAAACTTCAATTTGCCTATATTTGGTATAGCACCTTCTTCTTTTTTTCTTTTTTTTTATCACAACATGGTTTAAAACAATTATACTTAACTATTCTGTAATTTTATTTTTATTTTACTGTAAGAACATATTGTTAAAGAGAATATCACCACATAATTTTTTTTGAAAAATATTTTATCATCCTATTTGACGACAAGTTTTTATAGTAAAACTTAAATAAAATCACAGAGTAGCTAAGTACAACTTTTTAAACTATGGAGTGGCAAAATAAAAATGCACTGTATCACTAGAGAGCAATTTAAAGTTTACCCTTATTTTTTATTTAATAACTATACTAGTTAGTTTAGTTTTAAATTTAGTGAATCAATTAGTTATTAGCCATAAATTGTGTTTTAGTTTTATTTGCTACAAAGTGAGCAAAACACTGAAAAGTAAATGAAATCATTAATAAATTTGATAAAATCTCTAATTCATTTGACTGAAAGAACTCAATTCAAACCAAAAAAAAAAAATCTAAAGTCAAAAGAGTGTCAATTTAAAATGTTAAAGTGGGTGGGGCGATTTGAAATTCCTTAATAGTTGAGGGGATATTTATACATCTTTACCTCATAGTTATCATAACATACAAGTTTGTGCTCAATACTAAGATGCCTAACATAACCTTAATTACTTAGTCATTACCTGCAAAAGGTCTGTAATCAAAGGGAATATTAGTTATAATATCAATAAAGCATTTCATTAGTCCAATGCATAAAGTACCACACCCTGCATCTTCACCTATAGAAAAGCTAAAAGCCCATAACTTAGACCCAGAATAAATGAAGCCACAAGTCACCACTAAATAAAGTAAGCCACATTCTCTCTTAGAGTTGGAGACATACCTTCTTCAATGGCAGAAACAAGGAGAGCAAGAGAACCCATGAAGAGAATCAAAGAGACCCAGAAGCTAAACCACCAAGAACCTGAAAGCCCATCTTACAGAGAAGCCCTCAGAAACCTCTTTACATGCAGAAGCAGGCACAGAGCAGCAGCAGCAGCAGCAGAAGCCAAAAACAAGAAGAGTGGCAGGAGAATTGGGTGCTCAGGTTCTTTGTGCAACCTCAAGGATGACTCAAGGATCATGCAGAAGCCTGAAAGAGATGCATCTCCTGAACCTGTTAAAAGAAGGGCTTCTGTGAGCAGCTGTAATGTTAATGAAAGATCTACAAAGAAGCCACTTGGAGAAGCCAACAGGGTGGTTTCCACCTCCTCCTCTTCTCACTCCTCAGCTTCTTCCACCTCTTCTATTGGTGGGTCTTTTAGAGGAATGCATTTGAGGAGGCTCTCTGGGTGTTATGAGTGTCATATGGTGATTGATCCGATAAATGGGCTGCTAAGAGACTCTTCTTTGAGGGCCACTATTTTCTCTTGCCCTGACTGTGGGGAGATCTTTGTGAAATCTGAGAGTTTGGAGGTTCATCAGTCAATAAGGCATGCAGGTGTTATCTCTACTACTTATAATCACCTCTTATTATTTCTCTCATCTTTTTCTATCTGTATTTTATCATGTTTTCACACATCTATGCTAATGTTCTGATTCTTTCTTGAATCGTTTCTCTTTGTTTTCCTTAGCTACTGCTCCTCGAAGTTAACTGATTCCTTTCTTTTCCCTTTTGCTTGTGTTGTTTGCACTCCTCTTGCCTTTCTCCTCTCAATGTCCTCGACAAAGATAATAAAGGAGTTGGTTTGCTTTGGCTATTAATATCCTAAGGGAATCCAATGATAGATTTACAAACAATACATATTTATTTCATGGAAAGTAATGTTAATTTGCCAAAAGCACTTAATATTAATATTAATATTAACTAACTCATTTAGTACTGTTTGCAGTATACTGTTCCATGTTAATTTAGTTCTTTAACACACTAAAGTTGTATACTTTAATGAACTGCTGCTAAGAAAAAGCAACTGAATTCTAGGCTGTTTCTGTCCACTTACTGAAAAGATTGTTCCCTTGGTTCATTTGTCAGAGTGGACTAAGCTTTTCTACCAGACTTAACTAAAGCATCCCCAATTTTTAAAGAATAAAACTTCATATTGCATAAATAGAGGCAACCACATCTCTCTGTATAATCATTTCATTGTGGACCACTGTTACCTTTTCCTATTAAATTCTTAATTTAAATTTTTAATTCTTCTTATTTGTTCATGTCGATTCAGTATCGGAACTAGGCACTGAAGACACAAGCAGAAACATAGTGGAGATAATATTTCAGTCAAGTTGGCTAAAGAAACAAGCTCCAATATGCAAGATCGACAGGATTCTGAAAGTCCACAACACCCAAAAGACGATAACAAAGTTTGAAGACTATCGCGAATCCATAAAGAATAAAGCAAGTAAGCTCTCGAAGAAATACCCTCGCTGCATAGCCGATGGGAATGAGCTATTAAGGTTCCACTGCACAACCATTAAATGCTCACTTGGCCTAAATGGTTCAACCAATTTGTGTGATTGGATCCCGCAATGCAGCGTATGCAGTATAATAAGGGATGGGTTTAAAACTGACAAGAATGGAAGGATCGCCACAATGGCTACAAGTGGGAGAGCACATGATAATGCAAAGATTTCATTAGATGATGAGAGAAGAGCAATGTTGTTATGTAGGGTGATAGCAGGGAGAGTGAAGAGGAATCAAGATAGTGTGGAGGAGTATGACTCAGTGGCTGGTACTGCTGGGGTTTACTCAAATTTGGATGAGCTCTTTGTGTTCAATCCTAAAGCTATTTTGCCCTGCTTTGTAGTGATTTACAGAGGTTGATTAGTGTAGAACTTCCTTGTGGAACACTTTGGTTATGTTGAAGATACTATAGGTTTAGCTGAATTTGCTTTGGGAGCTCAAGAATTCTGTTGGGTTCTCCTTTGGTGTGAAGTATGTATGTCCATTCTGTAAGGTCACATAGCTTTTTTGTGGCTTTTTTGTGTTCTTTGGTGTGAATTATTCTAGCTATGTTAGTTCATTATGACTAATTATGTTGTTGCACGCTATACTCTACCTTTTAATGGAATTATTTGTGTAGTAGAGTTCTATAAAGTCACATGGCTGTGCATATCATTGCAAAAGAATAACATAATTCCTCGGGTCAGTGGTCCAATATTATGGTGACAATCAATTAATAAGACCACATGGGAAGTTTCTACTCTAATCACCCTAATTCATGAGCCATTATTGCTAGGATAATATCCTTTTAAGAATTAACAAAAAAACAATCACGACTGTAAATTGTTTCATACTAAAGAAAGCAAACAAAGTTCAATTTCAAAGAGAAGACAAGTGGATTTCAAAAGATCAACTTACATAGTGATAATATAACTCAACCTTCTCTAATCCACTCTAATAATCAAACATGAAGCAACAAGACAACTATAGATCTCTAGTACATACTTGTTCAGATCCAGCTTGGATAACTTATTTGAATATATAAGTTAACACTTCAGCCTATTACTATACTTATCTGGTCCTATATTTGGAGTTTTTGTTGCCTAGCTTTCCCATACATAATCCACCCAATTCCTTAATATTCTCACATATGTGTAACCAATGCATAAATCTATTTACTGGAATAATTGGTGTTTATCCTGAGATGCTTTATTTTGGGGGAGTTGTCCAAGATCTGAGTCATTTGGGACCAAACAATTGTTGGACCACAAGAAAAGGGACGCAAGGGAGGGGTTTTTGGAACTAGCATAGATAAACAAACTTAGGGTAAAATGTATGATATTCCCTGTACTTTCACCATCGTATGACTTTGTCCCCAAAACTGGCATAGATAAACAAACTTAGGGTAAAATGTATGATACTCCCTGTACTTTCGCCATCTTGTGACTTTGTCGCTAAAACTGGCATAGATAAACAAACTTAGGGTAAAATGTATGATACTCCCTGTACTTTCTCCATGTTGCGACTTTGTCCCTAAAGCCTTCACTTAAATTATTATTATCCCTGAACTTCCCCAGATGGTGGCATTCCTAGCCTATCCAAAATAATTAATGTTCGTTGAGTAACATGCTCAGCTCGCGCCTCTTCACCTGCAACATGACCATTGACCCTGCTCCAATAAATTGGAGTATTGAAGTTCCTTTACAAGAGAGAGTATAATTGGCCTTCAGAGAAAAGATCACATGTTGAGAACATGATTTAATGGACCTCAGGTATTTGGGATGGCAAGAAATGTGATTTCCGTATATGGAAAAATTCAGGGACTAAAATATTTAAGTTAAATGTTCATTAACTAAGTTAAAATATTGCAGAGGTACATGTACAATTCACAAATTTAGGTTAAACTTATTGTGGTAGGAAAGAGAAAAGGAATATATGCGTGCGGTACAGTTCTGAATCACGGTGAAAGAATGTAACATTAGATAAAGAACCAAAGGGCAGCTTGGAAATGAGTCTGACATATCATCACTAGCACTTATTATTTCATACAGGCAGGAAAAGCCTGAGAGAGCATTAACTATGATCTGACCTGGAGGGCAGTTAAAACTAGAATAGATAAACATGGATAAGAGATAAATCTGCATGACTACATCATATGATGCGTCGTCGACTCTTAGGTAAGGTTGTAATATGGGCTGTGCTGAGCCGAGCACGGCCGGATTTTCGGAACCCATGGCTGGCACAGTCCCTGGGCAGGAAAAATCTGAGCCAGGCTCGGCCATACCGTTCCAAGATGCAGGCCAGCCCAATTTTTTATTTTCTTTATTTTCTTAACGTTTTTTAAACTTTTAAATTTTAATATTAGCTTTATAAAGTCTGTATAGTTATTTATTAAGTAAATAGCTTCTAGATAAATTTTTAAAAAAACTACTCAAAACTTAAATAGTTTAAGTTATTTGGAGACCTAAAGAAAGAAAATTTACAAGAACGTCAAAGAAAAAAAAAACACTACCAGGCCGTGCGGATCGCAGTTGAGCACCACATTATCGGGCTGTGCCATGCGGGGCCGTAGGCCACCTAGGCGCAGCCCAGCACGGCCCATGGCTGTACTAGGCGCCAGTTACAAGGTTTTCTTCTTCTTTTTTTTTCCCGACACGATGGGTAAAAGGTGGGGGTAGTGGGTTACAGCAGGATTTTTTTTTTTTTTTTTTTTTGGTTTGAATTCAATCCTGTCTAATACCAACACCTTGTGTGGAATTCTGTAATCCCATCACAAAGGATTATTCGACCCAAAGGGGTTCGGTAAGTCCAACCTGTCTCGAATCTCATCATCTACGGGTAGCTAAAATCTCTCCCCAACATTACTGTCTTATCTCATAGTACTAGATCTGGCAAGAGAATATCAAGCCGTTATGGCCTATCATATGTACCAACCTTGTTGCACATTTGTGTCATATCATTAGCCTTTGCATTTCTTTATCTAGTAGGGACACAGACAATATCTGTGCTCCGAAGAACTGTAACATTATTTATTCATTCATTTTCATAATTCTTTCCTATGATTATTTGATTGTAAAGGACATAAGGACAAGACAAAGATGTCTCTATTTTCGGGATAGGGGGACTCTTTCGATATAAGAATACAGTACTTACAAGATAATTAATGAAATAAATCTCATTATATACTTCTGCCCTAAGTACCGAGTAACAACAGGTAAAGCAATATAGAGAAGATCCCTAAAAAATTTAACAGCAGCAATTTCAGACTTAAAAGATGTGCATAAACTCTAATAAATATCACTATTCATTCTTTTTCAAGCATACCAGAAGCCCGGCGTTCAGTGAATGATATCAACTAGTTTAGCAAGAATAAAGTAACTTAAATTCATAGGGTAATCCTCAAGCATTACTGTTGAAAAGTTTCAAGGGGTCTTCAAGGGCAGAAAATCATTATAAAGAAAGTTTACAGAATGTCAAATTCATTATTCTGAACAACTACAACAGGAAGTTCACAAAATTCCCATAAACCATAAAAAAAGACAAGAATATATGATATAAGGCGGGAAGTTCGAAAAGGTTAGAGAAAATTGGGCTCTAAACTTGTTCGGCAAAAAATAAATTAAGAATCTCTGTGACAGCACATAATTCTGTGGAAGAGAAGAACCTGAATCAAGAAGTCAGCTAGCACAATTATTCACTTCCTGTGGCCATCAAGAACTCTCCCTCACACACCACATCACCGCCGACATAAGCCTTTCCTTCCATTTTTGCAATTCCAAATCTCTTTTGCAATTTGACCAGAGTCATTCTCATGATTAAGGTGTCCCCTGCAATCACGGGCTTCCGGAACCTCACTTTGTCAATGCCGGCAAAGAAGAAGTTTTCACGCGACCCGCCAACCTCAGGCTGAAGCATTACTAGGCCCCCCACCTGGGCCATGGCCTGCATCATCAAGCCCAAACTTTTCAAAAGAATATCATATAATTTATTACATTATGTATGCTTAGCTATAAGCCTATAAGTTGCGGAGGTCTCAATTATATTTATAGCACACTCCACAAGTCATAGTTCAAATTGTGGTATTTAGTTAAAAAAAAAAAAAAAAAAAAAATCAGAATCCTACGAAGACATGCCAAGATGATAACAAAATAAAAAGATTAATGGAAACAGGAAAGTAGAGATACATAGGTTAGTTAAATAGAGAGATGGAGGGCAGAGGGCGTTCTTTTAGCCCAGCAAGGAAGTGAGAAATGGAGAACAAATTTGTTTATGCTTGCTTAATCCTCCGAATTCAAGACATGAAGAGAGATAAAAATTAGTTCTACCTCGACAAAAGAATCATCTATCCTGAGATAAGGGCCTTATACACTTTCAGACATTCTAAATCTGCCTCTAGTTGTAGACTTGGAAGGAAAAGAAAGTCAAGGATGGAAGGAAAAGAAAGTCAAGGAATAATCATTTTCTACATACAGATCATCTCATCCTCTCGATATTGATAATTTCAAAATACCTTCGTAAATTTTGTATTCAGGGCTACTAAAAAACCATTAGATTACAAAACACTATGGAACTTTAAGATCTCTGCCATGCAAACCTTGCAAAAATGAAACTATGGACAGGCACATAGACAGTGCAAAGGCACTTTTTTCTTACATGCTGTAAATCACAAATAAGATTTGACTCTAATACATGGAGTAGAAACTTGAGTGAAAGTTTGGGTGCTAATGCTGCTGAACTTCGTTACTGCATTTTCTTGGTGCTCTTTAGCCTTTTTTCATGATAACAAAAGTTAGCACCAAAACTTGCACAAAACAATTCTAATCTCTAAGTGGTTTCAAATCGAAGTAAATTCTATTTGATTTCTAGTTGACCTCATTGAGTAAGTAACATTCTTTCGTGTAATGTTTAGGGAAAAATATGCCCCCTGAACATTGGCGCCATTACAGATCGCCGGCCAAACTTCAAATATTAAGGTAAATTATATAAACTCAGTAATTGTTTCAATCAACGATCTAGTCACAAATTTTGTAAATTTATCTAAACAATCTTCAATCACAGAAATGCCAAATAACTTAGCCATAAAATCATCTGGTCATTCGAAAGAAGAGAGGCATTTGAGTCATTGGGCAGTGATGTCATTCAAGATGACAAACAAAAATTAACGAAAGACAGGGCTAGGTGGTTGTTTGAAACAATTACAGAGTTTATACTATTTCAAATTTTTTAAAGTTCAGGTCGTGAACCCAGTTAAGCAAATGTTTGGGGATGCCGGCATACTTTTTGCACATTTATTTATTAGTTTTTTAATATCTCTATTGAAATACTAAGGAAATTCTCAAAAATAGTATTTAGGCCTATGCTTATTCATGCTTGAATCTTTGTTTGCAATATTATATACAGCAGCTACTTGTGTGAGCACCAAAGGATTTAACCATAGACCTATGATAATCCTCTAATAGATAAAAGTTATTCATAAGAGTACAATAAATATATTGAGAATAGCAAAATGTGAAGCTAAAGAAAAAAGTGGCAAATGTTGATACCTCAACCATGAGAACACCGGGCATTATCGGCCGCTCCGGAAAATGCCCCGGGAAGAAGTTATCATTTATGGTGACATTCTTAATACCCACAGCTGTAACTCCCGGCTTATACTCGATCACTCTATCCACTAGAAGAAATGGAAACCTATCTCACAGTGCACCCCAAATTAATCGAAAATACAAGTAAATTGCACATCTTGAGTATGCAGTAGATCCACCCATGTGAAAATCACAATTTTTGTACTTAAATTCAGGAAAAACACCGAAAAATTTGAGGGTCTCACCTATGTGGCAGGATCTCACGGATCTGATTGATGTCCATAACCGTTGGAAATGGCGGAAACTCTTCAAATCAAGCACCAAAACATCACACAGAGATCAATTCACGAAAAAAAAAAGGAAAAAACGCTTGATCGAAGATAATGAGGGGGTATTCAAAAGACGCTTACTCTTCTCGATCGGGACCTCCGCCTCCCCCTTCTCCTCGCCATTAAAGGCGCATCTAGCGACGAATCTCTTCGAGCTCTTCGTCGAGAGCGATAAAGCGGCTAGGTTTCGAGCGCGAATCGAGGAAGAGGGGTGGAGAATGAGCTCGCGAGTCGAGTGAGATCGAGTGGGGATTGAGTGGGAGGGGAGAGGGGAGGTGTAGAGGAGGGATCTCGCCATGGCCGAGGTCTCCATTGCGTGAGATGGGGAGAGAGAGAGAGATGGGGTTTGGGTTTTGAAGTGGAGTGTGGGGCGATGGGAACGAGGAAGAGCGTTGCTTCGGGGGCTCAGCCCCCTCGCGAGAATTATATCCTGCACCCGGTGCATCCGTACAACTCGTAGACCACAGTTCCTATTTGGAGAAATTATTATTGCCTGCACCCGGCGCGCCACGTCAGCCATGCATCTGTGCGGTTTTATTTTGCAAGTGATAGTGCGTCGTACAATTAAAAACCTTGTTTATTTATTATCCCTAACTAAGTTTTTAGATTAAAAATAATTTTCAGTTAAACTGTATTTCAACTAAAAATTATATTTTAATTATTATCTATTTGATAAACTGTTAATAATTTTGAAGCTAAAGTTTTTCCATATTTTTGTATTTATCTTTGCCGTAAATTTGTATAGAAACCTAAAGTTAAAAAATAGTAATAATAATTTGGTCGCAACAATGCAATTGGAGATGGAAATCAATCCGGATTGATGAAGCTTCCGTTCCAACCCGTCGTAGCAAGAATGACAAAATAAAAAGCGCTCCAAATCTATTCCGATTCACTAATAAGTAAATAGAACGGAAGACGAAAAATTTCTTTTTTTTCTTAATTCGGCCTGATTCGCAGATAATTTGTCAAAAACTCGCCTCCATCCCAACCAGTTCCAAATTGAGGTAAGTGAAGTTAAAAATATGATAAAAATTAATTCGTTACGAATCTATTCCGATTTGACAAGAAAACACAATGAAAGGGTATTCCTCGGTGCAATTAATATAGCACTTTAAGGCTGTTTAGTTGCATATAGTTATAATTATACTACTGTTGTAATTATATGCAGATCTAAATCCTACATTTTGTTAGATATATACTACTGTTGTAACTATATGCAGATCTAAATCCTACATTTGGTTAGATATTTTTAAATTCAAGTGCTACGGTGGAAACTGCATAAGGAGATCCAGCTACAGCAACTGAAACTATATACAAATTAGCCGCAGTTTCAATTGTAGAAGTTGAAAAGTATATTTTTAAACAAAAAAAAAACTTATCTCTTCAATCACCTTTGAAATCGAAAATATTTTTCTTTTCAATGTTGGAGATAATTTCACCGCCTAATATATAAAGTGATAAAATTTTAATTTTTTTTTTCAACTGCATGTGACCAAATAAATTATTTATAATTGTTACACTTTCTATTGCATCCAATCTAATAAAACATATATAGTCTTAACTACTGTAGTTATAAGGAAAACATCAAATACCTTCACGTAGTTTAGCATTTTCTCACTTTAATACTATATGCTTTAAAATATATTATTTTAGTAACCTCTAATTTTGTTTTTTTTCTTCTTTCTGTTATCCCTTTCATTAACTTTTTCGTTGAATTAGTAATACAGTTAAAACTACATGATACCAAAGTTAAAAATTGATAAACCACGATGCAGGAGAGGGCGGGGGTTATTCGAAGTTTTTTCTATATGCTTTAACGAAGAAGTTAACGGAATGGCTGGCGAAAAGAAAAGAAAATAAAATAATAGGATAGTAAAATAATATATTTTAAATCACAGATTATTAAAAAAAAAAAAGCACTATGGGTCCGTTTGGTTCAACGTAAAATCATGAAAAATAATTTTTCGTGGAAAACAAATTCAGTAGAAAAAATGTTTTACATTTTATAGTATTTGGTTCGTAGGAAAAAAAATTTATTTTCCATCAACATTTGTTTGGTTGAGAGGGAAAAAAATTCATATTTGTTTGGTTTGGTTGAAAGAATGAATAAAGAAAAAAATTACGCAGCCGGAACTTTCGTTTTCCGCCAAAAAAACAACGGAAAACGAAAATTTCAATTTATTTCCCAAATCCATAAAAGTATTTTTGCAGAATAGTATTTTTACATCGAACCAAACAAGTAAAAAAAATATTTTTTATACTAAAAATAATTTTTTGATTCGTTTCATGCGGAACCAAACGCCTCCTAAACTACACAAGAGTATTCGAAGTTTTTCTAATTTTTAACTATGATTAATTGCATACAGCTCCCTGAAAATATATCGAGTAACAAATATATCCTTATAAAGTTTAATTTTTTATTTTTATTCATACAAAAGTCCAGTGATATTCATATTTGCCTTTCTGGTTTGTTACCGTTAGACCACTGTTTATTTTTTAACAGCAGTTAAATAAAATAATATTTTCGTCCCTACAAATATATCTCTAAGAAAGTCCCAATTGTTAGAATTATACAGAAATATCATCCCAAAAAATATTTTATCCAATAATATAAAAGAAATAAAAAATGTCAATTTAACTCATTCATTAACGAGGGTTAAGTATTTTATTTATGGTTAACTATATTTTTCTAACAGATTTCAATAGCAGGGATATATTTGAAGACGATAAATTTTTTGCAGGAATAAAAGTAAAAAGTTAAATTTTGTAGAAATATATCTGCTATTCGATATATTTTCAGAGAGGTATATGCAATTAATCCTTTTAACTATATGTATATGCAGCAACACTATACTTCTGATTCGATTCAACCAAAGGCCCTTAAAACATGTTTCCCATGGCAAGTAATAGTTTTGTAGAATCCCCATAAAACCACTATAAACATTTAACAGAATCACTCTCTAGCCTTCTTCTCCACTCCCCTCCTCTTTCTCCTCCGCCATTGATGGGTTTCTCTCTCTCTCTCTATGATTTTTTGAGTTCATAATAGTAATATTGTGCCAATCCTCATCAATTTTCTTTGTGATTTTTCTTATTTCTCTATGTTGATTTTCCATGGGAGTTGCTTGATTTTCTTTAGGTAACATATATGGATGGTTTAGGGTTTGGGGTTTAATGTAGGCCGTTACACAATGGCCCTCTCAATTTAATTTTTCATTTTTGGGAATTGAGGGGATTTAGACAATTAAATTGGCGATTCAATCATATGCATGCATGATTTAATCAAATTATAGTTTAATCACTTTTTAGCGAACAAAACCGGTAAATTTAACCATTATTAGTATTGATAGAGCCGTTAAATTTACAATTTTTTTAATTAATTGACTGAAAAAGTGAAAAATGAAAATAGAAAAATTAGTAAATTTGAGTGGCCTATTTCTAAATTGCCTATAAACTATGGTTGTGGGGGTCTCGTAACATGTTTTCCTTTAATTAATTGGCTTATGTTTTGTTATACTTTTTAATTACTCATTGAAGTAATGTAACCTGATCCATGTACTTAGTTTTTTTTTTTTTTTTCGTTTTCACTTGTTATATAAGGTTGCAATATAGCCGCCACTTGTTTGTTATTATGTCTCAAAGAATTCTACTAGTTTTTTTTTCTTTCTTTCTTTTTTTCTTGGCCCTATATAAGTGAAATAATGATTAAATAAACATCATGATATGTGCAAGCGTTATCCACCCTTTTCCATTTGGTAAATGATTATGTAAGGTTTGTACTGTTTATAAATTTCACGAACAATACTAGTAACTGTTTTTATGGTAAATTATCACATAAGACGCATATTTTCTATGAATTTCATGAGAAATAGTTGTAACTGTTCGGGGAACTGAAATCTGTAGTAAGAAGCAAGTTCACTATGAATTTAGTCCTTGAAGTTTGATACAATATCAATTTCGTTGTCCGAGTTTCAAACGTACAAATTTTGTTTTTCTCTTTGAAAGGTCCAAGTTCCATTTGTTACGATTCTTCCAATTATAACTGTTGTAACAATTGTTATAATTTAGTTCATATAATTTGACTCTCATATTTTCATTACAGTTTCATCCGTAGAGTTTCAGTAATCTAATTTCTGAAGTTTAGCTCCAATTTCAATTTGTTTCTCTCCAGAATTCGAACTTCGACTGTGATCAATAAAGTGATAATACATCAGCAGAAAAGGACGTAAGTTGTAATGGACAGAGTAAGAGATGCATGATAGTTTTTTTAGCGCTCAGAATCTCTCAAGTTCAATGAGAAACATTGTAACTGCAGACCCGTTTGGGTTCTTCCCTCCTCTCGATCTTGAGGCAATAGCAAAGGCTATACGCTTGTGTGGGCGAATGCTCGCCATTAATCGAGGCAAATCACTTCACTCCTACCTGGTTAAGCTCGGAATTGGCCTCCAAACTTATATTTCAAACAACTTAATTGCTATGTACACTGATTTTGGCTGTTACAATGATGCCTGTAAACAGTTTGATGAAATGCCCGAAAGAAATGTGGTTTCTTGGACTGCTTTGATCTCGGCTCATACTCGTTCAGGAAATCCTTCTAAGGCACTCACAGTCTTTACCCAGATGTTGAAATCTAATTTGGAGGAGCCAAATAGGTATACATTTTCTGCGGCACTAAAAGCCTGTGCATTAATTGGGGATCTTGAATTGGGCAGGCGGATCCATGAACGTGTTTTGCGAGCGCAGCTGCAGTGCGATACTGTCTTGATGAATGCCATTCTTGATATGTACATCAAATGTGGGAGTTTATGTGAAGCGCGGAGAGTTTTTGATGGGTTTTTGATGGCTAATACTGCTTCATGGAACATAATTATTTCTGGGTATTGTGGAGAAGGTAATATGGATGGCGCAGAATATTTATTCGATCGAATTTCCCAACCTGATGTCGTATCTTATAACACTATGATCGCTGGGTTTGCACAGATAGAGAGTCCGAAGGCATTGAATTACGTCTCTACGATGCATAGGAAGGGTTTTATGCTTGATTCTTTCACTTTTCCTTCTGCATTGAAGACTTGTGGGATTTTTGGGTATGATAAAATGGGAAGACAAATCCATAGCTACATTATAAGATGCGGGTCAGAGCTGAATTGCTTTACTGGGTCTTCTTTGATTGATATGTATGCAAATTGTGGCCTAATTAATGATGCCATGAAGTGTTATTATTGGTATTTAAGTTGCAAAGAACTAGTTTGTGAGAGATTGGCTCTAATGAACTCGATGCTTTCGGGATATGCTATTAATAGATATGACAATTGTGCGCTTGATCTGATAATGGAGATCCACTCTTTTGGTATTAAGTTTGATGCATTTACTCTTTCAAGCACCTTAAAGGTATGTATCAACATGGAGAATATAAGAGTTGGGCATCAAATCCATTCTATTATCGTAAAAGAAGGATTTGATTTGGATTATGTTGTCGGAACTGTTCTTGTCGATCTTTATGCTAGATACGGAAATTTAGAAGATGCATTCAGGTTGTTCGATCGGTTAGCTTATAAGGATGTAATTGCATGGACTGGACTTATCACTAGTTGTGTTAAAAAAGGATCAAACCATTTAGCATTTTCTATATTTAAACAGATGATAGGGGTTGAAGTAGACCATTATGTTGTTTCGAACATTCTTAAAGCTTGTTCTTCTCTAGCATGGTTTCAAGGTGGTGTACAAATCCATGCTTATACAATAAAAAAAGGTTTGAACTCTGAGAGCATTACTATCGCTTCTTTGATTGATATGTATTCCAAATGTGGGCATATTGAGGATGGTCTCAAAATTTTTCAATCTGCACCCGAGAAAGATACTATTTGTTGGACAGGGATGATTGTGGGATGTGGGTACAATGGCAAATCAAAAGACGCAGTAGAGCTTTTTGAAAAAATGTTGAAATTTGGGGTAAGACCCAATGAGATCACTTTCCTCGGTGTTCTTACCGCTTGCAGAAATGGAGGTTTGGTCGTGGAAGCTTGTGAAATCTTTAAGAAAATGGGAAATGAGTATGGATTAAGACCAACTCTAGATCATTACTGTTGTGTGGTTGATATTCTTAGTCGAGCTGGAAAATTACAAGAGGCTAAGAAGTTGATTTCTGATATGCCTTATGAACCCAATGAAAGTATAAGAAACTCTTTGATTGGTGCTTCTGTGGTAAGTGAGAATAGTGATTTTGGGCTTTTGTCAGTAGATTTTCTTCCAACTTCTACTCAGGACAAAGGTGGTTACGTCACCATGTCGAATGCTTTTGCGAGCATGGGTATGTGGGAGGTCTCATCTAACCTTCGGGAGATGATTAGAAAAGTGAGTGCTAAGGAAGCAGGAAGGAGCTGGGTAACAGGTTGAAGGTATCGTGCTTTCTTTGCTATAATCAGAAGATTTAAATTACAAGACATTTGATTTTGATTTTTTTTATTAATTTAATTAATAAAGCATACCTGAGCGCTTTCTCTGCTTTCTCCAACAGCACTAAACAAGCAGTCCGGCTAAGATAAATGACAAGCCAAATAGAAGCTGAAAAGCAAGAATCACTGTTGTCAGCAGCCAGGGCAGCCAAGCAGGTACAGAAACATAGTAAGCAGAGGGGCAAACCGAAGAATTCACTTTTACGGAACAATAATTGTTGAATGACAAAAGTAACTTTTACTCGTATCCTTTGCTAATGTGTTTGGTTTATTTATCCTTTTGTTATGTTTTTTTTTTAAATGGCTTATTCAGGAATCGCATATACCAGAGCTGTATTCCTATTCATCGTTTCCTTTTGGTATCATGTCGAATGGCTTATCTGGTACAAGCACATTCTTAGTTTTGCTATTACCTTTTTCAGATTCTGCTAGTTATGTTTATTTTCAGATCATCTCAAAATCCTTCAATGTTTTGTTTTTTCTCAGATCGTGCATCTATTTTTCTTCTTGTTCCACATACCGTCTAAGTCGATTGCTCGAAGATTCTGTAAATTCTGATTTTGAAGGGGCAAACTTCAAAAAGGGCAGGAGACGACTGCTGCAATCAACGCAGAAGAGCTGCTATTTTCAGATGGAGCCGATGTACTCGCAAGCAATGTAAGCATTGGATAAAAACTTAAATGCCATATTGTTACTCATTATATGAGTAATGATGTTGATGTTGTTTCAGGCCCGGAGATCGCGAACATTGCAGGCATAAGATCATCTCTCACACATAGTAAAATTGTGGGTAGCAAAATGCTCCTACTCCAATAGTATAGTAAACTCGGATTTGACTCTTGTATAGCTGAATCTATAGTTGAGAGATACCACCAAGTTATGTATGTGGTCTATATGCTAGAGGCAATTGCTTATATACTCCTGAAAAGTTTCCAACTTTCTTATTCACCCCTCTTAGAAGGTGAATATTAAAAATGCTTTTTTAACGTTCCAAATTATTTCAAATATATTCCTAGAGTTAAATTATGTTAGTGAACTGTTAGAAACAACCGTTATTTCTGTGAAATTACTATTTTACCCTTTTAGATACACCATTTTACCGTCACCAACTTTTCTTATTTGTCTGTAAGTTAGGGGCAAAAGAAGTATTTTGATTTTTTTGCCTTTTCAAATATATTTTTCTACTATCACCATTTTTTCTTATTTACCCTTAAGTCAGAGGCAAAAGAGGTATTTTGACTCTTTTTTAACTCTAGTAGAAATTTAATCCGGATTTAATTCGAGATGACTTAACAGGTACTAATAGCAGGATTATTTTTGAATAATGGAGAAATATACGAGGGGTGTATTTGAAATAAAAAAAGTAGAGATATATAAGATATTTCAAAAGTTTTGAGGGGTATATAGGTAATTATCCCTATATGGTAATATTGGAGAAGGCTGAAATTATTGCTGGATAAAGGCTGTAACAAGAACCTTGGTTGTCTTGAATCCAGTAGCAGAGCTTCTTGTTGCTTGTTTTTGTTTTGTTTTATTTTTGTCTTTTCCATGCGCCAGCATTACTTATTTCTTATTGGATTCTTTGTACTTTGCGCATGTTGTTACATAGAGGGTTTTATATTAACGTGAATAATTATGAATTAGGAAAAATTAGCTTACCCCTTTCATTTTAGGGGCCGTTTGGTTGCATGTAGTTGCAAGTGCACTGCAGTTGTAACTGCATGTAAATGCAAGTTCGATATTTGGTTTGATGCATTTAACTCCAACTGCAGCAGTTGGAACTACGCCCAAATTGATCGCAGTTTCAACTGCAGCAGTTGGAGAGAGTAATTTTAAATAAAAGGTAAGTATACCTCCTTAATAATTTTTTAAACAAATTTTTTTTTTTTTACATTAGAGATAATCTCACTATCATATATATATAAAATAATAAAATTTTAAAAATTATTTCTCAACTGCATGCAACCAAACAAATTATTTGTAGTTGCAGCATTTTGTACTACATCCATCCAAACATGATGTATGAAGTTGCAACTGTCGTATTTCTAACTGCATGCATTTCTAATTATACTGTATTTGTAATTATATCTAACCAAACGGCTCCTTAGTGTAATTGTGGTTGAAATTATAGTACTTTGTCGGCCCATAAGTTGAATTTGAAGGTGTGACGATCATGTGGGGCTCTCAATGAACATGTGGGTTAGGAGGAAAAATGTTGTGTTTCTCGTTGGTCCAGCTTTTGAGAAAACCTATCTTGTTCAAAAAGCAGTACCGAGGCTTTGAAACGAATAAGCTTCTAGTTTAAAAGGTAGAAGTTTTAAGTTCATTTTCTACCTCCACAAAAAGTTTACGAGATAATTATTAGTGTTTTTGGGAATATTCATATTTAAATATAATTTTCGTTGAAGCTTCAGCAGGGTCGAAAGAGCATTATAAAGCCATTGGATTTTTCAAGTTTTTTTTGTGTGTGTATGTTTAATTTCAGCAGCAAATGGGTTTGAAATATCCTCCTCAACCTCTTTTTTTTTGTTTTTTTTTTCTATTGGCATCTTTTTTAACTCTTCAATTTTTTTAGAATTAATTTTTTTTAATTTTTTGATAATCTTATTAATTTTTTTATTTAACTATTTTTATCAAATAAAATCAAAATAATCAATGTGATAAAAGTGTCGATAAACAAAAATATTAAACTTGAGAGACCTATTTGTACCAAAACAAAATAATCGTGAGGGTTGACTTTTGGAAAGAACAAATGAGCCCAATCACAAAGCGCCATGTGGCGCAACGGTATCTTCCAGCTGTACCCAATAACGTACATTTAAACTCGAACCAAATTACTATTGTACCCCTAACCATATTTTTTTTAAAAAAAATAGAGCGTGCACGGTCATATCCTAATTCCTAACTGCTTTATACACTCAAAAATAATTAAAGTAATTAAATTATCAAAAAATTAAATATAATTTAAAATATATTTGATTGAGGGCTAGTTTGTTACTGAGAATTGTGTAACGCGACTAGAAAAAAAGAGTTAGAACGAAAACATACGTAGATATGTTCCTATAATTTCAAGTAAAATAATAAAAAATCTATTTCTTAACCAACTTACTACAATATAACATTATTTAGCAAAGATAAACTGACCGTTTTTTTATTTTTTAGTTTATTTTTTGACCACATGTAATATAATGTTTTTTTCATAATCTTAGATAGAATCTTAAAAGAACAAAAACTTTATAATAAAAAAAGTTAAAAATAAGTACCTCTTTCAAAATGTCCTATAGTTGAGGGGGCCACCATACATTTTCACCCGGAAAGAATAAAAGCTCGCATGCATTCCACGCGAAACCACCTCCTTCGAAACACACGCGCACTCTCTCACTCTCTCCCTCTCTCTCTCTCTCTCTCTCTCTCTCTCTCTCACAAACCCTATAAAACCCTCGCCGAGTCGAAACCCTGAGTAACAAGCGCCCCACGCCTCCGACGCGATGAGGTCCTCGAATCCGGGGCCGCCGCATCCTCCGCCGGCGCCGCCGGCGCCGCCGCCGGTGGCGGTGAGTGGCGGCGCCGCCGCGGCGCGGCGGAAGGGCGCGGCGGCGAGCCGCGAGTGGCTCGTCTCCGCGACGGGGCGATCGTACGTGGAGGAGGTGGGGAAGCACTCGATCATGGACCGCGCGGGGCTCCCCGCGCGCGACCTTAGGGTTCTCGACCCGCTCCTCTCCTACCCCTCGTCGATCCTCGGGAGGGAGCGCGCGATCGTGATCAATCTCGAGCACATCAAGGCGATCATCACCGCCGCCGAGGTCCTGATCCCCAATTCTAAAGATCCCATCGTCGCCCCCTTCGTTCGCGATCTCCAATCCCGTATCGCCGATTCGCACGGAAGCAAACCCCACATGGTATGCTTTTTCTACAACTTAATCTCGTAGTATGTTCTTTGTTTGGAATCATTGTGGGAGAAGCAAGATTAGTATTCTACGTTCTTGGAATCATTGCTTGCATTGAAGAGCTAAACACGTATGGAGATCTTTGAGATTGCCCTCTAAACTTTGTTCTTTTTAATATTGACACCCCATATTATTATTATTATTGTAGTTGTTGTTGTTGAAATGAATGATTATTGTCAAATAAATTGGTGAACTTACTGAGTTTAACACTGATTTCGTGATATTCAATAGCTCCAATCGCTTTTTAGTAAATAAAACTTCCATGATTAATGATAAGTTACAAAGAAACAGAGAGAGAACTAAGTAGAAGTGAAAAAGGTGAACAGAGATTTCAGTGCAGAAGAGGATACAAATCTCAATGGTGTTTGGTATCCAAAATTTAGCTAACTATTTGGTATCCAATCTTTTCTTCTTTTTTTCTGGTGACAAGAGTATGTTAATTTGATTACGATCTGAAATTTAGCAAAAAAATGTTCGAGCGTCAATGAATTTAGAGTAGATATACACCATGTCATTCATTTGGGTACAGATTAAATTTTCTGATTACTATGTGTGGTGAAAGTGACGGCGAAATTATTTTGAAGGGTGACCTTGCAAGAGGTCATGGAACAGATTTCCGTAGACAGAAAAGTACCCTGCCGCGCGAAGTGCCAAAAAGCTGCAGTCTACCTAGCTTGATTGTTCACAAATCTGGGAGTACCAAAATACTGCCCTTTGAGTTCAGGGCACTTGAAGTATGCCTCGAGTCCGCTTGTAGGCGCTTGGAATCTGAGGTATATTCCTCGAATTGCCACCCCTGGACTATATTCAGATAAACTATGTTCTTTGTGCTGATTTTGTTCGCATGTATTTTTGTTTTATGCATTAGACTACATGGAGGACCACATTTTGCACCGTTTTTTATTTTCTAATTGTTACCGTTTTTGTATACTTTTGTGTGTTTTAGTTGTGTTTTTTAGGCATGACTCTACTCTTAAACCCATGTTGGATGATTGAAATTTTATATAACATTACAAGTTTTTACTATTTTTAATACTACATTTAAGTATATTCTTTTACAGATAGTTTTGTGCACTATTCTGCAAGATAAAGTTGCTCATGGTATTGCATAATAATCTTTGTAGATGTTTTCTTTCTTCTGGTTGAGTATAAAAATATTCAACAAATACAGACTATACATATATTGATCTTCAAAAAATACTATGCTCATGTGTATACTTGCAAATACATACCTACATAGGCTTCTTATTCTTTCTAAAACTAATATACCCCCAATATTTGAGCTACATAGAGTTTTCACTATTAGCATCTAATCTCTTAATGACCTTCTCTTATATCTTGTGTCCTACACCAGTATGGTTGTAATAAGGTATCTATAATTATATTACTTCTTTTTTTGTTCTTATCAGACAACAACGCTGGAGCAAGAGGCATATCCGGCTTTAGATGAGTTGACTTCGAAAATCAGCACATTGAATCTTGAGCATGTCAGACAAATCAAGAGCCGTTTGGTCACACTATCAGGGCGTGTGCAGAAGGTCAGAAGAGGTTGAAGCTAATACTAATTACTACATTACTCACTGCCAAGTCAAACAGTTTTCAAAAACTGATAATTAATTTACACTGGCCTTTTTTCATCTTTTTATATTTCTATAGGTGAGAGATGAACTTGAGCATTTATTGGATGATGACTCGGATATGGCTGAGATGTACTTGACAAGGAAGATTTCTAGTCAAGGACTTGGTGAATCTGTGTCGAGAGTTGATTCTGATATTTATACTTCGCACGAGGATAGGTAAAGGAATCAATTAGGTGATTGCAATAGACTTATCGTATTTATACTTCTAATATGATGTATAATAATCTCAAGAACACGGCTTGTTTATCTGACAAGACATGTTATGTGACAAGTTAACACACATGCGCGTAAATTACATTGAAGTGATTGAAGTGATTGAAGTGATAAGTTCAAATATATGCCTTTTTATCGTGGTTGTGACTTGCTATGACATATCTCTTTATACAGGGTGGGGAATGAGGCAGAGAGCAACAATGGAAGCTTTGGCGGAATTAAGCCTAACATTGAAGAGTTGGAGATGCTTCTAGAAGCTTACTTTGTGCAGATCGAAGGCACTCTGAACAAACTCTCCCATGTAATACGCGTTTCCCTTCTCCGTCAATTTAATTTGCTTTATAAATGTTTGATTACTTATTGACCAGATTTAGATGGAGTAGCTAATTAACAGACCAAAGCAAAACAAAAAGTTTCGGTTGTCATAAAGAAGCAAAGCATTTCATGGTAATAACTTCATTCTTAATAATGTGTCAAGCTTGACTACTTAGCGTGCCAATGCACTTAATAACTCACTATAGCTACTGGAATGAACATAGAAGTCCCAATTAGTGAGTTAGCTAGTAACTGGAGATACAGAGTTTATCTTGCAAAATTTGAAGGTGATGGGGTTATCTCCTTTATACCGGCATAAATGGATAAAAGCAAACTATGCTATATTTTCTAGTGTATTTTTTAATTATTGCTTATTCTTTGAGTACAGTAGAATGTGTAATTTACAAAGACTATTACGTAGATTACATAGTCAAACGTTCCGTAAATTTTATATATGTCTACAAGAGTGCATGTTGAAGTACTCAATTCCGTAAACAATAGGCTACATAAATCCTCTACCTGGTGATATTTTGGGGCTTACGCAAATTGAAGTTCAATAACACCTCAGTGCTTGCATATCTTTTCAGTAAATGGCCTAGTTATTTACTCAGTGTCCTTTTATGCGATCAAAAAGTTGAGGGAGTACGTGGACGATACCGAGGACTACATCAACATCATGCTGGACGATAAGCAGAATCAACTGTTACAGATGGGAGTGATGCTCACGACCGCGACCGTGGTGGTCACGGCAGGCGTCGTGGTCTCGAGTTTATTCGGAATGAATATCCACATCGCGCTTATGAAGGACCCGGAGACCGAACAGCAGAAGAGAGCCTCCAACATCAACTTTTGGGAGACCACTTGGGGGTCTGCTTTCGGCTGTTTGGTGCTTTATATCTTAGCAATCATATGGGGGAAGAGAAGCAGATTGCTACAGTGATGATGAGTCTGCTTTTTGATTCATTTCATCTTCAAATCAAAAGGTCCTTCACCAACAGAAAAGGTAATAGAGATTTTTGAAGTGCTCAATTGAGACCGTTTATTTTTTTGCCTCGACCACGCGATTAGTTGCACAATTCTAATTCTTCTCTTGAGTTATTTTTGAAGTGGAGCAGTGGCGAACTAGTTCGCAATAAAGTCGCTTCCGAGGATGGATTAGGTATGATCCTGAGCAGCCGAATGTTCTGTCACAGCTGCACCGCCCCCCTCTATGTAAATATCTTCAATTTCTGCTCCTTTTTGCTTATCATCTATTGGATCGTCAAAGTTTTAGGTAACTCTGCTACTATCCTTTGATTTCTTTTTTAGTGTTAAATAAAGCAGTATTAGGTTTCCTTACCATCATCTTCTACAGAAAACAAGTACTGTTGAGTCGTATGCTAAGATTTTATCAAAAGCTAATGATTTGGTTGCTAATGTTCGATCTTAACTCTATGCAATTTCGTATCTGCTCCTGAGGCTATGAACTCGGTAATCTTGCCTCATGTTATGATCTAGTAAGTCGAGATACTCTCCAACTTGAAATGATATGAAATTGCAAAGCACATTTTGATTTTTTTTGTTTAATTAAAGAATTTGTTAGTTCAGGATGCAAAACGTGTACATATGCTCGAACCGATTGCCTTTTGCACTATGTTTTTAGATGCTTCACTTTTATAGCTGTAGTTTTCCATTGAACATTTACTCTCAAACTTAGTTTAGTAATATAGTGGCTAAAAACATTATTTTTATACTTTAGAATAATCGAACTTTTTTTTAAAAGCGCTTATTATTTTTTCTTCTTTTATATTATAAAATTACAGTTGCAATCCTACTGAAAAAGCATGCGCTACATGCTTCTCCAGGTGGTCTTTGCAACCACAAGTTTACAATATAAAAGAAAGACTTTTAAGTGCTTTTAAAATTTTTATGTCTTTTAGCCGCCACATTAGCCAACAAAACATGAGATTGGGACTTTTTTTTTTCCAAATAACGCTAAAAAAATATTATAATTGACTAAATGGCCCTACTTTAAATATATTTGGCGAAATAATCCTCCTTTTGCCAAGTCAGTGCAAGAGTGAATTTTTTTTTTAAAAAAAGACGGCGAACGATTCACTATCTTCATAATTTCCTACTAAAACGGTGAATCATTTATCGCCTTCTTAAAAATTATTTGTTAGAATTTTTTAGGTTGTTAAAATTATATGTAACTTGTTGAAGTTTTTATATAATTGTTAGAATTATATATGAAAAATAAAAAAGTGAGGTTGTTAAAATTGTATGTGGATTATTAAAATCTTTGTTTGATTGTTAGGATTGTATGGATAGATTATTAAGATTTTTTAAATTGTTGAGATTATATGTGATTTGTTAAAAAATTTATATGATTGTTAGGATTATATATGAAAAATAGAAAGAAACATATATTAAAAAAAAAACGGTAAATCATTCACCACTTTTGTGAAAAATTTGAAAGACGGTGAATTGTTAACCGCATTCATAAAAGCAGTGAATCATTCACCGCCTTTAAGAGAAAACTTCACCGTGGCTCCTACATGACAAAAGAATAATTAGTTTGCCAAAAAAATATTTCATAAGATTATTTACGTAATTAAAAAGTTTTATAGGGTCATTTTGAAAAAAAAATCCCTGAGATTGCCCTTTTATGGCTAACCTCCAAATGTCTCTAAATTTTACCCATGACAACAGTTGATATCAAAATGCTTTGCACACAGATCTAATTTCCTAAGTCCAGTATCATTATCTTCATATTTATCACCCCACGATTTATGCCTTAAAAGTTGACGATATTCTAGAGGGTAGCAGAGGACGGCAACTTCAAGGTGGCAAAGTGCTATGCTCCAAACCACGGAACATTAAAGTGAAACCAATCTCCTGCGTGAAGAGGTTATCTAAAGTTTTCCACATTCATATTTCGCAGTACACCTTGAAAACACGAATAATCCAAAAAGACAGAAGAATCCCACGCAAACATTAACACTAAAAACGACGACAACAATTACTACTGGGTTTAAGAAAACTTTAAAATCCTGTTACAAACTTTATCCAGCGTGGGCTCAAGCATTCTCTATAGTTTACATAAACAATGAAAGCATACACAGGCCGCCAGATGTCATCCCATGTATATATCATATCTTATAACAGTAAATTCAGCTGTACAAAGGACTAATCAGAGTAAAGTACATGAATGGCGTCGAAGCACTTTGCTACCTACAATTTAGATTACGTGTGAGATAATCTTAAGCCCTCCGTGGTCGCAATCTCCGCATCTGAAACAATACTGGCTTCATTACTCAAACAACCGGAAACAATATGGAACAGAATCTAAGGGCATGTTTGGTTCAACTATTTTAGATTATGGAATCGAAATGGGATTCATTGATTCCAATAGTTGTTGTTTGTTTTAAAGAAATCGGATTCCGACTCCCATTCCACTTTTGAATGGGAATGACCAAATCCATTTATGACCCAATCCGGCTTTAAATATCGGATTGGCCCATTCCAAAGTAAACTACTCAAAATTCTCTTTCACCAACACCTCCCCTCTATCTTCATCACCTTCCTCTTTCTTAATTAAAAAGCTCTCTTAAAAATTCTAGATTTTCATTCCGATTCCATTCCAATAATAAACCAAATATTTTTGGATGATTCATCATTCCGTTTTCCATTCCAAAGCAATCCAATTTCATTTCCTATTCCTATTCCAATCATGAAGCAAACATGCCCTAAGTTTTTTTAACCAAAACTTGCATTGTTTGCGACCTCGGTGTCATCTGAAACAGAACTCTTCTGTAATGATTGCAGTGATCTCTTGCTCTTTTCAACGTTTGTCCCTGGAAAATCACAACTCACTAGATCATTAAGCAATCAACTCAGAAGGTATATGGAAAGAGAAAAGAAGTGAACACAGACTTAAGAACATCAAGGCCATATTCTGAATGCATTGAAAAGAATGAGAACATCAAGTTTACTGTGCAATCTACCACCAGTGTTGTAAACTAAGCAAATCAAAGTTCATCAATATTTGAATTGGTTAGCCAAATCCATGTTCTATCTTTTTTCTTTCCATCAACAAGACAAACCTCACATTGCTCTACTTTGATTAGCTTAGTGTATGGTTAGCAATGAATTAGCTGAACTACAGAAAATCATTTTTTTAAAAAAAAGAGGTTTTGTAAGTTAGAGAGAGGAAAGATATTTAAGGAAGTTTTTCCGCGTTTCTTTTCTTAGCACATATTGATGTTTTCCTATCATAACTTCATCATATCAAGCAGAAACTGTTGTTGAAGAAACTGTATGGCACATTGCTCTAATGTTTTTCACCAAAATTCCATGGCATCCTACTTTAGTTGTTGAACTATCTTCTTGTCCTCTAAAAAGAAAGAAACAGAAAATAAGCATAGGAAGCGATCTACCAAACTTAGCAAATCATCAAATTTGACTCCTAAACAAACTTTGGAGTGAGAGCATCAAAATTCAATGAAAGTTGCTGCAATATTCAGCAGTTAGGGAGCTCATGGTATTCGAGAGAAAAGTTTACCTCTAGATTTAAAAAAATATATATATATACATATAACCGATTAAAAGGTGGTACTTTACCTCGACATGAGACTTTTATGTTCTTTGAATTTCTCATTCTTTCATTTACACTGGGCTTTTTCTTGACATTACAATCTCCACTGTCGTCATGCACTTCATCCAGACTACTGGTAGAAGAAATTGACCTACAAGAAATCAAACTGAGACACATAGTAGATTTAATATCGAGAATCAAAATGGAACATAGAGGATGAGGAACAAGCAGCAACTTTTTCTCACCACAATGATTTCCTATCCAGCGATGCTTCAGGCTTGGAAAGCTCAGACAACATTTTGTCGTAATCTTTCCTAAAGAAAGTAGCAGAATGTCACAAACCAAACTATAAAGTTTAGCAGAAAGATATAACTAATTATAGGTGATATTTTCTCGAAATGCTCATAACCTCTACAATAAGCTAAGCAGAAAGAAATATACGAAGTAATGCTAAAACAACTTAAGTAGCACTACATTGATTGAGCAAAAAACTGTTAATTAATTGCAAACCAAATATATCATAAACCAAGAAAATACTCCACAAGATCCTTAAGTTTAGCCAATTACTGGATTGGGAGATGCATGTAAAGAAGAAGATACTGATAAGTGGAGTATTTACTGCTGCTGCTGCCAATGAAACTTGATGATAAGGACTATAAACTATGACGACAGCCAGAGAACCAAAAGTTCTCTGCAAATCAAGCTCCCATTGTGTGATAAACATAGATGCTGGTGTGCATTTGAAAGGACAGTATAACTATTTCTATACTTGTGCTTCTGAATCTGCTTTGAGAAGCAAAAATTAGATGTTTCATAACCAAAAATGTCAAGAGCTTCTGGCTTGACTTTGAAAATGAAATGAGCTACTGAACACTCGAAGTCAGATTTTCCAAGTTGAAACTCCTGCTTTTGATTTACAGAGTTGGAGGTTCTTTAGTAAAGCTTTTTGAGCAGGTCTACAAGGACTGGACCTTGTAGAAGCCCGAGTCAGGGAAAACAGGATTCTTGTCATAAGGTTATAATCGGTGGAACTAGGTGAAAGGAATCTGCAGTGGAGGCAAAACGTACTAAATTAGGATAAGGTGATATTACTTGAGCAATCTGATTACTTATGAAATATGAATTCATGATTTTCTCAAACACTCTTATAGAAAGGTAAACCATATATTGAAAGGTGAAATGTTCATGAGCAGGGATTGCACACCAATCTCCAGGCTGGAAGTTGGGCATGTCCTGCAAAAAACCAATTATATATTACTACCACAAATTTGAAGCTTCCAAAAGATCGAAGATAATTAAATAATATAGACCTTTTCTTCAGAAGTTGTATTATCAATAGCCTCCCATCTCTCATCTTCCAGTCGGACGAGCTCTATATCTCCGTTATCATGGACAATCTAGCAACAAAAATTCATCATGTATAAATTTTTCAGGTCCTTAGATACTGATTCACACTACACAGCGTAGTACAAAAGAACAACTCATCCTAGCATCGTCTAAAGAAACACTACTGAATTCTAGCTCTTAATGAAGCAATGGCCACCTAATAGGTGAAATAGTAGCTCTACTCATGCATATTTTCTGTGCTCGCTAAATTATTAGCGCCCTCCATTTCAATCGTAACAAAACCTACAAGTAAACAACCAAGTACACTAAAAACATAGATCACGTTTCAATGCAAAATGCAAGTGCTTCCCTTTAGTTACTATTCCACAACTAGGAAAAAACTCATCTCAAAACATTCATATGACTATTTGAAGATATGTTAATATTACTAATAAATATATCAGAATTTCTAAAAAGCCCTAACATAGAAGAGAGAATTATTTATTTTGAAGTAGTTTGGGTCAAACCCAAAGATTAGAACTTTAAGTAATTTGAAAGAGTACCAGTTAAAACTCCACCAAAACCCTCAATTTGCTACCGCTGAGGAAGGCGGTAATTAATCACAGAATAATTAGCATAGAAAGAAGAACTTCACAGGCAGGAATTTAAAGCATATTCATATTGTTGTACTTGAATAAGTACAATCCAAGATGATCATTTCCTACTAAATTCAAATGTGCGACTGCTAATGTAATCTAAAGTAAACATCCCCCTGTAGCACAAGATGGAAGAGAATTGCAATACAATATTTTTGTAGATCAAATAACTAGCATGAGGGGCAAATACCTTTAGAAAGAGAAAAAGTACTACAAACCAGAAACTTCATTTAGGCAACTTAACTGGAGTGCTGACAACTGGATCAAACAACAAAAACTTAAATTATGGAGACTATTTGGCCTTTGATGAATACTACCTTGAAATTACTGTTCTGAGAATCGTAGGAATCAACAGTTCCAGAACTATAGCTGCAACAAGCCACAAATTATCTTGTTAGTGTCAATTACCAAACAATTTCAACTGATTCTCCTTCACTTTCAGAAGTATCTTACCACAAATCAATTGGAGACCACAATCTGATGCGTTGACCCACAAGTGCTTCACCTGAACCCCCCCGCTCCTTGAAGAGTACAAATTTATCAAAAGGATTTTTGTTTTTTTGCTCAACATTGAATAATGCAAATGACTTAGCGGTAGGCTGGCAAACAAAAAAAATGCATACCACACAATCCGCAGAACTTTGAACTGGCTCGGTGATAGTCCTGCCTTTGATAGGGATATCAGCTTCTTTGGCCAAAATTTCTTTGTGTGGATTAGACAGCTTTATGCTAACTGAGGCACAGGATGACAGTTGCTCTCTTTCCAGGTTGAAATTGAAATTTTCATTTGTCAAATTTGCAGGCCCAGAAACAGATTTCTCACAAAGCAACTCTGTTGATGCTGAAGTAGCTGACAGCATTTTCTTGTGTTTCACTTTAGAGTCAACTTTCATGGTTTCTAACTTCTGATTTTCTTTGTCACTATCACAAACACTAACTCTCTGTCTCAGTTGTTTGCTTTGTTTGGAATCAGCTCGCCTCTCTAGAGGCAAGTCATTTGATGTCTTCTTCTTAGTCTCCAAACATGTATAATTCTTCTGGGAAATACCACAATGCTTAGCATCAGAGCTAGCAGGCTATCACGTAAAGGAGGAAGGCAAAGACCAGAAAAGAAATAGTTAGACCCATATTTTCATTAAAAAAAAGACACAATTCAAAGTTAAAATTTTAGTAATTTACAAACATCCTACCTGAGCAATAGAAGACTCGTTGGCTTTAAGGATTCTCTTAACAAAACCTTCATTAAAAAAACTTTCACTGGTATGAGATTCCTACATGGTAATTGGTATTGCAAAGATTAGAAAGAATTAAATCTAAATGTAACTACAAATGAAAAAAATTTAAACCTCAGAGTGTAAATTTTGAACTGCTTACTTCTCTATTTCTTGCATCTTGACACACTTTATAATGTGATGATGGCAACAAAACCAGTCGAGGGGCATCTGACGAAAGCTTGTGTTGCTCACTGAGTGCTTTTACTAGGAATAAACCTATTTTCGATAGAATATGCAATTTCTGCACCACAATCAAATTCTAGGCTCCTTATCAAAATCAAGTAATTATATAAGCAAACAAAAGGACAAAAATAAACGTTGTGAGTCATACAGGAGTCATATCAGGATCAATGGCATCCTCAGCCTTCTGAACAGCACGAAATATACCCAGAAGAAATGACACGGTATTACTGAAGTAATGCCCATTTATTTTCAGGATATCCAGATTAAGCAATTCTCGCACGAAAACAATAAGTGGACTGCCAGAGAAGACAAATCAAGGAAAACAATAAACAATAATTAAAAATATAGATTTCTGAGACAGTCATTAAACACCCACTTGAATAGCATCCTAAAATATGCTCACATTAAAGAATGATGTCTGCAAAAGAAATACAGTACCTGCAAAACTCCGCATAAACATCTTCCTCTTTACAATTTTCCGAAGGAAATTTGGGGTCATGAGCAAGAACACCGATCAAGAAAACCATGATATAACCTGGATGGTTTGTAATTGCATCTTTTCTCTGTTCTAAATTATTATGATGGGTCAAAAAATTTCTCCCGCTCTCCTCTAGAAATTCACTGAGGTACCTTGTAGACTAGAACAGATACACAGAAGACTAACATAAAGCACCACACAATGACCAACAAAATGAATAAGAAAGAAAAAAAATTGCATTTAGAGAGGAAACCAACATCAGTTCGAATATCTCCAAGGCAATCAGTTGACGTCAGGGCAAAAGCACAAGCATATTTATTTAAGATTGCATGTTCCTTCAGAAGTTTATGTATTTTGCAAATAAATGATCTGCGAACAGCACAAGAAGAATCCTGGAGAAAAGGGCAAAAAAGAAGAGTTAAGAAACAGCTATAAAATGCATAAAATAGGATGTTGAGAAAAAAAACACTTGACAAGGTATTGTTATTAAATATGTAGTCTGAAATCAGATGCCCCCAAAAAACAGGATAAGGATTTTTTTTGGCATCAATTAAGTAATTATTAATTGATTATTAGTATCTTTATAAGCAATATATTCGATGGTAAGCACTATCTTGTTCACCAAAAATGCTGCCCCTATGTCTTAAGGAGGTTTTAATTATATGAAAGCAACCTGTTTAAATTTGGCTTTACGTCAGACCCTACCAGGCAACTCAACTTACTAGATAGATTCTGATAAATTATGGTTGCTTGTCTTGTAGGATATTGAACTAGGGCATGTTAAAGTGACTGGAAACTAGGACATAAGTCGCTTGAACAAATCATTTACAGCAAACAAACATCAACCTAGGAGTAGCATTAACTAGAACCATATGGACACAGCACAGCAAGTAAACTCAAATTGCTGCAAGCAACTTGTTTCACCATCTACATAACAAACTATACTTACTGCAAAGCTAACAGGTGCACAAAGAAAGCACACCGCAGTATTAAGAACTTGCCGTTAAAAAGAAATGCTGATGTTTGCTAAAAATCATAACGCTATAAGTCTGCGTGGATGTTGGGACAAATCATCCCGTGATAACTTGTGTAATATGGGGATTTTCTTTCTTTTGTGATTACAACCTAGAACAAGATTGATGTTTAGCTATTGCAGAGTCCTAATAATTACAAATTTCAGGATAATAGGTTTCACCTATGAGTAATTTATTATATTTAGGGAAAAATGATTAGGAGGCCGTTTATCATATGTGGTGGCAGACAACTTTTCAAACTCCTATCAACCAATTACCATGGGACCTTGAGTAAACAAAAGGTATATACTGAACAAGATATTCATATATCCAAATAGCCCTAAGTTACTAGAGTGTCAAACTGGAGTAGAAGCAAGAGCATTAAATTTTGCTACAGAATACAAGAGATCTTTTATGGTGCATATTTATATATCGAGTAGGTGATCTTTAACCAGTTATTCCAGTCACAATCAGTTGAATACAAAACTTGTAGAGTTGCCTATACCCTTGCTGTGAAAATTATTGAATGGAAATGTTTGGGTGAAATATGTGAATCCCATCTTGTAGCAAGCCGAAGAACAGATTTTGCAGCAGCTATTCTAAGATACGCCTTGTCATATTCACTGCATATAGAAGAACATCACCATAGCGTCAATTACGGGTTAATTAAAAAACTTTTCTCACGACGAGAAAAGGGATCTGTCAAGATGTTAATGAGATATGAAGGATTGGGCATGGCGTACCTGATAACAGTAGCATTATAGATACCTTGTTCAAGAATTATGTCGAAAAGAATGTCCAAGAGACCGTTTATTTGATGCTGGAGATGCGTCACTTGACGTGGTAAAAAACTTCTGACTAGTGCTTTGAGCCCATAGATCTACAATAAATTATAACACGTCAAGGTAGTTGATAAAAATGCAAAGTTCGAATAGAATAATGCTAAACAAAAAATGATAATGGGTTTAGCCACAGCAATATAATATTAACAATAGTCTATGCAGAAATAAATTGAAAATTCAGTAACTGTACAAAAATTGGAACATGCACAAGTATATGCAGAAGTCTATGATGCACAGATACATGAATAGTTCAGGTGATTCCATATTGGATACCATATTGGAAACAACAATTGTCAAATCTTCAGGGAAATGCTCCAATCACATGTAATCCAATTTTTGGAAGTAATATAAAGTGTATGCAGCTTAACTATTTGTTTTTGGAAAACTTTATTGAAATTTCCAGATTTATCCAAGTGGAAAGAAAAAAGATAAGAATTTCCAATGCTAGAAAAGAATAAGTGAGCAGTCAATATACTTTTATACAAGGTGACAAGTGCCTACAACTTGATGAACAAAAAAAGCGGACTTTCTGTGGTTGTGCCGGAAGCTTTGCAAGGAAGAACTATACTTAATATCTGGAGTGAATCACCAAATCCTGGTGGTACCTCAGCAACCAAGTCCAACAACATGGGAAAACAAATAAGAATGAACGAATGATATGAGTAATAACAGGCAAGTGCACATTACAAATATCTAAGACCAAAATGTACCTAGAGGCTAGCGACTCAAAGCTTTAAGACTGTGAGGTTGTGACATTGTGGAATGAATGCTTGAAAGTTGAAACATACGAAAAGGTTGGTCTAACGTAAGAAAAATGAACAAATATGAGCAGGAAAGAAGACAAATGTGTCCCTGATGCCTGTTAAATGCAAGCAAAGTAATTTCTAACTTAACATGGTGAATAAAAAAAATCCAATACCAACTAACAACCTCACCTTAATTTTGCAAGAAAAGCTTGGCACAGAATCCTCACCGGAGAATGTTTGTCCACTTGGCGAGGGATCCGGTGCAAACGTCTGAAAAAGTCTTAGATCATCTTTACTAAGAACGGTGATCAAATACAACCCATATGTCATATTTAACCAAGGGCAACGCATTAATAATACAATAAAACTTACCTCCAAAGAACACAAAATATCTTCAACAATGAAACGCATTACTTTTTGGTGATATAATTTGTAAGCTGAAGGAGAATATTGTGATATACAGCTGATAGACTGTAACAGAGCTGGTATATTTCCACTATCATCAAGAGCATTCACAAGTTTCTGGAGACAGATAAGTAGAATTCATGTAATCAAAGATTGCACAGTCAAACAATCAACTTAATGGTAAATTAAAAGTTAGAATTTTAAAGAAGAAGAAGAAGAAATGGTTCACAGCAGGACCAAATTAGTAAGTCAATTAGGTTTAATAGGCATCAAAATAAAACAAGAACCGTCTTCCTCTTTTAAATCAAAAGAAGAACTGGCAGCATCAAAGCAACGATTGCCATGCCAGTCGGCATGGTCTGGCATGGCAGTTACATGCCGCTCGTGCCGATATGTCCGTCCCGCCCGCGCCAACATATAAATGAGGTGTGCCCCAAAGCTTGCCGTGCTGTGCCGATGGCACACCGACATGCCCCGCGCTAGTGGCACGACAGTCTTTGCATCAAACAAATTTAGAGTTTAAAATCCGAAAAGAAGATCCTTTAAGCTTATCTTACATGGATGCATCAACAACATTTATCTCATTGGACTCTTTCAAGAGCCGAGGTCATTTCTAAACAATGACTCCTTTACTAAGTGCAACCCTAAGGGATGGCATCTTGCTTGCTGATGTAAGTAAATTATGTTATCATGATGCTTAAAAGGTTTTAGAAGTTCAGTCATCCACAGGGAACTTTATGAAATTTTAAACTAGTAGAAACTAGAAACTTTATCCAGAAAATATGCTTTAGCAGAATTTGATTCTAAAGGGCAAAAATCAATGGAAATAAATTAGTCTTAGCCCAATGATGCAACAGATTGTTTTACTAACTAAGAGAATTTGACAAGCATACGATGGGATTTTTCTGAACATATTTGCTAATCCAGATTGCACTTGTAAAACTTAAGTTCAAGGGAAAAGCCAACAAAATATACGATGCAAATAATTGGGCATTAACTACAAAATGAAAATGAACAAGAAAAAGATAATTTGCTATAGAACTTGCTCAGAATAGGTCAAACAACTTTTGCCATCCAAGTAAGTTTACAGAGCAATTACCTACCTTCAACAGATCGGAAAAGGTATTGTCATCAGATGAATGTCCAAGTGAAGCAATAGCCGAAACAGCTAATTTTGATTCAGCACGTGTTCCTTCCAGACACTTTCGCTCCAATAATGGGTAAATATCACTAAAAAGATTAAAATAGTAGGCAATTAAACAAACTCTGCAGCCAACTGTTACAAATATAAATCTGTTTTCCCAAAATTTCAGAAAATATCAGCTACTACTGATCCTAAAGTACTCTTCGCAATAATATTCAAGATTGATTTGAAAAAAAAAAAAAATCAGCAAAAACATGATGCTACATTGTTGAAATGCAAAAGAATATTTGACAGAAAGGAAAAGGAATATTTGAATAATAAACTACCATTAAAACACTCATCCAATAAAAAAGTTTAACAATTATACATAAGCTCCCTTTCTACATCACAGGATCAGGATTTGAATGACAGGACCAAGTCACAACAATCGAAGAGTTCACAAGAATTCAAAGCCCTTTGTTTATTGCCAATTTTATCAAATATCCTAGATCACAAAAATGCTTTGATAGTGGAAAGATATTAAGGCCTTTAAAGTAGCACTTGGACAGAGGAAGAGACTAGACTTTACATTCAAAATCTAGAAAACAGGAGCAAAATAAGCACCTGAAGGGGGTCACACTAGAAATATTCCAACAAAACTGAGCTAAATCTTTCTGAAATATATCCAAATCTAGAGTAACCAAAAGGATAAAATCCTGATGAAAATGAAGAGAGCAATGATTCTGAATTTGGTTAAGGAAAATGAACAATGATTCTGAATTTGGTTAAGGAAAATGAACAATGATTCTGAATTTGGTTAAGGAAAATGAACAATTACAGTCTTTCACTAATTATTAACCTCTCATAAGTATCCAATGACTCTTGTTATTTGGAACTTGGAAGTCTTTCGATGATCATGGTGAATTTGCAAGCATGCATGCACATACATATGGGTACTATATTACTTGTCAAATATCTTACAAACAAGACAGATTCTTCAGGTTCGAAATTGCAATAGTAACAAAATCATTACATGATGGTGTACTTTTGAGTATATTCCCTGTCAAAGAAAATGAAGTGCCTTATTAAGTGCTAAACAAAAAACAACGGCTGCTTTTCGTCATCTCAACTGTTCGAAGAGTTCTCAAAAAGATTCACCAGCTTGAGCAGAGTATGGTAAGTAACAGGAGAAAATATTTTATGACATCTGGCTCAAATAACTTTACTTGCCTGAGTTGTATAGATATATGACAAGCAGCTTTGACTAAAATCTGGAGAACCTTTTCATTTGTCAAGGCAGAATTTTCAGAGAACAACTTCAACCAGTACTCCTCTGATCCCCTCAGCAATGACGGGAACATGGTCAAAATAATCTATAAATAGAAGCAACCAATGTACAGTTAAGCCTGCACAAATGCCCTCTTAAGAAAAATACATAGTTAAGCAATACGATATAATCATGCAAAGCTACACCGCATGAGCAAATTGTAGGTCAAACTACAATGGTGGAGGAGAAACTCAGAAGAAATCATAGAGGTGTTGGAACGGGGAAATGGCATAGGAAAGAACTTTTAGTTTATAGAAATAGCAAACAAAGGCCAGATATTTTATATTTTTATACAGTGGAACTGCCTCCAAGGAAAGTTCAAGTGATGCATCCATGCTCTGTTAATAAATATTACTTCCAACTTTATTATATTCTTTCCATCACCACAAACAAGGACTTCAAAGTAACATATATAGATTACCTACAGTGGAAGAGAACGGAAAATCAAAGCATAAAATTATTGCTTGCACGTGACCGAAGAAAACAACTAAAGGTCCGAAGTTAATAAATAACAATTGACATTTTTTTTGAGGAAACAACAATCGACGTACTAACTCTAAAGGAACGCTTAGAAAGGACTTAAAAAGTCTTATAATGTGAATTAGATGTGCATCAACTCTGTCGCTACACAATTATATGCCATGGAAAAGACTAATCACCAAAAAAACAAAATTAACAAGCTGTATTTCATAATGTTGTTTCTCCTCACAAAAAAGGAGTGCTCATTAAAGAGATGCTAGTAAAATATTAACCAAAGATACAGAAATGCTCTTTGTTTGGATAATCCTATTCTACAAATATATTTAAAACTCTCATAACCCTAGGAGGCTAGGAGTATCGATCCCAATATGATTTGTCCATTAGCTAAATGTCTCACGTATTAGATTCTGAAACCATAATTTTGTAGAATATAATCATGAGGATAAACAGTGTCAACTACAAAATGGGCACTTACATCAACTTCATAATCATTGAGAATCAGTATAACCCTTAAGAAAATTCTAGCAGGCATCAACTAAATCTTTATTTTGTACTAAATACTTTAAGTAAGAGGCAACACAATTAAATAAAGCCAAGTAATTATATAATTATCTCTACATTAGGAGTTATGTAATATCCGCACATGCACGAGAGAGAGATAGAGGGCAGTGATCTATTCCAAAAGAATAAAAGGGAGAAAAACACTTACAAGTAGGAGGTCGATGGTAGATTGCATATGCTTGTTTCCACAGTGTGTGCAAGAAATTAGATCCTCCATAATACTATGAACAATTTCGGTATTGAATATCATATTTGAACATTTCAGTGACAGAACTTTGAAAAAGTTATAATTTGTATGCTTACTTCCAATCCTCTTAAGAAATGAATCCTAAAACACAAGAAAAACATAGTCAGATTGAGAAAGAATTAGTAGCACATATTGTAAAGCATTAGAGAGAAGAAAAAATGGAATCTAGTTCATCAAGAATCTCAAGTTAACTTTGCATATCAGAAGTGAACAAAAATGACATATGGTTTCTTTTTACAGTTTTTCCGACAACAAGTACTTGAAACAACAATGAGCACAGTTTTCTAACAAAATCAAAGAAGTTACTAATTGATTGAAGATGTTTTAATCAGATAATATGGGTCCATAGTTTCCATTTAACAAATAATCTCTCCATCAAACAACTATAATCAACAATCACCAAATTTTTATCTTGAGTCTACTAACCTTTTCAATCAATGGTCAATGAACAGTCCTTTTGACACAATGTATATTCTATAAGCTAGGATGCTAGAATTTCTTTTCTAATTTGATGAAAATCATGAAGAAAGAAACAGTATCTAGGGTCACAAGGTTATATATTGTAATAGGTGATTGGCTGGATTAGCAGGCAAGTAAAATTTCTTTTTTGGTTCTTACGAGGTCCAACTGAGTTTTAAATCAAGGCCTGACAACCTACTGGTGTTCATCTAGATAAAATGTTCAAGTTGGAGCACAATTCTTATTGAGAGCAAGCAACTAAATAAAGGAGGAAATCACTAATTTATAAATCAAAACTAGATTGAGTTCAAATGGGTTGTTGGATTAGTGCAGGCTTCATTGAGAAACACGTTCATAGTTTTGTGACCTTTTCATTTAAATGCTTATTTCCTTATGCACATATAGATATTCATGATATAAGACAGCTGATTGTTCTATATTACCTACACTTTATAAGAAATCCCCAGACAAATCCGCCATTTTGATTCCTAACTCCTAGAAGTATATACCATAGCTAACGAAGTAAATCTATCCGGTCCCTCCTGAGTTACTTCACAGTATATACTTCCACATTCCTCCCAAAGAAAATCACCATCTAAAAAAAAAAGCATCACCTCATACAAAAGATGCATTTCTCTCTCCTTGGAACTTCCCACATCCATATTATTGACAAAAATATATTACTGTGTGTATTCCTCAAGAAGTTTATGTTGCTTTGCAATCTTGACCTCATTTTTGCAAGAGAAAACATCGGCCTCGAGAGAAATGCAATATATTACGATGATAATAGGAGAAAACAAAACTCAGTCCAATTCTCCAATGACTGAAATTGCTACAAGGTCTGGTTACCAGACGCGTGACTGAGTTCTCGGTTCTGGCAGTTCTAGGTTTGGGCATTGGTTCACGACTACGCTTTCCAAGGTACTTGTTCATTCTGATTCTATTCAACTTTCTATGTATGGTCGAACTTATGGCTTGCTCGTCATAGGGGGAACTTTCGGTCAACTCTACTAGTCCTAGGGGGCTGGTCGAACCTTATGGTGAGTTGGGGCGGATGTTATCGTACTTCTCACATTCTTATTGATCTGTCCACGGTCGTCTGAATTCAATGCGAGCAGTAGGCTTGGGTATAATAATAGCTTTTTCCCTAGCTGTAGGTATTGTTCCCAACTATACGTCGGCTTTGGTCTCCAGTTTCTCAGCCTAACGGCTTGCCCTAAGACTTTTCCGCTATGGTCTTCCTAGTAGTTCATATAGGAGCTATAGCCTTTCCTTCCTACTTAGAAATTAGAAAGAGAAAGGTGTCTATAGGTAGTGGGATTCCGTTTTTTAGTCACTACAAATACAATGGCTGGGCCTTTGCTTTCTAGCTTGACTGGACTGATTGAAGTTACAATACAAGAAATGAGATTTGAAAAGCACGTCACTACGAAAGAAATACTGCAGAAAGGGCTTCAGGATATGACTATACATACTGACGAGAGTTGAAAACATATAAAACCTGCCCTCATTTACCTTTTCTTCCTTTTAGTGAAGAGCGTGTTTTTTAACTTTTTCGGAGAACGGAATCCAAGCTCAATAAAGGGTAAAGAGAGTCAATTTTGGCAAAACACAGAGTTCAAAGGACGGGCCAAAGTAGTAAGGAATTTCATGCATCAGGCTTCGTGATTTCAACGAGTATAGATCCAAGATAAGGATATAAACATCAAACGATTAAAGAATGTAGTAGTAACGGATGGGGCTCGACCCAGATTAGATTCACTTGAAGGCGAACTAACTATATATGGAAGCATAACTCACAGCAGGAGAGAGGTTTCAGGCCCATATGTAGCTCGGTGAAATTTCTGCAAGGTCCAGTAATTTGTCCAGCTCTTGATGACTGTGGATGCCACTAAGTGGTGAACATCCACTGCAACAAGGCCCGGTGTGGTCAATCATTTGAAGTGAATACAGAGACTGCGTGTCATTAAAATTTAGCATGATTGCATTGATCTCCACCAATGGAGAGTCCAAACACAGGAAATTAAGCTAATAGCTTAATGAATGAGTAAGAAAACAACAGATCATTTTCTAAATGAAGATAAGAAATCTATGCAACATCTCCAGCTGATCTATCAAGACAATCGGACATAATTTAAAAAAGAAGGGACAATATAGTTTACTCGAATAGATCGGGAAGTAGCAAGAGATGTGTTTTCATCAATCATTTCACCCAAAGCCTTGAATATATTATTATCTTTCATCTCATTCAAACTTTGAAAGCATTCCTCAGCTTTAGAAGAGTCGGTGAACGAAGCTGACATCAACTTGAAAGATGCTAAGATTCTTTTTTGCACCTCCTTGGAACAATTCTCCTGCAAAATGCATTTGACTAAGCTGAGTTCCGTGTCAAAATTGAAAACTGCAATTAACTGTATTAATCAAGTACCAATTTATTAATAGTACAGCAACATATATGGATGCATAAAGGTTAGTACATATGCAGTAAAGTTTGCATAAACTCATGTATACAGCAAAATATTGTCCATCTTGCTGCTACATTTATAATTTTACATCAAAATACTGCCTTTAGAATTTTATACCACACTGACACTGCTGATACAAGTTGGATGCGACAAAACCTCCACCTAGTAAAAACTTTTCTTCAACAGTCCTGATCAAATTATTATAAAATGTAAAGAAAAAACCAAATAAATTACCTTATAATGATAACCAAAAAAAAGGCATCTTCAACATTAGTTTTTTAAGCTATACTTTACAGCGTTCTAAACCAGTACTTCGAAATATGGGAATCTATCCTTGCATGGCTTATTACATGGTTCGTAAGAGGACCTCTTCTTTATCCTTTTCTTTTCTTTTCTTTTCTTTTTCTTCTGATGGAAAGCCCACAGGCATACTGATTTTTCTTGTGAAAACATTTCTGTCGTAGTGTAACCTTTCTTCAGTCAAATTTGTTTTCTGAAAATTTAGATCTATGTGGTTTGTAAAGTTTTGCAAATAACAGTTGTGACTTGTGAGGTCTCACATGAATTGCTCACGTACAAAATCTGTTCAATCCTTCAATGGGCATTTGCCAGACTCAGAGTAGAGCTCTGACATTCCAGTCTATTAATACAAGAGGACTTGATACCAATAAATTGAGCTCCAGCCTCCAAGTGATTAAGTGTAAGTTTATACTAGGATCTAATTGTTATGCAAATAGCAAAGTTAAAGAAAAAATGTAATGAGCAGAGTCTTTTCAAAAACACTCGAGCAACTGTTAATGTATGCCTACAAGTTGAGAAACCATGGTACCTTTGCTTTCATTCGTAGTGCTAGATATGATTCCATTTCCATCTGCAACCTGAGATAACAAAGTTAATCATTTTAAACATAAAAAGAAACAATTAAGTTATACCACTGCATCTAGGAATTATTACCTTTTCTTCAGAGACAGGATGGAGTTTAAAGCTTTTATATGCGGCAACTTGCAAAGTGAGAAAAAAGCTGTCCAATGGTTCACTCTTTCTTTTGAAGAAAGTGATGATGGGAAGAGCTCCTCTGCAAGCAGAAGCTCCATGTTTTGTGGCCTATGACATTGCATTTCACACATTAGCACTATGTGACTACAGAACAGCTTATAGATACAAAGAAGATAGGCAGACCTGAAAGATTCACAATCTTTGTCAAAGCAGAGAGCTAATATTTTACATGGAATTTGTTCATAGTGTTCATTAATAATGGCAATCCCCTTTGAACACTTGCCACAATAATCCCGATAAAGCTCCAATAACTTTTGCAATGTATTTTTTCTCACAGAAACCTGCATTTATTGAGAAGGCATTACCAAGTAAAAGTCGACTCAAAGAAAACAGAGAAATTTTAGTCAAGATTTTGTTCACCTTCTTGTCACGTAACCGCTCTACTGCTCTAGATATCAATTCAGAAGGAAAACATGTTAAGTTTGATTTAGCCAGATCACAGACTGCAATAACAGCTTGAATTCGCACTTTATCATCAAAATCTAATAGCCTTGCTTCAAGAGCAGCTGCAAAAGTTACAAACAGAAATAATAAGTTGTATCATAACTCATACGCATTTGAAAAGAAATCAGTAATAAAGAATTTCAACTTACTGAGAACATCATGAATTTCATTTCCCGATGGTAAGGCTAGATAGCATGCTTTAGCACATTCTATTGCAGCAATTCTTACTTCAGTGGCTTTGTCAGAGAATCTTTTTAAGAATTCCACAAACACTGAGCGATAATCTTGGCCAAAATGAAGCTTAGAGAGGGCAACAAGCTTTCCAATCAACTGAACAGCCTCTAGACGAACATCGACCTGATCGGTCTGCATAAAATGCAATAGTGAAATTGTGAAGATTTTGGACACAGTTGACAAGAAAAAGATTCGGTGATGAGTTAAACACTAAGAAAACTATATACCAGTAGTTCATGAGTCAAGTTTGGGATTACAGCAAAAAGAATCTGGGGAGAAAACTGAAATATTTCCAAAATAATCTGATGATATAATTTCTTAAGCTCGTTTGGCGAGGCTGCCCTGTTCAGAATACAAGAGGTCAAAAACACACGAAGTGACGGCTCCAACTTTGCAGCACAATTTTGAATGATGACAACAGCAAGCTCAAATGGTGCTCCCTGCAGATAAACAGTCAGAATAAGCGAGCTCATGAAGGCAACTTTTACCAGGCTTCTTCCATATATTTAGCAATAATAAGTTCAAAACAACAGAAATATTTATACCTGGTTACTTCAGAATATTAATGTTCTAGGATATTTGAAGCAAAAGAGGTTGCCATTGAGAAAAAGAAACAAAAAAAAAAAAACCTCATTCAGGTGATAAAAAAAATACTATGAAACATAAGGAAAGTACAGAGTCATGAATAATCCCTGAGGCAACACAATTATCACAGAAAAGGTGAATAGCTAACATCTAGCTGAACACACTTGAACTGACGACCTTACATTTTTCATTCACAAACCTCAATTTGGAATGGTAGAAAATACTCATGTAATGGTATGAAAGGATAATAATAGAAAGGTAATCTTCAGATGCTTGAAGCACTGCCTAATATCATTCAAACTTGCCTTGCAAATATACAATCTGTCAGAGTTTTGTGAAATTAATGATGTCCACACCAAAAATACAGTATGAACCAGTAATCCATTTCATAGAAAAGTAGTAAAAAAACCTTATGCACACATAGAACAAACAATCGCCTTTTAGTGTACAAATGGAACAAATGACTTGGTTCAATAAATGTTCCCAGTAGGTAGATGCGATATCTATCATTCCACTAGTTGATCAATACAATTTACAAGCTCAATAAATAATCAAGTAATATCACGGAAAGTACAGAGTCATTGCCTCTTATGAAACTAGCATCTACACCTATTATCTCATAGATAGACAAATTATTGGTTGATTTAGTTTCAGTTCATAATGTTGAAAGGTTTTAAGCAACATTATTAGAATATGCATCAGTTCATGTTGCGAGCAAATAAGTACATTAAAGTGTAATAGAACAGGTCAATATCTTTCTGAAAGGTCGAAAAGAAAATGCGAGCACCTTTTTCTCCTTCACAATATTCCATAAAATCACTTCCAGAAGAGGTTGAGAAACTTTTTCCTCTATGATGTGTGTCATAATTGACTGCATAGCCTGAAACACACTCTGTTGATGAACTTGTCTGGAAAACGGAGATTCTTCATCAGTAGCACAGCTCAAACAAAGTACTTTGGAAAAGAAAAAGTTTGAAACAGTTGCCGAGAATAACAAGATGAAGAAATGACAACCAGAAGATATTCACAAAATAAATGCTGCCACTTGTCTTTGAGTTGGAGGGGGAAAAAGGCTAGATTATCAAACAATACAGTTTACCAGGAAGCTGTTTTAGTGCTTCCTTACAAAACAAAATTAATAAATTAAGAAAGTGTTCATCATTTTGATTGAAGTTCAGCTAGGATAGTGCTTAAATCACCAGGAAAACTTCCGGTCAAAAAAAATAACCAGGAAAATAATGACATAAAAGCTCTCCAGCAATGGCAGATCGTTGAAACTTGTATGAGGTACTACCTTCTTTCAAGGATTACTTACTACATAAAGGCATAACTTACTCTATCTATTCATTTAGATCGATACGTCAGGTAATTTTGATCAAGGTAATGTTGAATCAGTTTGTCCACTAAATGGCAGAACAAAGGGTGTGAGCTCATCAATTTCTTGAGGCAATAAACTAACAGTCAATGACTGCCGCAACCTTTTAAATTAATTACTTCTAGCACTTAGGATTTAAACTCATCAATTAAATGATTTGCAAAATCAAACCAACCATCGCACAACCATCATAAATAGATTGATGCATGCATGAAGTGACTAGCTCCACCCCAAAAGTTGATTATACTCGAAAACAGTTCATCAACGACATGAATAGACATAAGTGATAGTAATTCTTACTCTGCAACAGAGAAAAAAACCCTAAACATATCAAGGACTAAATCCTCACAGCCAATGTCAAGCATAATAACTGAACATCTGAGCGCAGAAACTGTCTCCAGTATCTTCATCCTCCTTGAAATATATGGACTCTCAATATCGGCAAGGTCCACAAAAGTATTAATAATAATCTTAAAAATCTCCTGCAAATTAGTTATTGAAAAAGAAAGAATTACAAAATAGTCATCATTTGTCTGATACTTTAAGACTCTAATTATTTTAACTTTGTTTTTGCCTGAAATAGCCTGACTTTTACATTTCCCATAAACAGGTTGAACTGACACACAAAATGAAATCAAGTTGAAATGCGTGTGTAGAGAGTTCTGCTGAAAAAGGCCCACAGTAAAGAAAGGCTATAGTAAGTCCAAAAAGCGGTTAATAGTATTGGCAGCGGGATCACTGGCAAGAGAACTTTTGTACCTTAAATATTTCATCACTATAAGGTGGATTAGGTGCAAGAATCCGGATGATATCAGCGAAACAAACAGCCACTAGTAGCTTAACATCCTTGTCTTTGTGGTGAAGCAAGTTGCTTTGAACAAGAGATTTGTTCAAAGGACGCAATGTGCTCTCTAGAGAGGAAGATTGACTCAACTCTGATAAAGCACCCTCAGCTTGCTGCAAATAAAAAAGAGAAGAAAAGGAATGTTATAGATTTTTCGACTGGGTATTACAGAAGTATCTCCATTTATCAAGCAGCAAACGTTGAATCACAAGTTATTGCAGGTGAAAACAACAGAAGGAATGAACATGCCAACCCCCAAAAAAAAGTTCATTTTAAAGTTTAAAGAAAGATGAAGGTGTTCCTATGAAATTAGACTTCAGGTACAGAAAGCATATAAAATGACAGCAACAGAGCTTCAGTTATGTTCTGCATTAGTAGACATTGCACATTCAGGCCAATTTGTACATTCCTCCCATCTGTTTTTACTATAGGAACAGCTTCATTGCTAATTCAATCTTCATATATGAATTGCTTGCTTCTGCAAGCCCCATCTCCCCAACCAAAATCTGCAATTAGAATAGAGTGCCAGACTATCCAAACTAATGTCGTTTTTTAGTTTTTTGAAAAAGTACTTACGTCAATAGCCTTATTCACCTCTTCTTCAAATCAGCAATGACCAAGAGAAATAGCCACGTCTCATGAGAATATTTCAATCAAATAAACTTTCCTTCTAATTTACACAAATCCAAAGGCATTTCCACATTATCCAGAGGCGATAAGATACTATGTCAGTTTGGCGATTGAAATTTCACCAATTCACAGCATTATTCAGCATTTCTTCGGGTGACAATATCTACTTCCTATCTATGCAACATCAGTTTGAAGAATTGCGACCATTCTAAACCTCCACCCACAATACTAGTCCCAGATTAATTGCCCCAATTAGGGTTAATACGATCTACATTACTGCGAATTCGTTCATGACCACAAATTAAACTAAGAAAACGTAGAATCCACTGACAAATCGAATAAACATGTCCAAAATGCAAATCAAAACGGCATAAATAGCTGAATTACTAACAGTAACAAGAAGATCGTAGAAGAACTAGCAATGGATACATCTAGGGTTTGATCGAACCCTCTTATACCTTTAGTAGCTTCACCAGTGCGTCCTTATTGAGGCGGGGTTGGGAGAGGAGCTTTCCCACCCGCTCTACGACTCGCTCCGGAGGATCGGGCATTGCGATGGACCGAAATGAAAAACCTAGACGAAGATACCAGAGGTCGTCGCCATTGAAATGGATCGATCGGAGCTTTATTTAGGGTTTCGGGACTCCGCAGGGGGGAACGCGAGAGAGAGAGAGAGCGAGGAGTGGTATATCGGAAAGAGGAGTGGTATGTTGTTCCTCCAGAACAGTATAAATACGGAGGAGGATGAGAGTTTTTGGGGTTTTTAAGCGACACGTGTCTATATGTGATTGGGTAGCGGGTGTGAGAGGGTACACCGGAAACGAATGAGGTTCGGGGTATTTCTCCCTCCCGCCTTTGAGCGGCACGTGACGAAGCACGTGACGAAGAACGTCGCACGTGCGAGGGAGCGTGAGGGAGAAGCGCCGACGCACGTGCGGGTGCAGAGCGTTCGTGGGCCGTGCCTAACATTGCGAAGGCCTGTTTCTTCGGCCCATTTGGCTTGCATAAGTTTTTTTATTTTTTTTGTGGGCAAAATTATAAAAAGCCCCCTTCCATTTTGGCGTTTGTCTCAATTATCCCCCTGCATAAAAAATTATATCAAAATTTAAATTTAAATTTTACCTTTAAGTTATTATTAAAAAATAATTAATGAGATCACTAAATTAAATTTAAATTTTTTAATATACTTATACGAGTTTATAATAATTTGACAAAAATTTTATTAGTTTTTTTATAATAGAAAGTATTTTTAACAACGGATAATATCTAATATACCCCTTAAAACTTCTGAAATATCTTATATACCACTACTTTTTTTTATTTCAAATATACGCGCATATATTTATCTATTATTCAAAAATAACCCCGTTGTTAGTACTCGTTATGCCGTTAAGTCGTCTCGGATTAAACCCAGGTTAAATTTGTACCAAAGTTAAAAAGAAATCAAAATACCTCTTTTGTCCCTAAATTAAAGGCAAATAAGAAAAATTGGTGACGGTATAAGAGTATATATTTGAGAGTGCAAAAAGTTAAAATATTTTTTTTGCTCCTAACTTATGAGCAAAAAAGAAAAGTTGTTGACAATAGAAAAGTATATTTGAAAAGATAAAAAGTTAAAATACTTATTTTATCCCTAACTTAAGTCAAATAAGAAAAGTTGATGACGGTAGAAGGATATATTTTAAAAAATAAAATAGTGATTTCACAGGAATAACGGTTGCTCCTAATATTTCACTAACCAAATTTATAGGGACATATTTGAAATAATTTGCAATGTTAAAATAGTATTTTTAATATTAGCCTTCTAAGATGGATAAATAAAAAAATTGAAAAATTATTAGTAGTATATATATAAATAATTGGTTAATTTCATACAGCTCCCTACAAACATATCGAATAGCAAAAGTCTAGTGATATTCATATTTTTTTCTCTGGTTTGTTGTCATTAGAGTACTATTTATTTTTTAACAGAAGATAAATAAAATGATATTTTTGTCATAACAAATATGCTCCTCCGAAAGCCTCAACTATTAGAATTATGTAGAAATATCCTCCAAAAAAATTTCAACATGTCTTTTTCCTTCTACCATCATAAATAATATAAGTGGGGTAAAAATGTCAATTTATCTCATTCACTAATCTGAGGTTAAGTATTTTACTAATGGTTAACTATATTTTTCTAACGGATCCTAACAGTAGGGATATATTTGAAAACGTTAGAACTTTTACATAAATAAATATGAAAAATTAAACTTTATAAAAATATATTTACTGTTCCATATGTTTATATGGAGCTGTATGTAATTAATCCTGAATAGTTACCTCTTTTAATAGATAATTTTTTAATAAGGCTAAATTACATAAAAATTTCATGTCAATACCCGCTTTTTCACTTTTTTCCCTGTCATTCAAAAATCTACATTTTGCCCCCTTAAAAAATAAAAATGTTCACATGGGGGTACGGTGTGACAAAATGACTAAAATGCCTCATCTTCTTCATCTCCTCCTCCCCAATCTTGCTCATCCCGTATCCCGCACCCTCGCCCACGCCTCTTTTGACCCCAACTCCGACTTCGTGCTAAGGCGAGGTGGCGGAGGGCGAGGCGGCGGCGGCCGAGGGCATATGTGTGGGCGGATGAGGATTTCAGGGGTATTTTGGGTATAAAAAGTAAGATATAAACAGAATCCTAACGGAACACTGACGGCGGGGGGCGAAGTGAATATTTTTTATTTTTTAAGGGGGCAAAATGTATGACAAGAGGAAAAAGTGAAAAAACGAACATTGACAGAAAAGTTTTCTGCCTTTTAATAATACTATTTTCAACGGTTAGGAAAAAAGTCCTCTCTCCACCTACAAACGTGTCCTTTAACTTTTATGCGTGGTGATTGAAGTGAGCCACGTTGCAGTGTTTCTTCTTCGCCCAGTTGTGTGCTGTGTCTACTATTACGACGTAAACGTCTCAGTGGGGAGTAGGGATGTCAATGGGTATGGGTACCCGAAAAATTTCCCGAACTCAAACCCGAACGGGTCGGATTTATCCGAACTAAATGGATATGGATTCGGGTATGAATATAGAAAATAAAAATCCGACGGATATGGGTACGGGTATGGATTTGTATGTACCCGACGAACCCGAACCCAAACCCGAACCCGAATAAATTATATATTTTTTATTTATTTATTTATTTAATATATAAAATACATAATAATTTCTATCCATTGGATTTCATCCAATGGTACACTCAAAGGCTCAAAAATTTTAATTTTATTACAATATATTTTCAAATATAGTACTTCGAGTTTGGGTTTCGAGTTCGGGTTCGGGTTCGGGTTTCGGGTATTTGGTCGGGTCGGGTATGGGTATGGATTTTTAAAACCCGTCGGATTCGGATTCGGGTTCAAATTTGGAGGTCGGGTTCGGGTTCGGAAACCCTACCCAAATCCGACCCATTGACATCCCTAGTGGGGAGAGTGGGCTCCGAGTACTACTCCCCACGACCCCATGTGCGTGTTTTGTGTCTCTCTCTCTCTCTCTCTCCCCCCCCCCCCCCTCCACAATTTCATGAATCGCTTTTTTGGGAAGCCCCAAACGCCTCCGCCAACGAAGAATCGCTTTTTCCCATTGATTGAAACCGTACGGTGAGACCCACGGTCCTAGCGCAAATGGCAAAGGACTTGATGGTTGGTACCTGAGATCCCGAGTTCGAATCCTAGTTGATTCACATTTCTAGCTAAGTTTATTTCTAAATGAAATAAACGAAGCGGGTAGCATGCTACCTTTCTCTCAAAAAAAAAGAAAGAAATTGTGCGGTGAGGGAGTTGGATCGGGTCGGTCAAAATTTACAAATAGCCCCTCAACTATAGAAGGTCATAAAATACATCCTTCAACTTTGACCCTTTTTTTTTTTTTTTTTTTTCAAAGACGTACATAATTTATCTGAACTATATACCATTTCAAGTCGACTATCTAACCTTTCAAAATTTTAATTTTACTATTCAACTTTTCAATTTGTTTGACTAGAGTCGGTCTGACTTCAAAATTTGAATGCACCGTTTATCTTCACAAGTATAGTTAGTATACTTCGTTTAGTTTTTATAATTATAAATTTATTAAAATAATTAATTATTTTAAATTTTGAATTCAGAGTGTTATTGACTGACTAAAATCAAATAAATTGAAGATTGAATAGTAAAATCAAACTTTTGAAAGGTTAGATAGTCAACTCAAAATGATCCATAGTTCAGACAAATTTTGTACTTTTTTACACATTTTTAGGGGTTATTCATTCCATCAGTTTATAATATTTCATGACTAAAAATGTATCGAACATGCTTGAACTAAGACCCATTTTAATCTAACTACCTAACTTTGAAAATTTTTAATTTTGCAACCTAATTTTTTAATTTATCTGATTTGAGTCATTTAATGACTCTTAAATTTAAAATTTGAATGCATTGCTTATTTTTACGGGTCTAACCAGCATATTTTATATAACCTATGCAATTATAATTTTATTAAAATAAATAATAGGCTAAAAGTTTAACCAAAAGAGCCATCAAATGGCTTATGTCAGATAAATTAAAAGATTAGGCACCAAAATCAAACTTTTTAAAAGATCAAAGAGTTGATTCAAAATGGACTACAGTTTAAATAAATTCTATACGTTTTTACTTTCATGAATGTAGCAAGTTTATTACCAACTAATCACCACTTTGTCTTCCCATATTCTTTTTGCATGGAGCGTTAGATTAAAATGTATGAGAACCCCCTCAACTATAGGTTATTACAAAATACGCCCCTCAACTTTAACCCCACCTTACTTTTTAGGGATTGTTTGTTTCACCAACTTATATTTTAAATTTTGTATTTTAGGATGATAAGTTTATTAATAACTAACCATGTTACCTGGGTTGGAAGATTATTAAGAATTTATACATTCATGTTGTAATGGACAACCCTTGTTTTCCATCAAGTATGAAATTGATAATGATTTCATAATCTCACCAATAATTTTTAGATTGGCCCTGGGTTTTTTTTTTTGTGGTAAATGTCAATTTGTTACCCTGTAATTTGGCTAATTTTTATTTTTGTCATTCTGTGATTCAAAAAGTATTTAGCTATTCTATAATTTTATCTTTATTTTTACCGAAAATTCTACCATAAAATAGGATAGCAAAATAAAATGTTTTGATAACCATGTGCTAGTTAAGTGCAAATTTTGAACCGAAAGATGATAAATAAAAAATACACTAAACCATAAGATATTTAAGTATAACTTTTTGAATCATACGGTGAATGGGCGAATGCAAATTGAAATTTACCATTTTCTAATTTTTTTAGAGAAAAAGATAGCAAGCTACCCGTATAATTTTATTTTTTAGAAACTCAGCTAAAATTGTAAAGCAATTAGGCTCCAAACTTATCTCGAATATCAACCATCAAGTCTTTAGTGAGGATGCAAACGAGCAGATCCAGGGGATCTCACCTACCACCTTTCCCATTTCTTTGGCAGAGAGGGGCCGATTTGGTGCGGGTTTAACTTCATCCTATTTTTTTTTAGAGATAATTTCATCAACACCCCTCTGGGAGAGTGTAATTTCATGAATGCCCCTCTAAACTTAAAAATATCATCAATATCCCTCTAAAAACCAAAAATATTCACTAATGTCCTTAAGGTTAACGTTCCGTCAAAAAGTTGCCCAATATTCTATAAATACCCTTTTTACCCCTAGCACTAATTTAACTAGCGTAATAATTTAAGATTAATTAGATGATTAATTCTTAATGTTTGAATCACATAACATTTTAACATTTTTTTTAAAATTTTATAATTAAATATCTACAGTCTATTAACTGTAATAATTAAATCTCATTATGAATTTTCGCTTTTAAATTATACATAGTTATAATACAATTTTCCATAGTAGTATTCAACATTAATAAATTCAAAATGTATTTTTTTAAAAATTTTATTTAAATAACTCAAATATCTCACACTAAAAATATTTTGATATTAAAATTCTTGATATTAGAGTATTTCTTATATGGCCCACTCAAACAAAAAAAAATTTAATTGAAATTTATTGTCAACAATAAAGTAAAATTGTATGAAGACTCTCTCATCTACGGTCAACTTTAACATGATTTAAATTGGATTTATACATATATACATACACATAACCCCCTTCTCAAACTAAGGGTTTTTTTTTATTTTAGCAATTGAATGGTTTTTTTCCAACTAAATTAAATTTTTTATCAAATTCGTGTGTGAACTGTGCCAACTTTGGATGTCAAAATAACCACATAGTAAAGATCGATGATTTTATCGATGTCCAAATTAGGAGTAAGTTGATGTGATGCTTGAGTGCACATAATTATTAATTAAATTTTAAACAAATAATGCTGTACTTTTTTATAGTTTGAGGGAAAAAAATGGTGTAATAACTTTGTCTTGGTAGATTTTTCAATACAGTATAATTAACCCTTAAATGCCAAATCCAGATGTTGGAGGAGACGTAAAAATTACGAAGTTGGATGAGAAAATCCTATTCCACCTAAAGTTTGTATTTTATATACTAGTTCCTTCAAATTTTTACCTTGATATTAATTAGTTATTTCCCAAAAAAAAAAATCATCCTAATTTTGAGGGTAAATTTGTCATTTTATATGTTAACTCTCAGTTAACTACGTTTTACTCTGGGTGGAGTGACGCTCCGTTAACGGCGGAGGTAATTGTGATACTTTTGTGTGTTTGAAGGGGTAGTTGTGATATTTTAAAGTTTAGAGGGGTATTCACGAAATTAACAAGTTTGAAAGGGGTACTGATGAAATTGCCCCTTTTTTTTACTCCCACTCACCACTTCATTCAGGGTGGATCGAGACGTATACATATTTTTGACAAAGTTTTGGAGAATAGGAGCAGATCAAAGTTATAAAAACAAAAGGTCTCCCACTCCCCGGTCTATTTTTTTTAGCTGATGGAGACAAATTTAGAGTGAATTATTTTTTCTTTTTAGTGTTGGTCCCCACTTATCGTCTCACATTCAGAGAGGATTAGAACAGGAGCTCCACCAACTCGGATCCATTTGTGTTCCTAGCCTTTAGCCAATGCGCTAGGTACGGTCGGCTTTTAGATTGGCCATGTTAGGCTACAAAATGTTAGATAATACCTACTAATCATACTTAGGTTGCAATGTGTGGATTTTCTATGTATTTCAAGCAATATTTAAAGTAAAAAGTTTTGAATGTTCATGTATGAAAGATAGTATCATATGATTTATTTTTTTTTAGAAAAAATCAAATAAAAGTGAGAAGAGTTGATACATAATATTGCATCTAAATAAAACGATTTAAGCTTTTAAAAAAGTTCTTTTTTTTTTTGTTTTTTCGGATGTCGGAGAACTGAAGAAGCCCTTCAGATTTCGGAGCACATAGCACAACTCCAGGTTTTTTGAGTTTGAACAGATTTTAATAAATGAATCTGATTTTTCCGTAGTAAAGAAATGATTTAATACGGGTCAAGTGAGCGATCAATTTACAAGAACTAGTCAAATATTTAAAGTGATAACTTCAATTTGCATTCCTGTGATTTAGCAAATTTTCATTAATTTTGTCACTCTATGGTTTGAAAAAGTACTACTTTGTTATCTCGTGCAGACTTTATTTTTACATTTTTTGTAAAGATTTGTCATTAAGTGAAATATTTAGTTGCTATAATTTACAAACCATAGGATAATATAGTGATACATTTTATGAACCACACAATGACAGAATTAGTATAGCATTTTTCTAGTTTATAATTGGCACTTAAGCGCATGTAATTTTCGTGACATACCATTTTAACAGGAAAAGTTTTATGACTCCGAAAATACTCTGAAAATCCCACCCTGATAAATGCCCTACCAAAACCCTTCACTAAGGAATAGAACTTGAGTTTCTCCTACATATATGTAGGCCGGCAAATGAGCGACCTGGCTCGTGTTCGACTCGCATTCGGCTCGGTATTCGGCTCGCTCGAGCTCGACTCGAAATTAAATGAGCCGAGCTTGAACAGAAAAAAAAGCTCGAAATATATTTCAAGCCAAGCTTGAGTATTACTGGGCTCGCTCGAATTAGGCTCGAAAAGCTCGAATATATATATATATATATATATATATATATAGAATCCAGCTACTATCCTTTTAGGAGGAGCCTTCGTCCTCCTAAATTTTCTACCGTTCGGATGAAAAGATGTGCGGCAAGGATGAGAGTGGTTACGGTTAGATTGATAGTGGGCCCCCTAGGGTTGAGTAGGTGGTTGGTTGAATAGTATAATCTAACAGTTGAAAATGATTAAAAATTAGATCTAACGGTCAAAAATTTGATAGGACAAAAGCTTCTATCCTCTTAAGAGGATAGTAGCCGGACTATATATATATATATATATATATATATATATATATATATATATATTAAAAATATTTATAAATATATATATAATTATATATAATATATATTTTAATTATATACAATAATATATATTATGTATTTTAATTATATGTATATAGAGTTTAAGTTATTGGGCATATTAGTTGATCCACAAAATCGAATCAGCAAAACCCTACTCTAATTACTCTCTTTCCCTCTATTTTACTTGCTCACAGAGTCGGTTCCCCTAAATTATTTTTCTTAATATTATAATACTATATTTTATGCATTTATTTTGTATTTTAAACTAATAGACATATTTTTGTATCAAATTTTAGATAATATTTTATAAAAAAAATAAACTATAAATTGCATGATGTTAAGAATTGCAAGCGGCTCGTTTAGAGCTCGAGCTCGCTCGACTCGAAGTTAGGCTCGCTCGAGCACGGCTCGAATTAAATTCAAGCCGAGCTTGAGCCTAAATTTAGGCTCGAAATTAATTTCAAGCCAAGTTTGAACTGACATAAGCTCGCTCAAGCTCGGCTTGCTTCCACCCCTACCTACATGAGACAGACAAAGTGGCACGAGAAATATTCTATGATGAAATAAAGACAAAATTATGAAGTTATATTTTTTTTTGGCTCCGAAAATACTTTGAAAACCCCACCCCCATAAATGCCCTACCAAACACCCTCACGGAGGGATCCAGCTTGAGTCTCCCCAACATGAGACTAGACAGAGTGGCACAACAAATATCCTAGGAGTTACAAAATAAAAATTTTTAACCCGTGGAATGGTAAAGTAAAAATATGCTAAACTAAAGTTTACTTATATTAAATTATAGGGTTAATTGCATACATGTTTCTGTAAATTTGGTGAATATCAGATATATTTCTGTAAAATTTAACTTTGCAAAAATATTCCTGCAAAAGTCCTACCGTCTGTAAAAATGTTCCTGCTGTTATACTCTGTTAAAAAAACTGAGTTAACCACAATTAACATGCTTAACCATGATTAGTTAATAATATGAAATGACGATTTTACCCTCATCTTCATCCTCTTCCTCCTCTTCCTCTTCCTTGATCGGAATGACGCCGCCCCCTCCCTCCTCCGCCTCCGCCGCCGCCGCCGCTTCCTCTCCGCCGGCCGATCCTACCTCCTCCTCTCCTCTCCCGATCCCAAGCCGAAGCCCTCGAAGAAACCCTCGTCGTGTTCGTCCTCGTCGCGCGGGCGTGGCGATCCATACGTCGAGGGACGCCACCACGGGGGAGGTGGGAAGCGGGGACACCGCCGGCCGCCGCCGCCGGCGGCTGCGAGCACCTTCTTCTTCTTCTTCCTCTTTTTGGAGGGACATATCTGTAAGGGCAAAAATATCATTTCACTCATATGCTGTTAAAATTTTAACAGAGTTCTAACAGAAACAAACTAGAGGGATATATCTGCATAACTTAGAACTTTTGCAGGGATATTTTAGCAAAGTTAAATTTTGCAGGAATATATCTGATATTCACCAAGTTTGCAGGGACTTGTATGCAATTAACCCTAAATTATATATGTGCAATGAATATCAAAGTTTTCCTATATAAAAACTAATAAATTCAACCTATTAATCAAAATTGTTTGTAAAATTAATTACTGCAGGTCCACACCACACATCTTTGAATTGAGTAATTACACTTAGTTAGCCAGCATGAACTTCAAACCATAATAACGGCTAAAAAGAAGCAAATAATTAAGGCATGGAATAAATATAAATAAATAAATAAGTAAATAAATATATAAATAAATAGTTGGTACCACAAATAATGTCCTAGCTCTGTACACATCTCATGCATGGTTAGGACCATGGAATAGAAGTATACATTTTGCCTTGGCTCATTAAGTAGTGAGCTATCCACTTCAAATCTCTTATAAATACCAATCCCTATAAATATGCATACACACTCCTATTCATGTGTGGTAGGGTAGTTTCCCATTTTACCCCTGCAAATATGAAAAATTGCATACATTCTCCAAAAAAAAAGGGGTAATTAAACACAAGTATATTTCCAAAATCCACAAAAAAAAAAACCTTGATTATTTGCCCGCATGCCTATCAGGGCATACATACATATATCTTTTTTAAATACTTTGCAGAAGGGACACACAAATAAATAAGGCATGTTGATAGAATATATGCGCACAAACTGAACTTTACATATATATTTGTCTAATTTTGCATATTTGCAAGGGGTATAAATGCAACAACAACAAAAAAAATCTAGCTATATAATATTTGGGCATCACGGATAGGGGACATGAAATACGACAAGACTCAGAAGCTTTCAAAAAGACTAGGATGCGGATACGACATGAACACTACTAATGAAATATGTTATTAATATAATAGTATATGTTTATTATATATAAAATATTAAATTGGCTAAAATATTGTTATATTTCTAATATGAATGAAATTTAATAAAAATTTCATTGATAGGTCATAAAGTTTAAAGAAAAAAAATTTCTCCGCCATACATAATTTATTTATATTATTAAAAAAAAATTTGTATGTATTCATAAAAAACTAAAATATATATCATTCTACATTATATATACATAAAATAAAATAATATAGGTATATTTTTAATGGGATGTGTCATACACCCACGTTGAACGAACGTTCATGGTATGTCTGCATCAGACACAAATTCGACACAAACACATACGTGTCGAGAAGAATACGCAAGCTTATAAAAGTATCAGTGATATATAGTATAATATTGTAAGACGATGAATTATTTATCCACTAGATATCTTCTATGAAAGAGAAATTTCAAGCCTTCCAGATCTTTATTGTCCTTTTTCTGGTAGTCATGCAATATTCCACCTAAAAAGAAAAAATGCCATTACATCTTTTCCTTGCTTATATATTTTCTTCCCCTTCTTTACTTCTCTGAGCTTCTCTCTCTCTCTCTCTCTCTCTCTCTCTCACACACACACACACACACACTCTACATAAATGAACTGCTGCAGAGAAAATAAGTCATGTTGCTACATCCACCCCAGGGAAGTAGTAGTAGGCATATGTGCAATTTGCTTGAAAGAGAAGCTTCTCATTTTGGCTTCTAAAAAAAGCCAAACTCCTCCTCACAAGGAGACCAAGAAATGCTCCAGAGTCCTCGGGAAGAAGCCCAGCATAACCCTGCCCAAAGTGTTTGCTTTGAGCTCGTTTCTGCACCGACTCGAGCCGCGAAAACACGGATCCGATCACAAATCCGGTGAAGGTTCGATCGCGAGCCTCGACGGTAATTATTCCTTCCATCTTCATCTAAATTACCAACACAAGCAAATTTTTGTATAGTTTGCTTATCATAAAATTCACTAGAGATTTTTTTAAGTTGTTAATTAGCATTTTTTTAAAATTTAAATTCAGCATTCAGTATCTAAATATAAGCAAAGAATTAGTATATCTTTATTCTATATATTCCAATAGAGTACAAATTACTTAACATTGTCACATTATTCGACATTGTTATATATGTAATTAACATCTTTTCTTTTGAAGTTTTTCTTTTGTTTGTTAATAATAATAATAATAATAATAATAATGAGTCAGCAAAAGTTATTATTTTTAGGCTAAATTTTAAAAAACTCCCTTGCACTTTAGAATCTGCCTTAATTGGGACTCGCATAAAATTTTTTATCAATTATCCTCCTATATTTTGTCATTATTTTAAATAGGTGCAGCTATTTAGAATGATTGTTGCGTTCAGCTATAAACCTTTGCAAAAATAAGTTTGCAAATAAAGTTACTTAAAACTAATCCGATAAAAATATAAATTAAATATAATTACTTAATAAACTATCAGCTTTGATAGTATTTTTAAAAAAGGAGATCAATTGTCTTAATTTTTTATCTATATTTTGAGTTGCATATCAAAAAGACATTGAGATGCGGAACAAAATAATATCCCAACTCATTTTAGTAAAATTTTACGATCTAAATTAGTCAATTTTAAAAATTATTGAATCTATTTGAAATAATAACAAAGTGCAGGATGATAATTGACGCAATCTATCTAAAGTTCAAGAGCGTCTTTTATAATTTAGCCTAATTTTTAAGCCAAGAGCATATATATTTCTGTATTTGATCACTTAAATTTACTCGTTCTAAAACATTTGTTTTTTTTTTCTCTCTTTTATATATGTAGATTCATTTATATCAATCAAGTTCGAGGAAAATGGAACTGCACTATGGGACGGTACAAAAACAACATGCATTAAGCCTCCAACCGGAGAAGAGAGCAGGGATCAACTGAGGAGTGTGGTGGAGCACGCAAATCGAGGTGGCATGCTTAGGTGGCGGCCACGGATTGGCCACCTGCTGCTCCAGCTGGCGCGATGGAAGAGGTCCGACAAGGACGAATGGAGGAAAGGGATTGAGAAAAGGAGAGGTTGGATACTGGGTAAGACTTAGTTTAATAATGTGGTGACTAAAAATATTATTTTTTATATTAAAATAATTAAAAAATACTTATATTTTTTTCTTGTTTTTAACTCTAAAATTGCGACTGTAACTGTTTTCGGAGACAAGCACTGTATAAAAGAAGAAAAAATTGAAAGCTCTTTCGAATTTTCTAAGTGGTATTGCGATAATTAAAAGCATTTATTTCATGCTTTGAAATATCCAAAAATTTCACCGTGCTTATAATCTTTCCTTCAGCCAATTTCTCCGATGATGGTGGACGTCGCAATTTTATAGCATAAAAAGAAGAAAAATTGAAAGTGTTTTAGAATTTGGTTTTTCGAAGTAGATGCTTTAATCATCACATAACCAATCTTTTACATTATAATATAAAAATAATACTTTTAGCCATCGCAGTGTAGATCCGCACCACAATAGCAACAACCAGAGAGAAACTGAGTGGTCACTGTTCGATTGTTAACGAGACATGAATGTGATGTGTATGTGGTTGTTGTGTGATTGTTGGAATAGAGAGAGATATAGTTGAATGTATTTGTTGTGATATATACATGTAGTTAGGATGTCAAAGGACTAAGTGCTGTTGCTTGTGAGTACCTCTACTTTGAGGAAAATTTTCTGTCACATCTGAAAATTTTCATAGTATGTTTACTAATTTTGAAATAATGATTTTTTTGTTTAAGATTTTTCTTAGATTTGCTTTTGAAGTTCACAACTTGAATACCCTCACTTAAGGTGAGAGACTCACTCTATAAGGCAAAAACCGCATCACTCGAATCCATAAAAGTCCATTATAAAAACCCATTTAGTATTAAGAACAGCTTAACACTATTAGACGAAAAAGAGTTGAAACGACAGCAAATAAACATACGCTTCTATATTTGTTAATAGGATTGCAAATTATATTTTAACTGAATCAGTGCGATTTATGATACATGCTATTCTTTATAACCACAAATAGTGTAATTCTATATCGTACTTTTCTATTGCACGTAACACATACATCTCAGCAATTTACAACAAATCCTAAGAAGTGATGCCTTTAGTAATTGAACTAACTGTTTCAGATGAAAGTAATGGAACTGTGTTGCTACAGAGTACAAAAGGGGCGCACACATGTGTTCTCCTTTGAAACAGAGCACAAATTTGGAGCACCCTATTTTCCTAAATGCATGCATTATCTCAAACTCTCTATTCATTTTTATAGACATTAGCAAAACCTTCAAGATTCTAAAGCTACATGAGCCATCACCTGAGACAATATAGAGCTTTTTGACCTTGCAATAGAGCATAGAGTGCTATGCCAATAATGTTTAAAAAAAAAGAGAAATGCTGCATATATACAGAAAAGAAATTTAAAATCTTACATACCATCAATCTAAAAACCAATATTTTCACATTAGCATTATCATTTTTATTATTATTAAAAATTCACAAATAATATTTATATTTCTGAATGGACAAGTGTAAGATTTATAATCCCACTTAAAGACGTACAAGTAGCCTATCTCTTTAGAAAAAAAGGTATATTAAAAATTTTCTATTGTGGCAAAAGTAGAGGTTGGAAATTAGATATTCTGAATTCTAATTTTTATTGCAATAGAAACATCGAATATTTCTATCATTAAACAGTACATTATAAATGGTTATTGCTGAAAGTAAAATTAAAAGCAAATTCAATTTCCAAAACTCTCCGTTGGCTATCTCTTCTAAGGTCTAGTTTAGTAATGTTGTGGTTAAAAGTATCATTATTATACTATAAAATATTCCAAAATGCTTTTAATTTTTAATTTTTTATACTATAAAACTATAGTTGTAACTGGCAACGGAGAAACATTACATGCTTCTCTGCTCTGCTGTAAGCACTTTAAAATTTATAATATAAAATTAATACTTTTAGCGGCCATGTAATTTTTTTTTTATAAATGACCCTACCTATTTTTACAATTACAAAAATAGTTTTTTAAAAAAACTAATTATAAAAATAGACCTCTAATATGTCATATTGAATTTTTGAAAAAATAAATAATATAAGCGGTGAATGAATCACCGCATTTAAATGCGGCGTATCATTCACCGCTTTTATAAATCCTCTTAAAACCAACAATTTTTCTCTCTCCTTCTCTCTCTCATTCTTTCATCATTATCCCTACGTTAACTTTTATCATTTTTAAAAGTGGTGAATCATTCACCGTTTTTATAGGCCCATAAAAAATTTAATGAATGCGGTGAATCATTCACCGCTTTCACGTATTTTTTTCTCTCTCCATCATGCTGACACCCACATGATAAAATAGAGATTATATTTATAAATAAAATTTTGATGAATCTAATTTTAGAATAAAATTTTTGAAGAAACCTAGTAAAATCTCCGGGCATGTAACCGAAACAGACATAAAAAAAAGAGGGAGACAGGAAAAGACTTGAGTACAACTGAGGAGTTTTGACTTATCTTTCATGAAAGCTGCTCATAGTAGGTTAGTAGGTTAATAGATATATACGTTTTAACCACCCCTGCAGTTGTACTAAGACAATCATACCGATGATTCCAGAAGCCTCCCAGTAAAATCATTACACATATTTTCAAATTTTTTTGGTTCACCAATTATCTAATTAAATAGGAATAATTAAATGACAACAAAAACAGAATAACAAAGATGTATAAGGAGAGAAAATACTGTCAACGAAAGAAATGTCTTCTTAAGGGTAAAAGTGTGGGTAGCATAGAGCACATAGCTAAGCCCTGCAAAAGTTATTTCTCCCATTTTGTGAAAATTAACCAAAAGAAGAAAAAAAAGTAAATTACACTTTTGGTCTTGAAAAAATGAGGCGTGTGATAGTTTAGCCCTCAAAAGTTTAATTCGTTGTAATTTCTGACTCAAACTTTATAAATTGTTGTAATCAAGTTCTAATTACTAATGTAGAAGTAATACATCATTTTAATTATTGTTACATTATCAAGAACAATATTATTTTATTACTTCTACATTAATAATTTATCAATATTTAGTCAAAAAAAATAGAGTTGTAGAACTTAATTACAATAATTTAGAAAGTTTGAGCCAGAAATTTTAATAAATTAAAATTTCAAGACTAAAATGTCATATGCTCCATTGTTTTGAGCATCAAAACTGTAATTTACCCAAAAAGGAAATAAAAAGACTTGAACTTAGGATGCAAAAAGAGATCAACTGCATGTAAGAAGAGGCATGAAATATTTCCAGGCCAAAAATGAGAGAGAGTCTCACAATTTGGAATAAAAACCTTCATAAAGGCACTATCAAGCATTTGATAAATAAAAAGCCTTAAAAGCATGCAATACTCAGAATCTAAACTAAGCTCTAACAACAGTTCTTAAAGCGCTGCGAGAAAATAGAAAGCGCATTTCGAAAGGCAAATATCATTTTCAAATTGTTAGAATAAGCTGTCGCAAGCACACGTGTAGATAGCCAGTAACAATCCTTGTTTTAATGCTTATCAACTTCAACTACTAGACATGATGAACAGTGATGAATAGTGATGCTTACCACCCTGTCTGAGCCCTTTGTTTCCCCCACCACACCCACAAATTTGCTCACCAAAGAGAGCAACAACTAAATGAGAAGTTACTGCCTGGTCCAGGTCTATATGCTCTGCTAATTTAAATCACACAACTGACTTATTAACAGAATGGTATAAAGAAGATGCACATTTAAACAATAAACTAATATTTACGCAGTTTCAAACTGCGCCATTCATTTAACAATAGATTAGCATGATATTCGGAATCTCCACATGAAAATTAAAGCATATAAAACAATGCTGTTTACATTAATACATTCTATAACTTCATGCTAACACAATAATACGTAAGAAATACAAGAAACTGTAGTGTGTATACGAGCAATTGCATAACTTTGTTAAGTGGGTAAAGAATTTTCAGCAATTAATTTGGAACACAATAGCACAGATGATATTAAATTCATGCAACGACCAAATCAAGTAATCAACCATTATTCAGTGTTGGCGTGTATCAACTTAGAATTGATTGTTGCGCAATCACCAAATTATGAACAATATCAACAGTAAACTACCAAGTCATGTAATGCTTATATAGCCTACCAACCTGAAAACCAAAATACATGTAAAAATACATAGATACATACTCACAAACATACATCATATCATGTACAAGCATACATCATATCATGTACCACTCCAAGCATTTGCATGTCCTTTCAGGAGCAGATTATGCATGTCCAATTCTTTGGGGGGGTAATGTTGGTTATAGGAGGAATTCTTTTACTGAGCACTACTGTAGTTTCAGAAGGATCCTTTTCTAAGACAGCAAAAGACCCCAACCACGTGGTATCGCCTCAGTTGGACCCTGCATAACTCATTGATGATCCACAATAGCCTCCCATCGTACAGATTTTATCCTCTGTCATACTCTGGCATGCTTTCACTTTGCACATGAAAACAATAATGCTGCCCTTTTCCATAACTATTCCTGGCCCTATATAGCAAACAATCAAAATATCTGACCTTTCCTGGCCCTGTAGCAAACGATCAAAACATCTTACCTTACCAATTGTATTCCTCTCTAGAGCTTCCATTGAAAGTGCTATTTAAACTGAACTATTTAAAGAAGTCTTCATAGTTTTTCATCATAATTCCCATTTGCTAAAGTAAAAACTCCACATTGGAGTCTTCAACTTTTAAATCCTAAAACTCATTTCAGTATAGTCAAACTTTGAGACTTTTCGTTTACCAAATGCTGAGCTCTGCTTCGCAGAGTAGAGAAACTATCGGAAGATAAAGCCAACAAATAAATTAGGATTTGACTATCAATTGATAAAAGGATGTACTGTTTGGTGATATCAAACTCCCCCTTTAACCTGTACAGCTCATTTTGGATCTGTTTTTATAGGGCCATAAAATGGGTTAGTTGGATTTAAGCATACTTGGCTCACTAGCATATTTAGACTAAGTGGGTTATTAGATGAGGGTCTCTTGCGTATAGAGCAAGGACTAGTATTTTTCTCTAGGAAAGAACTGGTGCTCTCTTGTTCTTCTGGCTTGGTCCAAGATTTTCAGAAAAAAATGCATTCCTAAAGCTTTTCCTAGATAGGATTTGTGGGATCAGAAGAAACCTCAAGGAGAGCTCCCATTGGAATGGTGACATATCTATTGCGATAGAGGGTTAATCTCTAACCAATACCTTATAATCGTCTCATTTTGAGAGGTGATTTGATTCAATCTTCTCTGTGCCTGTAGATGTAGCCTGGTGTTAGATAAATCACGTAAAGTCCCTTGTATTGTGGTTGTACTTGGGATTTCTCTCATACATTCTTCTCCCTTTTTTGAACATTTTGGATGTAGGTGGTATATATCGATCGATTGATTAGTTAGTGTGGCTAAGATCTTGGTAGAGCTGATTCCAACCTTGCCGCCCTATAGAAGATATAACAATAAAGCAAGCATCTAGAAAAAGCTAACCAGGAAAGCCCTATCTCACTAACCAAACTCATATGTGTTGACCATGCTTTAATTACCGACACACAACGAATAGCAATAAGAGAGTTGATCATGTAGTTACACCAAACCCTAACACTTAGACCCCTATGATAATTTTCTAGTATGATTGTAAGTAACTTGCTATCCATAATTTGGTATAATAATAAATTTCACCTACAAGGTGATTTATCTTGTTATAAAAAAAAATGACTTAAAGTCCAAATATGATATTTCATTCTAAACATTTGATCACACTCATTGTTAATCAAATGTACAAATTTTTTAAGTAAATCAAGAAGATATACCCGAAAAGATATTCATGCATCCAAACAGAGCCCTAAACTCAATAACTTATCGAACTGAAACCAATTATAGCAATTTACTGTCTCATCCTCTAGTACTTGGACCTTTGTTATCCTAACTCCGAAGTAAATTCACCTGCACATTCTTATCAGAATGTTGAGAAGGTCAAATCTCTTTCCATCATCGCCAACTAACATGGATAAGTGAAGGGAGAGGAGTTGGCAATAGCCCTTCCAGCTTCTTCGGAGTCCTAAAACCTACCATTGTTTGGTAGGCTCGCAATCGAAATAAATGAAAGAAAGGCTGTACATATCTGATGCACACTATCAATTCAACAAAATGCTATAGTCATTCGGATACTTTGCAAACCACGCGACGCACTGCTGCTGCTTCACCCCTGCACACCTGCCACAATGCACTCCCCTGCCAATCACCAAGCGCGCTGCTCTCCAGCTCTGCATGTCGCAGCCAGTGCTGCCACTACAACACTGCAGTTGCAGCTGCCCCTCCATGCACCACTGCTACAGTGCCACCCTTGCTGTTCTGGGTGCCGCTATTGTTGCTGTTATGTGCGCAGCTGCTGCCCCATTGCTGTTGCCACTCCTTTGTGTGCTGCTGCCGCCACAGTTGCTCCTTCGCTTCACCGATGTCACTCCACCACCATGCACGCCATCAGCTATGTGAAGGGAGAGGAGTCAACCCTCCCATTTTTTTCGAACTCCTGGACCTTATTCCATTAGTCAATGTGTTGGTCTTGACTCACCGCCGCCGCCTCTGCCACATATTTATAAGCTTCAAACATATGCAAAAAGACTGGAAGGAATGGAAACCACTATCTTTCGGCTTCTTTCGACCCTAATTCCTTCACCAGATTTTGATATTCGCTGCTACACATCAAACATTCGACAAAACGCCCAACCTCATTTAGACATTATGCATGTTCGTTAGGCGGGCTATTCGCACTCTAGTCCTGGGGCCTCCATGACAAATGAAACTACAGAGAATAAGGAACTCTAAACCCTTTGTTTCTTTGGACCCTGTCTCATTTGATGAATCAACCATCAACATTTGTAAGGAACATTAAGGGATTCCTTCGGACCTCATTCATTTAGATGTACGCCTCTCCATTACTTTGATCGAGGGTTCATCTAAATCATCATTATTTTCCATTACATCAGACCCTTCGTTACTTCGGTCGGATTTAAGAAGCTGGCCTCTAAGTTGGGTCTTTGTTCTGGCAGCCAATTGTAAATTCGTTACTTCGGTCGGATCATCAAAACCATTCTTGAGTGATTTCTTCAGACAATCTTCTGCGAGCTATCAATTCAACTCTACGCCGAAGTACCCAATCGCAGATTGGACACCCAATTCTAATCCTCAATTTCGGTTCTCACTATGGCGACGCTCGTTGGTTGATTTCTTCAGACACCCAACAATCAATATTATTAAATCTTTACTTTGGTGGCCCACAACTAGCCAAAGACTAAATTCACTGATCGATTCATCAAACCAGTTCAAACTAAACCCAACAACCTTATCAAGAGAAATAAGGAGAGATGATGACCACTTTTCTTTTCTATTCTAGTAGTTTCCTATAATATTAAACATTGATGTACAAGAATGTTAGAAAAAAATGATTAGAGTAAATATTTTTTTTTAACTAGCTTAATCGGATGTAGTCGTATGATCGTAATCAATCAAAGATAATTTGGACTTGGAGAAAAATAAACCTATTATCTCTAAATTAGTCAATAGTACTTCAATATTTCAAACAACTTGAAACATTTTGATTATCAATAGTAATTTTTTAAGAACTGATAAAATACTTGGTTTTATCATGGAATCATGATCACAGAAGAGAAGATTAGTGGAAACCACAACATGTGCAATCAACTAGGAAAATATAGGAAGTCAAATAAACTCACAAGCATATGAATTACAAACAAAGAATGTATCCATACGAATTATAAACAAAGAATGCATCATCCGAAGCTAAAGACAAAGTCAACAACAAAGAATGCATCATCCGAAGCTAAAGACAAAGTCAACAACCATGTTCACCACAAACGAGCTATTTGAAGAACCACAAGCTACCTAAGGTAACAGAGTTAGAAGAATACTACCGAACAAGCTAAAACGAGCCACATAAGCAATTTGGGATGAGTGGAAAGCTAGGAGAAAGAAGCATTCATGCCGTGCTCGTCAAAAGCCACCTGAATAGAGAAAGAGCGTGTCAATTTATAAGCCACCTGAATAGAGAAAGAGCGTGTCAATTTATGCTGTACATGAGCCTTATAATCAAATAGAGACCAAGTTAATCTTTGTACCAAGAAGTCAAACAGCAGAAGACATTTAGCTAAGAGCTTTGATGATTGTTGAGATTATGTTACCAGAGCAATTTCAAAAAGTTTTATTGTAAGCAATCACGCAGCACATCATCAAACTTCAAGTAGCATCACCAACGTTAAATACCCATATTGTGATATGCTAATATTTAGCATTAAATAATAAACAGAACAATAAGATGGCTGGTACATAAATCAGTAACGGCTGTAGCTCAGGTTAAAGACAAATAATGTACACAAGTTAGCATGCAAAAGAATCCATAAGCTCACATAAATCTCTAAGAAGAGATACAAAACCCCACACTGTACACTGATAAGAAATTTCTACTTGTATGCAAAAGCCACACATTAATGAAAAGGGAAAAAGAAGAAAAAGCATTTGCATATGCAAGGCACATCAGGATCAAGTTGAATCAGGTCGGTAAAAATTGAGCTAGGGATTGAGTTGAATTAGGGCTATCTTCATGGCATAGCTGAATTAAATGGTATCCATCTGGACACCTAATGTTATAGGCACCCTGTTTATTGAAAATTGGCGAGTTGGCTATAAACTGAAAAGTATGATAAGATTCATGATAAACAAATAAAAGAAAAAACCTTTAACAAATGATGCACTTTATACTTTCTATTTCTCTTGCTATAGGTCCACATAAAAGTAGCATTAAGAATCAATGTCAAGATGATGATGCCAAACAGAGAAAGAATCTTGGAAAACTAGCATACATAAGGGCAAACAAAAATCCTGAGGGTGCTTAAAGCAATAAGGCATCCAACAATTTTCTCTGAATCAGGATTCCATGCCATTAGGGCTATCTGCTTCTCAACAGAACACAGCATAAGCTTTTGAGAAGTGGTGTGTAATTACGAGACCATATGCATGACCGTATCAAAATGAAGCTTCAGTAAACGAGCACAAGCAAGCACTCTAATACCTATATAAACTGCGCGATCCAAATGTAGGAACTCTAATAAGAAACACTTAGCTGAACTTCAAAAAAGTGGAGTTACTGCCTGTCTGCATCACCATCAGCAGGAGACTGCTCTATTATGATCGTCTGGCCAAACAGCTCGACTGTTCGAATGCCCACGGGTTGACTAAAAGCTGAAGTACGAGAAGGCTCTGATCCACCGTTCAACATGGCCTCCTGGCCCGGATGGATTGGGCTTGAATGTGATATATCCGCAATATTCATTTCACCGCGCACAATTTCAACTCGTTTTGATGTGCTATCAATAGAAGAGCTACTGCCGACTACCTCATTTCCTTTTATGGGTAGGAAGCATATTAGATCTTGCCTGGCTCCCTGCATGCCAGCAGGATGTTCAGGAGATTGGAGTACAACAGAGGTTACAGTTTCCCTGCTTTTGCACTCAGGATTAAGAATGTTATTCCGCTCATCACCGAGGAACCCTGAATTCTCGAGCACCCTCCACTTCCGCTCATCACCCAGGGACCCTGAATTCTCAAGCACCCTCCACGTTAGAAGAGGAGTTTCAAAATATTGTGTTTGTAGAGCAGGGGTGCTGGAGACTATTTCAACTTGCCAAGGACTCACTTTATTCAAGCCCCGGTTCTTCATAACTTTAGGTTCATCCCACGTAACCTGATAAGGGAAAAACAGCATGTTAAGATTTTACAGCTTTGGCTTTAAACATCTGAAAAAAGAAAAATATGATAAAAATGGTCCAAAGGTGTATGAAGAGAATATTAACCAATGGTGTCTCATTAATAATGTCTCAACAATAATGTCTCAACCAAAGGTATGTGAATCAGAATTGCAGTTGCTAATTTAAGCACTACAGGCATTATAAGAAATTGGGAACTTTTCGAGATTTACGAAAACACGAGAAAATGCTATTCTACTGGAGAGTACTACAAAGAGTTTTTATGAATTGAATGAATAGGCCAATTCATGTTAATCCGCGTATTAGATAAATCCTAACCATTGGACAATTCATAAGATATTTGTAGACTGTTTGTGGGTACATACAAGGGCATATAAGAAATGACAATTACATAGAAGTATAGTTATAAAATAGAGTTATGATCTGGTGTACGTATTTTTGTGTTTCTCGTCCTTCTTGCCAGCTTCTTTCATCTTTTGATAATTACAAAGAAAAGAAGCCTAGCACCTCATTCCGTGTCTGAAATCTCTCGCAATTTTCACCTCATTCCGTGTCTGAAATCTCTCGCAATAGAAAATTGCATTGATTTCAACCTTCACTATACCACTGTCTCAAATAAACCAAAAAATTCGGGACGGTTGTCGAATTCATAAGCAAAATTTCACTACTATGAATTGGCATAGTATGTTGGTTCTATATCAAAACATCTATTTAAGTCGCAACTTAAATAAAAATGTAAAATCAAATAAAAAGATCCTTTTGCAAAAGCTACCAAAATAGGCGGTTCAATGGACAATTTAGTCCAACGTATTCAATTTATCTGGTTCTCCTCAATTAAATATATCCAACATCATCCACCAACTCATTCTCATGAGCTTTTGCATCAGAATTTAACAATCATCAAATTTTTGGACCTACTTGATGATAGAAACTCAGATGTCAGAATAGTCCCACATGGAATAATAAGCAAGGGTTGAAGGGTTGATATAGGTTCTTAGGCTTAAACCTAAATGCCTAAGTAGATTACAGTAGAGATTTCACATCCCTGGGTTTGATGATCTTGAACCTTTAGGCTGGGTGGAAACTCCCATACAAATTTGTACCAAAGTTGTAGATTTGATGATCTTGGGCCTATCCTCCTCTAAGCTATGTAGTTCGGTCAACTCAATTGGCTCTTATAAATGATCTGCTTGTGGAGGGACGATACGGCGATTTGGTATATTCAAGGCCCTGGTACATTCGAGGGCCGAGGGTTTAGGACAAGGAGGTATGTGTTAGACGTATGAGCATCGATGAGTAAGTTCGTGGTGGATTATAAAATAAGCCTAAAGGGCGTGCTGGAGAAGAGCTATTGGTATTCGGTGCTAGGCTTAGAGAGTAGAGAATTGGATTCAAGGGACAGTTAGCTAGTTCACATATCAAAAGGGGTGAAATAATAAGCCAATAAAGAAGAGTTAGAAGGCTTGATATAAACTATTGAGCCTAAAATATAGAATTAAAACTTTTGGATCGCATGGCTTTCAGCGTATATGTCACATTCTTAATTTATATATGCATTGGATTGGACCAATACTCCTACAATATTTAATATATATATATGAGTCTGGCTACTATACTCTTATGAGTACGATCGACTTCGTACTCAGAAGTCGTTTTCGATGATAGAGCTTCCGAACCGACGATCCATACCGTGAAATATAATTTAGAGTATTTGAAACTTCTAGAAATAAAATTTCATAATTTTTCGACATTATTAAAGTTATGATCAAAAGATCTCAAAATTGATAATTTTCAACGGCCGGTATGAAATGCTTGCAAGTTTAACGGTGTAAAAGAGTCGAAATCGGTTGAATTTTTGATAGAAAATTCTATTCACTATCTAGATAGAGATCGATAACTCCAATCATAAATTGAAGAATTCGATCCTCTATTTTTAGGAGGTAATTCGATTTTGACCGTTCATTCTATACCAGCTTGATGGACTTTATTATAATTTAGGGTTTAGGGTTTAAATGTTCTATATCATATTTAACGATATGGATCGTCAATTTGGAAGCTCCATCATAAAAAATAACTTATGCGTACAGAGGGCTCTATACTCATAAGAGTATAGCAGCCCTACTATATATATATATATATATAGAAATAGAACTAGGCTACTATACTATTAATAGCACCAAGTCATTAGTGCTATTAAGTTTTCGGCCCTTGGATGAAAGAATGTGTGGTTAAGATGATAGTGGTCCCCTAGGGTTGAGTGGGTGGTTGGTTGAATAGTATGACCTAACGGGTGGAAATGATCAAAGGGGTAGATCTAACGGTAAAAAACTCGATAGCACCAAACGTTTGGTGCTATCGATAGTATAGTAGCCGGACTCATATATATATATATATATATATATATATATATATATATATATAAAAGCAAATTTAATACAATTTTCTAAGTAAAAGGGTGTTTGAGACAGGTTAAATGCCACAGGATATTTTTTTCTTTTTTCCTTTTTTCTTTTTGTTGTAATTCAACCTTAATTTTCCCTCATCTTTCAGTGACCTCTTTCTCTCCCCTCGAATTTGTTCGCGCCGTCCTCACCAAGTTTTTTATGCAATTTTTAAAATTCTCTAAGAGCCCACTATTTTTTTTGAAATTTTTGACAATTCTCAAAAATCCCACAATTTTCGAAAATTTTGAAAATTTCTCAACGAGCCGCCAATACCCAATGATCAAAATTTTAATACACTATCTTTTTGTTAGCTATAACCCAGCAAAAACCCTTAAAAGACATCAGAGTTTCCCATTAAAAAATAAGAAATAAAAAAACCAAACAGCGGGAAAATTTTTAGTATCAAACAAGCCTTTAAATTTCAAGGTCTTCATTAAAGAGTACGACTAGCATTCTTTCGAAAAAACAGGGCATCCGTACTTTAAAGGTATTTTTGATGATGAGACATCCAATTCGACGATCGGCTCTGTTAGATATAATCTACCTATTAGAACTATGTAGAAACTAGATTTTATAATTTTTCGACATTATTTACCAAGTGATCGAAGGACCTAAGAAATGACTATTTTAATGGCCGATGTCGTTTATAAGTTCAACAGTGTAGAACAATCCAAATTAGATGAAAATTTAATAGAAAATTGTATTTACCATCGAGAGCAAGATCATTTCTTCCGATCTGCAATTTAAGTCTTTTATCACTTTTTTATGAGATTTTTATTTTCAACCATTCATTGTTAGATTATTCGATTATTAGGTGAATGGAGCCGAAAAATTATGACATTTGGTTTCTAAATAGTTCTAATATAGTAGATCATATCTAACAAAGTCAATCGCCGCATCAGATGTCCCATCATCGAAAATAATTTGCAAATATGGATCTTTCGAAAGCATAGTAGCCTAGCTCCTAAATTAAATCAAGAGAATACAGAACACTCGTGGACACAAAGCTATAGTTTATAAATCAAATTATATATATATATATATATATATATATATATATATATATATATATATATATATATATATATATATATATATATATATATATATATATATATATATATATACATACACGCACTAAAAACAAGCCGCTAATGTCCGAAGATCTTCTAGAAAGCTAAAAATTAATCAAATAGCTTTCTACAAGAAGAAAAGAACAAGCTACACAACAAAGAAGCAACACAAAACCCTACCCTAAAACCAGGAAAGAAACGAGTAAAATCAACCAAAGGTCCAAGTAATTAAAAAATAGTAAAATTTAGATTGTTACCTGAAGCATACGCCATGGGGATTTGGCCCCTCGTTCGGCGATCTCCGCCACGGTTCCCCAAACATCGTGCATCGTGGACGAGTCCTCGCCCTCCACTGACAACGTCACCCTCATCCCCACCTTCCACGGAACCCTCAACGCGGCGTCGACCTCCGCCTCGGGCACCACGAACTCCGGGAGCCCCGCCTTCGGGTAGTACAGCACCTCGAACGGACGGCCCAGATGCGCCGATCGCGCGGCCTCCACCACGTTCGCGGAGGGGATCCTCCCCCTGACGCACCGGGAGAACCCTAGCTCGCTTATCGTCCTCTCGTCCTCCTCGGGGTCGATCTCCGCAAGGAAGGGGAGGAAGGGGGAGTCGGCGTCGAAGAGGCGGAGGGCGCGGCGAAAGCCGACGAAGAGGTCGCCGTTGGATTCGTCCTTGACGAAGATGATGGCGTCGCCGGAGACGAGCCGCTTGGAGTCGGCGAACTGGCTCCACCCGGTGGTGAGGAGGTGGCGGCGCGGGGTGCCGCGGTAGATGTGGCGGAACTTCCACACCGTGCCGTGGAGGTCGGAGATCGGGAGCGTCTGCACCGGGGGTTCGGCGTCGAAGTCGAGAGGGGGGAAGATGTGCTTGGCGCAGGACCTCGGGACGGAGAACCCTCCCCCGCAGTTGGCGTCGCTCGCCGTCAGGATCTTCACGAACCACGCCATGCCTCCGTCATCGCCACCGCCACCGCCACTCCACGCCGCCGCCGCGGGGCCGGCGGAGGGAGACGGATCGAGGTGGATCTCGGAGAACACCTCGTCGCTGCGGGGGTTCGCGAGGAGGCGGGTGCCGGCGACGCGGCAGCGGAAGAAAGGGGCACCGCCGCCGCCGAGGACGGCGGAGAGGTCCGGGGGGTACCAGGCATGCTCGGCGTGGCCCTCGGGGAAGTAGCAGACGCGGGAGCCGATCGGCGGGAGCCGCGACAAGGGGCCGGCGCAGGCCCGCCACACGCGCTGGTCCACGGTGCTCGGGATTGGCAGAAGCGGCGAAGGTCGCGGCGACGCCATCGTCGTCGTCGTCGTCGTCGGAAGAGGAGGAGAAGGGTTAGAATTAGGGTTAGGGTTTCTGGGTGGGTAAAGCGAGAGAGAGAGAGAGAGAGAGAGAGAGAGAGAGAGAAGGGTGGGGGGAAATGGGAAAACCTAGAATCAAGGGTTTCCCCCACAATCCCGTCGACGGGCGATGGGGGAGATGGCGGGAGACAGCTCCCACATATTTATAGCGGAGAGATGGGTACCTCGGATGAGCACTCAGTTTCCGAAAGGGGCATTTTCGTCAAATCAAGATATTTTAATTACTGAATAAACATTTTAAAATTCAAATGTTTTTTTTTACCCTTACGAGGGTAAAATTGTAACGTTGCTCTTATTGGAACACAATTGTACGAAGACCCCCTCGGCTATATGGCGTTCTGAAATTAACCCATTTAACTTTTTTGTTCACACATTTTTAAATTTTTAATTTTTTTAAATTAAGTTTTTCTACTTAGTTCAGTTAAAATTTTTAATTAAATTTAGTATCTTATTTTAGCAAGTAATGATAAATTAGTTTAATTTCATTTACTAAAATATAGTTATTAATATTATTAAATTTGAAAAAAATTAACTTATTTGACTAAAATCAACTTATTTTAAAGGAATAAAAACAAAATTTAAACTATGGTTGAGTGGCCGTTTCAGAAATCTCCCATAGTTGAGGGTGTCTTTATTCATTTTCACCCTTCATCATTAAGTTATGAGCCAATAAAAGTTATCTACAGTAATTTTGAGTGCATGTAGTAGTACTCTCTTAATTATTTATTAAAAAATTAATACAAACTAAAGAAATAAAATAGTACCTCATAGTTTATAATAGAGGCAATTGCTTATATATTCATGAAATTTTTTTAATTTTTAAATTTATTCTTCTTAGAATATTAATATTAAAAATATTTTTAAAAATTTTAAATTTTTTTAAATATATTTCTAGAGTTAAATTCGGTTAGTGGATTATTAAGAACCGCCATTATATCTATAAAATTACTATTTTATCATTTCAAATATATTTTTCTATGGTCATCAACTTTTCTTATTTACCTTTAAATTAGGGGTAAAAAAATATTTTAACTTTTTATCTTTTCAAATATATTTTTTTATTGTTATTAATTTTTTTTATTTGCCCTTAAGTTAGAGATAAAATAAGTATTTTTATTATTTTTAACTATAGTAAAAATTTAACTCTAGTTTAATCTAAGATAACTCAACGGACATTAACGGTAGAATTATTTTTGAATAACAGAAAAATATACAGAAATATATTAGAAATATAAAAATAAAAATAAATAAAATATTTTAAAAATTTTGAGGGGTATATAAGTAATTATATTTTTATAATAAAATAATAAGCGCCAACTCATGTTTATTCCGTGAAACAAGAATCAGGATACCCGGTACGAACAGTAGTTGTAATGGAACCCTCTCCCTACTACTATTCCCCAGTCCTTTACCTCGGATTAAAATCATTTTCATCAAAAATAATTTTCAATCATAAATATTTATTATAACTTTATTTTCGGGCAAAATTTAAACTCATCAAAATACCGTAATTATCTTAGACTTGCCCAAACCGAAGCCAATTACAAAAAAAAAGTTAAAAAATTAATAAAATATTAATTTATCTCTCTTACACTTTTTATTTTTTTGTCATACATTTTTTTCTAAACAAATAGCAGAATTAGAGAATGTTCAACTTCACAGTTATACAAATAAATAATAGAAAGAAAATAATTTTTACTTGAATACTAGTTCATCTACTTTAATCTGAACTTTACTCAATAATCTACTTCACGTGATGTTACGGTAACTTTAAGAATTGAAAATAATAATAATAAAATAAAGGCTAAATTACAGAAAACCCCCCTGTCAATACCCGCTTTTTCACTTTCCCCCCTTATCATTTAAAAAACTACATTTTGCCCCCTTGTAAAATAAAAAATGTACACAGGGGGGTACGGTGTTAACTTTGATGGCAAAATGACCAAAATGCCCCTCCGCCCTTCATGCCTCACCCTCTCCCTCCCGCGCTCCCCCGACCCCTCCTCCGCCACCACCACCTCGCCTCCCTCCTCCTCGCCGCGGCCCTCCTCCTCCACCTCCTCTCCTTCTCCGTCGTCCTCCTCCTCCGCCGCACCTCCTCCACCGCGAGCGGTGGAGCCGCCTCCGCTACGGCGGAGGAGGAGTGGGACGGGGACGGGGACGGGGAAGCGGTGCCGGCGGAGGACGCCGACGGCGAGGCGGGGGACGGTGAGGTCAGCGGCGATGTGGAGGAAGAAGGGACTCGAGGGTATTTTGGGTATAAAAATATATATAATAATATTTATTAACGGAACCCTAACGGAACACTGACGGCAAGGGGCAAAATGTACATTTTTTATTTTACAAGGGGGCAAAATATAGATTTTTAAATGATAGGGGGGTAAGTGAAAAAGCGGATATTGACAGGAAGATTTTCTGTAATTTAGTCTAAAATAAAAGACAATCTAACTACATACTTTTTCTAATATAGTTTCCGTTCCATAGACAAACTTATTTTTATAGTCAAAAAACTATAAATATATATATAAACCTCTTTCTTGGTCAACCAAAAAAAAAAGAATTTTCCAAAACTTCATAGAATTTTTTTGGGTCTCTATAATGTTTGTCTTTAAATATTATTAATGCATATTTATAATGTATAGATTTTAATTGCTTTATACATACTACAATATATCATATAAATTTGTCAATGTATCAATAATATAAAAACATAATATTATGGGGGATTTAAAGTAGTACCTAAATTTTATAATGTTTTTTGGCTCTACAAAAGTTGAAAGTAAATTTTACAATTGAAATTAAAATATGAAAAGAGTATTTATTTTTTAAATATTTTTTGTGAAAAGTACAAACTGAGAATTGAAAGCTCTTCTTCTTTCAGTTTCCCTACCATCTTCAAATTTCCTCAAGTAATAAAGGAATTTATTAGATAAATGAATATATCATAAAAATGATATTAATATTCCTTAGACTAACAAAGTTAATTTTCAAAGGTCGAATATCTATATTTAAAACCTCTCAATGATCTGGTGGCGGATGATCTGGCGGGAAAGTAATAATGTGATTTTTAGAAACCAATCTTTAGATCCCCTAATCGTGGTTAGACGAGCTCGAGACTTGGAAAGAGAGTGGACTGAGTTCTGTAGCTCTAAGTGAATTCTTTTTTAGTTTTATTTTTTTAAAATTTTGTTTACTTTCTTATTTTATTTTATTTTTCTAACTTTTCTTTTTTAGCATATATTTTTATTTTTGTTTTATTTTTTTATTTTTTGGTATGATGGTATGTAAATTATTCGAGACCGAGTTGGGTCAACTTTTGTAGCTGAGTTCATTTTCTATATAAATAAAGTGGGTAGTGTGCTATTTTTTTTAAAAAAAAATTACTGAATGATTAGACAGTAAAATTTAAAATTATAAAACTTTATAATGTATTTCATACTCGTTAGTTATTAGCTATTGATCGTGAACGGTAATAATAGATCGTTGAACCATGAATTTGACGGAATTACTTTTTCAGCAAAAATTTAATTTTAATTAATCTAAACAACTTAAATCGAAATAAATGAAAGCTTAGAGATATATCAACAAAAATATGAAGTTTAGAGGCCTATTATAGAAGAGAATGGCCTATATTTGAGGGGTCTACATGCATTTTTACGTAAGTATTTATTTGACAATTTTTTGTGCGTTTTTTTATTACATATTTACTTTAGTATAATTATTTAAGACTTTATTTTTACGATCTATACATAATTATAATTTATTTGTTTAAGATATAAGAGATAAGGAGAGGTGATCAACGAATATGCTTGTTTTAATATTACCATGGTATCTATAATTATTTTTTATTTTTTTATTAGTGGGTGTTTGTTTTTTTAGAAAAGATATAAAAAAATATTTTCCAAAAAACAAGTTTTTTTTTTTTACAAAAATATTCTTTTCGCAGTTTTTATTTTCTGCATAAAAATTTTAAAAATAAAAATATTATTTCTCATAAAATTTGAAAAAAAAATAGAAAAATTATTTTTTTTAAGAAATCAGACCGATAATAAATTATCTTTTAGCTAAAAAAAAGTAAGGATAACTTCAAATACCACCCCTGTGGTTTCGTGCTTTCTCACTTTAGTACCCTGTGGTTTAAAACGTATCACTTTAGTACCCTGTGGTTTTGTTATTCTCTTTTTGTTATATTTTCGTTAATTTTTTCGTTAAATTAATGAGAAAGTTAAAACTACAGAATAGTAAAATAAATATTCGATAAACCATAGGTGGGATATTTTGAAGTTTTTCTGTATAATTTAACAAAAAAATTAACAAAAGGATAATAAAAAAAGAGAATAACCAAACCACAGGGTACTAAAGTGATACGTTTTAAACCACATGGTACTAAAGTGAGAAAGCACGAAATCACAGGGGTGATATTTAAAGTTATCCCAAAAAAGTATCCAAATCCGAGTCCGAGTAGAAGCGGGATTATTTCTCCAAATCCTAGTGCGAGTAGAACCGGGATTATTTTCTCCAAATCCGAGTCCGAGTAGGATTGGGATTATTTCTCGTAAACCAACTCCAAATAGGATTACAGCTAGATACGGATTATTATTTCTCCTAAACCAGCTCGGAATAGGACAACCGTTCACAGTCTCGTTAATATTACAGTGCTCAGTCCACCACCTTCCCACTACTCCACTCCAGCTTCTCGATCTGCTGCGCAATGGAGGAGCTCATGCCGACTCCGGTTCTCAGAATCCCCTTCCTCCCTCCGATTCCTCTTCCTCTTCCGCAGCTGCCGTTCTTCGGCGGTCTTCCGAGCCCCCCGTCCTGCAGCTGCTTCGTCCCCGCGCCTCGCTGCAGCGGCGGTGGCGGTGGAGGTTTCTACGGCATCCTCGGCCCGCCTCCTCCGCAGCCGCACCCCGCCGACCTCGAAGAAGACGGAGCAGCGAGCCCGCCACCGCCGGGTATCGAGTTCGCCGTCTCCTGGCGGCCGCCCCCCGACGGCTGGATTAAACTCAACACCGACGGCTCCTTCGTCCGCAGAGACTCCAGCGGCGGCGCCGGGTTCGTGGCCAGAGACTCCGAGGGCCTCTTCGTCTTCGCCGGAGCTTCGAGCTGCCCGGGCGTCCACCCCCTCTACTCCGAGCTCTGGGCCATCCGAGCGGCGCTGACGGAGGCCATCGAGGCCGGCTTCCCGCACGTATTACTCGAGAGCGACTCGTCCTCGGCCGTCCACCTCCTCGGCGGGGGTATCAAGAACGCGCCCCGGGGCACGAAACAGCTCGTGCAGGACTGCCTCGCCCTCCGCAGCCGCTTTCGCGAGATCATCATCCAGCACACGTACCGGGAGGGCAACAGGGTGGCCGATCGTCTCGCCGCGCTGGGCCGCCGATCGGGACAGGATCACTTCTACGAGCATTTTGAAGATCTGCCGGATGCCGTCACCAGAGACCGCATCGTGTTCGATCTTTGCGGCGGCGCCTCCGTGCGGCCTCGCAAGCTATAGTCTAGAGTCTCTCTCTATAATATATGTATACAGTCATCTTATACTATCTATATACTCGGCTCAGCTCTCTTTTCCCTCTCTTCTCCTTGTAAAGAAATCCGGTGCAGTTCAGTTGTACGATTCAAATTCATCGTAATACAAATTCGAGTTCCGTTTAAATTGAGTTCATCTTTTTACGTTAAGGCCCAATTTGGCCTAATTTTTTTTGAAAAAACGATTCTTGCAAAATTGATTTTGATTTAGAAAATTAATTTTGATTAAAAGTTATATAGCTTTTGGCTAGAATTTAGATGAAAATTAATTTTTCTAAAGTGTTATTTTATAAAGCTATTGGACAAATTTTTTTTTACTATTTGTTAATAGTAATTTTTTTGCTAAATTTTATTTTAAAATAATTTAAATTTAAAATTACAAAAATTTTTTTAAATTTTGATATTTTAATTTAAAATATATATTTTTAATTTGAAATTTAAACTACACAACAAGAAAATGTAGAGAAAAACACAGGAATCTACAAACAAAATCCTCTCCAGGCCGAGATGGATTATCGAACCCGGAAATAAAACAGGAATCTACAAACAAAATCCTCTCCAGGCCGAGATGGATTATCGAACCCGGAAATAAAAGACACCAATCATAAAAGAACTTGATCGAGAGAGCATAACCAGTTCTACAGATGACATTATTATTTATTATATAAAGCACAAGCAGTACAAACAACTTCTTAAGTCACACAACTCATATCTATCTATAGTAATATATATTTGACAATTTATAGTAATATACTATTTCTTAATAACATCACATCAATAATAATGACTTCTCAAAATGTCACGTCGGTATAATAAATATTGACTATGTTGATTAATTGTACTCAGATATGATTGAAGCAATTATTTTATTATTACTATCCTTCTTCTGTTTAGTACAGTTGATTAATATTATAAATTGTCGATCAAGATATTACTGCACGCATATTTTAAAACTGGATGTTACTTGTTGGATTGAATTAAATTGACTAAAACTAACGCATATGACTTACGTGGTACTTACATTTTTTACACACATATACGTCATAAATCATAGGTATATTTTTTGACTTATGTGAAAAGCACACTAACAAATTAAAAATAACAAGTTTTTGGTCATTTACTCATTTGCACTGCAATTTATGTCACTAACTAATTTTTTTTACCAATAACATCTTGGATTATAAAAATTAATTTTTCTCTGAACTGTCCAAAAATTGGTGCGTTGTAAGCCAACTCTAAAAATAAGTATATGAAAGATAATTTTTATAGTACAATAATTTTTAATAAAAGTTATGAGAATACTTTAATCTTTCAAATACTAAAAATTAAGAAAATATAATATTTTTAATTTTAAAAATTTTAAATTGGCTGAAATATTATCTACCCGCAGCGAAGCGTGGACCCTACACTAGTAAGAATATATATTTGACAATAACATCACATCAACACAATAGCCTCTCACTGCGCCACGCTCCCACTTTAAGGCATTAGCCAATGAGAGAGTGCCATGTGTCTTAAGAGAATATTGGGCGCACCCGGTGCACCGTAGATCAATTTTAAAATATGCATAAAAAATAAAATTTTATAGTATAATAATTTATTTAAATATTTTCATATTACAAATATTATATCATATGTTTTATTGCAGTATTAATCATCAGATATTTCACTAATCATCTAATATAATGTACGGTGTATGGAGCATTAATGTTTGGACGCACCAGGTGCACCATAAACTGACTCTAAAATGTATATCAAAAATAAATTATATTGTACAATAAATTATTTAAATAATTTATATTACATATTTTTATTTTTTATTTAATTTTATATTACTAATTATTAGTTAATTTATCAATCATCTAATATACTGTTCGGTGTATGACGTATTAGTAAACACCAAGCACAAACAAAGATTCATCATCTCTTTTGAAATTATGAGTGACCATATTAAATCATTCTCTATACAGGATGTATATGTGTACATATACCACATTTAAAACTGTTTAATAAAAATTTTAAATCTTATTCATTAAGTAAAATTTTAGTTATTAAATTTTATAGATCAGATATATTTAATAAAAGTTTAATATTACAATATTGTCGTCTAATATAAATTGCATAGTATGAAATGTTCATATACATCAGTTGCATGTAATAGTATTTTTTTACTCCAATCAATTTTGATAAGATAAAGGTTTAATATTACCGTCTATCCGCAGAAAAGCGCGGGCCCTACACTAGTATGTTATTACATGTCCATCAACACAAAAGAGTATGTGTAGTAGTTTGTTCAGATGATGCTGATTCGCTGGGTAGCAGTGCTGGGCCCATGCAGCTGGTAAGTCCCGCTGGGCACCACCTGAAGAACACCTGGTTGCTCTGTGCATTACCCACCACAAATATTACAACAACAACCAAAAAATAAGGTAATTAGATTACAGATAAAAATGAGTAAAAAGAGCAAAAAAAAACAACATAGAAGTAGTCTTTGACTTTCTAGTAAGAGTGCAAATTTTAAGTCACGCCTGCGAATACAAACTTTACGAGAGTATTACACATTTTTTCGCATATTTGCAAGGGTAATTCATGCGAAAGAATCCTGATAAGTATTTCAAATAGAAGATTAGTTTCTCTACTTCGAGAAGCAGCAAATAATAACAAAATATGTATGTCCTGTGGCGAGAAGCAAAGTAAATTTACGTACCAGTATTGCAGGAGGAGCTCAAATTTGAAATTTCTAGCTTAGTCAAAAGCTAATGGAAGGATTTTAATGAGTAAAAGAAAAAAAGAAAAAGAAAAATGCTTAGTATTTCACATTCCAGATCCCATTTGCTAGCACCAACCCAATATATTTTTACTGCATAGACTCCAATTTGGCTCCATCTAATTTACCGCATTTTTAGTTTGCCATTCTCTGATTTTAAAAGTTACACTTTGTTATCCTACAGTTTGCGTCGTATCTTTGTTTTACCATAAGAATGTACCATTAAGAATTAGAAATGATATCTTTGTTTTCCATAAGAATGTACCATTAAGAATTAGAAATGATATATTTCGCAAGCCACAAGATAGTAAAGTAGAAATTATAGAATTGTAAAACAGTATATTTTACTGTCCCGTGGCTTATTAAATTTTTTACTCTACTATTGTGTTCAACAATTGATTCTTATAATGAAACAAAAATAAATTCACAGTAAAATATAAAATGCGTTAAATAGTAAAAGCTATCTCTTTTCTAAGGCAAATACTTCCTAAAATTACGTTACCATCATGAACACAATATCAACACCAAACAACTTATCAACTAACTCAGAAATTACGAATCAAACGCAATCCAATTCATGCAAAATGAAAAAAATCTAACAAAAATAAAATAAAATCAAACAAAAATAAGAAATGAAAGTAAAAAAGGGAAAAAAAAAATAGAAACTTACTCTGCAATTCCTCGACCTGCTTCGGAGTGAGCTTCGCGGAGAAGCCGCTCGCCGCGTGCGTGTAGTGGTAGATCACAGCCTCCTTCGCAGCCTCCTCACTTTTTAATTTAAAAAAGGAAAAAAAAACACACAAAATTAATTAATTAATTAATTAAAAAAGAAAAGAAAATTATAAATGCACAAAAACCCCTCAAGTGTAGCACATTTTGAAGTTAGTTAGTCCCAGAACTACCCTTTTTGGTCTTAATTTTTGAGTTGATGAGGCAGAATCTCACAATTTTGTGGGACAAAGGAGTTTAATTTAACAATTTTGACACAATTTTTTTAAAAAAATCTTAATTTATCAAATAATTACCAAGTTATTAAATTAAAACGAACGGAATTAGGGTTTACTTCAAAAAATGGCCCATAAAGATGATTATCCACACAATTTTTCCCCAAATAACAAGAAAAAGGGAAAAAAATTGGATCTTCAAATCGAATGTGTAGGAGAAACTCAAAATCAAATAAATATATTAATTAAAAAAAGAAAAAGAAAAAAACAAATGTACGAAAACCCCTCTTTTTTGCTGCTTTAGTTTGAGTCGACAAAGTAGAGTTCCACAATTATCTCGGATAGAGGTGTTTAATTTATTAACAAATTCGACATCAATTTAGCGAACGAAATTAGGGTTTATCCCAAAATGGGCCCCAAAAAAAAAACAGAAAAGCCAAATAGAAAAGAAGAAAATCGCATCTTCAGATCGAATGAGGAGGAGAAATTGAAGAGGGAAAGGGTAGAGAGATCGGGGAGAAGCAATCGGATCCGTCCGATCCCTCTCCCTCTCCCTCTCCCTCTCTCTCTCTCTCTCTCACCTGCCGAGGACGGCGCCGAGGGTGCGGATGTGGAACTCCTCGGGATCCGCGCCCTCGGGGCGATCCACGTACACGATCTGCACCTTCGCCTCCTCCGCCTCCGCCTCCTCCTCCACGATCGGAGCCTCCTCCGCCTCCGCCTCCGCCTCCGCCTCCGCCAGGGGAAGCTTCGCGTGCTCGTCCGCCATTGGAGCCGAGATCGAGGTCACGGGGAGCGCGAGGAAGAGGACGAAGACGACGACGACGACGAAGAAGGAGACGAAGAGGAGGAAGCGCGACGAAGACGACGAGGGCGATGCGTTCATGGGTTTCCCCACTTTACTCTCTCTCTCTCTCTCTCTCTCTCTCTTGTGTTTGTTTGTGTTTTTTATAATGCGTGTGTGCGTGTGTGCGTGTGTTGGAGGGTTTTGGGGGACCAAAATTATATGGGCATCGTCCCCAAACTATGTAGTTTGGGGACCATGCGGATGGGTGCCGCGTGGCGAAGCGGCGCCCATCCAGCCGCCCAGCAAAACTCTGAGTGAAAATGTATAGAGACCTCCTTTAACTATCGGTTATTTTGAAACATGCCCTTTAATTCTTTAGATTTCTTAATTTTTTATTTTTTTTATTTGAGTTCTATCTTCAGTTTACTTAAAATTTTATCAAATTTAATAATTATATCATTTCTATCAAATTTAATAATAAATCTAATTAAATTTAGTATTAAATTTAATACTATAAATCGAAAAAGACTGTCCCAACTCTTTAGATCTTAAAAAAATTAAAGTAAAAAATAAATAAAACTAAAGAAATAAAAAAAACTAAAGGGTATATTTCCAAATGACTGATAGTTGAGGGACCTCTCCATCATTTTAACCCAGCATTTACTGCACGGGTGGATGGGCACCGCTTCACCTTGCCGCGTCCATCCGCATCGTCCCCAAACTATCTACTTTGGATACGGTGACCATATAATATTTGTCCGTATGTTAGAAGATTCTCTTCTTCATTAAGTAAATAATTATAATAATAATAGTAATAATAATAATAATAATTGTATACAGTTTTCTCTAAAAGTAATCAAATCGCAAAAATATATCTAAATTAATATAATTTTTTATCTTATCCCTATAAACGTCTTAACGTTTTCAAATATACTCCAGCTGCTAGAATTCGTTAGAAAAATATAGTTAACCATAAAAAAAATACTTCACTCTGATTAGTAAATATGTTCAATTGATCTTTTTATCCCTATTATATTATTGGATAAAATATTTTTTAGGAGAATATTTTTATATAATTCTAATAGTTGGGGCTTTTGAAGAATATATTCGTAAGCGTAAAAATATCATTTCACTTATCTACTGTTAAAAAATAAATAATGCTCTAACGGTAACAAACTATATAAAAAAATATAAATATCACTGAATTTTTATAGAGATAAAAATAAAAGTTAAACTTTATAGAAATATATTTGTTATTTGATATGTTTACAGAGAGATAATACTACTATGTAAAAGTGAGGCGAATGTGACCTTATTGTGGGTTTCAGGTTATACAGAGCATCCAAATTAGTTCACAAAAAAAAAAAAAAAAAAAAAAAAAGTTGATACCACAGGTCCACAAGTGGAGATTGTAAATCTTTAAGGCAATTGCTTATATACCCCTGAAAAGTTTCCGACTTTCTGATTTACTTTTCTTAGAAGGCTAATATTAAAAATATTCTTTTTTACGTTCTAAATTATTTCAAATATATCTCTAGAGTTAAATTCTGTTAGTGAAATGTTAGAATAGCCGTTATTTCTGTAAAATTACTATTTTGCCCTTTCAAAAATACTCTTCTACTATCACTAACTTTTCTTATTTACCCTTCATTTACGGGCAAAAGAAGTATTTTAATTTTTGGTCTTTTTAAATATATCCTTCTACTATCGCCAACTTTTCTTATTTGTCCTTAAGTTAAGGACAAAAGAGGTATTTTAATTTTTTTAACTCTGATAGACATTTAACTCACGTTTAACTCGAGATAACTTAATGGGTGGTAACTGCGGGGTAATTTTGAATAATGGAGGAACATACGAGAGGTATATTCACCGTGTCCAAATATGATGAATGATTCATCGTGTTCAATTTAACTTTAAACTCCAGCTCACGTGGTACTTGTGTGACGGGGATAGGGCCTATCTTGCAAATATAAATTTTGTGGGCTATTTGTGGAAAATGTTTTTGTGAGGGAGTCAAATGCAAAAAAAACCCATCATTATATCTTGTGCTTGTAAGCTGTAACTAAAGCCTCTCTCTTTTTTTTTGAGAATAAAGATAGCACGCTACCTGCTTCATTCATTAAGAGTGGTGAACTAAGCATACAAGGTGGAAGCAGCCAGGGCCTCCTAAGAGAAGAGGAATACAAGCAGGAGAGCTAAAGCCTCTCTCGGGAGAGCTAAAGCGGCATCGAGAAGGCTCCATACGATTCATCTATTTCCCATTGCGACCGCCTTTGTTATATATACACATATATATATATATATATATACACATCCTCTCCCCGTTTCTCGAAGAAATAGGATCGAGAGAGAGAGAGAGAGAACAAAGAGAGCGATTTGGGATTAGGGTTTTTGGGGAGATGTTCTTCTTCTTCGTGGGGGGGTTGGAGCAGGGCGTGGGGCGGGTGCTCAAGGAGGGGGCGGGGCGCTGCGTCCGCTGCGGCTCCGTCGCCGACCTCGTCGAGACGGAGAAGGTGCTCAAGCTCTTCTTCGTCCCCGTGCGGCGCTGGCCCTCCGAGGCCCCCGCCTACTACTGCCGCGCGTGCGACCTCGTCTCACCACTCTCCCTCCCCCTCTCCCCCTCCGCCGACGACGGCGGCGCCGCCGGCGAGATCCTCGGCCGCGAGCTCCGGTGCCGCGCCTGCGACCGCGGCGTCGATCCCCAGTTCCGCTTCTGCCCCTTCTGCGGCAACGCCCTGTGAACGGGAGGAGGAGGTAAGGGCCTAGGCCTAGGGTTAGGGTTAGGGTTTTGGATGGGGAGAGGAGAGGTAAATAGGTGGAATGTTTCTGAGGAGTTTGGTGTGTATAGAGTGGTCGGTTACTTTACTTGTTTTTGTGGTAACGATGCTTTTTGATGTTTTTGTTAAAATGTTAATGAGAGAAGAAGATATAGAATCGAAATGAAAGAGATTTGTTGTTTGTAGCTGTTTTTTTTTTAAAAAATATTTGTTTGTGTTTTATTTTGACATTAATAATGATTAATTTCTTGTGGGAAAATGCCATCAATTTCGTTGGTTTAAGCTCAAATGACAATAGGTGCAGTAAAAAAGTATTCAAAAATGGAAAAGTGTAGCCTTACACATTTATGATTTAGCAAATGGTTCGAGGAGGATTTATTGCCTCTAATATAAGGGGATTTAGATTTGGATGTTAATGTTGCATAATCTATTTCCAAGATGAAATTGTTTTTGTATTCAAATCACACTACAATTCCAGTTAACAATGCCATCTAACTGGTTAACAATTATCATCAAAGGGTAGAGGCATTATCACAGAGAGTGTTTAATGTAGACATTTCCATATTTTCTCTTCAACCACGTTTCGTATTAAGATAGTTTTTATTCAACCATGAAACACTAGGTTTTGTGTTGAGAACTCACCAATTAGCTACGTTAGTGTGATCTATGTAACATCGTACGTTTCACAGATGCATTAAAATGAGGTTTTGAGAGCAAAAGATGATTAGAGTTTCTCTGCAACCATAACTCTTCGAGTTTCATAATCTCACAGTAAACAACATTACCCGGCAACAACACCCTGTGTAACAAATACAACAGATGGAAAAGCAGGCTGTTGTTTAAATACAGTTTTCGTCATTCATGACTTGATCAGCTGGCACGGAGTTTACATCACTTCGCCTCGCTCGCGAGCCACGGAAGTAGAGAGGATCGCGAGACTTTGATTCAAGAACGTTAGAGCCGATTCGCAGTCCATAATTATCTTAGTGACAGACGAACGCTGGTCTGTCGACGATGATAGAGATCCGACGGCCATGGCAGCGTATGAATCTCGAAGACTCCGTAAGTTTCCTAGAAACTGCAATACACTCGCCCAGTAAATCGAGCATGTATTTACAAATCATGAAGAAAGATGGACAATGGTTAACAAGAAGAAAGAAAGAGAGAGACCAAGAGGATCAAAAAAATGTGGAGTGTGGAATTTGTGTATCTTTTAATTCTAAATAGCAAAAATACGAAGAACCGAGCCTCACGCGATAATGCTACTGTTAAAATGGTTCAATATAGAAATCCAGTTACCGGTTTTTAAGTTTACGGAAACAGTTGTACCTTTAGGAGTGTGTTGTACTCCTCCAGTAGGCGATTAGCGGCAGGACCAAAGCCATGCAGTTGCGGAACCTCCATCATGTGTGTCCAAGGACGAATTTCCTATGAATCAAAATTCCTTCTATAAAACTTATGCAAGCAAAACATGTGAAGCAAAAGAAGCAACAACAGAGTGGAATAAAATAAAAAGGTATTCAGAAAATTTGCAGATAATATGTATACTGAGTACGAGTTATTCATACATGAGCCATCCGCATGAGATGTTCACCTTTGTATAAATTAAATTGAAGGATCTGACGGTTTCCAGAAAAGACTCCAGATGTTGCCTCAGTTTCAACTCTGTTTCGGCGTATTCTTCATTAGGATTATACTCGTACTGCACAGCAGTAGCCACAAATTAGTATGGCCAAGAGAGAAATAAACGAAAGAACCATAGCGAGTTGACTACAAGAAGGCATTTACACAGTGAAAAGGTTTCATTTCAGCTAGACTGAAAATTGTACAGGTATCACTAGTCATTTTAATTTGTGGCAGGCTCCATATTTCTCAACTTATATTTTGGGGCAAGTGGCATGCGAATTATGATGAGGCTACGTGATTATAGTGAACCTTGGATGCCAGGTCCTGAACCATCTGCTGCAAGTTTGACATTTTCTTTGTATACTCCAAGCGCTTTGCCTCTAGTTCGGATATATCAGGTCTGCACAAAAAAAGGGGAACCGCATATAGCTTTTTAATAACAAGATTTCGAAGCACATAAACAACTTCATCTGTAACAGCAAAGCAGTCGGAACTTTGAAATAATTAGCAACAAAAGAACCATAAGAGCTTACAGATTCAGGTCATACTGAAAAATATTGCAGATCAGAATATACATGTAATTACCACAATTGATAAACCTTACGTACAGCAATAAGTAGTACTATAGTTGTACTGATATTTTCAGTAACACTAATTAAAGCAAGATGAACAGAAATAGAAAGGTCTGCCAATAATAGGGAACTATTTATTTCTACAGTATTTCGACTTTTGTGTTTGATTAAACTACAGTTTAATTATTGTTAAATCTGAAAGCAATGTCAGTCATGATATTGTTATATAGAACAGGATGAAACTGGAAAAAAAAAAAAAATATATATATATATATATATATAAAACGAAGTGAAGTAGAGAAACCATCATGTCTATTTGTAACCTAAAGAATCTACAATAGCATAACAAGAGATATGCCATTTTACCATTTCAAAATTGTTAAGGGAAAATGTACAGATTAAAGATGAAACCAAGGGAATGTGGTCTGATAAATGAAAATTGCTTACAAGGGATAGATTGACTGAATTTGGACATCAGCAGGAAAGAGCTTGAACTCTTCTGAAAAGACTTGAGCTTGCTTCTCAGCAATAGCATCTACTAACTGAACATCCTTGGACAACTGCTCATCAACACTGCAAATGATTTATACAACAAATACCATCTTTGATGTCAGTAGAAGGAAAAAGTTAAAAATAAAAGCCCTTACCAGAACTATAGCATATTTTGAGAAGGGTAGCTAAACTTGAAAATGTTGATTTTACTAATGTATCTTTCATTTCTTTTTATTTCACATAATTTCACCAAAATGATGGTAGAAAGTTTCCATCAGATTAGCGATGGAACATTCCATCAAGTAATAGGGTATTCCATTACGTTATCAAACAATACCATACCATTAAGCTCTAAAAGGAGAGAGGTAAGTCAGATATATTGTATGTTTAGATAGCAAAAATTGTCCTTTTCAAAATACGTTATTGTTTAGGAAAGGTTTTTATGTTTTTAACCAAATAAAGATCAAAATTAAGAATAAGTTCTTGTAATTAAGCTAAAGAACATCTTCTAACCTCCATTCTGGGTTGTCAGCGTAGCAGCTTGCCTCCACAAGACCAACAACGAGATGAAGCATTTCTACACGTTCTTCATAGCTACCCCTGCCCTGTAACCAAAACAAGCGCGAGCAGCCCTAAGCTAAAAATGCAAGTTGCGAGATTGAAAGGCCCAAAAGACTAAGCTTCACCCAGTACGCAACTCAGTTTTCTGCCCGAACGACATGAAGTTAACAAAAACACAGTCATATTGTGGCAGACACTTGTATAATGTGAATCCAAGTAAATTCAAGTAAGTTTTACTCGATCCCTTTTTTTCTTTTGAAAGAAAAGTTTTACATGTAAACAAAAAGAATAGGCACAGACCAAAAAAAGAAATATAGCAAACTAGCAAGTAACATGTCTCAAACAATGTTAGACAGGAAATCAGAAAACAGCATATCTCAAACCATGTTATCAAAATACAGAAACAGCAACCAACATGACAAATTATTCTCTCACCTGGATTGCTTCTGTATCGACTGAAGGTGTAATTCCCAAGAAGCTTGCTATCTCAGCTAAGTCTGTTAAAATTAGAGGGGAAAAAAATTCCACCAGCAAACCAATTACAAAAAATTAAGCATCCACGTTTTACAAATTCCCATTTCGGGAAATCATCATTTCTACTGAGGAACTACACTTACGAATGAAAAAGGGAACAAAAGCTTACGCTGGATTCTACTATTCTCCTCGTCACGATCCAAGCTATCCCCTTGCCAATTTTGTTGGGTGAATGGTGATCTATCCCCTAGAAGCCTGCCAAAAACAAATCATTAGAGTTCTCTTCTACTCAAACAACTTAGATTTTTAAAAATGGGAATCAAACTCAAATTCTATTTACGTTATCAAACTAGCAATACTGATTATTAGGTATAATAGGAAAACTTTGCCATATATGACCCAAGCACAAGCATATCCAAAAATCGAGGTCACAATTCGAGCCCAGTCCTATTCTAGGAGCTCACAACCCTAAAGACGAAATAATTTGCTAGGAAACTGAATTAAATCAAAACTCCACCATCCATGACCCCAAACACTAACAAATACCGCAATCAAAAACCCTAAGAACGAAAGGATTGGGGAAGAAACTGAATCATAGTAAACACTCAGCATCTGAACCCAAACACTATGAAATCCAAAGATCGAGGCTACAACTCGATCCGAATCTAATAGCAGGAGCTCAAAACCCTAAGAACGAAAGGATTTGGGAGGAAGCTTGAATTATATCAACAATTGATCTTCTATGACCCCAAACACTATCAAATCCTCAGATCGAGGCTATACAACTCGAGCGGAATCCAATATTATGAGATGAAATCCCTAAGAACGAAAGGATTTGGGTCACAACCCGAATTTCTACCGTACTTCACCATATATGACCCCAAAGGCCATCACATCCAAAGATCGACCTCACAATTCGATCCCAATCCGGTCGTAGGCGATCAAAACCCTAAGAACGAGAGGATTGGGGAGGGAGACACAAATTGAACCTGAAGAAGAGCCACTCGAGGAGGGCGTATCTCTCGACTCCGGCGAAGAGGAGGGATTGGGACGGCGCATTGGCGCGGGGGTAGTTGAGGAGCGCGAGCTTCCGCTGGATCTCCTCCATTTGCTTCGACGCCATCTCCGGCGGCGGCGACGGCGGCGGCGTAGGTGGTGGCGCCGCCCCTCTCCGACGATGGCGGTGGAGCTCGAGTAGTTGTACGGAGTAGGGGCGGAGGGGTTTGGACGTTGTGGGTGGGGAGTGGAGAGGAAATTGGGGGGTTTCAAATTTAAATTTGAAAAATGTAATACTTAAATGGTAAAAACGCAGGGGGTTTATGTGAACTAGGGGGTTTAATTTTTGGAAAAGTCTACATGTACAACTTCTTTTGGGGTGTATATTTTACAACTAACAAATTAACGTCTGAGATTAAATGTGTATTAATGAGGGTTATAACCTTACCCTCTTCTTTAACGTGAGCATTTCCTCTCTTTTTTTTTACTGACTCACTTTTTTTTTCCTCTCTCTTTTTTTACCGACTTTTTTTTTTCTCCTGATCTTTTTTTTTACTCGCTCTTTTTTCTTCCTGCTCCCCTGCGCCACCTGCGCCCGAGCCCGCGGCCCCCCGCGCCCCCTGCGTCCCTGCGCCTGCGCCCGCGCCCGCTCGGGGCGGCAGCGGCGAGCGACGGGGCCCACGGCGCCGGCGCCGGGCCCCGCCGACGCCGTCCCAAGCCACGCGGGGCCTCGGGCCGGCGTCGCTCGCCCCGCCACGGCCCCCGTCGTCCTCCTCCTCCTCATCGTCGTCGTCGTGCTCCTCCTCCCTGCCTCCCCCCGATTCCGAGCGCTCCCTCGAGTTCCGCCCCGTGACGCGCGCCCCGGAGAGAGAAGTGACCGGATCCGAGTTTGGTTGGGGAGAAATAGTGCAATAAGGAGAAATGGTGCAACGAGGAGAAAGAGTGCAACAAGGAGAAATGGTGCAACGAGGAGAAAGAGTGCAACGAGGAGAAATGGTGCAACGAGGAGAAATGGTGCAACGAGGAGAAATGGTGCAACGAGGAGAAATAGTGCAACGAGGAGAAATGGTGCAACGAGGAGAAATAGTGCAACGAGGAGAAATGGTGCAACGAGGAGAAATAGTGTAACGAGGAAGAAGAAGAAAAAAAGAAATGGTGTAAGAGTGTAATTTGTCTTAAAAAATAGTGTAAATTTTTTTAAAATAGTGTAATATTTTTTTAACAGTACAATTTCATCTTTTTCTTTCTTTTTCTATAATTTTTAATTTTTTCTGTAGAAATTTTTTTTATTTTTTATTTTTTTTCTCTTTACAATTTTTTTTATCACGACCCACCGTCTTCGCCGGGGTGTAACTATTTTTTTTCCCCTCCCTCGCCGGCGTGCTTCTCGACCCCGAGAAGCACTTCTTCTTCGTCGCCGGCGGCAGCGGCGGTGGGGACGGCAGGTGGAGGAGGGTCGAAGAGGGAAAAAAAAAAAAAAAAAGTCGCAGCGCCGCACCGGCTCGGGGACGACGGACACCACGCCCGGCGCCGAACATGAGTTCGCCGAACACGAGTTCGCCGAACACGAGTACGCCGAACACGAGTACGCCGAAGAGGGAAAAAGAAAAGAGGAAAAGTGTAGGATGAAAAAATTAGGGAGTGAAGTTATCATCACCTTTTTTAGTTTTCTAAACCCTATTAATTTCAGCCGTTGGATCTAATAGTTGTAGGATGTACACCCCTATAGGATTGTACTTGTAGCACTACTCATAATTTTTTTAACTTACTTAATTTTAGCCGGTCAACAATACTTTAATTTTAAAATTTAAATATGCCGTTTATCTATACAGATAAAGTAGGTATACTTTATACAATTCTTGCAACTATAAATTTATTAAAATAAAAAATTAGATTAAATTTTGAAGTTAAAGCATTGTTGACCAACTCAAACCAAACAAATTAAAGAATTAGACGGTAAAATTAAAATTTTTAAATATTAAATAATAGATATAAAACAAATGGTTATAGTTCACGTAAGTTATGTACATTTTTACCTAATTAAATTAGCCCCTTCGAACTGGAACTTGGTGGATCTAAAAGTGGAGACGTTCAGGTGTGTTTGAGGTTGAGAGCTGGATCGAAAATGGAATCTAGGTAATTACTTTTGCCTATAGTTTTCTCTATGATTTGTTTTTAAGTTACGGGCTTTAAAGTTTATGAGCTTAATTTACTTACTAGTTGGTATGTAGGCGGAGAAATTGATCTATATATATCTATCCTTTTGCTTTCTTATGTTCGAGAACCGTCATCTTCATCTTTTTCTATTTGGTTTTAGAGATATTTTTTTTTATATTTTTTATATAAAAGTGTGTTTTATTTTCTCCTCCCAAACAGTTTGATATTATAATTAAGCTCTACCTTTTTAATAAATTGTCTACGAGCTGTATCCTCCAAAAACAAAAAATAGAAATAGATATGTAGTTTTGATACTAGGTGTTTAGTACCATGAGTTAATGAGAGTTAAATTCATTCAGAAGGATTTAGTGGAATTTCTCTTATTAGCACAAATAAGGTCTAATTTGGTAGGACATGTTAATATTTATGCGTATATAAATAAATTTAAAATATTCCTTATCAAGTTAGTTGTAACACCCTATTTTTACTGTATAGCTTAACATAGAGTAAATAATAATCACAGTTAATTCCGACTGATTTAGTTAAAATTTTATTTTATTTTTACCTAAATTTAACTATTTTTTTTAATCTGAATATCACTAAATTTTTTAAGGGACTGTTTGGTTGCACATAGTTGCAAATTGCACTATAATTTATTATATTCGGATTTAAAGTTACTGTTTATTTGATATATTTTAATTCAACTTTTACAGTTGAAATTGCATGGGAATATTCAACTTTTATATTCTAACTTGACCATAATTTTAATTACAACCGTTGTAGAGAATAATTTTAAGCCGAAGTTAAGCTTCCCTCCCTACTAGCTTTTTTTGAAAAGAAAATATTACTTATCTCTTAAACATAATTTTTATCACCCCATATTATATAAATATAATTAAATAAATTGTTTATAATTATAATATTTTTTTACTATACTTAATTAAATAAAATATAATTTTAACTATTGTATTTTAATAATATATATTTTATCTATACTGTATTGTAATTGAGCAGTGCTAAATTTTATATTCTTAACTTTTTTTTTTCACCATATTAAGTCACTTATCTTATTAATTTGTTAATTAAAAGTTAAAAAATATATATATATCAATTATTTAATATAGAATTGTAAGATTTATTATAGCTCTAGAAAGAGTGTGTATGTAGCATTTTTTATTTTTTTATTTTTTTATACATATTCAACCAAACAGTTTGTAAAATTCGGTGGCAAATGGAGTGTGAGAGAACTTCTTCGTAACGAGTGGATGCTTCGTACTTTGGGAAGCAAAAAAGAAAAAGCTAAGATAGAGGTAGAGAGAGAAAGGGAGGGAGATAGAGAGAGAGAGAGAGAGAGAGAGAGAGAGAGAGAGGGCGAGGGCGAGGGAGATGCCCCCGCGAGGAGGAGGAGGGAGCGGCGGCGGCGGCGGCGTCGTCGGCGGCGGCGGCGGCGGCGACGGCGCTCTCTTCTTCGCGGCGACGCTGCTGCTGTGGGCGGTGGCGGTGGCGTTCGAGATCGCGGCGGAGGGGAGGAGGGAGCTCTTGGCCGTGGCCGCGGGGTTCGTGTTCTTCCAGGGTGCGAATTGGGCGATCCGCCTCTCCCTCTCCCGCGACCCCCTCTTCGTCAACACCTCCGTCTCCCTCCTCCACTCCACCATCACCGCCGCCTCAGGTCACACGATCTCCCCCCACCCCCTCTCTCTCTCTCTCGAACATGCTCTCTATGCTAATTGCTGTGTTGTGGATTGGTGTTGGGAGGTGATTGGATTAGGGTTCTTAACTACATGAATATGTGTGAAAAGAGTCTCAGAGCTACTTGTGGTGGATTGCAACAAAATTGTTGTTTATGTGGGAAATTGCAACATTTTAAAGTTCGGGTGAGGAATCGGCCGAAGTTTTTGTGTTTCTAGGCTCTTTTTTGTATAATATATTGAAGGGTAAATTACACTTTGGTCCTCAAATTTAAACTTTCCGAATTGTTGTAATCGAGTCCCACAACCCACTTTAATAGAAGTGATGTGGAAGTATTGTGATTGATGATGTGATAATAATTAATATACTATAACACTACTACAGTAACAATTTGTCAACATTTAGCCATCTAAATTGGGTTGTGGGACTTAATTGCAACAATTCAGAAAGCCCGAGCTAGAAATTGCAACAAATTAAATTTTGAGGAACCAACTGTCGCGCGCCTTATCGTGTGAGGACCAAAATTGTAATTTACCCACCATTGGAACATCGTTAGCTTAAGTTTTACTAGAGAAAAAAGGGTTGTTAACGTAACATCAGAGCAGGAGGTTCTCAATTCAAATCCCACTTGACTTCTAGATTCCTTTTATTTTTCCCCCATTTAATTTAAATCCATGCCTTGGACTTGTCAGAAAGTCTCGAGTTCAGCATGCTCTACAAGGAAGAGGGTTGTTTTGCGTGCTTTCTAGGCTGATTGATGTGCCTGTGGATTGGTGTTGGAATGTAATTGTTGGATTCGAGTTGTTGATTCTTCGGTAGACGCGGATTTGATTTCTTTTGTGACTTGTTCGTCGGTGTTGTGGATTTTGTTTTAATTGTCTTAAGTTTGTTGTTGGTGTTTGGTTTGATGTGGTTTCTGTTAAACTTGGAATGAAGAAAAGAAGAGGAAAAATAAATAACATGGAAAGCTGGCTTTATTGTTTTATTACACAGAAATATATTAGGACATTTGTGACACCTTTGATTGAATTGGATGGGAGAAGACGAGAGTACGATGTTGGGGGAGATGGGTTTAGTGACTTGGAGTTAGAGTCGTGAGAGGTCTGGATTATCAAATCCGGTCAGGTCAAATAATCCTGTTGGGATAGAATTGTTAAATGCAATCCAACCCTTTCAAGTGACCCATACTTTTTGTTTATTAGAAATTTGCTCTTTGACAAGAGCTCATAACAAGAGGTGTATGCAAATGCTAAGAAAAGTTTGGTTATCTGAGAAATGAGGGTAAAGCTGGAAGAGACAAATAGACAAAGCAACAATGCAAATTGGGACACTAGAAAAGCGAATGATTTATGCAAATGTGCAGAGTAAAAGTACCTAAATTATGCTCATGAAAGCTTTGAAACAATAATTGTTTGCGATGTCTACAAGAGTTTTTTTTGTTTTTGGCATATTGCTCTTGTAATTGAGTGTTGTGTGGCCTAAATTGCCACCAATATGATCAAGAACGTTAAGTTTCATGAACCATGGAGACTTCTAAATTTGTGCTATGCTCAAGCCAACCACAGATTGTGGGAGAAGGAATGGATTGGATGTGATACAAGACTCTCAACAATGAATGAACATGTATAGTTGTTATTTTCCTATCGAAAGATAAAATTTCCAAGTCTTTAGTGTGATTTGATCGTTATTTTTATTGTTATTTTGAAGCTTTTTTTTGCTCCTGTTCTGGCTGCAAAGAATCACACTTCTGATTATCGCTTGTTCGGTATATTATAGATTGCTTGTTTGTCACACATTTAGGATATTTTAATCGGCATAATCAGCATGAAAGAGGTCTCCTTGACTAGGCTTTATAGAAAAATCTCTATTACTTATGTTCATTTCAAAAGAGAGAAGTTCCATTATCCCATCTCATCGTAGAGTAAGGGACAAATTGATATGTACTGTAACTAAATTGTTTGTGATTACTGTTTTGACTTATTGTACACGGATTCTTTATCATAATAAACAAATCTTAGTTTCTTTATATTGTTGTTATCTTTCTATATCGAGCATAATGATACGCTGTCTTGGCTGTAACAATAGCTAACTTTCGCCTGTTGGCGTATATGGTACAGTTGTATTTGTTCTGGTTAATCAGTGGGTTATTAGAGGACTTGGCAAAATGTTCGAACATGAACAGTTGTTTGGTGGAACATGGCTTGGTGCGTATTCAGCTCTATGCTTTTCTTGTGGCTACTTTGCTTATGACCAACTGGACATGATTCGGTATCGATTATATAGCGGGTGGATTCCTGCCATACTTGTGCATCACCTGATCCTTCTAGTTTGCTTTACGCTGGCTTTATATCGGAAAGTCACGATCAACTATCTTGTTCTCTCCCTTGTGTGCGAGGTAGGTCATTATATTTATCGGGCTCAGTGTCCACTTTTGCTTTTGTTTTGGCCCGCGGCCACCTCCAGTAGACGTTTGGTAACAAAAAGTCGATTCTGCTGTGGCAGGAAGTTCAAATGAGGTTTTGAGCTCCAGAAACAAAAGCTCCAATTTGTTGCTTTTGCTTCTACAGCTTCGAGTAGCTGTTGGGTGATTTAATAGTGTTTCTCTTAAAAGCACTTTTCAAAAAATACTTCATGTAACAACAACACATCTACAACAGTATTAACGAAGTGTGCTTATTTGGCCTGACTTGTGGAACAATTTCTCTACTTGAAAAAGAAGTCAAGTGTTTTGTAAACAAGAAGTCTAGAACTTATGCTGCGACAAAAGCTTAATCGTGCTTTTAGGCCCCAGAACACAAACTCCAAGAAAAGTTGTACTTGTAAACCTTAATTCTCTGCAATTTTTTTTGAGAAATAAACACTGGCAGAGAACTTCCATATCCACATAATAGTGTTATCGGCTTCTTGAAGAAGAGATTCATTTCAGAATTAGAAAGGAGTAATGTGCAGCTGCATTATGACCAGGATATTTATGTGCGAGGATACAACCTGGAAATCCCCTCTACCTGGAACCAGATTAGAAAAGTTGATATACTGGCTTTAGATACTGCATAACTATTACTATTTGCAGAGCAATTATTTTCCAAAAAGTTCCCATGACTGTTCTGATTTTCTAATAATAGAGCACAGTATATGTCTGCTGTTAATGAACATAGAATTATCCACGCCATTTAGCCAAATTGAGGTGAAACAATACTTTTTGGTCCAGCTATAGCTCTGCTTTCTTGTTATCTGATTTTGTCAATTCATAAAGAAAGAAATAAAAAAGCAATCATTTCGATACCCCGTTTTTCACATAAACCACACTGATAGAAAGAATATTTGCACTAATCCATCTAGACTGATATTTATGTAATGTTAATCTCAGCATTCTTTTTGTTCTCTGCAGCTCCACTCCATATTTTTACATGTAAGAAAAGTACGGCGAATGGCGGGGTTTCGTGATTCCAAGAGCAGGATGGTTAAAGTTGAATGGGCGCTCAACTGGGCGACCTTCTTTATTGCAAGACTTCTCTGCCACATCCTTATTACATACAAGCTCATCATCGATGCCCATAAGTTTGATCGAGGAATTGAGCTCCCGCTGGCTCTATTTGGAATGGCCGGAATGAATTTGCTCAATATTTTCTTAGGCCTCGATTTATTAAAAGCCTATCGGAGGGAGAGGAATCAGCAGAGGCATCAAGAATGAATGTTTTCCTCGATGGCTCCCAACCTGTCAACTGTTACAATTGATTCTTAATATTTGCATTTTTTTCTTGATGCAATCTGACCTTTGTGGTCAAATTCATTCATCAAATTGCTGCATAAGCAACTCTTGGATTTCTCATTCGGCAATTACGTGGATATTGCCATCCAATTGAACTGAGAGTTTAATGGCTAGTGTTCGAGGACTATGGACTCTATTGTGACGACGAAAAGGTATGGGATCAAACTGAAACATTCTAAAAACTTCGGGGACCTTGGTGCAAACGACTGTTTTGGTATTCCTGATACTTCTTTGCTTATATACTGAAGCACAGATGGTTGAGAGGTATGTCTTGTTTGAGCCTCTCTAATTGACTTTTCCTGCAATCAATATGTTGTGTATCTAAGTATATACTAAAGCACTTCTTGATAACCACACACAATTTGTTCAATGTATTTGGATTTTTTTTTCTTCTTGTTAACACAGTAAGTTTGTATATTAAATTATGAGCAAGGAAAATGTATCAGTTGCTTTACGAATACTTGTGTTTTTTGTTTATTCAAGCTGGTGTTGTTTCAAAGTTTCCACTACATGGCTTTGTTGGCAATATAGAAAAGTAAACTTGTTTGCTTGATTTAAATGGATACTTTGAAGGGGTTTTTTTTTTTTTTTTTTAAAATGAAGGTGAAGCTTTGTTAGACCAGCTTAATTCTATTAGAGTAATAAATTTATAGAACTTATTTCTTTATTTACTTTGATTAGTAAAGCTTGGTGTATCAGGGCTTTGTTTCCAAAGCATATATAGTTGATTAAAGTTATGAATGAGAGAATGATAAGAACTTTGCAATGAAAAGGAGAAGAAACTAAAGAGAAAAACATTTGCCATTTTGGGGTCAAAAACATAAAATATTTGCTCCAAATTGCAAAGTAGAAAAGCTTTGACCCAGGTTGTAAATTTTGATAACAAGTGGACTTTAATGCAAAATTTATGTGAGAATTTAAAAAAAAAGGTCCCACCGGGATTCGAACCCAGGTCGCCAGATTCAAAGTCTGGAGTGCTAACCACTACACCATGGAACCTAGAATGTTCTGTTATTAAATTATTAATATTAAAATAAATTTACTAGTTTGAGAATTGGTATAAACTTTATAAACTGATATCCTCAAAGAAAAGAGTTAAATTTACTAAATTTTGCTGAGGGAACGATAATGAAATTAATAGTGAAAGTAGCTTCATAATAATACATCACCTTTAAATAAGTCATTAGTTACGGGTTTGCACAAGTGATATTAACATAGCTATTTTCATTTTACTAGGAGTAAATCGAATTTATTAACTCTACTTATCTATATAGATGTAATTATATATATATATATATATATAGAGAGAGAGAGAGAGAGAGAGAGAGAGAGAGAGAGAGAGAGAGAGAGAGTAATTTTATATCTATATATTGAGAGAGAGAATGGTAGCATGCTATTTATTTATTTATTTTTAAAAATAAATTTAGTTAGAAATATAAAACAACTAGGCTTGAAATTTAGGATATGGGAAACTAATCGTCAAGTCTTTTGCCACTTGCACTCATGGCGGTCGATATATGTGTTAATATTATAATTAACTCTATTAATAGCACTATCTTATTCGAATTTGTTGGTCAACTACTTAAAAAGACAAAAAAAAATCAAAAGCTTTACTTGCTACTGGTTATGTTTGTATCAGATGAGCTATGGCTACTATACTCTTATGAGTATAGACCCCTTTGTACTCATAAATTTTCGACCGTTGGATGGGAAAATGTACGACTAGAATGATAGTGGTCCCCTAAGGTTGAGTGGGTGGTTGGTTGAGTAGTATGATCTAACGGGTAGAAATGATCAAAGGATAGATCTAACAACAAAAAGTTTATGAATATAAAAGGATCTATTCTCATAAGAATATAGTAGCCGAACTCTATCAGATGAATGTCCAGGGCACCTGCCTTAAAAAATCATTGAATCAGTCGCTTCCTAATAAAGTATATCGAAAACATACAGCAGCAGTCATCATCATCATCATTATTATTGTAAATTTGGTGTAACACCTAAATAGTGCCACATCGGATGATAAAAAAATTCTGAATCAGAATATAACAGGATACGCACCTTAGTAATCATAATAACTGAATTTAAATATTTTGGACCGGTGGTTTGGACCCAATTAGTTTTTACTGTTAGCGGATCGGTTCATTATATTTGGAGAGTTTGTTTTTGTGTCGGGCCTGCGTTGCTGACACTTTTTTTGGGCCGAACCGGGCCATGCAGTGGCCAGGCACAGGTCCACCTTTTTTCGCATAATGGCCCGGCACGGCCTCTGGCCCATTTTTCCTTCATTCTTTTTATTATTATATAATATAATATAATTATTTATTGAATGAATAAGTTTTAAATGAATTTACAAGAAAATTATTTAAAATTTAATAGTTTAAATTAATATTTGAAAAAAGAAATGAAAAATAATATTAAAAAAAATAAAGAAAAAACAAAAAAAGGCGGGCCGGTAGGCACTGCCCAAATGGGCCTGCGGGCCGAAACTAGTTTTACACCCCCTAACTAAAAGAAACAGTTGATAGATCCACAAAAAGGTATACAAATATCATTCCTTAATCTCTATTGAAAATCATAATAATAATAGTAATGATAATAATAATAATAAACAAAAACAAGAAACTACAACACCAAAAAGAAAAATAAAAACATGTCCCACATGCCACAATTTGCTTCAATATACATCAATCTACTAAAACTAACAAAACTATTTCCTTTGTATATGTTTACTCTTTATCTGTATGACTTCTACTTACTGCTTTGAGATTCGAGCTCTTCGAGCCCAGATCAACAGGATGATGAAGCTTGTGATGTCAAACAACCAGAGTGTTTTCAACAGTTAACTCCATCCTCTCAGCTTCAAGTAGGAAATCATCAAAAGATGCTAATGTCCTCAGCTGCTGGTGAAGAGAAGCTATTGTTTTCTGGCACTCTGCTAGCTTATCGGCTGCGTGACCGAGCTCTTTCTCCTGCAGTTCAAAATAAGATTGTTTCGGTAAGAGCAATTCATGGTCAATCAAGATGATGTATATGCAGTACTGTAACAATTTAGTCCCTAAAGTATGGTTAGGATTCTAGTTTCGTCGTAAGAGTTTCGATACAAAAATTTAGTTCCCTAAGTTTGAGTCCCATGTTCTGTGATACTGTTGATGTGGTGCTGTTGACAGATGGTATGCTAACATAACAACTTAAAATTGTTGTGTGGAACAAACTTTAGGGACTAAATTGTTGCAATCGAAACGATAAAAGATGAATTGAAAAATATTTGCACGAAACTTAACTTTACCTGTTTAATGTTCAAATCCCTGCCAATCATGGGCTGTTTATGATCATATTCACTTTTTCTTCTGAACAACTCATCCTCTAAATTCTGACACTTTGCTGCTAATTTCGCTGACAAAGCCTTCTCTTCTAGGAGTTCTTTTTGTGAAGAACTCAAACCTCTACGTAATTCTGCGACTTCATTTTGCGCTAACGCAAGCTTAGCCGCCATTTCTTTTTGCATTAGTTTAGAAGCTTCTATCTCAACTGCATTTACTGCAGACAACTTCCTCTCTTCCTTAATGTTCTCTTCTAATGAACTCGCCTTCTTTTGTAACATCTCAACTTCAAGATTTGCCAAGAATAGTTGATCTTCTAGTTCCTTCACCCTCGCCTCTTTGGCTTCCAAAGAACTCCGATACATATTGGTTAATTCCTCGTTCTTTGCTACCGAGTCCTCCATTTCTTGATATTTAGATTCGAATTCGACTGACAACGCCTTCTCTTCGTTAACTTTCCTTTCTAGTGAACTCACTTTTTCCTTCAACATCACGATTTCTTTATGCGCTAGCCCGAGCTCGAATTCTACTTCTTTTTTCTTTGCCTCTTTTTCCTCCATCAACGCCGTATTCTCCACAACTTTCTTTTCTAAGAAACTAGCCTTATCCCTCAACATTCTGGCATCCGAAAGTGCGGATTCAAGTAGAAGTTCCGTCTCATTTTTTTTAGCTTCCAATGCATCCATTTTCTTGCACCTAGCTTTGAGCTTCTCCGAATAGCACTTCTCGTCTTCGACCTTTCCTTCTAGTGATCCCACCCTCCTCTTCAAGTCCCCGATTTCCATCCGTGCTGTGTCGAGTTGAAGTTCCAATTCACCTCTCTTTGCCTCCATAGCTTCTGCTTCTACCTCAAGAGCATGCTTTTCCCCATTTAATACATTCAGCCGCCGTTGCAACTCATCCGTCTTCTCTGACGAAGCCAAAAGCAGGTTCCGAGCTTTCTCCAAAGCCTTTTCTACTTCGCCTTTCTCGGTCTCTAACTCAACTAATTGTCTATTTACATCTTCTAGTTCACGTTGCGATAAGCAGCTTCTTTTAACAGTGCATTCAGAAGCAGCTTCTAGCTCATGAGTAGAGCTTCCGAGGGAAGCCTCGGGCAATGCCGCGAGCCTTTCCATTTCAAGAAAATCACCCATTAAGTCGATTTCTACTGAAGGAGTGATACTTCTCGTACTCCTCTTCTCACTTTTGAACTGATCAAGCTCATTGATTAGAGCTGACGCCCACGAATCCGAGCCGCAATCCGACAGACTGTCCGCGATAGATTCCACGTAAGCCGAGCTCGGCACAGGCCTGAACTCATTAACTGGCATCGATTTCCGTGCGGAAGCGCGGAGGCGGCGGCATTCGGCTTCGAGCTTGGCGGCCTTCTTTACACTCTCCAAGTGCTGCTTGCTCGCCGCTTCGGCCGCCTTCGTGAGAAGCTCCTTCTCTACCGTCCTAATTTGGAGATCCTCGCGATATGACATTAGTTCAACTTTAAGAGCCGAATTCTCTTTCTCGAGAGAATCGAGTTTTAGGAGAAGCTCGTGGTCGAAGGAGATGGAAGTTCCGGCTTTTGATTCCAGCTTGGCTCGAAGATCAACTGCTTTTCTCTCAAGATCCAGCTTTTCTGACTCCCACTTCTGACTTTGCTGAATGAGAGCATCATGAATTTCCTGTTCTTGATCCTGTCTTAACCGTCGGAGTTGCCTTAAGCATTCCTTCAGGGCATCATCAAGGTGTCCAATCCTATCTTCAAGATTCGAGTTCCTTTGAGCCGCAGCGTGAAGCTGTTGTTTCAAAGCTGAAACTTCTTTTTCCGCTTTTTCCCAGCCTAGGACAGGAAATAACAAAAGCAACTTAGCAGTCCATTCAATTCCGCTGATACACATGGCCAAATACATTGGCAATCGAATCCGATTTATATTTCAAACTAGATGTTTCTGTCAAAGAGACAGCAAAGTTAAGATCCTTAAAAAGATAAACGTTTCAAAGACATGCTTAGGCCCTGCTAGGGCTTCTGCAAAAGTGTTGGTCAAGTAGAATTGGCTTTAAAAGCGTAAACAACTTTTCACTGCAGTAGAAGTAGAAGCTTGAATGTAGAATTTCTGCTTTTTGCACCGGTAAAAGCCCCACACGATATATTTGCCAAACGCTTGGCTACTGATTCTCGTAATAGAGAAGTTGTTCTAAAAGTTAGGCCAAGTAGGCACTAAGCAGAAAAGGTCGGACCCTACTAACTCGTTTACGCATAGTAAACTAGCACTCGAGAAGGATTTAGACTTACAACCTGAAAGTTAGTCCATACTCGAGTAATTTGATAATGACTAGTGTCGGCCGCACTAAAAGATTAGTCAGGTGATATTTTCTTACCTAGAACAGCTTCTTCTGCGACTTTTGCATGCTGATTCACTAAATCCTCTTTAGCACTAATGTTCGAAAGCGCAGCCGATAGCTTCTCAGTCAAAGCCTCTACGGTTTCATTTACTTCGTCAGAAGCACTTTTCGAAGAGATCTCCGGGGATTGAGCATGATTTGGAGAAACCTTCAACACTTCCTGCTCAGCAACCAAAATAATCAGTTATTAGTGAACAAATCATCCATACCTCTCACTAAAGTGGAGAAATGTACAAGAAATATCTTAAAGGTTGTTATTCTTAGGACTCGTAGAAACATATAGGTTTGGTTTGTTTGCGTGGATCTCGGAGGTTGAACTCGTGACTCTGAGTAAGTCAACGGCGTCGGCATCTGTTGCAGCACCAATTTCGCGAGATTACCCGATCTCCCACTCACAATTGTATGGAGATCAACCTTTTGACTTCGGCCTGGTAGGACACAAAGTTGAGTTCGCAAAACTCGCGAGTTCCTCATGCTTTAATGATGTTTTGCAGTTTTAGGATTTTCTTAAAATAATCGAAGTTTGCGTAGTATATGGTGGCGATATTTTATCCTAGGAACAGGAATAGATATCCTTCACAAAAAACTCAAGTTCAATGCAGGTGAAGTTCGACATATCAGCATATACCCGAGAGTAATCGTGAATTAGTGATGCTTATGTTGGTAAAATAAAACAATCGAAGTTTCAGAAATGAAGTATTTAAATCTGATCTAATTATAATCGACATCTTTATTACCTTCTTTTTTGAAATTTTCTCTGACTAATGAAAAAGTACACAATCTATAATTTCATAGGAACTACGACAAAAAAGAAAAAAAAAGGTGCAAAGAGAAAAAACAAGCTAGCGTTCACATCAAATTATTGGACCAAGAACAAATCAAATCAGTAAATATCCAATGTAAGATGCTGAAATTTTAATATTTCAAGTGCGCCAAAAAAAGAAAAAAAAAAGCACCAGAAGCATTGTTTTGGTAAGAGTACAAAGATAAATGAATCAGAGTTAAGGAAAAATATGCGAAACCCCGCTGTACATTTGCTCAATTACAGATCACCACCGAACGAACTTCAAAATGTTAGTATAAGCTACATTAATATCAAAATTGTTTCAAATCAACCACATAGCCCCCAAAATTTTACTAATTTTTCTTAACAAGGTTCGATCACGTAAAAGCCAAATGACTCGAATGATCTAAATTTGCGCAAATGTTCAGGGGATCTAATAAATGTTTTGAATCCAATCCAATCCATGATAAACATAAATTAATGAGACAATAAAAATAGCAAAGAGAGCCTCACCTGATCATCTGAACATATGACAAACCGCGCTGAACATTCGCTCAATTACAGATCACAACGCGAACGAACTTCAAAATGTTAGTATACGCTACATTAATATCAAAATTGTTTCAAATCAACCACATAGCCCCCAAAATTTTACTAATTTTTCTTAACAAGGTTCGATCACGTAAAAGTCAAATGACTCGAATGATCCAAATTTGCGCAAATGTTCAGGGGATCTAATAAATGTTTTGAATCTAATCCAACCTCACCTGATCATCTGAACATATGACAAACCCTGCTGAACATTCGATCAATTACAGATCACAACAAGAACGAATATTAAAATGTTAAAATAAGCTACATTAATATCAAAATTGTTTCAAATCAACCACGTAGCCCCAAAATTTTACTAATTTTTCTTAACAAGGTTCAATCACATAAAAGCCAAATGACTCGAATGATCTAAATCTGCGCAAATGTTCAGGGGATCTAATAAATGTTTTGAATCCAATCCATGGTTAAATAAATTAATGACACAATAAAATTAGCAAAGAGAGCCTCACCTGATCATCTGAAAACCTCGTGGAATGCGAAGATGGCGAGCCCGAGCTCTCGGTCTCGCCGCCGGTGCTCTTCTCCGACGGCTTCCGCCGCCACAGCCAACTCCGGCGGTCCATCGTGTGATCTCCGCCGTCCAATTCTCTGTGATCATCACCTTGTTTCTTTCCTTGTTGCCATTATTTGCTGATAAAATCAAACACCCTTCATCATAAGAAAAAAAAAAAAGAAAAAAAAAGGAACAATTTATGAATTAAATGGTCAAAAGTGCAAAAAAATTTGAATGGAAACTCATGCTTGATCATCAAATCCACCAAAGAATAAGCCCAAACAAAGGGGGAAAAAAATGGAATTTTTGGGAGAAAATCCGAGATAAACCCCCCAAATACACAAAATTGGGGTTACCAACATCATAAAAATCCCAACTTGGAAACACCCAACAAAGTTTTAGTACACAAAATTTGATCCAAATCAAAAACCCACTCAAAAATTACCAAAAAAAGGGGCCAAAAATGGGTCAAAGATAATAATAATAATAGCTGCTTCTCCCTTATCTCTAATATTATATAATTACAAATGAAGAGAAAATTATAGCATAAGATTTATACAATTCCTACCTATTTTGAAGAATAATAATAAAAAAAAATCTTGAATTTATGAATGGAGGCGACTTTGTCTCCGTTTTTCAAAACGGAGTCGGCCTCATTCCCGCCTACATTCTCTGTTAATTCTTAGGCCTCTGGTATTAGTAATACAAAGAGAGAGAGAGAGAGAGAGAGAGGTATAATTAAGGTAGTGATTAAGTAGTGGTTTTTTTTAATTAGGATAATAATGATTTGTTTATCATTTAATGTGGTGTATATTAAAGCAATCATTAAAGTGTTTCTTGTGTTGAGAGGGTGAAGTTATTTTCGACTAGAAATGTCTGCTTCTGTTGTTTGGTTCGCGTAAATTAAATTTGTTCATAACTTTATTTATAATGCTGTAACTGGCTTTATCGTAGATGATGCCGAAATCAATTATTAAAGAGAAAAGAAGAAAAAAAAAAGGCTAAATCGCACATTTTGGTTTTCAAGGCTAATATTAAAAATAGTTAACAAGAACGGCCGTTATCTCTGTGAAATTATTATTTTGCTCTTTCAAATATAACCTTCTGTCGTCACCAACTTTTCTTATTTGTCCTTAAGTTAGGGATAAAAAGTGTATTTTAATTTTTCGCCTTTTCAAATATTGTTATCAATTTTTCTTATTTGACAAAAGAAGTATTTTGACTTCTTTTTAACTCTTTAGAAATTTAACCTGGGTTTAATCCAAGATGACTTAGCAGGTACTAACAGCGGCGTTATTTTTGAATAACGGAAAAATATAGAAATGGTATATTTGAAACAAAAAAAAAGTACGAGTATATAAAATATTTCAAAATTTTTGAGAGGTATATAAGTAATATCCTAAAATATTTTGGTGGGAGAAGGGTATAATTAAGGTAGTGATTAAGTAGTGGCTGTTTTATATTGGGATAATAATGCTTTGTTTATCATTAAATGTGGTGTATATTAAAATAATCATTCCAGTGTTGCTTGTGAAATACTTGATGCTTATTTGTTTTTCACTCTATGCAGTAAATGAGTTCCCACTTTGGTCCATGTATTTATTTTTTGGCTTAATTACACCAGTGGTCCCAATCTTTTTTCAATTTTTTAATTGGATCCTGTTTTATTTTGTCGATGGAGTCCCTATTATTTATGATTTATTTTAGTTGGATCATAAACGTCCATTACTGCGTTTTATTTAACTGATTTGCCACGTGGCAGCATTGGATTGGCTGAATTTTGAGAAAAAATACCTTCAAATCGAAAAGGTATTTTTAATAAAATACCCTTAAAATTATATTCTAAGGAAAAATATTTGCAAGCATTTCTCTATATTTTTGGAAATAATTTCATATATATCCTCATAAACTCGCTATATTGCATATTTGCCACGGCAAGAAATTAACCCTATTTTATTGCTACAAACTATAAATACTTGCAAATATATTTCTGGCCTAGTCAAAATCCACCATACGGTGAGATCAAGTTCTATCGTTTTGTATTCGTGAATCAAGACCGTTGAATCTGTTTTGGCTCCTTCTGAAATATCTTTGATTGTTAATTTTAGGGTATTTTTTTGAATTTGGCCTCCTCAAAAAATATTTTTTACAAATAGCTCCACCAAATTTATAATTACAATTTTGGTCATATTTCCGCCACGCAAGCGCCACGTCACCAGAGTTAAGTTGAACACGGTGAACTATTCACCGTGTTTAAACACGGTGAATGGTTCACCGTGTTCAATACTTATATTGATCGGCGCCCAACCAATATAATACAGTAAACACGGTGAACCATTCACTGTGTTTGAACACGGTGAATGGTTCACCGTGTTCAACTTAACTCTGGAACCGCCCAACCTGCTCGCGTGGCGCTGACGTGGCGCTTGCGTGGCGGGAATAGGACCAAAATTGTAATTATAAATTTGATGGGACTATTTATAAAAAATATTTTTTTGAGGGGGCCAAATACAAAAAAAGCCCTTGATTTTATAAAAGCGAGGAAGCGAATAAGACAAAATAGTATATTTAAGTAAAATATGATGCCCTTTGACTTATCAAGAAATATATTTGTAAATTTTTAAAATTTTGCAGGTATATATATATATATATATATATATATATATATATATATATATATATATATATAATTGAGCTCCTATGCATATATGTATATATATGATTTTTTTTAAAAGTTTGGAGGAATAAAAATGCAATATTCTAATTTTATAAGAATATATTATCAATTGTCCCCTTTTTTTTACGTATATACTTATGGTAGCCCCATCAACTCTATGCCATTCAGAAATTGCCCCTCAGCTATTTTGTTTTTGGTTTTTTAATTGAGACCTCTCAACCTAATTTTGGAATCAAGCGATTTTAGTTGAAAATATTGAAGATTTTATTAAATTTATTAGTGACTTGACTTCACTAGATTTAATAAATTTAATTTATTTTTAACAAATAAAGCTAGATCAGTTAATATTTAATAATTAACAGAGTCACTAAATTTGTTATAATTTTTAACTCAACTAAGTATAAAAATTTAAACAAAAAAATAGAAGTTGAGAGAATCTTGAAAAAAAATAATTCTAAGGAGGGTATTTCAGAACAGTCTATAGTTGAGGGATATCCTTACATTTTTACCTTAAAACAGTCATTAAAGTGTTTCTTGCAAAACACTCGATGTTTTTGTTGGGCTTTTTTTATTTCCTTTATTTTTATATGCAGTAAATGAGTTTCTAATTTGGTCAATGTACTTATTTTTCTATTTATATACCAAAAACCTAGTGGGTTACATACATCTTATAAAAAGGAGGGTTTTGAGGCATATAAAATGGGCATTTCTTATTTGGATCATGTGTGATGTAAGAGAAAATCTTACCCTACATTGCTCATAGCTCTCTCTCTCTCTCTCTCTCTCTCTCTCTCTCTCTCTATATATATATATATATATATATATATATATATATATATATATATATATATATATATATATATATATATATATATATATATATATATATATATATATATATATATATATATATATATATATATATAGCAATCATGTACTAAGAAATTATTGCTTGCACCAGGTGTACCACATCACCCAAACACTATTTTCCAAATCAACTTCACCGACTACTAAAAATGATGGTCGTGAAACAACCGTTCTTTAAAAACTTCACGTCTGGGCTCGAGACTTCTCGTAAGTCTATGACGTAGATTTTAATTAGATGGGAGAAAGTTAATAATGCTAGGAGCCTGGCATGACTCGAACTCAGAACCTCCTGTTCTGGTACCATGTGAAACAACCGTTGTACTTTAAAATTTTAAACTGTTAGAGAACGGTGTTTAAACATTTTATATTTAACATTTATTGATTTAATATTGTTCTTTTATTGGAAGACCAGATTGAAAGTATAAGATAAGACGGATATACAGTATCTTTATTGGGGTGTGGGATAAGTTATAGAATTGTTTGGTAAATGAAAACTTTCAGTGCATATATAGTTACTTAATTGTATAAATTGCATGTATCATCAGAATTCTCAAGTTTAACATGCCGGTCCTATAACATGATGTTTCTGGTGCTATTATTATTAACTTTTTCTTTTAAAGATAATCGTATACAATATTAATAAACATTTTTTGCTCGAAGCGAATTTGATGTTGAGTCATGATGTCTGAAAAGAGGGTACCTATCAACTGCTTTAGAGAGGAGGAAGTCTATTATGTAGCAATCACACCACATTATTTATATCCAACTAATCACATTTCTCTTTATGAGAGAAAAATATAATAAAAATATTTTTCTAAAAATTATGATGGGATAGGTGAATCCCATGGTATATAATTGAGCTCCTATGCTTTTAAAAGTACTAAGTGATTGGTGTTTGTGAATTTTTAGTCATTGGATGAAAATTTGTAGGATTAGCTAGGATGATAGTGATTCCCTAGGGCTGAGCGAGTTGTTGGTTGAATAGTATGATCTAACGGATGAAAATGGTCCAAATGGTAGATCTAACGGCAGAAAACGTATAAGCACCAAATGCTTGGTGCTTTTAAAAGCACCATAGCCGGACTCTCTCTCACTCTCTCTCTCTCTCTCTCTCTCTCTCTATATATATATATATATATATGATTTTATAGTCTTCTAATTATCTTACTGTAGGTAGCAATCACCATGTTGATTTTCAAAAGAACAAATATGAAAATAAGCATTTGAAGGATGTAAATATATAGATTTAATATATATCCTTAAATATCAAAAGTTTAGACACCACACATATTATGGGCAAAAGAAACTGTTTGTGATGATAATGATGATGACATCCATTGACATGCAATGGGTGCCAACCATCATCTCTCAACCCTCTACACAACACATGTCCAAATCTTAAGCCTAATCTTAATGATCATAAAATAATAATCTTTATCATAAACACAAGTCTCTAACTTACATATATTATTTATTAAGGATAACTTCAAAAATCACACATGTGGTTTCGTGCTTTCTCACTTTAGTACCCTGTGGTTTAAAGTGTATCACTTTAGTATCTCGTGATTTCGTTATTCTCTTTTTTCATTATTTTTTGTTAGTTTTTTCGTTAAATTATATAGAAAAAACTCCAGATACCCCACTTATGGTTTATCGAATATTCACTTAACTATCCTGTGGTTTTAACTTTCTTACTAATTTAACGAAAAAACTAACAAAAAGATAACAAAAAAAGAATAACGAAACCATATGACACTAAAGTGATACACTTTAAACCACAGGATAGAAAAAATACGAAATCATAAGGGTGATTTTTGAAGTTATCCCTTATTATTATATATGCAATTATTATCACACTTAAATTTTCATGCCAAGGATATGCCTACCATGTACATGTTAGGCCTCAAAAGAGTCAAAAATCCTATAATTATTATTATTATAATAATATTCATTATAATTACATTCATCATCTCTCTCCTCAAATGCTTGCCAGCTATACATGTCTAGTTTAAGAAAAAAAAAATTATAAACTTCTAATCTTGATTTGTAAAATATTATTTTTATTCTGAGAAACAATAATTAAATACTTGATAAATGATAATTATCTAACTCTTATTCTGGATGAAAAACTCAAATGAACTTCTGTGTCTAAAAAAAATTGTTTGGTTGGGATGAACTGATAGTGAAACTCTAAAAATCTGATGATCTTCGAGTGCGGCGTGTTTGGATTGATTTTCGAGTGTGTCAAGTTCTTGTAACTTTGTATTGATTTTACTAAACACTTTCTAAACTCAAGCCGGGCCCTTCTAACTCTCCAAGTCTTAGACTTCATAGAAACATGTTTAGATACTGGAACATCTTCTTCAGTACATTTAATTAGCATATGAAAAATATGATAAATATCTAAAATAATTTCTAAATAATTATAATGATCAGGGTCTTCTTTTTTTTTAAAAAAAATAAGGTAGCATGATACCCGCTTCATTCATAGAAAAAATAGATTAAGCTACATGGGTGAGACAGCATAAGGCCTCGAACAAAGTGAACGGTTGAAAAAAAAAAAAAAGAAGAAGAAGAAGGGAGGCGTTAGTGCTGTTTAGCTGAGAGAATGTGTCCCCAAAGATTCGTTAACTACTTGATCTTGTAGACCGCTAAAAGAGGGTTTGGTTGGATGTTTCTAAAGATCATATCGTTTCTGACCTCCCAGATGACGTACCAGCACGCTATTAGTCCCGTCAATCTATTGTAATGCATCCGCGGTCCGCTCCCATTCTTCCATCTGTTCCAGACCAGATTCACGTCGTTGTTATAATCCGTAGACTGTACATTCTCTAAGGCCATCACTATCAGAGTCTTAGTATGGACTAAAAAGTAAATTTCTAGATAAATGCTGTTTTTTTCTTTTATTACTTTAGAAGGATTACATAAACAACAAGAATATATAATTTTTTAAAAATATGAGCTTCAATTGGGACCTAAATGAATATAACTTGCGAGCATTTTTAGCCGCGAATCTCGTAGTTAGTTCCTTGCAAATTAAAGAAATGTTGCACAAAAGGACACTCATAAATGTTAACGAAATTGCCCTGCCATATAATAAATTTATATATATATATATATATATATATATATATATATATATATATATATATATATATATATATTCCTGCATAATTTCTGAATGATATGATTTTAGCCAATTAAATTGGAAATATTATTAAATTCATAGGTGAATTTATTAAATTTAAGAACTTTAATTTTCATAGCAAATAGAGCAATTCAATGAAATAAATTTTTTTGAATTTAACTAAATATACATATGAAAAGTATATATAAAAAAAGAAGCTTGGAAAATCTCAATCAAAATAAAAATGGTTGAGGGGTCTATTTCAAAACGGCATATTGTTGTGCGGTTCTCCGTGCATTTTTCACCAAATTCGACACCTAAAATCAAACGATGAGACCATCACAAATTCGAAAGAAACACATGGTGCTGAAAGAAAACTTCAGCAAACTTCGGTAGGCAGCCATATCAAAAATCGCTTCGGATGAAGAGGCCTCGACAGAAAGATTGCGCTTCGGTATCACCGAGAATCGAAAGTTTAGGAGCTCCCGCTTTGGCTGAGAATGGGCGGGTCCAGAGCCCATTTGAAATTTGAAATTTGAAATTCGAATGAGGGTGTGCTGAAGAGATCAAGAGTACTGAGCCAGAAGTCTGGAAGCAGTTATGGAAAATAAGGTGATGAACACGAGAATTGCTCCGATCATCGCAACCCGGAGATTGTAAAAGAGGTCGATGCCAGTAAGGATGAAGATCCCGACATCAAATCACAAGCCTTTATTTTTTTATTCTTACAAGTAGCCGTATCGTATTTTAAGAGTGGTCGTAATCTAATTCAGGAGTAGCTGCAACGTAAAAGCTCCCCTTTTTGAGCCACCATCTCGTTCGACGCTGACGACCACGATAGCCATTCCAATTATCACCGGATCACCTCGTTCCTCACCAGCAAACACCTTTTCATACTGCACGACTATGTCTTGTACACAGAGAACCATCTCCAAGGATCGCTACTGTGCAATGGCTCTGTTTGACTCATCTTCGGCCTGAATCAACGGCTGAACCTTGAGATGCCAAAGCCCTTAGACTTCGGCTAATATCTAAAGACCCCAAGACCATCTCTCGAGGGTTGAACATGATCGGATCGTTCCTTCTCCAGTCCGCGCCTGAGAGAAAGTCAGATTCAGCCCATGCATCGAGTGTTGGATTATGTAAAGTCATATTCTGAGTCGATATATAGAGTTTGATTCTAATTGGATCTAATCTTGTTCTAAAAGATTATGGATTCTCTAGGATCACTTTAAAGAGGATTCCTAATAGGATTCCTAAAAGGATTCCTAAGAGAATATATGGTGACTAGAGATGAATCGGACTTGGATGAAAGATTAAAATTGTTTCCTACTAGAATTAGGATTTTAGGGCTATATAAATTCTTGTAGTTAATCTTTAGAGTTTAGAGCCTCATTGTTTGAGGTTTCTCATATGAGCTTCATTGAAAAATACCCTAATTGAGAGAAAAACGTAGAGAGCTCATGAGAGAGAGTTTCTTGTAATCCAATCTTACTCCTTTGTACTTTTGTGCCGTGGATTAATCGAAGAGCGCATTGAGGTGGTCTTACCCATGGACGTAGGTCGACTCATGGTTGGCCGAACCACGTAAATCTTGTGTTCTTGTTTTCTCTTGTTTTCTTTATTGTTTTGTTATTCTCGTGCTTATTTTTCTACGATCGTTCTCGTCTCTTACGTTTACGAAAGATCCTGTTTCCGCTGCGCTCGTGTACTGTGTGGGTTTGAGGTGTGCTCGGTAACCCCACGGTCGGTCCCCCTTCATCGAGAAACAACACAAGATGAACGAATCAAATTATACCACGTATCATCCAACAATTTCTTTTCCAATATGTATAGTTTTTACTACTACGATAAAAGTTGTCAAATCAAACACCGCCTAAAGATTTTTGTTTCATAGCCATTAAGCCAAAAGGGTTCCCCTAGCACTAGATCCTGCCAACCCTACCTCCACCTTTAATTCCTTTAACTGCACACCTCAGCTAACATATATGGAATCATAAATCCTTTTCTCAACCACATCCTCACATTGAAACCGCAAACTCTCCTATCATAGAAATATATGGCTGTGAAAAGGTTGCCCCTGTTTCGGGATGCCAACAGGTCGGATTCGGGACGGGTTTTCAAAAAATTCGAATCCAAACTCGACTACCAAGTTCGAAATTCATACTCGAATTCAAACCCGAACCCGAGTCCAACGGATTTTAAAAATCCATATACAACTCCGAATCCGACCAAAAATCCAGAACCCGAATCCAATCCCAAAATAATTATTTCTCTTTACCATATTTCAAAACATATTATATTAAATCTAAAATTTTGAAATAGAAATTCAAATATAACGCATCAAATATTTATATATATTATATAATATAAAATCAATTCGTGTTCGTGTTGGGTGTCGACAAAATCCATTCCCGAATCCAAATCCGTCAGATTTTCGTTTTTTATACCCGTATCTGAAACTGTATCCGTTTAGCTTCAGATAAATCCGTCATGCTCGGATTCGGGTTCGGATAAAATTTTAGATATCTGTACCCATTGACATCCCTATCACTGTTGGCAAATTTCGAATTTTTATTTTGTAGTAGCTGTCATGTATTACAGCATGAAACTTCAAGTTCTTAAAAAGATCCTTTCACCTGTGAAACACTCATTATTTAAAGCTTAAACTGTACAAGAGAACAGTGTTTTTATCATTCGTATTCATGCATGAGTGAATTACGACCGCAACCGCAGCACGTGATCTCGAAATAAGTTAAGATACGCAACTAAGATCTCTGACTCTGAAACTATGCAAAACAACTATAATTATTGAAAAGCTTAAGCTACCGGAGAGCGAGATTTTTGTCATTATACTCAACATCTCCTTCATAATTTGTAGCAATGATGAGATAGAGAATAAATAAGAGCTACGTAAGGTTGTTTTCAGGGGTTATGAGAGTATATGCACAGACACATATATATGCACTATTTGTTCTGTGCTTTGAAAAAGAAATTCTTTGTCTTTTGTTCTCCTCCTGGATAGTTAATTTTTTTTTTAGAGAAAAATAGCATGCTACCAGCTTCGTTTATTTTTTTTTTTAAAATAAATTTAGCTGAAAATATAAATCAACTAGGATTCGAACTTAGAACCTCAGGTACCAACCATCAAGCTCTTTGCCATTTGCGCTAGCGATGGTCGGTCCCATGATAGTTAATTAGTATAAGCTAAAGGATAGTTAAGTCCAACAGGATTGTGAGAGTTCTCCTGTATAGCATTTGTCACTTGGACCTTCTTAAAACTTGAAAATATCTTAGTTTTGTTAGTTTACTATGTTTTTTTAATGAAAAATATATAATATAACACTACAAGAAAATCTTAATATAATGACGCTTTTTAGATAACGCTTAAGAAAAGCATCCCAAGAGTCCCTATAACATAACAAATACTGACGCTTCAAAAAACGTTGTCATATGAACCCTCTATTGTATCAAACCAATTTATTAAATAATAAATTTTACTATTATTTTTAATTTTCCGACGCTTTAAAGTATCAAGATTGAAATTTTTTTTTGACTCTTTAAAACGTTAGAATATATTTTACCGACGCTTGGCATAAGAGTCGGTATATACTGTCGACTCTTCATTTGCCGACGCTTTCAAATGTGATGCTAGATTATAATGGACGCTCTTAAGCATCGTTAAATATTAAAAAAAAACATCCTTAAATGTTACTTTTTTTGTAGTGTTAAAATCACCCATGTATGTTCAATTGATAGAGGTGAAAATCCATATATTATCTTTCTCCGAACAAAAGAACAAGGCATAAGATTTAGGAAAATAATTTGTACTGATTAAATATAAGAAAGTTGTTTGTTGATTGAGAGAAAAATCAAAAGAAATTGCGCCACTTATTCAGTTTTAAATGCTTATTTTAATTAGCTTGATTAGTAATAACATGATATATAGATCAAATACAAAGGATAATTTCTAAATGACTTTTTTTTAAATATTTTTTTGGAATAAATATTGAGGTAAAAGACATGACATGAGGGAGAAAGGGGGCTTCTCTTTGTCTATTACAAGAATGGATACATAGTTATGACACTCAGGTGTGGTGAGGACTCAAAAAAAGATACCTGAGAAAGTGATCAAGTGAGGTCACTTTCTCTTCTGCTCACTACTACTTGATCACATGAGCATTAGTAATTATTGATGTCCCAGTGCCCACCCCCACCTTATGTCATGGAATATGATTTGTGGGGAGGCCCAAAAATCACAACAACTTTTCAAGGGCTTTGATAGAGAGAGAGAGAGAGAGAGAGAGAGAGAGAGAGAGAGAGAGGAGATATGAATATGGTAATGTGTTTGAGAGAAGAGATAGAGAGAGAGAGAGAGAGAGAGCTTGGTTTTGATTTAATGGAATTTGAGTAGCATTACTCTTTTTTGTTTTTTCTCTTCCATATTAAAAAAAAAAAGGACATGGGAGATGTTTGATGAGACTAGTATTTGATAAGACTAATGAACAATACTGTCACCTTATTAGTGATATTGAGAGGTTGTGCGGAAGTATTACTCTAATAGTGTGTTTGGTTTGCGCGATAGCACCGGAATTATTGGAATAGTGCCCACATTTTTTCGGTTTAATATATTTGGTTTATTTCACATGTAATATTGTAGGATTACTCAACAATATTATAGGAGAGGGATTGGGTATCTTGTATTGCAGATTTTCAGTTATCTTGTAACTTATAAAAAATTACTAAGTTATCTTTTCTCTTCCTCTAAACCTCTTCTCGACTCTTTATTTCAATCATATAGCTCAATCTTTCTCTTCACCTATCCATTTTAGGATTTTCTCATACTAGTTACTTATTTAAATTAATTGTGTATAGTTTTTGATGCACGTACGTTCCCTATAACTCTGGGAGGTAATTATTTTTTTTACTTGTATGATAGTTAAATAAAATACTTCATATTTTTTATTTTTAATATATTAATGATTCATATATATACACACATTCCTTATCGGTGCATAGTTTATGTTACACACCATAAATTCATTACTGAGCAATATATTTTTATATGATTACATAATTATTGTATCAGACCAACTGCATAGCGCGAACCAAACATGTTCTAATTACTTATATATTCAGTACATATCTTTCTTTGAATTTGATAAGAAGGCAAAAATAATGCAAATTTTTAAGCAGTGACCCAGCTCAACCTTCTAATAGGCAAAAAATTCTACAAGGATTTCCTTTTCTTTTTTGGATGCTCTTCATCTCATCATAAACTTTCAATTTAATCATTTAACTGAAGTTAAAAAAATAAAAATAATTTTTTTTAATCTATCGATCCAAAACAAATTTGGTAAGTGCAATTTACCGAATATTTTCCGGAGCCTCATCCTTCTCAAATTTAGTTATCATGTTTTTAGCTTTTTGGTTACCTTAAAGTTAAAGAAAGATAGAATGAGTACACAGAATTTCATTGTTTTATGCATGTTTTAATGCCAAATAGTTTCTATGTATTATTGATTATTGATTTTAACACAAATGCCAAATTCAGGACTGTGCTTAACAATGCCATTATTTTATTTATTTATTTATTTATTTTTTACAAATTAACTAAACCTGTGCAATCTAAAGGAATTGCTATTTCTTAGGGAAACAGTAAATTATATTTTTATTCCAATTCTTTTTACCATGCATAGTACATACTCTCCGCAATTCCAAACAGAGCCTTAATCCGGTGTAAAGGAAAGAAGAAGAACAATTGTGGGAAATCGCCCAAGCCCCATTGCGACGAGGCCCGGCCTTTTAACAACTTGATCTCTCCAGTAATAATTAAAGCCCAATAAAACTGGTTTTCTTTGGTAAATGATTTGTAGGAAATGGAATAATAATGGTCTTTATTTGGCCGCGCGCGGTTGCGAACTACGCTGCACGGCTTTTTGAGAAAGCTCTCTGCACATAAAGCTTTCTCAAAACCAAAATTTTTTTTGCGGTCGCGCGCTGCAATATCTTACAATAACTCCAACTTGGTAGAGAAATAAAATTGTAGGCAAAGGTTTTTTTTTTTTTTTCCTTTTTCTTTCCTTTTTTAATGCTTTTCTTTTTTTTTTGGCAATTGTTATGCTTGTGAAATTTTGGAAATAGAAATGGGCCAAAAGTGGGCCTCTTGTTCGCTTACTTTCATAAGCGATGCTTCCGTGCATTGTTGGCTCGCTTGCAATTAGGGCCGTCAACGAGCCGAACACGAGCAAGCTGGCGTCAGCTCATGTTCGCTCGTTTATTAAACAAAACGAGCGAACACGAGCTGTCTCGCGAACAGTATATGTTAGGTTGTCAGCCCTACTACTGAATAAAAAGTTGAAAGAAAATTAAAAAATTAGAATCTTAATCCAATAATTGGCATTCACAAAATATAGGTGTCTTTACGTTTAGATTGATCTAAAATCCAAATAGTAGAATTTGGAATATATATATATATATTCGAGCTATATCGAGCTGAACATGAGCGAGCTAAACCCAACTCGTGTTCGGCTAGTTAAGATTTCGAGCTGAAAAATTCAGCTCGTGTTCGACTCGTTTACTAGATGAGCGATTGATCTTGAGCTCATTTCGAGCCGAACATGAGCTGGGTCGCGAACAACGAGCTGGATTGCCAGCCCTACTTGCAATGCAACCAGATCAGACGCTGAAAAACAAAAAAAATTCACTTGAACATTTTGGGTCTCTTGAACTTTCTAATACAATGTTGTAGTTCCATCCCTGAGCAAAAGTAAAAAATTAATAATTTTAATAAATAATCATTTTAGTCATTTTCTCAATAGAGTAACTCTCTAGTTTCAGTTCACATGAAATAGTGATAAAAAATTATTTTATTGCTAAAAGCAACAAACTTCAGATATTCTTTTTATAGTGAAAAATAAAAGTGCAATATACAAAGAAAGGAGTCCAACTATAGTGCTTTTAGAAGTGTACGACGGCTTATGCTCTTTCAAGTTAGTTTAAATGACGAAACTTTCGAGTCGACGATTGACTCTGATAGACTTGATATAGGGTACTTAAAATATTTAGAAAATAAATCTTATGATTTTTTTATATTATTTATCTAGTAATAGAAAGGGTTCAAAAATTAATGGTTGAAACTTTTTTAAAAAAAATCTTATAAAAAGTAATGATACAATACTAAAATTAGATAAAATTTTAGTATAAAATTCTTTATACTATTTAAGACAACTTTTGGACCATTAAATTTGCAAAGACTCACATCGATTATTAAAATTTTGATTTTGAGTTGTTTTGATCATTAAATAAATATTATAAAAAAACACAAAATTTTATAAAATACTTTTAATACTTTAGATCAAGTCTAATAGAATCGATGCTCGGCTCGAAAGTCCCATTATTGAAAATAATCTAGAAGCCTGAAGACCCACATGCTTTTAAAAGCACACCAGCTCAACTCCAAAGAAAGTTTAGAAAACAACATGCTAAAGTGAAAAGGGTATATTATAACCATATTTATGTTCCTTGGACTATGATTTAAAAGATATAAATTATCCTCAAGGTACATTGGATTGCGTGTCATCATGAAAAGCAAGGTCCCCCCAACCTAACATTTAGTTGTCTCATTAAATTCCCTTTTAAATAAGGAGTTACAAGTAATGAGAACTAAATTATTTTATCACTTCATCATCATGCTATTGTAAGATATGAATGGATAAGGTTTAGTTTAATTTGTGTGAAAGTGAATGACACACATATGAGGAGGCAAAGCTCATATCATGCTTAGGATGAGCTCAAAAGCTACACATTTTGAGTTGTTCCAACTCTAAAGACTAAAAGAAGCCAACAAAAGGAAGAATAAAGAAATTAGAGATAAAAAAAGTTTCCTAATACACATGCTTAGTTGTAATTAGTTGAGGAATTTTATTAAATTTAGTGATTATTTGCTGACTAATTTTGATTAGATTCAATAACTCTGATTTACCGTTAGTAAAAGTAACAAATGCAATACCATTACTCATTAAGTTCCCTCATATACACACACTTAGCTGTAATTAGTTGCGTGTTTTTTTTAGAGGTGGAGTTATAAACAGATCAAAATTTATTATTGACATATAAGATTCATTGAATTTCATATTTGTTTGTCAACTGATTTTAATAAGATTCAATAAATTTTGATCTATAATTTAGTGAAACTACTATTATTAACACCGTTAAGATTTATGCTTTATAATATGCGAAATAATTTTTATATATTTATCTAACCATCATCTGGATGCAAAATGCAGCTCTCTAAAGATTTCGCGTGGCTTGTCCAATATAATATCTTTCAAAAGCATCATCTCCAAAAGTAGTTCGTTATGTAGTGAGGCTGAAATGAGTTTCTAACTTTTAAACCCATAAGTTATTTTTGATTTGAGGTGTGAGTGCAAAGTTTTACTCAAAGAATATTTTTTGAGTAACGATTGTTTCCTCTCAAATGACTTTCTAATTTAGATCTTGTTTGACAGTACAGATTATCCATTTGAGCACTCTATTATTGACAAAATACCTTTCATGCCTTGTCCTCTCGGAAAGGGAGATGGATTTATCATGATGTTAGGAAGTATATATCATTTTCCTATTAATCATCCTATTTATTGTGTAGTAAAATATGAATAGAAGAGTTCTGCTGTGGATACTCCTAAAGATCTTTGCAAAAATATTAATGTGCTAACATATATGCATTGTGCGCAGAATTAATTGATTAGATCAATACAATTGTCACATCATCAGTTACGCGAGGGACAGTGTAATGTATACGGTGTTTCAAGCGATTGATTAGCATGATACAACTAGCACATCATCAACTAGTATCTGATAACAATTTGTAAAAATTACAAAAACTTGGTTTCAAAAGACTCCATCTAATTTAGATCTTATTTGACATTGCCAGTTGTCCATTCGAGTGCTCTATTATTGACAAACTTTTTTTGACGCCTTGTCCTTTCGAGAGGGGAGACGGATTTATCATAGCATTAGGATGTTTGAAAGATATGTCATATTATTGTTTGTCACCCTATTTACTGTATACTAAAATATAAATAGAAGGATATTACTACGAATACCCCCAAACTAAAATATAAATAGAACAGCACTACTATAGACACCCTCAAATATCACTGCAAAAATGTTCATGTGCTAACATATGTGCATTGTGTGCAGAATTAATTGATTAATTCAATACAATTGTCACATTATCAGCTATGCAAGGTACTGTGTAATGTATACGGTGTTTCAAGCGATTGATTAGCACGGTACAACTAGCACATCATTAATTAGTATTAGATAATAATTTGTACAAATTACAAAATTTGGTTTCAAAAGATTCCGTCTAATTTAAATCTTGTTTGACAGTACCGGTTGTCTATTTGAGTGCTCTATTATTGACGAATTTTTTTTGGCACCTTGTCCTTTCGAAAGGGGAGAAGTATTTATAATAATGTCAGGATGTCCGAAGGATATGTTATATTTCTGTTGTCACCCTATTTAATGTATATTAAAATATAAATAAAAGAGTACTACTACGGATACCCTCAAAGATCTTTGCGAAAATGTTAATATGCTAACATATACGCATAGTGCGCAGAATTAATTGATTAGTTCAGTACAATTACCACATCATAAGCTATGGGGAGGATTGTGTAATGTATAAGGTGATCGAGTGATTGATTAGCACAATACAACTAGTACACCATCAACTAATATCGGATGATAATTTGTGAAAATTACCAAATTTGGCTTTAAACGACTCCATCTAAATTAGATCTTGTTTCACACTATTGATTATCCATTCGAATACTCTGTTATCGAAAACGACCTGATAGAATGAAAACTCTCGATCCTTCCAAAAGAATAGATAATATTTAATAGAAATAGAAAAGATTGAGACCCACCATGGAAGGACTTTTGGAGTGAAATGAGCTTCCTCCATCATCTACTCCATTGCTTGTTGGTGGGGCCCATGCATCACATGGCCACAATACCTAATGGTGGGTTTCCCAATCAAAATATGTTTGGAAGGATCCACCAATGAGCACCCACATCAAGAAATAAAATAATGGATAATAGAGATTCAAAGAAAAGTGTTATATATATATATATATATATATATATATAGGGTAGGGCTACTATACTCTTATGAGTATAGGACCCTTCGTACTCATAAGTCGTTTTCGATGATGGAGCTTCCGAATCGACGATCCACACCGTTAAATATGATCTAGAGTATTTAAAACTTCTAGAAAATAAATTTCGTAATTTTTCGAAATCGTTATAAAGTCCATCAAGTGGGCATAAAATGAACGGTCAAAATTGAACGACGTCCTAAAAATGGATGATCAGATTCTTCAATTTAAGATCCGAGTTATTGATCTTTATCTACATAGTAAATAGAATTTTCTATCAAAAATTCAACAGATTCCGATTCTTTTACACCGTTAAACGAGCAAGTATCCCATATCGGCCGTTAAAAATTGTCTACTTTGAGATCTTTTGATCATAGGGCAAATGATGTCAAAAAATTATGAAATTTAATTTCTAGAAGTTTTAAATGCTCTAGATAATATTTAACGGTATGGATCGTCGATTCGAAAGCTCCATCATCGAGAAAAACTTATGAGTACGAATGCGATCATACTCATAAGAGTATAGTAGCCGGACCCTATATATATATATATATATATATATATATATATATATTCATGAATCACCTGGCGAGTATTTGTTTCATCGAAAACGAAGAGGGCGAGATTATTTTTGGTCATTAATATTCACTTTGTTATTTAGTTTATCGTAAATTAATTCATTCGTCAATTTTTTTAACAAAATACCGTAACCGACTTCACCCTGGGTAATGCCGAAATCGGTAACGAAAAAAAAAGTAGAAAAAATAGTAAAAAATTAATTACTGTAACTTTTTTCTACTATCTTATGTGCAGACAGATATTTTTAGTAAAACAAACAAAATAGATGGAATAGTCACAATTTTAAAAGCATTGATTTTCTATCAAACAAATAGCGATGAAAAAAAACCCCCGAAAATTCAGTTTAATTAAATGCCATTCTCAACATAATAATCACATAAACAAGTCTATAGAGGATTGATAGTTGGTATCTAATGTTCTAAGTTCAAAGCCCAATTCATTCACATATCTTGCTGAGTTTATTTAATAAAATAAAAACTTTAAACTCGCATCATCTTGTAAGCTTAATAAGTTCGAATCCTGCATTAAATATTGGGTTAAATTTTAGTAAGCGTTAAGTATCTTTTTACAATTTGGTTTAGGCTCATTTTAGTTCATTGAGCTCTAAGTCTCACAAATTCAGATATAAGAATATTCAAATCAAATCTGAATCAGCATATCTTTAGTTATAATAAAATTCAAATCAAATTCTTAGAGGGCATAATATTTTTGGGTCATTTTTTTAAAACAATAATTTTATAAAGTACATCTATGTGGTTCCAAAATATTATTTACCCACTTTTTCATGTTCATAAGGACCAACATGTCACATTTGGTGCAGGCACAGCACAGTCTCTAACTTTTCCTCCATGTTCTTATGCACAATACCAAGCCCATAGCATACATATGGGTAAATTGCACCAGTAGTCCCTGAACTTACACTATAATTTTATTTTAGTCCTCAAACTTTTATATCCCACATTTGAGAACCTAAACTTTTAATGATGTTTCATTTTAGTCCCTAAACTTGCGAAAATGCTTCATTGTTGTGCTTATCTTGGAATTAAAGTTATTGCTTGCAACTTGTTTATTATATTCATACATCACAAATTTCATCATTCTTTCCAACTGATAATATTTTAATGTAATGGTCTAATTTTCAAATAATAAAAAAATTATTACTAATTATGTGATGGAATAAAGAGTTGAGAAATTCATAATACATAATTATACAAATGTATCGGGACGTAGGAAATACTTTTTCCTTAATAATAAATCGGTAAAAATGTATAGAACTTATTTGAAATATGGATTATTTTGAATTTACTACATGACCTTTCAAAAATTTGATTTTACTATCTAATCTTTTAATTTATTTGATTTGAGTCAGTCAACGATAATTTGACTTCGAGATTTAAGCTAATTTTTTACTTTAATAATTTAATAGTTGCGTCGTTTATCTTTACATGTTTAATTAGTAAATTTCATGCAATTAACTTAAAGTAAAAAAAATTAACTTAAATTTTAAAATTAAAGTGCCATTGACTAGAACTGTCAACGAGCCGAACACGAGAGCTGGACCAGCTCGTATTCGGCTCGTTTCATAAACGAGCCGAGCACGAGCGGGCTCATTAAAGTATCGAGCCGAAAAATTCAGCTCGTGTTCGACTCGTTTATTAACAAGCCGAACACGAGCTATCTCATGAGCAACAAATTAAAAGGATTAGAAAGAATATATATATAAAATAAATTTATAAAATTTTATCTTATTAGATTTTGATCTAATTGTTGAAACTTTATATATAAATAAATTTTTTTATAATTGAGTTGTGCTAAAAATTAAATAATAAAAATCTGTATTATATATATATGTAAATATAAATTATATAAATTATATAAATATAAAATATATGTATTCGAGCTATTATCGAGCCGAACACGAGCGAGCTGACCAAAGCTCGTGTTCGGCTTGTTTATTAAACGAGCTGAAAATTTCAGCTCGTGTTCGTCTCGTTTACTAAACGAGTAATTCAATCTCAAGCTCATTTCGAGCCGAACACGAGCTGACTCGTGAATAGCGAGTTGGATTGCCACCCCTATCGTTGGCTGACTCAAATCAACCGTATTAAAAATTTGGATAGTAAAAGTAAATTATGACCGAATGAATAATTAAAGTTCTATATATTTTTATTAAATAAATATGCATAACTTTTTTAAAAAAAGTATTAAATAATTTGGAATCTCCAACGTGGAAATTGAATGTTCCAAAACCAAAATAAATCCTTCCCCAGATAAATGCATTCCACACTATCATGTGTACTCATCATTTGGATCCCTTCATATGGCTTCACCCCTCACCCAATAAGATTCCTCCACGTGGCATTTCTCTAACCTAATGCAAAGGGGAAAAAAAATTTATTTTCTATTTGTGGGTCCCAACAAATCCACCATATCTTGGTGTTTTCTATCTCATCCAACCTCTTTCTTTGACCTCTCAATTAGATTCTCCTCATTCCAAGTTATATTCAAATTTGGTGGAGCTTTTACAAATGGTCCCCAACATGATCTTCTAAAATTTTAACTTGTTGTTGTTATCGAGTCGAATATGTGGATCTGAATCCGAATCTGAAACTAATATCCTTTCATCATATCATCATACTGTTATCTGTTTCCGAATCAAGCCCTAATATCCGGATGAGTATTATTCGGTCCGATTCGATCGAAATCAGTTGGTTTGGTTTAGTTTTATGTATAGTTCGGTTCGGTTCAATTCTAAAAGTTAAAAAAAATCAGGAAAAACAAATATAATCAAATAAACTAATTTTAGCAATTCAATATATATTAGTCTTAAATTTGAAAATTATGTATTAATTATAAATAATAATCAAATAATTAGAGATATTAATTATTATCAGTTTGGTTCGGTTCGGTTTATGCCTTTAATTCAGTTTGGCTCGAATTTTAAAAAATTATAAAAACTGAACTGAATTGATCGGTGTTGAACATACCCTTATGTAGGACATCAATTGGGGAAACTTTAGATAAATAAACTAAAAATTTGGAATTTTTTCGCACTTATATCCTCTAAAAATAGGTATATATCGTCGTATAACAAAATTAATAGTATATCAAACAATTTATTCAATTTTTATAATTTTACATTATTGAAGATAGTTTTGCATTTAATCTTAATGTTTATTGGAATTTTCTGATTTGATGCAATAAAAAATATTCATCTATTTTAATTATTGTAAAAGTTAACTAAATTAATAAAAGAAATATCTGAAATTAAAAAAAACTGAGAGTTAAGGAGGGCCTATTTCTAAATAGCCTATAGTTGGAGGGCGTATTTTCAAATTTGTTAGTTTTTTAAATCTTTAAAAAATTGATGGTGAATGATAGGATTTGGAAATTTGAACGGTCGTGATGTTGCCATTTTCTCCCATAAACTGCTTTGCCTTCACGGCCAAGGAAAAGCTACTGCAACGGATTTAACAAAATTTTATTTTAATAATAGCATTTTGCACAGTAGCCCTTAAACTTATCGAAATTGAATGTTCCGCCGCAAAATGAGGTTGAACATAAGTTGAATAGTGCCTGAATTCAAATTAATATCCATATTTTAGCACCCGTTATGGATACGGATACGAATACGGATACGAATTTAATTATTTTACAAAAAAGTAAAAATAATTTTAATTGTCGGGGCATTTGCAATATACTGTACTTTATATTTTTCCCTCAATTACTATATTGTAAAAAATAAATTTATAAATTTAGACAGAAGCTAGTCGAGCACTAATTGAAAGCAATAGAGCATATATTTGGCTCATTTTGATTAAATAAAAACTTAAAATGGATAGAAAACTAATTAAAAATAGTTTGGCGAGTTTTTACTGAATTAGAGGTTCATTTTGCTTTTTGTTAACACTGTTCAAATCTGTAGCTTTTAAAGAAGTTATTAGTTTTATTTAAAACAGTTGATTTATTTATAATAGAATAGAGATTCATGTGAAAATAATAGTGTAGTGATGTATTTGAAAAGAGATAATAGTATAGAATAACAAATGAAAAGGAATTTAGTATAAGGTATAGATGGATAAGCAAATAATAATTTAATAGTGTGTTGGAAGAAAAAAAAAAAAACACTGTATTTTACTAAAAAAAAACACTCCCTACATAGGCTTAGATTTACTCACTTATTTTACTAATTTTTTATGTTGAAATCTAAATTTGTTTTAAAATTTTAGGATTATAGAGTGTAAAATGTACACTCTACAATAATTTGCATGAATAACATTTTTTATATAAAAGTGCATGGACGAAGGAGCTACATAAAGAGATTACAAGGACTATCCATGCATTTTAATCTAAAAATTTTAAAAAATTAGCAATGCTAGCCATACACGAAAACGGAATGGATATGGTCGGATATTTGATGAAACCATATCTGTGTCCATATTTTTTTTTTCGGATACGAATTCGGATACGGATATGTACCGGATGCTAAATTTTTATTACCATATCCGCTGAAAACGGATTCAGATATGGTCGGATATTTTTCGGATTCGAATATGGATCGGATATGTATTCGGATAGTTAATATGCACATATACAATAAACGAGAAACACCAATTTTTTTTTTTTTTTTCTCTTCACGGATGGCGAATCTCGCATCGCGATCGGTTTGATAATAGGGTGAGAGAGCGAAGAGATGAGCACGGTAAGAGAGCGAATACCGGAGAGAGAGAAATAGAGATAGAATTTGGGGATTAGGTTTTATTCGTTAAAGAGAAATCGAGCGATCGACTCTGGAGGAAAGAAATTTGGGCGGGCCGGGCAGGCGAAATTGGGCCGGGGCCGGGGCGGATCCAAAAATATAAAAAATATAAAAATAATAGTACTAAAAGTCCGGATATCCGCATCCATATTCATTTTTTTCGAATATCCGAAAAAATTTAACTCTCTAAAATCATATCCGTATCTGTATTCGACCGGATCCGGATATTATCGAATACGAATACGGATATTTTCGGATAATATCCTATCTGTTTTCACCCCTACATTCACACGAATCATGTGATAGGTAAAACACTCCCAACCGTTGGATGGGAGTGTACAAGTAACATTTACCTTTAGAAAGAAAAAATCTCATGTCCTTCTTACTCCCGTAGAGAGAGAGAGAGAGAGAGAGAGAGAAAGAGTACAGCCTTTTTGTTTTACCAAAAATAAAATTTAGATTGAAATAAAATTTCAGATGAATTAGAGTTCATATGATAATTATTTTTCTTCCACTGTTTGTTTGTATAACTGTAGAACTAAAGTTCTCTTAGTTATGTTATTTGTTTGGCAGAAAATAAATGATGTAAAAGCTGGATGTATGAGAGATGAGTTAAGTTAATATTTTATGTTTTTACCTTTTTTTCGTAATCGACTTCGATCTGGGATGGGCCGAAATTAATTACACTATTTTGAAAAATTTGAGCTTCTATCGAAGATAAAGTTTCTGTGAACCATACAATAAAAGTAGACATTTATGACTTAAAATTACTGTATCTTTCTTTTTTTTTGGCGGAATAAACACACCCTGAGAAGCCTGATTTACCAACTTATTTTATCAATTTTTAAAAAAAATACTAACAATCTAAAAGAAGTTTTTAAACTCTAGATCACAAAGGGTAAAGTGTACGGCCTATAATTGCCTGCACAAAGAGCATTTTTCATTAAAAATATATTAACAAAGTAGCTAAGTTTGGAGAATACAGGGACTATCCATATAGGTTTACCCAAGAAATTTAAAAATAAGAATTTTTCGTCCTCCTCACTCTAATATAGAAAAAGAGAGAGTAAAGGTATCCGTGGACTAGGTCAGGTCTGGATAATTAATATACTGTATCAGTACCCGAAAAAAAAATGAATAGAAAAAAAAAATGCCCTACCCATTTAATTTGGGTCGGGTCCGAATATGGATATTTAAGTTACTAATATACCCATCGGGTCTATTTGAGCGAGCCTGGATAGTGGGTGCGGGTCGGGTACGAATCTGGTCTAGATCGGATACGAATATCCTTATGCACATACAGTTTATGAACAAATAATAAATCTCTTACTATAAAAACTCGCGTTCTAATGAGTTGCACCGAATCAGAGAGATCGGAGAGGCAAAGAGAGCGGCTAGAATTTGATTTCTTTTTCTTTTTCTTTTTTTTTCTCCTTTTCTTAACTCCAGTAATAAACAAGGACCCATGTTTAGAGAGGAAGATTCAAGTATTAAACAGAACGGCTAGGGTTAAAAGAAAAATAAAGAGTAAAAAAAATTTAAAAAGAAAAAGGAGTAAATATAGCGGCTAGGTTTCACTAGAATGAAAATACACGGAGACTCCTCATCTATAAGTCTTATTAAAATTGATCACTCAACTTCAAATCCTTTTTATTTACTATTCGGTATTTCATCGGGTTCGAGTCCGAGTCCGGATCTAGATCCGGATTTGAAAACTATTTCGGACCCTACCCATTAAAAGGTCGGGTTCGAGTCAGGTCCAAGTTAAATATGAGTATAAAGTATCCGGACACATACTCAAAACTTCAATGAATATTTTTTATCCGTATATTATTTATTTTTTATCAGGTCCGAGTCGGGTACGAGATATCGGGTATTTTCGACAACTTTAAGAGAGAGGGGGTTAAAAGGTCTAGTTTTACTCACTTATTTTACTAATTTATCTAAATACTAGACATTCAAAAGAATTAAACTCTCTTAGTAAAGAAAAATATATATATGGACCGACCAGCTAAATCTGGAGAGTACAGGCACCGTCCATACATTTTTATCCAAAAAATTAGGGATAACTTCAAATACCACCCCTGCGGTTTCGTGCTTTCTCACTTTAGTGTCCTGTGGTTTAAAACGTATCATTTTAGTACCCTATGGTTTGGTTATTCTCTTTTTTTGTTATCTTTTGTTAATTTTTTCGTTAAATTATACAGAAAAAACTTCAAATATACCACCCCTGCGGTTTCGTGCTTTCTTACTTTAGTGTCATGTGGTTTAAAACGTATCATTTTAGTACCCTATGGTTTGGTTATTCTCTTTTTTTGTTATCTTTTGTTAATTTTTTCGTTAAATTATACAGAAAAAACTTCAAATATCCCACCTATGGTTTATCGAATATTCACTTTACTATCCTGTAGTTTTAACTTTCTCATTAATTTAACGAAAAAATTAACGAAAAGATAACAAAAAAAGAATAACCAAACTACAGAATACTAAAATGATACGTTTTAAACTACAGAGCACTAAATGAGAAAGTACGAAATTACAGGAGTGGTATTTGAAGTTATCCCAAAAAATTAAAAATAAAAATTCCCCTGTCCTTCTCACTCTATAGTTAGAGAGAGAGAGAGAGAGAGAGAGAGAGAGAGAGAGAGAGAAACCGCCTCCGCCACCTGTAAGAATTCCCCGCAGTTCTCTTTTTCTCCATATTTTCGTATTCACCGCCCCCTCTCCTCTCTCTCTCTCTCTCTCTCTCTCTCTCTCTCTCTCTCTCTCTCTCCCCCCTCCTCCTTCCCCAAATTCCCCTCGAAACCCTAACCATGAGCGCCCAAATCTAGCAAATCCAGCTCCCGAACCCCGCGAGCTCCCGATAGGTACCCGGATCACCCACCATGGACAAGTACGAGGCGGTGCGGGACATCGGATCGGGCAACTTCGGCGTCGCCAAGCTGATGCGGAACAAGGAGACGCGCGAGCTCGTCGCCATGAAGTTCATCGAGCGCGGCCACCGGGTTCGGAATCGGTTTTTAGATCGAGCTGTGTTAGGGTTTTACGATCCCGATCGTCTCTGCTTATAAATCTCGTGCTCCGATTTGTTGTTTGTTTCCGCGCAGATCGACGGGAACGTGTTCCGGGAGATCGTGAACCACCGATCGCTGCGGCATCCGAACATCATCCGATTCAAAGAGGTCTCAGATCCGAGAAAACTCGTTGAATTAATCGCGGATTTTCGAGCTATTTTGATGATTATTTTATCGGATTTTGGGGGTTTTTTTGGGGGAAACATTTTAGGTGGTTTTGACGCCGACGCATTTGGCGATCGTTATGGAGTACGCCGCGGGGGGAGAGCTCTTCGAGCGCATCTGCAACGCAGGTCGATTCAGCGAAGACGAGGTTTAAATTTAAAATTTAAAATTTAAAATTTAAATTTAAACTTTTTTTTGTATATTTACAATTTATAACTTTTTGTTTTTGGTTTTTCTTAGGCGAGATATTTTTTCCAGCAGCTGATTTCGGGTGTGAGCTACTGCCACTTCATGGTAACTTAAATTTAAATTTTAAAAAAAAATTGTTAAATTTTTTTGAAAAAAGGGATTTGTTAAAATAATTTTGTTAAATTTGTGGGTGATATTAGCAAATATGCCATCGAGATTTGAAGCTGGAGAACACGCTCTTGGACGGGAGCCCAGCGCCGAGGCTCAAGATTTGCGATTTTGGATATTCCAAGGTCCTTTTCTGCTAATTCTCCCATCCATTTCACCTCCTTTTCTCAGTGCGAAAATTTGCACAAAAGTCCCATTATTAGTTCGAAATTACTAAACGTGGTGTTTATTTTTTGCGAAATAGTCCTCGCTGTTGCACTCGCGGCCCAAATCGACGGTGGGAACGCCGGCGTACATCGCGCCCGAAGTGCTTTCTCGCCGAGAATACGACGGCAAGGTGAGTTTTTTATTTTCATTTTTTTATTTTTTATTATTTTACTTTTTAGTCCCTTCAACTTTTTATATTTATTTACTATTATATGGTGATTATTTATCTATCATTACCGTTTACTACAAACAGTACGTCACTTTTTTACTGACGAGGGTGGAATATTCTATGGGGATTTAATTATTTACTGCTGAATATAATATTGTACCCACATAACTACCCAAAAGGCTAACGCCTGTAATAAAAAATTGTATAAAAATCTTATACTAAAAATCATCGTATGACTTAGACAAAAGTTTCAGAATCTTAGTATAAAAAAAAAATGATAGAACCAGATACTATTACTCGTGATTAATCTTATTGAGCAAAAAAAAAGTTAAGGCTAGAGCCTGTATAATGAAAGTGGAGAAATTATATTTTACCTGTATCAAGTCAGCGTAAGATTTAGACAAAAGTTTCAGACTTTTAATATTAAAAAAAAAGATAGAACTGTAATAAAATTAGTGTAAAAAAAGTTTTTGATTACACTCATTTTTTAGTCTACAGATAGCACTACTTGTGATTAATCATATTGAGGTAAACAATAGTTAAGGCGAGAACCTGTATATTTATATTTTTTATTTTTTTAGTGGAGGTGGAGAAATTATATTTTAACTTACATCAGGACAATTTACGTGACGGGTATATATTTTCTAAAAAACACCTAAGAAATTCTCGCTGTGATCACAAAATGGACCCTAATAAGTTTTCTTAACCCTTGTTTGATTGGGTATAATGGTTGGATGGTAATATTCCCACCAGTTGACATTGGAGAAGTTAATTATCTGTCTTTTATTCAGGAGATAATAATTTCTGGAGGAATGATTAATACATATTATTCTTTCGGAACACAAGTACAGTAATTAAGACTTGACCTAAGTTCTTAGTTGAGATATTTAGGAGATAAAATGTTTTGGACCAAATACAAATAAAATTTCGTTGGGGAGCTCCCCAACGACGCCTCATCAGGGAGTCTCCGATCTGCTGCGATGTGTTAGTTTTATCTTTATCTAAGTATTTTTTGGGTAAAAAAATTATAATTTTTGGATAGAGACAAAATTGATATGTAACAGCAGATCGGAGTTTCTTCGTAAGGCGTAATCTCTAGATAGAAGTAAAACTAATGCATAGGGTGAATCAACGCTCCTTTAGCAATCAATCCATGTGTAATGACCATGGTATTGATTGCAAAATCTAAGTGCTCTTTTCTGTGTATTCACAGTTTCCAATTTCGATACAGCACTGCCCAATATTTGATTTCCAGTATAAATTCAGAGCTTTTATTGTGCAGTACCATTTCTACCACAGGTCCTTTTTTTTCTTTAATTTCTTAAAGCTCTTTTCGGATAAGAGCTTGATATGTATAGCTCTAATTATTCTGTTTTTTTTTCCCTTAACTGTCAAATACCGTGATGAAAGAATAATACAAAGAACATTAATTAAGCCAGATTTTTATATTTCTATCAACATCTTTATAATTGGCTATTTTTTATGGTCATCACAAATATCCATAGAAATTATTAAAGCTGATTTTTTTAATAAATAAATTTAGTTAAAAATGTAAAGTAATAAGGCTTCGAACTTAGGACCTTGTTCTGTCTGAATTTTTTTTTCTCTCTGTATTAGTATGGTCTCTTATGATGCTATTTTTTATACTGGTAGTGAATTAATTTTAATTATTACCATAACATAATTAATGAATATTACCAACTAATTTTGTTTGGTAAAATAAAATACAAATTAGTGGGTGTGATTCAAAGCTAACTGTTTGAGGGAGACACAAAGCATTTCCTCTAATTAAGGGAATAACTTAGGTTGAACCGTTGAAGCAAAGGCTACCTACCACCTAAAGCACCCTAGGAATTAAACACCAGGTTTTTTTTCTTTTTTCTTTTTTCTTCTTTTTCCTACAAAGCTCTTTGGGGTACGATTTTTTCGTACCGTTTCTGATTACTAGGACATTTAAATGCTTTGGGAATCGGCGTGACACAACCCCATTGGAGGAATTAATGCTCCTTTCCCCCAGCACGCCGTACTCCACACACGTGCGAGGATACCATGCGATTCCTTGCCACGTTAGATGGGATTGGTAGAGGTTGGAGGGGAGGTAGTGGGATTTCTTATATTTACATGTTGGTCCTGTTCTAGTCCTGTGTATGATTGGGTGAAATGTGAACCGTCCATTCACTTTTAGTGGTTTCCTATATCAAGATTCTCCTTGTCTCTCCGTTTTCAATTTGAATAATACTATCAGTACACCTTATATATATATATATAATACAAATCTTATGCCTTTATTTTTTAAGAATTTTCAAAATTTATTTAAATTTTTAGTTAAATAAAAATAATAAGACAAATGAGTAAATCTAGATTATAAAAAGTTTAAAGTGTAAGATTTATATCTATATTATAGGCAGGGACGGAGAGAAGGGAGGCAGGGGATACAGCCCTTCCTCCCAATTCTATTGCTTTAAAAAATTTATATTTTACTTTAAAATTATTAATTTTAAGCATGTAAATATTATATTAAAGTTTTGTTTGGCCTTCTTAGGTGTACAGATGGCATTATTCTTTGAACTTGGATATCTCTAGCTTAATTAGTGAGCTTGGCTCAAATTAAGGCTACGATAATTAATGAAGAAAATGATGGCTCAATTAAGGTGATAGTCTCTTGTGTGGTTGATGTTCTATTTGATTTACATATTGGTTTGTAAATTTGGCACTATATTAGAGCCCTAGTTAGAGTTTTCAAGTTCTTATTTTGATAGTTACTTGTTTGGTTTTGAGTACTTAATGTTAAAGAGTGTGTCGCCTTGACTTTTCTTCTTCTTATGTCGGCATATTTAATGCCAGCCAATGGGTCTGAGTTTTACCTCTGATTGAATGAGAACAAAGTCACTGGGATTGAGGTGTTAGATTACCATTTCAGAATTGCAAAGGCCAACTTTGTTTTTTTTTTTTTTTTTGAGAGAGAGAGAAAGGTAGCACGCTTCCCGCTTCGTTTATTTCGTATAGAAATAAACTTGGCTGAAAATGTGAATCAACTAGGATTCGAACTCGGGACCTCGGGTACCAACCATCAAGCCCTTTGCCACTTGCGCTAGGCACGGTCGGTAAGGCCAATTTTGTTGAGCTTGGTGGGTTGACACTAATGGATTCACCAGGGAAAATTCACATAAGTTAATTGCTTTTCACACCGTCATCCTGATATTGTAAGTCATAAATTATAAATTTCTCCAAATAAGTTGATTAGGTTTAGTTGGGGTGTGATATTATTAACAAAGCCAACTTTGATATTGACAAAAAATTTCTTAAATATGGTCATAATCCTTTCCTGAATTTGTTTAGAATTAATAAACCTGATTTTAAAAGCATTTTTTTGTTTTAATGTCACTTTTCTTTGTTGGGATCTATACATAAACTTGTCACAAGTATTGTCTTTCAAAAGTTAATGTTTGGATTGGTTTGTTCAGGAGATTTATCCTTTGTCATGTCCTTGTCTTTCTTTCTTTTTTTTTTCTTTTTTTTGAGAGAGAGAGAGAAAAATAATATATTATCTGTTTTATTTTTTTCAAAAAAATAAATTTAATTAAAAATGTAAAGTAATTTATTAACCATCAAGCTTTTTAGTACCCGTCAAGGATAGTTGGCTGTGATGATGTTTATTAATTTGATTGTTTTTGTACTTTGTAGACAGGTAGTTTTCTTTTTTTTTTCCTTTCATTGGATAATAATTTATATGTTTATTAAGTGGTATATCTATTGATGGTAGTATTGAAAGTGAAATAATGTGTCAAATCCTAATGGGCCACCCGTCACATTAATGGAATCTGGTAGATATCTGGTGCGGTAGATAAAATGTCACCAGTCGCTATGGTGTGGAATCTTCAACAGTAGAAGAAACAACAAAAGTACAACTACTGTTCTTGCAAACTCTACCAATTTGGCCCATTTGGTTGGTTGGTGAAATTTAGGCTTTTGATATAGTATATTGGAATAAGATATCTAATAATAATATATTCGGCATGAAGATTTTTTTTGTGTGATAAAAAAATTAGGCTTTTGAGTTTCTGCTTCTTAAAAGGTCTTGATATTCATGATTTGGTAGAATAATATATATTGTCTGTAAGATGATTTATCTTATTCGAGAAAAATGACTTGAAGATTGAATATTATATATTTTTTAAGTAAATCGAAGAGTTGTACCACATAAGATATCGTTGCATACAAACAGGGGGCCTTAGGAGCCAAATGTTAGTCATTGTAGCCAAAAGAACCATGGCGGTTATACTACTTTTTAAGTGCAGCATGCTTTTTCATATAGTTAAATATTTACGGGCCGTTTGTTTTACGATTTATAATATTACGGGAATGCTATACCAACTTATCATGTCACTTGGATTGGGAGAGTATTAGAAACTTATATATTCTTGCTAATGGGAGGAAGTTTTTAGAAACTTCTGTTGGGAGTGCAAAGCCTCTCAACTCAAACCTAACTCCGCCATGTGATGGACATCTGTTTGTGCTTATTGGCATCTATTTTGCTGATTGCAGCAACATCTAAGTTAACAGGCTTTTCAACCTAAGGAATTCGATTGAAACGAGTAATAGATGTCGGGGATCCAATTGAAAAAAACTAAAACGTGGGAATCGAAGTATACTAAATTTGCAGGATGTGATTCTTGAGGAGATTATGATTCACTTATTCTCTATTTCAAGAGAGAGAATAATTGTTCTTGACATTCGGGAAGAAAATATCTTTCCTTTTTTTTCATTTCAATTAATTGATTCTGATTCGTGTTTAACCTTACATCATCCATCTCACTAACTTAATATTTGAACTACAAATGATGATGTAGCAATCAGATGTCTGGTCGTGCGGAGTAACTCTCTATGTGATGCTGGTAGGAGCCTACCCTTTCGAGGACCAAAATGACCCGAGGAATTTCCGGAAAACCATCAGCGTAACATTTCGCTCCTCCCTCCTCGCCATATCTAATTCTTATCTACTGATTCCATTTCCAACTTTCTCCGAACTATTTCTGAGGCTTTTATTTGCATTTTGTCGCTCTGCAGCGGATAATGTCGGTTCAATACAATATACCGGACTATGTTCATATATCCCAGGATTGCAGGCAGCTCATCGCTCGCATCTTCATTGCCAACCCAGCCAGGGTATAATAATCACATCCTAAGATATTTTTGCAATAAACAATCCATCATATATTCTTTGTTCTCGCAACCGATGGTTCGCAGTTGCAAAATTGGCCAAAAAGGCGAAACTCATAACCGGGTTGGCTTGTCTTTGTTCTAACCAGAGGATCACAATAAGGGAAATAAAGAGTCACCCATGGTTCCTGAAGAACTTGCCGAGGGAGCTCACAGAGACTGCGCAGGCCGCTTACTACAGGAGGGATAACGCCGCCCCGACGTTCTCCCTACAAAGCATCGAGGCAATTTCGAAGATAATCGAGGAGGCGAAGACCATTCCGAAGGCGTCGCGGTCCATATCAGGCTACGGATGGGCCGAGGAGTCGGACGAGGAGGAAGGCGAAGAGAACCGCGAGGAGGGGGGAGAGGAAGAAGGAGGAGAAGAAGAAGACGAGTACGATAAGACGGTTAAAGAAGTTCATGCGAGCGGAGAGTTCAGCATTAGCGCACTGAAGATATGATTGTTGTTGGCTAGAGTAGCGAAATTTATGTAAATGTAATTCGGGTTTTTATTTTGTAATTTTTGTTCTCTCTTTTTGGTGTTCTTGGATTCTAGTAATGCAGCAGAACTGGTATCTATCTAGGAAAGTGTTTTCTGTGGGGACTTGCCTACCATGTTTTTGTTTTGTGTTGTTAATCAATTATTGGAGTGTTTTTGCACAGCAATGCTCTATGCTTGTAATTATTATTATTTAAAAAAAAAAAAAAAAAATCTAAGCTAGGAGATCTTGTAATTAACCCCCGAAAGGAAGCTGAAGTTGCTGTGATTGATGATGTTTCAGAATTGAGAAACGGATTTATCTTTCCGATAGTTTTTTTTTTTTTTTTTTTTGAGACGCTTCGTTTATTTCTTTTTAGAAATAAACTTAGCTGAAAATGTGAATCAACTAGGATTCGAACTCGGAACCTCGGATACCAACCACCAAATCCTTCGGTTTCTTTCTGATAGTATTAACAACATACAAGTATCACTTGACAAGGTATATTGCATTTTGTTTCTTACGTTAATCGTATTCTTGCGTTAATTGTATAACCCGTTTGATATCTGTAGACATCGGCTAACTTACACTTTTGGTCCTCAAACTATGAGTCGTTTAGATATTTTAATCCTTAAATTTTAATTTATTACAAATCTTTTTTCAAATTTTGTAAAATATTACAATAAAATTTCACAATTTAATTCAGTTAACTAAACAATTATATGTCACTGTTCTAAAAATAATATGACATCTTAATAATTATTATAATCGTATGATTAATTATAAAATTATCACATCACTTTATATTAGCGAAAACTAAATATTTAACCAACTGAATTGAATTATGAAACTAAATTGTAATAATTTAAAAATTTTAAACTAAAAATTACGATAAATTAAAATTTTGACTACAAAAGTATCGTGCCTCGTAGTTTGAAGACCAAAAATATAATTCAGCTGTAGAAATTTGATATATGAGTTAGGGCTTGTTTGGCTTAAATTTTAGAAAAGTAATTTCTGCAAAATTAATTTTGATTTAGAGAACTGATGGTTAAAAGCTGTAAAACGTTTGGCTGAATTTAGACGAAAAGCGATTTTTCTAAAATAATTTTGTAAAAGTATTTGGCAAAAAAAATTTGATGGTGGCATATAATGATTTTTTTTACTAAATTTTATTTTAAAAAATTTAAAATTTAAAATTTGCCCAAAAAATTAAATTTTGATATTTAAATTTAAAATATAAATTTAAATTTAAAAATTTTAAATTTTAAATTTTAAATTTAAAATTTAAAATCTCAATTTAAATTTTCAATTTCAAATATAAAATCTAAATTTAAAATTTAAAATTTGAATATTAAAAATTTAAAACTAACAATTTAAAATTTAAAATTAAAATTAAAATTTAAAAATCAAAATTTTAAATTTTGAATTTTTAAAATTTAAAATTTAAATTTAAATTTAAATCAAAATAAAAATTTTAAATTTGAGTCCATAATTAGAATCAGATTTTAAGAAGCAGATTTTAGTTGCTTCTGATTTTGGACCTCCAAAATCAAAAAACTGATTCTCAAAATCAGAATCAAATTTTAAAAACGAGATTGCCAAATACTTTATTGAGCCAAAAATCACTTTTGGACGCAGAATCACTTTTCGGAAGTTAGACCAAACACCCACTTATACCATTATAGTTATTAGTCGCGCGCAAGGATCAACTCCCATGATGGAAAAAAGACTCAAAATCCACACAAAAAAAGAAAAAAGTAAAAATACAAAAATACAAAAATCTCAGTTAAAGTAAACAAATGTGATCGCCCACACTTTTAGTAGCCAGGATGGTGTGTTCACTAATGGATTTAATTTTCCACTTTAATTTTTTTCATTTTATTTAGAAGTAATTTCATTATCTTTTTATTAATTTTACTTTTTAAATTTTAATATTTGTTTAATATATTTCTGCAGTTCAATTTAAAGTTTAATGTTTAAAACGGAATTTGAAATAATACCGGATTTATCTAATAATAGAAGGTAATTATACTGTTTAATGTTTAATATACTTTTAGAGAGAGAGAAATAGCATCAATTAACAGAAGCTTTTATTGCTAGCTCCTATTATTCTTATTCTCAACTCTAGCTAAAAGAAAGAAACATTCATATTCAATTTACATGGTAACAAAGTCAGTGGCAATTAATCATGTACAAATCTAACCATGAAATTGAATTGGGTTTAGAAATATGAAGCAATCTAAGCATTAGAATTACCTTCTACTTCTAGTGATCAGCTACTGCTAGTGTTGCAATTGTACAACAACAAGAGGTTTCGAGGGGATATATCTTCGGGATATCGCGCCTTGGGTAGTTTATTCGCCGTCGGAGATCACGACGAAGACGTCGTCGAGCGACCACTTCCTAACCTCAGACTTATTTGCTGGGTTCATGATCGCTTGGTCGGTGTTCGCGAGACGATACCCAATCACGATCTCGCCTCTCTCGCGAGCCCTCACCATGATATCGTAGAAGCTCAATTCTTCCTGCTCGTATAGGTAGTATTCGGCAGGACGGATGCACATCTCGTTCCCCTGCAAAATTCACGAGAAAGAAAATTTAGACCTCGTTTGGCATCGCTGCCCCTACTTTCCTTTTTGGTTTTTTCTTAACACAAATTCTACATAGGCAAAGTGGTGGAAGTGCAGGTTTCAATATTATTATTAGGACACAGCGAAATCTCGATATCCATTGGGAGTTTTCCTGCATTTAGCCTTCTTTTTCTATGAATGAGAGAATATTTCTTTGGCTAAATTACAGAAAACCTCTTATAAATACCCGCTTTCTAACTTTCCCTCCTTAACTTTCAAAAACCTACATTTTACCCCCTCAATATTTCAAGTTGTTGCATTTAGCTCCCATTCATCAGGGTTCCATCACTATTCCGTCCATTTGATATAATTTATGCCGAAAATTTCTTTCAGAATGACAAAAATATATTAAAAACTTATTTTTTTCTTATAAAAGTAAGGGCAATTTGGTCATTTTGTCCTCTCCATTAAGGCCGTACCATCCTGAAAATATTTCTGAAATTATAAGGGGGCAAAATGTAAGTTTTTAAAAAGTCAGAGAAGGAAAGTGAAAAAACGACTATTTACTATGGGGTTTTCTGTAATTTAGCCTATTTCTTTAAATAAGTCTAAAACCAATGGAGAGAGTATTTGCCAGTACAAGAATGCCAAAAATATTATTGACCGCCTCTTGTAGCAATTTCTAGATATGATATATAGTAACTAAAGCAGAAGGACTCTGGAAGCTGTGAAGCACTATGGCCCGTTTAGTCGGAGTAATAATCACAGCATTCATTACTGTTTTCAAAGGGGGCTTATCTATCAACGAATGATAATGGTTCTGATAATATGTGTTTGTAGTTTAAATACTTCAATCTACGGGGGACAGAAACCGTACCTCTTCGGCGAAGAGTTCCTCGAGAACCCGGTTGATTTGCTTGTCTTCGGCCACCATAGCTAAAGCCATGCTAACTAGCTCATTCGAGAGAACATAATCGCTGATCTTGGAGACTGATACAAGGTTCCTTGTTCTCGAATCCAAAATTTCACTGATTATTATTGATTTATCTGAAGCTTGCTGCATCTCCCGAATCCATGAGCTATGAGAGAAACCGGTGTATCGGATAGGAGATCTTACTTCCTTCGAGGGGAGACGCTTGGACTGCAAAAATCAAAGTGCGGAGATGGTCATATTAAAACGACAACATACTTGGAGATTTGTTTCATTGTTTAATGAACAAAGAATTGGTTACATGCTGCTCAACTTAGTTGATCAGGCGTAAGAACTAGCATCCCTATACTATTTTCATGAAAAGCATGTATCACAAAAATGTCAAATGATGCAGCATGAAGGAAAACATTATTATTTCACACTATGTCACGCTCAAGAAAATAGTAGGTAAAAATATATAAAATTTACCTAAGCTTTGACCCGCTTTGATTCAACTACCCAATCTTTTAAAAGTTTGACTTCGGTACCCATGTGACATCCCAAGGCTTGAGAATAGTCCCACATCGGGTAGCTATGGCTAGATGTGGGGGTATATAAGCCTGAATAGGCTAGACACAATAACTGGGCTATAGTATTTTGGGCTAATTATTGGGCCCATCAAGTTATTAGACCTAGAGTACGCAATTAATCGAGCCGCGGGCTAAGTGATGGGTGACCCCCTAGGAGGGGGGTCTTGACAACCCACCTTTCAATTTTTTAAATATAAGCCATTTAACGACTCTTCCAATACAAATTTGAAGACCCATTACTTATTTTAATAGAATTATGATTGCATAAATTAGATGAAATATATTAATCAGATCAATAAAAGTAAACGATGCATTTAAATTTTGAAGTTTAAGAGTCACTAAATGACTCAAAACAAATGAATTAAAAGGTTAGGTAGCAAAATCAAAATTTTTAAAGATTAGGTAGTCGGATCAAAACGGGTCAAAGTTTAGGTATATTCCGTACAATTTTACCAAAATAGCATCATTTTTAAAATTGGGTAGTTGGAACAAGAAGAGAGTTGCGCACACTATGCACCTGAATATCACGGATAAGTAGAAGGGTAGCCAGAGACCGCGAATCCGAATGCACAATGGAGTCCTCCGCAGATTCATCTGCAAGAATTAAAATCTGTTGGTTCAAAGTTAGCGTTGAAAAATTGATGGAAGAAAGTGGCAACTTTGGAAATAAACTTTTGTGTCAGAACTTCGAAAATTTTAATCCAAAAACATGCGACCCAAAATATGCTTATTAATCAAGTAAATATGACTCCAAAAAATGAACCTCGCTCTGAGCAACTAATAATGTTTCTTAGCGTCTGAGAGCATTAAGCTTATGCACATTTTAATGTGAACTACCAGGGAAGTGATCAAGAAGACCTCTCTCTAGAGATGATATGGCCTTTCGTTAGGCCTCAGTAGCGAAGCTAGAATCATAGCAGAGCACAGAAGATGGTAATGGCTGATGAGAACAGAAAAAGTACCATTTCTATTCCTAAAAGTGTCGAACTTCATCGCTTTTTTACTTGTTACGCGGCACCCACACATTCAGGAAAACATAAGTGACTAAGGATATCATCATACTAGTAATATTGCCCAAGGCAACAACTGAAATTGTATTAAGAATGTGAGATCACTCACAGAATCAAATGTCTCCAAAGGCAGGCTCTCTAAATGACGCCGGACGACGGCATTTCCTTCCTTGTGAACAAGCCTAATGTTCGTTAATCCTAATAGATCCAATCCGCCATCCGTCAACTTCTTCTCCCTTTCCTTTTCAGGAACCTCGTTAAGCATCCATAACTCAGAACCTGGAGCAAGAAAAGCTTCTAACACCTAAAAATAGGGGGAGAGGAAAAAGGAATCTTGATTATGTAGCATTAGTGGAGACTTAGCCAGTTTGAAGAGGTGAGTAAAAGAGAAGCTGCGACAGTCTCAAGAGTATCTAAATGGCACAAAAAAAAGGACAGTTTGGGCTATTTTAACACCAACTTACCATTATCATATCGTCAATGTCCCGCCGCCAACCACAGAATAATATCCTTTCTGGATATTTACGAGGGCTTGGGATATTAGGTAGAAAACCCTTACGTACCTGGAAGAAGGGGGAAAAAAATTAAGGACAAAAGAAAGGGGAGAAGTTGTACACATAAGCCATATATCAAGAATAGTTCCATCATTATATAATGTCAATGTGTTCAATTGCCAATACAGAAGCAAAGTCAATACACTCAATTCTTTTTTCTTTTGGATTTCCTACATTAGATAAAGAAAGAATCAGCTTCTAAACATCCAAATTAAAGTTTTAAGCATGTCATATGAGCTTTTGTTTTATGAACTAAGTAACAACATAAAGCATACAAAAAAAAAAAGACACTAATTTGTCGCAATGAGTGAAATATTTTTAGGCATAACTTGCTCAATGGGTGAAATATTTTTAGACAAACTTTTCTCAATGAGTGAAATATTTTTTTTATCTCAGTTACGTATTCTGGTTCTTGCATATTGACTTTATAATCCAACTAAACAGATCCAAAGTTACAATATCAAATCTCAACAACTGCAACATGTTTAAGGGGAAGGGAAAGTAAATGTGCCTGCAGGAGAAACTAGGATATTCACCTCTGGTAGAGGACCTGGGGCATAAGTATCATCATCTTCGGCAATAACAAGGATCTCATCGCCTTCTTTTAGAACATATTTGTCATCGGGATTGATCATGATTTTTCCCCCTTTTGAAGCAACCTTTACTCCACAAGGTACAGCATCAGGGAATGAAATTAGTACATCCTCGAATGGCATACCATCCAATTGAGGCCATCTTTTGATATAAAATTCTGCATTTTCAAATCCCAAGATATCTTCCCATATCTGCAGATTGAACACGCTCTTTGAATTAAATGACAAAAGAAGAAGATACTAAATTGTGAAGTAGGAAAAAATATCTAAAAGATTAAAGTCCAGATTGAATAAAAGTAACCAAAAAAAAAAAAAAAGATTGCTTCTGCAAAAGGATGTTCTAACAGAAAACCTTGAGGATATTTGGAAACTGGAAAGGCCAATTTATTTCATAAAATATTTCATCAAAGAAATAATCACCTAAGGACATGATAGAAACTCGTGTGAAATATTATGCGCTAATTAACTTCGGAGAAACAAATTACATTTTTGTATATGAATAGAAACCGAGATATGATTATTCAAAACAAGATTCAAATTCGTAGCAAACTTCGAATTGAAATTTTACCTGTGCTAGGCCAGGTTGGAGAGCACATTGTATCATCAGACGCCCAATCACATCGTGAGCAACCACAGTTTCAATAAGTTCCCCTCCAACCAGTTTCACTAAAGGCTCATTGTCAAGATCACTCAACTCTACAACAACGTGGCCCCTTAAACCTTCTTTTACACCAGTCAAACTTAGTACCACCCTTAAAGCACGTGCATCGCTCTACAAACCGAGTCTGTAATCAGAATCAGCAAGAAACTCGAGATGATTTTTCCACTAGAATAGGTAAAAGTACTTACTTGATCAGCATTTTCATCAGCTGCTAAAACAATGATAGCACGTGCCTTAGAAACCGAAACCTGTGAACATATAAAGGAGTTAATACGTAAGTCTTGGGTGCTAGTTGAGGATAAATTTAGCAAAAGACTACATCATCAACCAAGAAAAATAGACGGGGTCTTAAATTAGTTATATATACCTTTTTCAAGTCAGCCAATATGAGGGGACTTCCACTTCTACATATTACAGATGTTCCCATAAAGTCAAATTCCAGCTTTGCTATGTCTAACTCCATTTCCTCCTTGTCTCTTTCTGCTAGAACTACAACTACACCGCCGCCAATACTCTTATTTGCAATTGCTAGTTGCTTAAGAAGGGAGCCCTGTTATTAAATAACAAAAGCAGTAAGACACATACTCAGCTTGGACAAAGAACATGAACGCATGTCAATCAAACAAGCTCCTAATGACCAGGTGAATATTTTAGAATCTGACAGCATAGGTTTTCTGTTCACTATTGTGATCAATATGGAGACATCAAACTTACTTTTTTTCATAATTACATAAATCTGCATATTCAAGTATGATTTCAGTATGATTTTAAACCAGTTACCAAAATATTATAGCTCTAATTCTGGAAAAGAACCTCTAACTGCTTTAGTAATAAAGAAGTGAATGCTTGATTTTTTATACATGCTAATGGTTGTAGGTGACCAAATCGAAAAGTGCTTCAAATGAACTTTAACAATGTTTCTTGCTGGAGAAAGTATATGTGATCATTGGGAACTCAGACTCCCATGAAGGAAATGGATATACGCAGCATAGAAGAGTTATCAGAAAAACAGCAATATCCCATGAGGTGATATACAATTCTCCTATCAACGGTCAATCAAATATTGCAAAATTGAACACCACAGAAAAACAACTTCTTCTGTCACAAGGCTTATTAGTATCATTTTATACAGCAAAGTTGCTGAATGTTATTGGGAAAAAACCAAAGTAATATATGATGTGTAAATTGTGTACAAAAATCAAATAAAGTAGCTTCCAATTTTATGCAAGATGTAAACAGAACTCCTCCAGAACCTACCAATTTCTCACTCCATCCAAGGATCAGTATGTGATTGCTCTCGATCACCTCACTCTTTCCCTTGCGCCAAGAATCCACTTTCTCAGAGATCGCATCAGATACAAGCCCAAGCATCATAGCGAAAATCAACATGCCTCCCGAACTAATCGACACAGAAACGATTCGAGGGCCCAAACCAGCCTGGTCAGCATGGTTTCCAGAATCTGCTACAAACGTCCACGAAAGCCAGAGCGCTTCCAAAAAGCTACCATCACTAACAGCATACAATGCCAGACCACCAAATCCAATCAGTAGTATTGTGGCCAAAAGAAGAGCTAGAAGCTTCGCGTAAGGGTACACGGAAAAGATGACATCGACCCTGTAAGCAATCCTCTTCTTGAAAGGGACTTCTTCCTCATTATTATTTGAAGCCCTTGCAAGTGCTTTTATCTGAGGGAATTGATCGAGGCATTTGAAAAGAACGAATGGTGTTACGAGTGAGAGCACCACAGTGTACAAAGCAACAGTCCTATTCTCAATGCTACTAGGGTAAGAATGGGAATCCACATTCTCAAACCGCAAAATCTCGGTGCCCTCTTGGAGGACATTATTGTTTTCAACGCAGAAACTACGGATTCTACTTACCTCTTCCTGGAATAAGAAACAAACAATTAGGAATGGTTTCTTAACGCACACAGAAGTAGAAAAGTGTTAAGATCGCAGCATCGAAGAGCGATACCTGAAGCTCTAAAATTCGCTTACGCTGCAAAATCGCTAAAGAAGCACATGACACAAAAACTAGAAGCAGCTGCAACAACATCAGTGGAGAAATTAGAGCTTTGGGAGCTAACGAATTGGATCTTTAGACGAAGAACTGGGAGTAACTAGTGAGAGGAAGTAACTTACAAGTAAAAGAAACAAAGAATGGTGGAATCCTAGAAATGGCCGCGACGGAGAAGTTAAAGTAGAAGGGATCGAGACCTGCCTCCTCTCATCCAACACCAGGGCCGGCTTCACCGAGTCCTTCCTCGTCCCCTCCTTCTCCGGCGGGGGCCGCTCCGGCAGCTTAGGGTTCCGGCGATCGGGCAACGGCGGCAGCTCGAGGCGGCTCCGCGGGGACGCGTGCCGCGACCGCGGCCGCGAGGGGTAGGCCCCGAGGAAGGAGGGGTAGCACCAGTCGCGGTCGAGGACCCCGCCATTAACGGCGGGGGCGGCGGCGGCGGCGGCGTAGGAGGGGTCGTCGACGGCGACAGTGAGGCGGCGCGGCGGCGCCGGCGGCGGCAGCGGGGCGGTGGCGGCGCGGCGGATGCCAACGCCGCCGCCGCCGCCGCCGGGAACGGCGGCGCCGGAGATGGTGCTCGACCTCTTCAGCTGCGGCGGCGGCGGCCTCTCCCCATTGCTAGGGTTAGGGTTTGTGCTCGGGATCGAGTCGTCCTCGCTCTTCGGCATCGTCTCCAGCTTTTTCTTCTTATTAAATAATTTTTATCTTCGCCTGAGGTGTTTATAAGCCATTGAGCAACGCTGGTGAGATCTACGAGGAGTAGGGAATTGAGTTTGAGCTAAAATGAGAAGGAAAATGACAAAAATAATAATATAAAATTAATAATAAATAATATATTATTTATTATTATTATTAAACTAGTTTGGGAAGAGAAAGAGGAAGAGGGAGGAGGAAGGAGGTGAGTGGAGTAAGACGAAGTACGAAGGTGACATTGGCCAGATACTATTGGCTGCAACCGGTGTACCAGCATAATTTATACACCAATAAATTTTTTTTTGTGATAACATCTGATATAGCCCGGAAAACTTAGCGTTTGGATCGGGGATAAGGGGAGTATAACCCCTTATCCCCCCTTTATATTTAAACATAAATTTTTTATCCGAGAATAATAATTTTTAAGTATTTAGAATAAGCTAGTATAACTATTTCCACATATACCTCTGTTTTTTATATATAACTATTCACTATTCTTTTTATTCCATATTATCTATTCAAGCACTATTTTTTTATCCCCGGGAACAACTCAATTTTCATTCAAACGTTATTTTTTTTATCCCTACACTTGTACATATCCCTGGAATAGCTAGTTCTTGCTTATACCTGAACCAAACGATGTATTTTAATATCTAATATACCATTGCTAACTAAAATGTCCTTTGAAATTTCAAAAAAAAATTTAAAATATTCCAAAACCTTTAAGGGTTTACTAGTAAAATTGAATTTTAGAAGAGTATTTTGAATATAGAATGATATATTTGAAAATTTTGAATATTGAAGAGTAAATAAGCAAAAGGTTTTTTATTATTATTTTGAAGAAAAATTTCTTATATATTTGACTCCAAAAGTTAGGGTACGAACTTTTTTTTTTTTTTTTCTTCTGAAGGCAAAGGAGAAGATTCAAGCCCTAATCTATCATAAACTTTTCAAATAACAGCCAGCAGCAGTGTGGAAACAGTAATTGTTTCAAAACACTATAATAGACATATCAAATTTTAATATAACTAATTATATATGTTCTATAATATTTAAAAAATTAATTTATAAAAAGTCATAGATTTTAGACACTGATTTGTTTTTGTTTTTTTTTAGAGAAAGATAGCACGCTACCCGCTTCGTTTATTTCGTTTAGAAATAAACTTAGCTAGAAATGTGAATCAACTAGGATTCGAACTCGGGACCTCGGGTACCAACTACCAAGTCCTTTGCCACTTGCGCTAGGGACTGTCGGTAGACACTGATTTGTTAAGCTCCGTTGGAGTGTGCTTTCTTGTGCATCATATTGTGGCATGATGGGATGCTTTTGGATAAGCCAAGTTGGTCATAATTTTTAAACTATAATTATATTTTCTAAATTATAAACAAATATATCGCAAATTAACTAGGAAGTATACCTTTGTGTATATTGCATTGCGGTAGAACACAATCAAACGCTCTCCCAAATGAAACTTTGCAAATCAAATAATGATTTTTCTCTATCATTCATTTTCAAAACCATTTAATAACTAGGTAATAAGTAAAATATATAAATAATTTACTAAATTATATATATATATATATATATATATATATATATATAGAGAGAGAGAGAGAGAGAGAGAGAGAGAGAGAGTTTGACTGAGTGCTTCTAATAGCACTAAGCACTTGACGCTATCAATTTTTTAATTATTTGATCTACTCCTTTAACTATTTCTATCTATTGAATTATACTCTTCCACCAACCACCATATAACCCTTCGTCCAAGGTTGAAAATCCACAAGTATCGATAACTTTGTATTATTAGAAATATTTCGGCATAATTCTACACACACACACATATATATGAGTTCGGCTGGGGTACTTCTAATAGCACCAAGCATTTGGTGCTACCAAGTTTTTCACTGTTATATTTATCTTTTTAATCATTTCTGTTCGTTAGATCATACTATGCAACCAACCACCCCGTCAACCTTAGGGAACCACTATCATCCTAACCGCACATCCCTTCATCTAAGGGCCAAAAACCTAATAGCACTAATGATTTGTACTCATAAGTTTTCGGTCGTTGGATGAAGAGATGTGCGGTTAGGATGATAGTGGTTTCCGGTTAGAATGATAGTGGTCCCCTAGGGTTGAGTGAGTGGTTTGGTTGAATAGTATGATATAACGGGTGGAAATGGTCAAGGACGTTGGTCTAACGGCGAAAAACTTATGAGTACAAAGGGGTCTATACTTATAACAGTATAGTAGCCGGACTATATATTACATAGGGTTTGTAGATCATAGTAAACGTCAGAGGCGGTGTATGAAATATATTCATACACCCGGTTCAGCCAATAATTTCTCTTAGGGAGGCGTACGGCCTACAGTTGGCAGCGTATCCTGCAGCGACGATCTTGTCCGAACAGGAAACAGCTGTGCAATGCTGGATGGTCTTACGCGGGTGCTAAACTGGGACCCACACAACGACACAAGTGTGCGGTTCAATCCGTGTTGGCTCAAAACGGTGTTTGCTGTTCGGATGAAGACACGGGAATTTCGGAATCGGATAATGCTGCGTTGTTTTCGGCTGCAGCGCAGGTGATGCATGTGAATGGAGGCTGCGGAAAACGCAGAATATTCGCACGGGCACGTGCACGGTAGACCGTACACCCCAAAGTTGGTATAAATCATACACATTCATATTTATCATCTATGATATGAATGATTTTTTTTTTCAGGAATAAAAGTACACATAACTTATCCGAATTACTGACTATCTTAATTCGGCTATCCAATTTTTTTAAATTTTGATATGCCTAATTTACTGAAATTCTTTCGTAAATATCCGTTTTTTTATTTTTCTCTCCTTATCTTTCAAAATTTTATATTTTGCCCTCTTAAAATTTCAGAAATATTTTCAGGATACGGCGTTAATGGAGAGGGCAAAATGACCAAATTATTCTTATTTTTTATAAGAAAAAATAAAATTTTAATATATTTTTTTTTATTTTGAAAGGCATTTTCGATATAAATTGTAAGAAATAGACGGAATAGTGATGGAACCCTAACGGAAGAGAGCCTAAATGCAACAACTTGAAATGTTGAGAGAACAAAATATAAATTTCTGAAAGTTAAAAAGAAAAGGTGAAAAAAAGGTATTTATAAGGAGTTTTTTTTTTTTTGTAATTTAGCCTTTTGATTTTATTATGTAATCTTTTAATTTTTTTTTATTTCAGTCCGTCAATAATATTTTGACTTTAAAACTCGGTGGATCTAAACCGCTAACTAAAAATTATTAAACCTAGTTATTATTATTAGATTTTATGATTCCTTATATTTTCAATTATAATTTTATTTTCATCCGTATAGAAATATTGGGGTGCCACAAGAACATGGCGTGTTCAGTACGTACGTAAATACATAGATACCATTCTTTTGTAATCTCTTTATTTTAATATTTATATATTAAATGCCGTTTGATTCAAGTATTGTCATATTTCATGAATAATGTATATTATTATATTATATGTTTGAAATATCAAGTTTATTGCTAATTTATTCAGACAGTTGGGTTGGAAAGTTGTTAAAAATTTAGTATAATCTAATTAATGAACTATTAACGATTCTCATCAAATATGACAATGAGAATATCCTCTAACCCATGATAATTTAGTATTCTTGCTAAAACTTTTTACAACTATTCAGCTTGAGTTGAATAGTAATAATTTAAATATTTTTAATAAAAAATATGAAAGATTACCGAATACTATAAATTGGGAACTAAATGGACTCTAATTAATACACTAGACCGACGATTATATTTTTTGGCCAATTTGCATAAAAAATTCACAAGTTTTGAGCTTTTGCAAAATTGGACCGCCTTTTTCGATTTTACAGATTCGGACCGAATTTTTAGAAAACTGACCAATATACCCTTATTCCTTTCTCTCTCTCATTTTTTTTTCTCGTTTTTTTTTTTCTCTTCGAAGAGAGAGGTGGAAGCGGAGGCGGGCCCGCCTCGCCTCTGCCCCGCGCGCCCTCGCCCGCGTCCGTGCACCCCCCGCCCTCCTCGCTTCCGACCCCACCCCCCGCCCTCCTCGCCTCCGACCCCACCAAGGCTGCGCTCACCGCCACCCTTTGGGACGCCCCTCCTTGCCTCCGCCCTATGCGCGCCTCGTCTGCGCCCGCTCACCCCCCGCCCTCCTCGCCTCCGACTCCGCCGAGGCTGCGCCGCGATCCTTTTTTTTTTTCTTCTCCGAACCTCCTCCATCGTCTCCGCGACCCTTCGCGACGGTAACGAGGAAGGCACCGTATTCTCTTCCTCCGACTTCGTCCTCCACATCCACTGCAGCATATTTTTCACCCACCAAACTCACTTCTGGGATCCCGCCGCCGACGACGAAAAGAAAGCGCTTCTCAGCGCCGAGAAGCTCGCCGGCGAGGGAGGGGGCACGCGACCCACTGCGCCCACCTGGGGCCGGCGACGAGCGAGGTGGAGACGGAGAAGAGCGCGGCGACGCCGGAGAAGAGGGCGGGGTGGCGGCGAGCGCAGCCTCGGCGGGGTCGGAGGCGAGGAGGGCGGGGGTTGCACAGGAGCATCTCTGGTCAAGCACTTTTGTTTGCTTAAAATAAAAAAAATAACTAAAAATCAAAAACTAGAGAATAAGGAAGAAGAACTAGAGAAAAAGGAAGAAGAAGATGAAGTTGCACTGTTAAGATAAAGTTGCATTATTTTAGAAGAACATTCTATTGTTATAGATGTAAGTTGCACTCCTTGAGATATAAACTGTATCCTTTAAAATGAAAGTTACACTCTTTAAATAAAAATTGCACTCTTTGGGAGATAGTTTCACTGTTTCTCATCCTCCTTTCTTCGCTTTCTCGTGTTTCTTCAATGCCCAACTCCTCTTCGCCTTCCATCTCCACCTCCACCGTAGCATCTATGATCAAGCACTTTTGTTTGCTTAATATAAAAAAAATTAACTAAATACCAAATTAGAGAATAAGGAAGAAGAACTAGAGAAGAAGGAAGAAGATGATGAAGTTGCACTGTTAAGATGGAGTTGCACTGTTTTAGAAGAATATTGTACTGTTATAAACGTAAGTTGCACTCTTTGAGATATAAACTGCACCCTTTAAGATGAAAGTTACACTCTTTAAACGAAAGTTGCACTCTTTGGGAAGAGAAACAGTATAACTATCTCCCAAAGAGTGCAATTTTCGTTTAAAGAGTGCAACTTACGTCTATAACAGTGCAACATTCTTCTAAAATAGTGCAACTTCATTTTAACAGTGCAACTTCATCATCTTTTTCCTTCTTCTCTAGTTCTTCTTCCTTATTCTTTAGTTTTTGACCTTTAGTTTTTTTTTTGTTTTAAGTAAACAAAAGTGCTTGATCAGAGATGCTCCTATGCACCCCCCGCCCTCCTCGTCTTCGACCCCGCCGAGGCCCGCTCGCCGTCGTCCTCTGGGACGCTGCGCTCACCGGCGCCCCGCCCTCTTCTCCAGCGTCGTCGCGCTCTCCTCCGTCTCCGCCTCGCTCGTCGCCGGCCCCTGGTGGGCGCGGTGGGCTGCGTGCCCCCTCCCTCGCCGGCGAGCTTCTCGGCGCCGAGAAGCGCTTCCTCTTCGTCGTCGGTGGCAGTGGTGAGGACAGCGGATTTCCAGAAGTAAGTTTGGTAGGTGAAAAATCTGCTGCACTGAGGGTGGAGGGCGAAGTCGAAGGAAGAGGACGTGGTGCCGTCCTCGTTACCATTGTGAAGAGCCGCGGAGGTGGTGGAGGAGGTTCGAAGAGGGAAAAAAAAGAGGGTCGTGGCGCGGCCTCGGCAGGGTCGGAGGCAAGAAGGGCAGGGGGTGAGCAAGCGCGGGCGAGGGTGCATAGGGCGGAGTCAAGGCGGGGCGTCCCAGAGGGCGGCGGCTAGTGCAGCCTCGGTGGGGTCGGAGGCGAGGAGGGCGGGGGGTGCGCGGACGCTGGCGAGGGGTGCGCGGATGCGGGCAAGGCCGCGCCGGGCAGAGGTGAGGCGGGCCGCCTCCGCCTCTGCCTCTCTCTTCGGAGAGAAAAAAGAAAAGAACGGGAGAAAAAAAAGGGAGAGAGCGAAAGGAATAAAGGTATTTTAGTCAGTTTTCTGAAAATCCGGCCCGAATCTGCAAAATCAAAAAAGGCGGCTCAGTTTTGCAAAAGCTCAAAATTTGTGAATTTTTTATGCAAATTGGCCTATTTTTTTTATGTGATATTTCTATCGTAATTTTATATGGTATTGATCGCCGAAAGAGGGCCTAACTAAGGCCCAGTTGGCTCAAACTTTCTTTTTTATAATAATTTCAAATTAAAGTTTACATTTTTATAAAAAAAATATGAAAAACGAAAAGATGATTTTTTCATGAACTATGAAAAAAATATATTTTTTAATTTTTTTAAGGAACCAAAAATCAGACAGAAAATTATTTTTTATAATAATTTTTCGGGAATAAAAAAAACCTTAGTATACTTTTGATCTTCAAAAGGGCCGGGCCCTAAATCCCGTTGACGCGGCCCACGTGGACACGAATCTCGAGGGCCACATCAGCATCTTAAAAGCGGTCGGGGCGCGCGCGCGCGGGGGCGCGGGGGCAACGCGACGGTTTCATAAAGAAGGGGTTTTTAAAAACCCTAGCAATGGCGGAGGAACCCCGAGCTTGGATCCATGGCGACGAGGCCGCGAGAGAGGCGCTCGCTAGGGTTCTCTCCGCTCGCCCCTTCCTCCTCCTCCCTCCCCTCCACCGCGTCCCCCTCCGCGTCGGCAACGTCGTCGAGATCGCTGGCGCCTCCAACTCCGCCAAGTCCCAAGTCCTCCTCCAGGTAAACCCTAGAAACTAACCCTAGATTTCCTCATCATCCAATCTTCATCGTTGTGATCGAACTTCGATTTTGATCTCTCTTGTTCTTTCTCAGGCCGCTGTTCACTGCATTTTGCCCAAAGAGTGGAGGGGGATCCATTTCGGGGGGTTGGAGCGGGTGGTAGCGTACTTTGACCTCGATTGCCGCTTCGATGTGCTTCGGCTATCGCAGATTTTGAAGCATAGGATTATGGAACGTTTTGGTAAATTATTGTTCTCTGATCTCTATCTACTCCTGCTACAATTGTTGAAATTTTAACTTAGGTGCTAAAAACTAAGCTTCATTGTACTAACCAAGTGGAAGTAGTGCCGGAATTACAGTAGAAACACCTATTAAATGCTAAAAAAATTACATTTTTTGGCCATTTATTCCGCCTACCTCTCCTCCCAAAGCTACAATTGATGTAGTGCTAGTGTAATTATAATCTCATACAAGTTATGTTATGATGATCACTATATGCTAAATAAGTTTTATATACTCTTGGTTTTGGATTTATAACTGTTAAAATTTTAATATTGCTAGTAGATCAAATCTGGTATAACTTGTTGCAGGTTCAACCCATCATACTGATTGGCAAATGAATGAAGGTTGTCAGAAGAATGATACCAAGGTTGCATGGACTTGTGAATTTGATGAAGAACTACTCCTTTCTTGCATGAGGCGTTTCCTGTATATCCGTTGTTATAGCAGCTCTGATTTTTTGGCTGCTCTAAAGGTGCCTCCGACTGCTTTTAAGTCCTACATTTTGGATGCACTACTAGTCTATGTTATTGTTTTTTTGTCCTAGATTTTATTATTATTATTATTATTATTATTTTTACACTGGTTCTATTATCAAATACGAAATGCTAGCGACTCAGTTTCTTCCTGTAATTACTAGTTGATTTTACAGACATTGCATGGCCAGTCTGAGAGGAAGAGTGAAGCTCTTGGTAGTGGTATCTATTTCCTTATGATAGACAGGTCTTTGTCCATATCTTTGCAGTATTTAGCAATCCTTTAATTACATCAGTTAATTGTTCAGGTTACCAAAACTTATGATCTTATGGGGTTTAGATTTTTGTTTTTTTTGAATTTGTTATACTATATGCCCGCTATATGCCGTCCTTTTTTCTGCTTCAATTCAGAAGCATTTTAGCCTATTGAAGTAGCTGATTGGTGTCTGTTAGATTGTTTTAATGCTTCTTTTCTCTCACTCCAGCATTGGTGCATTCTATTGGATAGATCGAAATTGTCAACCCCTACCACTCGGAGACAATAAAAGGTGGTTTTCTTTATACAGTTTCACTTATCGCTGGATGCTTTTTCGATAAATTACGAGGAGATGATGCCATCCTTTTTTTCTTCATACATATTCTTCAGTTCCTTTAGCAACATTTCTATTTTTTCAACTTCTTGTACTAACAAGTTGTCCTATTGTAAGCAGGAAGAACTTATCGCCTCAAACTTTGGCAGAATCCATTGTCCAAGAGGTCCGTAAGCTCTTAGAGCTGCAACCTATGTTGGTATTAGCGTCAAAAACAACTCTTTTTGGAGCTGGAAGCTTAACAAATGCCACGCAAAGGTTATTCATGGTGCCAAACTGTGTAGATGTTTCAGTTGTTGAGTTACAGCTGTTTTTTTTTTTTAGAATATTGCAGATTGTACGCACATTTGATTAAGTTATATGGATTAGAGTCATTCAACATGAACATTAGTTTGACACTTTTATTTTGTTAGAATGGAACAATTATGGAACAAATGGCACTGACAGTTAGGAGACTCAGCTCAAACTTTTTCGTATGTGGAAAAGTAATCTTAAAGAATGCCGAATATCTTTAGCAATTTTAATGATGAGTACATATTTGTCTGTAAGTCTGTATCTATTAAGTAAATCAGGACAAATTTATTGCATAATTAGTGGTTAAAAGAATGCCGCTTTACACATTCTGGCAGTGTCCTTTCTAGTCCAGTATATCAGTTAGATCAGAGAGTGTTTTCTCAATTAATCTCAGTGGTGTTTGAAATATCATGTTAATTTGTTAAATTTAACATGTTTGGTATCCCTCATATGTATTCAGGAGCTGAAAATTTAAATTGAATGAAACCTGGTGCATTTTTTCTGACCATTTTCAAAAAGCCTAATTTTTCTCCTCCAAAAAGAACCTCTCCAGTATTTATCTGTGATCAGTATTAATTAAGAGTAGGAATCTTGATATGATGTTATTAATTGATGTTATAGGGCTTCTGGAAAGTGGCATCCGGAAGAAACAACAGATTTCAGAACTTCAAATTGGGAGGGAAGAAGAAACCTCTCATTTCATGAGTACTTGCCTTTGGTGTGGCAGGTAAGGATTACAATGCTTAACTATATTTTTTTTAATGCCTCTCACAGCCTTTTTATCTTGCAAGAAATGTCCTAGGGTGGAAACTTTGGCCTTCTTAATGCTTTCTAGAAGAAACAACAATTTTCTGATGTTTCATCTTTTTTTGCAGTCATTTGTTACACACAGGGTACAATTGCAAGTTTCAGGTTTGCAAATCTCTCTATGCTGGAACATAAATTTAATCCTTATCTTAATTGCCAGATCCCGATGTTATTTCTTGTATAGAGCAGCTAATACTATTACTCTATTACTGTGCATACAGAGGGACTTACTTCTGAGGTGGAAAATAAACAATTTTCGGTATACATATCTGAATGGGTGCAGCCTCCACTAAATGTAAAGGACAAATTTACTGTGAGGGATGTAGGTTCTTGTTCTCTGCAAATCATTCATTATGAGACACGGTCATTCATTTCACTTTTCATATTTTTCTCTATTGTAATATATCATTATTATCTTCCTATGCTCATATATTTCTCAATTTTCAGGATGGTGTTGTTGTGATACCATGAATCTATTCTAGAAGCTGTGGTTAAATGCAATGAGTTGCTTCCAGATTTTTCAATTGGCCAGGTTTGCATATCATATAATTATTAGTTTAACAGAGTATGTACATCCATTATTTGTTTGATTGTATAAGTACATGTTACATGTGCCTTACTTGTTGCCTTATTTGTATGATGTGTTTGCTGATGGATCCAGAGGGAGGTTTGCTCACACTGCTGCACTTTTAAGGCATATGCTTATAGAAGTTCAAAGTGCCTGAGACAACAATTATCTAGGTGGGCTTGTTCAGATAACTTAGTAACAACATAAAAATTGAAGGTTGGTATCCCTGTCTCAAGGTCTTTTTATCTGAATATAATTATCTTCCTTCTTGCCTAAGAAATATCATGATTGACTAGTCATACAATCATAAACTATATCCATAGAATCAAAATTGTATTCATATTTTTTTTAATTGAAAAGGGCAATGAACACTAGCTATAAAACTCTATATAAAAACGATAATCAGCAGTTATACAAGTATTTTTTATTACTATGATAATCTTATTTAAATTTTCCATCCCATTTTTGGCTAAGGCTAATAAATATTTTGCTTAACGTACGTTTACTATTTTTACCTTATAAAATTCACTATATTTTGTCCCTCTAAAAAAAAGAAGAAGTAACTATATTTTGGATCTTTTAGGTTAGCTGGGCCTTGACAAAGCCAAATTCTGTTTGGGCCTTCAACTAGGCCTAGTGAGGTTAACAAAATATTAAGTAGGGTAAGGTCCTGCTAATATTTTCTGTGCGAGGCTTGGGGCTTAGATTGGCTTGGCTCTAGAACTTTGGACCTTAACTCATAGGCCCTGCCTATCTGAAACGCTAGCCAAGTTAGAAGAACAAACAACTAAACAGAGAAAAGTGGCAGCAACTTTTACCCTCGTTTGATCTGAAACTGACTCATCAATGTAGAGCAGGCAAAATAAGAGAAATAAGGAGTTGACACCATAAGAAATAGATGCCATGTGCATATAACCCACTAATGCATTCCTTTCTTACTGTTCAGTAGCTCCTTCACTTTTCTTCAAAGGAATGTACCTAGGGGTGAGCATCGGTCCGTTTGGTTTGGTTTATGCTGAGTTAGAGGTATAAGTTGAACTGAACCAAAATAATTTGGTCGGTTCGGTTTGGTTTATTAGTTTTAGTAAAATATTTCTATTTAGTTTAAATCGGTTTAAACTATTAAAAATAAGATATTATCATGATTAATTTTATGATAAAAACCATTAATCTAAGATAATGATAATTAATATATCTAATTATTTGGTTATTATTTAAAATTAATACATAATTTTTTAAATTTAAGACTTATATATATTGAATAACTAAAATTCCGGTCTATTCATTTTTTCTGGTTTTTAACTTTTAGAACCAAACCGAACCGAATTATATGTAAAACTGAACCGAACCGACTGATTTTGGTCGGTTTGGCTCGGTAGTTCGGTTTCAACCGAAATAATGCTCACCCGTAGATGTAGCCACCATTTTACACATAAATAAAGCCAAAGATCATTTCACTCAACTCATATAGGAATTGGGTTCTTTTGAAAGGAGAGGTTTTTGTGGTCGTTGAGCTTTTCTATGGGTACTAAAACTTGCCTGCAAAACAATATTGGCATATGAATAGCCCAAGAATAAGATATTCATCAAATCAAAGGAGAAATTAAGTAGTAATTCTTAACTGTTCTTGTGTATTTTTAATTCAGAAAGAAAAATTTGCTCTGTTTCTGAAATGTAATGTATATTAATTTCTGTCTTAGCTTCAGAACATATTTGTCACATCAAACTCCAAATATGTAGCTCTAAGTGTATGTTTCAGAAAACATAAGCAAAGAATGTGACACTTGCGTCTCTCCTATTTGACGCCATTTACTTCAGGCCGCACTACATAGTCATCTAGCTGTTGAAAACACCTAACAGACCAAGTCCAACACTTGAATGCATGCACATATGTGTAAAAATGCAACAGCTTCATAGTGATGTCATGGTAGTTTATATTAGTTTTTAAAGTACAAGTTGGCTGTTGCTTTCTATAAATGGCATCCTTTGTTTGCAACTTAATACTATAATAGAATGTGGGACCAAGAAGAAGTAAAAAACACTGTGCATAGCTGCAGGGCTATTAATTTGAACATTAAGTCAATTTCAAGATCATTTGGATTCCACTCAATAAATGCAGCTTGGATTTGTATTAAGATCCCTGAAACTCAGATGTCTCTATCTGAATCTTGATAGAATCGCAATTTTTTTAAAGTCCCTTTGGACTCGATTTATGCAACTGGATCTATAACAATTTGTTAATCTGAAAACAACTAGATATAAGCTAGCTAATCAATTGCTTTGTTACATCACTGGGGCCATTTGAAGTATTATCATATTTTTGGGACCGATTCCTTGGCTGTTTGAAAATGTTGCCTTTTGTCTTATTTACATGTATGTTTCTTGACTTTATGTATTGTTCTCTTTGTAACTTTTAATTATTTTTGTAGTTGGAAAACTCCAGATTTTCTTGTTGATTATGATAATATAGAGTAATCACTTCTTGTTCGTTGTCTTATATCCAATGCACTATCGATTTTTGACATAGTAACTGCCACTATCTTATTGGTTGATAAATCCAAAGATATCTCTAGTTTTTCCTTGTTTTTGGCTGTGATGAGCATGGCTGTGTAAACATTTGTTACCTTGACTTTTATCTAGTGCATAAATGGATTTGGGATAAGTTGAATTAATAGCTGGCCATAAGGAGTCAAGGCGTTCCTAGTTTGTGATGATAATGGATTTGTAGAGTAAGCATTTGCTGTATTTTGTTCGTTTATGTAAAACAAATATAAAACTTGAATTTATGTAGTAATTTATTGCTTCTTCTTGTCTTATTGGTTGGAAAACTCAAAGAACTTCTCTTGTTTGTGTGTCGATGGATTTTGTAGAAAAAACTGAGCCAACAATTGGAAGCATTTGTATGCCTCTTAGAGATTTCTTTTTCTTTTTTATGGCAATCTTGGCAACATCAAACAAATATAAATTTGTTAGCAATTCTGTCTAAATGTTATATCTACAGTGCATATTGGGTAGGACTTAAAGATATCATAATTCAACTATGAGACTTTTTTTAATGCTTTTGTACCCTTTTTTCCCTTTTTTTGGAGGGGATTATCATTTTCAGCTCAAGCCAACTAGAAAAAGATTATTAGCATGTTAGTGGTCTATAGCATTATGTATTTCTAGTAGTCATTTTAAGTGAAAAACTCAAGGTCACAATACTCAACATTTCTAATCCTTGCTTGAAAATTTCGTGCTTTTTTTTTTTTTGAATGTTTAAGTATTAAGATCCTGATGAGGTGGTCCTAGCCTAAATCCATATGATAATGAGACCATGAGAGATGCTGTTGGTTTTGTTGGTTGAATCACTACGTGCTCCCTTTCTCTTAAGTCAGAAGAACAAAGCCAAGTAGCTACCAAACAAGGGTATTGTGGAATCTTGTAGAAGGTTCATGCTTTAATGATCTTACATATAATATATATGTCAAAGGGATTCAGAAGCGCTTATGTTTCCTCTCTACTGTTGTTAAGACTCTTCCTTGCTTATTTCCTAATAGATTGTTATTGTAGATGGTATAATGTCGAAGTCGGCCATAAGTTCTTTCAATTCTGTTAGGTTGTGGGTTCAATTCCTTAAATCTGCAACATAATTTGTAAAACATAAATCCTAAATCGTAATGTATTAAGCCTTTATTTACTCGCTTTTCACCTCCTCTTTGTTTGTGTGATGTGTTTAGTCGCTGTATGGGATGTTAAGACTATTCTTAGTTTATCTTTTATTAGATCAATAATTTAGGTAACACCTTTTATGGTTCTTTTTTGTTTTTTTGTGTCATCTGTTTTTATTAACAACTTAAAAGTTTATGGCTGCTGCATATTAGAGACCTTCGCTAGTTCTAACTACGATGTGGCTTTTCAACGGCTCAACACCTGTCGTTTGACCTACTTTGTTAATACTACAAGGACCTCCTCCCTAGGGAAAATATATATGATCATGTGTTTCATGCACATGCGACTTCCTCATAGTTATGCGTTACTTTATATTTTTATTCAATAAATGATTTGATAGTCATATACCGACCTGGGGGAATTTAGAGGCCTTAAGAAATAAATAAATGCAGGTGAGTTGTGGTTTCAGGGTAACTATGCCCATCATTTTCATTATCTGTTAATTTACTAGCAAATAAAATCCACTGCCAATCAATTACTTTTTGAAATTTACAAGTGACGTAAGTCAAAAGTCAAAGTAGTAGTGATAGTTGGTGGTGTCAATGGTTGCAGTTTGTTGATTTGGCAGTGGGAGGGATGCGAGACGAAGTTAAATTGAAGTTCTGTGACAAGTTAGACTCTTCATTTAGGGAAAGTATCATTCAGTTATAACTTATGCAGTATAGAAATATCTTTTTCGTGATTGCTACCTTAGAGTTTTAGTTCAATGCAAGATCCTCATAATCATGATTTTTTTTTTTTTTTTTTAAGGATAGTGTATCGTACCTATTAGATGATTTCATAAGACATTGTATATTACTAGGTTGTGGACATCTTTCATTCTTTATATCAGCCGATTGTTTTATGTCTGGTGAGTAATCAAAAGAGATATGCTGAACAAGATATTTGTGTTTCCAAATAGTCTTACATCTTGCATTACTATATATATCAATATTCTAAATATCTATGAACATTTAGGTGATTTAAGAAACTACAATAGTTAAACATAGATTTAGCAGGTATGATAGGAAGAAGCTGGGTTAGGGACATTCCAGAAACATTGAGGATGGGAATTAGAGGTTTCAATTTGAAATGGTCACTGTGAGTTCGTCGCGTTGACACTCCTACTTAAGAGAAAGAATGGAAAGATACCGATGATGATAGTGATGGTAGTAGTAATGAGGTTGGTAGAGAGGAGAGTTTTCTGTTATTAATGCATAAACTATGTTTGATATTCAAAGAATATTCCATGATCTGCTTACAATAGAGAACTTGTGGTTATGTAGCATGCAGTTTCCAAAACATTAATAAGAATGATCACCCAACAATACACAGATCTCTTTAAATGTTTAGAAAAGTGTGGTTGACTATGATGGAGACATATATCTTTGGCTTTATTAGTATTCTCTTTATCAAATCAAAGCTTCAATCAGCATCACACTCTTTATCAAGAGTTGTTCGATTATGGTGACATTATTGACAAGCTCATGTTGGTAAAGTTGATTCTAAACTAGGAGAATTTAGGAGTTTACTCTATGTTTATGAATCAAATAAGTTGATGGTTAAGAGTAGCCCCTTTATTGAATTAAAATTTTCATGTCAAGTTTGGGAGTTCAATAATTTGGGAGCCTTTAGTTTGTTCTATATTTTATGAATCAAACAAATTAATGTTTTTGAATATAAGTTTTTCATAATCCCCCATTATTTCAACTTAGCTACCTTTTGACTAGTCAAATATGGCAGCTTTTGCAGTCACTAGTGATAATGACAATTCTAATTGCCTTTGACTTGTGCCATGATTTAATTTCCTGGTTTCATATCTCATTAGCATGTTTCTCACACTCATTTTGGATCATGTGATTAGTTAATCAAAACCCTAACTTTTGTTTATTATGTCAAATTAATTCTATGGAGGTAGCTAATTATAAGCTTTTATTTCTTTTTATGTATATTTCTTTTAAAAGCATTATAGTTGGACTCTATATATAATTATATATTAGAGGATTCTTGCTTCTCTACAAATGGTACTTGGAAGGAGTACGGAAAAATTATTGAGATCATTTATTTGACTATGGTCTTAAAAAAATTGGATCAAAACTTTTATAAATTTGATTTTGATTTAGTTCATAATCTAAAAAAAATACAGTTAATCAGATAATAATCGAGTGATAATAGTTGAGTTGTTGTGTCAAATCAATCACAAAAAAAAAATTCTTAACCAGAAAAATAAGGAAAAAAAACACAAAAAAAATGGACTTAAATTTTTTTTTAATTTGTTTATTATTTTTTTGAGATCAACTCTTGAGCATTTATTGATGCAGTACCAATCAATTGGACTTTGATAAGCCATTCCAAACTCTCTAAGTACTTTTCACACTGTTGTTTGTATAATTGACTTTTGAAAAGTCAACAAGAACCAGAAGAGCCGTTGGGGACTATATTTTTCGCATACACTCCCGAGGCTATAAAATCACCCTAATCACTTTGAGGGGCAATTTCGTAATTACGTATAAATGGAGATATCCAACAGGGTGAATCTCGTGGAGTATCTTTTTTATGCGGCTAATTCAGGAGCGTCCGCATAAATTTTTTTTATTCTTATTTTCGAAAAGTATTAAACTTTTGAAATTATTTTTCAACTATAATAAATGTTAGCAAGGTCTTGCATTAGCATGAGTGAAAAAGGTTCTTCAACTTAAATAATTTTTATTTATTGATAAGCTAAAGTTTAGTTATTTTTATTACATATTTCCAATCAAAATTATTTTTAATAATGTACATATATATTACATTATTTCTTAGAAAAACCGTGTTAATTACTTTTTTATTATTCTATTCCAGTCACACAATATTATATGTTACCAAAGTAGTACCGACTAAGAAAGTAAAATAATACATTGAAAATGAAATGGACTCAAATAGAAGAGCAGTGACGCATCACACATCATCATATATATAAAAAAAAAGGGAAAAACTCCGTATACACCTCATATGGTTTATTTTCTATTCATTTTTGCACTGTATAGTTTTAATTATATTTTTTAAGTATCATGCGGTTTTATTTTAAGTATCATGCGATTTTTATTTTTATTTTTCGTTACATCTTCTGTTAATTATTTTTATTAAATCTACAAAGGTCGACGAAAAAGTTTGATGAACAAGACATGTGACCCCTTCGGGCGCGAAGAAATTAGCAGAAAGTGTAATGAAGAATAAAAAAATAGAAACTATAGGATATTTAAATGATACAGTTAAAAATATAAAGTTCTGAAGCGACAAAATAATAAATGGTTTTTCCTTAAAAAAATAATAATGATAATAAAACAAATTAAAACCGTCCCAAATTCCAAAGCCCCAACTCGGAATCTTCTCCCTCCAACCTTTGTGATCACAACCTTCAAAACCATTCATACTTTCCAAAGCCTCTCCCCTCACTAACCCCACAATTCTATCTGTATATAAACCACCCCTCTCCCTCTCCTCTTTTGTGCACCCCCTCCCCCTCCCCCTCCCCCTCTCCTCCTCTTTTGTGAGAGAAAAAGTGTTGAGAGGTTCCGAAAAAATGTCGGTCCCGGTGGCGTACATGGGGAACACGTCGGCGGCGGTGTCCGACTGGCTGAACAAGGGGGACAACGCATGGCAGATGGTGTCGGCGACGCTGGTGGGGCTGCAGTCGGTGCCGGGGCTCGTGATCCTGTACGGGAGCATCGTGAAGAAGAAGTGGGCCGTCAACTCGGCCTTCATGGCCCTCTACGCATTCGCTGCCGTCTGGCTCTGCTGGGTCACCTGGGCCTACAACATGTCCTTCGGCGACAAGCTCCTCCCCTTCTGGGGCAAGGCCAAGCCCGCCCTCGGCCAGAAGTTCCTCATCCAGCAGGCCGCCCTCCCCGCCTCCGCCCACTACCACAAGGACGGTACGCAACACACCTTCTTTACTAGCTGTTTGTATTGGCTTAAAGGGGCCAGCATCCTACTCAGTGACGTAAGGCTGATCGGGCCAAGTCACAATCGAGACCTGTGGACACTATGTATGTACGCTTTAAGTGAATTGGCTTTTGGGATTAATGGCTAGCGCCAACGACCCGACGGTTTGGCCGAGCGGTTGTTTGTCTGTATGGTTCTTTTCTGAACTGTTGACAAATTATGTGCTTGTGCAGGCACACTGGAGACGGGGATGGTGCAGCCGTTCTACCCGATGGCGTCGATGGTGTACTTCCAGTGCGTGTTCGCGGCGATCACTCTGATACTACTTGCGGGATCGTTGCTGGGCCGGATGAACATCCGGGCCTGGATGGTCTTCGTGCCGCTCTGGCTCACCTTCTCCTACACCGTCGGCGCCTTCTCCTTGTGGGGCGGAGGCTTCCTCTTCCAGTGGGGTGTCATCGACTACTCCGGCGGCTACGTCATCCACCTCTCCTCCGGCATCGCCGGATTCACCGCCGCCTACTGGGTCCGTATCTTCTTATCTTTAAAAAAACAAAAAAACAAAATTACACAATTATGTACTTCCACTTAAGAATCATATATCTATTTCGAAAAGCGTGCCGTGTTGAAATTATATAATGATGCATGATTATATAATAATAATGAAAATTAAAATTTTGAAAGTTCAGATATCTATTTCGCGAAAAGGTTGTGTGGGGATATATATAAATATGGTGTGAATTTTTTTACAGGTGGGGCCGCGGTCGACGAAGGACCGGGAGCGGTTCCCGCCGAACAACGTGCTGCTGATGCTGACGGGGGCGGGGCTTCTGTGGATGGGGTGGGCCGGGTTCAACGGCGGGGACCCGTACTCGGCGAACATCGACTCGTCGTTGGCGGTGCTCAACACGAACATCTGCGCCGCCACCTCGCTCCTCGTCTGGACCTGCCTCGACGTCGTCTTCTTCCACAAGCCCTCCGTCATCGGCGCCGTCCAGGGCATGATCACCGGCCTCGTCTGCATCACCCCCGGCGCCGGTTAGCCCCCCTTTCTTTTTCCACCACCCCCTCTCTATATAGTTTATCTACCACAAGTGTAGGAAGGTAAATTCACTGCTTCTGTTTGACTCCATTTCTGCTTCTGCTTACGATCTCAATTGAATATCTATCGTACATATAACAAAATATAAAATCTAGTATTATTGTCTTGGCAGAAAGCTGAAATAAAATTTTTGAATCTAAAAAATAGAATATCTAACTCGACACTACTGTTTTGGCTGTATAGAAAAGATTAAAAAAAAATTATAATATTTTTCTAACGGATTCTAACGGCAGAGATATATTTGAAAATATTAGAATTTTTTATAAAAATAATATATGATAGTTGAACTTTGTAGGAATATATTTATAATTTACTATATTTGTAGGGACCTGTATGCAATTAATCCTATTATATATATATATATATATATCCACTATGGTCGCAATAGTCTACTATTAGTCGCTATTTTTGACCCCGAAATGTGAGGGTAAAATGGTAAATTGCCCTATACAAAGAGGAATTCTCCACAAGGAAATGTTTGGTTAATTCAAACATGAGAACGAGGAGGGCAATTTAGTGTGGAGCCCACCATCTTAAATGATTTGGACTTGTTGACTTTGTGACAACTGGCATTATTTTTAATTATTTATTTGGTGTCCAAAAAGGACTAAAAGGGAATTAAATTTTTCCATGTGTCTAATAGTAGAAATAAAAGGGCTGTGTTTATATAGGTTAAGATAAAAATACCACCACTGTTTAATGCAATTAAATTGTACCCTATCATCATATTGAGGTAAAAATATTTAACTAACGCCCGAGAATTCTTAGAGTAGAGTCTGCAATCTTGTTCAGTAAATAATAATAATAATAAAAGTAAAAATAAAATGGAGTAAAATCAAATTAGATGATTTAGTTATATTTACTAAGTTATGGTTCTAATTTAATGAAATTTGCATATATAAGATTTTTTTCCTCCTCATTATACTCCATTTCTTATAGCTTTTGTGTTTTCAAAAAGAAAATTGATATTTAAATAGTATTGAGTTTATTATTTTTTCTTTTTTTTGTCATTGCCCTTTTTTTCATTGAATCATTATATTTTTATTATGCAAATAGATTAATATTTTATTATATTTTCACTTTTTATTTTATTATTATTATTCTTTTTTTTGGCAAACACTGCATGTAGATTTCTAAACCCAATATATAATATTGCTATTTTATTTTGTTATCTAAGAAGATGAGGATTCACACATTATTTTCTGAATGCACAATTCGAAATTATATTCTCAATTTTTAGATAGTCATCAGAATAACAACCACAAATTAAGTTAAATACTGGCTTACTGACTAAATGGCATATAATATATATGCTAAATAAAACTTAACAAAATAAAACAAGATACATAATGATTTTATATTAAAAAAAAATGGATGGTCATAAAAGAGTTATGAGCTATAAAAAAAAGGAATCATAAGAAGAATGTGAGTTGTTTCTAGAAGATGCACCTGGTCCAAAAATCTTGGCACAATCAATTTAGGAATCTTTTCATGTGATCCCTATATCTTGTGTTCATACACTATTGGTTACTCAATAGGAGCACACTTTTGACTATTAAATGCATGATTAAAAAAGAAAAAGATGCTTCCTAACTCTTTCATATTTCATATTCATGCCAAAATCATAGTATTAGTGTTTTGCTACCCACTAACATTATAGCCATGTAGGAATAATGTATACTCACTTATATATTTTATTATATAATTATTTATAGGTAAAAACATATAGGAGTTATCAAAAGTATGGATTATTTTGATTTGGCTATCTAATATTTTTCAATTTATTTGATTTGAGTCAGCCAGCAATACTTGGACTTCAAATTTAGAATGCAACTACTGCAACTATTGCAAATATAAATTTATTAAAATAAGTAATTAGTTTAAATTTTGAAGTCAAAGTGTTGTTGATTGATTCAAATCAAATAACTTGAAAGATTGGTTAGAAAAATTAAAATTTTAAAACGTTATGTAGTCGATTCAAAATGGCCCATAGTTTAAGTAAGTTTTTATACGCTTTTTATCTTATTTATAAAAATGGTAACATAGAGGATTTTAACTGGATAATGAAAATAATTTACGAAACAAAAACTAATAAAATATGCTGATATAAAAAGTTTTAATTAAATAATTGATACAATTCACGAGAAAAATAATTTAATTTATAAATAAAATAATAATAATAATTATACTAGATTGTGAGAACTAATAAAAAAAGGTAAAATGCTACAAAAGTAATAAGTACAAAAAAAAATATAAAACTAGTAATTGGAAGTAATTTTTTTTTCTTTACTAGATATATATGTTTCAATGTTATTTAAAGATATATAATTTATTATTATATTAGTTGCATGGGTTGCATTAATTAGTCACTTTTACTGGAAGCAACAATTAACTATATGAATCTTTTCTTAAATTAAATTTTAGGGATAACTTCAAATACCACCCTTGAGGTTTCGTATTTTCTCACTTTAGTGTCCTGTGGTTTAAAACGTAAAACTTTAGTACCCTGTGGTTTGGTTATTCTCTTTTTTTGTTATCTTTTCGTTAATTTTTTTGTTAAATTATACAAAAAAATTTCAAATATTTCACCTATGGTTTATCGAATATTCACTTTACTATACTGTAGTTTTAACTTTCTCATTAATTTAACGAAAAAATTAACGAAAAGACCCACATGGTACTAAGGTGATACGTTTTAAACCACAGGGCACTAAAGTGAGAAAACACAAAACTACAGGAGTGGTATTTGAAGTTATTCCTAAATTTTATATGAAGTGCCTTGTACTTTTGTCACCAATATTGAAGCAGTTTCTTTTGACTATTAAAAAAAAAAAAATGAAAAAGTCTCTTACAATCAAATAGTACTGGATTTCAATAGATTCGATCTTTTTTTTATTTGTAACTTTATTGGGTGGGAGGGATATGGTTTTTTTTTTTTTTTTAAAGAATTTTTGAGTTATGAGTTTTGTTTTAATAAATTTCAAATTAAACTAAGTAAAGAACTGATTGATATCTAAATAGAAAATATACTTAAACAAGCTTTTATTTTTCCATTTAAACTTTGAAAACATAAAATTAATTTTAGAAACCCAAATATAAAATTGTGAACATACATCTTTTACAAGCATAGTCAATTTTTAACTTTACCACTTTAATAAGATAAGGTAAAAAAATTAGAAGCCACCAACTTTTGAAAAGGAAACAAAGAAAATAATGTTGTCCATATCTGTAGTAGGCAATTGACTAAGAAAAGCACAACATGAATTTTTTTTCAAAAAAATTTATGCATTATTTTAACTTGGGGGTGTTTGGATTTTGAAAAAATAGTTTTAAAAATAATTTTCTGGTTAGAAAAATATTTTTTTGTCTATTTCGTTCCTATAAAAAGTAATTTTCTTAGAAATTCATTTTTTTTTCCAAATTTTATGGAAAAGAAATGTTTTCGGTTTTCAAATTTTTTATCCAAATAACTAAATTTATAAATAAAGATGTCGTTTTCTATAGAAATTTATTTTTCAGAAAATAATTTTTCAGCCTTTTCTGAAGAACCAAACACCCGTTAAGATGTTTTTGATTTGAGAGTCAATATTATTAAACCTTTTCATAATTTTATCATTTATTATTTTACGATATAACAATGTTTTGTGAATTAAAGGAACCACTTTTCAGAAAATAACGATTATTTAATATATATATATAAATGTATTAATTATTGTGACATATATATATATATGAAGGATTTGCACTTGATTTAATAGGCATAGAATCAAATAAGCTTTGCAAATAAAAACATGATTACTCTAATAAATAATTCATACAGTTTGCATATATGTCAAAAGATAAATAACTCACTATCATTAGATGTTAAAACTATTTTATCATTATTATAATAGAAATTAACTAAAATAACTTCAACTATCATCTATTTTGATCTAATTACTTTATTATTAAGAAATTTTATTTTGATCGATTGCTCAGATAACTTCTGCACATTTTTTTCTCACCTTATTTAAATCAAACAATTTGAAAAATTAAATATGAAAAATTAAAATTTTGAAAGTTCGAACAACGGAATCAAAATGTTCAATAGTTCAAACAAATTGTTCAATAGTTCAAACAAATTTTATACCAAATGTTGGGTGTAAAAAGTAATTAAGCATTTTGCATCTCTTTATTTTATGCGTGCGTCGCACGTACATTTATAACTAGTAAATATGTGCTATATCAGGCCTGGTGCAAGGCTGGGCGGCGATCTTGATGGGCGTGTTGTCGGGTAGCATTCCGTGGTTCACGATGATGGTCGTCCACAAGCGCAGCCGCCTGCTGCAGCAGGTGGACGACACGCTCGGCGTCTTCCACACCCACGCCGTGGCCGGCTTCCTCGGCGGCGCCACCACCGGCCTCTTCGCTGAGCCCGTCCTCTGCAACCTCTTCCTCCCCGTGACCAACTCCCGCGGCGCCGTCTACGGCGGCGTCGGCGGCGTGCAGTTACTCAAGCAGGTCGCGGGCGCGCTGTTCATCGTCGGCTGGAACGTCGTCGCCACGACGGTCATCTGCCTCGTCATCCGCCTCGTCCTCCCGCTCCGCATGCCCGAGGACGAGCTCGCCATCGGCGACGACGCCGTGCACGGCGAGGAGGCCTACGCCCTCTGGGGCGATGGCGAGAAGTACGACTCGACCAGGCACGGGTGGTACTACGACGACACGACGCACCACCGCAACAACAACAACAACAACAACAACACGACCGCCAACACCGTGCCCAGCGGAGTCACACTCAACGTTTAAACGCGTACTCGATAAACTAATTTGCTAAAAAAGAATACAAAACCGTCTGAGTGTTGGATACTTATTATAACGATCTTTTACCTTACCACTCCGTAATTTATCAAAAACCATGCAAATAGTAATTTGAAGGTTTTTATATTATCAAAAAGCGTAATTAATGAACAAATCGTTATATAAGTACCGATTGAGGCGGTTTATCTATAAATTTTGGCCCAAAAAAATTATAATAAAGACAAAAAAAAAATATTAAGGATCAAATTGGGTGTGCAGAATAATAAGTGAAAAAGTAATAATTTGTACGAATGTACGTGTCTTCTACTGTTTTTATGTTTTATGTTTTTTTATTTTATTTTATTGGAAGGTGATTGGGAAAATTGTCTGTGGATCATTTGATGTTGTAGAAGAGAAATGGAATAATTGCTTATTTACTATAATGTTGTATCAAGCTGAGCAAAATCAATTGTTAATTACCTGCATAATTGTTTCTTTTTTAATTTATTAATTCAGCAGCTGTGCACTCGTATAGAGCGTATCTAACCAACTGACCTAGCGGTGATCGGTAAAACTAGTTTAAGTGTTAGAAGAAGCAAAACTCGAAGTTATCGACAAAATTTGACATACACGGTTTTTTATATATCTCAACTTTTGAAATTTCCAAAATGAGAATTTCTTAACTTAAAAGAGTCTGTTTGGTATTGAGACTTATCTAACACTAATTAAAAAGTAAAACGGAGTTAAGATGAAAATATATAACTTTAGAAAATATAACGCATTCAATTCATTGCGATATATGAAGCATGATATTACACACAGAAACAAATATGATATTTTTTTTTTCCCTTTGTACTTTTCCACCGCACATACTGTAATTTTGAACTAGTTTGGGCTTGTAATGGGCTTAACTATTGACTACATTATCATAATAAGGCCAAAGGCCCTGATAATTAAGTTTAAATGGGTCATAGCCTATTACCCATTTAGTAGCCCAAGTTCCAAACTTTAGTAAAAATAACTTACCTTATCACATATTAACCATCAAATTTGAGAAAGTGTTCATTATAAAATCTGAAACATACAATTGAGATGTATCATTAGTTAATCACATAATAATAAGTCTGATTATTTATATTAGGAGTACCGCAAATCTACTACAGGTGCTTCACTAAAATGCTGCATTGATGTGTGTCGGCATACATAATGTAAAAGATCGACTTTGATTTGTTCGCGCTCGCCGTTCATGGTATATACCAAAATATTATTAATCTATAATAAAATTCTTTTGTTTTTGGAATCCAAAGCAATTTTCTTATAAGAGAAGTATTTTAATAACTTGAAGAGTATTTCCATGTACTTCAACATTTAACCACAGAAAATTTAAGTTAAAAAAAAAAAACCCATAAAACATTAGCAGCACAAAATTTAACCAAGTATATCCAATCTTAACAACTGTTCTAAATAATTTGAATTTTCTATCCTAAAACCAGGCATAAATTTTCTACTCTTCTATTATTAATGGGGTTAAGCCTTAATTGATGAAGTTAATTACTTATTGATGTATAGATTAAAGAGAAGATTACTTAAGAGAGTTAAAGAGAGAGAGAGATGCATAACCTAAGTAAATTAAATACAAGTTTAAGCAGCCAATAAGTTACATTTAGGCCTAATTAATTTGATTCATTAAATTAAGAAATATTTGTAACTTGTTTCATTTAGCTCTTCAGTTTCACTCATGAAATAATATTAACATATTTGAAATGTAACTTAACTTATTAAAATCAAACTGTAAATGCATGCATGCATTAACATAGTTAGTTAATTCGGATTCGGCAAAAATTCGGTACGGATATAATTCGGATAAAATTCGTCTTCTAATTTTTAAATTCGTTGAAAAATACGGCTAAAAAACGGATTCGTCAATTATTCGGATACGTGATTTATACGGATATTATACGTTCACCAATTAAAAATTCGGGATCAAAAATTCGGCTATTAAATTAAATTTTTTTTCTCTCAAGATTTATGCTATTAGTATAAATACTCATAATTCTTAAGAATATAAAAATAAAGAGCTACAAAATTAAGCTAATTAAGTAAAAAAAAAATAGCAAACTATATTATGCCCCAACATAAATAAATAATTAAGCAAATAAGAGATTAAGATAGTCCATATTTATATATAAAACATAGAAGGTTCACATACAAGCATAGTTGAAAACTAAATACAAGATATAACTTGCACTTTGCACAGTGCATACTAGCATATCTAAAGTCTAAACAGTAAACAAATACAAGATATATAAAGTTCACAATTCCACATATAAGCATACATAAAAGCTTGAATAAACATAAAGCATACAAGCATAGAAAGTTCTAGTAATTATAATCAGCGAACTCCGACTCTTGATTTAACCACAAAAGGTCGAGGTTAGTTAATTCAATTTCTTCGTCGTCGTCTCCATCTCCACCTTTTCCATCATCTATAAATTCCGAAAGTTCATGAAGTTTTTCTAAATTAATAGGCTCCAAATCTTGTGATTCCAACGTGGACCACTTTTTCATTGCTAATGTATTCATTCTAGTATAAACAAGATTATCTAACATTTCGGTAGATAATCTATTTCTTTTCTTTGTTTGTGCTGCTTCATAGGCACTCCAATTTCTCTCACAAGATGAAGAACTACATGGTTGGCTTAAAATACGAACTACATATTTTCTTAGCACTGGAAGTGGATCACCACAATAATCCCACCAAACTCCTGAAATTAAAAACAAAAAATAGTTAATGATATTTAAAGAAAATTATACTAAAGTTAAAAAAAGAACATAACTTACTAGGATGTGAGGTTTTTAACATCATCAACGCCGTAGAATTGAAAATTAAAGTTGATCTAGAACGATAAAGTTGTACTTGTTTTAAAAAATCTTCTTTCTCCTCCGGAAGAATTAAATTCTCAAACATGAAACCTATGCCATCTTTCATCTCTCGACTTTCTCTAAACCCTTCACGACACATATAAGCTGGATTTAGAAGAGCTGCAGCTGCATGTATAGGATGTATAATATTTCCATTTCTTCTTTCATCAAATAACTCCCATATGCGCATGAATTTGTTTTGATTATTACCCAAGCGACATTTGATTGCTTCTTTGGCTCTTTCCATAGCATCATATAAGTATCCAGAAGTAGATCCCTCACCATCAACTAAACGTAGGACTCGAACAATAGGCTCTAAAGCTTGTAGGACCTCCTTTGCTCTATTCCAAAATTCATTATTTTGGACTAGCTCGGTTACTTTCTTTGCTTGCCCACTCTTGTTTAAGTTACTTTCTCTCCATTCAGGAGAAGCAACAAAAAGCCTTAATTCATTCTCAACATCCACAAGTGATTGCAACACAAGAAAATTTGAAGCAAATCTTGTAACACAAGGATGCTTTAGTTCTTTCTGAGTAGCTTCTCGCATCATTGCCAAGAGAACGGTGTGCTTGTACATATGATTTTCAATTAACCTCGCCTCATCAATCACAATTCGCACCCATTCAACATCCTTATATATATCTTTTAAGAGCAATTGTAAGCCATGTGCCGCACATCGTGTCTTGTACATTCTTGGATACTTTCCCAAAAGCATGTCACCTGCTGCTAGAAAATTACTACCATTGTCAGTGATTAGTTGGACAATATTATCTGGCCCAATATCTTCAATTACAGATGATAAAATATCTTTAAGATACATAGCAGTTTTTCTCTCCTTTGAGCATTCAAAAGAGTTCATAAAAATCGCACCTCCAGGTGAATAGGCAATGACATTAGTGAATGCTCTTCCTTTCAAGTCAGTCCAACCATCTGACATAATGGTGCAGCCACTCAAATACCATGAGGATTTCACCTTTCCAACATATGTCTCGGCTTCCTTTTTTTCATTTGGAATCAATTTTGTTCGCAGTGTTGAATAGGATGGTACTTTATAGCCAGAGCCATAATTCGCAACAACATCTCTTATAAAGTCAATGAATGACTCTGACTGAACAACATTAAAAGAAATGTTATTCATTATAAAAAACTTAGCAAGAGACTGATCAACTTCTTCTTTGTTCTTTTTCTTGTAAAGTTCCTGCATTGTCATTTGATTAGTTCCTCCACATGATCTAGAACCAGAAACTGCAATACTCTCTCCAGACTCATTGACATTCGTACTTCCAATACTCTTAGCTCTTTTGCTAGAATCACCACATGTAGCCGTGAATGCTTCTGTTTGTACATCTGGTGGTACTTTATCACAAGTTTCAATATCACGTCCTGAAACTTGAGATAAGTGAGATTTGACTCTTGAGACACCACCCGAGTACACTTTAGAACAATATTTGCACTTAAATTTTCCACTCAATTCTTCCGCGTGAATCCAAAATCTATCTTTCTTTCGAACCATTTTTCTGCACAAAAAATTTAATGACTCAAATATTTCAAGCTCTACTACATGACCGCCTATCATGGATTCTCGAAAGAATAAAATCACATCGAAAGAATATTAGAATTATACGGAAAATAATGCATCAAACATAATCTAACTCTAAGTAATAAACCCCACTTCATTGGTTCTGAGTCTTTTGGAATTACCCCACTAATATTAGAATTACCCATCAACAACAAGCAAATTAATGAATGTAACAACAAGTAACAACAACTTAACTAGGACTAACATGGAAATCTGAAAATCCAATACGAAACTAATTAACCATTGACTACACTAAAGATGAGATTTGTAGTTCTTGATTAATAAAAATTGTTTACTAAGAACTTAATAGGAATGGAGAGGTTCCCTATACTGATCCCACTTGGGAGCTTGACACAATCTAAGACAAATGTTAGGAGCAGGAAATCTTAAAGTTAGACATCTTCAAACTCTTATTCCTCAGGTCTTAAAGTTAGACATCTTCAACAATGTTTGTATATTCTTATTGAAGAATGAAAACTCAAATCTGTATCTTCATATTGCTATTTCTCCAAAATCATCAAAAATTCGGAGTATTGCCAGTTAACACCCATGTTTTTTAGCCTTTGTTAAGTTTGCTAGATCTCCCTTGGTTTTAATTTTTTAATCAATGCTGTGACTTTCAAACCTTACAACCTGCTGGGCATATCAACCTTTTGAGGTCTTAAAACCTTATTTGCTGATTATTCTTTTTTAAGAATATCTATGGTAGAATACTCATGTATGCTGTAGAGATTAAAGATAAAAAAGAAGTAATGAATCTTAATAAATGCATGTTCACAATGATGTTGTCATGGTCTTGTTACTCAAAACCATACCATATATGTCACTAATTGAGAGAAGATGAAATAAAGAAAAGAGAGAGAAATTAAAGCATAAAAGTTCAGACGATTCGTACCTGGTTTGTAAAGAACCACCCGATTACTGATCCATCGTTGGAGAGCGAAAGCGAAAGCGGAAGAGGAAGAGGCGGCGAGGAGGGTTCTGAAGAGTGAAGAACCCGATCTTCGATGTGGCCTCGCGGGGGCTTCCGATGGCTTTCGGCGAGCGGCCAGAAGGGAAGAGAGTGAGGGGAAGGGATGGGGGTGGCAGGGCCGCAGGAGTGAGAAGTTAGGGCAAAACTTTTCGGCGGAGGGGGACGAACCAAAGGTTTTTTTTTTCTGTTTTGGGCGAGGGCGGAACTCCGAAATTGCGGAGAGAAGCGTACCACGTACGCCTCTCGCTGTCTCGCACTTGCGAAAAAAAGCGTACCGTTTTTTTGGCCGAATTAATCGGCGGTCGCGAATTATTCGCGAATAAGTATTTTTGACCAAAAATACGCGGTTTTTTCCGAATTTTTCGAACGGATACGGATACGGGCGTTTAATTCGTTTCTTCAAAAATTCGCGAATAATTCGCGAATTATTCGCGAATTAACTAACGAAGTGCATTAACACTCACTCCCTTATAAAACCCTAGCTACCACCTTTTGCACCCCTCACACTACTAACTCTTACTACTACTACTACTACTACTACTACTACTACTACTACTACTACTACTACTACTCTCTAACCATGAAGGGGTCTCCCTCTTTCCCCTTCACCTCCCTCATCATCCTCTTCCTCTCTCTCTTCTCCCTTTCTCTCATCGACGCGAGCAAAGATGACGATAAGCCCTTCACGTACCTCGTGTTCATCTCGCGACCCCAAAACTTCGACCCCGTGAAGTTCGACATCGACCTCCTCTACTCCGTCCTTCATAGGTTGGTTCCGTCGCTACTTAATAAGATAAAAACGTATAAAACTTATCTGAATTACGGTCTATTTGATACGACTATCTCCTACCTTAATAAGAGCCTTAGTTATTTTAAAAGAAATGTAGTCACATCAATTACTTGAAATTAATACTTTAGTAGAATTTGTTAAAATAAACAGCTTGACTCAAATCAAATAAACTATTGTGGCTGATAAATTAAAGCTTTTAAAAGATAAGATTCCCCTTAAAATAGGTTGCAATTCAGGTAAATTCCATGTATATTTATCTTCTCATTATTATAAAATGGCCCTTTCTAAATTATTTTTCCCCCTTTTTCTTGCTTGTAAAATTTGCTTTTTTTTTCTTTTCAAATTTTAACCTTTTAATTTGGCCTTTATTTATTTATTAATTTATGTATTTTTCTTTTTTTTTTTGGGGTGCAGCAAAGAGGCATCTGAAAAGGCTATTATCTACCATTACTTGGAATTAGGTGGTTTTAGTGCAAGTCTCACAAAGAAGCAGGTCAAAGAATTAGCAAGTAAGTGCTATATAGTCCCTCAAAAAAAAATTTCCTTTTTTTCCTTTTTTTTTTTTTTGTTTCTTTATTTTTAAAATCAGCTTCTGTTTCCTTTAGATATTCTAAATTTTCTTGAGGCTATAATCGATGCCTCACTTATGTAACTAAGTTTATTGCACTTAATGAACGAATCATATAATTTGCTACCTTTCTATATTAAAAAGAAAAGATTGTGAATTTTCTTAGACAATTTATATTCATATTTTTTTTTCTGGTACTTTTTATCTTTTCATAAAATTCTTAAACTTGAAACTTTTATTTTCTTACACACAGAAATATATTGATAATGAAATGCTATGATTCGACATTTTGCTAGAAGATGCAAAACATGGACTTTTTTGTGCATAAAATTTAAAGGATAAAATTATTTTTTGACAATTAAGTTATGATTATATATATATTTTTTAAACTAAGGCTTGCTTCAATTATAGTATTAAATTGTGAAATATTTTGTTAAATGTAAAAATATTTAAACACCATTCTCTATCAGTTTAAGTTTTTAAAATACAGCGGTTGTTTCATTGTTTCACATGGTATCAGAGCAGGAGGTTCTGAGTACATTATAAACCTACAAAAATCTCGAGTCCAGACGTGAGGGGGAGTGTTAAATATAAAAATATTTAAATACCGTTCTCTATCAGTTTAAACTTTTAGAGTACAACAGTTGTTTCATATGCTTCAAAGCTTTCATTTTCTTTATGCTTCTCTAAATTTATATTTTTTTTTGGTTGTTAAAGGCTCTAATTTGGTCTCTACGAACAATTTTGTTTATGCAGAGAACCCAAGTGTTTTGACTATCATACCGGATCGGATCTATCACCTCGTCGGGCCTGATGTTTTAACCGGAATTAATTAATTAATTAATTAATTATCAAAAGAAGGAAAAATGATGTGGCAATTAATGAGAGCAAAAGTTATCAACTATGTTTTTTTTTTTTTTTTTTTTGTCTCTCTAATAAAAGAGTGAATCACACGACCAATTTCATGATTTAATCTAGTATTTCATGCCAACATTTTGTTCTCGCATTTCCTTCATAATTTTTTATTTTTTAGAATAAATTAATTGAGGGTTTATAATAATAGAGTTCGATCATTTTTTTTCAGGTTCAAATGAAGGGCGTACTAACAACATAACAATTGAATCACGCTAAGAAAAATTGTGAGATTGTTCGTAAGTTAAAAATTAGATGCTCTTTATCTGATTAATGCTTTCAATTTTAATTTTGAAACTAGTTTTTTTTTATCAATTAAATTTTAAAAGATTAAAATAAAAAAAGAGTACAAATTAAGGTAGTTAGATGAAGAGCATCATCCAACACTTCTTAGTGTAAAAATAAATAAATAGATAGATAAATATTGGGCCTAAATTTGTGGGTCCAATATAAGCCCAAAATCGTATTTTCGGTCCCCAAACCCGACATGAAAAAGCCCCGACCCGACAAGCATTGTGTCAACTTTAACGTAACGCTCACTTTCTGCAGCAGAATCAGAAGTTTCACTTCTAACCATAGCAAAAGAATCAAACATCTCTGTCACCAAACACTTTCTTGCAAATAACTACGGCTAAAAGCAAAAGCAAGAAGCAAAGCGAAAAAAGTCCTAAGAGTTCTGTATTTTGCTATACTACATATCGGATCTGGATAATTGCGGATCCTCCATAAATCCGAAAACACCCCAACCCCAACCCTAAGCCCCTCAGGCTATAAAATAACATAAGGTTAATTGCATTATTTATTGGTTATTGGTCCCTAACCTTTATTTGGTTATTTTGGTTTTCATTTTTTTTCTTTTCACAATTAGGTCTCCCCATTAAATGAGCTGTTAATTTTAACAAAACATATCGTGTCACGTCAATGCCACATTAGCATCAAGCATTTTTGGCTAATCGTAATTTTAACAATATAAATTTAGTAGTAATAAATAATAGATTTTAGGACCTGATTGCAAAAAATAAGCTTGAGCGCGAAATAAGAAACTGACCCACATAATTATGCTTTTTGCTATAGCAAAACTCCAAAATTTTCTCTAATCATCGAACACTCAAGAAGCAAAATCAAATCAGCACTAGAGGATTGCTTGATTGCATGTAGTTGCAACTACATTATAGTCATCACTATATACAAATTCAAGCACGATGCTTGGTTTACGACGCTGAAATCTAATTGTTGCAGTTAGATTTGCACAAACAGGATCTAATACAGCAGTTAAAACTACGCTCAAATTAATTGTAGTACAGCAGTTAAAATTACGTTCAGTTTGGATGTAGTTCCAACTATAGCAGTTGGCAATTTCGCCTACTACAGTTAGAGAAAATAATTTTAAACGAGGGATAAAACTTATTTACTAAATCACCTTTAAAATGAAGAAAAAAATTATTTTTTTTCTTTTACGGTAGTAAATCTCATTAGTCACTGCCTCGTATATAAAAGTGATAGCATTTATAAATGTATTCCTGACTGCATGCAACCAAACAAAATATTTATAGCTACAACTGTTTGCAAATTCATATATGATATTTAGTTTGATCCATTAAATTTAATTGCAGTAACTGAAACTACAACTGGAACTAAGCCTATATTGGCCACAGATCTAATTGCAGTTGTAGAAAAGAGTAAATTTTAAACAAAAACTAAATTTTACGTCCATGATCACCTTTACTAGGGTAATCTCACATTCTATATATAAAGTGGTAAATATTATAAATATATTCTGCAAGTAACTAGAAAAATTATTTATAGTTATAATATTTGTTACTATATAAATCTCTAATTATACTATTAACTACAATATTTTTAGCCACATACATATTCAATTATACAATTCGACCGTAGCTCCCAGACTTGCCAAATATTTAGAGTGCAAGGTGGAAAATCTTCCAACCAAATATTTAGGATTACCACTGTTCTCCAAAGTTCTACGCAAAGAGGATTGGATAGGGATCATCGATAAAATTCGAAGAAGAATAGATGGTTGGCAAGCTAAATTACTATCAAAAGGGGATAGACTAACTTTGGTGAATTCGGTGCTTACCAATTTACCTCTGTATTTTTTCTCAATTTTCAAGACTCCGAAATGGGTTATTAGGAGGATTGAGGCACTAAGGCGAGATTTCTTCTGGAGAGGGAGAGTAGGTGACAAGGGTGGTGTTCGTATGGTAGCATGAAATTGTGTATGTAGGGATAAAAGGGAAGGAGGTCTTGGGGTGAAGGATCTCAACTTGATGAATGATGCGCTACTTTCGAAATGGTGGTGGCGTTATTTCTCTGAGCAGGGGTTACAGTGGAGCATTCTTATAAAAACTTTATATTACAAGAGAAGGAAACCTTTAAGTGAAGGAATGACTTTTCAACCAGCTTCACAATGGTGGAAGAGTGTACTTTCTACTAAAAATATCTTTAAAAGTGGCACTTGCTTTGATCTCGGCAATGGGCGGTGTATTGACTTTTGGTCTGATAGGTGGTATGGTGACGTTTCCCTGAAGACACTTTTTTTTATATTTATGAAAAAGTAGCTAGGAAGGGACTTTTAATCAAGGAGTGTCGATCCCTTCAAGGTTGGAGATAGAGAAAAATCCTACGAGGAGCTGGGGTCAGGATGTCGAGGAGTGACTGCAGAATCAGAGAAATCAAGAAATTTCTTTCAAGTTTTCATGTATCAGACAGGCCTGATGAAATTAGATGGAGATGGAATGCAGGAAGGTGTTTTATCGTTAAGTCAGTTTATTTGCTGATTCGAGATGGGGGGGTTCGAGATTTTCTTTCGTTGAAAATTTGGGAGTTAAAAATACCATCTAAAGTTAGAATTTTTATTTGGTTAGTACTCAAGAAACGCCTACCTACGGCTGACAACTTACTCAAAAGAGGATGGTCCGGAAATCTACAGTGCGTGATGTGCGGCAACGATGTAGAGACTGTTGATCATCTGCTTGTCGGATGCGTAATCAGTAGATTTTTGATGTTTAACATCCTAGAAGGTAGGCACTTTCCGGGGCCTGAGATGGAGGTCAGGGGTGTCTGGGAGCTGCTAGCTGGAGAGCACCGACTAAGGGCAGTAGCGAAGGATCTAACCAGGGTCGTAACCTGCTGGTGGATGATTTGGCATGAAAGAAATAATATAATTTTTAGGAACCAATCATTTGACCCTTTTGAGATTATTAGACGAATCCAGGACGTGAGTAGGGAGTGGACTGAGTCTTGCAGCTCTTAGTGACTTGGCTTTGAGTGGGAGTAGAATTTTTTTTTTTCCTACGAGTTTTTAATTTTGATTTTATTTATCTTTTTTGTTCAGGTTGCCTTCTTTTTTTTCTGAGGCCGCGTTGCCTCAACTCTTGTAACTAAATTTATTTGCTAAATGAATGAAGCGGGTAGCGTGCTACCTCTTTCTCAAAAAAAAAAAAAATTTATACAATTTGACCCGTAAACAAAAGCTTGAGCAATTTACCAGCTTCTCTAAAAAGCAAATCTTACACCCCTCTAATTTAACGATATACGGTCTCCACTTGTGGTATCAACTTTATATATATATATATATATATATAGAGTTAGGCTAGAATACTTGTGGAAGTACCGGGGCTCCGGTACTTCCACGTCGTTTTCGATGTTGGGACTTCCGAATCGACGATCGGCTCCGTTAAACTTGATTTAGAGTATTTGAAGTATCTAGAAAATAAATTTCGTGATTTTTCGATATCATTTGCCTGGTGATCGAAAGGGCTCAAAATCAGTAATTTCAATGGTCGTGGTGAGCCGTTTGCAAGTTTAACGGTGTAGAAATATCCAAATCACGTAAAATTTTGATAGAAAATTCTTTATACTATATAAAACAAGATCAATATCTTTGATCTAAAATTTTAGAGTCATATTATCACATTTTGTGAGATTTTTATTTTCAGCCATTGATTTTGAGCCCTTTCGATCACTAGGTAAATGATATCGAAAAATCGCGAAATTTATTTTCTAGATACTTCAAATACTCTAGATCAAGTTTAACGGAGCCGATCGTCGATTTGGAAGTCCCAACATCGAAAACGACGTGGAAGTACCGGAGCCCCGGTACTTCCACAAGTATTCTAGCCTAACTCATATATATATATATATATATATATATATATAGAGTTTTGCTAGAATACTATCGGTAGTAAACCGAGCGATTTACTACCGATTTGTTTTTGATGCTAGAGCTTCCAAATCGACGATCGGCACCGTTGAACATGATCTAGACCATTCAAACTATCTGGAAATCAAATTTCACGCTTTTTCGATATTGTTCTCTTGTCCATCAAGTGAACAGAAAATGAATGGCTGAAAATGAATATCCTATAAAAATTGATGATAGAAGTCTTGTAATCAAGATCAAGAGTACAGATCTTATTTTAAATAGTTCAAAAAATTTTCTAACAAAAATTTAGTTGATTTGGATTCTTCTATACCGTTAAACGAGCAAACACACCATATCGGCCATTAAAATTACAGATTTTGTAACACTTTGATCGTTCGGTTAATGATATCAAAAAAGCATTAAATTTGATTTCTAGATAGTTTAAATGGTCTAGATCATGTTCAACGGTGCCGATCGTCAATTTGGAAGCTCCAGCATCAAAAATAAATCGGTAGTAAACGGGGTGGTTTACTACCGATAGTAGCCCAGTCAAGCTCTATATATATATATATATATATATATATATAGAGTTAGGCTAGAATACTTGTGGAAGTACCGGGGCTCCGGTACTTCCACGTCGTTTTCGATGTTGGGACTTCCGAATCGACGATCGGCTCCGTTAAACTTGATCTAGAGTATTTGAAGTATCTAGAAAATAAATTTCGCGATTTTTCGATATCATTTGCCTGGTGATCGAAAGGGCTCAAAATCAGCAATTTCAATGGTCGTGGTGAGCCGTTTGCAAGTTTAACGGTGTAGAAATATCCAAATCACGTAAAATTTTGATAGAAAATTCTTTATACTATATAAAACAAGATCAATATCTTTGATCTAAAATTTTAGAGTCATATTATCACATTTTGTGAGATTTTTATTTTCAGCCATTGATTTTGAGCCCTTTCGATCACTAGGTAAATGATATCGAAAAATCGCGAAATTTATTTTCTAGATACTTCAAATACTCTAGATCAAGTTTAACGGAGCCGATCGTCGATTCGGAAGTCCCAACATCGAAAACGACGTGGAAGTACCGGAGCCCCGGTACTTCCACAAGTATTCTAGCCTAACTCATATATATATATATATATATATATATATATATATAGAGTTGAGCTAGAATACTTTTGGAAGCACCAAGCCCCTTGGTGCTTCCACATTTCTAGCCTTTGGATCTACTTTTTGATTACTTATAGCCTTTAGATCAAACACTATTCCACCTACCACCACCTACCACCACGTACCACCACCTACCACCATCATCTCAACCCTCCAAATCTCCATCCAATGACTATAAACCCACAAGCACCACCCCCATGATACTTCCAAAAGTATTCTAGCTCAACTCTCTCTATATATATATATATATATATATATATATATATATATATATATATATATATATATATATATATAATCCAGCTACTATCCTTTTAGGAGGATGGGAGCCTTCGTCCTAAGTTATCTACCGTTCGGATGAAAAGATGTGCGGTTAGGATGAGAGTGGTTACGGTTTGGTTGATAGTGGGCCCCTAGGGTTGAGTGGGTGGTTTGTTGAATAGTATAATCTAATGGTTGAAATTGATTAAAAGTTAAATCTAACGGCCAAAAATTTGATAGAACAAAAGCTTCTATCCTCTTAAGAGGATAGTAGCCGGACTCTATATATATATATATATATATATATATTTGTGAACTAATTTGGATCCTCTGTATAATCCGACACCCACAATAAGGTCACATTCTACTCGCTTGTACGTAGTAATATTACAGCTTCTTGTAAACATATCGAATAGTAAATATATTTTTATAAAGTTTAACTTTATTTTTATCCCTATAAAAATTCAGTAATATTTACATTTGTCCCTCTAGTTTGTTACCGTTAGAGTACCGTTTATTTTTAATAGTAGATAAATAAAATAATATTTTTGGCCTTACAAATATATCCCTCTAAAAGTCCTAACTGTTAGAATTATGCAAAAATGACTCCCAAAAAATATTTTATTCAATAATATAAGAGGGGTTAAAAATATCAATTTAACTCATTGACTTATCAGGATTAAGTATTTTACTTACGGTTAACTATATTTTTCTGACGGATCCTAACAGCAGGAGTATATTTAAAAATATTAGGACTTTTGCAGGAATAAAAATAAAAAGTTAAACTTTGTAAAAATATATCTTTTATTCGATATGTTTAGAAAAAACTTATGCAATTATTATTATTATTATTATTACTATTATTACTATTATTATTATAATTATTTACTTAGTGAAGAAGAGAACCACCTAGGATCCAGACAAAATTATATGGGAATCCAAAGTAGATAGTTTGGGGACGATGCAGATGATGAAGAGGTCCCTCAACTATCAGTCATTTGGAAATATACCCTTTAGGTTTTTTACTTTTTTAGTATTTATTTTTTACTCCAAATTTTTTTTTTAATCCAAAAGAGTTGAGACAACATTTTTAGATTTATAGTATTAAATTTAATTAAATTTTATTATTAAATTTGATAGAAATGATATAATTATTAAATTTGATAAATTTTTTAAGTAAACTAAAGATAGAACTCAAATAAAAATAAAATTAAAAATTAAAAAATCTAAAAAATTAAAGAGCATTTTTCCAAATAACCGATAGTTAAGGGAGGTCTCTATACATTTTCACCCAGAGGTTTGCTGGGCGGTTGGATGAGCGCTGCTCCGCCACGCGGCGCCCATCCGCATGGTCCCCAAACTACATAGTTTGGGGACGATGCCCATATAATTTTGGTCCCCCGAAACCCTCCAACACACGCACACACGCATTATAAAAAACACAAACAAACACAAGAGAGAGAGAGAGAGAGAGAGAGAGTAAAGTGGGGAAACCCATGAACGCATCGCCCTCGTCGTCTTCGTCGCGCTTCCTCCTCTTCGTTTCCTTCTTCGTCGTCGTCGTCGTCGTCTTCGTCCTCTTCCTCGCGCTCCCCGTGACCTCGATCTCGGCTCCAATGGCGGACGAGCACGCGAAGCTTCCCCTGGCGGAGGCGGAGGCGGAGGAGGCTCCGATCGTGGAGGAGGAGGCGGAGGCGGAGGAGGCGAAGGTGCAGATCGTGTACGTGGATCGCCCCGAGGGCGCGGATCCCGAGGAGTTCCACATCCGCACCCTCGGCGCCGTCCTCGGCAGGTGAGAGAGAGAGAGAGAGAGAGAGAGGGAGAGGGAGAGGGATCGGACGGATCCGATTGCTTCTCCCTGATCTCTCTACCCTTTCCCTCTTCAATTTCTCCTCCTCATTCGATCTGAAGATGCGATTTTCTTCTTTTCTATTTGGCTTTTCTGTTTTTTTGGGCCCATTTTGGGATAAACCCTAATTTCGTTCGCTAAATTGATGTCGAATTTGTTAATAAATTAAACACCTCTATCCGAGATAATTGTGGAACTCTACTTTATCGTCTCAAACTAAAGTAGAAAAAAGAGGGGTTTTTGTGCATTTGTTATTTTCTTTTTCTTTTTTAATTAATTAATTCATTTAATTTTGAGTTTCTCCTACTCATTCGACTTAAAGATGCAATTTTTTCCTTTTTTTCGTTATTTGGGGAAAATTTGTGTGGATGATCATTTTTATGGGCCATTTTTTGAAGTAAACCCTAATTTCATTCGTTTTCATTTAATAATTTGTTTTTATTTGATAAACTAAGAATTTTAAAATAATTTTGTGTCAAATTTGTTAAATTAAACTCCTTTGTCCCACAAAATTGTGAAATTCTACTTCATAACTCAAAAATTAAGACCAAAAAAGGTAATTTTGGGTCTAACTAACTTCAAAATGTCCTGCACTTGAGGGTTTTTTGTGCATTTATAATTCTCTCTTTTTTTGTTTTTTAATTAATTAATTAATTTTGTGTGTTTTTTTTTCCTTTTTTAAATTAAAAAAGTGAGGAGGCTGCGAAGGAGGCTGTGATCTACCACTACACGCACGCGGCGAGTGGCTTCTCCGCGAAGCTCACTCCGAAGCAAGTCGACGAATTGCAGAGTAAGTTTCAATTTTTTTTTTTTGCTTTTTTTACTTTCATTCTTATTTTTGTTTGATTTTATTTTATTTTTGCTTAGGTTTTATTTTGCATGAATTGGGTTGGATTTAATGCGTAATTTTTGTTTAGTTGATAAGTTGTTTGGTGTTGATGCTGTGTTCATGATGGTAACGTAATTTTAGGAGTATTTGCCTTATAAAAAGGATAGCTTTTACTATTTAACGCATTTTATTTATTTTTGTTTTATTATAAAAATCTATCAATTGAACACAATAGTGAATTAAAAAAAAAATTATAAGTGCGTTGTTGCTTAATTCACTTTCCTATTGAATGAAGCGGTAGTATGTTATTTTTCTCTCAAAAAAAAAGAAAAAAAATTATGAGCCACGAGATGGTAAAATATATTGTTTTGATATTCTACAATTTCGTACTTTTACTATCTCGTGGCTTGCGAAATATATCATTTTGTTATCCTTAATGGCACATTCTTATGGTAAAACAAAATTACGAAACATTCTTATGGTGAAACAAAGATAAACTGTAGGACAACAGTGTAACTTTTTAAATCAGAGAACGGCAAACTAAAAAATGCAGTAAATCAGATGAAGCCAAATTGGAGTTTATGTAGTAAAATATGTTTATGGTAAAACAAAGATACGACACAAACTGTAGGATGACAAAGTGTAACTTTTTAAATCAGAGAATGACAAACTAAAAATGCGGTAAATTAGATGGAGTCTATGCAGTAAAAATATATTGGATTGGTGCTAGCAAATGGGATCTGGAATGTGAAATACTAAGCATTTTTCTTTTTCTTTTTTTTCCTTTTACTCATTAAAATCCTTCCATTAGCTTTTGACTAAGCTAGAAATTTCAAATTTGAGCTTTTGCTGCAATAGTGGTACGTAAATTTACTCTGCTTCTCTCTACAGGACATACTATTTTTTGTTATTATTTGTTTAATTGTTTGCTGCTTCTCAAAGTAGAGAAACTAATCTTCTATTTGAAGTACTTACCAGGGTTCTTTCGCATGAATTATCCTTGCAAATATGCGAAAAAATGTGTAATACTCTCGTAAAGTTTGTATTCGCATGCGTGCCTTAAAACTTTGCACTTAACTGGAAAGGCAAAGACAAATTCTATGGTGTTTTTCTTGCTCTTTTTACTCATTTTGATCTGTAATCTAATAACTTTTTTTTTGTTTTTTGGTAATATTTGTGGTGGGTAATGCGCAGAGCAACCAGGTGTTCTTCAGGTGGTGCCCAGCGGGACTTACCAGCTGCATGGGCCCAGCAGTGGTACCCAGCGCATCAGCATCATCTGAAACAAACTACTACTACTGCTATACTACTCTTTTGTACATGTTGATGGACAATGTAATAATAACATATAATATGAGTAATTGTGTGGCTTAACAAGTTGTTTGTACTGCTTATGCTTTATATAAATAATAATAATGTCATCTGTAGAACTGGTTATGCTCTCTTGATCAAGTTCTTTTATGATTGGTGTCTTTTATTTCGGGTTCGATACTCTCGACCTGGAGCATAGTTAGTTAATTCGCGAATTATGAAAAATCCGAATTAAACGGTCCATTTTACAAATTTTTTGCAAAAAAACAAAATTATTCGCGAATTTTTGGGTTAGTCGAATTATTTTCGAATTATTGAAAATTTGAATAAAAAATTTATAATTTTTATGTTTAAGTATATATTATTTTATATTTTATATTTAAATATGAGTTCTCTGTTCATTCGCCCCCCAAAATTTTTTTAATATATTTTATAATTAATTATGGGCTATTTTAATTTATTTCTTACTTAATTGTTTATATGTCATATTGTATAACTAGTGTAGGACCCGCGCGATGCAGCGGGAAGATATTTTTTTGTATATTTAAGAAATTATAAATTATAAATTATAAATTATAAATTATAAATTATATTAATAAAAGAAAATCGAATATGTAAGCATTACAAAAATTTAATAGAAGCAAACTTTAAAAAGTCAAAATTCACACAAATGATGGCCTAAACGCTAGAATTGCTTAAGAAATTTGAAATCAAAGCTGGATCCACGTAGATTATGGCCTTATGGTAGAATTGCTTCAGAATACAGATGCCCCAGTAGAAAAAACTCTTCATAATATGTATGGTAGAATTGCTTCAGAATATGGATGAATATATCACATCAAAACTGCAGAAAAAAACCCTGAAACGACTATATACAGAGGCAAATAATATTCTTCAAGTGAGATTCTTCAACTAAATAAGAACTTTTCTAAACATTTGAGAGGATAAAACGATCTGATCCATGCAAGGGAGGGCGAAAGTCTACTTAAATATATAAAACATACCTAAATGTAGAAATCTCATTAGCTCAAGCCAAACCACAATCAGAGCAGAAAGAGGGATAGAGGGCCGAGCGGCGTTGACGCTAATTGCGAGGGAGGGTGGCGCTAGGTTTCATCCATTTCCTCTCCGTTGACTTTACATTTGTAAATTTATGTCTTGCTTCATTGTTTTCTTCCATCTAAAGAACAATATAGAAGTCATAAAACATAGTAAAATAACTTAATAGTTCTCTTGAATAGATGGCGATAAGTAAGTGCATATGGCTAATATAAATCACTAATTCTCAGAAAAACGAATAGCTATATAATTTTTCTAAAGACAATAATTTTAAAAATAATATTATCGAGAAGGAAACAACCAGAGAAGTTTACTTCTTTACAATATTACCGTAAATAACACAGTTTTGGAAATGCATGTTAATTACTATTGGAAGAAACAAAATTTCGTAGAATAATGTTATCAAAATAAATCTCATAGGCAGAACATATTTCGAAAGAAGCAAATAGTATTTTACCCGTGCATTAGATGAAGATGTAACATGACCAAAAATAGATTACGTTGGTCTTATTTTAACATCTTTTTTATAAAAAAAAATTGAAGGTTCGCAATAGATATCAAGCCATGTATATTGTCAAAATAAACGAAGTATAAACAGACGGCGGAAACTGATATCAAAAGTAACGGGTGATTCCATCGGTGCACTGAGACGGCAAGTCTAATGGGTTTACGACATTCACCTTGCGAATTTATAATTTACATTGTTAGAATAATATGTTGATTTTTTTTTAATCTACAACAACCAATAGTAAGATCACAATCAGTTTGGGTGGTACACTTCATTAATTATTTTTGGCGTCAAAATAACGCCACATTCAATTAAATTCATATATTAGACACGTTTACAATTATTTTTTAATCTATAAGAAACAAGCAAAATCCGTAAGGAGAAAAAGGAAAAAACAAATATACTACAAAAATATCTAAATATCACTTTTCTGAAATTGTGCGTGTTGAAAAAGAAAAAAAGAAAAAAGTGGAACACAAATGTAAATAAACATTGCTATTTTCTGTGTAAAAAAATTAAGTCACATCAAGACACATAAGCTTATTATTTTGATTGCCATAGATTGTAATACAAAGCATTCAATAAAGTTTACCATAGAGTGGAAGTCTAATTTTCACATAAAAATTTACTACTCTTGAAGGAATATATGCAACCAACACAAAAACTCACCTAAATTTATAAATTATGGATCACTCATTACATCCGACAATAAATGTTAAATATTAACATTTTTTTCCATGAAATGAAATTTGCGTGGAAAAAAACTATTAAACTGTAAGAATAGATTTCACCTATTTTGGTAATTGCTATTTCAATCAATTCTCTCTGCTTTACTAAATCATATATTTATTTAATATACTATTAAAATTTTATTTTTCCACACATGCACACGATAAGCAAATGTAAAAAATGCAATAAGCATAAAAGAACTATACTCTGGGAACTTACAGATCCAGATCCGAATAATTTCAGCTGAATGTAGTCAGTTTCCTGAGACAAAGAAAGAATTTCTTAGTACTACATATAGTAAAAAAATATTTACAATAAGCCTATCTATCCAAAATTTAGAAGATTTATGAAATGAAAACTTACAAATTTAGATCCGAGCAATTTCAGCCGAACATCTTAAATTAACTTATCTTCAGCAATCTGAAACAAAGAGAACAAAACTAACTTAAGAATTGTACAATAAAAGCTAAATAATCTGGAGTTCAAAAAAAAAAACAAATACCAAGTTTACAAATCTATAATCTTTCTTAATTTTTTGGTTCTGAGAAGAGAATGTAGGATTACTTTTTTCAGAACAAAACTAACTTAAGAATTGTACAATAGATACTAAATAATCTGGAGTTCAAAAAAAGAGAAGAAAACCAACCAATTTTACAAATCTATAATGTTCCTTCATTTTTTGGCTCTGAGAAGAGGATATAGAATTATTTTTTATAGAAGAAAACTAACTTAAGAATTGTAGAATAAATACTAAATAATCTGGAGTTAAAAAAAAAACGAAAACTAATTTTACAAATCTGTAATTTATAATCTTCCTTAATTTTTTGGCTCTGAGAAGAGGATTACTTTTTACAGGCCTAGATGCCGTATGATGGGAAGCAAAGTAAGCGCATCACCATTATATAGGCACCGAGAGTATGCAAGAGAAACTTCGGCAGTAATTGAAACATGCAAAAGGATCCAGGATCGATGTTGCATGTGCCCAACTTCTCGTCCATAGAAGAGCAACGATGGTTTCCGAAGCGCCAACAAAGGAGGGAATGAACTGGCAAATTGATCAACATGGCGTTGGAAGGCGCAGCAACAATGAATTGAGACTATTTTTCACTCAAGAATAGATCATTCGATCGGATCGAAGCGGCGGCAGTGGAGACGACGAAGAAGGGTAGCAAAATCGATGCCGAATCTAGCCTATTTTCCATCCATGGAAGAGGAACAATGTCTTTCGAAGCGACGGCAAAGGAAGAAGGAACGGGCGAGCCGCTTAAGAACAACGTCCGTGTGAAGCAGCGCAAACGGAGACGGTGCGAAGGGTACAAAAGTCGATGTTGAATCTAGCCCTAGTTTCCATCCATCGAAGAGGACGACGACCTTCGAAGCGGAGGCAGAGGAAAAACGAACGGGCGAACCGGTTGAGAAGAGCATCCGTTTTTTTCGAAATAGGGATCTGGTTCACGAAGAACCGGTTGAGAAGGAAGATAAGGACCTGGTCCACAAAAGATTAGTATTAAGGTCTGACATGTAGGTCCTACATGCTTAAAGGTATATACATAGTGTATATATATATATGGTTCACGAAAAAATTTTAAATGTTAACCCAAAATCAGTAGATGGGTCCCACACAATAATTATTAAGAAGGAATGTATATATGACAGATGGGTCCTACTGACACAAATTAAACAAATCATGCCACGTGGACTGGAGATTACGGGGATTAATATAGGTTTATAGAAGATATAATTCTCTATAAATTTTTTCTATTTAACCTACTTTATTTTGTAGCTTTTTATTCTTAAGAATTATAATTGTTTACGATAATAGTATAAATCTAGAAAAAAATTTAAGTTTAATATGTGAATTTTTTATTTCGAATTTTTAATTGATGAACGTATAATTTTTGTATAAATCGCGTATCCGAATAATTACCGAATCCGTTTTTTAAGCCGAATTTTTTTCAACGAATTTAAAAATTAGGAAACGAATTTTATGCGTATTATATCCGTACCAAATTTTTGCCGAATCCGAATTAACTAACATGGCTTGGAGAGGATTTTGTTTGTAGATTCCTGTGTTTTTCTCTACATTTTCTTGTTGTGTAGTTTAAATTTCAAATTGAAAATATATATTTTAAATTAAAATATCAAAATTTAAATTTTTTTTGTAATTTTAAATTTAAATTATTTTAAAATAAAATTTAGCAAAAAAAATTACTATTTACAAATAGTAAATTTTTTTGTCTAATAATTTTATAAAATAACTTTAAAAAAATTACTTTTCATCTAAATTCTTGCTGAAGGCTATATAACTTTTAATCAAAATTAATTTTCTAAATCAAAATCAATTTTGCAAGAATCGTTTTTTCAAAAAAAATTAGGCCAAATTGGGCCTTAACGTAAAAAGACGAACTCAATTTAAACGGAACTCGAATTTGTATTACGATGAATTTGAATCGTACAACTGAACTGCACCGGATTTCTCTACAAGGAGAAGAGAGGGAAAAGGGCGGGAAAAGAGAGCTGAGCCGAGTATATATATATAGATAGTATAAGATGACTGCATGTATACATAGAGAGAGACTCTAGACTATAGCTTGCGAGGCCGCACGGAGGCGCCGCCGCAAAGATCGAACACGATGCGGTCTCTGGTGACGGCATCCGGCAGGTCTTCAAAATGCTGGTAGAAGCGATCCTGTTCCGATCGGCGGCCCAGCGCGGCGAGGCGGTCGGCCACCCTGTTGCCCTCCCGGTACGTGTGCTGGATGATGATCTCGCGAAAAAGCGGCTGCGGAGGGCGAGGCAGTCCTGCACCAGCTGTTTCGTGCCCCGGGGCGCGTTCTTGATACCCCCGCCGAGGAGGTGGACGGCCGAGGACGAGTCGCTCTCGAGTAATACGTGCGGGAAGCCGGCCTCGATGGCCTCCGTCAGCGCCGCTCGGATGGCCCAGAGCTCGGAGTAGAGGGGGTGGACGCCCGGGCAGCTCGAAGCTCCGGCGAAGACGAAGAGGCCCTCGGAGTCTCTGGCCACGAACCCGGCGCCGCCGCTGGAGTCTCTGCGGACGAAGGAGCCGTCGGTGTTGAGTTTAATCCAGCCGTCGGGGGGCGGCCGCCAGGAGACGGCGAACTCGATACCCGGCGGTGGTGGGCTCGCTGCTCCGTCTTCTTCGAGGATGCCACGGTCGCACGGCTGCGGAGGAGGCGGGCCGAGGATGCCGCGGTCGGAGGGGGGCGAGCGAACGCCATGCGGCTGCGGAGGAGGCGGACCGAGGATGCCGTAGAAACCTCCACCGCCGCCGGCGCTGCAGCGAGGCGCGGGGACGAAGCAGCTGCAGGACGGGGGGCTCGGGAGACCGCCGAAGAACGGCAGCAGCTGCGGAAGAGGAAGAGGAATCGGAGGGAGGAAGGGGATTCTGAGAACCGGAGTCGGCATGAGCTCCTCCATTGCGCAGCAGATCGAGAAGCTGGAGTGGAGTAGTGGGAAGGTGGTGGACTGAGCACTGTAATATTAACGAGACTGTGAACGGTTGTCCTATTCCGAGCTGGTTTAGGAGAAATAATAATCCGTATCTAGCTGTAATCCTATTTGGAGTTGGTTTACGAGAGATAATCCCAGTCCTACTCGGACTCGGATTTGGAGAAAATAATCCCGGTTCGGGTGGCTTAGGAGAAATAATCGCAGTCCTACTGGGATTCGCTTAGGAGAAATCCGGGTTCTACTCGGACTCGCTGTGGACGATATTTTCAGTTTGATTTTTTTTAAAATAATTTTTCTATATTTTTTTTTTTTTCAAATTTTATAAAAAAATGTTTTTATTTTTTAAATTTTTTTATTCAGAAAATAAAAACTGCAAAATGAATATTTTTGTTAAAAAAAACTTGTTTTTGAAAAATAATTTTTCATATCTTCTCCAAAAAAATCAAACAGCCCCTAATAAAATAAAAATTAATAAAAAATAATTATAGATAATACATACTACGTACCAAATTTACTAATTTAACTATTGTGTTAAAGAGCAATCCACATGATAGGGCTGAAGAAGTCAACTAAAAGGCCGCTAAAAGCAGATGCAGATAATAATCCAACACTGATTTCAGCAGCATTTTAACATCGATTTATCAAAAATTTTATTAATCCTTATCTTTATGGGACTTAAGACAAACTATAAGAATAAAGAATTTAAGTGTCGTGGCATAAAAGATGTGGCGAGCCGCTGCCACAGTACGGTACGTTGCGTGTCATGCCGTGCTATACTGATATATGTCGTTCATAAAAATACCGATTTGCTGACAAGTAATGGTATGATTTTTTTTAAAATAAATTTAGCATCGATATATTTTAATTGATTATCATATATTTTTATTAATTTTTTTGTACTTTATTGATGTAACTATTTATTAATATTTTTAAAACAATTTGTTCTAAACTGTACCGCAAGCACGTGATTTATACTGTGCTGATATTTTGTTTTGTTCGCACAATAAGCACGATTCGATCTTTCTCTTGCCTTTTTCGCTGTTTTTTGAGAAGCTCAAAGCATGCTCTTAACTAAACATTTGTAGCACAAGACCTCACTAGGGCACATCAAAAAGGGCTCTTGCATACTAAACTCAATTTGTCAATCGAAATCGCATTACTTCAAATGACAATGTATTAGCCAAAAATGCTAAACATTAAAGCAGCTATTACAGCCAAACAAAATTGCACCAAAGTTTTGGAGATGTTTAAAAACAAACCTTCATAGTACACAAGATTACAACAAATTTGATGATGTTTCTGACGGGAAAACGGAGTTACTGTGTGATACATCAAGCAGGTTTTCCTAACCAAAACCTGCAACTAATAATGGTACACAACTTTAAGGAAAAGCACTTATTCAGACCGTTTATTGTTCTCTCCAGATAAATCAAATTGATTTTCGATTTTCCTTTTTCCCATCCTAACTAGAGAAATCCTGACATTAAGTATACAAATCATTAAACAGCGACAGCAGGCTTTAGTAGAATAATGACTTCCTTTATTTTCTCTATAGCTGCTTGAAGTGTAGATAGCGACGCAGCGTAGGAAATACGAATGCACTTATCATCCCCAAATGCGTCTCCCGGAACAAGCGCGACCTATCAACACAAGCAATCATAATGAACTAATTATCTCCTTTGCCCTGCTTCTAAAGTGACTTCTGCATCTCAAGAGGAAACAGCCACATATTTCACCGCCAAAAAGTTTGCAGCTTTTACTAAGAAGCTAGAATGGCCTTTTGTGCCCCAAAAACAAAAGCTCTGGTTAGAGCTTCTGATTTGTGAAGAAGCTATACTCAATTAGTATAGCACTTCTGGAGCAAGTTCAACCAGGCCAGACAGGCCCATGCCCAACAGTAGAATTTTGCGATTCTCAGATTAGATTACAAGGTGAATTTATGTCTTAAATCCTTCTTACCTGTGCTTTGTCCAAGAGGAAACGACAAAGGGATTCCGAGTCCTTAATAACGCCAAACCCTTTAACTTCAGATCCATAAAAGGAGCTAAAATCCACAAACAAATAAAAGGCACCCTGCGATTGGATAGCAATTAGGTTATCAACTTCATGAAGGCCAAAGATTTTTGGGTTAATAACAAATTTAGTTCCTAAAGTTTGATCCAGGATCAGATTGCACATTCGATTTGGTCCTCAAAGTTTCAATTGCAACAATTTAGTCCCTGGAGTTTAACCCTGATTTCAATTTCATTCTCGGAGTCTCAACTTTGTCCCTAAAATTTTTACCTAGATTTCAGAAAAAAAAAATAAAAAAAAATCAAGAAGGTAGACTAAAAGGACTTAATCTTGCGTAAAACTGTTATAATTGAAACTTTGAGAACACAATTGAAATCTGGCCCAAACTTCAAAAATCATATTTGTAATTAACCCGAGATTTGATTTAACTTATGATATGAATAAAGTTACAATAGATTACCTGGGGCTCCGATATTTTCACACCAGGAATTTTCTTAAAACTTTTAACCAAGAAATCTCGGCGCTCCTGGAACGCTTTCACCATGGTTGAGACTGCTTCACCCCCGGCATAACCTAAATTTAAGGCCGCTAGTCCGGCTTTCTGAGAAATGCTACTAGCTCCTGAAGTGGACTGCAAGACAGAAATAAAGTTCTTGCAATCAACTAGAAGTGTAGAGAAGCCAAAACAGGGGGGGGGGGGGGGAATCACTTTTATGATCACCAAAGTCTTCAACAGATATTACGCTTTTATTGGAAAATTATTTTATATATGTACCTGGCTTTGGATCTTCCCACAAGCTGCTACAAAGTGCTTAGGGCACGCGAGGTATCCAAGTCGCCAACCAGTCATCGCAAAAGCCTGTGAACACAAAAGTGTAGTTGTTTTCAGCATGTACAGAACCCAAAATCAAGATCTCAGTTCTATTCAATCAAATTATAGAGTTTGATTTGATTTAGTAATTCGGAATGTCAAATTGCGACTAAGAGGAGAAGTTATGTCAAAGTTCAACCAAATACCAATAAAATTATCATTCTATCACTTTCCACTTACAATGGATCAATTGACTGAAGCGTTTCTTTTCTTTCTTTTTTTCCTAGCATAAAATAGATTTTACATGAAATTACCTTAGAAAATCCATTTACAGTCAAAGTTCTTTCCCACATTCCGGGCAATGAGGCAAAGCTTGTATGTTTTGCTGGTGGATAAATAATATGCTCGTAGATCTCATCAGATAACACCTACAAAACAACTAGCTATATGTTAGATAGGAAACAAATATCTAAAATATTCTGTTTACTCTGGTGAACAATGATTTTATAATTCATCTTTGGAAAACTTACAAGAAGCCTCGGATGCTCCCTAACTATATCAGCAATCTCTTCGAGCAACTCCTTCGGATAAACAGACCCGGTGGGGTTGGATGGTGAACAAATGATCAGCAGCCTCGATCTCTCATTAATTTTCGAAGCAAGGAACTCTGGTTTTAAAAGGAAATTATCCGATATATCTGTTGGAAGAATAACGGGTGTTGCATCAGCCAACCTAGCCATCTCAGGATAGCTGACCCAATACGGTGCAGGAATTAGAACCTAGAAAGAAAAGCCACAGATATCTCAATTAAGATAAAATCAAAGATAATGTGAAACATTCTAATTGGTAAAGCAGGAAAGTTCTCAAATGGCGTATTACAGAAATGGTTGCTTATGCTTTTAGAGGAATTGGTTGCTTCACATGGTGTCAAAATAGATGATCCTGTGTTAAAAACCCCCTAGTCCCATCCACCATTTACTTTAAAGTATACTTCCATCCATTTACTTAAAAATCCATGCGTTCGACTCATAAAAAGTCTCGAGCCCAGAGGTTAACATAAGGAAATCCTTAAATACGTCGTTATGTTGCAGAGAAGGAGCTTAACCTCGTCACCAGGTGAACAAACCGCAAGCACGGCTTGCATGATACACTGTTTAGCTCCATTACTGACCAGAATCTGATCTGGAGTGTACGACAACCCATTCTCCTCTACCATTACAAAAGAAGAGAATTTTCCATTAATGTATCCACAATTACACACACACTAAAGAAACAAAAAGGAAGAAGAACCCTATCACCTACTAATAAAATAATAACAAATTCAATTACCGAAAAGCTTATGACAAATAGCTTTCCTCAGCTCCACCGTGCCGGCATTGGGAGTGTACCTCGTGTGACCTTGCCGAATAGCATTAATACCAGCCTGAAACAAATCCAAAGATCAAAACTTGATGAATTACGACAAAAAACAAGCCAAAGAAAAGGGCTTTTACTACCAAACAAACCGCTTAAACTACAAGTACTTGTATAAACCTACTACAGTGGATACTCACGTCTACGCGCTCTAATTAACAGTTAATAGCAAAATAAACACCTTAATTCCAACATTTAGTAATGACAAAAATGTCCAACCTTTACTAAGAGTTTCGCATTAATAGAGTTGGGGGAAAAAATTAAAAAGAAAAACTCAACTGTTAGGTGCCCTGTAAGCATTGTAAGGATTCTACAATGGTCATTTTGGAGGTTTCAATGAAGCTGTTAATGTTTCTACCAAAAAAGGAAAAAGTTAAGCAACTGGGCATAAAATCATATATTGGTTTATTTCTAAAGTTACAGGCATAAACACAAACTATAAAGTCATATCCATGCAAACATCTACATATAGTTGGGCCTATATATATGTATATATAAACAAAAACATCAAAATAATTCATTATTTTTTTTTCTCAATTAAGATCGAATCCAAGCACAACTGGGCGAGATCCACCACCTCGGCAATGGCGGCGGGGGTGTCGAAATCGGGCTCTCCGGCGGCGAGCCGGATGACGGGGACCCCGGCCTGGACGAGCGCCGTCGCCTGGTCGGTGATCGCCATCGTCTTCGAGGGCTTGAGCGAGCTCACCCGCGGACTGATCGACACATCCAAATCCGCACCCACGGCCGCCATTGGTGGATCCGGCGACGTAGACTCCGATCTCGCCCTCAACACGATCTTTCTAGGGTTCCCACTCGTACCCCACGATCTACGACATGGTGCAACGATTAGGGGGGGTTCCAAAGAGACGCGGAGGAGAGAGGGGAAGAAGCGATTTTTACCTGGGGAAGGAGATGGATTTGGGGGGGAGGGGATTGGAGAGCGTGGAGTGGAGAGGGGACGAGGGTTTAGAGGAGGAGGAGGAGGAGGGGAGGAGGAGGGAGAGAGAGGTCGCCATTAATGGAGGGGTTTCGAGGTTTTTGGTGGGGTTGGTGAGAGAGAGTGGAGGGGAAGGAATAATAGCGCACTAGTGCACTTGCAATTTATTTGGGCAACAAATGTAAGGAAACCCCTCAACTATAGTTTTTTCTGAACAAGAACCCTCCACTTTATTATTTTTGTTTTTTTCGTAAAAATATACAGAACTTATCTGAACTATGAACGATTTTGAATCAGCTATCCAACCTATCAAAATTTTAATTTTTACTATTTTAATCAATCGTACTTTAAAATTTAAGCTAATTACTTATTTTAATAAATTTATAGTCAATTAGTGTATCTGTAATCTTTTAGTCAACTAGTGTATCTTTAAAAAAAAAATTATAAATAACTGATATATTTCTTTAAATTCTAAAATAATATCTTACAAAGTACCTATCCATTAATTTTTCATAACTAATTCGTAAAAATTCTCTTTTTCGTGGTCGTTTCGAATCACACCATGAGAAAAAAAAAAGAATTGTGCTAAATTGACAGCCTACTTTGGATTATAATCTTCCAACAATCTCAATACAATCACTATTTTTTTTATTTTATTATTTTTTAAACTAAAAATCTAAAGAGGCTAGTAAATCCTCAACACTCTTGGATATGGAGTTATAGTATCAGTATATTTTCAAATTAATATTACGATAAAACGTGTAGTGTAAAAAAGTGAAAAGAGAATAGAATTTTAACTGATAGATAACAATACATTAACAAAAGAATATTTTTAGATTATTTTAAAATTTTAAAAAATATATTAGTTATTTATATTATTTTAAGAGATATATTAGTTTTTTTTTTTGGGCAATCCTTTAACTTCTATTTTTAAAAAATAAAATAATTTTATATCTAATTAAGTTAAACATTTTATTACATTTTTTATGGCTCTATTAGTTATTAGCATATTATTAATTATATTTTTACTCGCTATAAAATAATTTAAATTATTTAATTTGCTAAAATTATTGATTTATTTGGCCACAATCACTATCCTCAAAAAAAAAAAAAAAAGTTTAGGGGTCCGAATGAAAAAATAATAATTGAGGAGCGTATTTCATAAACATATATAGTTGAGGGGGTCTCCGTACATATTCACCAAACTTTTTCTCCTCCAAAAAGCTTCTCGATCCCGATCTCTCTCTCTCTCTCTCTCTCTACCGATCTCGCCATGGACGATCTTAAGGCGGCGTTGAAGGATCACGCGGATCTCGTCGCCGAGCTCTTCGAGAAGCTCTCCACGGAGCTCCGCAGCGGATTCGGCCCCGCGGTCGACAACTTCGTGGGGTTCTTCCACGCGATCGATTGGAAGGTCGCACCTCTTTAACCCCAAACCCTAATCTGTTTGATGATCAAAACCCTAGTAAATCCTCTTTCTTTTGGTGTTCTTTTGAGTTTTTACCAGGAAAAAAGATCCAAATTTGAGTAGCTTTTTGATTAGTTGCTGTAGTTTGATCTGTGGGTGTTCTTTTGAGTTTTATCAGCAAAAAAGATCGAAATTGTGTAGCTTTTTGATTAGTTGATGTAGTTAGATCTATGGGTGTTCTTTTGAGTTTTATCAGCAAAAAAGATCCAAATTTGAGTAGCTTTTTGATTAGTTGCTATAGTTTGATCTTTAGAGTTTTATCGGCAAAAAAGATCGAAATTTGTGTAGCTTTTTAATTAGTTGATATAGTTTGATCTGTCGGTGTTCTTTTGAGTTTTATCAGCAAAAAAGGTCAAATTTTGTGTAGCTTTTTTATTAGTTGCTATAGTTTGATCTGTGGGAGAAATTAAATTGTTGATGAAAATGTAAGGAGAATCTCTAGACCCCCATAAGTTTTCTTTGACATCTCCTCAACCTTTAAATGCTTTATTTTAATTTATTCTCGTCAAATAAGGTGGGGATTTCGTGAAATTTAACTGAGATTTCGATAAAGTTGATGGCTTTATCCGAATTTTTCCTGATCACAAAGTTGGTTCTATAAATGGTTAACATTCGATAGCTAATAAACTCATTATTTTTTATGAAACACCAATTCAAATTATTGATTAAAGTAACTCAAATTAACATACTTTGAAGAATAGAGGGTTTCAGTAGCTGAGGTGATCTCCATACAATTTCACCTAAATTTTTCCCTTGAAAGTTGGTAATTAGAGCTTTATACTTCTCAGAATGATCGTTTATATGTCAATATTCGCTGGTGGACACATTTTACACCTAATCTTGTTGTTTTATCTCTGATCGCGATGGTAGAGTGGTAACTTTAGAGAATGTAGCTAATTAACAAGTAAAGATAATAACGTGGAATGTGGCATGGAGAATTTTGTGTCATGATAAGAGCAATTGCATGAACAATAGCTGTGATGAAACCCCAATATGTTTGAAACTGTGTGGATTTTTATGTCCAACCATACATTTCACCTTTCCACAGAAGAAAAGGGCTTATACATGAATTAATCCGTATTGTTGGACTTCCCCTCCGTTCCTTAAGCCTCAGGCTTTTAGTCTTGAAAGAGGTTCACTACTAGTAGGTACAGTAGGGACTCGGTGTTAAATTTAGTAGATATGATGTGATGGATAGGTGTTGGTCTGCGTAGGTTCTTGTGAACAACTCTGGAAGTAATTAACTGTGAGTTACTTTTGTGATTGACATTCTCAAGTAATGACAGTTGATGGATGACAAAGAGGCAAAGTCTAGTTCTTTCTTATACAAGGAACATTCAGATCTATTAGAGTAGCATGACCCTTTTGTTTTGTCGATCATTTATAAACATGACAGAGGGTTGCTTTGGTAGGCTCCCCATGCAGAGCCCAAAACAGCATTTAGTTATGGAAAGGTATATTAAGATTGTAAGCTCATTTTTAACTAATATCTAAATTCTTCAAGCGTGTATCCGTGCTTGTATCAGATACTACTTGCGGTCACATCCATATATGTTGAATGCTTCTTATCTCTCTGATTTACGTAATGAATAAAGCTGCAAATTTGTTGCAATTCTCTTGAGATATTCAGTATAGTCGGTCGATGTTTGGTGGAGAGAGGGTGCAATAAGGGTAGCCACTGATGATGATTTGCCTCGTGAAGATAAGTAAAATAGTGGATTATTGCTATCTTCGATACGACTCGGCCAAGAGTTTTCTTTTAGGCATATAATCCATCTTAGATGCTATTTTGTGTGTTATGTTTCCGTATATATGACATGAGGCCCATATTTGGATTTCATGTTGGAGAGAAAGCTATTACGGTATGCAACTTATAACAAGAAAGCCATGAAAGATAAGGTCTAGTCGATCATTGGACCATTTGTTGCACGTCTGTAAGTAGAGCTTGTGAGCCATGGATTTCATTTGATATCATCTAGCTCTGGACTGTGTTTTAAGTTTTTTATTATTTTCAATGCAGCTGATACTGTTTTGTCTCTCATAATGCCTTTTATTCTTGTTTTCATAATAAAAAGTCTATTATTCTTCAAGTCTCTGAATTTACTTTTCAATGAACACTGCCTATCATTTGACTTCTTGACTTTTGCATGTGTAGGAGCCTTGGCTAATCGGCCTATTAGCCTTCCATGTGCTTTTGCTACTGATAACCATCATCACGAGGAAGCATGTGAACTTCCAGCTCTTCTTGTCGATTCTAGCATGTAAGTTCGTTTTCTCCTTTCACACCGACTACAGCGCTGAATTGTTTTAGTTTAGTTTAAGTACACTTTTGCATAGTCTTTTATTTCTTGTTTTCAGTATCATACTATATACTTTTAGCACCTCATCCTGTTATTCGTTGATGCTTACTTAAGTATTGGTCAAGCAGTACAAGTTAAACTGAACGGGTTATCAGCGCATGATCTGTTTGGTGGAATCGGAAGCTGTTCTTTCAAAGCGCTTTTCAGTGGGTTAAATGCATGCGAAACATTAAAATCAGAAAACATTTTTCCAATGACATTGTTTATGCCTTAGGTACTTAAGAGCCAAGATGCTCTCTGTTTGATTGCTTTTCGGTTGTATAGATCCTCATAATTTATCGATACCTTAGCTTAATTGGGCTGTTATTTGATGAAAAAGACTCACCTAGTTAATTCGAAAAGGAATGGGATGTGATTACTGATTAAGATTAAGGGTGAAAATTGTAGATGAACCCTCTATAAAACCCTTTGGACTTTCATGTGGGCAACATCTTACCCCTGCTCACAATAATCTGGTTATGAGGGGGTCCATGAGTCAACCTCATTACCTTGATGCATTAGTGTTAAATTTCTAGAATTATGTTTCTCCTAAGAGTGGTTAATGCGCTACCATGTTTCTAGTCTTTTCCGACATATTGGCACATGACTAATAATACTAGGCTTTTCTGCATTCATGCCCCTCAAAATATACGAGATTGCTTAAATACCCCTGCAGAGTCGATACTTGTGCACGCTCATCTGAGAACCTTGCTTATTTGCGCCCATTTTGTATCTATGCGAAAACCATTTTGTATGGATATACTTAACGCATGAGTGTGAATAATCAAAAATTTTCATGAGTTCGCTTGCTAGTACTAACTCCGTTGGGTTATTTGTGCAATTTTCTTTATCTGATACGTAAATTTAATTAATTCTTTAACCGAACTCTTATGCAGTTTCCGGTGTATATCTTGCTGAGAGGATTAATGCTCTTCTGGGAGAGCACTGGAAGAGCTTTGCGAGCCAAAATTACTTCGACCCGCAAGGCCTTTTCGTTTCAGTGCTCTGGTCCGGCCCGCTTCTTCTCATAGCCATTCTTATTGTGGTCAGTAGCAATGTACCTTTGCTCTATTCTACATGTATTTGCACTCTCTTCATCTCAAATTCTTTTCTGATTCTTCCCAGGTGAACACTCTCATCACACTCTGCGTACTCATCGTAAAATGGAAAAGAGCGGAACTCAGGCATCGCGCGCTGCTCGCTCGTGGCAAGCAGGATTGATATATACTTGTGTGTGCTATACTCGCAATCCAAATTAAACTCATCAGCTTCGGGGTTTATTTTCACTCATCTAGGAATTTTGATTCTAGTTTTTTATCTGTAAGTCCTAGGCAGCGGCGCAGGGGATAGGTAACTTCATATGAGATTTGGATTAACTTTATTCATTTCATGTTGCTTTTTGAGATTTTCAGATACTTTGTAAAATTATTAGTTTCGTTTTGATAGAAGATAGAATCCAATACATTAACTTTACTAAACAAGCAAAAAAAATTACTGGAAATTTTCGTCATTCTGGTTAGATCTTATTATCTGAAACATACAGACTCTGGGCAACTTTTAGAGTAGTTTTTTTGTTTGAGTACATAATTATGTTGGCACTTGTAATATGAAATGATTTGATCCAACAATTTACCAAAATGTCAATCAATCCTAAATAAGTCAAACTATCAGCAGATTTATTGCATTCACTAAAAACATGCTGAAATTTAACTTCATCTGCCCTTTTTTTATATATATTTTTTTTAAGATTGTTTTTACCATCATGAGTTTTAATATTCATTTTCTTTTTTTGCTTTATATGTCATTTGCTTCACCAGTATTGGAACTCCTGATTCAAATTTGAGGTCAAAATTTTAAAATTTTATCCCTTCAAATGAAGCCAGTAAATAGAACTGAAATAAGTAGATTGAAAACAAACCCAACTTCATTTCAGATGATTATTTGCATCACCCTATCACATATATGAAAATGAAATGTGAATATAATAAATTGCAAGTAGATCAAATTCACACACTTGAGATTCCTATGCTTCTTTATATTCTATTCTACTTATAATACAAATTTCTATGTAAGATCCATCTCAATCAATGAGCTAATTTGGCCTTTACATCACCTGAACCCTAATATCAAAACAAGAATATTTCTCCAATAATAATATTATCCATGCATGTAATTGCTTAAAATGCACTTATACCAATAACTTTGTCCCCTAACTAAACAGCAAAGAATCATAATTATTTTGAAAAAAATAATAACCATGTGAACTCTAATGAACTCAATCCACATAATAAGAGTCTTCATGAAGAGAATTCATATCCTAGTTTTGCTCCCCATAAGCATACATAATCCACAAAAAAACAAAAAACAAAAAAAAGAAAAATAAGTAGAGAATATTATTGAGCTACGATAACAAAAATACACGAACAAAGAAAGAGTATCGATTAAACATGAACCGAAATCATGCAGAAGACACAGAAAATACTCCCTAAACATGAATGCGGCGCTGCGCGCATTGCGACTTTTCATCATCATCACTAGCTTTCTCCATTTCTTTGAGTAAAACTGCACGAGCCCGACGGCAGAAAGGAGAAAGGGTTTTCCGCGACGTCAAATGCCGGCCGGGGAAAATCGTCGAGCGCGCCAAAGTTACACGAATCGAAGTTCATCGGCGAAAAGTACCCGCGGCTATCGTCGACTCCTTTTATATCAATGCTATTGATATCGTCCGACGCGCTCGAAGGGAAGCCATAGGAACTCATACTTCCACCCAAACAGTTCACCGCTTCACCGCCACGCGATAGCTCGGGTGTGTTATTACCATTATTATTATTAGGGGTTTTGACATCGTCGACGATGGGGAGGGCGGGTGTGTGGCCTTGAAACAGCGCGACGTGTCCGAACAGCTTATCCTTTCTCGAAAAGGTCGTCCCGCATGAGCATAGCCACTTGTCGCGCCCGCAGTGCTTCTCGTGGGTCTTGAGATCCGCGATGACCGAGAACTTCTTCGTGTTGCATCGGCTGCAAATGTAGCTCTTGTCGCAGTGGCTCCTCTTGTAGTGGTTCTTCACGCACAGGATCGTCTTCAACGGTTGGAACTTCTTGTGCTCCTTGTTCCGCTTGCACCCGGCGAAGGGGCACGAGTACCGCCGGACGAGCGCGGGTTCCGAGGCGGGGCCCCTCGCGGGCTTGGCGAGGGCCGCGGCGGTCTTGTACTCGTCCCCGTGGCCCCTCATATGCATTCTCAAGTTCGCGTCTCGCTTGAACCCCTTGCCGCAGATCGAGCAAAAGTGAGTGTGGGGCGCCAAGATCTCTTCCTTCTCGAGCTGAAGCACTTCGTAAGAGCCCGGCGGAAGGTTCTCCCCGTCCGCCGCGCCGCCATCGTCGCTCTCCTTCAAATCGTGATCGTCGACTGGAATCGGCTCATCGGCCCCGCCGGTGTCCAAGCATTTGAGCATCAGCTCGTCGCTGTCCTCGCCAGAAGCGCTCAAGCTCTTGATCAGCTCCTCGTACTCGGAACCCTTGTTCATCTCGGGGGTTACGACCTCGTTCCTTTGCCGACTAGTGTTAAGGTTAGGATTCGAGCCAAAGGCGGCCGCGGGAGTACCGAGCATAGGATTAGTCGAGAGGAGCGAGTTCTTGATCGACGGGAGGAGAGATCCCGCAGTCGAGATCAATTGAATTATGATGCAAGTGAGGTCCGCAGTCACGAGCTGTTGCTGGGCCGCGAGTTCGCCGGCACGGTTCGAGAACTGGCCCTCCTGGCTAATGATCTGCCGGACGATGTCCTGCACTTGGTGGATCTTCTGCTCGAGGAAGGAGAGGTTGCTCAGCATCCCCCGCGGGTCCCAATCAAGAATCGGGGTGCTGGCTGTCTGACTCGATTCGAGCTGATTCGTGATTTTCATTTCGTTATCGGGGTGGTAAGAAGGCAAGGCCTGAGATTGTGTGTTCAGAGATTGCGCGAAGCCGTAAGCGATATTCGCGGGATTGAAGTGGCCGCCCATCATCGATGACGAAGGTTTTGCAGAAGCTTCTGAAGTTCCTTTCAGCTTGTGATCCATTTTCTTATCCAATTTCTCTCTTCCGAGTTCGATTATTTCACAGTAGTGTGTTGCTGAAATCCGAGAACCAATGGTTCTCAATCAAGATTTACTAAATAAAAACCTGAAGACAACAAAAAATATATATATATATAAAATTTACCATGATATGAAAAGCAAAAAAAAATAAGGATTTAAGTGCTGTGGCACGGGAACCTGCCAAAAATTCGCCGGCACGGTGCGTACCGGTAAAAAGAAAAACACATATGTGCCAATACATAATGGCATGATATATTTATTTTCTTTAGCAACAAAATATTATAATTGCTTATTGCATATCTTTATCAAATCTTCTGAACTTTATTGGAAAAATTACTTACTAATTTAAAGAAAAGAGAGTTTTGAGCTGTGTAATCGGCACGGGGACTGTATTGTGCCGATATATTGTTGGCACGATAGATACGGCCCGTGCCGATGGGCACTTAAATCTTTGCGAACAAACAAAAATAACTATAAAAGAAAAAGAACAAAGGATGTAAATTTCATCTTAAAGAACTACTCTCTCTACATAATCCAACAAAAATAGAGAAACTGAAGCTCAATGCTCTCCTACATGATAACACTTAAAAAGCTATAAACTTTTTGAATCATAAAGATGCTGAGAACCAGGGACTGAGAACAGCAGGAAAGAAAAAGGATTATGGGTTTTATCCTTGAAGATCTTCAAAAGTGACACATACAACCCTCAAAAAAAATTCCTTAAAAGAGTAATTATCACAACATAAAAGAATTACAAAAGAGCTTCTTTTGCTTAAGAGTAGTTTTCTGGCGGAAAAGTATTTTTCGTCCGTTTGGTTTCTACGAAAAGTAGTTTTTACTGAACAGTTTTCTACGAATTTCCGAGGAACCAAACAAGCCCTAAGAAAGATATGCTCTGAGGTTTCAGCTGAAAAATTAGATGTAAAACCATTATAAACAAACTAATAGATCTTAAACAACTACCAACAAAAAGAAGAATAAAATTACTGGAACATTTAGAAGAAGAAGAAGAACACTGAAATAAGATAAGAATATATGCTAGATCACCCTCAAATTAAAGACCATGATTTGAATCATCAACATTCAATTAAAAGAAGTGGGGAAAAAAGAAATTTTTCATGGGTTGAAAGAGCTACTAGATCTTAAATTTTCCAGCTAAATTCAATTCTTTAAATCACCCAGAAGCAAAAGTAGGAAAATAAAGCAACAAAAGAAAAAAAATCTACTAAAAAAAAAAACTCAATAGCTCAAATTTTTTGCACAAGAAGAGTAATAATCATACAAGGAACAAGATGAACAGCACATGAAAAGAAAAAGAAAAAAAAAAAAAAAAAAACCTAAAAACTCCACCTTTTTGGCTAATTTATCCTCAGAAAAAAAAAAATCCCATCTTTTTCACAACCCAAATCTCACCCACACACATCACAAAACCCAAAACCCAAAAGGAAAAAAGGAAAGAAAAAGAAAAGGAATTAAACAAAGAGAAAACAACTTACAAAGATGGATCCAAGCCTCTTTGAGAGGAAATTGGCCTCAAAGATTCCTCCTTTGATGAATTTATCATCAACCCAACTTGAACTTGATCTACGATCCAAAAAAACTCTCTCTTTTGTGTTGCACCTCATATCCCCCTCCCCAAATTTGCTCCTTGTTTGACCTGTAAAGCTTTTAATGGTTTACTAACCTCAAAAAACTACTTTTTAATGCATTTATACTACAATACGCAGCCTTAAGCTGTTCTCACAGTGGTATGAGACAAGGGGAAAAAGAATATGCATGGACCCCCTCAAGTTATAGCTTATTCTGAAATGAAACCACTATTTGTTTAGTTCTAGTTGAATCAGTGATTTTGCTAAGGATAAAAAAAAAAAAAAAAATTGTAAGTACACAATTTTTTATCTTTCTCTCTGACTTTTAAAAATTTATATTTTGCCTGCTTAAAATTTCAAGTTGATGCATTTAGGCCTCCTCCATTAGAGTTCCATCATTATTCTGTTCATTTCTTATAATTTATATAAAAAATACTCTTAAAAATGACAAAAATAAATTAAACATTTTTTTTCTTACAAAACAAGTAAAGATTATTTAGTCATTTCGTCCTCTCCATTAATACTACAACCCCCTTTAAAATATTTCTGAAACTTTAAGGAGGCAAAATATAGATTTTAAAAAAAAATAAGGGTGAGAAAATTAAAAAAAATGAGTATATACAAAAAGGTTTCTGTATTTTAGCCTTTTGTTAAATTTAATAGTTGATCTTTTTTAGCTAACAAATAAAAAAAAAGTACAAGTTATTTAAAATATGGATCATTTTGTATCGACTATTTAATCTTTTAAAATTTTGATTTTACTAATCAGTCTTTTAATTTATTTAATTTGAGTCAGTCAATGGCCCTTTGATTTTAAAATTATATGCGTCGTTTATCTTTACAAGTTTACTTATCATATTTCATGCAATTCTCGCAACTATAAATTTATTGAAGTAACAATTACTTTAAAAAATAATATATATATATGGGATACGCCATGAATCTGAATCGAACGTGCGTCCATAGCGTATCCGTGTCAAATACGAATCTGACACGAACACACGAGATTTATAAAATTGTCCGTAATAGATAGATTATAACTTTTCAAATATTTATTAATGAAATAAAAGCATGTATTTTAGGAGACCAGTAGTGGCGCTAAACTTAGCAAATAATGTTAAAATGGCTTTTTCGAAATCACACATGGTTGAGGGATCTCCATACACTTTTACCCATGAGTGATGTCACATTCATTTCTTTTTCTATTGTTTAGTAGAGGAAGAGGAGTTTAAGATAGATTGCTCTAGCGGTATAAAATATATAATAATGGTAAAATTGTATGGACACCCCCTCAACTATAGGGTATTTTTGAAATGGCTCCCTCGACTTAAAACTATTTAATTGGAATTTTCTTAACTTTTTAAGTCACAACATAAGAAGTTTCATCAAATTCATTTATAAATTCATTATATTTAATATTTTTTATTATTTTTAGTAAATAAAGTTGAAAAAAATTATAATTAGAGGTTACTAGATTATAAATTTCAATAAAATTTTTAATCAAGCTCGCTAGAATAATTCAATTGTAAAAAATTAAATTTTTAGTTCGAGGAAGCCTTTTCACCCAAAGTTGAAATTATATACTATATTCTTTTATTGAGACTCCGTTAACTTTTAATTTTTTTTTAAATAGATCAATTTTTGCCAAATAAATTAAATATTTTATCAAAAGACTCCGTTTTTTTTCTCTTTCCGGATGATAAATATTTCTCAGAACATGGAGTGTGAATCAAATCCATGTTTGAATTGAACCGAGATACTGATACTAGTTCTTTCCTTCTGAATCAGATAGATTTATATCTGAAAGAAGCTTACAATAAGTTCTTTCCAAATTGACTATTGTTCCACTGTTAGAGGTGTTGCAGAAATGTCTGCGATCGAACAAATAGCTTTACGAACGAATGGATCGGATCGAATTGGAAAATGGAAAGATTTGTACAAGTTATACGTTTCGTCACTACTTTGTGAAAAATCGTTATGTATGAATATGTCAAATACCTGTGACTCGATTGGTGAAATCATCTCTCTCTCCCAAAAAAAAATATGTTTTTTACCAACGCACAAAGAAAATATTTTGTTGCGAACGAACAAGATATTGAGAAATTGTCCATATGTAAGATCGTAATTATTGATACGGGTCTTCTCCACGTAAAAAGAAAATCTTTTGTTACAATAGAACCAGAAGTGATGTGGATCATTCAAAAATCGAAGTCAATTTGCTTTATAAAAAGAAGATATCAATGAACTTCTAAAAATTGAAAAAACTTCAAACACCACCCTGTGGTTTCGTTCGTTCTCACTTTAGTACCATGTGGCTTAAAATATATCACTTTAGTACCCTATGGTTTCGTTTTTTTTTTTTTCGTTATCCCCTCCGTTAATTTTTCTGTAAAATCAATGACAAAGTTAAAACCACATGGTAGAAAAGTAAAAATTCGGTAAACCACAGAATACTAAAGTGAATATTTAATAAATCATAGGTGGGGTATCTGAAGTTTTTTTTTATATGATTTAATGGAGAGTTAACATAGATACTGACGGAAAAAGAAAAATAAAATCATAGGGTACTAAAGTGATACACTTTAAATTACAGAATATTAAAGTAAGAAAGCGCGAAACCACATGAATGATATTTGAAGTTTACCCTAAAAAATTTGTCGCTTAATCAACTATAAAAGCTTTTAAAAAAATAAAAAGATGTCGGAACAAAAAAAAGAAAAAGTTGAGGGTTCTATTTCAATAGTTACCATAGTTTGGGAGTCTCCATACAATTTTACCTGTAAAATAAAAAAAAAATATTATAGGTGGGAATCTCAGAGGTGAGCGTAAGCATTATATCGTACGGCGGTGACTGGACTCGCACAAATGTGGGGCCCACGGGGTGTGGTCACCGCCACCGTTCATTTTAATTAAAAAAAGGGAGGAGTTTTCCTATGGACCATGTTTACCACGTCACCCGTAGACCACCACTCATATATCGCCCATTCCACCGATCTCCACCATATATCTAAGAAAAAGTAATTTTTAGAATAAATTTATATTTTTCACTGGTTCTATAGTCCCAACACATTTTAAAATAAAATTTTGAACAATAATTTTATATTATATAGCATTTTCTCAACCGCAGTATATAATTTTTCTCTTTTTTCTTAAATAGGATTTTTGCTGTCGTGTTTGCTGATCGATTTTGATCTAAATTTGATCTGAAATCTAGATCTAAAATTAGAGTCTAACGAATTACGATCAAGTTTTTGTTAAAATCTGATTAAATTTCGAATAAGATTGTAGTTAGTTAAATTATTCGGATAAAAAAAATAAAAATGAGATAGATGATAAATGGTTCATTGCTGACGTTGCGGACATGGTTCATGCGACAACTTCTAGAAAAAAAAAGATTGAGTGGACCATTTTTTACTTTTTTTTTTTTGTCTTTTATTATATTTTAATCAACACCGCGTTTTGCTCCTGCTAATTTGACTATTGTTCAATGCATCTAATAAATTCATGTTTAATTTGTCTTTTTTTTCTTTATTCATTATCTAGTTTTTTAGAAATATTTCGTTACACTATGAGCTCGTTTGTTTTGGTGTAAGTGGAGGGGTGTAACTCAAGTTCCATCACTTTCGATATTTATTTTGATATAAGTTAAAAATATAGTGTAACTTAAGTTACGTTAGACCTCCACTTCACCTACTCTCGACTTCTCCCTCTAGAGTGCCGAACTCGACTTCCGTCACACTCAACCTTCTCTAAAAATTTTATTAAATAGTAAAACATAAACTCTATTTCCTTTATAATGGGTTAGAATTACCGTATTTATAATAAATTAGAATTACTTTTAAATAATAATGAAAATTTTAATTATTTTATAGGTTGAATTTTATAGGAATAAGTTTACCACTATATTCAGGAGGTAACGGGATCCACTTACTTACATCAAAATAAACAATGGAACTCAAAAAACTAATTTTACCAGCACCAAGTTACACCAAAATAAACATAAGAAATAATTGAATTTAACTTTCAGACTGTACGAGTTACGTCAAAATAAATAATAAAAAAATAATCACACTTCAGGAAAACTCAAACACCACTACACTTGAGTTACGTTGGATCTACAGATTCGCCAATCCAAACGCTCCCTATGGTGCATTAATTTAGGGCCCTTTCGATGGAAAAATGTCTTTATTATAATACATAGAATATATTTCAAAATGCAGGATAATAAAACTTCTAATCAGAAATAAAATAGTAATTTTCTAGTAAAATAAAATATTTTAAAAAAAATTATTATTGTCCTTGTGTGTAATTACTATTTCATATGGAATTAATAATTGTAAAAGAAAAAAAAATTCTTTAAACGGGGTTGGAATTTAAAATTTATCATGAGTCAATTCTTAGGGCGGGTTTAAGATAGGGCGATATTTTTACTTATCAGACCGATTTTTAGAGTAAATTTAAGCTTCAATCTGCTGGATTCGGCACCAATTTAATCTTTAGTTGTTACTGACAGAATTGCATCTTATTATATTTATTTTTCATCATCCTCGTCGATGCAGGACCAAGTAGGATCAAACTAAGTCAGACCGTTCTTAGCGTAAGTGACAAAGGATTTGATAGTTGGTATTCGGGGCGTGACGCTCCGCTTTCCAGGGAGGTAAGTCATTCTAGAACTATTTTAGACATAGCATCGATTCTTAACCCTCTTAACCTCTTGAGCCTAATCACCGCCCAAAATACTATAACCATATTAAGAGGTTTAGTTCTCCGGGTGTCACATTCCTCCGGTCTTTAAGTCCTGACGTGCTCGTCAAGCTCAAGCACACCTGCAAGCACGAGGCGATGTGAGACTCATCTTGCTAGTCTTGTCATTCGGATCCTGACTTAGCTTGCCAATCCCACACCCTGATATAGCCTATCATTCAGATTCCCGACTCAGTCAAAACTCATTACACACTTCCGACTGGTGATTGGCTCTAATACCAAGAGGATTAAGCGTGCGAAGACTAGAGTAGTTCTAGGATGGGTGACCCCGCGGGAAGCATGACGTCGCATAAGGTTTCAAATTCGAAGTCTAATTATTCTACATTTTCAACTGCTTATTTTTTAAAAAAGAACAAAATAGATAATATACTACCTTTCTCTCTCTAAAAAAAATAAAAAAGTCAAGAAGTTTTCATACATTTGCATGTTTGTATTTCATTCAACCCAGACCTTTTCATTTTGCTTTATATATGAGAGGATTTAATTAATACTAAACTTAATATGATAGTTGATGCTACCCCATACATGTCCAAACTTCCATAGTGAGGTGGGCATTGTGTGAACGGAACCTCCATCTAAATGAAAATTAATTTTGCTTTAAACACTAACTTATTAAGTGTAATTGTAACTCAAATAGTAAACTTTATCTTTTCGCTAATTAAATTACATTTTTAGTCCCAAACTATGTGGCGGATTACACATTAGTCCTCAAATTTTAATTAATTACAATCTCTCACCCGAACGCTCTAAATTTTTGCAATCAAACCTACAACCTAGTTTAGTTGATTAATGTGCTGCTGATATGGAAGTGATAAGATAATATTGTTATGATTGATGACGCGATAATAATTTAAATATTGCATCACTTTTATATCAATGACACATTAATATTTAGTCAACTAAATTAGCTGCGTGATTTGATTGCAAAAAACTTTACAAAATTGAAACTAAAAATTAAAAAAAAATAAAAATTTGAGGACTAGAGCATACACACCTTATAGGTTTGAAGACCAAAAGTGTAATTTAGTTTTTATCTTTTTGATTCTTTTTACTGCTGAGGGTGAAAAATGGATAAAATTTTAGTTGGGAGCTCTCCAACAACACCTTATTGGAGAGCTCACGATCCGCTGTCATATATTAATTTAGTCTCCATGGCAAGATTGGACCAAGTCACGCTCGAAATGGTGGGAGATCAGCTGGATCGAGTCATGCATATTCAAAGTAGCGGGAGGCTGATTGGACCAGAGTCACAATTGAGATCTGTAGGCACTGTGTCAGTACGCTTTAAGTGAATTGGTTATATATTTCTAGCAGCTCGAGGAATTAATAATTTGTGCCAACGATCCAACAAGTGCTATCAGAATCAGAGATTACGAATACGATTTCTGCATGCTGTGAATTTGTGCAGGTCCCTGCCCTATGACAGGAGGAGCCAGAGGTCGCAGGATCATCGTGGATAGTGTATCTGTATATTTTAAGTGAATTGATTGTATATGTATTAAAAGTTTTTCCGCAAAAAATAAATCATTTTTTTCACGTTTCCTAATTTGAGCTTGAGTTCAAAGTGTGACGTCATCATGGACGTAAACCTAGCTACTTTATGATGTTTCATCTCAAATACAATGCAGCGTTAGGTGGGTGACGTGGCACTTTTTTTTTTTTTTCCTTTGGGTAATATTATGGGGTCCATACAAAGCATTATTACTTATAAAAATTACTTATATTAGTATAACCCTCAAATATTTAATTTCTTTATTTACATAAGAACTGAAGCTATATACTACAAAAGTATTATTTAAATAAAAATTATCTGATTATACTTTTTAGTTACTTTTTAATAAATTATATGCCGCTAAAGTATAAAATATAAGACGGTGAAAATCTTATAATTTATGAAATATAACAATTAACAATTTAATATTTTTTTAAATAGTATTTTATAAAAAAATTAATACAGAAACATACGAAATTCAGATTAAAAAAAGTGCCGCAGTTGGAACTCAAAAATAGTAAACATGTAATTTTTTTTATAAATTATTGGGAATATACTCCCTAATTTTTTATAGAATCTTTGTTACTTTTTATTTTTTAAAACACTAATTTTGTACAATTTAATATATTATTAGAAAAGGTGTTTTTTTATTACATTCTAGTCTACAAAGTAACTGATGACTCAACTTCTTTAAAAAGAAAAAATATAAAAGCAAATATTATATTGATGTTTTTTTATTGTCAAACAAAATATCTTGACAGTATAAATTGTAAATAATTTATTATTCTCGCCAATACCATTATTTTATATAAAAGTTATTTAAAAAATGACCAATTTGTGTAAAATGTTTACTGATTTTGCGATTCTGTAAAAATAGACTATATTTTTTAGTTTGCATATTAGATCTGCATTTTTAATAAACTAATCAAAATGCTCTTATTCATCTTTCTCTCTCCTTTTTTTTTTCCGTTCGTTCTTTTTCACTCTCTCCGTCTTCCTCCTCGTCGTTCCTTCGTCTTTTTTTCTTCCGTTTCCTCTTCTTCCTCCTCCACCAACTTCACGTTGACGTTGCGCTTCTCTCTTCTACCTCATCCACACCTCCGTCGAAGCCGACAGCGGCAACACGGGCTCGAATCTGACACAAATTCTGAAAATGACTACAACATAGGGCATAGCTGTGGACGGCGACGGCGACAAGAGTACCGTAGGATTTGAGAACGACAGTAGAAGAGAAAGAGGGGGGAGCCGGGGCGGCAGCTGCGGCAGAGGGTGAGAAAGGGAACGCGATAGTAAAAAAATAAAAAAAATAATATATATATATATATATATATATATATATATATATATATATATATATATATATATATATATATATATATATATATATATATATATATATATATATATATATATATATATATATATATATAGAGAGAGAGAGAGAGAGAGAGAGAGAGAGCTAGGCTGGTATACTATCGGTAGCACGGAGGCCTCCGTGCTACCAAGTTGTTTTCAATGATGCGGCTTTCAAATCAACGATCGGCTCCGTTAGACTTGATCTACACGATTGAAAGTATTTGGAAACTAAATTTCATAATTTTTCGACATTATTTGGCTGGTGATCAAAAGGTCTCAAAATTAATAATTTTAATGATCGATATGATGCATTTGTGAATTTAACGGTGTAAAACAATCCATATCTGATGAATTTTTTATAGAAATTTTTTTTTCACTATTTAGAGTAAGATCAGTACCTCTGATCTTAAATTTAAGTCTTTTATCATCATTTTTATGAGATTTTTATTTTCAGCCGTTCATTTTCAGACTATTTGTTTGATAGGTAAATAATGTCGAAAAATTATGAAATTTAGTTTTCAAATACTTTTAAAAGTGTAGATCAAGTCTAACGGAGCCGATCGTCGATTTGATAGCACGGAGGCCTCCGTGCTACCGATAGTATACCAGCCGGACTATATATATATATATATATATATATATATATATATATATATATATATATATATATATATATATATATATATTTATATATATATATTTTTTATATATATATAAAAAGTCCGGCTACTATACTCTTATGAGTATAGTCCCCTTTGTACTCATAAGTTTTCGGCCGTTAGATCTCCCCCTTTGATCATTTCTACCCATTAGATCATACTATTCAATCAACCACCCATTCAACCCTAGGGGACCGCTTTCATACTAACCGGGGACCACTATCATCCTAACCGCACATCCCTTCGTCCAACGACTGAAAATTTATGAGTATAAAGGGGTCTATAATTATAAGAGTATAATAGCTCCACTATATATATATATATACATATATATATACATATATATATACATATATATATACATATATATAGTAAGGTTACTGTGCTATTAGGAGCACAACAGCCTCTGTGCTCCTAAATTTCTAACCACTCATCAAGTTTGATGGATGGTTAGGAAGAAAGAGAGAAGAGAAATTGAGGAGAAATTGGGTGTCTCAATTTCTCCTCTCCTTAAATTTCTCTCCAATATCTCTTCTCTCTATCACTCTAACCACCCATCAAACTTGATGGGCGGTTAGAAACTTAGGAGCATAAGGATTGCTGTGCTCTTAATACCACAGTAGTCCTGCTATATATATATATATATATATATATATATATATATATATATATATATATATATATATATATATATATATATATATATATATATATAACTATGCTACTATACTATTAATAGCACCAAATCATTGGTGCTATTAAGTTTTTAGCCCTTAGATTAAAAGATGTGTGGCTAGGATAATGTGGGCCCCGAAGGGTTAAGTGGGTGGTTGGTTGAATAGTATAATCTAACGGGTAAAAATAATCAAGGGAGAAGATCTAACGGTGGAAAACTCGATAGCACCAAGCCCTTGGTGCTATCGATAGTATCCCAGCCGGACTCTATATATATATATATACACATATATGAGTAGGTCTTGTGTGCTCTCAGGAGCACGAAAGCCTCCGTGCTTCTAAGCCGTTTTCGATGATGGGACTTCCGAATCGACGATTGGCTCCGTTAGACTTGATCTAGCATATTTGAAATATGTAGAAAATAAATTTTACGATTTTTCGATATCATTTGCATAGCAATCTAAAGGGTTCAAAATCAACAACTTTTAATGGTTGATATCTACCGTTTCAAGTTTAACGGTGTAGAAGTATCCAAATCATATGAAATTTTAGTAGAAAATTTTTTATACTATCTACAGCAAGTTCAATATCTCTGATCGAAAATTTTAGTACTATATCACTAATTTTTATGAGATTTTTATTCTCAGCCGTTGATTTTGAACCTTTTCGATCACTAAGTAAACGATATCGAAAATCACAAAATTTATTTTCTATATATTTCAAATATGCTAGATTAAGTCTAACGGAGCCGATCGTCGATTCGGAAGTTCCATCATCGAAAACGGCTCAGGAGCACGGAAGGCTCCTTGCTCTGAGAGCACAGCAGCCCTATATATATATATATATATATATATATATATATATATATATATATATATATATATATATATATATATATATATATATATATATATATATATATATATATATATATATATAGAGTTGAGCTAGAATACTCTTAAGAGTATTCTAGCCACTTTACTCCCACGTCGTTTTCGATGTTGGGATATTCGAATCGACGATCGGCTCCGTTAGAATTGATCTAGAGTATTTGAAGTACCTAGAAAATAAGTTTCGCGGTTTTTCGATATCATTTGCCTGGTGATCGAAAGAGCTCAAAATCAATGGCTGAAAATAAAAATCTCACAAAATGTAATAATATGACTCTAAAATTCTGGATCAAAGATATTGATCTTGTTTTATATAGTATAAAAAATTTTCTATCAAAATTTCACGTGATTTGGATATTTTTACACCGTTAAACTTGCAAACGGCTCACCACGATCATTAAAAATTATTGATTTTGAGCCCTTTCGATCACCAGGCAAATGATATCGAAAAATCATAAAACTTATTTTCTAAGTACTTCAAATACTCTAAATCAATTCTAATGGAGCCGATCGTCGATTCGAATATCCCAACATCGAAAACGACGTGGGAGTAAAGTGACTAGAATACTCTTAAGAGTATTCTAGCTCAACTCTATATATATATATATATATATATATATATATATAGGGTAGGGCTACTATACTCTTATGAGTATAGGACCCTTCGTACTCATAAGTCGTTTTCGATGATGGAGCTTCCGAATCGACGATCCACACCGTTAAATATGATCTAGAGTATTTAAAACTTCTAGAAAATAAATTTCGTAATTTTTCGAAATCGTTATAAAGTCCATCAAGTGGGCATAAAATGAACGGTCAAAATTGAACGACGTCCTAAAAATGGATGATCGGATTCTTCAATTTAAGATCCGAGTTATTGATCTTTATCTACATAGTAAATAGAATTTTCTATCAAAAATTCAACAGATTTCGATTCTTTTACACCGTTAAACGAGCAAGTATTCCATACCGGCCATACCGGCCGTTAAAAATTGTCTACTTTGAGATTTTTTGATCATAGGGCAAATGATGTCAAAAAATTATGAAATTTAATTTCTAGAAGTTTTAAATGCTCTAAATAATATTTAACGGTATGGATCGTCGATTCGAAAGCTCCATCATCGAGAAAAATTTATGAGTACGAATACGATCATACTCATAAGAGTATAGTAGCTGGACCCTATATATATATATATATATATAGAGCTTGACTGGGCTACTATCGGTAGTAAACCGTCCCGTTTACTACCGATTTGTTTTCGATGCTGGAGCTTTCAAATTGACGATCGGCACCGTTGAACATGATATAGACCATTTAAACTATCTAGAAATCAAATTTCATGCTTTTTTGATATCATTAACCGAACGATCAAAGGGTTACAAAATCTGTAATTTTAATGGCCGATATGGTGTGTTTGCTCGTTTAACGGTATAGAAGAATCCAAATCAACTAATTTTTTGTTAGAAAATTTTTTGAACTATTTAAAATAAGATCTGTACTCTTGATCTTGATTACAAGACTTCTATCATCACTTTTTATAGGATATTCATTTTCAGCCATTCATTTTCTGTTCACTTGATGGACAAGAGAACAATATCGAAAAAGTGTGAAATTTGATTTCCAGATAGTTTGAATGGTCTAGATCATGTTCAACGGTGCCGATCGTCGATTTGGAAGCTCCAGCATCGAAAACAAATCGGTAGTAAACCGCTCGGTTTACTACCGATAGTATATATATATGAGTTGAGCTAGAATACTTTTGGAAGCACCAACCCTTTGGTGCTTCCACATTTTTAGCCCTTGGATCTACTTTTTAATTACTAATAGCCTTTAGATCAAACACTATTCCACCTACCACCACCTACCACCACCTACCACCACCTACCACCATCATCCCAACCCTCCAAATCTCAATCCAAAGGCTATAACCCCACAAGCACCACCTCCTTGATACTCTTAGAAGTATTCTAGCTCAACTATATATATATATATATAGGCTGGAATACTATCAATAGCACCAAGCTATTGGTGCTATTAGTTTTTTAGCCCTTGGATTGAGAAATGTGTGGTTAGGATGATGTGGGCCCCTAGGGTTGAGTGGGTGGGTGGTTGAATAGTATAATCTAACGGGTAAAATAATCAAAGGGTTAAATCTAACGGTGGAAAACTCGATAGCACCAAGCCCTTGGTGCTATCGATAGTATCCCAGCCGGACTATATATATATATATATATATATATATATAGTGAAAGAACTTTTTCTTTTTTGCAATCCATGCAGAGTACCCACGAGCTGTTGAAATGCTGCACGTGGCCAGGCACCCAAAAAGAGTGCATGCATGCGTGTGCTCATACCGGGGCCCACCACGCTCTGCTGACGTCATGAATGACCGAAAAGAAAATTAACAACAAGAAAAAAAATTGTAATAAATAATAATAAGTGGACCTTAATTTTTTTGGTGGTATCTCAATCATTGCACCAAATGTTAGTAGTTGAAGGGTCCTCGCATAATTTTCTTGTTCAATTTTCTCTCTCAAAAAAAAAAAAAAAATCCTTGTTCAATTATAATAATATATATATATATATATATATATATATATGAGTTGTTCCCGATTCTTCTAGAAAGTGTTGTTGCTTTCGCTATTATTACTCTGCCATTTTAGCACTGGGCTTCGTTTGGACTTTGGAGCGCGGAAAAAATATGTTACATGTGAAAAAAAAAAGTACCATTAAAAATTATCATATTTATTTTCTCAGGATTAAGCTGCAAAAGTTTATGTAACTTATATAAATTATGGATCATTTTGAATTAGCTATCTGATCTTAATTTTTTTATTTTACTGTCCAACTTCTCAATTTGTTTGATTTGAATTCGTCAATGATATTTTTGTTAAAACTTTATCAGAAATTAGGATCGTACCTTCTGCCATGATTTTGATTTCTTTACCGGAATTGTCGTCGTCGATTCTTGCTTGTGTTTCGTCCTCGTTCGCGATCTGCAAGACAGCGGGACGTTTCGAGTCTAATTTCCTTATCCCAGGAGATGGAACCGTCACAGGTATTTAGATTAGGGTTTAGACCGGGACTCCCGTATGTTGTATTTATATACAACTTAATGTAAGGATGTTAAATCACGTCCGTCCATCAAGGACGTGTCCAGATACATCATAATCGTAAGATCTAATATATTTTATAGATCGACTTGAATAGATCAACTGTATCTTTATGGATCGACTTGAATAAATCACGTAGGCCACATCCAACATTCTCCTACTTGGCCTAGTGATATATTCATTACCATATAGCCGAAACAAACTTTATTAGGTACCAACTAAATTATACAGTCAAGATCTCTCACTCGATTAAGAAATCACGATACTTTGATCATAGCGGTTATGTCCCAACAGATGAACACTCCCTTCCATATATCAAAAGCATGTATCTCTTAATCAAATAACTTTATGAGTTACAACCGTATGAACTTATTATAAGTTCAACTCAGAGTCCCTATTTAGTGCACAATAATATCTTAATGTACAAAAATAACTTTATGCGCATGTGCAAAAAATCAAAATATGTTCTTATTCAAATATAAATAGTCTTTAATGTCTTTATACAAGAAGAAAACACTTAAACTTTAAATGGACTCAAGATACCCATATGATGAATATGATCCTTGAATTTGTTTGCCGGCAATACTTTAGTCATAGGATCAGCAATCATCATCTCAGTCCCAATGTGTTGGATATCCACCATCTTCTTGTCATATTCCTTCACAGCAAGGTACTTTATATCGATATATTTACTGCGATCTATAATTCGACTATTCTTGGCAAAGAACACTGCAGCAAAATTGTCGCAATAAATTTTGATTGGCCTTGCAATAGAGTCGACAACTCTTAAACCTGAGATAACATTTCTCAGCCATAAAGCATGTGACGATGCCTCGTAGCAAGCGATGAACTCTGCCTCCATGGTGGATGTAGCAATTGTATCTTGCTTAGTGCTTCTCCAAGATATAGCACCCTGAGCAAGGAGAAAAATATATCCTGATGTGGACTTTCTAGAATCCACACATCCAGTAAAATCAGAGTCCGAATATCCAACCACCTCAAGATGATTAGAATGTCTGTAGGTGAGCATATAGTCCTTTGTTCCTTGTAAATATCTCATAACCTTCTTTGCAGCTTTCCAATGATCAAGGCCAGGGTTGCTCTGGTATCTACCCAGCATTCCTACTGCATGAGCTATATCAGGTCTGGTACAGACCTGCACATACATCAAGCTCCCTACTGCAGAGGCATAGGGTATGCTCTTCATATGCTCTCGTTCTAAAGTATTCTGTGGGCACTGATTTTCATTGAATCTTTCACCTTTCACAATAGGCGCAGCTGTAGGTGCACAATTTGCCATATAAAATTTTTCTAGAACTCTTTCGATATAGGCTTTCTGAGATAGACCGAAAATTCTCTGAGATCTATTTCTGTGAATTTTTATGCCAATGACATAAAAAGCTTCACCCATATCCTTCATCTCAAAATTCTTAGAAAGAAAATCTTTAGTCTCTTTGAGCAAACTTAAATCACTACTTGCAAGCAGAATATCATCCACATACAGGACTAAGAAAATATATTTACTCCCACTAATCTTAAGGTATATACACTGATCCACAATATTTTCTACGAAACCGAATATAGTAATTACATTATGGAACTTGATATACCACTGGCGGGAAGCCTGTTTGAGTCCGTATATATACTTCTTTAGTCTGCAAACAAGGTGACTATTTTCATGTGTACTAAAACCTTCGGGTTGTTGCATATAGACTATCTCCTCTATATCCCTATTTAAGAATGTCGTTTTCACATCCATCTGATGTAGTTCTAAATCAAAATGAGCTACCAAAGTCATGATAATTCTTAATGAATCCTTCTTGGATACCGGAGAGAAGATTTTGTGGTAATCAATACCTTCCTTTTGAGTGAAACCTTTGGCAACAAGTCTGGCCTTATATCGTTCTATGTTACCCAAAGAGTCCCTTTTGGTCTTGAAGACCCATTTACATCCAACGGCTTTGACTCCTTGTGGTAACTCAACGAGATCCCACACTTTATTATCCGCCATAGATTTCATCTCTTCCTTCATGGCATCATACCAAAGGGAGGATTTATCTCCCTGCATTACCTCTGAAAACGTCCATGGGTCTTTATGGTGTCCAACATCATAGTCGGACTCCTGGAGATAGACTACATAATCACTAGGAATTGCCGATCTCTTTTGCCTTGAGGATCTTCTTAAGCCAACATCTTCCTACAGATTTTTATTATTCTGTGCAGCTGGCTCTATAATTGTCTGTTCCTCTTGAAACAGCTCTTCATGGGGAGGTTCAACTGGTTCAGCATTTTCATACTCCAGAATTAGTTGATCTCCAATATGATCAAATTGATCTCTTGGAAGAGCAACTAAATTATTATCTGTTGATGGATAGCCAGTTGAATCCCTTATTTCCTCAAAATTCATCTTTTGAGGAACGACACTCCCACTAGTTTCAAAATCCTCAAGAAATTTCGCATTCCTGGCCTCAACTATCTTGGATGGGTGATTTGGACAATAGAACCTGAATCCTTTGGAGTTTACGCATAGCCAATGAAATATCCACTGATTGTTCGAGAGTCCAACTTCTTTATATGTAGATTATAAACCCTCACTTCAGCTGGACATCTCCATACATGCAGGTGATTTAAACTAGATTTTCATCATTTCCATAACTCAAAAGGAGTTTTAGAAACAGCCTTCGATGGAATCCTATTTAAAACATACACCGTTGTCTTTAGTGCTTCACTCCAAAAGAAGATAGAAGACAATAGCCACTAATCATGCTCCTTACCATGTCCATGGGCGTCCTATTCCTCCTTTCGGCAACACCATTTTGTTGGGGCGTGCCAGGCATCGTATACTGAGCAATGATGCCTTCACCTTCGAGGAATTGAGTAAATGGACCGGCCATCTGACCTTTATCCGTATGTCTTTCATAGTACTCACCCCCTCTGTCGGACCTAACAATTTTTATTTTTCTATCCAATTGTTTCTCTACCTCAACCTTATAAGCTGTGAAAGCATTGAGCGCTTCAACTTTTTCAAATAAGAGATAGAGATACATGTATCTAGAATGATCATCAATAAATGAGATAAAATATCTCTGACCATTAAAGCAAGGAGTAGGAAAAGGTCCACAGATATCTGTATGTATGATCTCAAAAATTTCAGAACTTCTTCTGGCACCTTTAGTGGTATTTGTGTTGGTATTCTTTTCCTTTATGCATTCCACGCAAGTACCAAAATCGGTAAAGTTAAGATCTTGTAAGATCTTTTCTTTCACCAATTTCTTTATTCTCTCTAAGGAAATATGAGCCAAACGTTTGTGCCATAAACAAGATAAGTTCTCTTTAAGAATGTTCATTTTAACACCAATATTAAAGTTATTCTCAAAAGATTGACTTAAATTAAATTTGTACAAATCATCTACCAAACAATCATCGCCAACAATGACATTATCGGAGAAGATAGTAAAAGATTCATTTTCAAATAAAAATTTGAAACCTTTATATTTTCAGTTTAGATACATAAACTAAATTTCTAGAAAACGTAGGAATATAAAAAGTATCATCAAGTTCAAGTACAAAATCAGTACTAAGTTCTAAAATAAAGTTTCCTATGCCTTTAACTTGAGATTCTTGTCCTTTTCCAGTAATTAAAATCTTTTCATTTGGCTTCAATATCCTTAGGTTGTGAAAACCTTGCATGGTATTTGAGATATGTACAGTAGTACCATAGTCAATCCACCATGTGTTTTTAGGAACATTAACTAAATGAGATTCATAACAAATATAGATAGTTTCATTACCTTTCTTTTCGAGCCAAACTTTATACTTTAAGCAAACCCTTTTTAGGTGTCCTTTTTTTTTTACAGAAGTAGCATTGATCTTTCTTGCCAGAATTCTTTATTGGCAACTGAGTTGACTTCTTGTAATCGGAGGCACCCTTACTCTTTCCCCTTCTGCGCTGAGTCGCCAGATTAACAGATTCTGTTAAAATTTTCGGCTTCTCCTGCTTAAGTCTCTCCTCTTCTTGAACACACATGGTCAATAATTCATTTATTGACCATTCATCCTTATGTGTATTGTAGGAGATCTTAAAGGGGTCAAACTCAGACGGTAATGAGTTTAAAATTAGATGAACCAAAAAAGAATCGGAGATCTCAACTTTTAAAGCCTTTAGTTGAGCCGCTATGTTCCGCATCTCCATGGTGTGCTCGCGCACACCCTTGACTCGATTGTACTTAATGCCCGAAAGTCACTTCATTAGCGTGCTCGACAAACTGCTTCTCAATGGTCTTTAGGTAATCCTTGGCTTTCTCACATTCCGAAATCGATCTCCTTATGCTTTTTTGATACTCTAGACTTTATGAGTATCAAACTTAAGCGGTTGGATCGCTTCCACTTTTCCTGCGTGGATTCCTGCTGTGGAGTCATTGGCCCCACTACTTTAGGCGGTTGATCAACGCGCAGAGCCAAGTCTAAATCCATATAGCCCAAAGTAAAAGAAATACTTTCTTTCCAATCAGAATAGTTGTCCCCAGTAAGTATAGGGATACGAGAAACATTATTAAGAAATGCAGTAGAGAAAAAAACGCTGCAAGTACAAAGAAAATATAAAATTTTATCACTTACTATAAGGCAATAATCTTTAAATTAGATAAATTCTACCTTCCTGTGGGCAGAGACGCTACACGCATAGAATTTATCTACTTTAATAATAAGACTAGCGGAAAACTAATTTCTAAATAACAAGATTTCTGTACCTGTGGGCATAAGAAACTCGTTATCTAGAAATTCAATCCACTATCCTATTCCAGTCAAAATTTAAAAATTATTCTTCATTTGACCGCAACAAATAGTCAAACCTTAATTCAACCATCAGTAAATCCTTATATATTCTTCATTATCTATATGATGTTGTGGCTACTCCTAAGCATAATGAAAAATACAAATAACCTTATTTGATGTTGAATGATTATTAGAGTTAAATTAAAAATCCGTATGAATTTTCGGATTAACTTTAATTCAATATCATCTTATAAAAAAAATACCGTAAGTGATTATATACAATGACTAGGATGCTGTGGCTACTCCTAAACATAATTAATTTCACCAATCCTTATATGATATTGAATGATCGAAAATTCTATGTTATTCTAAAACGCAGCGGAAGTAAAATAAAGATTCTGAGTAATTTTCTTAACAACCTTATGTGACTGAAAATTCGTAAACTGTATGATGTCTATATACTCTACTCTAAATTTTCATGATCACCTCATGTGCGTTTAAAATAATAACGTAAAATTTATACCGCAAAAATTAGACTAAACACACTACTTTATAATCATGAATAAATTAAATAAATAAGTAATACAAAAATTATATATAAATAAATCCAAACGTTATACATGATTTTTTATATATAGACTTCTTCAAAAACGAATCACATGATAAAGAAAAAAGTATAAGCCAAAATAATATACATATATATATATATATATATAGAACTAGGCTACTATACTATTAATAGCATCAAGTCATTGATGCTATTAGATTTTTGGCCCTTAGATGAAAGGATGTATGGTTAGGATGATAGTGGTCCCCTAGGGTTGAGTGGGTGGTTGGTTGAATAGTATGATCTAACGGATGTAAATGATTAACGAGATAGATCTAACGGTGGAAAACTTAATAGCACCAAGAGCTTGGTGCTATTGATAGTATATATATATATATATAGAGTCCGGCTGGCATACTATCGATAGCACCAAGGACTTGGTGCTATCGAGTTTTTCACCGTTAGATTTAATCTTTTAATTATTTTTATCCGTTAGATTATACTATTCAACCACCCACCCACTCAACCCTAGAGGCCCACATCATCCTAACCACACATTTCTCAATCCAAGGGCTAAAAAATTAATAGCATCAATAGCTTGGTGCTATTGATAGTATTCCAGCCTAGTTATATATATATATATATATATATATATATATATATATATATATATATATATATATATATATATATATATATAGAGTCCGGCTGGGATACTATTGATAGCATCAAGGGTTTGGTGCTATCGAGTTTTATATCGTTAGATTTAACCATTTGATTATTTTTACCCGTTAGATTATACTATTCAACCAACCACCCACTCAACCCTAGGGGGCTCACATCATCCTAACCGCATATTTCTCAATCCAAGAACTAAAACATCAATAGCACCAAGCCCTTAGTACTATTGATAGTATTCCAGCCTAGTTATATATATATATATATATATATATATATATATATATATATATATATATATATATATATATATATATATATATATATATATTTCATTAAAAATAAATAAATAAATAAAACTTTTTTTTTTTTTTTTGCCTTCGGCCGCTTGCCCCGCACGGGGGCGCGCTCTCCGTAGGGCAGCCCCAATGGACTGCCTGCCACGTGCAGCACCCCAAGGGTGGTGCATTATGCCACCTTGGGGCTGCCTCCCGCAGCACCCGGCGCTGCATAATTCGGCCGCTTGTGGGTCGCCTAGCGCGGCCACGCCATCCCGCCAAACACCGGCTCGGTGGGGCCGGTAGACGTCGTTCCTCCGAACACCGGTCTCAATTGAGGCCGACCGACGTCACCATTAATCGATCAACAAAATTTATTTATTTATTTACTTTTAGTGAAAAAAAAATCAAACGAAATCCGAAAAAAAACAAAAAATCGGCAAAAGGCGTGGTTCTGATACAACTCAGTTATCCGATCCAACAAGGCTTTCATAAGCCTTGTTGCCTACATCGAGAGAAGGTTCAGCAATCATGATACGACAAATCTTCTTAAAGAATTCGTTGAAAAAAGCATCTTTAATCCCATCTTTGATATAAAAATTTCTAATCCGCATGTTAAAATTTTATCAAAAATTAGGATCGTATCTTCTGTTATGATTTCGATTTCTTTACCGGAATTGTCGTCGTCGATTCTTGCTTGTGGTTCGTCCTCGTTCGCGATCTGCAAGACAGCGGGACGTTTCGAGTCTAATTCCCTTATCTCCGAAGATAGAGCCGTCACAGGTATTTAGATTAGGATTTAGACCGGAACTCCCGTATGTTATATTTATATACTATTTAATGTAAGGATGTTAAATCATGTTCGTCCATCAAGGACGTGTCCAGATATATTCTAACCGTAAGATTTAATATATTTATAGATCGACTTGAATAGATCAACTGTATCTTTGTGAATCGACTTGAATAAATCACGTAGGCCACATCCAACAATTTTGACTTCAAAATTTGAATGCGTTGTTTATCTTTGCAGGTGTTAGTATATTTCATGCAATTCTCGCAACTATAAGTTTAGTAAAGTTAGTAATTAGCTCAAATTTTGAAGTCAAAGTACTATAGTGGCTCGAATCAAATAATTAAAAATTTGGACGGTAAAAATAAAAATTTTAAAATGTTGGATAATCAATTTAAATTGGTCCATAGTTCAGATAAATTTTGTACGTTTTTACCATATCAAATTATGCATATTGCAAAAAATCGACTACGATATATATATTTTCTATGATCCCACCTACCACACAGGTCCTTATTGTTGAATAAAATATTGTTCGATAAAATACAATTTAAATAATATTTTTTATAAATTTTTTTTATAAATCTATATAGGTTTTGTTTTTTTTTTTTTGGTGGGGCCGAAGAAAATACATATACATCACCAATTTTGGTTTCTCTCTTGAAAATAACAAAGAAAAAACCAAAAGAAAAGTGGGTCCCACACAGGCATCTCTCTCTCTCTCTCTCTCTAAAAGCAGAATCACAAGTACCAAACTAAAAATTCTGCTGGTGACTCAGAATTATTTGTTAGCTTCTGTGTACAGCAGAAGTTATAAACTTGTAGTTTAATTAAAGCTGATTCAGACAAAAATAGAGGAGAGAGAAAGAGAAAGAGGACAAGACCTGGCAAATTGTGTGACACTTTAATTTTATGTTCATAAAATAATCACAAACAAATTCTAGTTAGTAGTTTATTCAATATCTAGAATAGGACTTGTGTGCTATTAGGAACACAAAGGCATCCATACACTTAAGTCGTTTTCGATGATGAAACTTCTGAATCGACGATCGATTTCGTTAGACTTGATCTAGCGTACTTAAAATATCTAGAAAATAATATTTGTGTTTTTTTATTATTTACTTAATAATCGAAATGGATCAAAATCAATGACTTTTAATTGTTGATGTGTGTCGTTTACAAGTTTAACAGTGTAGAAATATTCACATTAAATAAAATTTTAATAAAAAATTCTTTATACTATTTACAGTAAGATTAATATTTCTGATCAAAAATTTTAATGCTATATTATATTTTTTTGTAAAATTTTTATTTTTAATCGTTGATTTTGAATTCTTTCGATCACTAGGTAAATGATATAAAAAAATCATAAAATTTATTTTTTAAATACTTCAAGTACGTTAGATCAAGTTTAAAGGAGTCGATCATCGATTCGAAAGTTCCATTATCGAAAACGGTTTAGAAACACGGAGACCTCCGTACCCCTAATAGCACACAAGTCCTACTCCTGTATTCATGTGAAAGTCTCAATAAAGTTTGTAATATGTTTCCAATTAAAAAACTATCATAACATTCAAAAAGGGGTGTTTGATTCCTCAAAGAATCACAGAATATTATTTTTGAGGAAATTTTTTTTCACGGAAAACACCCTTTTCATTATCTTAATTTTTTTGGATAAAAAATTCGAAAAACGAAAAGAAGAGTTTTTCAACAACCAAAACACCACCTATTGATATTTCACCAGTGACTTCTCAGTACAAGTTGATGATGAATAATTATGCATTTATTGCAGTGATGATTAAAGCACATCAAATGATACATGCCTATTGCCCAGAATCAAATTGAAACTCAATTTCCTTTAATTTGGCTTTTAATTCAAGTTCTCAGCAAACAAATATACATGCACTTGTGACTACCATTTCATCTTTTAAACCATCCTAAATTCATGAACTTCTTTCTGAAGATAATAAATAATAAAGAGCCAAGAAGAGGCCAAGATGATACCACGGCGATGTACGCAAACAACCACATCGACCTCCCGTGGCGTCGCGAGAGCTGATTTACGGATCTTCTTAAAGGGGCAATCGCCTCGTTTACGATCTTTGCCTCGCCCTTCTCTTCTTTTTCTTCTAAAGAATTTACCGTGCAATGATTAGAGTTTGCGGTCGCCTCTGTACCGGTTTCGTATTGTTCTTCAACGGCGGCGATACCTTCGGGTTTCGTTTCATGTGTTGTTTGGTCTTCAGTTGAGTCCTTGTTTTCTGCTACATCGTTAGATACTGCGGCGACCATTCCATCTTCCATTATGTTTACATATGGACTCTTATCAATCGACGATTCCAGTGAAGAGTGCAAGCCAGGGGTTGGTGTCTGCATCAATATTATGGAAGTTCAGTTTTTTTTCGTTGTAAAAGATGATCGGCTAAAAATTGAGAAATAACTACAATATGAGGTTTTTTATGATTTAGAAGTAGGAATGTCACCTTTTTCTGTCCATGCATATATGGACTGTAGTGTAGAACGGAGAGGAATTCTCGGACAGCTCCAACCCACCTATAAATGATGCCATTGTCTGAGTTACGAAAGAATATTTATGAACAAAGAAAACGAAAGAAGAAAATTGGATGAAAAGATGTGACGTTTCGAGCAAATAACTTGGTGATGGTAATGTAAATAGTAATACATTTTTACATGCAATCCCAGCGCAGCCAAAACACTTGGTGACATTTTTACAACAGTTGGAGAATCAGACATGCATTTCAGCGGGTTTGAACTTTTAAGTCCTTCGGTATAAGAGATTTAAGAAGTATTGCTTCTTCATTCTAAGGAACTTAACTAATGTTATGACAAAATTCCTACTTATAACAACCACACGTCCTCCGGATTATCAAAATAAAAAAGAAAAAAAGAAGAAGAAAAACTGAAGGAAAGAAGGGCAGCCAACTTACCAAAGTCTCTTTGCTGTTAGCCCTTCGAAGAATGCAAGATGCCCACCATGTGCTGTTGTTGCCAAAACAATGTTTTTGTTGGCTCTATAGCAACAAATTAAAAAAGTTGAAAAATGGTTATAATGTTAAAAAAAAAAAGAGAAGAAATAATTGATTCTCACAAGACAAATTTACTACTTAATGCATATATACCGGCATTCATCCCAAGGGATAGCTTCTCTTGTGCAAACTGGATCATCCAAAGCACTGATGCATAATAGCGGTACTGAGACATTCCCAATATAGCTGACACTGCTGCACCGGCGGTAATATGTATCTACAGTCTGAGGAAAGAATGATGTATCATTAAACAATCAACAGGATCTTCCTAGTTTCTCATTTCAAAAAAAAAGAAAAAAGACGACGATCTTCCCCCAAAAAAACTGGGTAAACATGTATATTTATGCTGAATATCGATTAAACATTTCAGCTGGCCTTTTAAGCCTTTTAATTTTCAGTTCTTATTTAACAAGAGCCAGATTTTCAGACAATGTCATTTAAGATCTTGGAACTAAAAAGCATTATAGAACTCCATTAAAGAAATTATCTTTCAATGAGCTTTCACAATTTGTTGGTTAGAGATTTGTATCGGAAACAAGCAACATAAATAGAATATAGTGCACTTTTCTAATACAAAAGAGAGGATCATAGTAATTAACTTTTGGTCATTTTAAGAAAAGAATATATGTTCCTATACTGCCTGCATTTAACATAGAAATAAAGAAAGTATTACTTGAAATATTAATATTTAATGGAACTCAATTTGCCAACAGGTCAGTAGTAGATATATCTTCTTAAATAGGAAAAAGTTCTTTAATTTTCCCAACATTATGGCACTGAAATTAACTGAACTTTTCATTTCTGTCATTCTGCATAAACCAGATGTTGTTGTCTTCACTCTAGCCAATCAGATTATATTGACGAGTAATAGAAACCAAATGGCAGAGCTTGAGGTCGTACCTCGAATTTTCCAACTAGGCAAGTGGCATGGTTGTCAAAGTCCCTTACAGAGCGCGACTGGTAAAAACACAAGATAAAACTAGAAAATTAATTTATCGTATGAGCAACCAGACAAAAGAAAGTAATAAGACCGCGACATGAACAGAAATACCAATAATTCAGTTCATACAGTTTGAAAACATGATGGTTTCAATACTGCGTTTATATAACAAATAACAAAAAGTATATACTAAGTTGAACTTGTAAATTGCAACTTCATGAAAACTTAGGTTTATCGCTATAATAATCTACATCCAATAGTGGGTTAAAAAACAAACAAATTTTCAGAAGCTTTATCTCGATTCTGAAATTACTGAATTTCCCAATAAAACAAAAACAAGAAAGACCAACTAGAAGCAGAGAATATGAGGCATACTTTTGTAATGCCTTCCCAGTTTGCAAGTCGAGACAAGATAGACTGATGTCTGCAAAAGAAAGCAAAAGTAGCTTAGTAGATATTAAAACCTATATATGGCAATTCTGGTAAAATGGAATTTAAGCGTTGTGGATGAATAGCATAGAGACTACAGGGAATATATGATCGCACATCAGATTAATTATTTTCCGAGCAGGAAGTTTAATAGAAACATACAGCTGAGCGTAACCCTTGAGACCAATCGTGAGTGCCCTGTCATAGCACCTTTGCACAAGCTTGCGAGATATGAACCTGTCGCATACCTACAAAGATAAGCGTTAAACACCAGAAATTGCATACCATTAAGAATCAGCAAAAAAAATGATATTTTTGTTATTTAAAAGTCAATTAATGCAATTAGTCACCACCTAAAGCATCAAGGTCATCACATAGTTGATAACATCAGCAATCAAACTCAAATATCAAATGTGGTCATGAATACAAATGAAAAAAGAAAAAAAAAGGAGAGAGACAGACAGACAGACAAACAACCCAAAAATGAAATACTGCTCTTTGATGTGTGCTTGTTAACAAGTAATGAAAAGTTAAAACTCCATTATAGTATTTAGTATAAATAAAAAGACAGTTTAGTTAACTAACCACCAGATCCCACGGAGAACAAATAGATGCAGCACCAGCAACAGGCGTATTCTCCCCATCTTCTCCAAGATACTTGACCTTAACAGGCATTTGGAGAGCATGTAATAAACTATGAAAGACTACATTTATAAATTATAAAGCACGTAATCAGCTTTTATGGACGGATGCAATCAAAGATGGCTTTAAAAGTAGACGCCACTAATCTACATAACAGGTAATATAAATGCATAACTGAAATGATAAGATAAGATAATCTAAGAGTGATAAAACCTTGAAAATAGTACAAAATGGAAAAGTATTACTTCCAGTATGTTCTTAGGAAAAAAAGACGAGTGTAATTTCAGTTCATAACATTTATGGATCACATTTCACACCCAGGAAGGAAAAAAAATGGAAACCTCATGGGAAGGGAGCAGTAAAGTTTCCAATTTGACAAACAGATCCTGACAGCCTAAGGTTGCAACAATTTCTTCTTTGCAGTGCATACCAGGATATTGGCACCTATGCTGGTCCCAACGGCAAATAGTGGAGCCTTTGGATGTTCTCGATGAAGATAATTAACAACTTCCCGAACATCTTCTGTCCATCCAGCATTGTAGAAGCAATCTGACTGTCGAAAATAGGATGGTTTTATAAGATCAAAAGGCGAGCCAGCAACGCAACAAAGAAATAAATGGACTTTAGAGGAGAGACTCCTGACTCCTGAGAATCACACTAGACCTATTGGGTACCCAGGAAAGATTGAGATAAATGATGCATGTATAATATACTCATTAAGAAAGGAAATGAACTAATAAGACTTCCACACGCACACACAAAAACCATTTGAATTACAGATTTTTAATGCTAGTGCATCAAAGAAAAGGGCACAAATGCTACTTAGAGCAGAACTTACCGTAATGGACATGCCTGCAAGACCCCTATGATTGCTTACAACAACATTCCATCCATGGCTTGCCATCGAATAAGCTAGATGTTTTAAATACTGCAACACATATCAGATTATTATATTATCATATAATAAGCAGCAGCCGGAAGCAATTCGATTGAAAAAATGTAGCAAATTAATATGTGTGATAATTCTAGCCAAGAAAATTTTAAGAGAACTAACATTTCTACAAACTCTTCAAGTAACTAACCACAATACCAGGCATGTAGTTACATATTTCAAGAAAAACAATCAAGTTATTAGACATGGATTTACAAAATTCAAGCAACAAAAAGCATAAAGAAACTATATTAAGCAGCCAAAACTTACAGCAGAAGCAGAATCACTGGTCAGTCCAGGAATGATAACCACAAGAGGAGTTGTATCATCTTTAGAAGTGACCCTGGCTGTGCCAGAAGAATCTCTTGCAACTGAGATAGCAATGATGCAATGAAGTTAGAGCATTTGATTTGGCACAAATTCAAGTATGATTTCTGACTATCTGTTATAATAGAAAAGCTTCAATAGATGCTTCATGAAAATCACCCCCAACAACTTTCTACCTGCGGCAACAGAAAACTTCCAATTTGGAGCTTCTGCTATTGTTGCCTAGAAGCTCATTCCAGCTCGAACCGTATCAAAAGATTCAGACTATTTGTTTGCCAAACAATTGGCTGCTGCTTCTCACAGTGGAGATGCTGGTCCAGGAGTCAAGCCAAAGATACACTAAGTCACAAAATCTAGATTGACAATCGGTGGAAATAATTCAGGTAACAGAGAATCTCAAGAACAGGCCAACAAAACACTTAGTGATAATAATTCCTCGGAGAGTGACAATAGATGCTAAAGACAACAATTTGTTACAATAAAGAGCCATAATTCTTTCATAATTCATAATTTCATACTATGACAGCTAAGGAAATACACACTTCACTCCTCTGAATATAGTTGGCTGGATAAGAGCTGTAGGTTTTTAAATGAAAAACAAAATAGTAACTGTTAACTCGATAGTAAAAAACTATGTGGTGTTTTCACAATTTTAAAAGCTTACCATCAGAAACAAGCAACCAATCCAAAGCAATTGTTCCTCCATCATGGACAGTAAACAATTGCCTGAAAATAAGAATATATATTCAGGACAGATTGAGAGTTTCTATAGATCCTGCCATTGAATTGAAATACATAGAAATCACAACAAAAAAGATGTTCAGTAAATGTTTTGAAGGACATTCTACTTCCTCTGTTCAGTATTTTATAGAATTATAAGAGTTATGCTTTGTCCATTGAAGTATTGGTTGTTCTTCCAACCTTAACAAGGCATATATGAAATTTCTCTCTTTCACATTGTAATCTGATAAACATCATCAATTTACTGAAGACACTCTCACAGGTGGTCAGGTAATCAGATATGAGTCTCATGACTAAGCCAAATGTGCATTGATTCATGTTACCTAACAAATGAGGACCGATACATCCAAACTAATTACAATATATACACGTATTGTACACAAAACTATAGCATTCCATTCACAAAGCAGAAAAGCTAATATACTGAATTTAAAACTTAAAAATCTTCTTCCTACCTCCTGTAGGTAAAAGAAGGAGGCCTCCCAAAGAAGTTCAAGAACGCCGTCTGAAAATGGGGGCTGGCGAGCCACGGCGTGGCCAAATACCTGCACACAATTCTCATCAATCACCACAAAAACCACCATAAAACGATCCAAAAAAACCAAAATTTTCAAAGAAAATAGAATATGTGAGACAACCATTTTTCTCCGAACCCTTCATGTCTTGCATTGAGAATTAAAAAAAATCCTTCTTTGCACCAGTTATTTCCATGCAGAAATAACAATATCCAATCAAAAGTTCCCATCTCGCAAAAGAGTACAAAACCAAAATTTTCTTTGACGCCATTTCGATATAAAACTATTGTATCGTCCTTATTAGACCCTCCACCATGTCGCCATGGCTCAAGAGGATTAATTAGGTACAAATCTATGAAATACATGTTACAGAGAAGATTTTCTCTGGATCGAGATATTTTGATACATAAAATAATTGAACTTGGATAAAATGAGGGAACATAAACGGAGCTAATCCAAAATACTTGAACTCATAACCCCTGCTCTAACGCCATACAAAACATTTCTTTTCATCTAAAAGCTTAAACAGTCATAGATTATATTCAACAAAATCAATGCCAAAACAAATACAGGATCGCGAATCCACCTTCCGTGGATGCTCCGGCACTTGGAAGCGACCCCCTGGTAGATCTCGGACGCGGGATCGAAGGTGAGGGCGACGGGGTCGCCGCGGAGGCCGCGGAGGAGGTCGCGGTGGAGGTGGATCTCGAGGAACCGGTAGAGGAGGGCGAGGACGAGGAGGAGCGCGGCGAGGAGGTAGTGCGAGGGCGGCGCCGCCGCGGCCGCGCGGAGGAGGAGGGCAGCGGCGGAGGCCGAGGTGTCGTCGGAGAATGAGGCGACGGGGATCGCCATTGATCCCGGGGATCGGAGAGATTGTTAGGGTTGGATTAGGGTTTGGAGGGGATTTGGGGATCGACGAGGAGGAGGAGGAGGAGGGCGAGGGACGAGACGAAGAGGACGTTGGTTTGGAAGGGACGAGGCGTTAGTTTCGAGAGAGAGAGAGAGAGCGGAGAAATATATTCGGTGAACCCGGTGCACCATGAACCTAACCTTTGTATTTTTTATTTTATTTTATTTGTCTTTTAATGTAAATATATAATTATAAAAAAAATTGACTAGATTTGAGCTTAGGACATATTGCACTGTCGAGGCCGCTTAATAATAATAATAATAATAATTTATAAATAAAATATATTCAGAGTTTTATACATTAGAAAAATATTAGTTATATTTTTTATTTGTAATTTGCTTTTCAATATGTAGCTAAGAATAACGTGTAGCTGAGAATAATATAACTATAAATATTTTATTTAATTATTTATAATTCAAAATCATATTTATAAATTTTATTAATTTATATTGTAGAATGATGTGATTACCTCTAAATTATAAATAAAAAAATTAATATGATAATATGATTGGTTCACAATTGTGAAGCTTTTTGTCCTTAGTAGGTTATCCAACAAATACCCTTTTTTCTGTATGACGTGGAGCAACACTAGCCACAGGAGTAGGCCCCTCTCTGTGGGCCCCACAATGTTTTTTACCCGGAAAAGGTGTTGCCACGTAAGATGGTCAAATTTGTTGGTCCCAATGAGGGTGCGAAAATATTAGAGCCATTTTGTCAAAAGAGTAGGAGATCTAAATTGAGAAAACTTATACACGTGGACGTTAGTTTTTAATTAATTCTTATTTTATTATTATTTTTTCTCATGCATAAAGAGACAAAGTAGCGATGCGTGATCTCATAATAGAGTAATTTATGCTTAGTATACCTGGTCCACCATGAACCGATTTCTTTGGCTAAATTACATAGATGATAAATAACAACTTTGTGAATCATTTGATGTGATATTTTTTTTCCTTTTCATTATTTGTGTGACAAGTAATCTCAATTTTAACACTGTTGATTCTCGTGACTACATTTAGGGCTGTTTGGTTGGAAGTAAATTATAAATGCAGCGTAAATCGAAATACATCCAGTTAAAAATACAGCAGTTATAATTATATATATCTTATTTGGTTGGACTGAATAGCAATTATAAATTTTTTTTTTGATTATATATAGTTGACAAGTGTATTTACAAAAATTTTATCATTATATAACTTTCTATTTGAATGTTTATTAGGGAGGTAAGTTTATCCTTCTTTAATCATACTCTCTTCAACTCTGCTGCATTCGAGTCTTTTCATACAATTCTAACTGCAGCAGTTGGATTCAAATATACAAAATCTAACAGCGAATTTGAATTTGTATGTAGTTACAACTGCGATGCGGTTACAATTGTGTGCAACTAAACAGTCCCTTACAGTAGTAATAATTTAGTGGACCATGAACTTGACATAAACTATTAAAATACTACGAGCCGAATTGGGCCGGCGTCAATGTATAATTTGGAGTTTTCGAATGTAGTGGGCCGGGCTGGCTCGAGTCGAAAAAAACTGGGCCCAGAATGTAGGAATATACTTTTTTTATTTGGGATAACTTCAAATACCACCCCTGTGGTTTCGTGCTTTCTCACTTTAGTACCCTGTGGTTTAAAACGTATCACTTTAGTACCTGTGGTTTGGTTATTCTCTTTTTATTATCTTTTCGTTAATTTTTTGTTAAATTAATGAAAAATTAAAACTACAGAATAGTAAAGTGAATATTCGATAAACCATAGGTGAGACATTTGATGTTTTTTCTGTATAATTTAACAAAAAAATTAACGAAAAGATAATAAAAAAAAAATAACCAAACCACAGGGTACTAAAATGATACGTTTTAAACCACAGGGCACTAAAGTGAGAAAGCACGAAACCACAGAGATGGTATTTGAAGTTATCCCTTTTTATTTTACTCGCAATTTTTCTGGATTATAAGTGTTTGTTTGGCTCCATTTTAATTTTTAATTTTCACTAATTACTGTATCGGTATAAAAGTTCTTTATTTTAATATAAAGGCTTATTCGGATTCTGCGGATTTTGATAGTTTTGCAATATTTTTATTGTTTCTTCGAAAATAGTGTTTATATTTATATTTATATTTATTTATTTACACAGAGCTCCTAAGATGATTTTTTTTAGATTATGTAAAAACAACAAAAATATCTCTAGTGGTAAGAGTTAAGTATTTCTTTAATTTTTTTTACCAATAATTCTGAGAAGTAAATATGTAAACACATGTTGATTTCAAATTAAATTATATTATTATTATTATTATTATTATGCATTTTATGGAAAACCAATTACGCTTTTATATTAATTGAACCAATAGCAATCAGCCACGTCACGGCAGTAACTTCTAAAGCCACGTTTCCATTTAAGCCAATAATTTAGCGCCACGTAGATTCAGGGCCCCACCCACCCCCATTCCAACTCTCCCACCGCGGAATTCGCGTTTCCCCACAACGATGGCATTTCCGTAATTAAAACCGGCGCTCGGTGGCAATTCCGTCATTTCACTTTAAGAGCCCGGAACCAGGACGCTTCCAGATTCTCTGCCGCGCCGTTGCTCTCCTTCCTCCCACTCGAATCCTCTCCTCCGCGGTTACAATTTAACCGCTTATACTATACCAACACACCGCTCCATCAAACGGTTATAAACACCAACTCCGCCACGCGTCACAATTTTAACGGTTTATGATTTTGTTTAAAAATACTCCTGCGGTGTATTATACCACGCTGAGGGTGTTCCCTAGGTATAAGCAACGCCCCCTCTCCCCCCCTTTCGCTTCGTCTCTTCTCCGACCCTCGTTTCCCTCTACGCAATCGAATTCGAACCCTCTCATCGCGCTCGAGGAAAGGAGAGAAACCCTAGGCGGCGGGGGCCAGTAGAGATGGAGGCGGCGGCGGCGGCGGTAGCTGTGGCGGAGGGTTCGGCGGCGGCGGCGGCGAAGGAGGAGGAGGAGGAGGAGGCGCTGCTCGCGAAGGCGCAGAAGCTGATCGCGAGGATCACCGAGACGCAGGGGAGCCCCAACCCTAGGTTGCTCCACACGCTCGCCTCCATGCTCGAGGCCGAGGAGGCCAGGTGCGTTCTTTGACCCCCCCCCCCCCCCCCCCCCCCCCCCCCCCCCCCCCCCCCCCCTCATATCTTTCTCTTCGCGAAATTGGGGGTTTTAGGGTTTTGATTCGCCGGGTCTTACTGGGTGGTGAGAAATGGGGCGGGGGTTGTGGTTTTGGGAATAATTTTTAGGGTTCTTCCTTTCTTTTTATTGTTAATGGTTGATTGATGAACTCTTATCACTGTTATGTTAGTCAATTTCCTTGAATTTGTGCTCTCCTTGTCAATTTTTGTAGCTCGTAATAATGCACCGCCAAATTAATTGCAATTAGCTAGTAGTTACAATGAGAGTTTGCTTTCCTTTTTCTTCTAAGTAAATTGCTTGATTCGTCTCAGGTTAATCATTTCTTCTATTCTACTGCTAATGAAACCTTGCAAAGGAGATAAGTCCTACGAGATAGTTTCTTTGTGAGACTAAGAGACTTCATTCGCAACGAAAAGCCACAACCTTTATAACCAAGAGACATAGGCGAGTTTGTATTTGAAACTTGAAGCTACAGAGGACTATCACAAGTTGTAGGCTTCATTTTGAGGCTGAACAGTCAGGCAAATTTTATTCTTTAGGAAGTTGTAATATTTTAGTGGGAGCATATCAATGTTTTATACAGTGACAACCACTCTTCCATCATAGTAACAAGTGAATGAATTGACCTTACAAAATGCACCTTACCTGGTGGGGTGGGGTGGTTTTTGGTTTGGGGGGGTGGGGGGTGGGGGGTGGGGGGTGGGTGTATGGGGGTCATCACCTTGTTAGATTGAGTTCTAGTTGGGTTGATACATTTACCATTTCTTTTTCTAGGATATAGTTTTTTAAATTCTGATAACGGCATGGTCGTTGCATTGATTCATCAACCATTTCTTTTTCTAGGAGATTTTTTTTTAAAAAAATTCTGATAACAGCAAAGTTGTTGATTTGACTAATCCAAAGAGGTAGTACCAAGCTTGCTTGAACTTTTGATATTTATATATTTTTTCCATTAATCTGGTTAAATGTTGCAGAATTTAATTGTCAAGTAGGCAGCTTTTAACCAAGAACCTAGCTTGGGCTTTTGCAGGGAAAAGGGTGATATATGTAACACCAGTCTTGTTAATTAGAACATTTTTTAAGTGTAGCTAGCATTGATGATCCTTGTTCAACTATATCCAAATTTTCATTGCTACTTTAAAGCGTGGTTTTTTGCCATAAAATGAAATTAGGGCATTTTAGTCTAGATTTTTCTCTCTGGCTCTGTATGCATCTGTGTGTTCATGCGTACTTCTTATCACCTTTAAATACATTACTGTAGAATATAAGTGAGGCACCTTTCCCTGCCTTATAACACTGTTTATTCCTTACAGTCCTTCCGGTCTTTCTTTTGAAATGTTTTGTTATGTTTGGTTCTTCTTATAGGTCAACTGATCTAACTTTATGCGTGCATGATGGTTCAAGGTTGAGTTCTGTTTGACCCGTTAAGTAATGGATAGTGCTAGATCTCTCTTTGCCATTGTGCTTGATTGTGTTAGATCCTTGAATACAGATATGTTAGTGCATTCAAAGTTCTCAGAAGCAAAAAATGTGGTGTCCAAGTTACCGCGTAGCACTATGTGTGAGTACAAATATATGTAGTAAATGAGGACAAAAGGCAGAAAAATCATGAAGAAAAATTATAATAAATATATGTGTTGTTGAGCATTGTGAGTGTCAAATTTCATGTAATTTATTACAAAAAACTATTCTCAATTTGAAAAACAACTAGTAACAAAATTGTCTATCATATTTAATAATATTTAGTTGTTTGGCTAGCTAATGTAGAGACTGTAGAGTTAGGTTACTTCCTTCTAATATATAATTATAATGCAAGTTATTAGGTAGCTTGCTCATTTGCTCATTTTGTGGTGTCTGAGTAATATGCTGATGTTGTCTATGTGGTGCAATGAAGTGACTGTATCCACATATGCGGGTGCATATGCTAGTCCATGCTCAACTTTTTAGAACAGTGTCGACATGTCCAGTCACTTTGTAACCAATATGTATTGTCCTTGGAGGTTTTATCTGTCCTGTCTTTTTAATATGAGGATGAAACATTGATGTGCATTCTACAGATGTTTTTTTGTATATGTTGGAAATGAGTATTAAAATATACCTTTTGAAGCATGCTTAAATTTTTGTGTTGACAATTTTCTCTACAGATCTGTTAAATTGATGGATCTTCTGCCTTTCTAGCTCATAATTTTGAATTTTTAAGATTCCAAATTGTAGGATGAAGTGTTCTTTATGTATAGTTATGACTTAAAGAACTGGTCATTTATAGAGAGATGCAATACACACACAGAGAGAAAAAAAAAGTCAAATGCTTTTATCAAGAATGGTAGATTAATGAAAAGATCAATATCAACAATTCAATGTTCATTCACTCATAGAATATGAATAATAATGTGCTATATCCTCCTCCTCCTCCTCTTCTTCCTCTTCTTGCAATACGCTCACTCACAAAAAAGAAATTGGGATATTACAGTCATATTCTATGTTAATGAGCATTGAATCGTTGATATTTATCTTTTCATTAGTCTATCATTTTTGATAAAAACATTTGGTATTCCTTAGGTTACCATTTGTTGGCAGCCTTTTCTGCAATTTTGCTTAACAACGTTTTTCCTTTTTCTGGGATTGAAATTTTGCTTAATAAAGTTAGTACATTTTGAATGTTTGTGCTACCTGCCATTTGGGCTATAACTATTTGATTCTTTCTGTCTTTTGTAGATATGTTCGAGAATCTGGGAATTCATCTTTGAATAATTCACGGTCTTCTCACACTATTGGGAAGATGGGTAGCTTAGTTCGAGTATGCAAATTCTTTCTGTCCTGCATTATATTGCCTGGATCTAAGTTGAATATCGCAATGAAACACAATTTCACTTGTTAACTGGTCAGTTGCATAACATATTATTTCTTACTTCTTCAATTATGCCATTATGCACGCAGGAAAATGATGATTTCTACGAGTTGATCTCATCAAAGTTCTTATCGGATAGCAGATACTCTGTTGGTGTACGTTCTGCTACTGCTAGGCTATTAATAAGCTGCTCTTCAGCCTGGATGGTTTGTATCATATGGAACTTCAATCTGTTTGCTAACTTTCAATGGTGCTGATTATCTGCCCACTTTTTTGTCCAGTACCCCCTTGTTCTTGAGGATGCCGTTCTAGACAATATAAAAACCTGGGTGACGGAGGATTCTGTAGCTTCTGTTGATGAATGCAATTGGAAGAATCTCGGGAGGAATAAACCAACCGACTCTGAAATGTTGAGGACATATGCTACTGGACTACTTGCTATAGTTCTATCTGGGTATGCAATTCAAATATTCTGCCTTTGTTCCTTTTTTCTTCATTGCCTTATTATTAATTTTGTAATATATGTTCTTTTCTTCAGTGGTAGCCAAATTGTAGAAGATCTCTTAACATTGGGTTTGTCAGCTAAGCTTATGAGATATCTGCGAATGCGAGTCCTTGGAGAGGCGAGTTCTAGCCAGAAGGATGCGAACTATCCTACAGATGGAAAGCATAATTTACTTGCTAATTCTGTTAGAGGTAGGGAAGAGAACAGGGGAAGATCCCGTCAGGTTCTGGAAGGTTCTAGATTGGGTGGCCCAAGGATAGGAGAAGAAGGTCTTTTGGGTGATCCAAATGAAAGCGAGCTGACCAACTCAACTTCAGAAGTTGTTGGTACGCTCGAGAAGGAAAATGCAGACCTAAACAGTGATGGGAGGCACGATCAAAGTTTGCAGGATGGGAAGTCGAAGTACGGAGAGAGACAAGATGGTGATGAAAGTTTAGTTTTAGACTCATCAAGGCGAAGGTTGAATAGAGTGTGTTCGAGGATAAGAGGAAAAGGAAGGAATAGTGAAGTAAATTTAGAGAATGAGAGGGCTTTGTCATCGCCAACTTCTGGGTTACGGTTAGGAGGGCGTGCTTCTCGAGATAGGGTTGTGGCAAAGAGCGAAGACACCAAGGAGGTGCTTGATGCAAGAAAGAACTCAAGCAGGGTTGATTTAGAGAGTTTTTCTTTGGGAGAAGATAATGATGATCGATTGAGAGATTGCAGTGTTGGCTCAAAGGATATATCTGAAATGGTAACGAAAGCTATAGAAGCTGCTGAAGGCGAAGCTAGAGCAGCTAATGCACCTGCTGAAGCTATCAAAGCGGCGGGTGATGCTGCAGCTGAGCTTGTTAAGACAACTGCTATAGAGGTAAGCAAGTTATGATATACTCTGGTCGGCATTTAACAAGGAGAATAGAGCCATGTACTGTTTAATTATTGGGTTCAAGCTATCCTTTCCTTATTATTCTCTGTTTTGTTTTGTAGGCTTGGAAAAATACAAATGATGAAGATGCTGCTTTATTAGCTGCTTCAAAAGCTGCCGCTACTGTTGTTGATGCTGCTATGTCAACTGATGTCTCGCGGTAATGGCAACACTACAAACATATTATTGTTTCCCAAGCTTCAGCTCTGTCTCCTTCTCTATATTCATTTGTGTTTCTTTTGCATTATTCTTGTATGCTTTGTTCAGAAATTCCAATCGAGTCAATGAAGAATTCGTGTGCTCAGTATGCAATGAGGACACAGAACTAGAAGACTTCATCATTCTGGATGACGAGCCTCTTTCACAGCTCAGAGAAAAATATAGCATTCAGTGCCTTCAGAGTTTGGGAGAATATGTTGAAGCCTTGGGACCGATTTTGCATGAAAAAGGTGTCGATGTCTGCCTAGCCTTGCTGCAACGAAGCATTAAAGATCAAGATGATCAATTGGAACTACTGCCTGAAGTGCTCAAACTAATTTGTGCCCTAGCTGCTCATCGGAAAATTGCTGCTGTATTTGTTGATCGTGGTGGCATGCAAAAACTTCTCTCTGTCCGTAGAGTTACTCAAACATTTTTCGGTCTATCCTCGTGCTTATTTACTATTGGTTCTCTTCAGGTAATACTTATTCCTTTCACATGGAAGTTCAGTAATCGATCACTGATCACATGAGTAATGGCAGGGGGTGGGTTAGGGCATTACGGCCATATTCCTGTGCCTGCCCTGTGAAGGAAAATTGGTTGTTATACTCATCTCATTATCCATTGGGTTGAAAAATCACATTTTCTACCTAGAGATGGCAAGGGCAGGGTGGGACGAGTAGATTTCCGCAATCCAGTCACCATGAATATTTCCTGTCTCCTGCTTGTCTGCACTTACAAGGATAAGCCCTCGCTCATCCCACTGGGATCTCTGCAAACGCATAAATCATGAATAGAAAACTATTTCTAATTATCACTTCTACGTCAAAATTCATTTAATATAAAAGCGTAATTCCAATTTCGATCTTCTTTCATACAATATTGAAAGCTTATTCATTACTTATTAGCCATAACGGATGATTTTGCTATAAAAGTTGAAATCAACCACCATATAACTAACAATCTGATATAATATGTAATTGGACTAAAAGTTTCGCTATCATTTCATAGTATTTAGTAACTATCATAGGCATCAACTATAAATGAGGTAGGCGGGGTTCGGTGCCATGCGGGGCGGGTACTAGCATCCGTGTCCAACCCATCTTTGACAGGAGGAGTTTTCAGCATTTCCTCCTAGCGGGAGCAGAAGTACTCCCATCCCCGCGGGGACTTGAGCTTGCAGGGGAAGTAGCCAGCCCTATTCCACCCTCATCTGATCAAATCTATATCTAATGGTCATAATTAGATATTCACTATATTTATGTGTATCCATCCACAAAAGCCCAAAGTGTGGAGGGTCTCTACTGACCCACCTTCGTTATCATCCTATTCATATAATCAACCATTCTTTACTGGTCTGAAGATTTATAATGACTTGTCAAACCATTCTTGCAGGGTATCATGGAACGCGTTTGTGCTCTCCCGTCCGATGTGGTTCATCAGGTGGTTGAGTTAGCTCTTCAGCTTCTTGAGTGTTCTCAAGATCAAGCTCGAAAGAACGCAGCAACCTTTTTCTCTGCTGCATTTGTCTTCAGAGCAGTATTGGATTCCTTTGATGCACAGGAAGGTCTACAAAAAATGTTGAGTCTTTTACAAGGTGCTGCATCTGTTAGATCAGGTGGTAATTCAGGCACATTAGGTACATCAAATGTCAATCTAAGAAATGATCGATCTCCTATTGAAGTTTTGACTGCCTCAGAAAAGCAGATCGCTTATCATACTTGTGTTGCACTACGGCAATATTTCAGAGCCCAACTCCTTTTGCTTTTGGATTCTCTTCGTCCAAATAAAGGAAGCCGTAGTGTTGCCCGGAATACTTCGAGTTCAAGAGCTGCATATAAACCTTTGGATATTAGCAGCGAGGCTATGGATGCAGTGTTCCTTCAGATGCAGCGTGACAGAAAGCTGGGGCCTGCATTTGTGAGAGCGCGTTGGCCCGCAGTAGATAAGTTCTTGGCATATAATGGCCACATAACTATGTTGGAATTGTGTCAGGTACTAACATCGATTTTGCTAAACTGCAGCAAAATTGTAAATATTAGAATTTCACAATGCACCAATCAACAAAATAAGCAAAAAGACAAATATAGCCTAAGGACACTGATGTAAGGAGGCTGAGTTGTAAAATATTGAGTGGGAAAGATGTTTGTTCGAGTATTGCTGTATAGCAAAGTGAAAATTCTGATATCTATATAGGGGTTTCTGCATTTCAGCTTCATTATTGTTATTACTATCATTATTATTTTATCACTTCTTATGTTTTCTTGTACGGCCTATACAATGGGTAGTGAACTACTGGAGTCTCACCTAGGCTTTGTTTTTGCAGGCACCACCTATTGAACGCTATTTGCATGACTTGGCCCAATATGCACTTGGCGTACTTCATATTGTAACACTCATACCATACAGCCGCAAATCAATAGTAAATGCTACATTAAGCAACGATCGTGTGGGCATGGCAGTCATTCTGGATTCAGCCAACGCCACTGGTTATGCTGATCCTGAGGTGTAATATGGTTTCTCATACTTTAGTGTGTTAATTTAGTGAGTCCACCTTTGCTGTTATGGATTTTAAACATACTTTGTAATGCCTTTTTATGCACTTTTATCAGATTATCCATCCGGCTTTAAATGTGTTGGTCAATCTTGTGTGCCCTCCTCCTTCCATCAGTAATAAGCCGTCTGTTCCCTCACAAGGTCATCAACTTGGTTCGCTTCAAACACTGAATGGGCCTTCTTCAGAGAATAGAGAGAGAAATTCTGAAAGAAATATATCAGTTCAGAATGAGAGTCGGGAGCTCGATAGAAGTGGTGCAGCAAACCCTGGCACCAACCAAGGAAATAGTGCACAAGTGGCTCCAGGAGTAGTTGTTGGGGATCGGAGAATATCTTTAGGGCAGGGAGCTGGGTGTGCTGGCCTTGCTGCACAATTGGAACAGGGATATCGTCAGGCAAGGGAAGCTGTTAGGGCCAACAACGGTATAAAGGTTCTGTTGCATCTTCTTCACCCTCGCATGATCACACCACCTGGCGCTCTAGACTGCATTAGGGCTCTTGCTTGCCGTGTCCTTCTGGGCCTAGCTAGAGATGATACGATTGCACATATACTAACAAAGCTTCAGGTATGTTCTTTTTTGCATGATAAGAGTTGTTATCAGGTTGTATAGGGTCTACGTACCACTCCCTGGTGCTGGACCTACTAGGTTTATTTGGCGTGATGTGCTTATTTTTGAGTGGGTTATTATTAGTCTGCGTGTGGGTTGGGTCCAAAAATGTAAGACACGGATGACGGGTTAGGTTTGGATCCAAAAACAGTGGTAAGATTAATGAAATAAACAACCAAATATGTCTTGGAATCAAATAGTCTGGAGCGAAAACAAAAGCTCACTAAGTAATTTTACTTTCTTTCTTTCAACTGAGCTAAGATAGTGCAAATCGTAATTCAACTACTATATTTGTTACAGGTTGGGAAAAAGCTTTCTGAGCTTATTCGAGACTCGGGCAATCAGGCATCTGGAAATGAGCAGGGTAGGTGGCAGACTGAGCTTGCCCAAGTTGCAATTGAGTTGATTGCGGTAAGAGATGTAACAAATTTTACATAGTTATCTAAAAGTATATGTTGTATGTTTTAGGTGTGTATTTATGTTCTTTTGCAGCGTGCTTTCTTACTTTTTACCAGTTTTATCGGTTTTTCATAGCTTTCCTTTGCAAGCAATTAATTTGTCATTTTTCCTTTTGGGTTTATTGACGTGATAGATATTAACAAACTCTGGGAGGGCTAGCACTTTGGCAGCCACCGATGCTGCTGCTCCTACACTGAGGCGCATCGAGAGAGCGGCAATAGCTGCTGCTACACCCATTTCATACCACTCCAGGTCCAGCATCTTCTTTCAACTGCATTTAAGGGTTCTTTCAACACTATCCCTTCACTTGGTTCTCATATTATACACTTCGTAATTGATCTGCAGGGAGTTGTTACAACTGATTCACGAACATCTCCAAGCTTCCGGCTTAACAGCTGCTGCTTCGGCGCTACAGAAAGAAGCTGAATTGACCCCCTTGCCCCCATTGGGAGTAACCCCTCCCCTCCACCAGATCTCTATACAAGAAACCTCGTCTATGCCACTCCAGTGGCCTTCTTACCGCACCTCTTGTGGGTTTCTTCAAGATACTGCAAAGATAACCTCGCGGGATGAATACAGTGTTATAAAATGCGATCCAGCTTCAGCTTCTTCAAAGAAGAAGCCGTTAATCTTCTCTTCTAACTTGTCACTAAAGAAAAATCATGGCTTAAAAAGTCCCTCGGCACCTTCAGAAACTCTTTCTCTCTCTATTCCTAATTCTAGCGCTGATCTGGACTTTCCCTTGAAGACCCCAATTTTATTGCCGATGAAACGCAAGTTGACAGAATGGAAGGATCCTGTTTCTTCCTCACCAGCAAAGCGGATCGCAACAGCGGATCTTGCATCTCAATCCCCATTTTGTCAAACTCCAAAACCAAAGGATATTTCGTTGCAGTCACCTTCAGCATTTTACACCCCACGGGATAATACTATCGGCCGGACTATGTTCAACAACCTTCCTGGGGACAACTTGGGGGATGATATTCAGTATGCCTCTGGAAATGCCGAGAGGATGACCCTCGATTCCTTGGTCGTGCAGTACCTGAAGCACCAGCACCGTCAATGCCCAGCTCCAATTACCACTCTGCCCCCGCTCTCTCTCCTCCACCCTCATGTCTGCCCCGAGTCGAGCCTCAGGCTAAATGCGCCTGCAAATGTCACTGCCCGTGTAGGCACCCGCGAATTTAGGAAACAGTACGGTGGGATCCACTCACATCGTAGGGATCGACAGTTTATTTATAGCAGGTTCAAGCCTTGCCGGACTTGTAGAGATGATGTTACACTCTTAACATGCATTACTTTTCTTGGTGACTCCTCGCGTATTGCAACTGGGAGCCACTCTGGGGAGCTGAAAATATTTGACACTATTACCGGGAATGTCCTGGAGAGCCAGCCGTGCCATCAAACTCACGTTACGATGGTCGAATCTGCTTTTTCTGGTGGGACTCAACTGGTTCTTTCCTCAGGTGCTTATGAGGTGAAGCTATGGGATGCTTTTAATATCTCAAACGGGCCTTTGCATCCATTTGAAGGATGCAAAACTGCGCGGTTTAGCCACTCTGGGGGTGTATTTGCAGCCCTTTCGACAGACAACTCTAGGAAAGAAGTTCTTTTGTATGATGTTCAGACTTGCAATTTGGATTTGAGGCTTTCTGATAACTTGAATAATCATTCAAGCTCAGGTCGAGGACAAAATCAGTCCCTGATACATTTCAACCCTTTGGACACTATGGTGCTGTGGAACGGTGTCTTGTGGGACCGGCGTAGCGCCAGTGCCATTCATCGGTTCGACCAGTTTACAGACTACGGCGGAGGTGGCTTTCATCCTGCAGGAAATGAGGTACCAGCTATCTATTAATTGCCTTCCGTCTGTTGTTTGTTATGCATGCTTGGCCTAGGCTTGTTTTTAGTTGTGTTTGGATCTGTTGGAGTTTGATTTTGGTTGGATTTGATTTATCAAATACACCATTGACGATTGACAACTAATTGTTCATGTTTCGTGAAGATAGATCTTAGACGATGCCATGTGAGTGCCGAAGTTTCATGATCTGAAGATCATCTGACTTGGTAACCTTGAGAAATCTTTATGGTGATCCGAGCTGATTTAAGATGTTTGTGAAATATATGGAGAAATAAAGGTCGAATGGATCATAATTGATGCCCATCTCTCTAGCATTTTCTAAGTTTTAGGATATATTACTGAATCTTGTTTTAGATGTTTTTCTCCATAAATGTACCAAAGTAAGATATAATAATGGCGAGATGAGAACTAATATTGAAAGTTTGTCCTAGAGTTAACTTTCAGACAAACCTTTGGGTCTCAAACTATCCTAAATATCTGTTTCTGACATAGGAATTTTCTTACTCAAAAAAGCTTTTCTGAAACCCTTGTAGGTAATCCTAAATTCCGAGGTGTGGGACCTCCGGAAGTTCAAGCTACTTCGAAGTGTGCCTTGCTTAGACCAAACAGTGATCACTTTCAACGGCGGCGGGGACGTCATATATGCTATACTCCGGCGTAATCTGGAGGATGTAACGTCGGCAGTCCAGACCCGGCGGGTCCGGCACCCCCTTTTCCCTGCCTTCCGTACGATCGATGCCGTCAACTACTCAGAGATCGCCACCGTCCAAGTCGATCGCTGTGTCCTAGACCTCGCTGCAGACCCCACCGACTCTTTCATCGGTGTCGTAGCCATGGACGACCACGAAGACATGTTCTCGTCCGCGCGGCTTTACGAGGTCGGGAGAAAACGGCCCACTGACGACGACTCCGATCCCGACGACGGCGGCGAGACCGACGAAGAGGAAGACGAAGATGAAGACGAGGAGAACGACGACGACTTGGACGCTGACGTGGACCCGATCCTCGCGGCTGAGCTGGCGGGCGAGGGCGACACCGATTCGGACGACGACGATGACGACGAGGACATTGACAGCGTGGACGAGATCGACGAGGACGGTGAGTTCAACATCAACGACGGAGATTTCGGAGGTGGCCCGGGGCTGCTCGAGATCATGGCCGAGGGCGATGACGAGGACGACGAGGACGACGACGACTCTTTGAGCAGCGGCGAAGAGGGGGATTTTGCGGGCAATGGATATGGATTCTAAAACATCGATCACCGAGGAATATAATTCGTGACCTTTTGTAATTATTAGTATCTAAAATTTTCCGGGAGAGTAGAGCTAGAAAAGGAGGGAGTATTTTGAAGCAACAAGAGAATGTAACCATGTAAGTAAAAGGCTGAGCAGGGTTGGGAGAGAGAGGGGAAGAAGAGGAAGAGGGGTGGGGACTTCGACTTTGCCATATCTATGGCAAAGAATAAGTGCCACATAAGTGCAATTCTTTTTCCTTTTCTTGGTTGGTTCTATATTTATTTATATATTTTATATCTAAGCTCGTTTCTTAATTTTTCCAGTAGATTTTATTTTACCATTTGCAAAAATCGAACTTCCCGGTTGTTTTGATTGAGATAAGATTGTTTTTTTTTTTTGCTTTCCTGTTGCTGAGTGTGAAGGATATGCTTTTCTGATGCGTGTGTGAATGTTATAAGATGCACATCTTACCTATTATAAATTTAGAGTTAAAATTTTAATTTTTTTGGTATTAGAATAAAAGAATGAATATAAGTGAGTACCAAACTTAAGGTGTAAGATTTTGTGTATTTTGTGCTTGACTTTCTAATTGAAAATTTTGATAAATCGGTGTTAAAATGCTGCTGAAATCAGTGTTGGATTATTATCTGCATCTGCTTTTAGCTGCTTTTTAGTTGACTTCTTCAGCCCTATCATGCGGATTGCTCTTTAACACAATAGTTAAATTTGGTACGTAGTATGTATTATCTATAATTATTTTTTATTAATTTTTATTTTATTAGGGGCTGTTTGATTTTTTTGGAGAAGATATGAAAAATTATTTTTCAAAAACAAGTTTTTTTTAACAAAAATATTCATTTTGCAGTTTTTATTTTCTGAATAAAAAAATTTAAAAAATAAAAACATTTTTTTATAAAATTTGAAAAAAAAAATTATAGAAAAATTATTTTAAAAAAAATCAAACTGAAAATATCGTCCACAGCGAGTCCGAGTAGAACCCGGATTTCTCCTAAGCGAATCCCAGTAGGACTGCGATTATTTCTCCTAAGCCACCCGAACCGGGATTATTTTCTCCAAATCCGAGTCCGAGTAGGACTGGGATTATCTCTCGTAAACCAACTCCAAATAGGATTACAGCTAGATACGGATTATTATTTCTCCTAAACCAGCTCGGAATAGGACAACCGTTCACAGTCTCGTTAATATTACAGTGCTCAGTCCACCACCTTCCCACTACTCCACTCCAGCTTCTCGATCTGCTGCGCAATGGAGGAGCTCATGCCGACTCCGGTTCTCAGAATCCCCTTCCTCCCTCCGATTCCTCTTCCTCTTCCGCAGCTGCTGCCGTTCTTCGGCGGTCTCCCGAGCCCCCCGTCCTGCAGCTGCTTCGTCCCCGCGCCTCGCTGCAGCGCCGGCGGCGGTGGAGGTTTCTACGGCATCCTCGGTCCGCCTCCTCCGCAGCCGCATGGCGTTCGCTCGCCCCCCTCCGACCGCGGCATCCTCGGCCCGCCTCCTCCGCAGCCGTGCGACCGTGGCATCCTCGAAGAAGACGGAGCAGCGAGCCCACCACCGCCGGGTATCGAGTTCGCCGTCTCCTGGCGGCCGCCCCCCGACGGCTGGATTAAACTCAACACCGACGGCTCCTTCGTCCGCAGAGACTCCAGCGGCGGCGCCGGGTTCGTGGCCAGAGACTCCGAGGGCCTCTTCGTCTTCGCCGGAGCTTCGAGCTGCCCGGGCGTCCACCCCCTCTACTCCGAGCTCTGGGCCATCCGAGCGGCGCTGACGGAGGCCATCGAGGCCGGCTTCCCGCACGTATTACTCGAGAGCGACTCGTCCTCGGCCGTCCACCTCCTCGGCGGGGGTATCAAGAACGCGCCCCGGGGCACGAAACAGCTGGTGCAGGACTGCCTCGCCCTCCGCAGCCGCTTTCGCGAGATCATCATCCAGCACACGTACCGGGAGGGCAACAGGGTGGCCGACCGCCTCGCCGCGCTGGGCCGCCGATCGGAACAGGATCGCTTCTACCAGCATTTTGAAGACCTGCCGGATGCCGTCACCAGAGACCGCATCGTGTTCGATCTTTGCGGCGGCGCCTCCGTGCGGCCTCGCAAGCTATAGTCTAGAGTCTCTCTCTATGTATACATGCAGTCATCTTATACTATCTATATATATACTCGGCTCAGCTCTCTTTTCCCGCCCTTTTCCCTCTCTTCTCCTTGTAGAGAAATCCGGTGCAGTTCAGTTGTACGATTCAAATTCATCGTAATACAAATTCGAGTTCCGTTTAAATTGAGTTCGTCTTTTTACGTTAAGGCCCAATTTGGCCTAATTTTTTTTGAAAAAACGATTCTTGCAAAATTGATTTTGATTTAGAAAATTAATTTTGATTAAAAGTTATATAGCCTTCAGCAAGAATTTAGATGAAAAGTAATTTTTTTAAAGTTATTTTATAAAATTATTAGACAAAAAAATTTACTATTTGTAAATAGTAATTTTTTTTGCTAAATTTTATTTTAAAATAATTTAAAAATTGAATTTAAATTTAAAATTACAATTTTTTAAAAAAATTTGACATTTTAATTTGAAATATATAATTTCAATTTGAAAATTTTAAAATTTAAAATTTAAAATTCTAAATCTAAATTTAAATTTTCAATTTGAAATTTAAACTATTCTGCTCAATGCAGAGATCACACAACAAGAAAATGTACGTAGAGAGAAACACAGGAATCCACAACGAAAATCCTCTCCAAGCCGAGATTAAATCGAACCCGGAAATAAAAGAGTATAACCAGTTCTGCTGATGACATTATTATTATTTTTTTGAGAAAAAGGTAGCATGCTACCCGCTTCATTTATTTGGAAAATAAACTTGGCTACAAACAATAAGGCAACATAGCCTCGAAAAGGAAAACATAGCTCACAGAAAGAAGAAAGAAAAATAACAACAAAAAATAACAACAAAAGTAATCGGCATGTTAACCAGCTCAACAAAAGTCCATCCACTCTCTTCCCAACTCCTTGATACGCCTGACTACGAAGAGAGGGTCAGTAAAGAGGTTTCTAAAAACCGCATTATTTATTTCCTTCCAAATTAACCACCAGCATGCTGCTACAGTAAGCAGATCCTGCAGAATCTCCCCCGACCTAATATTTCTGGTCAGTCTACTCCAGATCGTCAGTACGTCCTCCACTGTCTGTAAATACTGGATGTCCTCAAAGGTTCGGAAAAGTATGAACCTAGCGTACACACATCCTAAAAGGAGGTGGTCCACTGTCTCCGAAACTTCACCAGAGAGAACACAGAGGGGATTACCCAACCATCCCTTTTTCAGTAGATTATCAGCCGTGGAGATTTTCTTCGTAAGCGATAGCCATAAGAAAATTTTCATTTTGAGAGGTATTTTCAGTTTCCAAATGTGAATCAGTATGGTATCTTGGATACCTCCCCTTCGAGTCACCATATAGACCGATTTAACAGAGAACCTGTTTTCTGTATTCCATCTCCATCGAAATTCATCAGGTTTAATTGTCGTCCGAAAGGAAGCAAGTATATCCTTAAATTCCCTTAGTCTTACTCGGCCATCCCGAGTCCTTGTTCCAACTCCTCTAAAAATTTTTCGCCATCTCCATCCGTTAGACGAGAAACATTCCTTAATATAAACATGCTTTGTAACAACCTTATCATATAGGTCCGGAAAGTGCGTCTTCAAGGAAACTTCACCACACCATGTGTCTGACCAAAAGTCGATAAGCTCTCCATCCCCAAGCTCGTAGTACAGTCCACATTTGAAAATCTCCTTTGTGGACAACACACTCTTCCACCATTGAGAAGCAGGTCTGAAAGTTCTCCCTTCGTTCAATGGTCTCCTTCTAGAATAATATAACGTTCTAAGTAAGTTGTTCCATTGCAGCTTCCTCTCCGTAAATAGGCGCCACCACTATTTAGTAAGTAGAGCATCGTTCATATTTGCCAAGTCCTTAACCCCTAGCCCTCCTTCCTTTATACTCCTATAGACAGTACTCCAGGCGACCATACAGATGCCGCCCTTGTTGTCTGCGCATCCTTTCCAGAAGAAGTTTTTTCGTAATGCCTCTAAACGCTTAATTACCCATTTCGGTGCTTTGTAAATGAAAAAAAAGTGGAGTGGCAAATTAGCAAGGACAGAGTTCACTAGCGTAAGCCTGCCACCTCTCGAAAGTAATTTAGCTTGCCAACCATCGATCCTTCTTTGGGTCTTCTCGATTAAACCTTTCCAATCCTCCTTACGCAGTGTTTTATTGGACAATGGTAAACCCAAATATCTGATCGGTAACACCCCAACCTTGCACCCCAGACAGGAAGCTAGTCTACCATCCTTCCCTATTGTACTTCCCATATATAAGAGTTCAGTTTTATCTTTATTTATCTTGACTTCAGAGGCCTACCCAAATAGGCTCCACATAAATCTGATATTCTTCAAGTACCGCTTCTTAGCCTCACAGAAGAAGAAGGTGTCATCCGCATATTGGATCAACGTGACCAGACTATCTTCTGTGGGCCCAACACCTTTAAATAAATTATGTGAAACCGCTCTGTTGGTCATCCTAGCAAGGCATTCTGCAACCAACATAAAAAGATAAGGTGAAAGAGGATCGCCTTGTCGTACACCCATTTTCGTTTTGATTCAATTTGTTGCCACTCAGTTAACGAGGATCGCTACCTTAGAGTTACGTGTACACTCATCGATCCATCGGCACCATTTTTCGTTGAATCCCAGAAGTTCCAGAATCTTTCTTATGAAAGCCCAATTAATCTTATCGTAGGCCTTCTCGAAGTCTACCTTAATCCTGACACCCTCCACCTTTTTTTTGAAGCCCCATGCAATCGGTTCGCTAACTGTGACAAAAGCATCGGAAAGAAGTCTCCCTTTCAGGAAAGCTGATTGAGAAGAAGATATGATGCCCGGCAACACTTCTTCCAATCGGTTAGCCAAGACTTTCGAGATTATCTTTTGGATTCCATTGAGCAGGCTGATGGGTCTAAAGTCCTTCGCTCGAATTGCTCCTTCATTTTTGGGGATTAAACATACGTAAGAGAAATCAATGGGACGTGTAGATATTCGTTCGTCGTATAGTTCCTGAAAAATGTTGAGCACATCTTCTTTGAGAACCTCCCAGAATGTCTGATAAAAACTCATAGGAAAGCGATCAGGTCCAGATGCTTTGTCCCTTCCGAGTTGAAAGGTAGCTTTTTTTATCTCCTCCAAGCTAAAGGGGTTAGTTAATAGTTCTGGATTAGCTACTCGATTAGTCCCAAACAGGCTACTCCAATCTCCGTACACCATCGACTCGTATGTCTCAGGTGCGTACAGTTCTTTAAATTCCTTCCAAAAATACTGTCTTTTCTCTTCCTCATTATTAAAATTTCTTCCATTATCGTTGACTTCCCCAATCATGTTACCCCGTCTCCTGCTGTTGGCCATCGCATGAAAGCATTTCGTATTCCCATCTCCTTCTTGTAGCCACCGCTGTTTGGCACGGATTTTCCACATAATTTCTTCGTTATCTAATACTCCCAAGAGTTTACCTTTTAGTTCAGCTCTTCTATCTGTTTGCTCCTTAGCCAAGATCTGACGCTCTTCCAGACCATCAATATATTGTATTTCATGCATTAAATCTTTTTTAACTTGGGTGATACTATAAAAACTTGTTGCACACCAGCTTTTAATCCTCTTCCGGCAGTGTCGCAATTTAGCTGTAAACGAAAGTACTCCTGATCCGCAATTCTCAATATCTTTCCACCAAATTGGTACATTGGTAAGAAAATCCTCTCTACTCAGTCATACTTCCTCACATCTGAATAATTTACTAATAACCCTGTCACCTGTGGAGAGTAAAATAGGACAGTGGTCGGAGGTGATTCTTGGGATCGCCTCAACTTTCGTAAAAGGAAAGGTCTGATCCCACTCGGTTGAAATGAGAAAGTGATCCAATTTCGCCAATGTAGGATTGTTTTGCAAATTTGACCAAGTGAAGAGTTGATTAGTCATAAGCATGTCCATAAGCTTAAGATCACTAATAAGTTTGTTGAACATGACCGACGCTCTATTACTCCAAGTCCGGCCTCTACGCTCCTCCTGACTTCTGGTGAAGTTAAAGTCACCACATACAACCTGACTTCTGGTGAAGTTAAAGTCACCACATACAACCCAGTTTCCAATACATAATTTCTTAAGAAGAACAAGTTCAGAGCAAAAGTCGTCTTTTCCTTCCCAGCTTGGGAGCCCATACACATACACATTAGTAACGTAAAAACAAACATAAGCAGTACGAACAAGACATTATTATTTATTATAAAAAGCATAAGCAGTACGAACAACTTCTCATATATGTTATTACATGTCCATCAACATGTACAAAAGAGTAGTATCAGTAGTTTGTTCAGATGATGCTGATGCGGTGGGTAGCAGTGCTGGGCCCATGCAGCTGGTAAGTCCTGCTGGGCACTACCTGAAGAACACCTGGTTGCTCTGCATTACCCACCACAAATATTACCAAAAAACAAAAAAAAAATTATTAGATTACAGATCAAAATGAGTAAAAAGAGCAAGAAAAACATCATAGAATTTGTCTTTGCCTTTTTAGTAAGTGCAAATTTTAAGTCACGCGTGCGAATACAAACTTTACGAGAGTATTACACATTTTTTCGCATATTTGCAAGGATAATTCATGCGAAAGAACCCTGGTAAGTACTTCAAATAGAAGATTAGTTTCTCTACTTTGAGAAGCAGCAAACAATTAAACAAATAATAACAAAAAATACTAAAATAATATGTCCTGTAGAGAGAAGCAGAGTAAATTTACGTACCACTATTGCAGCAAAAGCTCAAATTTGAAATTTCTAGCTTAGTCAAAAGCTAATGGAAGGATTTTAACGAGTAAAAGGAAAAAAAAGAAAAAGAAAAATGCTTAGTATTTCACATTCCAGATCCCATTTGCTAGCACCAATCCAATATATTTTTACTGCATAGACTCCATTTAATTTACCGCATTTTTAGTTTGTCATTCTCTGATTTAAAAAGTTACACTTTGTCATCCTACAGTTTGTGTCGTATCTTTGTTTTCCCATAAACATATTTTACTACATAAACTCCAATTTGGCTTCATCTGATTTACTGCATTTTTAGTTTGCCGTTCTCTGATTTAAAAAGTTACACCGTGTTGTCCTACAGTTTATCTTTGTTTCACCATACGAATGTTTCGTAATTTTGTTTTACCATAAGAATGTGCCATTAAGGATAACAAAATAATATATTTCGCAAGCCACGAGATAGTAAAAGTACGAAATTGTAGAATATCAAAACAGTATATTTTACCATCTCGTGGCTCATAATTTTTTTTCTTTTTTTTTGAGAGAAAAATAACATACTACCGCTTCATTCAATAGGAAGGTCAATTAAGCAACAACGCACTTATAATTTTTTTTTAATTCACTATTGTGTTCAATTGATAGATTTTTATAATGAAACAAAAATAAATAAAATGCATTAAATAGTAAAAGCTATCCTTTTTATAAGGCAAATACTCCTAAAATTACGTTACCATCATGAACACAGCATCAACACCAAACAACTTATCAACTAAACAAAAATTACGCATTAAATCCAACCCAATTCATGCAAAATAAAACCTTAGCAAAAATAAAATAAAATCAAACAAAAATAAGAATGAAAGTAAAAAAAGCAAAAAAAAAATAGAAACTTACTCTGCAATTCGTCGACTTGCTTCGGAGTGAGCTTCGCGGAGAAGCCACTCGCCGCGTGCGTGTAGTGGTAGATCACAGCCTCCTTCGCAGCCTCCTCACTTTTTAATTTAAAAAAGGAAAAAAAAAACACACAAAATTAATTAATTAATTAAAAAACAAAAAAAGAGAGAATTATAAATGCACAAAAAACCCTCAAGTGCAGGACATTTTGAAGTTAGTTAGACCCAAAATTACCTTATTTGGTCTTAATTTTTGAGTTATGAAGTAGAATTTCACAATTTTGTGGGACAAAGGAGTTTAATTTAACAAATTTGACACAAAATTATTTTAAAATTCTTAGTTTATCAAATAAAAACAAATTATTAAATGAAAAAGAATGAAATTAGGGTTTACTTCAAAAAATGGCCCATAAAGATGATTATCCACACAAATTTTCCCCAAACAACAAAAAAAGAAAAGGGAAAAAAAAATTGCATCTTCAAATCGAATGTGTAGGAGAAACTGAAAATCAAATAAAATTATAGTAATTTAAAAAAAAGGAAAAGAAAATTACAAATGGACAAAAACCCCTCTTTTTTCTACTTTAGTTTGAGACGATAAAGTAGAGTTCCACAATTATCTCGGATAGAGGCGTTTAATTTAACAAATTCGACATCATATTTAGCGAACAAAATTAGGGTTTATCCCAAAATGGGCCCCCAAAAAAAAACAAAAAAGCAAAAAAAAAAAATAAAAAAAAAATCGCATCTTCAGATCGAATGAGGAGGAGAAATTGAAGAGGAAAAGGGTAGAGAGATCGGGGAGAAGCAATCGGATCCGTCCGATCCCTCTCCCTCTCCCTCTCCCTCTCCCTCTCCCTCTCTCTCTCTCACCTGCCGAGGACGGCGCCGAGGGTGCGGATGTGGAACTCCTCGGGATCCGCGCCCTCGGGGCGATCCACGTACACGATCTGCACGGATGCCGCCGCCTCCTCCTCCGCCGCCGCCTCCGCCTCCGCCCGGGGAAGCTTCGCGTGCTCGTCCGCCATTGGAGCCGAGGTCGCGGTCACGGGGAGCGCGAGGAAGAGGACGAAGACGACGACGAAGAAGGAGACGAAGAGGAGGGAGCGCGACGAAGACGACGAGGGCGATGCGTTCATGGGATTCCCCACTTTACTCTCTCTCTCTCTCTCTCTCTCTCTCTCGGGTTTGTTTTAGGAATAACTTCAAATACAACTCCCGTAGTTTCGTACTTTCTCACTTTAGTGCCCTATGGTTTAAAACATATCACTTTAGTACCATATAGTTTGGTTATTTTTTTTGTTATCTTTTCGTTAATTTTTTCGTTAAACTAATGAGAAAGTTAAAACTCCATAATAGTAAAGTGAATATTCGATAAATTATATGTGATATATTTAAAAAAATTTCGTATAATTTAACAAAAAAAATAACAAAAAAATAACAAAAAAAAAAAAATCAAACCACGTGATACTAAAGTGATACATTTTAAACTATAGGACACTAAAGTGAGAAAGCACGAAACTATATAGATAGTATTTGAAGTTATCCCTTTGTTTTATATTGGATGTGCGTGCGTTGGAGGGTTTTGGGCGGTTCTCTTCTTAGATAAGTATATATACATTGTGCTTGTGCAAAGAGGAGAATGTGACCTTATTGTGGGTTTCGGGTTTATACAGAGAATCCAAATTAATAACCCGGATCCGATTCAATACTCCATAGTATAGGCTATAGCCATGGGGGGCACATCTGCGCGAAAAATTCTAGAATGCACCGGGTATATTGATGACGTGGCGTTCCAAACCAATCAAATACTTCCTTTTCGAAATATATATCTCATCATGATTATAAAAAAATATTTTTATTGTACTTTTCGTTGAAAATGAGAGATGTGATTGGCTTGTTATTGATGACGTGGTGCAAGCGTGACACAGTAGACTTCCTCCATCTGCGCATGTGGGCTTGTTTGGCCTCTGCTTCTATTTTAATTTTCTATTATTACAGTTACGTGCAGACTTTTGCTTCGGTAGTAAAAAATAGAAATATAATTTTTAGAAAGAAAAAAAGAATACTACATGCGTAGCTACAGCTAGGTGTAAATCTTACATTCTACGTATTTTTAAAATTAAAAAAATTAAATTTTTAGTTAAAAAAAGATCAGTTGCAGTTACGTGCAGACTTTTGCTGCTACAGCAAAAGGCAGAAATATAATTTATACGAAGAGAAAAAGAAATACTACATGCGCATTTATAGTTAGGTGTAAATCTTACATCCTAAGTAATTTAAAATAAAAAAACTTCTTAAATTTTTAGTTAAAAAAAATGATCAGTTGCACTTAAGTGCAGACTCAGTTACAGTTATGTGCAGACTTCTGCTGCTGCAGCGAAAAAAAGAAATATAACTTTAAGGAAGAAAAAAAATGCTACATACATATACGTAGCTGGATGTAAATTTTACACTCTAAATATTTTAAAATTTACGAATTTTCTTTTAAATTTTTTAGTTTTTAAAAAATGACAACTAGAGTATATAAGCCTTTGGACGAGAGGGGTGTAAGATTTACGCATTGTCTATATATATATATATATATATAAAGGCCACACAATATGGTTGGATATGTACGTGGTTAGAAATACTGTAGTTATGGATACATTTAGGAGTCGTTTGATTAAATGTAATTATAGTTTAAGATGTATGTAATTAAAATATAGCAGCTATAACTTCATGCATTTTATTTGCTATATGTAGTAGAAAGAAATATAGCTATATATACATGGCTATTTGCAATTGAGAAATGTATTTATAAAACTTTATCACTTTATAAAAAGGCTAAATTACAAAAAATATCACTGTCAAAACTCGATTTTTCACTTTCCCCTCATGTCACTTAAAAACTTACACTTTGCCCCATTGAAAAATAAAAAATATTTACAGGGGAGTACGGTGTCAACTGTGATGACAAAATTATCAAATTGCCCTCACCCTCTTCGTCTCTTCCCCCATATTCCTCATCCGCCGCCTCACCTCTTCCGTTCTTCGGCCTCGCTCGACCTCAGCTCCGACTCCATTTCCTCCACCTGCTCCCCCGCTCCTTCTGCACCCTCGTCGCCCCTCCATTCCGGCGACGATAGGGAAGAGATCGAGATGGGCGTGGACTGAGAGGTGGGCGAGAGGTGGGAAAGGGCGAGGGCGAGGCGGCGGAGGAAGGCAAGGGCATGTGTGTGGGTGCGGACGGGGGGTGGGCGAGAGCGAGGCGGCGGAGGAGGGCGAGGCTGCGTGGGCGGCGAGGAAGGAGGCGGCAGGGATCTGAGGGTATTTTGGGTATAAAAAATATATAATAATAAGATATAAACGGAACCCTAACGGAACACTGACGGTGGGGGCCAAAGTGAACATTTCTTATTTTTCAAGGGGGCAAAGTGTAGATTTTTAAATGACATGGGAGGAAAGTGAAAAATTAAGTTTTAACAGGAAGGTTTTCTGTAATTTAGCCTTATAAAAAAATGAATATAAGTAAGTAATGAACCTAAGGTGTAAGATTTTGTGTTATTCCCGCTTTACTTTCTAAAAATATGTTTGGTTCGAAAATAAACTTTATTGTTTATTCATGGAATAGTTATTATTTGTGGGATATATGGGGATTAAAAATAATTTTATGTTTGGATGAGAATTGGATTGTTCTGAGGAATAATAAAATTTGCATTTGAATGGTTAGATTGGAATAGTAGGAATAAAATTAATTATAGTTATAAAATAATAATATTTTATTTAAATAATAAACACGTTAATTATTAATAAAATAATATTTTAACAAGTTAATTAATTAATTAATTACCTAGTAATATTATACAAGATGATGGAGCAGCATATTAGTTATTAATAAAATAATATTTTAACAAGTTAATTAATTAATTAACTAGGAATATTCTATAAGATGGTGAAGAAGCATGTTTATTAGTTACTAAATTATTTAAAAATAAATTAAATGTGTTAGCTAATTAATTAATTATACATTTAGTTAATAAATTAAGTTGATAAAATAAAATATTAATTACTTAATTAATATAAATATTAGTTATTATTTGAATAAACATATTCAATTAGTTTATTATCTGATTAGTGATTGATTATCAATAATAAATTATTTGTTCAAGTATTTAATTAAATATATATTAATTTAATAATTTCAAGTATTTAGTAGATAATTTAATAAGTTAATTAGTTATTAATTAGTGATGTTTTATAATTATTAAATACTAATTAATAGAAAAAAATTATTTAAGAATTTGATTTGTTAAGAATATAATATACTAATTATCATAGTTTATTAAATAAATTATTATTTAAATGGGAGAATAAAGGACAAGAGTTGCTATTCTATGGAAATGGAAGAATAGTAATTCTCCTCTCTTAATGGGTTATTTTAGAATAACCCGTTTGGTAGAATAAGGAGGATAAACTTTTTTATTCCCTGTTTATCCCCCAACCAAACGGTGTCATCACCAAATTTGTTGTAATTTTGTGTGTTAAAGTCTCGACTACTCTCTCTCTTTATTATGAAGGTTTGTTTTTAAAACATCTCCAAAACTTTGGTGCAATTTTGTTCGGCTATAATAGCTGCTTTATTGTTTGAATTAGACTACTATACTATTAATAGTACCAAGCGCTTTGTGCTATTAGGTTTTCGGCCTTTGGATGAAGGAATGTGCGGTTAGAATGATAGTGGTCTCCGGTTAGAATGATAGTGGTCCCCTAGGATTGAGTGGGCGGTTGGTTGAATAGTATGATCTAGCGGGTTGAAATGGTCAAAGGGGTAGATCTAATGGCGAAAAATTTGATAGCACCAAGCGCTTGGTACTACCGATAGTATAGTAGCCGGACTCTTATTGTTTAGCATTTTTGGCTAATACATTGCCATTTGAAGTAATGTACTGCCATTTCGATTGACAAATTTAGTTTAGTATGCAAGGGGCTTTTTTTGGTGTGCCCTAATGAGCTCTTGTGCTACAAATGTTTAGCTAAGAGGTTGATTTGAGCTTCTCAAAAAACCGCGAAAAAGGCAAGCGAATCGTGCTTATTGTGCGAACAAAATATCAACACGATATAAATCACATGCTTGTGATACAGTTTAGAACCAATTTTTTTAAAAAAATTAATAAGTAGCTACATCAATAAATTCAAAAGATTTGATAAAAATATATAAAAATTAATTAAAATATATTGATGCTAAATTTTTTTTAAAAAATTTCATACCATTACGTGTCGGAATTGGTATTTTTATGAACGACATATATCAGTATAGCACAGTATGACGCACAACGTACGGTACCGTAACAACTGCTCGCCATACCTTTTATGCCACGACACTTAAATCCTTTATTCTTATACCAGTGTGAAAGATGGCTTAAACCATAAATACGCATAGACATGCATACAACAACCAATCAACTATCATCCATTCTTACAAGGAAAAAAGAGACACTCACACTCAATAAATTGTTAATTGATTAGAGCACAATTTTTGTTGTAATAGACCACAAATAAGTGGAAATAATGACTTGGTTGCTTTTATTTTTTTTTTCTTTTTAATTGTAGTACCAAGGTGCACAATTAGCAAATGGACAAAAAAGAAAAAGGCCAAATTACAAAAAAAAAAAAACCCCTTCATAAATACTCGTTTTTTTCACTTTTCCTTCCTAACTTTTAAAAATCTATATTTTACCCCATCAACATTTCAAATTATTACATTTAGCCCCCCTCCATCAGGGTTCCATCACTATTCCGTCTATTTTTTATAATTTATATCGAAAATGCCCTTCATAATGATAGTACTATATCAAAAAATTATTTTTTTTCTTATAGAAGAAGTAAGAGCAATTTGGTCATTTTGCCCTCTTCATTAACGCCGTACCCTCCTGAAAATATTTCTAAAATTTTAAGGGGGCAAAATATAAATTTTTAAAGGTCAGATAAGAAAAGTAAAAATGTGGGTATTTACAAAAGAATTTTCTGTAATTTAGCCAAAGAAAAATAAAACCTAAAAAGGGGGAAAAAAAAGGGAAGTACTAAATGCCTTCAATCACATAGCATTTGATGGGTGTAAAAATATAATAATAATAATAAAAAAGCAATTCCAAGTTTTTACCATAGATGAAAAATGAGTTTCTTAATGCTATTTTGAACTAATGACATATTACTCAAGGATTCAATACAACTACTGATACAGCACCATTTAATCAAGTTTTTTTTTTTACCATAACACAAAAATATACATGCACAATAGCAAACTCTCTTGCTCAATAACACCACAAAGTTTCAAAAACCCTGAAATTTTTAAGCATTTTCTACCTCCCCAGAAGAATTTCATCAAAGTTCCAGTCTCTGACGAGGTCCCTCGTGACGGCTCGGCTCCGTTCGAGGCGAGGCGCTCCGGTTATGCCTTGTCCGCTCGACATAGCGGGGAAGGGGCTGACTTTCGATGCCCCGATCCCGTTCGGATTAGTGTTTCCGCCCGGCATGGCTACTTTCCGGGTCAGGCAGCTGACGACCGCACCGCACCGGCCTTCCTCCTCTGAGCTCGAGACTGAATAGCTTCTGAATGAATGTGATGGGCTTTCCATGCCATGGCATACGAGACACGCCAAGCTCATGATTCGCGTTACGGACGAAGCCCTGAGAACCTGCATTAATCGAACAGTAGTAACTGGTAAACTATATCAATGAACAACTGGAGATTATGAGACAAAGAACTTGAATTTCTATCCGAATATAGCCGTTATAACATGAATCCAACAGAAATTAAGTTGAATAAGCAACAAAATGTTTGAACAAGTGAAATCCTTGTAAATGAATGCGTTGAACACTGAGGGCCCTCGCAGAAGGCCCTTGCAGAAGTGCTGTTTCAGTAGTGCTGTTCGAAAAAGCAAAACAAAATATTCATTGGAAATTCCTCCGACAGCTTCTAGCTAAAGCAGAAGCAGAGCTTCAAATTGGAGCAACTGCTTTTGAGGCCTAGAAGCTCTCTTCGGCTGGTGGGCCTTGAAAGAAATCAAGAAAACTCCTCCGAGGACTAGCCTCAGAATTTTCATGTTCTAATTCAACAGAACTTAGAAACTACCTGTCTAAGCTAAAAGAAATGTCTAAGATTGTCATCTGTTCATGCGAGCGAACAACAAGCCAACACGATGACAAAACTTTTAAATAAAAACCGTTGAACTACACTAATAAAATGCCATGCAACAAGCCCTCCCATGCTCAATCATTTGCACGAGATGGAAATACAATACGTTGATGCCGACAGTAGTGAAACCACTGTGATAGCATGTGGGCATTCATAAGCCCCTTATTATTGCTTCATAAAGAGTATAAATATAAAATTTTGGACGAGGAGCCGCAAAAAAGCACTCGACAAGGAACAAATCTAACATATCCACGATCTTTCTTTTTTGTGCATCAGCTCAGTCCCTGTCAGCTTGCAGATATTACGTTCAGAAACGATCTGATAAATCCTAATATCTGAAGGAAAAATAAGATCCCGAACATCCTGAGCTTCCAATAGAAATAACTCGATTTCTGTACATGCCTTGTAAAAATTTTGAAGCACCTAATGTGTTAAATCAAAATGAGTATGTGTGGGAGCTCTTAAACAATAAAATGTTGTACGAAAACCATCTAGTCGAAATACACTGTTAAAATGCGACAAATTGTAAATTGAAACTACTTAAAGTGCATCAAATTATCGTACTGGACTGCGGATGTGTCTACTCAAGTAATGAGAGGTTTTAATCAATATTAAGAAAGAAGCGAAATCCTAAATCATGGACTTGTCCAATCTATTGAAAGGTGGAATTTACCGACCCCGTAATCTCAGAAACAAAAGGGAAAATCAACTTCCCTGATTCGTTTTGGGCATCATATATCTCTAGAAATGTTTTCATGACGAATTGAATAATTTCTCCCGCTACCTCAAAAGAAAATTTAGGCCTGTGAAAAGGTTACTACATAGAAATCATGTATCATAGTGGGCATCTATGAGGTGAAATCTCATTGGCGATTTATCCTGTGAAAAAATGGTAGCTCATTAGCAATTTATCCTGTGCAAGAACGGCAACTTATTTTCTACAATTTTGAACAGCAGTTTAATTGATGGTAGCTTATAACTCGAATCGAATCTTATCCCGAAAGAAGAAAAGGCAGAACTTTAGACTAATGCGAAACAATGGGAAGTTTATTGAACAACTGGTATCATCGAAAAAATAGATTCGCATCAAATCCTGTTATCCTGAAGATGGAAAGCATGCCAAATGTTGGAAAAAAAAAGTTGATTTGATCCACGACAACACCGATTAATTGAGTTCACCACAGATCCAACCAAAATTCACTATCCAATCGCCTCTATATCTGCGTCTAAACTCGAAATATCGAGAAAAAATAAAATGTGGGCTTCTTCAAAGGCAAATTTTCCGGCTTTTCGATTCTTTTTACGAAAGGCGAGAAAAAGATTGAACCTTTTTCATAAGATGTAATGTTGCATGCCTCAGGTGAGGCTCGATTTCGCTAAATCATAAAGAAAAACTTGTAGTTAATTCATATTATACACAACACAGATTTCATTACTCCATAACACCTAATAAGAACAAGTACATAATCAAAGTGAATCAACAACAAGGACTCACTCATGCGATGACACAAAACTTGCAACTTTGTTATTCCTACAAGATGATTCACAAATCAAAGAAAAAGGCTAGTTTTTTTCTTTATCCCTACAACTACACAACAAAGATCTCATCATCAAATCAAGCATCATGATACCAAACCAATCAAATCCAATCCAATTACTATGAATAATAATAGAAACCAATCAAAACCACAAACAACCGGATCAATCACAAATTACTCCCTGTTGCTGATGCATCCAACCCCCCCCCCCCTAATCTCAACATTCCAACTGAGTCTAGATAGATAGAGAGAGAGAGAGAGAGAGAGAGAGAGAGAGAGAGAGAGAAAGGTGTGACCTTTTCTTTGGAGCAAAATCCTAGGGTAAGCAGTAGGTGGTGAGAAAGAGAGAGAGAGAGAGAGAGAGAGAGAGAGAGAGAGGGAGAAAAGTGAGATCAGGAGAGAGAGAGAGGGGGAGAAAAGTGAGATCAGAGAGAAAGGGAGGAGAGAGAGAGAGTAGAGAGAGATTGGAGAAGAGAAAGAGAGAGAGAGGTGAGGAGTGAGTAGGGATGCAAATGGATCCGGGTTGGTGGAGCTTCTGTCCCGATCCCTTCAGTATGTGGTGAGTGAAAATAAAAAATATAAAAAAATTATAAATCGTGTCGAATTCGCTTCGATTCATGAAGAAAATAAAGCAAAAGACGGAAGACTCTTTTTTCTTTGATTTATTTCAATCAACTAATAATTCGCAACCACCGTGATATGTCCTGAATATAGAGATAAATAAGAAAAAAGGGATAAAAATTAATCTGTCTCGAATATGTTCGGATCTGATAAAAAATACGGAGAAAAAAAAGATCTTCTGAAGAGAGAGAGAGAGAGAGAGAGAGAGAGAGGAGACTTTTCACTTTTCTTAGTGATAAGTAGTGAGGGACAGAATTATGGCACCCTTGAAAGGGATGGGAATTTTTTTTTATTAAAGTTGAAAAGTATTATTAGGTAAGAAAAAGAAAAGAAAAGAAAAATATGTTGTTACCCCCTCAACTATTTTGTGATTTAGAAAAAAGCCCTCAACTTTCTATTTTGTCTCAATCAAAGAACAAGTAATTTATTTGAATTATAAATTATTTTGAGGTGACTATTCGACCTTTTAAAATTCTAATTTATATAACTTTTTAATTCGTTTGATTTGAATCAGTCAATAATACTTTGACTTTAAAATTTGGAGAATGCGTTGTTTATCTTTACAGATCTGATTAGTTTACTTCATACAATTTTCTTAATTATAAATTTATTCAAATAAGTAATAGCTTAAATTTTGAAGTCAAAGTATCGTCGACTGACTCAAATTAAATAAATTAAAAAATTAGATAGTAAAATTAAAATTTTAAAAGATTGAGTAGCCAATTCAAATAATCCATAGTTCAAATAAGTTCGGTATGTTTTTACCTTTTTCATAAAAAATATATTGAACCCCCTCAGCTATTGAATATTTTGAAGAAGGGCCATGCTTCACCTATTGAGTTCTTCTTATTTGAATTGTTTTGGTTAAATAAGTTGAAAGTTTTCTTAAATTTACATGCTAAAATGTAGTTAGGGTTGTAAAATCTGAGGAATAAGTGATAAATTTAACTAAACTCGAATCTAAATAATTAACAGTTTAGAGGTGTTAATAAAAAAAAATTAAGCTCATGGTTTTGCTTCAAATGCTTTATAGTTGAGAAAGGTCTCTACGCATTTAGACTTTTATCCAGGATTTTTCAAAAAAAATCTTTGAATTAAGCATACTAATAAGGAGTTTGGATAATTATTAATTGACTTATTAGTTGTTATCCAGATTGTAGTTTTTGAAGGTAAGGACATGCAACGAATCGACCATTAGCAACAATAATTTGTTCAGCGTAAACGACAGACTCAAAATTTTTAAGCTCGGTTATTATTATTAGGGTGTGCAGCCTCGAATGGGACTATTGGGGAATTAGTGTCTTCTCCTGTTTAGACCTGACGTTCTCGTCAGGTCCAAATCCGATCACAGACATATAAATCAGAATTATCAGACCAGACGATGTGAGATTCTATAGGTGGCTCCCACTAAATCCGTGGTGTAGTATTTTGCCCCGCATAGAACTTAGTTCTCACACTTTTGGCTGGTATTTGATTCTAATACCAAATGTAACAATCCGAACCAGTAGCAATAATAACTCGTTTGGTCCAAACCAACGGTCCAAAATACTTAAGTATAATTATTATTTGTTCGGATGCGCAGCCTCAAATGGGATTAGTGGGGTGTTACATTCGATCCCCCAAATGGACATAAAAAATTCGGGCTCGAGTCTTCAGTTTCTTTGGTTATAAAAAAGTATAGTTCAATTTAGTGGTTATATATGATTTTTTTTGGAAAAAAAAAGTATGGAGACTCCCTGAACTTTAGCTCTTTTGCAAATAGTTTAATAGATTCCTCTTCTCAAGTGAACTTATTAATTTCATAACCGTTTTGATCAGATGTCGTCCACATAATTTTGTAAGAATTTAAAATATAAGAAAAAATATATTATTTCTCTTCTAATTTTGATAAGTATGACAATTGAAAAATATGTTGAACTGTACTTTAATTTTTTTTTCGCTTTTCTTATGGGTTAGGATACCAAATTTTTTTTTTTTGTGTTTTAAAGTTTTATAAAATTATATGCAAAATACAAGACCAAAAGATTGTATAATTAATAACTGTAATTAAAGAGAGGGAAGTCTATTGAACTGTTTGATAAAATTTAAGTTGTTTTTTATCAAAATTGAAAGTTCTGACATATGTTTGCAAATGAGTAAAAGATTAGGAGTCTTCATACATTTTTGCCCAATTTTATTTTTTTGAAGTTTTCTTGATCTTTGTGGTTGAGCTGATCTAATATTGTTAATAACAAGATGGAAACAAAAGTAGAGAAATAAATAAAATGTTAGGTATTGTTTAGGCAAATATGCTACCAAACATTGTTATTAAATCTAATTTGGTCACCTTGGAGTAGGGATGTGAACGGGTCGGATTCGGAGCAGATTTTTAAAAATTCATATCCAAACCCGACTACAAATTCGAAAGTTGAACTCGAATCCGACAGATTTTAAAACTTTATATCCAAATCCGAACCCGACCAAAAATTCAAAATCCGAACCCGAAACCGAATTCGAAAATTTGAACCCGAAACAATTATTTCTTTTTACCATATTTCAAAACATATTACATTAAATTTAAAATTTTAAAATAAAAATTCAAATATAATATCATATAATATATAGAGAGAGAGAGAGAGATAGTTGAGCTGGAACGCTATTAGTAGTAAACGGGCTCCGTTGCCACCCATTTATTTTCGATGATGGAGCCTCCAAATCGACGATCGGCACCGTTGAACATGATCTATACTACTTGAAGTATATCTATACTATATATAAAAGCATATAGTAATGACAGACGGAATAAAAAAAGAATAAAAAAATATTTTCTATGAAAGGTTATAATTAATCTGTTAAAAAATATCTCAAATAAGAACGGACAGTTATAATCAATCTGTTAAAGAATAGTATTCGCATCCATCTATAAATTCAATTTTACGAATGGTTATGATCAATTTGTTAAAAATATTTATATAAAAATGAACGGTTATGATCAATCTGTTAAAAAATAGCATTCCTATCCACCTATTTTACATTAAAATTTAAATTTGAGTTTAAATCGTAAATTCAATTTAATTTTTGATATCAAATTTGAATTAACAATTAAATATTTTTAATTATATAGTGGATCAAAATTAAATTTTAAATTTTGAAATAAATGTGAATTAAATTTTGATGCTTTTAGTTTAAAACACATACTTAAATTTTAGATTCATCTGAAATAAAAAATATATAAAAAATATTTTATTTATATAAAAAAAGAACAATATAGGATATTGTAGATATTTTCTAATAAAATATAACATATGAATTTATAAAATATAATTTTTGTTGTAAATTTTTGAATAAATGTAATGTAAAAATCTATATTAATTTGAAATAAATTAAAATAATTATTACGTGCATTTGCACGTACACTAATCTAGTATATATATATATATAGTCCGGCTGAGATACTATCGATAGCACCAAGCCTTTGGTGCTACCGAATTTTCTGCCGTTAGATTTATCTCTTTCATAATTTCTAACCGTTAGATCATACTATTCTACCAACCACCCACTCAACCTTAGGGGACCACTATCATCCTATATATATTATGTAATATAGAATCAATTCGGGTCGGGTTCAAGGTCGGATCGGATACAGACAAAATTCATACCCGAATTCAAATCCGTCGAATTTTTAATTTTTATATCCATACTCGAAACTATATCCATTTAGCAGCGAATAAATCCGTCCGCTCATATTCGGGTTCAGATAAAATTTCATGTATCCTTACCCTTTGGCATCTCTATCTTGGAGGAAGGTTTGTCAATTACTAAACTTGAAAACCACTTTTTGGTGAAAAAGCATGAAGACCCTCAACTATACACAATTTTTGAAATCGATCCGTAAACTTAACTTCTTTTTATTTACTTCCTGTAAATTTTATTTGTTTTGATTTGAGTTATTTATATAAGATGATTGAAAACAAATTATGTTCTATGGCTTTTCTGTTAAAACTCTTTTAAAATTACACAAATGTCGGCATAGTAGCCTAATTGACATAAAAAATATAAAATTTAGTAGCTTATTTAAAACAAATTAAAGTTCGATGGCCTAAAATAAAATTAGGCAAAGAACAGAATAGGATTCTCATCTATTCTGGGTATAGAGAACTGTAATTTCTAAAACCTCGAGGGGCATTACTAAAAATTATATGAATTCACTTTGTCACACACGTTGATACACATGTTTATTTCACTGTAAGTAAAAGGTGGTGAAATTGTTTCAGCCGTAAATATTTATTTCTGTAGTTTGGTTCGTCGTAAATTAAATTTAACTGTAACTTTATTTTTCTAAAATGTCATAATTGACTTTACCCTTAGTGGTGTCGAAATTAATTTCAGATGAGAAAAAAATGTAAAAACATAATAAAATATTGAGTATTGTAATTATTTTTTCTCATGCTCTTATGTTCTAGTGTATAAAATTTTAAGTACAATAAATAAAAAAGGGATAATTATACTTCCAAAGTCATTATCTTCTAATCAAGCAAATAGCAGTAAAAGAAATTTTTTTTTTTTTTTTTTTTTTTTTTTTTTTTTACCTCAACTTCAGTTCAACTAAAAATCATTTTAAACCGTGGCGTTGAATAAATGTTAACTCTTAATAGATCAAGTAAATTGTACCAAATTAAAATCTTTTATCTTTTTCAAAAGTTTTTCACACATTCGCAAAGCAGCTAAAAAGAGGATCAGTGATCATCATTGTGTGACATCATTTGATTACATGACTCTTTAACTAATCACTCTCTAAACCATGAAAATTTGTCACAAAAATGAAAAAAGAAAAAGAAAAACAGTTTGATATTCTTCTTAATAATTATACTACTTTTGCATCCAAAATTTGGTCACAGTATGTATCTTCTTACATCCCAGCTACAAAACATCACTTAGCAGGATCAGCTTTTCCTGTGTAAATAACCTCACTTTTATTAGCAATAACATTGTTTTTTTTTTGTCAATGACTATATTTTACATATAAAAGCCCTTCAACAAGGGATAGAAAAGATGAGGAAAATTGAAATTGCCGAGCGAAAAACGCGAATGCGTAGGATTTTATAGTTTCTTCTTTCTTTCTTTCTCTCTTTTCTAAGTTATCTATGCTATTTCTCTGCGTCAGCAGGTCCACGAGGCCGATCGCTTAATGAGCGGCTTCATTGCCTTATCCTCTTCGAGGGAGATCATGCCGAGATGCGAAGGGTCTTCGAGCATCATCTTCGCCACCAGATAGCCCGCGATGGACCAAGTCTGGAACTTCCTGGCCTGTTTTCCGATGTATCTTCCGAGCTTTCCGTCGTAGTATTCCGGCCAGCCGTCCTTCAAGAGCCGGCTTTCCGCGAGCTCTATCGCACGCCTCGCGATTTGCGGTCGACCCGTCTTTATGCATGCTGCTGTGAGAAGCCACAGAAGCACTGCAGAAAAAAGATCATAAAGAATGAATCATTGCCCTATCACAGTTTCGGCACTTTAATAGCCCTGTCACAGTTTCGGCACTTTTTATATATATATATATATTTTTTTTTTTTGTTTGCTGTTTGTTTGTGAACAGTCGGAAAGACGAGGCACGGCATTATAATATCTGTGCGCGCGTAAAAATTGAATAACAACAATTTTAAAGTAACTAACCTGGCCATGATCCTCCATTGTGGTAACTCCACCTGGTATTCTTTGGATCGCAACCCGTAACACTCCTCCACTCGTGGCTCTCGATCGCGGGATAAGCTATCTTCAAAGGCATTTCCCCGACAAGCTCCTCCCACCGCGCTTCAATCAAGTCCATAATCGCCATAGCTTGCTCCGGAGTAGCGAGGGACGATAATATCGCAACACAGTTTCCGAGGCAGAACCACCGGAAGTCCATGCGGGCGGGGCTCACGTTTCCGATGAAATATCCGCCGCGGGTGGGCATGAAGTCGAAGACCCAGTCGGGAATGGAGTCGGGAATCACGTTGAACTTGTTTACGGCGGTGTGAGAATACTCTTCGGTTTTCCAGCGGTATATGTCGTTCAGCTGTTGGAAGTCGAGCCAGAAGTAGCTTCGCATGTGATAACTTAATGCGTGCAAGCGTTTGACGATACGTTCAACAAACTCCTTGCCCTCTGCGTCGTGTTTAAGCATCGAGAGGGCGCACCTCAACGCCATGAAGAAGAGAGCTTGGATTTCTATAGGATATCCGTATATCCCCTGAAGAGTAAGTGTTAGAAAACATAATAACACAAAAGCAAGAGCCGCAAAGAAAGGACTTCAACCATTCTACTGCCATGCATGAAACAACTGAAAATTACAAACTTATTACGGCCGAGACAAAAAAGAGTGATAGAAAATGGTTCATGAATCGAATAAGGACTCGATAGCTTATAAGCATTGTTTTGTATGTTAGGCAAGACATTTAAATATGATGCTGGAACAAGCACGAGAGATACTTTCGAGATATTTACTTAGTAATAACCTACTTTGACTACACATTTATACTACATTTATACTGAGAAGGAAAGAATAACATCATTGGAGTTTAAAAACCAAAAAGATAAGAGAAAAGAGCCAACGTAAAGTTTGAAAAACATAAATAGATTTCAATTTTGAAGTATTATGGGATTAAGGAAGCAATCTTTTGTCACAGGACAATTGAATATATAGGTGATTCGCGATAACTGGTATACAGGTAATCTGAATCATTAGATCGTAACACAAGTCATCGACTCTGATGCCAAGGATGAAATGATACACGCGAGTAATCCTTTTCATGGTATTGGATAAATGAATATACGCAGGAGAGACACAATATCTGCTTTCTTTATTCGTCCACCTAACAGATGACTATCCAACTGTCACCATTAGAACATATGCATAAGCTGTTGCGGACTACGGAAAGAGAAAGAATAATATGCTAGACTTTACTAATTAAAAGCAAAAACAGTAATCTGCTTAGCTATGGAAAGAATGGCTAAGCGAAGAAAGTATTATATGAATGGTGACTAAATGCTAATTTATCGTCAACCATGTATAAGGAATACAGATATCAAGTATCATAAAATGCGGCAGGTACTAAATCTTAAGAGATCTTTCTGGTCATTGCAGTATTCGCTTGAGCACAAAGAGCGGGTCGGCAATAGAAAGAGAAAATATTTAATTGTTATAAAGGTCGTAGCTGCTGCGCACAGAAGCTAGAGCATCGATGATTATTAGGTCAACATATATAACACCATACCTCTAAGCTCATAGATTGGAGAATAAAATGCCTCTAACATGGCAGAATATAGTAGAATTCGAGCAAGTCAGAGTATTTTGATTTCTTACAAGTCAAAAATCATCTTAATCAATTACCACATGCAAGAAATTCTGCAGATATTCAAGAGAGATAGAGATGTTGTAAAATCGATAATACAAGATTTCCATTTATTTCTTACCATTCTCCGATCAATCATCGAGCATCCATCGGCACAAAGGAGTGTGGGAAATGTGTCAAACCCCTCCGACAGGCACAAAGCCAGAATAAGCCGCATCCCCTTCTGACATTCTGGCGTTTCCGCAAGAGAAAGATCGCCAGTCGACTTCGTGTAAGCACGGAGAAGTATGATCCACCAGAATCCCGAGTCGACTGGTGCAACCCGTCCGATCGCACTCGCACCAAAATCAGCAATCAGGGTGTCAGTCTTACGGACAGGGTCATGCAACACTTTGAAGCTCGCGGGCATCACGCCTTCCCCTAGCTTGAAGCGGTCGACCTTCTTCTCCCATCCTTGGAGGTGAAGCGTTTTCAGAAGAAAGTTTTTGACTATTTCTGGTTCTCCGTTCATTAGGAAAGCCAGAGCACTTGGCACAAAATCACGGACAAACACCTATGCGAAAGATCAGTCAGCAATCACAATATTCGGCCTTTTCTTTCATTATTGGTTATATGAAGCCAACTTATACGAGTGCTTTTCTGACCGAGCTTATGAACGGCTACAAGAAATCCATTTTTTCCAACAAGAAATAATGTTGCATTTGATAACTGTTAGTCGCAATAATAATTGTTTACAACAAATAAGAATTGTTGCAAATCATTGCTATAAATTTTGTGGTAATAAATAGCTAATAATATGCATTATCACAATGGCATCAACTGTAACAATAAAATATATTTTACAACAATTCACTTTTCGATGCAATTAAATTGGAGTAGAATAAAATTGTTGTAGTCACTATACTCGAGAAACAAAAGTCAAGTGTTTAGCAATAGTGGAGCTTTCCAAAAAGGTTGCAATGAGCTTTCATACTCCAAAAGCAAAAGCTCGAATTTGAAGCTTGTGCTTCTACCAACAGTAGGAGGCTGTCGGTGGGATTCTTCAAACAGCTCTTTTCAACAGGCGCTTAGAGATAGATGCTTAAGAATTAAACATAAACTCGGGTTTCAAAATGAAACTGGAAAAAAGGCTTCCGGAACATCATGACCGTCAAAAGAAACAGCGCGACAAATAGATCCCACTGTTGTTTCCCCCAACAAATTACTTCTCCTTTTGCCACAAAAATTTCATAATTAATCTATAAACCTTCAATTCATTGAGTTTTAAAAGAATTACAACATAAAAACATATGACATAGTACTAAGACCAGGTCTACAAATAACAGCTACAAAATTTACCTGAACTATCGACCATTCTGATTTTACTACCTAATCCTTTCAATTTGTTTGATTTGAGTCGGTCAACGGCACTCTGACTTCAAAATTTGAATCTATCGTTCATCTTTACAGGATTAGTTAGTTTCTTTTCATGCAATTTTCACGACTATAAATTCACTAAAGTAAGTAATTAGCTTAAATTTTATACCTGATCATAGTTGAGGATCTCCTCGGAGGCGTGATCGTAGGCGGCGATGGTCCCCACCGGCTGGCCCCGGAGGTAGACCAGCGAGCGGCGGAGCGCCTCCCACGCCTCCGCCACCATCGGGTGGGGCTCGAACGAGTTGCGCGCCGACGAGGCCGGGGTGTCGAACCCCGAGGACCGCATCCCGGGCGAGAACATGCCGTGATCATACGCCGCCGCCGCATCGAGGGCGCGCACGCTGATCGAGAGCTCGCTCAGCGAGCGCTCGTCGAACGAGCGCCGCCCCTCGATGCTCAGCTTCGGCGGCGGCTTCTCGAGGAGGCGGCTCAGGTCGATCTCGTCTCCGGCGTCGGCGACGGAGGCGTATGACCCGACCTTCCGAAGCCCTAATCCCCCATCCATTTCTAGGGTTTCCGAAGCGCGGCTACACACTGCAAAGGAGAGCATAGAATTGTTATGATCCAACCAAAGCAACTAATTTTAGCTACACCTTGAGATCGTTAGGTCACGATTCAAGTAAAAGTGAAGCAAAAAACACTCGTAAATTACTGAAAATTTGGAGAAAATTCGTGAAAAGTTGGTCAAACACGCCGAATTTCATCGAAATCACCAGAGGGTTTAGAAAAAGAAAAAAAAAAAAAGCTTAGAAAATTGGGGATAAATTGGGAACGTAGAAGTAGCACGATGGAATCTAAGAAACTAGTGCGAAAATTAGTAAAAACCGAAACTTCACGCACATCTTGTGATCCGAAATCGAGATCCCGTTAAAGGAAGCCAAAAAAAAAGAAGGTAAATTAGTAACAAAAGGAAATAATATCGCAAAAAATTTGCTCAAATCCGCACGTTTCAATCAAAATCACCAAAAAAAAAAAATTAAAAAGGGAATAAATTGAGAACTTAGAATCATTACGATGAAAAATCGAAGCTTTACTCACATTTCAGTATCCCGGATTAATTAGCCGAAAAAAATGGAAACAACATCGCAAAAAATTTGCTCAAATCCGCCGATTTCGATCGAAATCCCAAAAAGGAAGCTCCGAAAATTAGGGAAAAATTAGGAACACAGAATCATTGCGATGGAATCTGGTCTAGCAAAAATCGAAACTTTAGCCACATTCCGGGATCTCGGACCAAGATCCAAGTAAATGAAGCATAAAATCGTAGTAAATTAGTGCAAATATGGAAACAACATCCAAAAAAAAAAGCTCAAATCCGCTGATTTAGGCGGAGGGGATAAGATCAAAGCGAAAAAGTTTCCAAAAATGGAATTAAATTGGAAAATTACCCAAAAACAAGTTGAGAGAGAAACCCTAGAGATCGGGAGTAAACGGAGCTCGGCGTCGGAGGGCGGGGGAAACGGGTGGGAAACGGGTGAGGGAAACGAGGAAAGGGAGAGAGAGAAGAGAAAAGAAGCACGGGTTCGAAGAGTGTTAGTTATATAGTAGGGGAAACGAGGTGGGATACGGTTGGTGGGTTCGCTATTTGCATAGACCCGGTGTAGCCGTATAGCTCATGAATCACACCTAATTTTTCTTTATTATTTAACATCTTAAAAAAATCTAAAGATTCTAAACCAAATCTCAAAAATGTAACTTTTGATATTGGAAAATACAACCTACATATAAATAATTATTAAAAGTAATCATAATTATTATTAATATTTAGGTATTTTGTGCTTAGATTGCTATATTTTTTATGCGAGTCAAAATTTATCGACGAACTTATAAATCTTCAAGTATTTAAACTTCAAAACTTTCGTAATTAAATTTATTTTTAAAACAAAATTTATTTGATTATCTGCGCACGTAAAGAGACCGCCAAACCCACCGATCGAACTGCTTTAGGATTCGAGCACTACACCACGTGAATGAACAGTAAACTTTACAGTAGTATTCTAAGCGGACAACACTTATACATTAAATTTCTTTCTTTTTCTTAAAGGTGAGGTGCACAGTGCACCGGGTCCATGCAAATAACATCCTGTGTTATGTTCGAACGGTGACGGGGAATAGCCGGTAAGAGGACGAGGGCAAAACCGGAAATTTGGGGGTGTGTGGGCCCCGAAGAAGCCGGTTGCACGGGACTGGAGTGGGTCAGCTGTGGACTGTCCGCCAGAACTTTTGGGATGGCAACTTCGGATTAATCGTACCAAAATATTAGGAAAGCTACGTTAAACTTTTAGGCCCGTTTGGATGGATCTAAAAACGTAGAATAATTAAACTATGCTATGTTCGTAGAAAAATTTTTCTGCAAAACGTTTGGATGCAAAAAAAAATAATAATAATTTTTGAGATATAGTTAGACTATACTCTAAAAAATAGAATAAATTTATAATCCTATCCAACCAAAGGAAAAAAATTTTACCATTATTGGGCTAGCTCTCTCACCAAAAAAATGTACTACGTTTTAAATTTCAAAATTTAAATTCTAAATTTTAAATATCAAAAATTTAAATTTTAAAAATTTAATTTAAATGTCAAATTTAAAATTTTAAACTTTTTATTTTCAAATCTCAAATCTCAAATCTCAAATCTCAAATCTCAAATTCAAATTTCAAATTTCAAATTTTAAATTTTAAATTTTTTATTTCATATTTCAAATTTCAAATTTATTTTTAAAATTTATTTTTAAAATTTAAATTTTAAAATTTAAAAATTTAAAATTTAAATTTCAAATTTCAAATTTCAAATTTCAAATTTCAAATTATAAAATTTCAAATTATAACTTATAAATTTTTAAATTTTACCTTTAATTTTTGAATTTCAAATTTCAAATTTCAAATTTCAAATTTCAAATTTTAAATTTTAAATTTTAAATTTTAAAATTTTAAATTTTAAATTTTAAATTTTAAATTTTAAATTTTAAATTTTAAATTTTAAATTATCAATTTTATATTTCAAATTCAAATTTTAAATTTTAAATTTTAAATTTTAAATTTTAAATTTTTTATTTCATATTTCAAATTTCAAATTTCAAATTTTAAATTTCAAATTTCAAATTTTAAATTTTAATTTCCAAATTTCAAATTTTAAATTTTAAATTTCAAATTTGAAATAAAAAATTTAAAATTTAAAATTTGAATTTGAAATATAAAATTGATAATTTAAAATTTAAAATTTAAAATTTGAAATTTGAAATTCAAAAATTAAATCTAAAATTTAAAAATTTATAAGTTATAATTCCAAATTTCAAATTTCAAAATTTAAATTTTAAATTTTCAAATTTCAAATTTTAAATTTTAAATTTTCAAATTTCAAATTTATTTATAAAATTTTTTCTTAAAATTTCAAATTTAAAATTTTTTTTTGAAAATTTAGAATTATAACTTTTAAATTTTTAAATTTTAAATTTAATTTTTATTTAGATTTTAAATTTAAAAAAAAATTTAATTTAAAATTTTTAAAATTTAAAATTAATTTTAATTTTTAATTTTTAGTTTGCAGAAATCTTTTGAAATCGTACTATGTGAATCCAAATAGCTAATAATTTAAATTTAAAGTTTCTAATGGCTAGTTTTTTAATTATTGTGAGAAATCCTATGGAATTGTATAATTTGTATCCAAATGCTTTTAAAATGATTCCATAAAAAAAATTTGGAGTTAAAGGATTCTGTATTTCATCCGGACCAAAACTACGGTATTTAGACTCCATGATATTTTTTTTACTGCGCATCCAATAGTCCTCAAACTTTGAGGGGGCGTTTGGATTGACGAATCTGTAGATCCAACGTAACTCAAATGTAGTGGTGTTTGAGTTTTTCTGAAGTGTGATTTTTTTTTTGTTATTTATTTTGACGTAACTCGTACAGTCTGAAAGTTAAATTCAAATTACTTCTTATGTTTGTTTTAGTGTAATTTGGTGATGGTGAAATTAATTTCTTGAGTTTCATTATTTATTTTGATATAAGTAAGTGGATCCCTTTACCTTATGAATATAGTGGTAAACTTACCCCTATAAAATTCAACCTTTTAAGTAATTAAAATTTTCATTATTATTTAAAGATAATCCTAATTTATTATAAATACGGTAATTCTAACCCATTATAAAGGAAGTAGAGTTTAGATTTTACTATTTAATAAAAATTTTAGAGAAGGTTGAGTGTGACGGAAGTCGAGTTCGGCACTCTAGAGGAGAAAGTCGAGAGTAGGTGAAGTGGAGGTCTAACGTAACTTGAGTTACACTATATTTTTTGACTTACACCAAAATAAATACCGGAAGTGATGGAACTTGAGTTCCACCCTTCCACTTACGCCAAAACAAACGGGCCCTGAGCTGTGTGACATTTTAGTCCTCAAATTTTAATTTTTTATAATTTTTTATTCGAACTTTCCTCAAACTAATGAATAATTGGCTATTGTCGTATGTTGAAAGAATAATATTTTGTCGGAGCTTAAGCTTTTAGAAATACGCAACCAATTTACTTAAAGCGTACAGACACAGCGCTCACGGGTCTCGATTGGGACTCGGCCCAACCAGCCTCACGCCACTCCGAACATGACTTGGCCCAACCTGGCCTCCTGCCCCAGGGAAGAATGCTGACTCATGTAAGCTAATGATTCCTCCTCCAGCGTCTGCACACATTTGCAGCATGCGAGAATCGTATCCGTGACCTCTGATTTTGATATCACTTGTCGAATCGTTGGCGCTAACCATTAATCACAAAAGCTCGAGCTTTTAGAAATACGCAACCAAGACACATCGCTCATGGGTTTCGATTGTATTCGGCCTAACCAGCCTCACGCCACTTCAAGCATGACTTGGCCCAACCTGGCCTCCTAACATTTCGAACATGACTCGGCCCAACTTAGCCTCCCGCTACAGGGCATGATGCTGACCCATTTAAGTCAACATATTTCAGATCATTCAGAACGTTATTTTTATACATTATTAATATGTTGACATATATATATATATATATATATATATATATATATATATATATATATATATATATATATATATATATATATATATATATATATATATATATATATATATATATATATATATATATATTTTTTGGAACTGTGCTTATCTGAACCAATCAAAAACCACGTATCAACAGTATATGCAAGCAACATTAATAAAGAGAACCATATTCACCGTAAAAAAAATCAGCATTATACCTCTTTTAATATTATACTGGCGTGCTAACATAGATAATTTCAATTTAATGATCGATACAGTTCACGAAAAAAATAATTTAATTTAATAAAATAATAATAATTATAATAGACAAAGAGAACTAATATAATAGACAAAAGACAAGTAGAACTAGAAAAATAAGCAAAGAGGATTAGTTTTTTTTTTTTTTTTTGTGCGAGACTTTGGAGAGAGCGCAAAGACTACTATCGACACTTTTTAAATATTTTAATATTTAAGAAGCCGAGACGTATGAATTTTTTTTTATTATGAAAAACACAAAATGATCCATTGACCAGCTCAGTTGTTGCTTGTAAATTAAACCTTTTTTCAAAAATATTATTAAGCAAAATGTATTCAAATTTTTCGTTTTAAAATATAGAAATCTAATCCGAATTACAGAAAATAATAATTTTATCATACTAGTACATTTGGTAAAGTTTTTTTTTAGAGTAATTTATACTCCATGCAATGGTTTTCGTGACACACGTGCACGCGACAAGGCACGTGCGAAATGCCTCCAAATTAAAAAACACGTGGCTCCACATTCCACAACCCCACAAAATATATTATTTAAAAAAAAAAGAAAGAAAAGAAACTTATAAAAATTAAGAATTTTTAATTTAAAAGGCTTAATTTATGCTACTCATTTCTTTTCTAATAAATGAATAAAAATAAACGAATGATGCACGTAGAGTGTATTGCTGAGCAATAAAATATTTACTTCAATAAATTATTAAAAACAATTATGTTAATAGACACCTAACATTTGTTTTTTTTTGGTGCATAATTAGTAGCATCAACATAGAGATTCTGGGTTTGAGATTTAGGAGCTTATTTTCACCGTTGGATCTTGGATATGATATAAACCTCAACTTTTTTGATATACAAATATACTGTTAAAATTGTTATTGCTAAAAGCAGAAACATAATTATCTAATAAAAACAAGTTTTCGAAATCTCGATGAACTAGAGATGAAAAAAAGGCTAAATATTACACTTTGTCCTCAAACTATAAGGCGTGTAATACTTTGGTGTCATTTTTAATTTGTTATAAATTTTGGCTTAAATTTTTTAAATTATTGTAATAAAATTCTAAAATCTAATTTAGTTAACTAAATATTGACGTGTTGCTGATGTAGAAGTGATATAATATCTTAATCATTATTGCATCATCAATTATAACACTGTCTTATCACTTTCAGATTAGTGACGCATTAGCATTTAATGAACTAAATTACGTTGTGGCCGGGATTTAATTATAATAATTTAAAAAGTTCAAATAAAAATAATAATAAATTAAAATTTGAGGGTCAGAATATCACGGGCTCTATAATTTTGAGGACTAAAAGTGTAATTTCACCAAAAATAAAAAATAAAAAAATAAGTATGATGTTACATTGCAAGATGTTATTAGTCATGGTCTGAAAGGTGAGGGAGAATCAACCTATCAAAATATATTTTGTTACATCATCATATCTATGACTTACCAAAATTGTCTTTGATAAGTCCTGTGACTTATATTGCTGTGACCATTTCATAAAATTTTAAAAAAAAAAAAAGTAAGTGCTTTGGTCCAATTAGTGGTTTGACTTCGATACATCCATTGCATAATAAACGGAACCAAGATTGTGAGACCCTAAATAGTCATATATATAAAAAATATAATATGACTAAATTCTTAATCCGGCTTAAGTATTTTGGACGGTGGCTAGACCCAAGAGATTAAAAGAGTTAAGCGTGTTAGGACGTGAGTAGTTCTAGGATGGGTGACCCTCTGGGAAGTCGGGGCGCCACAGTTGGTATCAGAGCCAATTACCAGCCGAAAGTGTGAGATGAGTCTCGGCTAAGCCGGGATCGGAATGACAAGGCTAGCGACATGAGTCTCACATCGCCTGATACTTGTGAGTCTGAGCCTGACGAGGACGTCAGGGCTTAAAGGGGAAGGGAGATTGTGAGACCCCAAGTAGTCCTATATATAAAATATAATAGGACTAAACTCTTAACCCGGCTTAAGCATTTTGGACGGTGGCTAGGCCCAAGAGGTTAAGAGAGTTAAGCGTGTTAGGACGAAAGTAGTCCTAGGATGGATGACCTCCTGGGAAGTTGGGGCGCCTCTTTTGAAAACTAGGATAGGAAGTAAAAAAAACATGGAAAAGTGAGTTTGTAATTGTTTAGCAACACCCTTTTAAGCAGAAACTATCTCCCGATCGTACAATTCTTGATCTGAGGGTCAAAAAATCGAAAGCACGAATTTTTTTATACTTCCGAAAGTATAGTAGTTCTACATAAAAAATTATATCAAATAGTGATATAGCGCAATGATAGTAAACTTTTTCATATTGTAACCACTCAATTAAAATAGAGGAGTGATGTGGATATACCATCCATTTGTCTAGGAAGCATAAGTTGGATTTGGGATGGGTCCCAAAAAGTGGTCCAAATACAAATGGTCCAAATTCCAAAGAGTGGTATATATTTTTTTATTTTAATTTTGGTTGAATTGAAGCCCAAAGAGGTTCAAAAATAGTGAGCTACTAGGCCTAGGTAGGAGAGAAGACTTGACTTTGCCAACTCATCATTCCAAAAAATAAGGAGAATGGTGGGTTTGGGAGTTGGTGGATAAGGTTAGGTGAACATCCTTTGGTCTTATTTTTATTTTTATTTTTAAAAATAATTATTATTTTGTAAAAGCGTACAGAATTATCTGTATTATAGACTATTTTAAATCGGCTCTCCAACCTTTCAAATAATTTTAGAATCAGACCATTCATTTTGTTTGATTTGAGTTGGCCAACGGTATTTTGACTTTGAAATTTAAACTAATTATTTATTTTAATGAATTTATAGTTGTGAGAATTGCATGAAATATACTAACTAAATCGATAAAGATAAATGGCACATTCAATAACGTTCAAAGTAACTAATTACTTATTTCAATGAATTTATAGACGCATTCAAATGTATGTTTTATTGTAAAAATTTATTGTCAAATAGGGTAGCGAAGTAAAATTTTAAAAAAAATTATAGGGTGGTACCCTGTTTAATGATTGATTTTTACGTTAAAATAAAAATAAAACAATATGATAGTTAACTGTAACTTTTTAAAATACATGACTAACCATATTTAGCGTAATTAGTTAAAAACTTGATAATTAGTATTCGAGATTCGAGATCACAAGTTCGATGTCTACTTGCTTCACACGAGCTTGCTATCTTTCTCTCTAGTTTTTTTGGTTTTTCTAAAACATTGGATGACAAAGTGAAAATATTCTTAGGACATTTTTGGTCGATGAAAAGTAAAGGAAAAAAAGTGTGACTTTTAGAAATTGAATTAATTATGATTGTTTGGTTGAAAAAAAATTGATTGTATCTCTTTTTTTTTATATAAAAAAAGAATGGGATCTCATTTTATAATATGATTCTTTTCAATCGACTTTTTATCTAATAAGATAAAAAGTTATAAAAAAATAGGGTAACGAATTATCACGACTTTTTTTATTTTTCTCTCCCACGTGATTTTTCTGATTCTCCCTCCTTCACGTCATATTTTTATTACTTCTATCCAGCCGCGTCAACTTTCTTCCGTCTCCCCATCTAATCCAAATTCTCTCTCTGTCTACTCCAACACCTCACTACATACCTACAGATAACATGTTTTTTTAGAAGAAATCTAATATAGACAATATGTGTTATTAGTAGACTAAACCTTATTTTTATTATCCAATAATTTGTAGGCAACCAAGCATAATAAGTCAGAAAAGTTCAAAATTCTGTTAAGCACTTACTTGACAAACCAAACAACAAAAAGTGATACTCACTTTTTGAATAACTACTTTCTTACCGACCGTCCCTAGTGCAAGTGGTAAAGGGCTTGGTGGTTGGTACCCGAGGTCATGAGTTCGAATCCTAGTTGATTCACATTTCAGGGGTACTCGCGACGAAAAGAAGATCGACAATTTTTTGTGGACGACGCGATGCTGTGGTGGCGTCAGCAATCTGCACATGGAGCGCTACATCAAGGCGCTGCGGGAGACGTGGGAGGACTTTGTGCGTGAGCTTAAGGCGCAGTTCTACCCCGAGCACGTCGAATACCTTGCGAGGAGGCAACTACGACCGGCTCAAACACAGCGGGCAAAATTTTTTTTTGTCTGGTTGGATCTAGACTAACTCTGCACAATTCTGACCCGACCCATTTGCATCCCTAGTAGCAAAATTCTCCGTGTTTTCCAAACGTAAAAAATATATACAACTTATTTGAATTATGAAATATTTTGAATTTAATATGTAATCTTCTAAAATTTTGATTTTACTGTCCAATCTTTCAATTTATTTGATTTGATTTAGTTAACGGTACTTTGACTTCGAAATTTGAATGCGACGTTTACTCTTACATGTTTAGTTAATATATTTCAAACAATTCTTGTAATTATAAATTTATTAATATAGGTAATTAGCTTAAATTTTAAAGTCAAAATACTGTTTGACGAATTTAAATCAAATAGATTGAAAGATTGAGTAATGTAATTAAAATTTAGAAAGATTAGGTAACATTTCAAATGGTCCATAGTTAAGAAAAATTCTATACATTTTTATTATTTTTTTGAAATATTCCTTACTAGTTCGTAAATATTTGACTCTCCAAAGAGTACTCCGAATTACTCATTAATGTTTAAATATTAATAGCAAATTTTAAAAATAATGGATAAACTACAAATTAGTTAACTAATTCAGGCCTTTTTTATATTAGTTCAAATCAAGTGAATTATTTATTATTTTTTAAATGTCTTCTGTCGTAAATTTCGAAAAGAAACTAAATAATAGCATACGCATTTTATACTTATATGTTTAGTTCTATAATTTTATATTTTTATTAACGAAAATATCATCTAATATTTTCCAAATTCTTCAATTTGTTTTTCAAACTCCGAACTTTTAAACCTTGTCGAATTTAATCTGAATGTTGAACGATTAAAAATAACTCTATAAATATAAACACTCACAGCTAATCAATTAATCGCTCTAAATTTATTTATTTATTTATTAATAATAAATTTGATGTAATCCGTAATTTATTTCACTAAAGTCACCTAATTCCAAAAATTCTCCATCATGTTGTGCCAAATTTTTTTTTTAAAAAGCAAAATTGTATGGAGACGAATCATTTTTATTTATTATCAAATTCAACAATTCTATTTGTTATTAACTATTAATTGACCCAATTTTATTTGTTAAAATAATTAAAGTTATTAGATTTGATGAAATCATTGATGAATTTGATGAAAATTTCAAAGTTTGCTGACTAATTAAAATCATTTGATATCAGAAAAAAAAGAGTCAAGGGGTTCGCAATAAATAAAAGAAGTTGCGGGATCTCCATACATTTTTGGGGCTCTATTTCTCCATACATCTTTATCAAATTCAACAATTCTATTTGTTATTAACTATTAATTGACCCAATTTTTTTTGTTAAAATAATTAAAGTTATTAGATTTGATGGAACCATTCATGAATTTGATAAATTTTTCAAATTTTGCTGACTAAAATCATTTGATATCAGGGGAAAAAAAAAGTCAAGGGGTTCCAAATAAAAAAGAAAAGAGGAGTTGAGGGGGTCTCGATACAATTTTGGGGGTCTATTTCACAAATAGATATAGTTGAGGGGGTCTCGATACAATTCTGGGGCTCTATTTCGCAAATAGATATAGTTGAGGGGTCTCCGTACAATTGTTTCTTCTCACTATATATGTACCCGAAGCTCGTTCCCTCCGGCGCGAAACCCCCGCCATTTATTAAAACCCTCGCGCGTTACCCCTCTCCTCTCTCTCTCTCTCTCTCTCTCTCTCTCTCTCTCTAAAATGGAGCCCAAAACGCCTCCTAGGGTTTCGGAATCGGGTCGCGGAGATGGGCTCGGACGCGGGGATCGAGAAGCGCGGAGGCGGGGGGAGGACTAGGGCTTTGGGGGCGTGGCTGCGGCGGCGGCGGCGGCGGACGCAGGCGGCGGCTGCGGCGGCGGCGGCGCTCGCGGCGGTGGCGCTCCTCGGGCTCGTCGTCACCGACCACGACCTCATCGCCGCCGCCGCCGAGGCCGTCCACGCCGCCGGGGTCGGCGTCCTCGTCTACAAGCTCTTCAAGGAGGGCACTTGCGCTGGTAATGCCCCGCCCTACCCTCGCTTCTATCTCCTTCCTCTTTATGCGATTGTGAAGAGGAGATCTTTGTTTGATGTACTTAACTTTAGGCAACTTAGATTCGTTTTGATGCTTGTAACCGATATTTTTTAAAAAGTTTTAATTTTGATGCCCAGACCTTTCAATTTACTTGGTTGGATCCATTTGATGACTATTCCGTTACAAAATCCGCGCGCATTGCGTGCTCCAACGAACTACCCAATCTTCTTGCCTGATTTGAGCTATCAAATGATGGCTCTTTCGTTACAAAATTTGGCGCGCTACGGGCTTTAGAAAGAACGCAAATGTGGTCATGTGATTCACATGATATACTATGATTTAATCTTATAAAATTTGTTTAAATAAGCGGCGCATCGAGGTTTTATAAGGGAAGAGGCATCAAATGGCTCGAATTATACGAATTGAAAGATTAGATAGCAATATCAAAATTTCTGAAGGTTAGGCAATCCTTTCTGAATTGGTCATAATTCAGGTAAATTTTTGACGTCTTTACCTTCTTAAATGGATTGAGATGATCCTGTTACAGAAAAGTTTCAATTTTATTTTGGTTTAGGGGGTGGTTGGTTCCCGAGAAAATATTCCAGGAAAGAGTTTTCTGGCTGAAAAAGTATTTTTATTCGTTTCCTCTTGGGAAAAGTAGTTTTCCTAGAAAAGTTTTTATTTTTCCCCACATTTCATAGAAAAGTCTCCTTTTCGTTTTCTGGATTTCTTATTCGGAAAAGAAAAACTATGGAAACAGTGTTATCGATGAAAACATTTCATTTTTTTTTTTTTCCTTAGAAAACAGTTTTCCGTAATTTTCCTAGGAACTGGACACCCCCTTAGGGAAAATATGGTCACAATGTGACAACTTTCGAGTTGTCATATTGATAGGGGGATTCCGAATTTGCTCATTTTGAACATAAACATAGTACTGGTGAATCTTATTTTCTTACTTGATAACTTCATTATTATGTGCACTGAATGATTCATTACAAGGTGCACACAAGGGAAGGGGGGGGGGGGGGAGGGGGGGGGGGGGGGGGGGGGGGGGGGGGGGGGGGGGAAAGAGAAAAATGTTACCTTAAGTAGCTGTAATTATAGGTACTGTTCTGAATGGAGGAAACATAACTTGCTAATTATTTATCAGTTTGTCCACATGAGTCTTATTCCCACATGCCCTCAATTATGGGAGTGGGACTTTTTTTCTTTTTTTTAACTATTCTTGGTGATATCAGTTATGAGACATGAAAAATTGTGAAAGAAATTTTTGTGAATATTTGCAAATGAAACTGATGAGTAATACAATTTAGTGTCTGTTATATTTTAGATACTGAAATAATGCGTCATGAATAGAAATACATAATCTAGGTTGGTTATTGAAGTTATTCGTTCTGTAGACTGCTGGACCTTGTGTTACTAATTTTTTTTCCATTTTATGTTGTAGAAAATTCTTTCTAGTTGTTAATTATTAAATTGTTGCTACTGTTCTTCTCTATATGGTGTCTATTGCTCATTGAAATAGTTATTATACTGTATCTATTATTTGGTCCCTGCTTTTGCTATCACTGCGTATTGCAAGTTTGTGACCATTTCCTTAAATTACATGGCAGGACTCTCCTTGAAATCTCAAGAGTTAACAGCAATATTTTTAGCCGCGAGGCTCTACTGCAGTTTCATCGTCGAATTTGATATACACACATTTCTTGATTTTGCCACACTAACGGCGACTTTGTGGGTTGTTTACATGATTCGGTTTGTATTGCGAACAAGTTACATGGAGGAGAAGGATAACTTTGCAATAAAAACTGTGGTATATGAAATCTTCACACACTACAGACTGCTATAGTCAATTTCTTTTCACGTTATTCTATTTGCAACTTCTGGAATTTCTCATCCATATCTCTCCCTCTGTCTACCTGTAATTTGGTTGTATATATGTTAGTGTAAGAAGAAACCATTTGATGCATCTTTGATTTCATAAACAGTCCATAACTAAATATATATCAAGCAATATTGTCTAAAGTTTTATAATCCATTATTACTAATACTAATGACTGTAAATGGACTCAGGTGGCGCCATGTGCTCTTCTAGCCGTTTTCATCCATCCATCCTCAGTTCACACTCTCAGCAACAGATTCCTATGGGCTTTCAGTGTTTACCTGGAAGCTTTTTCAGTTTTACCGCAGCTACGAGTGATGCAAAATACAAAGGTTAAATTGTAAATTCATGTTTTCTTCTATTTCTTCTATTTCTTCTTTGATTCTATTAAATAGATTTTTGCTAAATTATTATCATTTCTTGCAGACTGTTGAGCCATTTACAGCTCACTATGTGTTTGCCCTGGGGGTTGCTCGATTCTTGAACTGCGTATATTGTGCGCTTCAGGTATGATAAAGTCTGTAAAAAATTTGTGTACTTTTCAGCTAAAATCTACTCCCTAAATTTAACTTCAACTCCATCCTCATCGCTCAACTAAAACAAACTAGTACTTGAGGTCTGTTTTGTGTAAGAATAGGTTCCTTTGTTAGTTAGAAAGTGGCCATTTCAGCTGATCATTAGACTTTGCGTATCAAATTTGGGTTCAAATTTCAAGGACTAAATTACTAAAATTTAACCCTTTGAGGATGAAATTGAAATCCGTGTCAAACTTTTAGGGACCTAACTTGTTGAAATTCAAATTCTAGGGCCGAAATTGAAATTTGGACAAAACTTCCATAACTAAATTTGTAATTAGCCCTATTGTTTATACAGTTCTAATATACTGATCTGTTTGTTGAACCATCGGAGTGTTCTGAATTTAGTATTGACTTATTTCTACAACGTAGAACTGTCGAAATTTGCTGACACAATGTGACTTTTTGGTTCTTTGTCATGAGACTCTGGACTTAACCCTCTCAATGCCTTATTTAGGAAGCATGCTGCATGCGTGGCTGGATATGGTGTTGTGGTATTAACTTTTTCTGTTTTGTCTAACTAATTTTTTTTTGTCCTTTTCTTTATTGTAGTTTTTCAGCACACCCGGCTTCGTAGTGTTTGTATTCGGACATGGGCCATGGCCTGGAATGGTCCTTATTGCGGAGATCGTCCAGACAATAATCTTGGCAGACTTTTGTTATTATTATGTGAAAAGGTTAGTTCATATCCTTCAAGGGAGGAAGAATAAGAATATCTTGAAGTTATGCATATTGCTCTTCTTCTTTTCTTTTCTTTTTTTTTCTTTTTCTTTTGCTGCATTTGCTGAATTATAAATTTAGAAAACTCCCTATACATACAGCCATTTTCAAATTGTCCCCCCTGAAATACTAAAAGCTACATTTCTTCCCACTGATGTATTGATGTAGATAGAGGAGAATCATGCACGATATATAGGTTTTAATATTTCAGGTGGCTAATTGAAAATTGCGATATTTGTAGGGAGCTTCCTCATTTTACCCTTTATTTTCCTTGTTTTCGTTTGTATAAACCTTTTTTTGTTTTTTTATCTTGGACATTAATTTTTTTTTTCTTTTCATTTCTTTATTGTTACAGTTTTCTCAGTGGTGAGCTTGTCCTGAGGATTCCATCAAACTTGGTATGATCAGCAACTTTACGGGTTGAATCCTTCTCATCTGACTACTCCCCTATCATACATTGAGAGAGAAACTGAAGCATAAACCATCTGTAACAGGTTTCCATTTCTTTATTTTCCGCTTAAGTACAAAACCTTTCTAGCTAAACTAAAGAACCTCTTTGAATAGGGCTCGAACACAGTATATGAAACCAATAGTAGGATGTTCACATCTTTGTTCTTCGGCAATACACAAAGAGATCTCCATAATCCACTATTAAACAGTTATCTACTCCTATTGATAGACACCATCTGAATATTTGCGATGCAATAAGCAACATTTTTATTTTATTCATTGAAGGATTGCATATTTATCAATTCATGAAAGCGCAGACTTTATTCTATGCCGAGTAATTATAGACATGTATACTGCAAGGTGAATAACTAGGTATGGTCATATAAGGGATAATTGCGGTTATAGGGCAATGTTAGCTTCTTTTTAAGGGCATTTGGGGCGGCCGCCGTGGGTCTTCATGTGGGCCCAGCAGGGGCACATTTCTTTGTTCCCGGAGGTTCCGGGAGGGACGCAGTGGCACCGCTGGCAGCAGGTGTTGCACGCCCTCAGGCACATCTTTGGCCTTCCCGACTTGCTGCACCGGTACGCGCACTTTGCAGGACAATCTGCAAAAGAAAAGAGAGTAACATAAATAAAAATAATAGAAAAACCAATGAGCACATCAATAAGAAAAAGAATAAGAAATAATCTTGAACTTGTGTGGGCATGTTATGCTTCTGACTATTGTCGATTTACTAGAGCTTATAGTTGTGAACTTTGTCATTATTCGTCTGCAATCTCAGATATTAGAGTGTTAGATTCAACATCTTAAGAACAATGTTCAAGGTCATGCGTTATACCTCCTAAAACAGGGTATATTAGGTCCAGTATGAATACATTGCTTGAAAAGTACTTTTTACCATCCCTCGTATAAGAGTAGGAGAGTGCCTCTTTATTGTGTAAACAATAATATTACGATGAAGAACCTTTCAATTGTACAATACTTGAATGCTACTCGAATTCTTCATCCGGGGGGTCGATGCTGCTATTGTTTTTTTGGCTTTACCAATTTAACCTTCATTGTTTCGATGAGTCTTTTTCATACAACAGAAGATTCTATTAACACTTGAAATCTCAGTTATTAGAGTCTGTTGTGGAACTTTGTTTCAAGGAATTGGACATCTAAGTAGTAGAATTTTCAGTATGATCTTCCCTTTCAAAGGTTTTTCTCATTTTCTTCGCTCCTTTTTTTTTTTTTTTTTTCCCTCTTTGAATGGAATATTTCCAAGTTAGACTAAGACTAACACAGGTCCTACTTATTTTCTTTCTTATGCTCACCTTTTTATTACAGGATGAAACTGCACATTATTCCCATTCTGACTAGAGTTGGTGTTTGTTTAACACAAACTACCTTTAGGATTACATGAGCTCATTATTTTCACACACACATACACACAAACACAAACACACCACTTTAGAAGATCTACATAGAACAGTTACTGCAACATCTATTATCAAACATAGTTTTGGTGACTTGTATTCTTAGTTTCTTAAGGGCACTTAGGGCGGCCGCCGTGGGTGGTCATGTTAGCATAGCAAGGGCAAACATCCTTGTTCCCCGAAGTCCCCGGGGGGACGCACTGGCACCGCTCGCAGCAGGTGTTGCACGCCCTGATGCACGCCTTGTGCCACCCTGCCTTGCTGCATCGGTACTCGCACTTTGCCGCGCAATCTGCAACAGCATATACATGCATTCTCATGCTAGCCATTTAGTACCAATTTTATATCTAGGTGCTACAGTGCTTGTGTTTTCTTACTACTTTTCATTCATAGGGGGGCAATTGTATTCTATGGTTTGTTTGTAGCTGAACTGTTTATTAGCTTGGTTAATGGTATTGCTGAATAATAATTAGGACCTTTTAGATTATTCTGATTAAATTATGTAGCCTTACCTATCCCCTCAACTCCTTGTACCAATGGTCCATCAAATATGTTCATCTGCAGATTTAAAAGAAAAGGATCAGTAATTCCTTATTATTAATTAATGAAATAAAAGATATCCCTGTTTCTGTTTAATGGAAAAGAAATGGAAGAAAAATAAATTACGTCGATTTGATGATGAGATAGTAGAGTGGTCTTAAAATCAAGGATTAGAGTGCCATGGCACGGGGGTGTGTCGTTGTTTGCCTGGCACGATACGGCACAGGCACTCTTCCGTGCTGAGATGGATACGCATGACCTCCTAATGGCACGCTTTGGCACGGGCTTAGTTTAGTTTTTTTGGTCCTAATAAGCTTTTATAATGTTATTTTAAAAGATTTAGTCAAATAATTATAATATTGGCTATGCATAGCTTACTATACTCACCAATTAACATACTGGTAAGTTTTTTTATATGTAAAAGACAACTATACCGCGTAAAGAATAAAATTAAAATATAATAATAAAATTCACAAGTACAATAATTATTTAAATTTTAATTTACATCTTTACAAAAAGATGACTACTTAATTTCACATAGATCGTCGCAGTGGATTATATAGCATATTGTCATCTGCAGATACAAGATTTATTTGACAATTTTAGTATAGATATTGTTGTTATCGTCAAATTAAATTGGCTATATAATCTACTATAATCAACTATATATTCTAATATATTTAATAATATTAAATCAAAATTATTTTATATTCATGCTAATTTACAAATTCTAGATTGGAATAGAATAGCTTAATTAATTCTAGATTACATTAGTTTGTTCATAAGATTAGATTAGACTAAATCAGATTAGGAATATAAAATAGATTAGATTAGATTAGATTCGATATTAGATTAAATAAGCTAATTTAATTTTTAAACTATTAATTTAGGTAACTTGGAATTATGTAAATCGAACTTAATTAATTATATTCTATTATATTTAATACTCTAATAGATAATTCTAGATTAGATTTGATTATGTTTCGTACTTATAAATTAGAATAGATAAATTTAAACATATGTTACATTAGATTCTAGGTTAGATTAGATTTGACTAGATTTTATGGATTAGATTAGGTAATTCTAGATTGGATTAGATTAGATTCTAGAATAGATAAGATTAGAATCATTAGATAACTAAATTAAAGATAAACGAGAGAAAGAAATAACAAAATTTTAAAAAAATTAGCGATAGAATAGTGTGATTTAGTTATTAACAACTCTAAAATGTTAAACAACAAATCATAACAAAACAAAAAAAATCGGCACGATACATACCGCGATACCCTAGAGGGTATCGCGTTGTCTCGTGCGATACCCGCGGGGTATCGCGGCACCGGGGTGTCCTGCGAGACCCCCCGTACCGTGCCCCCATATTGCGGGCACGGTACGTGCCGCCCCGTGCCGTACGACACGGGGCGGCACTTTAATCCTTGCCTAGAATCCTAACTAAAAGTAGATAACAAGAGAATTTAGAGCCATTGGGTTAAGAAAATTAAATTACTAAATGCCATTGAAGGTAGTTGACAGAAGCTACGCTTGCTTGCTGAGCTATTGGGAAAATTTTATCAGAAAAGATGTTAGTGCTTTTTCGAATAGCTATATTCAAACAGTTCTCTTGCAGGAGCTTGCGCTGAGCGGAAGGTTCTGCTTCTGGCTTCAACAAGAACCTTCCGGCTTCAACAAGAAGCAGTTGGGGTCATTTTAGTGGAGAAACTTGTTAGACTTCCCAAATAATTACTTAGCTCATGTTTGGTCCTGCTTATAATTCTGCTTTTAGACGCAGTTCTTTTCATTACAACTCTTGATAAATCGACTATAAGATTGAATGAGATTCTTAGGTTCAATAAATCTTTCGATTTTACTATCGAAAGAAAATATTCGCAGACTAGTTAATTCTATTTAAACAACACTTTTATCTTACTATCTCTTCTTCTTACTATATGTTATAGTAAAGGTCTATTTGATTGCATATAGTTGCTATTATATTGCAGATAGCTACTCAAAGTACGAATATAAGGCTTCAAAAAGTGGGTTTTTCTTGCTCTTTTATATGCTCATTTCTGACTTATACCGAAAGTTGAGTTTACTTCCTCTACTTCCGTCGAAACAAACACACCCTCAGAGCAACTCTCTCTACCCTCTCTCTATCATATACATGTAGAGAGATATATAAAAGGGGAGAAAAAGTAAGGGAAATATGTATAAGAGAAACCACTCACCTCAACCAACAGTAAGAGGAGGAGCACTGCGGAGAGGAACCTGGCCTTATTAGCCATGAGAGATAATAGGTGTTAAGAGAGAGAGAGAGACAAAATGAAAAGGATGAGAGCGAGGAGAGTGTTATGGAGTACGTGTCCTTCTTATAGGCTTTTGTGTGGGCATGTGGATACTGTGGGTGTTGTTGGGCACGAATTTTACGTGTACTTGGTTTCGTGGGGGGCTCCGAACACAGCTTCACCAAAACATTCCCACACGTTTGGTACTTAGGAGCCTTTATTTATTTATTATCCATTGGATTACCAAGTAACTTAAAATATAAAAAGTAACTTAGGAGGCACATCTTAGAGCCTGTTTGGTTCTAGTGTAGAGCAGCTTCTAGAAGATTACATAGTATTCACAAATTATTTCGATTGTGATTTGATTCAATTGGATCTCCACCACACACGCAGAATACTGAATGCTAACTACACCAGTATTTTCTTTTATGTTCGTATATAGCGTCTTGTTGTAGTAAAAGCAAAAATTAAAATTACACTTTTTTACTTTCGAGGTTGACTGAGAGCTTAGGAAATGTTTAGATGCATGCATCTTTAGTGCACGAATCTTGACTTTGCACCCTCCTAGTGCAAAGTCTAAGATTGTTTGCGATACCGAAACTCAAGACCTCTCATATTCCATACCGGATTCTCATTTGAGTTCTATCGTCAATCCAAACACGGGGCGAACAAATTTTGACACGGAGTCTAAGTTATATATACGAGTTACGCAGATCCAAACAAGCCCTTATTCAGCTTTGTCATATTAGAAACTTTAGAATTTTGTTTGCCAAATGTCTAAATACTGTACTTATGATTTTCAGAAGCCGATCAAACCGTGGGCAAATATTACTCTTATATTCTTTCCTTAATTATTGGATAAATTTTTAATCAACCATGTAAGTATTTTGTTTATCTCTTTGTCTAGGTAATAAGTTAATAATCCTCTCCTAGGTTTGTAACATAAATAGGATTGGCAAATGGATTCTTATAACATGTGTTTTCATCATTAAATGTCAATTTCAAAAAAAAATCATATATCCAATAGTTAGGACCTAAGTAAACAACCAACCATCCTTTTTTTTATTTTTTCTTAATTTTTTTAATAGAATAATGTTTTACTTGGTTTCTTACCTCTGGAGTTCCAATGGTCTGGCTTTGTTGATAGTTTCACCCCTCAATTGCAATTATGTGTGACTCTCGCGAAGTGTTATTATTATTAGATAAAAACGTATGGTAAGTCATTTATCTTTACAGGTTACAGGTTTAGTTAGTATATTTCATATAGTTCTCGCAACTACAAGTTTATTAAAGTAAGTAATTAGCTTAAATTTTAGAGTGAAGGTGTCGTCGACTAATTCAAGTTAAACAAATTGAAAAGTTGAATAATAAAATTAAAATTTTGAAAGGTTGGATAGCCAAATCTAAATGGTCCATAGTTCAAGCAAGTTTCATACATTTTTACCTTATTATTATCATTGCTGTTGTTTTTTTTTTTGAGAAAAAGGTAGCACGCTACCCGCTTCATTCATTGGATAGATGAACTAAGTTACAGAGGTGAGGCAATCAGAACCTCGGAGGACGAAACGAAACGAAAAAAAAAAAAAAAAAGGTGCTAGTTTGCTCGGCGTAGGTAATCCCAATCCATCATCAACCGGTTGAACTTGTGGATAACTTGCACTGGGTTTGGTTGGATTTTTCTAGCACTTAGAGGTTTTCACAATCTTTCTTTAGTTGGAGCACACTTGTTAAGAGAAGAGGAAAAGGAAGGTTAGTTAGTGGGGGATCATCTTTGAGTAAAAGCAAAGTTAAGAGAATGCCTACTTTTAAATTCCAGAATGTTCTCTTTTCCTTAATCTACCAAAGCAAAGCAAACACTTTGGAGTTAGTATTTGGATTTTAACCTTTTTTTTTGGACATTTTTTTTTTCTATGGCTTTGGAGAATCTTATACTTTACTTCCGAGGCCTAATTTGGTATTGCATTCTAAAATGCATCATATTTTCTATTTTAGTAGAACCAAAAAATTCAGAAGCTTCTGACTTATTAGGTTTTTCTTATGTCAGTTACCATCGCAATTTTATATTATTAGAGAAAAAATTAAAAGCACTTTCGAATTATTTGGACATGTTAAAGTGTAAAAGCGTATGCTTTTAACTACTGCAATACCGAACTAGGCCTAATTGATTTGCAATATATTCCAGGGTTTTATAACTTGTGATATCTGAGGAAGGTTCTTTGGCATTCATGGGTAGGTATTACTTAGTACATTAACAATAGGAATATAGGTGTTAACAGCTGCATAGCAATAAGAAGTTTGCTTCTTATAAAATTTCCATCAACAAAAGGCCAAAGAAGAAAAAAAGAAAAAAGAAAAAACAAAAGAAAAAGAAAGTGACTGAGAATTTGATGATTGAAGCTGGATAAATGATGCAATAAGTAGATAAAATGGTCCCCTAATACATATCTTAATTATAAGTAATATTCTCATTAATGTCTAGCTTGCCTATGGAGCTTATTTTGTTGTTAAAAACCAAGTTTAATTTGTTGATAATGTAAGATGGTCTTAAGAAAGCTAGAGAGAGAGAGAGAGAGAGAGAGAGAGAGAGAGATCAAAGGTAGGTAGAATAATTAGTTGGTAGTCCAAAGAACTTTTTTCTTGAGGAAAAGGTAGTATATCAACTGCTTCGTCTAATTTTTAGAAATATAATTTACTTAAAAATGTGAAGCAATTGGGACCTCGAATACGAACCATCAAACTCTTACCAAATTATGCTAAGTATAGTCGGTGGCGCTCCAGAGAACTGTTTCTTTATGAAGTCTTTTTTTTTTTTTGAGAGAAAGGTAACATACTATCCGCTTCGTTTATTTTTTTAGAAATAAATTTAGCTGAAAATGTGGAGCAACTAGACTTCAAACTTTGGACCTCGAGTACCAACCACCAAGCCTTTTGCCACTTATACTAGTGATGGTCGGTTTTTCTTTATTAAGTCATGAAACAATTGATTAGTGCAAGTAATGGTTAATTGGATAAACAATTAAATTTTGTGATAGTCAAAAGTTGGTCTCTATTGGGAGGAATTTTATGTATACAATGTTTCCTCTTAACTAAGGATGGGTTCTTTTCAACAAAGTTTGAAGGCACCACCATTGTGCAGTGCAATTTGGTAGCTAGTTTGGTCAAAAGATACAAAGGTTGAGGGTTCGATTCTCATTTATTAGCTAGTTTGGTCAAAAGATACAAAGGTTGAGGGTTCGATTCTCATTTATTAATGCGTAAAATATATCTAACTTTTTAATGTAGTTGTTACAGATATGCCGGGTAAGCCTGTTTGATCTTGTTTAGGTCTTTTTTTTCAGTTGCAGTCATTTTTTACCAGAGCTTTGGCATTAGAAAATACTTGAAACTTTTGGTGTACCGGAAAGTAGAAATGTAATTATGGGAGCATTTTTTAGAAAGAGCGGAAAATTTAATATAATACTTTTTCTAGTAGTATTATTTCGACAACACTGAATTCTACAGTAAGACCAAACCGGCCTTTAGCCATTAGCTTCTTGAGTAGTGCTAACGGGCCGGAACCGCCCTGGATCCAGCAGGGCCGTCTCGGGCCTTCCATGAAAACGGATTCAAATAAAATCGGATTTGGGCCTTGTCAGGCAGGGTCGGATTCTATCTTGGGTTCTCCAAACCTATCATTGTGCTTTCTTAAGCATTGTACTACTTTTAAGAGTTGTTTTGTTGCATATAGTTATAACTGTACTGCAGTTGTAACTGCATACAAGTTTAAATCAGTCGTTTGGTTTCATGCATTTGAATTTAACTGCTACAGTTGGAACTACAAAAGAATACTCAAATGCAGCAGTTGAAACTATACCCAAATTGGCCACAGTTTCACCTATTGCTGTTGGAGAGAATAATATTAAATAAAGATAAGCTTACCTCCCTATAATCTTTCAAATAGATAATTTTTTTTTTCCGGATATAAGGGTAATCTCACCGTCCTATATATAAAATGATAAAATTTTCTAAGCAGACTTGTCAACTACACATAATTAAACAAAAAATATATAATTGACGCACTTTCTACTACATCCAATCAAACAAGATGTATACAATTATGCAATTATAACTATTGTATTGTTAACTGTATGCATCTCAATTTCACCATTTTAGGTACTTTTTTAGAAGATAAATAACTTGCAACGACTATGGGATAATCAAACGCTTCTTTTGTGAATTTTATAACAAAATAAAAAAAAACCCTAAAGATACATGCATAAAGGATTAACAACGCGCACGCGCACACACATGAGGGAGACAAAATGAAGTGAATATTTTGCTTCAAATTTGAAATTGTACAAGAATGTAGAGCACCCTATAATCATCAAAGAACTTTTACAATGTTGTGGAAATGTGTACTCAAGATTATATTTCTCCAAGTACTCATTCTATCAGAAAACAATCTTCTTCTTATAGTCATAATTACGCGTAAAGTACAAGAATAAGCATAATTCTAAAACACCGAGACCCGCGAGAAGCAAATAGAAGTAATCGAGATGCGCTCGGTTTAAGTTATTCGAGAACCAACTATCACCATTCTTGCTTGTCATTTCATCGATCACGAAAATGAGAACACTACTGATAAAACTACCGATCCCTAGTATGCTCATGTAGAGAGCGATGCCGAGGCTTCTTAAACCGTCGGGGACCTGATCGTAGAAGAACTCTTGCAATCCTACTACTATAAACACATCGGCGAGCCCAATGAGCATGTATTGAGGAACCAACCACCAAAAGCTCATTGGAATAGTGTCATTTGGCTCGTCGATCAAGCCGAAATCTCGAGCCGTCTGAAGCCTCTTCATTTCCACAAGAGCTGCTACTACCATTGAGATAAAGGACACGGCCATTCCGATGCCGACTCTTTGAAGCGTGGTGATGCCCGAATGTAGCTTCGAGAACTTCCGAGCTAAGGGCACGAGGAATCGATCGTATACGGGGACGAAGGCCATGATAGTGAGACTTCCGAAGCTTTGTAGAGCCGCGGGTGGAACTTGTAGGGTTGAAGTGATGCTTCTGTCTAAAGTCCTTCCTTGCTTAGTGAAGAAGGTGGCCAATTGAGCGAAAGTGACGGCGTATACTAAGCTTGTCGCCCATATCGGGAACAATCGGAGCACTCGCTTGGCTTCTTCCATGCGACTTTGTTCACATTCATCTTCCGTAATCGAAGATCTTCACAATTATATTGGTTAGCAAACTTTGTCGAAAATAAGTGGTAAATTTCAACAATCCTTATTGAACTTACCATAAAATTTCACATAGGTCGCTATACACTCCACTCAAGTCGTCAAGTGCCATCAGATTTTTCTTATAGAGAGATAATGTTGCAGGTGATTCAGCTTTTGCATTGTCTCTTCATAAGGAAAATTTAACGTCGTCACTTGATAGCTCGACCTAATTGTAGCACACAGTGATCACGAGGAATCAAATTTGAGAACTGTGCTGGAATGCTTTTAGAAGCATTTACTATTCACTTGCTCCCAACTTTATAGCCATTGGATACCTAGGGCTTACCGTCGGGCTGTTATACTAGCATGAATCCAAGAGCCCAAAAATTAGAAGCAAGTGAATCACATATGCTTGTAAGGAGTATTCGAGCCCAACTCCAAATTTGATGATCTAGGTTTTGCTACTTGTTTGGTGACTAATTAATGGTGCATTTTAAGTCATCTCGAGTTAAGAAGTGTAGAATGAACATACTCGTCTTGTTGTCTTTCTGTATCTTCTCTCGGTCGAAGAAGGCTTGTTTTCCAACTCCTCGCCAACGACACGAACGTCTTGCCTATTCGTGCAAAAGGGCTCTCTTGTTCCACGACATAAAATCTATACGTCTTCGTCCCGAGCAAGAAGATAAAAAGAGCGAAGGACATAATAATAGCGGGGATTCCAAAGCCGAGGCCCCAACCGACGTTATCCTGAACATAACTTAGCACGATAAACGCAACAGTCATGCCCGTGGACGTGACAAAGTACCACCAGTTAAAGAAGGAGCCTCGTGAGGCGCACTCCATTGGCTCATTCTGGTCGAATTGGTCGGCTCCGAATACTAGTCCGCAAGACTTGTCGCCGCCTTGAGCAAAGGCTACGAGATAGAGAGATACATAGAAGAAGGCCACTTGAAAAGGCGAAGGTTGGCATGTCGAAGAATTCGCGGAGTCCATACATTTCGGAGGGCGGAGAAATGGGAGTGTGGATGAGAGAGTCAACATGCCGTAGCCCTGCGAAAATGTTTAATTTTTTGAGTGCACAAAAAGAAAATATTAATAGTGCCATTTGTAGGTAATTTCTAAGTTAATTGAAACTTAATGGCTTGTTGAAATGTTGATAAAAAATGCCTTTAAATTTCTAGCTCTTCTCTTTGCTTGTGGACTACTTTATGTATAAAGTAAAATTACCTGTTAACTAATAAATATTTGTGCTAATATCACCAGTTAAAGCTATAATAGGGCATTAGAACTATGTTGTTACATGGATTTTCCTCCAAAATATTTTTTTTTAAAAAAAATTGAAGTTATGTAAGTAAGGATTAAGACAAATTTAGTAAAATTAAGTAGCATATTTGGATGTTAACTGATTTTAATTAGATTTAACATACATAACTCGTATATCATAAATCTGATAGCTTTTAGTCAGTGAATAATAGTCAAATTCAATGTACGTATAAGTCATTAGTAATTTTGGACCTGTCAACGCGATCATCTGCTTTTCAAATAGGTGAGATCGGTTCGAAATCAAGAGAAATGATTAACAATCAAAGTTTTTGGAAAATTTGAAAGTGATTAAAGTCAACTTAGTAGGAAAAAAAAAAAAAAAAAAAAGTGCACCAATACTTTGTTGAAACTAACTCATTGATTATATAGGAAAAAAAATGCCCCTTTTTTGGACTTAAATACAAACACAAACTGTGGATTACAGCTAAACAATTGTAGGGAAAAAAAAATTAATAATCCAAAATTGACAAAGGTTGGAAGGTCTACATTCATAGGCATATTTCCCTTTCCATCATCTACGGACAAAAATTTTATGGGCATTGTGCCCAAACAACTTTATTTAGAGATTGCTCGGATGGGCGTCGTGTGGCAAGCAGCGCCCATCCGAGCCTTTGCTGCGTTAAAATGGCATGGAGACCCTTTCGACCAGTATTGAGACCCCCTTCAACTACTTTTGCTAGGCGGCTGGGATGGGCGCCGCTCGCCGCATGGCGCCCATCCAAGCAATTTTCAAACAAAATTGTTTGGGGATAATGCCCATAAATTTTTTGTCCATCATCTACCACCCATGCTATTATACTAAACCTAACTTGACATGACAAGGTTTAAGTTCCCAGTTTTTTGGGTCCAGCATCATGTCACAATTGTGGTCCAGCAAAGGAGGAAAACAAAAGCAGGTTTTGCACATTTCAAGGGCAAATTTGATAGAGATGTCCAACCTCTCAAAGTTGTCTCATCCTTGGTTTTAATTCCAGGTGGTAGGGTTTGCTTGTAGATTAGGGTTTGATTAGTTATAGATACAACATTTTACAACCACATAAAATGAGATATCAACATCCAACTTTGGAATTTGATTATCTTAGAAGATACCAAGTTCCTCTTAAATTGTTGCATTTCTAATAATGCTAAAATACAGAAAATCTCCTATAAATACATACTTTTTTGCTTTTTTTTTTCTGACTTTTAAAAATTTATATTTTACCTCCTTAAATTATTTTAAATATTATTAGGGGGTTACAGTGTTAAAAGAGAGGGCGAATTGATCAAATTTGCCCTTACTTGTTCTATAAAGAAAAAAAAAAATATATATATGTTATTTTTTAAGGATATTTTCGGTATAAATTATAAGAAATGGATGGAAAGTGACGGAACCCTGACGGAGGGGGGGCTAAATGCATCAACTTGAAATTTTCAGGAGGCAAAATATAGATTTTTAAAAGTCAGGAGGGAAAAGTTAAAAAATCAATATTTACAAGAGTATTTTCTGTAATTTAGCCTTCTAATAATCTTCAATATTCTTGACCGAACTCATCATCGATATTCGGAGAAAAGCAAGAGTAATACTTTGGATTACTTGAAATATTATTTTTAAAAATTATTAATGTGCTGATATACGTATTAAGAAACAAATAAGAGTAATACTTTAAATTTTTTTAAAAAATATTATTTTTATATATTATTAATGTGATGATATTTGTATAAAGGAGCGCTTTGATTGTTTTGTGCGAGACAAGCCTTTTTTTTAAAAAAATATATATTTCGAAATGTTAATCAAGAGTCCATTTTAGTATTTATGGATTTAGTGACTGAATTATCTTCTGGAAATTGACATCTCAGTAATTACCAATGTTGGTTTTTTATGTACCTGGTGTAGGGCCCACGCTTCGCGACGGATAGATAGTATTTCAATCGATTAAAATATATATTTATTAAAATTTTAAGATTGACAAAATTATAGCTAAAGAAATTAAAAAAATCTATAAAGTATTTTTATATACATTATGAAAAACAGCTTTTTTTATTAATATTTTTTTAACTTCTAATATGTGTAGAGTTAAATTATTCTAAAAATTTTATTTAAAAATTCAATTAAACTTAATAATTTTGATACCTATTCTGTAAATAGTTTTTTTAACTAAAAAATTAAAGTCGGAGGACTTATTTCAAATTGAAAAATAGGAGAGGATGTCTTTATTTTGTTAAACTTGATTGGAGAAAGAAGAAACTATTATATATATATATATATATATATATATATATATATATATATATATATATATATGGTGTATATTAATATTCTATACACTATAACTTATATTAGATGACATAATTATAGTGGGTCCCACAGCGTATAACTCCCGTGCCATGTGGATTTTCCTCCAACGTGTGTCGCAAGGGAGGAAGTTTACTGTATAACACTTACACCACATCATCTATCCCCAGCTAATCATATCTCTCATTTTGAGAGAAAAGTATAACAAAAATAATTTTCTAAAAATAATGATGGGATGGGTGAATCCCAGGAGAGTTTTTTGATTGGCTGGGGATACCACATCAGCAATATAAGTATTGCATTCTAGAATTTTTCGTAGCGAGGGGATGTGACGATGCAACCTCTCACAATTTCATTGGACATGAATTTAACGGAGAATTTTCAATTTTAACGATTAAAAATAAACATTAAAGATTTTTCAATTTTACGGTGAAATTTTTTCTAAAAACTCTTCAATTCTCTCTAATTTTAAACGATCAAAAGTTCTCGGTGTTCGAAGTTTATCAGATTTCAACAATGCACGTAAATTTCGATAGCGATGGATTCTGATTGTATCATAAGAAATAGCGAGCAGAAAACTCTCGTGTATCTTCTGAAAAGTTCGAAACTATTCTACGAAAAGCGTTTCTAACATGTTTTCATAAACCATGTCCACTTTTCTAATTTTTCGTATTATGTATAAATTTAAAAAAATTAAAGATTAAATTTTACTTTTCTAACACTGTTTTCAACAATCAATACTCCAATAAAAAATAATACTAAAAAAATTACTAATTATCATCTGTATTACTGTATACCATTGACTCAATATTGTAATTAGCATTACTGGGTTTGTAGGGATTAACTTGTAGTTCACAAACACTTTAGAAAATAAAAATAAAAAGTACATATTTGTGACCAAGATTATGCATAAAAATATGAGGAGATTTAGATTAACTTGAAGTTCACAAACACTTTAGAAAATAAAAATAAAAAGTACATATTTGTGACCAAGATTATGCATAAAAATATGAGGATTACCTCAACTACAGGCATTTTTTTTTTAGCTTTTTTATTTAAGTTATTATAGTCTTTGAGTAAATTTAATTAGCTATTAGTTGCTAAATATTGTAATTCATTCGCTAAAAAGTATATTTTACTACCGCAAAAAAGTACATATTACTGTTACATCTAACAAAATTATAGACAAATATGACAAAATCTTTAAAATATTTAACTAAAATTACTTAATTGTAAAAAAAAAGTCAAAAACTAAAGAAATGATGTAAATAAAAAAAAATGAACTCAATGGCCACTTGATTGGGGAACTCTCCATACACAAAATTTCCACATATTTTATAATATTTTAAAATATACTATATAAAAAATTATAAATTTTAAAATACTAATTTTTTATTTATAATAATAAATATTATATACCATAATTATCTATCGAATTAGATTTTAATTTTTAGAAAGAATTGCTACGGACCATGGCGTAGAGGAGGGCGGCGAGGACGATGGTGCGGTAGCGGCCGAGGAAGGAGTCGGCGAGGAAGGCGCCGAGGAGCGGCAGCATCGAGGCGGCGCCGGACCACGCGTTCACGGCGGCGGCGGCTGCGGCGGTCGACTGGCCCAGCGGCCCCGTCAAGTACGTGATCAGGTTCGACGACACGCCGTAGTACGCGAACCGCACCGCGAACTCGAGCCCTGGTGTACATGATCAGAATCCGATGATATAGAGAACGTCAAATTACGCGGGACGGACAAAGAATTTTAGTGAGAGAGAAAGAGGCGGTGGTGATCATACCCATGACGAAGAGCGCGGCGGTCCAGCGGCCAGAGGAGGAGCGGCGGACGGGGCGGCCGCGGTAGTCGACGGTGCCGATCAACGGCTCCGATCCGGCGAGGAGGGGATCCGGATCCATTCCTCCCGACCCCTACTCTTCTTCTTCTTTTGCCTCCCTCTTTATAAGTACTAAAAATATCACTGTCCGGCTATTTTCATATTTTTATTTTGAATAAGACGCAAGGAAAAGTGTCGAATATAAATATTCAAAACATCAGTCTCTTCCAAATTATAGACCATAGTTAGTCATCTGCCTAATTTTTTTAAAATTTTAATTTTATTATTTAATTTTTCACCAAATAGGATAGAAGTAAATAAACTTACATCTCTAATTTCACAGTATTTACGATTACATCAACGCAACGATTTGTGATTCTCAAAACAATTATTGTACGGAGCCTACCGACAATAGTAAAAATAAAATAAAATAAAATAAAATAAAATAAAATAAAGGCCCATGGAATAAGCCCAAGAAGGCGAGAGTAATGAGTAATGAGTAATGAGTAATGAGGCAAACACGTTTTCAATGCTTGGTGTAATCGGCCATAATTATATATGCGTATATGCTTCTCCGGTGACGGTTGCAATTATAATAGACATTTTTAATATTTTTTAGATCTTTTATTGTCCGGCTCTGTCGGTGGTGTGGACATAGCCGGGATCAGGGGTCGATGCCTATAAGGCATTGTAAGTACCTACAACAAAGAAGCATGCATAAGACCCACACAGAAATACGACACTCAATCTAATCAAGCGAAAGTCTAGACTCTAGAAGGACATCCCTTTTTTCTCACTTTATTATGTCGTCTGCGGCTGATATAATCATCTGGCAGGAAAAGACATATCTCCTTCGATCAGTCTCCACACTTTCGGGAGAGTCGCTTCGTGTGCACATGATATCCTGTGTATGCGGCGGATCTGTTAGCGAGGCCATGGAGCTGGAACCCGAGGCGTGACATTTATCGTATAAAAATTGTGCTTTTGATTACCATAGCATCAAAGTAGGCGCAAATATATTTATTTAAGCAATTTGTAGCTATTTCACTTTCCATCCATTTATTCCTTCTTCTTTTTTTTGGTTCTTCTTTTTTTCACCCAAAACGAAACAGGATCAAAATCCCTTAATAGCTTTGATGGTCTTTATTTGCTGCAGAATCAAAAGCTCCAAATTGTTGTTTTTGTTTTCGTACTTCACCCATTGTAGCAGAAGTTTCGAATCTTCTAATGTCAAACACTCTATTTGTTTGAGATAAAAAAAAAATTTCAAATTTCAAATAGAGAATATAGAGGGCAATAAAACAAACAGGGAAGGATTAGTATTTGCCTTAGATGACCAACCATCAAAAAGAAAAAAATATTAAATTGTGATTTGATTGCTACTTTCCTTAGAAGACTAGGTATCAACAAGGAAAGAGATTAAAAAAATATTATTGCCCTCTTTTCAAAAAAATTTAAATTATTTTCCAAAAGGAGGTGGTCCTAAAATCAATACAAATAGGACCATTGGATTAAAAAATAGAGGGGGTTGGACAAAAATAAAAAAAATAAAAAAAAGAGAAAGCAAAAAAGAGAGAGAGAGAGAGAGAGAGAGCGCCTGCCAAGAGGAGGGCCCCTTCCTCTATCTCTGATTCGTACTCAGAGAGAGGGAGTTGGGGTCCCCTTTGCTCACAGTCCAACAAAAAAAGGAGAAAGAAAAAAAAAGGAGAGAAGTTGAAGGCGTAGCGCAACGGCAACGACTACGGCGACTTCGACTTCAACAACGACGACGACGGCGGCGCGCGAGGAGGCCTCTTGGCCTCTTCTTTCTTCTTCTCCGACAGCGACAATCACGGCGACTTCCACAGTACTGAAGGGTAACGCGTGCATACAAACGGTGTAAGTCCGATTATTTTGTTGGTTTGATCAACCCGACCATCTTCGTGATAGGCTTGAACCGATCAAACTTGACATCAAATCGTCACTTTCGCCGGGCGTATGTATCGCTAATCTCTATACCGAGCGGCCATCTTCGTGATAGGCTCGACACGGTCGAAGGGTTGATCGAGCGGCCATCTTCGTGATAGGCTCGACACGATCAAACCCGTGTACTTGGACAAATATGATGATAAAAAAATAATAAAAAATGAATGAGCATTATTTTGATTTGCCATCTTCGTGATAGGCATTGCTCGAATCATTCGCCATCTTCGTGATAGGCACGATTCAACTTGATCAACTCGTCATCTTCGTGATAGGCAATATTCGAACCATATGCCATCTTCGTGATAGGCACGATTCGACTTGATCAACTCGTCATCTTCGTGATAGGCAATATTCGAACCATATGCCATCTTCGTGATAGGCACGGTTCGACTTGATCGCATCGCCATCTTCGTGATAGGCACATATTTGATCAAATCGCCATCTTCGTGATAGGCACATATTTGATCAAATCGCCATCTTCGTGATAGGCGTAACTTAACTTGGCTACATCGAACTTCGTGTTTGGGACGGGTTGTCATAGCAACATCTCATGAGTGCAAAAAAAAATTAATGATTCATGAATTTGGTATTCATTTTTAAATCGGATCAAATTAATTCAAATCATTTTTTTTAAAAAAAAAAAAAGCGAGAATGGTTTGGAGTTAATAAAGAGCTACAATTTATTCATGGGCTCAATGAACATAGCCTCATATGCAGTCCAATCCAGTCCATGGCTTGAATCTAGCCCATAAACAAATGCAGGCCCAGTCTACATACGGGCCTGAATCCAGCCTATGTACAAATGCGGCCCAGTCTACATACGGGCCCCGAATCCAGCCTGTACAAAAATGCAGGCCCAGTTTACATATGGGCTCCAATCCAGCCCATATATGAATGCAGGTCCAGTTTACTCACGGGCCCTGAATCCAGCCCGTAAACAAATGCAGGCCCAGTTTATTTGTGGGCTCAAACCCAGCCCACATGCCAATACAAACCCAGTATTCACACAGGCCCTGAATTCAGCCCATCTGCCAATATAAACCCAGTCCACATATGGGCTTCAATTTCAGGCCACATGAAGATTCAGGTCCAGAATCAATAAGATTCAAAATCCAGTCCCATATGAATAAATTCCTTGATCCAGCCCACATGCAGATTCGAACCCAAAGTCCACAAATTAAATCCAAAACCCAAAGTTCATTTTTGCTACAAATGAAACCCAAAGATCCAAAGTCCATAAATGAAACCCAAAACCCGGAGTTCACAAATAAAACCCATGAAACCCAAAGTCCACAAATAAAACCCATGAAACCCAAAGTCTATAAATAACACATAAAATCCAAAGTCCACAAATAAAACCCAACTCAATCTATTTTCATAAATAAAACCACCAAAGCCCAAAAGCATGAAACCCATACTACCAAACCTATATCATTTAGGCACCTCCAACCCAAATTCAATTTAGCCCAAATAGAAAACCGGCCTTTCATGAATTATTTTCATGAACCAAAGTGGATTTCTTTCCAGTGGGTTTCTCATGAATTATTTTCATGAATCAAAACGGGCTTTCCAAATAGGCCCTTCTTGTGAATTTATTTTATGAGTCAAAATGGGCTCTCCAAATAGGCCTCTACTCATGAATTATTTTCATGAATCAAAATGGGATTCCATCATGGGCCTTTCTTATGAATTAATTTCATAGGCTCCTATTCATGAATTAATTTTATGAATCAAATGAATTAATTTCATGAATCAAATCCAAGTTCAAATTGACCGCCAAGTCGTTAAACTGTGCAAACCAAATTGACCGCCAAGTCGTTAAACTGCGCAAATCAAATTGACTGCCAAGTCGTTAAACTGCGCAAATCAAATTGACCGCCAAGTCGTTAAACTAAGCTATTCAAATTGACCGCCAAGTCGTTAAACTGAGCACGTAAATGACCGCCAAGTCGTTAAACTGAGCTATTCAAATTGACCGCCAAATCGTTAAACTGAGCACGTAAATGACCGCCAAGTCGTTAACCTGAGCTATTCAAATTGACCGTCAAGTCGTTAAACTGAACAGTTGACCGTCAAGTCATTAAACTGTGCAAATCAGTTGACCGCCAAGTCGTTAAACTGAGCACACAAATGACCGCCAAGTCGTTAAACTGAGCAAATCAAATTTCAATCAATATTGACCGCCAAGTCGTTAAACTGGGCAAACTAAGTTCCATCCAACTTCAAATCGACCGCCATGTCATTAAACTGAGCATCTCAAAATCAACCGACCTCCATGTCGCTAAACTGAGCACGTCAACCTCAAAATGACCGTCAAGTCGTTAAACTGAACAAGTGACCGTCAAGTCGTTAAACTGAACAATTGACCGTCAAGTCGTTAAACTGAACAAGTGACCGTCAAGTCGTTAAACTGAACAAACGACCGTCAAGTCGTTAAACTGAACAAATGACCGCCAAGTCGTTAAACTAAGCACGCCAACTTCAAATCGACTGCCATGTCATTAAACTGAGCATCTCAAAATCAACCGACCGCCAAGTCTGTAAACTGAGCATTTCGCTAATGTACAGTGGGGGTATGCCCATGCTTAAACAATGTACTTGAAAATTATATGAATCAAAGTTCATATGTATACTATGGTCTCTTTTTATTATCAGCATTAAATTTGGTCTCTTAATCGAGGGTTCCTTAACACTGTTAGTGTGGGGTAATTAACAGTAGATGCTTGCGTCTATTGAAAGCCATGAACCTATAAACCTGATTTCAAATTAAAATTTAAACAAATCTAATATGTACCATGAATGACCACTCGCCTCGCGGCGGGGTCGGGTTCGTTCGCGGCAAACACTATTATTGATAACTGCAGCTAAAAACAGAAGCAGAGAAAACAAGGAATCTATCATTATGCTTTTTGAAGCACCATACTACTTTAATAGAGACAAAAAAAAAAAGGAAGAAAAACAGAGACTCTCTCTCTTTTGTTCTCTTGGCATGTTTCTTCTACTATAATCCATATGTGTTGAATATAAAATATAAAAAACATTATTTTCTAGCAGCTTCAAGTTTTTTTGAGAACATCAGTTGATTTATATAATCTAATATGATATTAGAATAAAAAATTCTGAATTCGAGCCTCGTCAGGCATTTAGCATAATTAATTTCCTCTTCTCTAGCACTATTGGTGAATTTGTGAATTTATTACAAAGAAAAGGCTACTTATGATACATGCATCAAGGATTTAAAACATAAAAATATAAATATAAACAGGAGGGAGATAAAATGAGTTGAATATATATATACTGTGCTTCAAATTTGAAATTATACAAGAATGTAGAGCACCCTATAATCATCAAAGAACTTTTACAATGTTGTGGAAATGTGTACTCAAGATTATATTTCTCCAAGTACTCATTCTATCAGAAAACAATCTTCTTCTTATAGTCATAATTACGCGTAAAGTACAAGAATAAGCATAATTCTAAGACACCGAGACCCGCGAGAAGCAAGTAGAAGTAATCGAGATGCGCTCGGTTTAAGTTATTCGAGAACCAACTATCACCATTCTTGCTTGTCATTTCATGGATCACGGAAATGAGAGCACTACTAATAAAACTACCGATCCCCATTATACTCGTGTAGAGAGCGAGCCCGAGGCTTCTTAAACCGTCGGGGACCTGATCGTAGAAGAACTCCTGCAATCCTACAACTATAAACACGTCGGCGAGCCCGATGAGCATGTATTGAGGAACCAACCACCAAAAGCTCATTGGAATAGTGGCATTTGGCTCGTCGATCAAGCCGAAATCTTGAGCCGTCTTAAGCCTCTTCATTTCCACTAGAGCTGCTACTACCATTGAGATAAAGGATATGGTCATTCCGATGCCGACTCTTTGAAGCATGGTGATGCCCGAATGTAGCTTCGAGAACTTCTGAGCTAAGGGCACGAGGATTCGATCGTATACGGGGACGAAGGCCATGATAGTGAGACTTCCGAAGCTTTGTAGAGCCGCGGGTGGAATTTGTATGCTTGAAGTGATGCTTCTATCTAAAGTCCTTCCTTGCTTAGTGAAGAAGGTGGCCAATTGAGCGAAGGCGACGGCATATACTAAGCTTGTCGCCCATATCGGGAACAATCGGAGGACTCTCTTGGCTTCTTCTATGCGACTTGGTTCACATTCATCTTCCCTAGTCAAAAATCTACACAATTATATTGGTTAGCAAAATTCAACAATCCTTATAAAACTTATCATAAAATTTCACGTAGGTCGACGTACAATCCACTCAAGTAGTCAAGTGCCATTAGATTTTCCTAATAGGGAGATAATGTTACAGGTAATTCAGCTGCCACATCATCTCTTCATAAGAAAATTTTAACGTCATCACCTGATGGCTTGACCTAATTGTAACACACAATGATCGCGAGGAATCAAATTTGACGATCTAGGTGAAATTTTGCTATATGTTTGGTGACTTGTGGTGCAATTCTAGTCATCTCAAGTTAAGAAGTGTAGAATGAACATACTTGTCTTGTTGTCTTTCTATATCTTCTCTCGGTTGAAGAAGGCTTGCTTTCCAATTCCTCGCCAACGACACGAACGTCTTGCCTATTCGGGCAAAGGGGCTCTCTTTGTCCACTACATAAAATCTATACGTCTTCGTCCCGAGCAAGAAGATAACAAGAGCGAAGGACATAATAACACCAGGGATTCCAAAGCCGACGCCCCAACCGACGTTATCCTGAACATAACTTAGTACGACAACCGCAACGGTCATGCCCATGGACATGACAAAGTACCACCAGTTAAAGAAGGAGCTCCGGGAGACGCTCTCCTTTGGGTCATTCTGGTCGAACTGGTCGGCTCCGAATGCTAGGCCACAAGGCTTGTCGCCGCCTTGAGCAAAGGCTACGAGATAGAGAGATACATAGAAGAAGGCCACTTGAAAAGGCGAAGGTTGGCATGTCGAAGAATTCGCGGAGTCCATACATTTCGGAGGGCGAAGAAATGGGAGTGTGGATGAGAGAGTCAACATGCCGTAGCCCTGCGAAAAAGATCAAATTTTGAGTGCACAAAACGAAAATATTAATGCCTTTCATACGTAATTTCTAAGTTAATTGAAACTTGATGGCTTGTTGAAATGTTGATAAAACATGTATTTAAATTCCTAGTTCTTCTCTTTGCTGGTGCACTAGTTGATGTAAAAGTAAAATTACCTGTTAATAAGTAATAAATCTTTGTGCTAATGTGCCCCAATGAAAGCTATAGGACACACTAAAACTATGTTGGTAAATGAGGTGTCTACAAAACATTAAAAAAAATATAATAATAATAATAAAGTTAATGTGAGGATTAAGACAAATTTATTAAGATTAAGTAGTATAATTGGATGTTCAATATCCAAATAGGGCGATATGATAACTGATCTATATTTACTATGCAAAACTCAGATACAATAAATCTTATCACTTTTAAGTCAGTGAACAACGTCAATATTCAATGCATATATATGTCATCAGTAATTCAGAACCTGTCAATACCACTATCTTTTCAAATAGGTGAGAATCGATTCGAAATTAATGACCAAAGTTTTAGAAAATTTAAAAGTGATGAAAATAAAAAAGAAGTGCAAAAATACTAATGTTGAAACAAACTCATTCATTGGTAGGAAAATTGTGCCTCACTTTGTTTTTTTTTATATTTATTTTGAAGAAATTAACTTCACCTACCACAAAAGGACTTGAAAACACACACAAACTGAGGAGTACAAGTAATTAATTGTGTAGAAAAAGTTGTTGATAATCCAAAATTTGATAAAAAGGGTTGAGAGGTCCAAATTCACATCCATTTCCCTTTCCCTCATCTACCACCATCATCTTATTAACCTACCATAACAAGGCATAGATTCCTGGACCTTATTCTTTGGTTTCAACATCATGCATGTGACTATTGTCCTTCAATAAAAGGACAAACAAAAAACAAAACAAAAAAGGTATTGCACATTTTAAAGCACAAATTTGATGGAGATGTCTAATCCCAATGATGTTCCAAGCTTGGTTCCCAATGTAGTAGGGTTAATTTGCTTCTACATTAGGGTTTTATTAGTTGTACATGTATATATATATATACATAGAGTTGGGCTAGAATACTCTTAAAAGTACGAAGCCCTCCGTACTCCCACGTCGTTTTCGATGTTGGGACTTCCGAATTGACGATCGGCTTCGTTAGACTTGATCTAGAGTACTTGGAGTATGTAGAATGTAAGTTTCGCGATTTTTCGATATCATTTGCCCGGTGATCGAAAGAGCTCAAAATCAACAATTTCAATAGTCGTGGTGAGCCGTTTGCAAGTTTAACGGTATAAAAAATATCTAAATCACATGAAAATTTGATAGAAAATTTTTTATACTATATAAAGCAAGATCAATATCTTGAATCCAAAATTTTAGAGTCATATTATCACATTTTGTGAGATTTTTATTTTCAGCTATCGATTTTGAGCCCTTTCGATCACCAGGCAAATGATATTGAAAAATCATAAAATTTATTTTCTAGGTACTTCAAATACTCTAGATCAAGTCTAACGGAGTCGATCGTCGATTCAAAAGCCCCAACATCGAAAACGACGTGGGAGTACGGAGGGCTCCGTACTCTCTCTCTCTCTATATATATATATATATATATATATATAGAGTCCGGCTATGGTGCTTGTGAAAGTACCAAGCACTTGGTGCTTGTAAGTTTTCTGCCGTTAGATTCACCCCTTTGATCAATTCCACCCATTAGATTATACTATTCAACCAACCACCCACTCAACCCTAGGGGGCCCACATCATCCTAACCGTCCATCTCTTAATCCAAGGGTTAAAAACCTACAAGCACCAATTGCTTGGTGCTTTTAAAAGCATAGGAGCTCAATTCTATATATATATATATAATATTGTACAACCAAATAAAATAAGATCTCAACATCCCATTATGGAATTGGATTATCTTAGAAGATACCAATGTCCACTTTAAATAAGCAAGGTGTAACTGTGTTATTTCTATACTTTGACCTTTATACCTTATAATCTTTAATATTCTTAACAAAACTCAGCGTGAATCTTCGGACAAGAGCAAGAGTAAATCTTCAGATCTTCTGAAATATAATTTTTATAAATTATTAATGTGTTGATATATATATATATATATATAAATGAGCGCTTTGATTGTTCTGCACACATAATATAAGATATAGCATGAATTTATCCACACATCAAGTTTATGTTTTTTTTTTGTTTTTGAAACATATCTTTTAAAATATTATTCATGAGTCAATTCTGGATTTACGAATTTAGTAACTGATTTATCTTCTAAAAATTGACATCTTATTTTCTATTAATTCTCTAATTTAAAATAGTACTTAACAAATTATACTAATTGTTACGTGTGTATATATATAATGATGACTCAATATTAATTTTTAAAAAAAAATTGAAGGCGCATGTAGGGATTACTTGTCGGCCACAAATATTTTACAAAAATAAAAATAAAAACAAAAGGTCGCATTTGCTACCAAGAAAGTGCTGTATAAAAATGAAAGGAGATTCCCTGAACCATAGGCCATTATAAAATATAGAAATAACTTCAAATACCCCCCTGTGTTTTCATATTTTCTCACTTTAGTGTCCTGTGGTTTAAAACGTATCACTTTAGTATTCTGTGATTTGGTTATTCTCTTTTTTTGTTATCTTTTGTTAATTTTTTCGTTAAATTATACAGAAAAAACTTCAAATATCCCACCTATGGTTTATCGAATATTCATTTTACTATTCTGTAGTTTTAACTTTCTCATTAATTTAACGAAAAAATTAACGAAAAGATAACAAAAAGAGAATAACCAAACCACATGGTACTAAAGTGATACGGTTTAAACCACAGGGCACTAAAGTGAGAAAGCACGAAACTACAGGAGTGGTATTTGAAGTTATCCCAAAAAAAAAATATACTTCAATTCTTTTTAATTCGCATTTTATTTTATTTTTACTTTTGATTTTTTTTTTGTTTAAGTTGTTATAGTCAATTAAGTTGATTTTTTTGTTAAATTCAACAAATTTAATTAGCTATTAGTTCCTAAATATTTTAATTTCATTTGCTGAAAGTACGTATTACCATTAAATAATCTAATAAAATTGTAAAGAAATATGATAAAAATCTTTATTTTAATTAACTAAAATAATTTGATTATAAAATATAAGGAGGAAGCCAGAAATTAGGTTTAAAAAGGAGCAAAGAATACATAATATATATGAATTATGCTACTATACTATCGATAGTACCAAGCGCTTGGTGCTATCGAGTTTTCGGCCGTTGGATGAAAGTCTGTGCGGTTAGGATGATAGTGGTTCTCTAGGGTTGAGTGGATGGTTGGTTGAATAGTATAATCTAACGGGTGAAAATGATCAAATGGTAGATCTACCGGCAGAAAACTTGATAGTACTAAAGGCTTGGTACTATCGATAGTATAGTAGCCGAACTTTAATATATATATATATAGTTGAGCTGGAATACTATTAATAGTATTGGGCTCTTTTGTTATCGATTCTTTAGCGGTTAGATTTACACTTTAATCAATTCCACCTTTTAGATCATACTATTCAACCAATCACCCACTCAACCCTAGGGGGACCACCACTAAATCCTAGGGGACCACTATCATTCTAACCCTATAATTTTTCATTTAAGAATTAAAAAATCGATAACAAAAGAGCTCAAATACTATTAATAGTATTTCAGCCTAATTATATATATATATAAGCGTATAGAAATTCTTACAATGACAGACGGAATAAAAAACGGAGGAACTCTCACTACCAAAACCTGTTCCGGGTAATTTTGGGTAGTTATTAAGTAGCTTTTTGGGTAAGCTTAACGGTCGTTGAGAAGGGAAGCAACAAAAAATTATTGGCCTATGAGCGCACTTCATGTGACGTACAGCAAAAATGTTACGATAGAGTTATTAAAATTATAATTTACATATATTTTATACCATTATAATTTTGAATATTAATTTTTTTAGGTAAAAAATTTTATACAGCATATCTATCGGATTAGATTTTAATTTTTAGGAAGAGAGTTGTTACGGACCGTGGCGTAGAGGACGGCGGCGAGGACGATGATGCGGTAGCGGCCGAGGAAGGAGTCGGCGAGGAAGGCGCCGAGCAGCGGCAGCATGGACGCGGCGCCCGACCACGCGTTCACGGCGGCGGCAGCGGCGGCGGTCGACTGCCCCAGCGGCCCCGTCAGGTACGTGATCAGGTTCGACGACACGCCGTAGAACGCGAACCGCACCGCGAACTCGAGCACTAATGTACATGATCAGAATCCAATGATAGGGATCATCAAACTACTTTTGGGACAAAGAATTTTAGTGAGAGAGAAAGAGGCGGGGGGGGGTCGTATATACCCATGACGAAGAGCGCGGCGGTCCAGCGGCCGGAGGAGGAGTGGCGGACGGGGCGGCCGCGGTAGTCGACGACGCCGGTCAACGGCTCCGATCCGGCGAGTAGGGGATCCGAATCCATTCCTTTTTCCTTTACTTCTCTCTCGCCCTTTCTCTCTCTTTACTTTCTCTCTTAGCGGTGAAACTATACGTTTGGTGAATTCAAACAAAGTAGTCTCACATTGGCGGGTGGATGGGATATGTATATATATAGCGCGAACCGCATCGCAGTTTCGGATAGAACAGGAGAAAAAGTATTTGGTGGGTGGGGAGGACCTGTTCCCCGCGTCAGATCGTAGTCTCCGTCCCTCATGCGATTTTAAGATTCGCAGTGTTTAGACGATGGACGGTCGATAAGATGGTCTCATAGTGGGCCCGTCCCTGCCAATATTGTGCACTACAATTCAAGGATTAAATTCGCAAATACAGTAAAAAGAATAATAATAATAATAAAATGAAATAAAATAAAAAAATCACGAACGAGACCAAGTCGACGAGATTAATGAGTAATGAGACAAACACGTTTACCAAACTTTGTATGTTGTGTCTCCCTCTGTACACATATACATGTAATTAATGAGTATGCGGCTGTATCAAAGAGAGTTTGGCACGAAAAGCCAACACACTGATCTTTACCTGTTCTTACCTTGGAGTTGGTGAGTTAGATCAGCTTCTTACATTAATAATAAGATCAGGGACGGAGCCAGGAATTAAGACTCGGAGGGGCCAAAATTTAAATTGACAGAAAAAAATCGACCTCGTATAGTTCAAAATAAAAAAATTTGTCGAATTCACTGATCACTTATTGCTAGCAATAATAACGACAATGTATTCAAGAAGGAGTAAGACTGTAAGAGTTGAAGGGAAAGAGCCAAGGAGTTCGGAAAAAAATTGGGACACAAGTTTTATTAAAAAAAATAATTTGACCCCCTAAAATTAAAATTTATAATATTTTAATTTTTAATATAAAGGACTTTTATGTAATTTTTAAAAGTTTACATTTTTAAGATATATTACATTTTTTGTTCTCAAATTATGAACTGCGTGATACTTTGATTCTTATATTTTAATTTATTGTAATTTTTAATTTAAATTTTTTTAATTATTATAATTAAGTTTATTACGATGCGATAATAATTAAAATACTATCTTACTTCCACATCAGCAGCACGTCACACATTTAGTGAATTAAATTGGATTGTAAACTCATTGCAATAATTTATAAAATTTGAGCCAAAAAATATAATAAATAAAAGTTGGAGTACCAAAGTGTTACGTGCCTCACAGTTTAAAGACTAAAAGTGTAATTTAGCCTTAAAAATTACAAAAGAAATTACAAAATGAAAATTTTAGGATGCAGGAAATTAGGAAAATTCATGTGTTTTTCCTCTCTTATTTTTCGGTTAAAAACAAGTTAAATTATGTTTTGGCTAAATTGCACTTTTTGTCCTCAAACTATGAGGAGCATAACATTTTGCTTCTCAAACTTTGATTGATTGGAGTTTTTGGCTCAAACTTTTTATATTATTGAAATTAAGTTTTACAGTGTATTTTGTTGGCTGAATATGTCGTTGATATAACAGTAATACGACAACTTATTTAATTATCCATATGTTTATCAACCATGTTCTCACGACATCAATATTATATTACTGCCACATTAACAACACATCACCATTTAGACAGCTAAATTACATTATAAAATTTAATTATAATAATCTAAAAAATTTATATTAAAAATTATAGTAAACTGTCACACGACTCATAGTTTGAAGACCAGCAGTGAAATTTAGCCTTACGCCTACGGTGCTCAAACTATAAGATAAACAAAATTTAGTTCTCAAACTTTAATATGTCTAATAATCTATTTTAATTTATTAAATGCTAATATATCAATAATACGATAGGAATATAATATTTTAATTATTATTATCTCATCAGCCATAGTATTGTTATGTCAGCCATTCATCATCATTAATAAAAATGAAACAGAATGAAAAGAAAACTACAAACCAAAAAAAAAAAAAAAAAAAAGAATCAAACGGTGGTTGAGAAACAAATAAAATAAAATTATTTTTATATAATTAGGGAAAATAATTTTTTAGATGATCCAAATAAGTTCCCATTTTTTTCAATTATTTTAAAGATCACATCACGATTGTAGTAGATGTGATGAAACTGTCCCCACCAGTTAAAGCACTCTCATTGGATAAACCCAAAGCTCTGGAGCTTATCTTTGTGGACTCTCTCTCTCTCCAGACCCTTCAAGCACATGCCACATGGCAACGTTCCTCAACTAATAAATTTAATATATTCTTATTTATTAAATTTAGGCTAAATTATATACGCTTTTTTATTTTTTTTTCCTGTTATTCAAAAATCTATATTTTACCTCATTTAAAAAATAAAAAATATTCACAGGGGGGTACGGTGTGACAAAATGATCACAATGCTCTCATCTTCTTCATCTCCTCCTCCCCAATCTTGCTTATCCCGCATCGCGCACCCTCGCCCACGCCTCTCTTGACCCCAACTCCGACTTCGTGCGAGGGCGAGGCGGCCGAGGACGAGGCGGCGGCCTAGGGCATATGTGTGGGCATGGATGAGGGTTTCAGGAGTATTTTGGGTATAAAAAATAAGATATAAACGGAACTCAAACGGAACACTGACGGCGGGGGGCGAAGTGAACATTTTTTATTTTTTAAGGGGGACAAAGTGTAGGTTTTTGAATGACAGAGAGGAAAGTAAAAAAACGGGTATTGACAGGAGGGTTTTCTGTAATTTAGCCTTAAATTTAATAGCTTCATTTATTTATAGAAGAACGGCTAAATTACATAAACCCCTTGTAAATATCTATTTTTTCACTTTTTCTTCTTAACTTTTAAAAATCTATATTTTACTATCAATATTTTAAATTATTGCATTTAGCTCCTCACCGTCAGGATTCCATCACTATTCCTTTCATTTTTATAATTTATACCGAACATATTCTTTAAAATGATAAAAAAATATTATTTTTTCTGATAGAAGAATTAAGGGTAAGTTGGTCGTTTTGCCCTCTCCATTAATACCGTACCCTTATAAAAATATTTTTAAAATTTTAATAGAGCAAAATATAAATTTTTGAAAGTCAAAGAGGAAAAATAAAAAAATAAATATTTATAGAAAGATTTTTATAATTTAGCCTAAAAGAATAGAGTAAAAATAATTAACTACTAATAGCTAATAAAGTTACTAAATTTGATAAATATTTTTAACTTAATTAGCTGAATAACTTAAATAAAAAATTTAGAAGTTTTAGATGTATGGATCGAAAAAAAAGAAGAAGATAATTTCAGAATATCTTATATATAGTTGAAAGGATCTCCACACAATTTTATCCATTTTAAATTTTTAAATATATTTTTTTAAATGAGTTCGACTTGTCAACAACTCTGCAGTAGATAGCCCCCGATACAATATCAGCAATCTCTGGATAAATTACACTAAAATTGTCTCCAAACTTAAGAGTAGCCGATTTTTAAAAAATCGAATTCAAATCTGACAATCAAAATAGAAATCTGAATTCGTACCCGAATCCAAATCCAAATCCAAATCCGAACCAGACAAGTTTTTAAAATCCATATCTAAAATCGAATTCAACAAAAAATCCAAAACCGGATCCTACATCCGAACTCGAAATAATCATTTCTCTTTACCATATTTCAAAATATATTATATTAAAACATAAATTTTAAAATACAAATTCAAATATAACCTTTAATATTCATAAATATTTTATAATATAAAACCTATTCAGGCTCGCGTCGGGTACAGACAAATTCATATCCGAACGAATCCATCAGGTTCTTATTTTTTATGCCCATATTTGAAATTATATCTGTTTAGCATTGAACATACCTGCTCCATTTAGATATGAGTTCGGATAAAATTTTGGGTATTCGTATTCATTGTCAGCCTGATTTGCGCGCTTCCTCTTATGCCCAACCTGAAGTCGGGTTGTCAACTTGTCACGTTGTTCGCTACCAACCGTAGGGTGATTACATACTATCTCAAAAAATTAATAATTAATTAATTAATTAATTAAGTAATTAATAGTGATACCATACGACTATCTTTCCAACATGCAGATTTAGAATGCAAATAGTACGAGCAGAAGATAGTAAGTGGATACCGTTGCCGCCGCAGACTCTGATACTCAAAACCACAGATCCGCCTAATTTCATGCCTCCCACCTCTGTATACTGTATCATTTTAGAATAGCTCGTCATAACACACTTCACATTACATACATTAATTTTATTGTTCCTTTTTTTAAAGTACTAATAAGAGCATAAACATTGGGTTTAATCTAACAGAATTTTAAAACTGCTAACAAAAAGAACTAGATCAAATAGTTAGTAAGTGGAAGAGGTGGAAATTAAATTTAAAAAAAAACGTTGGAGGGTCAATTTCAAAATGGATTAAAATTTAGGGGGTGTTTATAAATTTTAACCATTAATTAATGATACCAAAAAGACACATTTATATAAAAGAAAAAGAAAATCTCAATCTCAGATTAAATTAGGGCAGTTTTCTATATACCCCTATAAAATTTTCCTCTTTTATATATACCTTTTATAGAATTAGTTTTTTAAAATATTTTTGAAAAAATTTAAATTTTTTTCAATTCATCCTCAAAATAGGAGTATATAAGAAAGAAACGAAAATTTTTCAGATATATATTAAAAATTAAAGGGTAAAAAAAATATCACAAATTTTTAAGGGTAAAAAAATAATTATCTCAATTAAATCTGTTCAACTCCAACGTGCTCAAATTATCCACCGACCCGACATGGTGGCTAGCAGCCAACACACACTCCCAGAGTCCTGCCGCTCGTTTTTGAAAATTCTTCCTATCACAATCACAATAATTACAATAATAATATAATTTTTTATTTTAATTTTTCTATAATAATATATAGATGTACAGAATTAAATTAGAATGCTTTTAATAGTACCAAATCATTGGTTATTATAGATTTTCGATCTTTAGATGAATATTTGTAAGGTTAGGATAATAGTGATCTTCTAAAATTTAGTAGGTGGTTGGTAAAACAGCATGATTTAAGAGATAAAATTGATCAAAGGACTATAGATTTAATAGTGAAAAAATTTAGTAGCACTAATGCTGATGCTATTAAAAGGGCTCTAGCTGGACTCTGTATATATATAATATAGGAAAAACTTTAAATACCACTCCTATGATTTCGCACTTTTTACTTTAGTACCCTATGGTTTAAAGTGTATCAATTTAATTTTTTCTCTTTTTATTATTCATTCCACTAATTTTTTTCGTTAAATCAGTCACAAAGTTAAAACTAAAGAGTACGAAAGTGAATATTCGATAAATCTAGGTGGGGTATCTGAAGTTTTTTGTATATAATTTAACGAAGTATTAACAGAGAAGCTGACGAAAAGAGAAAAATGAAAACATATGGTACTAACTTGATACACTTTAAACCACAGGGTGCTAAAGTGAGAGAGTACGAAATCACAGGGGTGGTATTTAAAGTTTATCCTATAATATATATATATATATATATATATATATATATATATATATATATATATATATATATATATATATATATATATATATATATATATATATATATATATATATATACAAATCTATTGAGAGAGAGAGAGTGAGGTAGAAGACGAAGAAGAAGAAGACGACGAGGAAGAAGGGGTGGGAGAGGGGGGGAAAAATGGATTCCTCCGATCCCCTGCTCCAGGCTCGATCGGAGCCGTTGAGAGGCATCGTCGACTACCGCGGCCGTCCGATCTACCGCGCCTCCTCCGGCGGCTGGACCGCCGCCCTCTTCGTCATGGGTAAACCCTAAAACCCCCCAAACCCTAGATCTATTGATGGTTCCATCCATGGATCGATAGATAGATCGATCGATGATGGGGAATGACGATGATGATGATGGTGATGATGAACATTGATGATGGTGGTTTAGGGTTGGAGATAGCGGAGAGGTTCGCGTACTACGGGGTGGCGTCGAACCTGATAACGTACCTGACGGGGCCGATGGGGGAGACGAACGCGTCGGCGGCGGCGGCGGCGAACGCGTGGTCGGGGGCGGCGTCGATGCTGCCGCTGCTCGGCGCCCTCCTCGCCGACTCCTGCCTCGGCCGCTACCGCACCATCGCCCTCGCCGCACTCCTCTACGTCCTGGTACCCCCCCTAAACCCTAACCCTAACCCACCATTACTTTACTCCTCCCATTCCCCCCTACATTTCCCCTCCATTTCCCCACTCTCCTCTCGCCGCTGCTGTTACGCTCACCCCATAACTACCCCCAACAACTACCCCCAAAAGAAAAGCTACTCATCCGAGTATATATATATATATCATAGAGTCCGGCTATGGTGCTTGTAAAAGCACCAAGTATTTGGTGCTCGTAAATTTTTTACCGTTAGATCTATTTTGTTGGTCATTTTTATCCGTTAGATCATACTATTCAACCAACCACCCATTTTCATCCGTTAGATCATATTATTCAACCAACCACCGACTCAAGCCTAGGGTCTATTATCATCCTAACTCACATTTCTTAATTCAAAAGTCGAAAATTTACAAGCATCAATAACTGGTATTTTTAAAAGCATAGAAGCTTAATTCATATATCATATACCTCACTCACTTCTACTAGGTGTATGGGTAGCATTAAATTTTTTTTTATTTCTCTCTTTTGGGTAAAATGCAGGGATAGTCCCTGTGCTTTTTTGATGTTGCAATTTAGTCCCTAACTCCTTGCTTTTTAGTTCTTTTTGGGTAAACTTCAAATTACCCCTCTATAGTTTAGCTTCTTTTTATTTTATCTTTCTGTGGTTCAAAAGTTTTACCGAGTCTTTCTGTAGTTTGATTTTTATTTTATCAAAAAAAAATTATATGAAATAGGATGGCAAAATAAATTTTTTAAAAAAAATCACAGGATGACAAGGTAAAAAATACACTTAGCCACGACCACGAGGGGACAAAGTGAAATTTTTTGAACCATATGATGATTAATTAAAAATAAGCTAAATCACAGGGGATAATTTGAAGTTTACCCTTCATTTTTCAAAACATTTCTCTCTCTCTCTTTCTCTCTCTATTTGGGGAGGAGAGAGAGAAACAATTATTTTTCTTTACAATATTTTAAAACATAATACATTAAATTTAAAATTTTAAAATACAAATTCAAATATAACATCAAACATTATATAATGTAAAATTTAATTCGGGTTCGGGTCGGATTCGGGTTCGGATCCGGAGAGAGAGAAAGAGAGTGAGAGAAATATTTTGAAAAATAGGAGAATAGAGAGAAAAACATAATCTCTCATCCAATTAACATATAAATCTATATAAAAATTAAGACTAGGTTGAAAATATTTTTTAAAAACAGGTTAGATGGAATTTTTTTTTTCTAAGGATGCTAGACAAGGCATTAACTCTAAAAAGTTATTCTATAAAAAAGAATTACACTTTTAACTTTGTAGCAATGTTTATGAGAAAGCTCAGTGGTCTAAGTTTTTTTTTTTCTTAAAAAAAAAATTACGGACTAACTTGCAATATGGTCCAGGGACTATTTGAACATTTTAGTCAACCTTTTTTTTTTAGGTCTAAATGATTGGTTACCAACTCGATTTCCTTAATCTTATAAGCATAATTATTGTTATTATTATTAAGGAAAAAATATTACTTTTTTTCCCCAAAAAAAAGAATAAAAAGAAAAGTTGTGGTTGACAAGTTATCCGGACAAGCCGACATGCCAGGTGTGATTAAGAAATATATGTCCTCTATTTATTCATTTATTTTAAAAAATATTATTTATTTACTTATACACCTTTGGGACATTAATTAATATTTTACATTAGGCTTTTTCATTAGCGTATACGTTAGTAGTTTGTATTGTTGAAGATATATATACATAACGAAAGTATGATTGCTTCGTGTTAACGCATCTTTGGATCTGTCATAGGATATAGTATTGTTGGATAATATATTATTTACAGCGTCTTTGAGTCTGTTGTAGAATATAGTGTTGTTTGATAATGTACAGTTTAAGTAGTGTTGTTAAAAGAAGTACTATCGTAAAACATCCTTATGCCTCTTTTGTTAAATCACTTTATTTTTGAGACTCAAAATCTCATTCCTCGTAGCCACATCAGCAAAATCTGCAGCATTTTTTACTCCGCTTTTCTTAAAGTACCGTTAGTAAGTGTTGCATAGAAAATAGTAAAATATTGTTCTTTGTTAGATTATGCTTTTAGTGATAAAGGTTGTTTTATATGGTATTAGAGTAGAAGATCATGAGCTTGATCCCCACCAAGTTTTTTTAATTTTCTCTCATTTAATTTAGGGATAACTTCAAATACCACCCATGTGGTTTCGTGCTTTCTCACTTTAGTATCCTGTGGTTTAAAACGTATCACTTTAGTACCCTGTGGTTTGGTTATTCTCTTTTTGTTATATTTTCGTTAATTTTTCGTTAAATTAATGAGAAAGTTAAAACTACATGATAGTAAAGTGAATATTCGATAAACCATAGGTGGGATATTTGAAATTTTTTATGTATAATTTAACGAAAAAATTAACGAAAAAATAACAAGAAAAGATTATAACCAAACCACAGGGTACTAAAGTGATACGTTTTAAACCACAGGGCACTAAAGTGAGAAAGCACGAAACCACAGGGGTGGTATTTGAAGTTATCCCAATAAAATATTTAAGTTTTCAATTTTTACTTTTTAAAAGACTAATCTGTGTTAATAGAAAATAGAATTAGCTAAGTTGATTTTAAGCCGTTGAATTTTAATATGACTTGATCAAAAAAAACTTGGCCGGTTTGATTAAAACAAATCTGTTTCACCGGTTCGATTGTGGAACCACCGCTTCGATCGATTCAAAGTGGTTTTCAAACTAAATCACTGTCGGACCGGTCGAACTCATTGGTTATGTTAAGCCCTTCAATTATTGTACCGTTCACCATTGATGAAGCGTATAGGACTGGAAAAACTCAAAATGTTACATCAGAGGTTTAGCATGGGATCTTTTAGCTAAAGTTTCATTCATGTCCTTATCCTTTATATTTTCACTGTGTAGTCCCCATCTTTTTGTAGCTGTTACAATCTTAGGACCTGCCCAATTGAAGATATCTGTTTGCTGTGAATAACATGAAATTGCAGAAAATTGTTTTCACCAGTTAAAAGTGAAAATTTTCATGAATTATATGAATAACTTATAATAACTAAAAAAAGAGTTGTATGATCAATTTGTTCTAGCATGAACTATCCTAATTGTATGTCAATTTTGTTGTTTTAAGGATGACTCACAAAAGATTGTGTGCTCGAAACCGATTCTCGCAGGGCTACGGCATGCTGACTCTCTCGTCGACGGTCCCGTCTTTCCGCCCTCCGGATTGCACGAACTCCGCAAATCCCTCGGCGTGTCATCCGCTGCCTTTCCAAGTCGCATTCTTCTACTTCTCCCTCTACCTACTGGCCTTTGCTCAAGGCGGCGACAAGCCGTGCGGCCTCGCATTCGGAGCCGACCAGTTCGACCAAAACGACCCTAAGGAGTGCGTCTCGCGGAGCTCCTTCTTCAATTGGTGGTACTTCGCCATGTCCATGGGCATCACCATCGCGGTTATCGTACTAAGTTATGTTCAGGATAACGTCGGTTGGGGCCTCGGCTTTGGAGTCCCCGGTATCATTATGTTCTTGGCTCTTGTTATCTTCTTGCTCGGGACGAAGACGTATCGATTTTATATAGTGGAGAAGGAGAGCCCCTTCGCTCGGATCGGCAAGACGTTTTTGTCATTGGCGAGGAGTTGGAAAGCGAGCCTTCTTCGACCGAGAGAAGACATCGAAAGACAACATATCAAGTATGTTCACTTACATCACCGAATTTGATTTCTCGCAAATCACTTGTGAAGAGGTGATGTGGTAGCTGAATCAGCTGCAACGTCAGTTCTATATTAGGAAAATCAAAATGGCACCGGACTTACTTTTCGAGTACTTTCGCAAACTAATTTCATGCACTATTTTCTCATGCACGTAATTGTGTAGATCTTCGACATCGGAAGACGAATGTGAACAAAAACGGATAGACGAAGCCAAAGGAGTGCTCCGATTGTTCCCGATATGGGCGACTAGCTTAGTTTACGCCGTCGTTTTCGCCCAATTGACCACCTTCTTCACCAAACAAGGGAGGACTCTAGATAGAGCCATTACTTCAAGCCTGCAAGTACCGCCCGCGGCTCTACAAAGCTTCGGAACTCTCTCCATCATCGCCTTCATCCCGCTCTACGATCGAATCCTCGTACCCTCAGCGAGGAAGTTCTCAAAGGTGCATTCGGGCATCACCATGCTTCAAAGAATCGGCGCGGGGATGGTCGTGTCCTTGCTCTCGATGGTGGTAGCAGCTCTCGTCGAAACGAAGAGGCTCGAGACCGCCAGGGACTTCGGCTTAATCGACGAGCCAAACGCCACTATTCCAATGAGCTTTTGGTGGTTGGTTCCTCAATACGTGCTTATCGGGATCGCCGACGTGTTCACCATAATAGGGTTGCAGGAGTTCTTCTATGATCAGGTTCCCGACGGTTTACGAAGCCTCGGTCTCGCTCTCTACTTGAGCATACTGGGCATCGGGAACTTCATCAGTAGTTTCCTTATTTCCGTGATCGATAAGATGACGAGAAAGAAGGGAGATAGCTGGTTCTCGAATAACTTGAACCGCGCGCATCTCGACTACTTCTATTGGCTTCTCGCGGGGCTCAGTGCTTTGGAATTGTGCTTGTTCTTATACTATTCGCGGAGTTATAACTACAAGAAGAAGATTGCAGTTTTGTGATCAGATTTTATCAATAAATGGCCATTCTAAAAAAAAGAAGGAAAAAAAAAGTAAGTTGTTGTAAAATTGTAATCTTTATTCATATTTGTACACTAGTGCTGTTAAAACTTCAAATACCACCCCCGTGATTTCGTATTTTCTCACTTTAGTATCATGTGGTTTAAAGTGTATCATTTTCGTATCATGTGGTTTCGTTTTTTTCTTTTCGTTGTTCTTTTCATTAAATTTTTTCGTTAAATCATATAGAAAAAACTTCAGATAACCCACCTCTGGTTTATCGAATATTCACTTTAGTATCCTGTGGTTTTAACTTTCTCACCGATTTAACGAAAAAATTAACAAAAGGAACAACGAAAAGAGAAAAACGAAACCACATGGTACTAAAGTGATACACTTTAAATCACAGAATACTAAAATGAGAAAGTGCGAAACCACAGAGGTGGTATTTGAAATTTTTTCTTGTTTATATGATACTGCAATTTGCTTTATAAGAAGCAAAATATTCTTATTGTCTCTCTCTAATGCATTTATTTTGTAGGATATGATGATTCATTGTTGTAGGTGCTAATGCACTTGTATTTGTTGTTATGTTTTTTTTTCTCATTTATTTTTATTTTCATGTTTAATTATGAGAGGTTTTTTTTAAAAAAAAAAACGAATTTAAATGAAAACCAAGTGGAAACTTTTTTTTTTTTTTGATTAATTAGATGGAAATTGTAAAAGAAGAAGCGCATCTTTCCACAATTTCACAAATGAAATTGCCCTTTCATACTTTAGCTATTTGTTTCCTCGAAAAAGTATAGAAAAAGATTTTAAGAAAAAGGTTTTTCATAAAAACTTTTTTTTTTAGTTTTTTGCCTGTTTAGTTGTAAGGAAAGCTAGTATTTTTGAAAAGTTGTTTTTTAAATTTTATGAAAAACTAGTCTTTTCATTTTTCAAATATTTTTAGAAAAATAAAAATATCAGTTTTTCATAAAACTTGGAAAAAAGTTTTTTAAAAATTAACTTTTTTTGGGAACTAAACGGACAGAAAACTGAAAGAAAAAAAAAATTCATAGAAAACTTTTTTTTTAATTTTTTTTTCTACACCTTTTTCAATAACTAAACAGCCCCTCATCAGGGAATTGAGGTAGAATACTTTTAGAAACACTGTAAGGACTATGCCCGCGAATCGCGGTATACATCCAACACTTGAAAAAAAAAAAAAAAAAAAAAAAAAAAAAAAAGAAAAAAAAAAGAAGTGATCTTCTAAACTTAGCCTATCTCAACTCTTTCTTTCTTTTTCTTTTTTTTTAGAGAGAAAGATAGTACGCGACCCGCTTTATTTATTTCGTTTAGAAATAAATTTAATTGGAAATGTGAATAAACCCTTTCTTTCTTAAGTTACACTCTTCTTAAGTTACACTCCATATAAAGTTAATGAACCAACTTGATAATAAATTAAAGAATATAGGAGGCATGATTCTTAAGACTGGTTAGAAAATGATGTGTAGAATAACATGCTAATTCTTTTTCTTCAAAAAATTACTTTTGAATATTCTCAAATACCATTCAAAACCTATTACTTTTTTTTTAAAAAAATTATTTATATGCCCTTATTCTACTTTAAAGAAAGGGAGATAATTACCTATATACCCCTCCAAACTTTGAAAATATTTTATTTATTCCTATTTTTTTCTTTCTAATATATCCCTCATATGTTTCTCCGTTATTCAAAAATACCTCTACAGTTACCACCCGTTAAGTTAACTTGGCTTAAACGTGAGTTAAATATCTATCAGAGTTATAAAAAATTAAAATACCTCTTTTGCCCTTAACTTAAGGGCAAATAAAAAATATTGGTGATGGTAGAAGGATATATTTGAAAAAAATTAAAAATCAAAATACTTCTTGTGCCCTTAACTTAAGGGCAAATAAGAAAAGTCGGTGATGGTAGAAGGGTATATTTGAAAGGGTAAAATAGTAATTTCACAGAGATAACAGCTATTGCTAATTTAACTCTAGGGGTATATTTGAAATAGGTTGGAACGTGAAAAGAGTATTTTTAATACTAGCCTTCTAAGAGGGGTAAATCAGAAAGTCGAAAACTTTTCAGGAATATATAAACAATTGCCCCCTTAAAGAAAATAAGAATTTGTGAAAACTGTTCGGAACTTGAGATCACTCTATCCACCGTCCAAAATATGGACAACACAGTACGAACACAAAATCACGTAAACAGTCGAGACTGCTTCATTTATTCGCCTTCCATTACGTGAACAACACAAATCTCAAAAGTAACGTGAACGGCGAATAGAACAGTCTCACACGTGAGTCGACAATTTCTCCCCCCCCCCCCCTAACATTCTTTTTTTCTATGACAGGGACTAATATACGATATCAGCATAGTACAGGGAGTATCCGTACATTTTACCCTCTCCAACGCAAAATATCCCTCACCTCCCCTCCTCAAGATTTAAACAGTGTACGGAGAGAGAGAGAGAGAGAGGGATAAAAACGATGGATCCGGAGCCACTCATCCTCGCGCGATCAGAGCCGTTGATCGGGGTCGTGGACTACGTTGGCCGTCCGATCGCCCGCTCCCATTCCGGGCGATGGACCTCCGCCCTCTTCATCATCGGTAATCTCCTCCTCTCTCTCTCCTCCTCCTCCTGATTCGATCTCAACCGTCCGATCTCCATCGTACGGCGGTGATGCAGGAATAGTCTCCGGAGGTATTTGTTTATTTATTTATTTAAATAAATAAGTAAATACCTACAATTTAGAGTGATGTGATATTTTTTTTCGGGACAATTTGTTTATATATCTTTGAAATTATTTTGACCTTCTTATTTCTTCCGCTTGAAAGGCTAATATATAAAAAAAAAAGCAGCTAAATTATAGAAAACTCTATTATAAATATTTCTTTTTTTTTACTTTTTTTTTTACTTTCGAAAAGTTATATTTATCCCCTCAACATTTCAAGTTGTTGCATTTAGTCTCATTTCGTCAGGGTTCTATCACTATTCCGGCTATTTTTTATAATTTATATCAAAAATTCTCTTCAAAATGACAAAAATATAATAAAAAATTATTTTTTCTTATAGAATAAATAAGAATAATTTGGTCATTTTGCCCTCCCATTAACGCCGTATCCCCTAAAAATATTTCTGCAATTTTAAGAGAATAAAATATAGATTTTTAAAAGTCATGGGGGGAAAATAAAAAAAGCGGATATTTTCTGTAATTTAGCCATGTAAAAAATATTCTTTTAATATTTTAAGGTTTTTTTAAATATACTTAAAGTGAGATTCTATTAGTAACAGCCGTCGTCTCTGCGAACATACCAATCATGCAATTAATGAAGAAAGATTGAAAACTTTTTTTTTTTTTGAGAGAGAAAGGTAGCACGTTACCCGCTTCGTTTTATTTCGTTTAGAAATAAACTTAGCTGAAAATGTGAATCAACTAGGATTCGAACTCGGGACCTCGGGTACCAACCACCAAGCCTTTTGCCACTTGCGCTAGGGACGGTCAGTGAGAGATTGAAAACTTGAAGAGAGACAATGAAGGAGTGTCATCAAAAACAGTTTCAAGAATATTTCGATGCAAGGAACAATTGCATCAAGCAGTTACAAGTTACATTTGAGATCAAGGATCAAAGGAGATGAATTTTGTATTTTTCATCTGTAATTTCTACAGAAGTTGGAAGTCTCAGAAATCTTGCTGCTGTTGTGCATTCAACAAGACTCAAACCTTTCGTGACATCTAACTCTGTGAATCATGCAGGTGTGGAGATCACGGAGCGGTTCGCGTACTACGGCGTCTCCTCGAACCTTGTCATGTACCTCACAGGGCCCCTCCGCGAGCCCACGGCCGCCGCCGCCGCCGCTGTGAACACGTGGTCAGGTGCCGCCTCTATGCTCCCGCTACTCGGGGCACTCCTTGCTGATTCGTGCTTCGGGCGCTACCGCACCATCGTCCTCGCCTCCCTCGTCTATGTGCTGGTGCGTTTTCGCTTCGACATCCTTCCATTTCTCTAGTTTGGCATTTGCTGTAACAATATTTTTATCTGTAGTATATTGCATGAAGCATCTTTCTCTTCGAGACTACGATACCGATGTTGTTGATTCACATACTTTCGCTTAGTTCTTGAACTTTAAATCTCATTTGAACTGTACTGAAACAAGATTATATTAAAAAAAGAACTTCTAAACGACCAGAACTTTGCGCGGTTTGCAATTCGCCATCTGAAGCTTAAAAGTCTAAATTTGCTACCTGAACAATCATTTCATTGCAATCAACCAACTTTTTTAAAAAGTGGTTAGAATTTCTTGTTTCGTTCTAGGATTACTGTCGAGTTACTGTCACAATGCCTCGGCTGATTCTAGTTCGTATTTGACATTTTGCAACGCATAATTCGCACTTACTATTGGAGATCTGTGATCAATTAATGGCATAAACAGTTAAAAACTACATCTGACATATCAAAAATAACTACAAACCTGTATGAACTCAAGAGGAATTTAGCCCTGCAGTTCATTTAAGATACCTGAACCCACTAGTACATCCATATTTCGATGAAACCAAGAATTCCAATTGGCTCCAGCAGGTGCATACAAAACTTATGTTATGTAGGACGGCATAATAAGTATCTGTTTATGGACTCACCAGGGCCTCGGCATGTTAACCTTCTCATCAGTCCTGCCATCCAAATGCCAAGAAGCCATTGATACCGGTAGCTGCGGCCCTCCGGCTTTTCAAGTTGTTTTTTTCTACTTCTCCCTCTATCTCGTAGCTTTCGCCCAGGGAGGCCACAAGCCGTGCGTCCAAGCCTTCGGCGCCGACCAATTCGATCAGAACGACCCCAAGGAGCGCTTGTCGAGAAGCTCCTTCTTCAACTGGTGGTATTTCGGGATGTGCGGGGGCAACATTTTCACCGTAACAATCTTGAACTACATTCAAGACAACGTCGGCTGGGGACTCGGGTTTGGAATCCCGTGCATCGCCATGTTGATCGCGCTCGCTGTATTCTTGCTCGGGACGAAGACATACCGGTTCTATCCTTTGGAAGACGAGAGCCCCTTCGCGCGAATAGGGAAATCGTTTGTGGCGCTTGCTAGAAGCAAGCGAGGAACGGCGAACTCGAAGTAAGATCATCCTGAAATATACCCGACCGCCTCGAACTCTCACACTTTTATAGCTTGCTGCCAGAAATTTCAGAAGTTGGTAAAATTTATATGGATAATCTACTCGTTTCAATCAACCACCAATCTCCTAACTCTCGTCGGTTTTCTGTGAACCGCCATTAAGACGTGATTGTGACGTGACCGTTAAAAGTTTCAGGTCTTGCCCTCTTCCTTTAAATAATTTGAGGTGGTTGATTGAAACAGACCGATTGTTCTAGTGGTTTCTGATAGTACGCATTTATTCTGTTTGTTAGTATATATGTACTTGGATTAATAGAGATTAACCGAAAAGTGCTTTTTAATATATATGATATTGTGGTATTTTATTGTAGGACATCAAATGAATGCATGGAGAATGAGGATCATGCCGAGGAAGCTAAAGAGGCACTTCGACTGTTTCCTATATGGGCGACTTGCCTGATATATGCAGTAGTTTTCTCGCAGGTTTCGACCTTCTTTACTAAGCAAGCTAGCACCTTAGACAGGAGGATAACTTCAACACTCCGAGTACCGCCAGCCGCGCTGCAAAGCTTCATCAATGTATCGGTAGTCGCTTTTATCCCCATCTACGATCGACTAATCGTACCCGTAAGCCGGAACTTCTCGAAGATCCCTTCGGGAATCACCATGCTCCAGAGGATCGGCGTCGGGATGGTCATTTCTCTTCTCTCGATGGTCGTAGCCGCTCTGGTGGAGATGAAGAGGCTCAAAACCGCTTCTGATTACGGCCTGATCGACCGACCGGACGTGCCGATTCCCATGAGCTTGTGGTGGATAATTCCGCAGTACGTTCTGGTCGGAACTGGCGATGTGTTCACGATGGTCGGGTTGCAGGAGTTCTTCTACGATCAAGTGCCTGATGCATTGAGGAGCCTCGGATTAGCTTTATATCTAAGCATTTTCGGCATAGGGAGCTTTATCAGCAGCTTTCTTGTGACGGTGATCGACGTCGCGACGAGGAAGAGCGGAGAGAGCTGGTTCTCGAACAATCTGAATCGGGGCCATCTCGATTACTTCTACTGGCTTCTCGCCGGACTCAGCGGTTTAGAATTGGTGTTTTACGTTTACTTCGCGAAAGGATATGTCTACAAGAGAAAGGAAAATAGCATTGTTAGGTGATATGGTTGAGGAGTTGAATCTCTCTTTTGCGAATCGCAAAGTTGTCGTAGTAGCAGATGTAAAATGTTTTGTACTTGCCTGTTTGCTGTAAACAGTTTGCAATTGGAAAATTTGCATCTATATTCATATGATTTCCGCGAATTTCCCATTTTTTGGCAAGCATGTGTAATTGCATAAATAACCCAGCATAATTCAAATATATGTGGAATTAGATGAATAATCCTGCAGAGTTGGTATTTGCATATGTAATCGCAGAAAACTCTGTTCGTTCGCTGGTTTGTGCTACTAAAAAGGGTATTTATGCTTCTTTTTTTTCTTTCTTTTTTGTGCATTGCTTTGCGTAGGTATTTGCACGATTTCGTATACTTGCGAGGGCATGAATTCATAAAACCCCATAAAAAGAGGAGAGAGAGAAAAAAAAAGAAAAAAAAAAAGAAGCCAAGTAAAGCCTCTTGATTTACCTAAAAAATAATTGGCAAGAATAGGAAATGGAAAGTTGTGGAGAGGTATCCAAATCACAACTTTAATTGCTAAAGCATTCGCGGAATAAATCAACATCATATTTGATTTACTTAATACAAAAAAATTTAAGGTTTTGAGTACCCATCAGTACAGGTCATATCTACTATGTCATACCATGCCGATATAACATCAGCACCATACGAACTTCATACAGATAGCACAGCTCAGCATTCTCTTTTCTCTAAGATTTGTAAGTAATTATTTCAGTAGTGTCAAAAAGTTGATAAAAATATAAAATAAGCAAGTAGAGTATATTACTGCCAAAGACAATAATTATTTCCTGTCCTAGCATGTCAACAAAGAGGGATTTGATGTGATTGGCACAGTACGCACATACCATGCCGTACCATACCATACCGTACCAGCAAATTCTCGACATGACCATGTGCCGCAACAGTTAAATCCTTGACTTGAGCTAAATCACAAGCAAAAATTTCACTAGTATGAATATGATGCTCATTTAGCCTTGTAAGGCACAGCAATGAGGATAATGAACAATTGTTAACTCCACAACAAGCTCTTGTAGTTTATCATTCTCATAATCATCTGAAAGAGAGAAGAAAAAGCAAGAGGCGCAAGAGATGATATCGCAAAAAAAGAATTTGATTTTGACAAAATTTGCAACAAATATAAATTATACATTAAAACATATTATACTTTCAAAGTCGAGTCCGTCTCATTTTGATTTTCTACTCTCCCTTCTGCAATCACATAAGTCGGCAATTTCACTCGTTCAAACACAATATCAGCTGCGAATCGGAAAATGAGAAAAAACTTTGTTCTAAATCAATCTGTGGAAGTAAAAAAAAAAATAAGAATAATAAAGAATCCATGAGCTTTGTATAAATTTGTAGTTTTTTTGAGACACCATCGAGCATTTCCTGAAATGCCTTTGGTGCTGCAGAAGTCCTTTTCCAATAAGTATGCGATTCAGCGGTGTTGGAAACCTTCGATCGCCTTCTTCCATTGCCATGCACGCTGCTTCGCATCTTCAAATGACAAAATCTTCTTCGGCTGAAATCAAATGTGATTTATTATTCACTAAGAGGCCAGATTGTTCCTCGAAAAAAGTAACTGGGATATTTGAGAGGAGAACCTAACCGAGCATATCTTAAAATGCGATGAGCTCGTTACTTGGATGGTTAGATCAGTTGGGTTATCAGACCAGATTATATTCCCCTTAGCGGCCATCTTGGAAGGATCAACACATATTAATTTAGGTCTGTCGGTGAGGATCAGTTGCACTTTCTTGCTTGTTAGTTTCTGAATCTTCTTTAGCTTTGAAATCATGACGATAGACTCACCAGGCTCGAGAAATTCCTGCCTACAGTTGTAGTAAACCATGCAAAAGAAAAATATCACAAGCTTTGAGCTATTGTAACACCCCAATGGTCCCCACATTGGATATGTGGGAGAGTGTGAGGGCTTATATGTGATGGTCAAACTAAAACTAATAACTGAGCTTAAGCATTTTGGATCAGTAGTTTGAGTCCAACGAGTTAGTACTAGTGCCTGAGTCGTTACAGTTGGTATCAGAGCCGCTTTACCAACCGAAAGTATGAGGTGGGCCTCACATCGCCTGGTGATCGTTGTTTACGCATGTGATTGGATTGATGAGAATATCGGGACCTAAAACGGGGGGAGTATGTGACATCCCAATAGTCCCACATCGAAAAATATGAGAAAGGGTGAGGGGCTTACATGTGGGAGGCAAACTAGAACTAATAGCTAGGTTTCAGCATTTTTGGGTCGGTGGTTTGGGCCCAATGAGTTACTAATGCTAATGAGCTGGATCTTTACATCCGAAGATACCAACATGAGATAATTAGATAAACCATAAAATCAATGAAAACTATATAATTCATTACGACTTTTAATGTATAAGATATAAGATCAAAGGCAAAATCAATAATATTTACCTAGCAAACAAACTAAGAGTGATTGCAAAGAATAGCATTTCGTGTCTCACCATTTAGAGTCGAACGAGTCGATCGAAGTTAGCCTAGACATGTGAGATTGTGTTTCAGAAGAAGATGGGGCACAATTATTTCCTTCAGGGGGGGCATTATGACTTGTTGGAATATTCAGGTTCCAAGTAGAATCCTGATCCTCCTCATCCTCACCTGCCTGAGATAGGGAAAAACAGTTGGGGAGTCGTCCAATTTATCCGAGAACTTTTTTCTCTTTTGACGGAATTTATGAAGGAAGTTGGTTTCGTATTAGAACAGGTTTTCAGAAGGCGAGAACTTTTTCAGAACAATTAAGCTCTTGAAAAATTCAGCTTTGCAGGGGGTATATATGTAAGTAGATCATTTTGCAAGGGCATGAATGTAAATATTTCTAAACAAAAAAGGGAAAAACATTATACACTTGTATCCAAAGCGAGCTTTGGTGCAGGTGCTTTCCGTATATTTTCCCAATCAATTCCCCTAAAGAAAGGATGCTTCTTGAGAGCATCATAGCCATCTGGTCCAGCACCCAGTCTTTTGCTCGGATCAGTATCCTACAGTTAAAAGACGATAAAAGATAAGAAGTTAGCAGTGCGTTGCAAGAACATACATTATACGCCACCAAAAGATATAAAAAATTACACAAGTAGCCCTGCAGGTTGGCATTTACATGCTTGGCCCCGAAAAACTTGGAAGTTGGCATTTACATGCTTGTCCCTGTTGGAGGTAACTATAGAAAGGCAGTTTTGCTTATATGTCCCTTGTGAGGTCATGATGCAAATAGTACTGTTTCCAGGGGAATGTACACAAAAACCAACTTCGCAGGGTATTTTTATGTGATTTTGCATATTAGTGTAAGTGCATATGCACAAAAAAACCCCTCATTTTTCTGCATTAAAATGAGTCATTAGACAAAAAGTTGTTATTGACTGAGCAGGTAGTTCAGTTAAGGGAAATTATACATGCACATGTGTATCAGTGTATATGAGAGAGAGAGAGAGAGAGAGAGAGAGAGAAGGTTGATAGGTTTGCCATTGAGTGAAAGCATTTGGTGCTCACCAGTAGCTTATCAATTAAGTCTCGCGCTTCATCTGAAAAATACTCAGGAAATCTAAGGTCCCTAGCAATGATTCTCTGAAAAATAAGCCATTCACTAGTATCTTTGAAAGGAGAAGAGCCGGATAGCATTTGATATAAGGTGCACCCAAGGGCCCATATGTCATTTCTGTACAATACAAAAAAAATCATATATCAATGAAAATTCCAGTAGAAATAGAAAAGCAACTGAGAATGTGATACAGGACGAGTTGCAGAGGTTGCTTGCATTATTAAAAGACCCTATTTATGAGCTCAGTTTAATTGTTGGTAGTAGCGTTAACAACTATATCTATATCGCAGTTTTCTCAGATAGGATCATAAGCGCGTACAAAGCTCTCACCCCCTACAACATTTATCTTTCTTCTGAGGTCAAACAGTCCAAACATTCGCCATAGTAATTTTAAACATGTGGTTATCATATCAAACTATGATAAAAAGATCCAATAGAGTTCGGTTGCCACTAAAAGTTGCCAAAGATTATTATTCCTTACCCAAAAGTTGGTGGGGAAGAATTGAGAACTTCTGGAGGAATATATGCAGCTGTTCCCACAAAAGTGCATGGCTTTTCATCTGAATTGGGAGTAGAAAGAAAATGTTTATATAACTCCCACTGACCCAATCAATCCAAACTGCTTTGATACAGGTTATACCATTAGTTGCAGCATCCGGAAGGACTGTGATTCGAGCGTCCCTTGTTGGCTTCACGCTACCAAAATCAGCGATCTTAATGTGCCCATCTAAAGTAAGCAATAAATTCTCTGGCTGGTATAATCAAAATTATAAAAACAACAATAATTCTGTTAATCAAAAGAAAAAGGTAATTATATAAAAAAAAGTACATATTCTTCTTCGATGTACCTTTATATCCCTATGAATTATTCCTACACCATGTAAAGATTCCAGAGCATCAATAACTTCTGCGGCATAGAAGCGAGCTTCATCCTCGGATAGACGACCTTTCTGCAACCAGGCGAATAAGCTAAACAGAAAGCACAAGAAGTACTACAAGAACTATCTAATCTAGAAATTATTTAATGCTCAGAGCCACTTTCACCCTACTAGAGCTTCTGGAGAAGTTCAAATGCTCTATTGAGTGCACTACTAGCATATACATCAAAAACACCTCAACAACTACCACCTGCAGCAGAAGCAGAAGTAGAAGTTTCAGATTGGAGCTTTTTCTTTTTGGGCTTAGAAGCTCATTTTAGCTTCTTGCCACAATGTCAAAAGCACCAACATTCCAATTTGCCAGCTTGATTGCTACTTTCCCCAGTATAGAAGCTGATCCACAAGCTACAGCAAAAGGGCACTTAAGCTGTTCCACAGGCTAGGGCAAAAATACACTTACCCTGGTAATTTGGTCAAAGAGCTCTCCACCTTCACAAGACTCTAGTGCCATGTCTGCTCTTAGTAATATCATAAAAATAATATTAACATACACGAAAGGTCGGTTGGCTTCTATAAAGCTAATATATGATGCACCACAAAGAAAAAGAATACAACAAATAACTACACAGGTGTAACTTAGAAACAGTTAAGATAAAGCCTTACAAAGGGAGTAAGTATCTTGAAAGGTGAAACATAGTCTGATGATGCCTGGATGATCTAACTGGTCAAGTACGATACGCTCCAGCTTTACGTTAGATATCTTATTTTCCTTCGTAATAAATTTCTTGTCCATAATCTTTAATGCATAAACATTTCCTGTGTCCTTCTTCTTCGCCCTCACTACCTGCGTGTAAATACAAGAATATAAATAGTCTGCAAATATGAAGGCTATAAACAGGCAAGGGCAACAAGAGCAGGTAAACTGCCTGTCTTGGAAACAAAAAGTGCCAAGGCATAGCTGTTTCACTTTGCATAGGCACTAAATTACAATAACAATTGGGACAACATCTGCTTAGCATTCTCCGAGGACAATTGCATAACAGGCACTAGGCTTGAAGAAGCTAAAGAAATCAAACAACCAATTGACAGCCCTGATGTTTTAATAGATGAAATGCATCCACCAACTAGTCAACTTTAATTAAAGCCGACTTTATTAATCTATACAAGCCGTGATAGTTAAAATAAACAAAAGGAGTGAATAAGATGTAATTTTGTAGAAAAGGAAACATTCATATTAAATTCTTGTGCACGTGAAGTATTAAGTTATTAATATTTTGTATCCTAGCTCATGAGAAGAGCATGCATTCCGAAATTATACACCCAGAAGTTCCATAACCAAGACATAGGTAGAGTCTTCATCAATATACTATACGTTCTTGATTATGCCATTAGCAAGGAAGAAAGGAGTGTAGAAGAGAGATCCTGCTAGCTTATATAGTAGTTTGCGGATATGTGCAAATCATGTAACCTCGTACTTAGCATATGACACTGTCCAAAGAGAAGTATGTCTGTGAAACATTTAGCATATATAATCAACAAAGCAAGTTTTATCAAAGATCGTTCTTTTTCTATTCAGAGCTGATGACAAAATCACTCAAGCCATGCAACTCTGCCCCTAGCATTTTAGTAACTCTACTAAGCTGGTATTAATCTCCTGCTCATTCTAATTCATAATTGAGACCCCTAGCGTATATTAATTGAAAGGTTAGTGACATTTTAGAGGCACCTTTCTCCACATATTACCAACTACCAATTGTGACTAACACAAAGAACATTTGCAAGGTCCTCTTACTACGAACAAAGAACATTTTCTTGACTATAACAAAAGAATGTGATTCCATTTAATCCACTTAAGTAGCATATTTTAATCTTCTTGTTGATTCCATCACGTAGTTCTGCAATATCTTATCCCAAAAAGGTGATCAACGCTCAAACGGTCCAAAATCCACTCCGACAAATTTTACATATGAAAATGCACAAAACAAATCTTTCTTTCGATATCGTACATGTAAAATTCAAACTCAAGCTTGTTCTTTTGAATCTCAATGTACCATTCAGCATCATATCATGTTTGGAATGGTTCGACAACAGATTTACTTGCCACTTGCGATGTTAATCTCCAGCTCGATAAAAACACTTTTTTAAAGGAAAGAAATTTAGTAGGACGCGTCCTATAGGACAACGGGGTTATGAGCCATCGGATAGCATTAAACCATACTTTCAGAAGCACACAGAGTGCTATCCGATGGCTTATACCTTCTTTGTCCTATGAGAGACGCCCTGCTAAATTTGTTTTCCTAATTGAATACTCTCCGACAATGGGCAAATAGCTAAGCCAATTTGGGTATTACCCCAATTCCAAGTCAAACCTAATGAGTTAGAAAATCCAATTTCTTAAAGATGAATCTCTAGCCAAATCATGCATTCCACTTTTGAGCATCGCATGATTCCAACTTCCCCCCTCCTTTTACCACAATCCTCTTGGTCATTCCATAATGCCTCATCCCACATTCATCAAAAATAGAAACCAAACCAAATCATCAAACACCACACTTGACAAGCTCCCCTGGAGAGACCCTCGAGAGAAATCCATATATTCAAATAATCCACGAAAAATCTCAACTTTGCACCAACATTAAATCATCCCACTAACAATCCAAACCTGATACATCACAAAATCGAAGTTCCTAAATACGAATCTATAGCCAAATCTCATTCTATGATTTCCATCACCCCTCATCAAAAATTTTAAAAAAAGCTCCAAATTTCCATTTGACAATCCAAAAGAAAGTTCTTTTAGAACAAGCCCACGAAACAAAACGCACTTATTCAACAATCCCACAACGAAAACACCCCAAAAATCCCTCAAAAACCCAAAAAAGCTCGCACCTTTGAGTAGGATCCGACCCCGTAGATCCTCCCGAGCTCGAAATCGTTGATGCTGAACTGCTCCTGCGGCGCCCTAAACGCGATGCTGTTCGTCCTCTGCACGCTCCCTCCTCCCTGCTGCACCCGCAGCTTCGCCTCGAAATCCTTCTCCATCTCCTCCCCTTCTCCTCCTCCCCCCACCGCCATATCCCCCTCAACCCCTCCCCCTCCTCCTCCTCCTCCTCAACCCTACCACCAAACCCTCATCTCCCTCCTCCTCCTCTCGCCCTCCGATGGCGCCTCCTCCTCCTCCTCTCCCTCCCTCTCCCTCTCTCTCTCTCACTGCTAAAAGCGACACGGCGCACCCACCGTTAGAGGAATCGAACCTCGCGAGCGGCGCCCCCCGATGAGGGGCCCTCGGAACCCCTTTTTTCCGGGGGAATTGGGGATTTGGGGGATTTGGGGATTAGGGATTTGGGAATTTTTGGGGGAGGAGAGATAGAGAGAGAAAGAGAAAGAGAGAGAGAGACATCGCACATGGCGTTTAATGATGGTGGTGGCGGGGCTTAAACTTTTTCTCTTTTTTTTCCCCTTTTGTTTCCTTTTTTAGTAATTTATTACCAAAATCAAAAATGCAGGGCTTTGCTTTTTTATTCTAATATTTTAAATTTGTTAAATTAAAATTTTTATTAATGTTAATACTTCAATTAGCTATTATCGGTCAATTAATTTAAATTTTTTTGCTTAAATTTAAAATAAAATAAAAAAGTTTAGGAGGCTATTTTAGAATAGTCTATAGTTAAGGGGGTCTCCATAGACTTTTACTTTTTTCGCTTTTTGGGGTCCCAATAAAGGTGTAGGGGCACATATGATTGGGAGAGGTATCTATTGGACTTATTTAATAAAAATATTTTAAAAAAAGAAAATTAATATTATTTAAAATATTTATTTTATTTTTTATCAAAGAGAATTTAAGTTGTTGCATGCATGATATGATGTTGGTTTTGACTTGGAAATTGTGTGACAAATTTAGGGGTTTGCAAGGTAAAATCTGTAGAGACTCCCTCAACTATAATCAATTCTGAAATAGCCACCTCATTTTTTGTTTCTTGATGACCCTTTAGCTTCAATTTTTTTCAAATTAAGTAATTTTATCAAAGTTATTAATAATATTATTAAAATTAATAAAATTTGGAGTTGATGATTGATTCAAAGCTAATTGATAGCTCATTTAGGGCATGTTTGTTTGGATGAAAGTGGAGAGGGGTAAAGTAATTTTCGACCGTAAACGAATATTTTTGCTGTTTTTTTTGCCGTAATAAAGATACGGTCGAAACTCGAGTTATCCGAAACAACGTAATTGACTTCGGCCCACCCCGAGCCGAAGTCAATTACGGTGAAGAAAGGTGAAGAAAAAATAATAAAATAATACAAAGAGAAATGCTAGTTATATTTAAATATATTTAATTATGACACTAATTACTCTTTTATTTAGTTTGCATATTTAAAATATGATAAATTTTGATTAGTTAAGTTTTAGTATTTTCTTCATTTAGTTTGTACATTTAAAACATGTTGAAAATTGATTAGTTAAGTATTTATATATTTTTTTACTTATACTTTTTTTGTCGTATTATTGTAATTTACGTATAAAAATAATAATTTAGTTATTTTCGATTAGATTTTTTAATTATAGAAGAATATAATTATATTATTTTTATTTATTATATTATAATTTATAATTTATTATTTATATATAAATTATAGTTTTACATCATTCACTTTCTGCCAAACAAACAGCATAACTGAAGAAACTTCACTTCCATGGCTATGAAACAAACAGCAGGGAAGAAATAGTTTTCACCGAACTCCACTTCAACGCAAAGTCCACTTCAATCCAAAATTCAGTTTCGGTGTAACAAACAAGTCCTTTGTCTTTTAAACTTTTTGAAATTTGGATTGTTGAGTGTAATCGAACCAAACTTCAAGGGATACAACAATTTTTTTCTAGAAAATAATCAAATATGTGAGAAAAGGAGTGTTTTTTGTTTCCTTTTTGCCAAACAAATTTAACAATTAATTTACCATAAAACTAATTTGTTTTTTTGTTGTAACGGTTAGAGGCTAATAAGGTATAATTTTCGTGAAATTTAAAGGCTGAAGTATTTTATGGACTAAATTGCGATGTTGGGATAGTAGAAGCACTCTTCCAAAAGCGTTTAGAAATGGCCCGGGAATTGGGATGCAAATGGATCCAGCTTGGTGGAGCTCTCGCCCTGATCCACCCGGAAGGGGGCGGTAAATGGAAACAAAAGATATAAAAAATAAATATAACCCACCCCGTATTCACTCCGATCCGCCAAATAAATAGAGCGGGCAGCAGAAGACCCCTTTCTTCTTTTAATCCACCCCAAATGGAATAATAAGTGGGAGCCAAAAATAAAATTACAATTAACATGTCCCGACCGACAAGAAATAGAGCGGGAGGTAGGGGATCCCTTCCGGCCCCGGATTCGCCCCGTTTGCATCCGGACCGGGGGTTTAACCCATCAAATTGGGCCTTAAGGGCTTTTGGATTTGACGTAATTATAGTTCAGTTAAAAACCAAATTTGATGACTAAAAATTTTGATCTTGTCATCAACTAGTATAATGTTGGCTAGGTTCATCGTCCAGTTGTAGGCTAGATTTGAGCTCACGGCCACGGACTGAATTTTCTTAGTGTTCTTCTGATGAACGACAAAACTAATATTTTTACTCTCAGTAAATTTGATTTACATTCCAACCGCAACTTCATAATCTAAACACCTCCTTAATTGAATTAGGCTTTCATAGTCAAATTGAGTGTATTGGGCCAAGATAGGCTCTACAAGTTTATTTTCACTTTAGTTGAGCCTAAGCCCACTTAGGGTCTGTTTGGTATTGAGGACCACCGCCTAATAATATTCATAATATTCAGATATATACTTTCTCTATTTTCCAATAATATTATTGAATTCAATATTTTTCGAGTTGAGCTGGAATACTACTAATAGTATTTGGGCTCTTGTGCTATCGATTTTTTAGCCGTTAGATCTACACTTTAATTAATTCTATCCTTTAGATCATACTATTCAACCAACCATCCACTCAAATCCTAGGGGACCACTATCATTCTAAACCCATAATTTTTCGTCCAAGAATTAAAAATTCGATAGCAAAAGAGCCCAAATACTATTAATAGTATTCCAGCCCAATTTCTATTTTTCTATTGTACTTTTATGTTGCACGTAATGCAATCGGCCCACGATCGCAAACGGAGCCTTAGCAAACGGAGCCGTAGCCCTGCTGTAGGTATAATATTATTTGATAAATTATTATCAAAATAGAACTTCTGGTTTTTAAGACTCGGCGCTTCCGGTTGTACTAGAAGCCTTAGATTTCTTTTTCTCTACGACATGCTTTAAGTGGCTGTTTGGTTCACCGCAGTTATAAATATAATATAATTAGAGATGCATATAATTGGCAATGTAGTAGTTATTCCTATTTAGCGAAATGTGATTGAGAGTGTTTTAATTACAAATATTTTGCTTGATTGCTCATAGTTGAAAGCTGATTTTACCTATTTTGTTAATTTATTTAAGGTATGATGAAACCATCCCCAGTAAATAAAAATTTGTCATTTATTGTTTATGAATTGGATATAAGTATAAGATTTACATCCTAACCTCTCAAATATTAGGATTTACTCATTTATCCTATTAACTTTTTAAAACTTAAAGATCCACAAATAGTTTTTAAACCCTAGAGTCATTGAGTGGAAGATGTACACTCTATAATAGAGCGTACTTGCAGCATTTTTCCCTCAAAAGAACAAGCATTGAATGTGATGATTGATATATATATATATATACACACACAAAGAGAGAGAGAGAGAGAGAGAGTCCGGCTACTATGCTATTAATAGCATCAAGTACTTGGTACTATCAATCGTTAGATTTATCTCTTTGATCATTTTTATCTGTTAGATCATATCATTCAACCAACCACTAAATCAACCCTAGGGGAGCTGCACATTTCTTAATCCAAAGACTAAAACCTAATAGCACCAATGACTTGATACTATTAATAGTATAGTAGCCTATTTATATATATACATATACATATATGAAATTTAATTTCTAGGTATTTCAAGTAGTATAGATCATGTTCAACGGTGCCGATCGTCAATTTGAAGGTTCCTTCATCGAAAACAAATGGATGCCAGCGTAATTCGTTTTGTCACTAATAGCATTCTAGCTCATATCTCTCTCTCTCTCTCTCTCTCTCTCTATATATATATATATATATATATAGATAGAGAGAGAGAACTAGGCTAGAATACTATCAATAGCACCAATAGCTTGGTGCTATTAATTTTTCAGCCATTGGATTGAGAAATGTGCGGTTAGGATAATGTGGGCCCTCTAGGATTGAGTGGGTGGTTGTTGAATAATATAATCTAACGGGTGAAAATAGTCAAAAGATTATATATATATATTCTCGGAAGAGAAACAATGCTTGTATCCATATCAAAGTAGAAGATACTGTGACAGTAAAAAAGAAAAAAGAAAAAAAAAAGAGCAGTAGCTCATGGAATCATCACTACAACTGTTCCAACATTTTACCAGGCAACAGTGTCTTTGTTGGTCAGAGACATAGTGATTTAATGAGAGGTTTTAATGGTAGTCCTTGTGAAAAGAGATGGAGCTAGCAGGTAAAGAAAAATACAACATAGCAACTATTTTCACAACAAATGTATTAGATTTAGTAAATCTGATCAAACACAACCAGTAAATTATTTATTTATTAATATCAAAATCAACTCTCTAATAATATTATTCCACTCAGAGATTAGAATTACCTGCCAACTACAAGGTTTTTGAGAGCCAGAAAAGAAAAGGCCCACAGGCATGCAGGCACTGTCGTAACTTACGAGTTCTTGTTAATTATCGATTTTACAGTTCAAGGGTGCTGGCCAACGAGGCTAGCTGTTGTTGGTACTTTTCGATCGCAATTGTTTACTATCGAATGACAATGACCTAAATCATTGATGTGAAAAATGTATTTTTGAGTTTACTAATTCGAATCCTCCAATAAGTTAATAAGGTAATTAATAGATGAATGTCATATCCACGGTGAGCAGAAAATTACGAGAACACAAAAACTTTTAATGAGCTCTTGTGCAAAGAGAGGAGCTGTTGATGAGATCAGGAATAAAGAATTACCGATGCTTTTTCGAATAATTTTACTTAAATAATAATTCTGCAGAAACTCCAAGCATGCCCAAATATATTTTTTTAAAATTTTTTGAAAAGAAGCTCATCATAAGCATAACTATCTATTATTGACAAAGCCAAATTGGCTTGAAATTTTATTCAAAAAAAGGAAAAATTACAGAAATCGTCCTTAAACTAGTACACAATTGCACGTTAATCCTCAAATTTTAATTCTTATGCTTGTCAATCTATCAGATATAAAGCACAAAACACATAATAATTGGCACGAATGCAAGTTATAGTTTGAGGACTAAAGTGTGACGCATTAAAACTCGAGAACTAAATTGCAATTAACAAGATAATTAAGGACTATTACTGTAATTTACCTTGAAAATAAAAAATGTACAGAAGCTCCTGGGTTTTAGCTCTTTTACAAATAACCTCCTAAACTTTCACTTTTTAGCAACTAGACTTTCTAAACTTTATCAAATAGTTCAATAAGTTCATATCTTTAATTAGAGTTGCTAATCATACAGCTATTTGATCACAGGTCTTGCAAATAATCTTGTAAAACTTCGAACACAGAAGAGAATTATTTCTTCTATTACAGCATATAATAAAAGTAAATTAAATCGAAGATAAATTCATCCGATTCTTCAATATTCACTCTTAATTATTAAAATTGGGAAGAGAAAGTAGATTTCTTCGTATTTCAAAGTTTAATAAGATTATGTGCAAGATGTGCAATCAAAACTACTGTATATAAAGAAATTTTTTTTATTGAATTACTTGATAAAATTTAGAGTGCCTAATTACCAAAATTAAAAGTTCAAGTACTTTTTTCCGAAAGAGCTGAAGTGCACCGCTTCTTTGTACATTTTTTTTTCCAAAAGAAAAAAAAGGCTAAATTACACTTTTGGCCCCGGTCCTCAAACTTTAATTTGCTACAATTTCTAACTTAAACTTTCCACATTGTTGCAATCAAATTATACATATCCAATTTAGTTAACTAAATGATGATGTGTCGTCAATATAACAGTAATATAATATTTTAGTTATTATCATATTATCGACTATAATACTATCATATTACTGTCACGCTAATAAGATGCCACATTTAGTTAACTAAATTTGACTTTGCGAGTTAATTGCAACAATGTAGAATATTCGGATCATAAATTGTAAATAATTAAAGTTTGAGACCTGCGTGTTTGTCGCACGCCTTATAGTTTAAGGACCAAAAGTATAATTTAGCCCATTTATGTACAAACAATACCACTGAGTCGGGCCCGGTTCATCGGCGGTTCACGAGGCCGTAGCCCCCGGTCCGGATCCCGGACCGGGGCACGTGCACCGTCGACTCCACGACGGAGCACCCCGCTTTGCACGACCCGTACATCCCCCCCATAAACCCTAACCTCTCCGCCGCCGCCCTCCGCCGCTCCGCCGCGGCGGCGGGGGCGCTCCACCAGATCTCCTCCATGTCCCGCGGCGGCGGATCCTTGGCGCACTCCGCGAGCGCCGCCGCGAAGGGATCGGGATCGGCGGCGGCGGCGGAGGTGGCGGATCGTCTCCGGCGGGGGGCGAGGGGGGCGGGGCGGAGGGGAGGGGGGAGGGGGAGGAGGAGGGGATCGGAGCGGGGCGAGGGGGAGGGGGAGGGGGAGGCGAGGTTACCGGAGGGTTTGGGGATCCCGGGGCGCTGCTCCCAGGAGAAGGGCACGGCGGAGGTGGAGGCGCGAGAGGGGAATCCGACGTGCTCCACGGCGGCGGCGGCGGCGGCGGCGGTGGCGGAGCCGAGGGATCGGCTCCGGTGCGGCGGGGGACGCGGCTCAGGTGAGTCCTTCTTCATGGATCCTCGAAACCCTAAGAGAGAGAGAGGGAGGGATTTGGACGAGGCCTTAGAGAGAGAGAGGGAGAGGGGAGTGTGATTTTATAACGGAGATAAGAATAAAACGGCGAACTCGGCAACGAGTTACCTCGTTCTCTGTGACCAGAGGTAAAAATGCACAGTAACCCCCTCAACTTAGATCTATTGACTATTGTGGGTCCCTCTCTAGAGTACTATCAGATGGATATTAAATAGGGTTTTTTTTGCATTTTAGCCCCTTCAAAAAAAATTTATTTTACAAATAACCCTAACAAATTTATATTTGCATAAATAGTCCTCTCATTGCCACACGAGCACTTATGTAGCGTTTTTAAGTTGAACACAGTGATTGAATCACCGTTCCTTTTTATATTTTTTATTGGTTAAAAAAGGGAATAGAATATAAATATGAACACGGTAATTCGATCACCGTGTTCAACTTAAAAATGCCAACGTGACGCTCACGTGGCAAGGAGAGGGTCATATATGCAAATATAAATTTACTAGGGCCATTTGTAAAAAAAAGTTTTTTGAGGGGCCTAAATGCAACAAAAGCCCTATTAAATACTTTCTCTACTACAAAGTATTCTAGCCCCACTAAACTACTGATATACAGTTATGTGAATTGCTTCTTATTATCGTATGTCCAATGGACTAATTTTTAGTATAATGTTGACCGTATCTAACGCAGTTACAAAAATTAAAAAAAAAAATTCTAAGACAATTTCTGTACTTCAAAAAGTAGCAATTATTGGATGTATAGAGATGTAAACACAATAAAAACACATATCATTGAAAATTTAGTACCTATATGTACGTTGAACTTATTTGGCAAGTTGTAATTGATAACATTAAAACTATAAAAATTTGTTTGGTTTCTTGCAGTTGAACATTGCATTTGCAGATTTTGTAATGTTATACAAGAGATGGTGGAATTACCGTCAAAAAAGAAAATTTTGTATTTTTTTTGTTTAAGATATGTGTGTTGGCTTAAATGGGCCAGCATCCTGCCCTGTGGCGGGAGGCCATGTTGGGCCGAGTCATGTTCGAAATGGCGTGATGCTGGGTGGGCCGAGTCATGCTCGAAGTGGCGTGAGGCTGGGGGCCGAGTCACAATCGAGACCCGTGGGCGCTGTATCTGTACGCTTTAAGTGAATTGGTTGCGTATTTCTAACAGCTCGAGCTTTTGGGATTAATGGTTAGCGCCAACGATCCGACAAGTGGTATCAGAGCCAGTGGTCACGGGTTCGATTCCCGCATGCTGCGAATGTGTCCAGGTGCTGGAGGGAGGATTGTTGGCTTAAATGGGCCAGCATCCTGCCCTGTGGCGGGAGGCCATGTTGGGCCGAGTCATGTTCGAAATGGCGTGAGGCTGGGTGGGCCGAGTCATGTTCGAAGTGGCGTGAGGCTGGTGGGGCCGAGTCACAATCGAGACCCGTGGGCGCTGTATCTGTACGCTTTAAGTGAATTAGTTGCGTATTTCTAACAGCTCAAGCTTTTGGGATTAATGGTTAGCGCCAACGATCCGACAATGTTTGCGTATTTCTAACAGCTCAAGCTTTTGGGATTAATGGTTAGCGCCAACGATCCGACAATGTGGATAGATAAGTTTATCTCTAATGGAGTTATGTTTATCAACTGTTGTATTTCCAAATATATCTAAGTTAAGCATAGATCGAAATGCAGTAGTTAGATCTTCATTCAGAGCCAACTGCACCATCCAACTACAATTGCATCAAACCAAATAATTTTTTTTGGTTTGCCCGCAATTGAATCCACATTGCAGTTTTTGGTGCAACAAATCAAACCGACTATAACGCTATCAAGACAAAAAAATCTACGGTGGAGTAATGAAAATAGTATCATATGTTGAATGTGGTTTATGTGATTTATTCAAGACAATCTCTAAGAATACAGTTGATTGACGGTTGGGGTGCATGCTTTTTAATGGATGGATGTGTTTGAACATCCTTTCATTAGATTTTATATACAGAGAGAGAAAGAGTCTAGTTAGAGTGTTTTTAGAAGCACCTTGGTGCTATTGCCTCTTGGCCTTTGGATCAACCCTACGGGCTCTTGGATTATGCACAATGGTGGACCCCACAAATAACAACTATTATTTATTTTTGATCCAATGGCCAAAAGGGTAGATACAAGAGCTAAAAGATTATGAGGAGGTGTTTTTAGAAGCATTTCAACTCAGTTATGGCCCGCCATTATGCATGATCTAAGGGTCAAAAAGGCAATAGCACCATTACCTTGGTGGTTCTAAAAGCATCCTAGGCGAACTCTCTCTCTCTATGTATATGTATGTATGTATATATATATGGCTAAATTATAGAAAACCCTCCTGTCAAAATTCGATTTTTCACTTTTCCTTCCATGTTATTTAAAAATCTATATTTTGCCCCCTTAAAAAATAAAAAATGTACACAGGGGGTTACGGTGTTAACTTTGATGGCAAAATAACCAAAATGCCCCTCCGCCCTGTTCATCTTCTTCCCAATCTTGTAACCCTACAGTCCTTTTACTCCATTATTCGCGCCTTCCTCAACCCCAAATTCGACTCCGTTTCCTCCAGCTGCTTCCTCGCTCCTCCTGTATCTTTGTCGCCCATTCATTTTAACGACGGTAGGAAGTAGATTCGGGGAGCTTTTGTCAAAAATCGAATTTTGACAGAGAGCTTTTCTGTAATTTAGCATATATATATATATATATATATATATATATATATATATATATATATATATATATATATATATATATATATATATATATATATATATATATATATATATATATATATATATGAGTTGAGCTAGAATACTTTTGGAAGTATCATAGGGGTGGTGCTTGTGGGTTTATAGCCATTGGATGGAGATTTGGAGGGTTGAGATGATGGTGGTAGGTGGTGGTAGGTGGTGGTAGGTGGAATAGTGTTTGATCTAAAGGCTATAAGTAATCAAGAAGTAGATCCAAAGGCTAGAAATGTGGAAGCACCAAGGGGTTGGTACTTCCAAAAGTATTCTAGCTCAACTCTATATATATATATATATATATATATATATATATATATATATATATATATATATATATATATATATATATATATATATATATAATTGAGCTCCTATACTTCTAAAAGTATCAAGTTATTGGTGCTTATAAGTTTTCAACTCTTGGATGAAGGGATGTATGGCTAGGATGATAGTCGTCCCTTAGGATTGAGTGGGTAGTTCGTTGAATATTATAATCTAACGGGTAGAAATTGTCAAAGAGATAAATCTAACGATGAAAAACTTACAAGCACCAAGTGCTTGGTGCTTTTAAAAGTACCATAGCCGGACTCTATCTCTCTCTCTCACTCACTCTCTCTCTCTCTCTATATATAAATATATATATCTAGGCTACTGTACTATTAATAGCACCAAGTTATTGGTGCTATTAGGTTTTCGGCCCTTAGATGAAAGGATGTGCGGTTAGGATGATAGTGGTCCTCTAAGGTTGATTGGGTGGTTGGTTGAATAGTATGATCTAACGGATGGAAATGATCAAAGGGGTAGATCTAACGGCGAAAAACTCGATAGCACCAAGTCCTTGGTACTATCGATAGTATAATAGCCAGATTATATATATATATATATATATATATATATATATATATAGAGAGAGAGAGAGAGAGAGAGAGAGAAAAAGAGAGAGAGAGAGTTGAGCTAGAATACTTTTAGAAGCACCAAGTTCTAGCCCTTGGATTTACTTCTTGATTACTAATAAACTTTGGATCAAACAATATTCCACCTACCACCACCTACCACCATCATCCCAACCCTACGTCACTCCATCCAAAGGCTACAAACCCAAAAGCACCACCCCCTTGGTGCTTTTGAGAGTATTCTAGCTCAACTATATATATATATATATATATATATATATATATATAAAGCAAGACTGTTGTGCTATTAAGAGCACAGCAGTCCTTTGCTCCTAAGTTTTTAATCACCCATCAAGTTTGATGGGTGGTTAGGATGAGAGAGAGAAGAGATATTTGAGAGAAATTTAAGAAGAGGAGAAATTGAGACACCCAATTTTTTTTTAATTTCTCTTCTCTCTTTCTTCCTAACCACCCATCAAACTTGATGGGTGATTAGAAACTTAGGAGCACAGAAACTGTTGTGTTCTTAATAGCACAGTAGCCCTGCTATATCTATATATATATATATATATATATATATATATATATATATATATATATATATATATATATATATATATATATATATATATATATATATATATATATATATATATATATATATATATATATATATATATATATATATATATATATATATATAGCAGGGCTGCTGTGCTCTTAGGAGCACAGAGTCCTCCGTGCTCCTGATCCGTTTTTGATGATGGGACTCCCGAATCGACGATCGGCTCCGTTAGATTTGATCTAGCATATTTGAAGTATCTAGAAAATAAATTTTGCGATTTTTCGATATCGTTTACTTAGTGATCGAAAAGGTTCAAATTCAATGGCTGAAAATAAAAATCTCATAAAAATTAGTGATATAGTACTAAAATTTTCTATCAGAGATATTGAACTTGCTGTAGATAGTATAAAAAATTTTCTATCAAAATTTCATATGATTTAGATACTTCTACACCGTTAAACTTGAAACGGCAGATATCAACCATTAAAAGTTGTTGATTTTGAACCCTTTAGATTGCTATGTAAATGATATAAAAAAAATCACAAAATTTATTTTCTACATATTTCAAATATGCTAGATCAAGTCTGATGGAGCCGATCGTCGATTCGGGAGTCCCATCATCGAAAACGGCTCAGGAGCACGGAGGCCTCCGTGCTCCTGAGAGCACACAAGACCTACTATATATATATATAGAGAGTCCGGCTACTATGCTATTGATAGCACCAACCACTTGGTGCTACCAAATTTTCTACCGTTAGATCTTTCCCCTTGATCATTTTCATTCGTTAGATTATACTATTCAACCAACCACTCACTTAACCCTAGGGGGCCCACATCATCATAACCACACATCTCTTCATCCAAGGGCCAAAAATCTAATAGCACCAATAACTTAGTGCTATTAATAGTATTGTAGCCTAGTTATATATATATATATATGAGTCCGGCTACTATGCTATCAATAGCACCAAGCACTTGGTGCTACCAAATTTTCTGCCGTTAGATCTACCCCTTTGACTATTTTCATCCGTTAGATCATACTATTCAACCAACCACCCACTCAACCCTAGGGGACCACTATCATCCTAACCGTACATTCCTTAATCCAAGGACCGAAAATCTAATAGCACCAATGACTTGGTGCTATTAATAGTATAGTAGCCTAGTTCTATATATATATATATATATATATATATATAGAGAGAGAGAAAGACTACTGTGCTATTAAGAGCACAGCAGTCCTTATACTCCTAAATTTTTAACCACTCATCAAGTTTGATGGGTGGTTAAGATGAGAGAGAGAAGAGATATTGGAGAGAAATTTAAGGAGAGGAAAAATTGAGACATCTAATTTCTCCTCAATTTCTCTTCTCTCTCTCTTTCTAACCGCTCATCAAACTTGATGGGTGGTTAGAAACTTAGGAGCACATGGACTGCTGTGCTCCTAATAGCACAATAGTCCTGCTATATATATATATATATATATATATATATATATATATATATATATATATATAAAGCATGAGTTTTTGTCAAACCGAATTTTAATTTTTCTATCACGACTCTATCCTCGGAGGAAAGGGAATAAACTGAAAAATCTCATTTCTTTATTGACCGTGAACAAGAAAAAACCACACAAAAAAAATTATTTTCAAAAATTAAAAAAATCATGACAGAAAGTACGATTTTATTATTCATACATCTTAATTGAACCGGAGCAAACTGCATAATACACATCACTCAAAAAAATAAGCAGAATATTTTTTCATGTACTGTCTAATCGCATTCACTGTGCTCTACTTGCAAGCCCAAATAAACTCTGAAATAGAAAACTCTAATTTAAAACTTTTAATACCAATTAAAAATTTCAAACAACTCTATTTACTTCATACTAAGAACCAAGGGAAAAACAATGTCACTCATAGGACTACTCACAAGTTTTGCTTTGACCATCCCACATTTTATGACAAGGTCAAAATTATTTACTGTTTTTTTTTGGATAAAAAGTTCACCCACTTAGCCTGTCATTCAAAAGAGTAGGACAGCTAAATTATTGTCTTATGAATGCTATTGTATCCTTGGACCATCTCTATCATGACATGAGCCATATATAGTGAGTGGTGACTATGACATAAACTCTTTATATTTCTCCTTTTTACTATTCCAAAATATCTCACAGGACCACAACATGTGAAACCTAAGGTTAGTTGTTCTGGTTCACAAGAAAAGATCATTTATAAATTGCTGATGTGCTGATATAGTGTATATTCGTACATCAACATCCTGTAATAGTAGCATTTTAATAGATGAATAGCATAAACGACCTATGCGCCGTCTAGGACGCAGGATTCAAGCTCCACCTGCTTTCCTCGTTTAGAGGCTTGTGGTCTCAGGTGCCATGTGAGAGTGTTTTTTTAGAGAGAAAGGTCACATGTGTTGGCTGAATGGGTCCAACTTTCAGCTCTGTGATAATAGGCCCGTAAGACTAATAAGTTGAGTTGAGTTGAGTCCAATAAGTTAAGTGGAGGTTGCAGTCCATAATAGATTTAACAGTAAGAGGCTCAACAATAGATCTAATGTCTAGGTGAGATGAGTCAAGTCGAAATCCAAGAGCGGTGTAGGTCTGTACTTGAGCCTTTAAATGTGATGAATGCGTCCTTTCTATAAGCATGTGCATTTGGAATAGTTGATTAGCGTTTACGATTTACAGCATGTTGCCTGCTTCATTCATATTTTAGAAATAAACTCAGCTAGAAATATGAAACAATTAGGCTTAAAAAAGTTCTTTTCACTGACTTGTTCTTTTTTCCTCATTCGAACTAGAGACTTCGAATTTCAATCGTCAAGTTCTTAACCAACTGCGCTAGATACTGTCGGCGGCTCGGTGCAATGTGGGAGTGTTTATGCGATAACTAGAGTAGAATTGGCTTAAGGTTAGAATGGGTTTGAGGTTAACAGTAGAGACGTCAATGGATATGGATATCCGAGACTTTATCCCAACCCAACCCCGATCCGGACCCGACTAGTTTAATTGGTGCAAAACGGATATGGTTTGGTTAAGAGTATAAAAAATTAAAACCTACCGGATGCAGGTTTAATTATGATTTTTATCTGTACCCAAACCGAACCCAAATCTTAGCCCATCTAAAAACCCATTATATATATATACAATATAAATTTTTAGATATTTATTATAGTAATTAATATAATAATATATATTAATAATTTAATTTAATATTTAGTATATTAAGTAGTCGGGTTTAATTTTGGTGCTTTGGGTATGGGTTTCCGATTTTTTATTCGGGTTCGGTTTCGGATTTTGAATTTTAATACTTGGTCAGATTCGAGTACGGTTTCGGATTTCGATTTTTTATTCGGGTTCAGTTTGGAATTTTGTAAAATCCGTCTTGAAACTGACCTGGGCTGATTTCAGACTAGGTTAATTCTACTCGGCTAGATCCGACCCGGCCCAAGGAAAAGAGACAAAAAAGAAAAAGCCCATCCAAACTGGGCCGCTAAAGAGCACGGTTTTTTTCTAATGGGGTTTGTATGGGCCGGCCCATTAACGGCCCAATAATAGGCTATTTAAGACGCGATCCTACGAGAAACTTCTCGGTGGCGCAATCCCGAGCAACACGAAGCTCAGCTCCTCCTCTTTCTCCGGCGACGAGGGGAACCCCAATCTCACCTCCGATACCTAAACCCTAACCCTAATCCTAATCCTAATCTCGGAGCTTAGGCCATTGGCGAGCGAGGCAGAGGAGCGAGGAAGGGGAGAAGCCATGGAGGGCTCGGGGGAGCTCCAGTGCGTGGGGAAGCTGGAGATCGCGGAGCCGAAGAAGCCGCTGGGGTTCCTCTGCGGCACCCTCCCCGTATCCACCGACTCCTCCACCTTCCCTCTCTTCCGATCCGCCATTGTCCCCTCTCCCCACGCGTAAATCCCTTTCCTTTCCGTGTCTCCTCCTCAATTTCCCCCCTTTTGGATGCGTTTTGTGTTGTGGTTTTTATTTTGAACTCGTTTTTGGTGTAGAACTGGGGCTCCGAGGTATCAGATGCTCCCGGCGGAGACGGATCTCAATACACTTCCTGTGCTCTCTAATTTGCCTGAGAAGGTGTTTCCGTCGGCGGCGAAGAGTAGTGAATGTGATTGTTCTTCCCCGTTTTCCTATTCTATTTGTTTCAATTGTCTACAAGAGAACCTGCTTTCGAAGTTTTATGGCCTGAATAGCTGCATTCTTCTTTGTTTCAATGCTGCACTATGAAAATTGATTTTAATCTGTGTATGTACATCATAGTTTTATAGGTCAATTGGATGAATTTGAATTTGAGGTCAGAATTTAGGGTTAAAATTGAAACTTTGATGATGAAATGGATATGGGTCGAACTTTAGGGACTAAATTGCTAAAATTGAAACTATCAAGACAATATTTTGAGGGATCATATTTGTAATTGATGCATCCTTCTTTGTTATTTGGAAGTTCTTTAAGCCAAGTGTTTCACAGTCCTACCATTATTGGGAAGTTTAGAAGTTGGTAAATAGCCATAGAGCTCTGAAACAAAGTGAATAATACACAGGAGGCAATCACAAAGAAGTGCTCTTGGACTTCTTAGTTATATAGGTACGCGGACAAATTTTTAAGCCATGTGATGGTATCATGCATGCCATACTGGAATTTCAACTCTTGTTTAGTTCATATGTGTTGGCATTCATGCATGGATGCAAGCCTGCATGTGTGAATGTGCATTTATGTGTCTGTTGAGAGTGTAAGTTTGTATACATGCTTTCCATATATGGGGATGGATGATGTCATCTTTTGGTCCTTTGAGATTCATGTATTTGAAATATACAAACGAAGCAATTTGGTGTTTACTGACTGTCTTTCCTTCAGGTTTTTACACTGAAAGCGGACCTACTAGCCAAAATTTGTCTCGAAAATGTGAATCTCTTGCTCTGTCGGGACTTACTGAATATGAAGATGACATAGATTTAATTGCTCCAACCGACATCTTGAAGCAGATTTTTAAGATACCATACTCGAAAGCCCAGTTATCTATTGCAGTTCACCGTATTGGAGATACCCTCATTCTGAATACAGGGTATGCTGTCAGATAATATTAGGGGTAAAATGTATGGATTTGCCCTGTACTATCTTGATATTGTGGCTGTCTCTGGATTTTTCACTTAAGCACTTTGTTGGTCCCTGAACTTGTTCATGATGCAATTCCATCCCTACTTGGTAAAAATTCTCATAACGTGTGACATTGTATGAAATAACCTTTTTAACCTTGTTCCAAGTACAGCGAGACATGCTATTTTACAGGACGAGATTAAATGGTTGTTTTACAAGAAAATATTAGACTTGTTTCGATGCTCAGGGTAAGCACAATATGTGAGGAAGTTCAGGGACTAAAGAGCTTAAGAGAAAGAGAAAAGTCCAATGACTAAGAATCAATATTGGAATAGCATAGGGGCTACCATATATTTGGCGTAGCATTAATATAGGTTTCATGGTTACTATATCTGAACGCCCTTTTTCCTGTGAATGATAGACCTGATGTTGAAGAAGGAGAAAAGACATTCAGAAGACAGAGTAACCAATCTAAAGGTTCTGATCCTTCAATCTTCTTAAACTTCGCAATGCACTCAGTGAGAGCTGAGGCTTGTGATTGCCCACCTGGTCATAAACCATCATCAGAGAAGCAAACGCGTTCCACTATCTTACCTGGACATTTTGGACATAGAGATGGTACTTTTGTATCTTCAGCAACTGCCAATGTTAATACATCTCAATATCTCGATAAAAATGTCAGTAATAGTCGGAGAACTTCAGAATCGAATCATGATAACTTCTACTGGGGCACACGGCAGAACAAGCAAGAAGGTAAAAGACAATATCCCGTCAAAAGGACTTCAGAGGTGGGTGAAAAACCAAGAGGCCCTGTTCAAGAATCTGAGAAGCATAGAAAAGTTGGCAACAGTGGTTTTTTGAGGGTTTTATTCTGGCAATTTCACAATTTTCGGGTGCTGTTAGGTAGCGACTTGCTTTTATTCAGCAATGAGAAGTACGTCTCAGTAAGCTTGCACCTCTGGGATGTCTCAAGACAGGTAAAAGCTTGGCTCTGCAATGTTTTGCCTTTCTGATTCTCTAGGTTCTTTTTGTAAAATCGTCATGTACTTTATATGATAGGTCACTCCGTTAACTTGGCTTGAAGCTTGGCTTGACAATGTCATGGCGAGTGTGCCTGAGTTGGCTATCTGCTATCACAGAAATGGTGTTGTTCAAGGTTATGAGTTACTGAAAACAGATGATATATTTCTGCTTAAGGGTGTTTCTGAGGATGGCACACCTGCTTTTCATCCACACATTGTCCAACAAAATGGCCTTTCAGTGTTGAGATTCCTTCAGGATAATTGCAAACAAGATCCTGGCGCATACTGGGTATGGTATTAGGATCTTTTGAGGTCCCAGATTCCAGATTCAATGTCTCTTGTACTATTTAGTCTATTTTACGTTTATCCTCTCTCTCTTTACATTAGCTTCATTGATTGAGCTTATGTTTTGCTTTGTCAGTTATACAAAGGTGCAGGAGAGGATGTTTTGCAACTGTTTGATCTATCTGTGATACCTAAGACCCATTCAACTGATGATGATGATAGCAACTGCAGATCTTTAATGAACAAAGGGCGAAGGGAATCTTTGTTTTCTCTTGGGACTCTTCTCTACCGTGTTGCTCACAGACTATCCCTTTCGAAGGTACCAAAATCACTTTATTGTGGCTTTGCTACTATCTACATATGCTGACTGTGTATTTTTCATGTTCTCCTATAGACACCTGATAATAGAGCAAAGTGCGCCAGGTTCTTCAAGAAATGTTTGGACTTCCTCAGTGAGCAGGATCACCTAGTATGTTGACTTTCTTATGCTAAGGTGTCATTTTTTTTATTTTTTTTTCCTTGAACTGCTGTCTTAATTATGTACTTTATGTGCTAGATAATTCGAGCATATGCTCATGAACAATTTGCAAGACTCATTCTGCAATGTTACGAGGAGCTGGAATTAACGTCAGAATCCTTTCTTCTAGAATCTGAAGTTACTGTTACTGACTTGGAAGAAGAATCTTCAGAATATACTCTCGAAATGTTTGCATCAAAACTGCAAGAGAAGGGATCATCTCATACTGCTGAAGATGCAATTTCAACCAAAGACAGTACTATTCTGCAAAATTCAGAGTCAGAACCATCTCCTACATCAAAGTCGGCAGCTGATTCTTGTTTTGATGATGATTTTCCTCATGCTGTAGCTAAAGAAACAGAAGTTTCAGTGCAAAGCAGTTCTAATTCCAGAACAGAGGATAACTTGGAAATTATGTGCCAAATCGGAATGTCCTCTCCTGTAGTAACGGCAATAGCTGATCCAATCTGCTCAAAGTTAGCTGCAATACACCATGTATCACAAGCTATCAAATCTCTTCGATGGAAACGCCAGCTGCAGAACACTCGAGGGGATTTTACTGATAACATGAACAAAACCCATGAAAGATCTTCCATTAATTTCTCCATTTGCATGTGTGGTGATCCCGATTGTATAGAAGTTTGCGACATTAGGGAATGGCTTCCGAAAACCAAAATGGACCAAAAAATGTGGAAGCTTGTTCTTTTGCTGGGTGAATCTTATTTGGCTCTTGGGGAGGCTTATAAGGAGGATGGGCAGCTTTATCGGGCTCTCAAGGTTGTAGAATTGGCATGTCTAATTTACGGATCAATGCCTCAACATCTTGATGATGCTGAGTTTATCACATCTATGCCTAGTCTAGATAGTGATGCAGCAGTTAATCCACAGTGCTTTTATGATGATTTTGTTGGTGAGCGTTTGCCTTCTAATTATTTATTTTGGACCAAGGCATGGATGCTTGTAGGGGATGTGTTCGTGGAGTATCACAGATTGAGGGGTAATGAAGTTTCTGTAGAAAGAGAGAGGATATCAGGTGGTGAGCTAAGAATGTCTAATGAAGTCGTGAAGGAGGTCAAACGACTTAAGAAGAAGCTGGGGCAGTATAAGCAGAACTGCAGTTCTTGCTCCTTGATTAACTGTAGCTGCCAGAGTGATAGGGTAAACAGCGGCAACAGCGCTAGCAGTAGCAGCGTAGAAACACCCTCCTATACCAAAAAGCAAAAAAGCAAGCCGCTAACAAGAAAGTTGTATTCATACTCAAGAGGAAAACAAGATGAAAGTAATTCGCCCAAAATAGAAATTGTAAATAGTTCTGAAGATGGTCAATTGCACAATTCTACTGCTAGTGAAGTACCAAGTTCTCAGTCATCCAATAAAGATGCAACCACGAGAAGTGGGGGTATATTTAAGTTTCTCGAAGGTCCTAAATATGGAGATATTGAGTACAACCTGTCTTGCGCTGTAACATGTTACGATGCCGGTAGGAATGCAATGGCTGGATTTCCTATTAAGTCAGAAGAGTTCTACGCCATTTTGAAGAAAGAAGGGTGGGCATCAAATGAACTAGGCCGTTATAGACTTGAGAACAAGAACTTAAGCAGCGCCGAAAGTGCTTTTGCAGATGCTATAAAAGCATTTCAAGAAGTTTCGGACCACACCAATATAATACTGATAAACTGTAATTTGGGCCATGGCAGAAGAGCATTGGCTGAAGAAGTGGTGTCGAAGATGGATGAACTTCTAAAATTTGATCTCCTTGAAAATGCATATAAAAATGCTATCAAGTCTGCTAAGTTTGAGTATTTGCAATCACTGAACTACTATAGTGCTGCAAAAAGAGAACTGGATTCTTTTAGGAATGAGGTTGATAAACAATTGTGTAATGAAGTGTGTACACAATATGCTCATACTTATCTGAGGCTTGGAACGCTTTTGGCCAGAGAAAGCATAACACTCGAGAGCTATGAAAGTAGACTTCTCGATGAGTTGCCAAGTGATGGGAAAGGAAAAAATAGAAAAAAGCATGACATGTTAGCAAGTGATGCTTTTAGGGAAGCTTTGTCTATATATGAATCTCTCGGTGAACTCCGAAAACAGGAGGCTGCTTTTGCTCATTTTCAGCTTGCTTGCTACCATAGAGATGTGTGTTTGAAGTTTCTGGATTTGGATAATAAAGAAATGAAGCATTCTAAGTCCGAGAATAACTATCGTCAGAAGGCCAAGTGGTACGGTTCTCTAGCAGAGAAGAACTGGCAAAAGGCTATAGATTTTTATGGTCCGAAGACGCATCCTTCTATGTATCTTAATATTCTCATGGAGCAATCAGCCCTTTCTTCAAGCCTTTCGAAATCATTTCACTCGAACACAGTATGTCTCTCAATATTGCTTCTTGTTTATTGTTCCTTGTTTTGCCTTGTCTTAACTCTGTAATCTTTGGGTACTGCGTGCTTTTTCTAGCTGGATCACCTAGAATTATTCATATATGATAGACATGGATCAAATGTGGGTCACTTCAGCAAGACTAGACATTTGAACTTATTATTCACAGTATAATAGCCCAGTATATGAGGGCACAAGCTTGGTTAGCAGCAAATTTATCTAAACTGAGTATAAAAGCACTTGGGATGTCAATGAATATGAATAAATGAAATTTTTACCAGGAAGCAAACCCAAATGAGCAGCTTTAATGGAAGTTAAATTGGGATGGTTTTGGTGATGGGGGGGGAAATCATCGAGTAATTTTTTGTCTGGCTATTGTTTTTGCGAGTCCCTGAATTGAAACTGAACCTGCCAAAAAAGAGAAGAAAAAGAAGAAGAAGAACAAACTTAGATGTGAATGAATGCATACACACTCAATCTTGTGGTTCTATATGAAGATACATACACCCTTTTGAGCCACTGGATCTTTTATCTAACAGCAATAGATCAAGATATTTATCAAAGATTTCTTTTAATTAAAATGTTCACATATCAAGATTTCTAGTTTTGTTTGTGATAGTTAGTTTATTTATAAATTCGTCTAGAGTTCTGTTTCTTGGCTTCGGTCTTGTTTCTTCTGTTTTCTGGCGGGTTCTGCTATGCTTTTGGCTTTGGAAAAATCGTACTAAAACCGTACGGTTTTCCTTTTCGCTTTTGCTGGGATGTATGGGTTCCATCTTAGGAAGGGTATCCTGTCATATTACATTTGCAGGTTCGTTGAGGTTTGTGATTCTAAGTTATGATGAATCATTCAGAGTGAAATGTTCTGAGTTTAAAATTAGCGATGCAGCCAGTGATGCACAGGCACATCTTATCAAGCACGCCATCACCAACAAATTGTGTATTTATACTTCGTTTGCATGCTAAGTTGTGCATTATTACCTTTTAATTCAATATTGCCTAAATAACAGGTTAACATGTAGTTACATTGTTTCTAAATATTCTGTTGCAGATGCTCGAAGCTGCACTTATCCACTTACTAGAAGCCCGCCACGTTGTGGAAGCGACCGACGATAATTCATTCGACAAGGACCTAGAAATCAAGGCGAAATTCTGGAATCAGTTACAGTCGCTGCTAAAAGCTATGGTGGCAACAGCGCATTCGGTGAATACAAACAAGCCCAGTTCTTTTAGCCAAGCAACTACCTGCAGTAGAGGTGGAGATGCCGCGAAGCTGCGGGAGATGTACCGCATATCATTGAAATCGAACAGTTTGGGCCAATTGCATGCCATGCACAAATTGTGGATCTCGTAACATCTTTCATTGTGATCTTATAATTGTGTACAGAAGCGAAACAATTTTGGTCTGTGTTAAAACCTCTGATTGGAGATTTCATACACTCCCAACTGTTTGTCGTAATCATTCTTTTTTCGGAGTAAATTTTGCATTATGTTTGTAATTATAATGAAAATGACTCGAATCGCCCATTTCACATTATTGCGAAGCGGTTTCTGAGTTTTATATCTCATTCAATTTGAGACTTAGTTCTTTCATTTGAACTTTCTATTGGCTGTTCATTTCATGTAGAAGTTCAATGCCGCATTTTGTCCAATCCATAAGCTTAATATTCACACAAATATTGAAGTTTAGTTTGAAAGATGAGATGCTGAGTACCAAAAATAAAACAATAATAAAAGAAAGGATTAAAATTGAATACTTATGAGGTGCACCCCTGTATGCAGGAATACCTACCCATGGCGGTAACACATCATTCATCAGCAACGCGGAATATATTTAATACTATTTATATTGAATGGCACAGATGCATTCCGCGACAGAACTGCAGAGCGACGGAGAAACTTCGTATCAAATGTTGGCTCCTACATACTGTTTAAGTGTTAGCATACATGATGTAAAAAAGTCAAAAATATTACATACATTTACCAATACATCAACATTTTATAAAGACAGCAGTCTAAATACCAGACATCTATGCCAGCTTCACAAGGTTTTTTTTTTTTTAAGTCCAGTCAAACATCAATCATCCAGATTACTTTAATATCTTGGCCCCCACCACCATCTACCCATTAAATATAAGGCTCCTAATTTGTCACCATTTGATCAAATCAACCAAGTAACATGATCTAAAATTCCACCAAACAAGAGGGGGAAAAAAAAAATGCACTTCTTTGAATTATACAAACAATACAAATAAGATTTACTCATGCATTATCATATAACAATTGTTTAATCACTAATTAGACACATAATAGTCCCAATAACTTAAAAAATTATAAAAAAAAATGGATATAACAGTATAAAACATGAAACATATCAAGTTGCAGAGGGAACTCTCAGAAGGGACCAAGTAGAGAAACTTGCCCACAGTGATAAAAATCCCTCCGTAAAAATTTCCAAATTCACCGCACCCAACTGTGGAGAACTCCAAACTACACATAATATTTGGAATTCCTATTCACATCCATTCCGAAAATAATCTAAGTATATGAGGTATGATAACACCATTCCGTCGTGTAAAAAGTAGAGGTGTCAACAGTATTTAGACAAAAGTATGCGAGCCCGAAATAGTAAAATTTCCGAAGAAAACCAAAACCACCAGTAAGAGAGATACAAACAAAAAACTACGAAAACGAACAAACACATCACCAAATACAACCCTCTATGAGAAAATCAATATCTGCAACTCATATTCGCCGTGTATTGACATTTGCACCGACGCGTCAACCCCGCACACCAAAGTTGCCGATCATATAAAGCCGAAACGGGATGAAACCCCGATTGAGAAAACGTACGAGAGAGTGAATTGAGAAGAGGATCAACATCCGGGAAGAGACTGTGCAGAGGCCAAAGCAGACAAACTGGCGTCCGATTCGGCGCAGTGCCGTAAGTACGACTGCCGACTCGAAGACCCATAAAGATAGCTCGGCGATGCATTGCTTGAATTAGGAATATACGGATTCCTGAGCCTCGAATTGACTGGGGAAGACATCGGAAGGCCCAACGATTGCGGAGAAGCTAAATGAGAGGCTCGAGATCGGTGGGAGGGCGATAGATGTCTTAGGTCGGCGGAGCTTCTGCTTATGCTGATAGCCGAGGAGCGGGTATAGGAGCTACTAGGGTTAGGGTTAGGGATGAGGGGATTACTAGAATTGGAGTAAGTTCGGGAGACTGATTGTGCACGGGGAGGTGGGAGTATTTGTAGAGATGGGGATGCGGGAACCGATGAGCGGAAGGAAGACGCCCTAGACGAGATTGGAGACGGTGCATTGGAAGAAAGCAAAGGGGTGGATTCCGACGCGGGAAGATTGGCGGCCATCCCGGCCTTTGCATCTTGCTTGCAGACAGGACAGAAGGTCCGCCAGGTGGTGAGCCACGAATCGACACAAAGAGCATGGAATTCTGAAATAAGAATTGATTAGATGAGTCAGAGAGCAAGCATAAATTGAATAAAGAAACGGGTTTTTGCATACATAATATGTTAAATTGCGTAAATACCCCTTAAAAGCCTCACTTATTTGCATGCGCCCAGCTTGCGAAAATGGCTTTTGCATATATTACCCTGGAAGGGGCTTGGATGCAAATACGTATGGTTTCGAAGGGCATATACATAAATATCAGCGATGTGTTTACACAATTTCACAGATTTGCAGGTTCTATAATGCAGAAAGTCCTTTAATGAACAGCTCAATGAATGGAAAGGACAGACTGTATTCATTATACAGAAAGCACTTTAAATTATGAAGCATTCAAAAGTAGTATAGTAGTTTCCTTTGCAAACCAAAAAAAAAAAAGGTCACCAGTATACCAATGAAAGAGCACGGAATCCTAAGTTATCATCCAAAAGATAAAATTGGAAAGAGCGTAAACTCCGTCCTAAGCATACCAATGAATTCGCTACATTAGTTTCTTCTTTTGCATCATAGCAAGTTCATGGAAGGATATTCCGTTATGTAGTGCATGTTGTTAAAACTTCTATGACTTACTAAAGAACAATGATTATAATTCAACAATTGCTCGGGATCTGTATGGATTATGCAGTACAATCATGGAAGATGATTAATCACATTATTTAGGAAGTGGAGGATCTATCAAGTTCGCGAAGTTAATTTTGTCACATTCATGTATATGATTGACCCATGTAGCTGGTGAGCTAAAATTCAACTGATTTTCGGAAGAGGGTAAAACTCATGATAGTTCCTGTAATATTCTGGCATTAGTCCTTGTAATTTTCACAGGGAATGTAGTCCCTGATCATATATCATGTTTTCCTCCCTGGCCGCTGAAAAAGATCTGACAAAACATAACCTCCCTATTTTGAGTCTTTCGTGCAAAACAACCATTTCAATTTGCCCCTTTTTGTAAAATGACTTATCTAAGTAGATTAGTAATTTCAAAAAGCAGGCTAAAGAAACACAGAGAGTAAAAAAAAAAAAAAAAGAGCATGCTTGAGAGACATACTGTGACGGCATGGCAGAATCCTTAGCTTCTCCCCCACACTGTAGTCTTCTAGGCATATGGCACATGTTCTTGACGTACAATTATCTTCCAAAACCGAAGTGAATATGAGACTTGGCATAGCTTTCACCAATCTACTGCTCATCCCGTGGAACTCTCGGATATTAGGAACCCTCGGCTGTTCGCGCCTTATTCGGTGCCTTCGTACGAAGAAGCACGTAGCCAACACAGCAGACATTGCGAGTAGTGATATGAAAGAGATAGCCATTATTGACCATGCCGAATTCTCAAAACTCGGAATAATCCACAACTGAATATCAGTCCGACCTGCGTATTTCTTCAGTGTTTCGCCAGATGCCTTGGAGACGAACACGGCGTGTATATGGATGCCGCTTGAAGTTCCTGCCACTGCAAAGTTTTTTTTTATATATTTAAGATGCTTGGCTACTTACCGAAAAGGAATGTAAGTAGATCGGAAGTGAGATTTGTTTTGCGATTTCATCTAAATAGTAGGCTAAATTAAACAGTCATGTGTTGCAAATTAAGGAGAGAAAGAACGTTGAAGAATTGACACGATATGACCCCCATGCCGATGGCACGGTTTAAAATTCTCTTTCTTTGAAATTAGCAAGAAGATACATTAATAAAGTGCAAAATATTTGATAAAGATATACAATAAGCAATTAGAATCTACTGATGCCTAAGAAAATAAATAGTTTGTAACATAGTGTGTCAGCACATAAGATATTTTTGTGAAGGGCACACATCAGCGCTGCACGGCATGGTATGGCACATACCATGCCGGCAACTGCTCGGCACAACCCCGTACCATGGCACGTAAATCCTTGGCTAGGAGAGAAGCATGTTTTCTTCTAACGAATGAGACCTACTTTAGAATTAACATGCTTTAGTAAAGTTTTTCTTTTTAGCTGATCATCTAAAGTTCTTTCCCATAAAGTCAAACATTTATAAATTTTTACACGGCCATGTAAATGAAGCAATAGAGTGGTCCATTAAACAAAATAATAACACGTTGGCACATAAACATTACTTATCATACACGTATGGACACTGCATGCATACATTTACTATGAACTGAGTAAGAAAAGACTTTAAATTTTGAAAATACGTGGAGAAATGGCGATAAGAAAGGCACGTTACTTGAGATTAAAGCACCACCATCCTCATTATCATACACGATCGCAGCTTTGAAACCGGCACGTTGCGCATATCTAACTTTATCATCAAATGTGCACCCTCCTCTTATAATCAAAGCGAACGGGGGAACCGGACCTTGCACAGCTTTCTTTGTCAACGGAGAACACGCATCTAAAGGCTCGGCTACGTATGGTACACCACATTCGCCTGATCCTTTTACTGGCAGAGCTGCATAAACAAAAGATTATCAGTATGGGACCAAAAGTGTGCTAGATAAAATGACCATTTTAATTAGAATTATCGTAGAAGAACAAGAAGCTTTGACATATTAAATTGCCAAAGCCTACAGCAATGAAAATATAAACCCCAGGAATAATTTCAAGGGATCAAAGTAATCTCCACTAACAACACAAATCCCTTTCTTTGTAGAGAGGTGCTCAATCGAGTTCTTTGATCTACTGACCAATTGAGTAATGTTTCAACTAATTCAGAATGAAAACACTCTAATTTCAAACATGCTATTTCTCCGCACTTCATACAGCTTCAACATCATACAAATATACAAATCTGCTAAACCTAAGGTCACAAAATAATAGATTTTCCGAATTTCTTACTCCCAAAAACTAAGCTACTATAAAACCTAAAGTGAACATCAAACTGAATCAACTTATGAAACACAGCCATAGATACCAACCAAAACTACATATGAGCACAATTTATACACAGCACCAATCAAACAAGCACAAAAGGTGAAATTTTGAAGCTCACCGAAGTTCGCCTCGACGTCGTCGAAGGATAAGGTCACGTTATTCCCCATCAACACCACATTCGCAGCTCCCAATCCCACCATCATGTAGGTAACAGTAACAATAACAAACGAGCATAACAAATACCTCTTCCCACTACTATTATTCAACATCCCCATCTCCTCAAAACCCTAAAAAGAGCTCCCTTTTTTTCCCCCCAAAAACACCCCACGCCCAATCAACAAATCCCTAGCCCGCTTATGCCCCGCGACCCATCCCAAACCTGCAAATCCACGCATAATTTGAAAAATTAAATTGGGAAGTTAGGGAAAAGATCTAAGGCGGAGGCTTTTCCAACCTGGCAAGCGCGGAAACTGGGAAAGGTGCGAAATTTTCGGGAAAAATCCGAATTTTACAGCGTTTGAGAGAGAGAAACCCCCACCTGAGCACCCCGAATGGATTGGATTGAAACATCCGCTTCCATGAGAGGGGGGCGAAGAAGAAGACGACGAGGACGACGAAGGAGAAGGAGCTCGAAGGGGTTAACAATGGCGGCGGAGATCGAAGAGAGAGAGAGAGAGAGAGAGAGAGAGAGAGATCAATGAGTTGTATGTGTTTGAGCCTATCCACAAAAAACCCCTGGAAAACTCTATAATTATTAATTAGTGGTGTTAATTTAGGAATTGTTTGCAAATAAGGACAAGGGAAATTTGCACGCGGAGTTAATATAATTGTTCGTACCCAAAAATGCACCGAGACCCCTCAATTATGGCACCGTTCGACATAGCCTCTTCGAATTTAATTTTTGTGCAAAATATTGTAATTCTATTGGTTATAAATTAATAGCGGTTAAAATTGTTGACTTGATAAAAAAAATTTAAATAAAAATTATTTAATTCTCAAATATTGAAAGTTCAAATTTGAGGTTCCATTTCAAAATAACATATAGCTGAGGGGGTTTATCCATGCATAGCATTTTTCCCTCTTAAATATACTTGAAAAAGGGAAATATAATAAATAAAATTATTTTTTTCTTAGAAAATATAAATAAATAAAATTAATTATTGTTGATGTTTGGGGGAATGGGTGGACCAAAACCTTTGGATATTCCCCAAGGGGCGTGTAGGGATGGTATTTATTGCATGGACCGGGTCCACAGTGGACCATCTCCTCTGGGCTTTTCTCGTCGCGTCGCGATCGTGCTACTGTTTAATAAAATATTATCTGAATTAGTATTATTTGAATAAAAATTACATATAATTTGAATATGTTTTACTTACAAATTAAAATTTATAAAATTAAAAGGTTAAATTACAGAAAACCTTTCTTGTCAATACCTGCTTTTTCACTTTCCTCCTCTGTCATTCAAAATCCTACACTTTGCCCCCTCAAAAAATAAAAATGTTCACTTCGGTCCCGCCGTCAGCGTAACGTTAGGGTTCCGTTTATATTATATTTTTTATATCCAAAATATCTTTAAAAACCCTCATCTTCCTACTCCTTCCTCACCGACATCCTCGGCCGCGCCGCCTCGCTCTCGCCCTCGCCTTCGCGCTATCCGTTCCCAGATGCACGTCATTGGCCTCCTCTGCCGCCTCACCCTCGCCCTCGCCCTCGCCCACCTCTCCGTCCATATCCACCACGATCTCCTCCCTAGAGTCGCCGAAATAAAGGGGCCGCTAGCATGCTGGAGGAGCAGGGGAGCAGGTGAGGAAATGGTGCTGCAGCTGGGGTCGAGAAAGGCGCCGGCGAAGGTGCGGGATCAGTAGGTTGGGGGAGAAGATAAAGAAGAAGAGGGTAATTTAGTCATTTTGTCACACCGTACCCCCTGTGAACATTTTTTATTTTTCGAGAGGGCAAAGTGTAGGTTTTTGAATGACAGAGGGGAAAAATGAAAAATTGAATTTTGACAGGGGTTTTGCGTAATTTAACCTATTTAAACTAAATGAGTTACAATGAATGTGTCACATCACAATTATTAGGTGGGTGGTGAGTAGGATCAAAATTTTCCTTAAATTCATTGCCATACATGGCACAAAAAATATTTTAAATATGAGTTTGTAATTTATCTTATTACTAAAAAAAATATAATTTGAAGACGAATTATCGACGAAATCATAAATTCATAATCTCATTAATTAAAAAAATTAACTGCCAAATTAAAAAGAGAAATAGTAATTCAATGTTTTCCTTTATTACTATTTTCAAAATAAAATAGAATTACTTATGTTAAGAGAGTGTTTGTTTTGCAGTAAATTCACTTAAAAATTATTTTTAGCGTAAAATTATTTTTTCATAAATTAATTTTATAGATTTCTGGAAAAATAGGAGTTTGAGTAGAAAAGGAAAACTCAAGTGTTCCAAGTGTAAAACATCATGAACCACGTAATTGTAATTCACATCATTTTCGAGGTATTCAAATCGACGATCAGAACTGTTAAATATGATCTAAAATATTTAAATTTTTTATGCTTTAAATTTATATTTTTTTTATATTATTTTTCTAGCCTTCAAATTATTTAAATATTGGCGATTTTTAAAGGCTAATATAAGATGAATTTGACGCTTCTTGATCGCTGCAGTAAAATCGTGAAATTTGGTAGTTACAAAGTTTAAATAGCCTAAATCATGTTTAACAGAGCCGATCATCATTAATTCGAATATCCTATCGCAAAAAAACGACTGTAAGTAAACATATATTTAGTCAAAAATTTAATCATCATATTAATATTACATATATGTTTTAATTATTTGTTTGTACATATTTATATATGAAATATAAAATATAATAAAAAGTATTTTCTTTTTTGGTTTTAGCCAAACAATAGAACATGAATATTTATAATTGTTTTCTTTTTTCCTCCAAACCAAACGTCAAAAACGTAAAATTTGTTTCAAATAGAAAATTAGTTTTGACAAAAAAAAAAATTAAATTTGAAAAAAAAATCAAAACAGAAGGATAAGGTTACATAATTGTTCACACAAAAATATAAGTTAATTCAATGTTAATGGCCTACTTAAAACCATTATTAAATCTTTCCTTTTTTTGTACACTTTAGTGAATCCAATTGTCAAGATGATTAATTTTCACCTTGGATTAGAAATCTTGTCAAATAAGTAAATAAAAATGCTTAATTTGTAGAATATCATATGCTATATATAGAGAATATTCCAATGTAGAGCTTTTCAAATAATATTATAAGTTATTTCATAAGCATCTCTACATATCATATACATGGCATCTAAAAAATCGTATCATCATGCACATGAATCTCAAAATTAAAATCTAATTTATTATATGCATATTATAATATTTGAAGGATATGTATATAGGGATGCAAAGGGGATAGATCCAGGAGTGGGAGGGTCCTCCATCTTCCGCTCTGTTTTTTTAGCGGAGCGGAGCGAATTCAGGATTGGTTGGATTTTATCTTATTTTTTATCCCTACTTAACGCTTCATTCGGGGCGAGGCGGGACTGGAGCGAATTTTTGACGGATCAGGACAGATAAAAGTGCCGGTGTAAATAAACAAACATAGAGGTTAGATTACAAAAGAATAAAAAAAGTGTCGACGAGTCGATCAAGCCGAGGCACGAAAATCTCACCATCTTTGAAGAGATTCAAGCCCTCTGCGGTTGGCAAAGTCTCGAACCGATGCAACTCCCTTCCAGGATATAACGGTTCGACACTCGTCGTATGACTTCACCAATTCTGCACAAGTGGATGAACTCAAAGCTCTACCAAAACGAAAAGATAGGTTAAGTGAAGAGTTAATTCACTTGCAACTTTACCATGAACACTAGGAAATAGAAGTAACTCTATTGTGGTGTAAATTCAATGAAAAAAAAATTTATCTAATAATAAAATGTACCAACAAAAAGGAAGGAAGGGGGTCCTACACCTTCCTTTATATTTCTTAATAAATCAGGATGGATTCGGAACAGATTATTTTTTTATATTTTTTGGCTTTCATTTACCACCCTATTTGGAGCCCAAATCCATTTGCATCTCTTTACGCATAAATTAAAAATCATACTTTTTTTTTGTTATCTGTAAGTTATGAGTCATGCAGTATCATTTATTTTATTACTGAATTTTGTTTATTAAATTAGGAATTTTATCCTACATAATCAATCAAATTACTCATAATTTTACATCAATCTTACCAATACTTTATTAATACTATTAAAAATCTAAAAAGTGTGTCTAAATCTTTGGATAGGTGAGTTCAAAATTTACACTCCCACTCACTCTCGCGCGTACAATAGTATTTCTCTGTCGATAAATTGTTAATATTTTCTTCCTCTACCGGTAAATAGAACACTAGAACAGGGACCGAAGTGAAACATTTTCACGAGTCTAGAGTAGGGGTGCAAATGAGCCGAACATGAGCGAGTGTGGCCTTGCTCGAATTCGGCTCGTAATAGATTCGAACCGAATTCGAGCTAGCTCAAATTAATTTTGAGCCAGAAGAAGGTCCGTTCGAGTTCGGCTCAAAATCTAATTCGAGCCGAATTCGAGCGGCTCGAAATAGTTTTTTTATTTTTTGTTTTTCGATCTAATTTCAAGCCATGTTTGAATTTGAGTCGGAATTGTTTGATTCCGAGCCGGCTCATTTTTCAAAATTTTATTTTCTCTTCTTTATATTTTTTTTTTTAATTTTAAAATATTTATGAATATTTGCTTATATTATTCTATGTATAATAATTTAATATTTTTATTAATAATAATAATTATATTTTTTATTTTAATAATAATAATAATAATATTTTTATTTTATATTTTTAATTATATATATATATAGTTATTCGAACTATTTCGAGCCGAACACGAACGAGCAAAGGCCTGCTCGTGCTCGGTTTGAAATTATTTTCGAACAAAAAAATACAGCTGGTTTTATATTTAAAATTAATTTCGAACGAGCTATTTTCGAAGCTATTTTGAATCGAACACGAGCTGTCTCGCGAGCGACGAGCTAGACTTGCAGCCCTAGTCTAGAGTTTAAAATGTTGAAGTTGAGAGTTTTAAGGACTAGAATGAAACTTATCTAAAAGTTTATTTTGGGACTATTGGAGCAATTTATCTTATTAATGTTTATAATTATTTGTTACTTTAATCATTGGAATAAAAAGGAAATATTCATGATTAGCTAAACCAACCGACAAAGAATAGTTCATGAGTTGTCATTATCCAAGTACACAAAATCATTATCCAAATGCTCAAAAAGCATTTAAACCATAAGATTATCACATTGCCCTAAAAAATTTATTGTTAAATCTCCTTGATAACATCTCCATCACATGACATATCATTTTCCACTTTGGCAAGTTGATTAATGATTTTGATGGTTGAACATTAATTCTAAATGTATAACTAGGTGTATTAGTTTTCTATTATTATTTTTATTATTATTACTATTATTATTAATAGTATTATTTTTACTGAAAATTCATAGAAGTTTTTTTTAACCCTAGATTGTAAGACTTATCCTGTGGTATTGTTGGCGAAAAAAATGTGCGGTTCGACACGTGGCACACTCTGACTCGCCCACTTCTTGATATCCTCTGATCGCAGGTTAGATCTGACTTTGTTTCACGTGCATATTGGAGAAGGAATAGTCAGAGCAGGTTTGACCCTTGAGAGACGACCACGAGGCCTTCAGATGCTAGCAGAATTCTAGAATCATCGGCTCCTTAGATTCCGACCGTTGATCAGGATCGAAATTGAGCTAGATAGAACCGTCACGCAAGAGCGGTGCTCGAAGTGGTGTTCTGCCTTAAAATGTACTTCAAGGCCTCAAAAATCGACCGATATGTGTTATCGAAACCTTAAGTTCTCGGCAGGCTTCATCTGGCCGCCCTTTTGCCGAAATCCCTCCTTCAGCAATCCCTATGCGTCCTCTCTGAATTCGTCTCATATTTTAGTATGAAAAAACAGGTGTTGATAGATTTATAAATCCCTTATAAGTTTTTAGTATTAAAAAAAATAAAGATGTTAAGACTAGTAGGTATTGAATATCCTTTAGATGAGTGACGTGTAAAATTTATATCCAATAAATAGATGTACATGTAACATTTCTCTATCAAAATTAGCACAAAATAAAACACCATATGCCCATTCATAAATTCATAGTTATAAATATATATATATATATATATATATATATATATATATATATATATATATATATAGAGTCCGGCTGGTATACTATCGGTAGCACGGAGGCCTCCGTGCTACCAAGTTGTTTTCGATGATGCGGCTTCCAAATCGACGATCGGCTCCGCTAGACTTGATCTACACTATTGAAAGTGTTTGGAAACTAAATTTCATAATTTTTCGATATCATTTACCTATCAAACGAGTAGTCGAAAAATGAATGGCTGAAAATAAAAATTTCATAAAAAATGATGATAAAAGGCTTAAATTTAAGATCAGAGATACTGATCTTACTCTAAATAGTTCAAAGAATTTTCTATAAAAATTTTATCAGATTTGAATTGTTTTACACCGTTAAACTTACAAACGCATCTCATCTACCATTGAAATTGTCAATTTTGAGACCCTTTGATCACTAGCCAAATAATGTCGAAAAATTATGAAATTTAGTTTCCAAACACTTTCAATAGTGTAGATCAAGTCTAGCGGAGCCGATCGTCGATTTGGAAGCCGCAACATCGAAAACAACTTGGTAGCACGGAGACCTCCGTGCTACCGATAGTATACCAGCCTAGCTCTATATATATATATATATATATATATATATATATTCGCATTCTATTAATTAATTCTAAAAAAAAGTTTTTTTTTGGAAAAAATTGTAGGGTCCATCTCTATTTTAATTAAAGGTTAATTATATTATGGTCTCGAATTTTGCACTATTTTTTATTTTGATCCCTAACTATTTTTTTGTAATCAATTTTTCGAACACTTAATTTCATTGTGATTATGTGCCAGCCGTTACAAGCAATTTTATGATTAATAAAATTATCATATTAGCGTTTACTTGACTTTTTTTTATAAGGCAATCTTAGCCCCTAATAAAATTTTAATTTTTAAATCTAAATTCGAAATTCATATTAAAATAAGACTTGATCTTTAATTGCATATTAGTCCCCAATCTTTTCACTACTTTTTAAATTGGTTCCTAATCTTTTTTTTTTTGCAATCAAGTTTCCAAATCTTTTAATTTCATCACGATAAAATAGCAGCTATGAAAAAGGATCGTAGAATAATGAAATTATCATGCCATTGCCTATTTAGTGTTTTTTTGGTATGTCAATTTTGATCCCTAAACTTTGTATGTTTTTAACTTTAGGGTTTAGAGTTTAGGGTTTAAAGTCTCCAAAATAAAGATTCAAAATTTTAAATTTAAATCTGAAATTAATATGAAAATTAAAATTTTAAAATAATTAGAAATTAGAATTTTGAATTATAATTTGAATTTAAAATTTAAATTTGAATTTTAAATTAAATCTAAATTTTGATTTCAAACTTAAATTTTTTTATTTTGATTTTGATAATTTTCATTTAGATAAATAAGAATAATTAGCTTCGAGTTATCAAGTTGAATATTTGTATCATCATCTCAAAAGATTAGTATTTCGACTGCAATTTATGTTTGCTTCCAAAGTGCTATGAGAGTACAGTTTCCATCGTCAGTATCTCAGATTGTAAGTTTTCTTACATTTATTACTGCCTTTATTTTTTTCTTTTTTGTGCATTGCTTTGCTTCTGGATTTATTGTTAATAAATTTGGTTGGTTGTTTTGGTTATAATTGCTTTCAACTTTCTTACTTTTCTTTCGAGTTTTATTCATTAATTATTTTTTATTCTATTTAGTTATATTTGATTTTATATACTTATATACTTATGCATATATAAATATATATATTTTTAAAAAATAATTATAATATTACCTCCCCGCCGCGTCACTTGGAGAACCCCTCAACTATAGGTGACTTCGAATTTTTAACATAGCCCCATAAGTTTGATGAGATATCCTACTTATACACTTCAAAGTGCGCGTATATTTTACACTCATCTATCTAAGAATTTAGACAATCCTTTTCAAACTTTAATATTAAAAAAAATAAAACTAGCAAAAAAATATTGACCTTTGGACAGATAGAGTATAAGATTCACGTTCTTTTTTTTGCATGTACAGATAGCATTGCTTTCAAGTTTTATTTTGTTATTATCATTCTTTCCACTTTTATTTATTTAGTTTAAATTATTTTAATTAATAGAATTAAATATTTCATGAAATAATTAGTAATTTTTGCCCGAGTTTATGGTAGTAATTACTAGTTGCCCCAAAATTGAAATAAATGAATTTAAAATTTTTCCGCACGTCTGAATTCGAAATTTTTTGATAAGCCCACGAAATGGACATAAATTAAATGTAGGAAATTATATGAAACATGGAGCTGGTCGGGATTTGAATTCAAGACCTTTTCCTACTTTGATACTGTAACGCCCCAAATAGTCCCACATCGGATGGGATACTGATTTCGATCGGTTTATATGAGACTCGCACGCTAGTAATAATAACTGGGCTTAAGCATTTTGGGCCAGTGGTTTGGGCCCGACGAGTTATTGTTGCTAGCGGGTCGGGTCGTTACAATTGGTATCAGAGCCGAATACCGGCCGGAAGTGTGAGAGCTAAGTGCTATGCGGGACAAAGTGCTACACCAATCGGTTTGGTGGGAGCCACCTCTTGAACCCGTAGGAGCCACCTCTAGAATCTCATATCGCCCGGTAATTCTGGTCCTGGTCCGTCTGTCTGTGATATGGTTTGGACCCGACGAGGACGTCAGGGTCTAAACATGGGGAGTTTGTAACGCCCCAAATAGTCCCACATCGGATGGGATACTGATTTCGATCGGTTTATATGAGACTCGCACGCTAGTAATAATAACTGGGCTTAAATATTTTGGGCCAGTGGTTTGGGCCCGACGAGTTATTGTTGCTAGCGGGTCGGGTCGTTACAAATACCATGTTAAAAGATATAAAAGAATCGTTGTTTTTTAAAAACTTAAATTTCTTGAGAATGATATTTTTAGTATTTTATATTCAACAATTTAATCATCAACCATTCTTTTTTTTTCTTTGGAAAATATGTTTGCAGATTTATATAAATATGTACAGTTTGATTACAGTAGATGTATAGTTCAATACAAATCAGCAAAATCCAAAGAAAACATAAAAATAATAAGATAATAATAAGACTATAAAAGACAAAGAATATAATTAATGTCACACAAGCAATAAAAGACAAAGAAATAGCAAAAAAGAATCTGAAAAAGATTATTACAAATCTAACACCTTGCACCCAATAATAGTAATAATAATAATACAGAAGCTAATTCAAATTTTACTTTGCCTAGGTATTTTGTAGAAAACTAATATTTTTATATTTTTCAAATTTAAATAAATATGTTAACAATCTTATCCATCATGTCCCTTATCCATTTACTTACATTGTCTCCAAAACTTACTTTATTTGTTATTTTATATACAGGGGCAATTAAAAATGTATTTCTATAAAATTATAATATTGCATATTTATTCCTTCAAACTTAAAAAATATCGTACATTTATTCCCATAAAGATTAACAATTTATAAATATATTTATTGACTAGTTTAAAAAGGATCATATTTTACTTAAAATAACTATTTTACCCTTATCTGCTTCGTCGCTTTCATTAAATAGGTTTTCTTAGTTTATCGTGATAAGGTCAAAATAGTCATTATACGCAAAAAAATATATATGGTGAGTTTTGACTTGTCCAGAAATATATTTACATGACATCAAAGTTTATAGGGGTTAATTTATAATATCTACAATTTACAGGAATATATATGCAATTATCCCTTATATATTCAAAATGGGCTTTGATGGGCCCTTGATTAATTCGTGACGAGGCCGGATACGTGGCAAATTCTGATTGGACTATATTTTGTGATGATGCGTGGAAGTTGTTGTGGACCAAATTATTATGGGCCGAAACTTTTATGCCCGGTCCACAAAATGCTCGGCCCACTGAGTCTCCATCGTAGCGGTATACGATATCGGGAGGAACCCGAAACCCGCTAGGAACCTCGACCCGATATAAAATTCCGTTTCGGAGTGTACGATGCGACAACGATCGAACGAAGCCGACGACGACGACGACGACGAAGACGACGACAATGGCGATCCTCAACCCCGCCCTCCGATCCGCTCTCTCCCGCTCCGGTGATCCCCTTCTCCTTCTCTCTCTTTCTCTCTCTCTCTCTCTCTCTCTCTCTCTCTCTCTCTCTCTCTCTCTCTCTCTCTCTCTCGCTTTCCGATTCCGTGATCGCATCGTCTTCGAATCGAATCCGAGATCGAAGCGTCTCGTCCGAGATCGACGATTCCGGTGTTATGTTCATGCTTTTCGTAAGATTAGTTTGGTAATAATGCATTGTGCATTTTGAAATGGGTGTCTAAACTCTGGAAATTGCAATTTTGGTACCGAATTTTATATTTCTTCTGATATTTGGAGAATTCTGAGACAGTTTCGTTGGATTCTGGTGGGATTCATAGATTATCACATCAAGTAGAAATTTTGTTTATTAGATGGGAACTTTTCCTGTTAAAAAAGTTAATTGTGACGCACTAAATCAAAAATTTCTAAGTTTAATGCGGCAGTGTTCTGGTGAGGTATATAAAATTTTACCTGTTAGTTTCGATGGATTTTTAAGATCGGTTGCTATGAGTGACACAAGAAGCAATGGAAAGATCTGTTTTTTACCCTATTGATTCATTGGCTTATTATTTGAACATAATCATATGGTCACCTTGTTTGGATGCCTCAAATCTTAGAATTTTAAGGAATTGAAATTCTAATATTATCAAGTTTATTATTTGGAATCATTAGTAAGTGGGGTTTGAGTTGATTTGGAAGGAATTTTTAGTAGGACTCAGAATGTGGTGAACTGCAGTAGTGATTCTGTTAATCTTATCAAGGATATATATTAATTGGCAAAAAAGAAAGAAAGAAAAAGGACAAAGATATATGTTAATTATTGATGCAACTCATCCTTGCTTGTATGAATTGGCATTATTGGTTACACCTAATTAAATGTATAACAAACGTTTACATGCAATGAGGTGGTTTTTGATATATGGTAGATTACTGTAAGCACTTGGATTTAGTGACATAATATGACAATGTCTATTGTGTTTTTTTTACTTTCATGTATTTTTTTCCTTTTTGATTTATATTTATCTATATCTATGAAGTTTTTAATTTTTTAATTTTCTGTGATTATTGAATATCTGAAGTTTCTAAACTCTTATAACCTAAGCGGAAGTGTTTCTGCTTCGATTGTTTTGGTCCCTAGTTTTGTGCTGGCACCGACTGAAACCGAAATATTTGGTTTCAGTTTCAGAGTTTTTGGCGAAACTTTGGATAATGATTATTAAACTAGCTTGAAGTATTTGTTTTATATTGATATGCTTGCTAAGTACTATTTCATGTGGTGTAGTCATCATGTCCAATATAATAGTGAACCAAATTACCATTGTTCTTCTATTCTGCTACACTGAAAAATTTCTCAAATTTTCTCTGTAAGTGGCCTATTATTACATTTAAAGCATTGGAATATGTCGTTGACGATTAGTCGTGATTATTTATGTTAGTTCAGTTCCAATTACATATCTTCTCTGTTCTTCTTACTGAATAAATCATGAAAGATGATTTTGGATGCATATGTAACTTTTTGTTGAATCTATACAGGAAGGTAAAGTTTTCATAGTTAGCGTACTTTCTTAAACATCATATTACAATCTAAGAGATGTCTCTTTCCGTGTTAAGCCATGCATGCTTGACGGCCTAAGGACTCGTGGAGTTATTCTTGGGAATTTACGAATGACTAGATTAAGAGTCCGGGCCCAGGATCTTCTTATTAGAATGCTTTTTCTAGAGAAATAACTCTGTAGGTTGGTTATATAATCAGAAGAGTGATTTGTCATTTTCTGATGTCAAATATGATGCTTCGTAGACCAGATCTTGATTGGTGTGGTAAATTGATAATTTCTTTTTCTGATGTGTTGTTTAGATATTTTACAAAATTAGTAATGTTTCTAGGTTAATGGATGAAGGGGGTTGGGCTGAATTCCTGAAAATAAAATGTTTTGATCTCCTTTTAAATTATAAACTGGAAGTTTTACCTCTTGGTGGGCTAGGACTTTTTGTCTTTTCTGTTTGAAATGTTCTATTTAATTACCCTTTCTCTCGCGTAGGACCCAATGATTCATCCTGTTATATTGATCGTGAGTTTTGACGCTAATCCGTACTACTAAATTGATTACCGTGGTCAATGGCACATGATCATTTGTGGAAATTTGCTGCTAATACCTGCACCTGGAGCATACGTTCATTCCGAGCATAGCTCTTTTTGTGTTTATGTTAATTTTCGTTGCAACAGACATTTCTTCAATCTTCACTAGCATTAAAGTGGCTAGCTAATTGGTTATCGCTATAACTTCGAGTATATGGGGCTCGTTCAATTACATTAAAAGCGTCACATTAGAAAAGGACGCATTATGTTACTCATTTTCTATCGATTCAAAATGATAAGATTGAATTTCTTCATTGCCCTGTTGCTGCTCAACTTAAATTATCTTATCTTCTCATCTTGGTTTTTCTGGTTCTCTCAGTGTCTCGTGGGTTTCACTCAACTGAGGTGAAGAGAATGGGCGGAGCACATGGCCATGGAGATGCGCCATTCTACGAACACGCGAAGCACATGTACAACTTGGATCGGATGAAGCATCAAAAACTTAAGATGTCTCTCTTCGTGCTCTCAGTCTTTAGCATCGGGGTGGCTGTTCCCATCTATGCTGTCGTATTCCAGCAGAAGAAGAGCGCTTCAGCTTAATGGTATTGCCCTTTCCTATGCTGAAGCTTTCTTCCTTGTTTTGTTTGTTAAGCCGTGTTTTCTCATTCGTTAAGATGGTAGGTCATTTCTACCTAGCAATTGATCTTTTCTTTGCTTAGTTTGTTTCGGCTTCTCAGGGTCGAAATCAATTAGTGATTTCATCAATAATTGGAAGAATAACTTAATGATTCTTGTTATACAGTTTGAGTAAATAAAGCTATTGATTTGCATCCAAATCCTTGAATGGCTTCTTGCCTTGTCTCTTCTTTTGTCAACAGATGACATCGAGGAAAAAGAAAATGTCTGTATAAACTAATTCCTACAGCAACAGCTTCAACAAGGCATTTTATATCATGAACCTGGTTCAATAAATAAACTACACAAAAAAAGTCAGACTTTTTGGTGATTGAGAAAGTTATTTTGTTGGTAAGGAAAGAATGTAAAAGCCCAGAAGTCACCAAAAAAAAAAAAAAAAAAAAAAATCAAGTCTAGGTTATAGGTAAACCTTTTTAATGTTGTCTTTAAAAGGTGTGACATGAATGATGTGGCAAATGAGGTCTAAGCAGTAATTCCTTCTCAAATAGGTAGAAGCCTACGAGTTTTATCTGATTAGAGTTGTTTGGGTAACAAAAAAATTTCACTAACAACTTCAGCCGACGTCCTTTCCTAACATCGAACATCTGATTGCTGATTCCTGAATATTACTTTTTGTAGAAGAGAAGCTGCTTCTGAAGCTAGGTATTAACAACTATTTTACACGAACACTTCAGAGAGATTATGTCATGTTAGAAGGTTAGAAATGGTCAGAGATGGTCACATTCAGGTAGTGGGTTGTATAAAACAAGAAGTAGAATATTCTGTATTTCATTATTTTGTGGCTTCCCCACTTTATCATTAAATAGGGCTACACAACACCAACACAAACACCTCTTTCTATCTCTCTCTCATATCCAGTTGTGTAGCAGTAGTGTCTCTGCCTCTTGTTTATAGGTGGACATAAAAGCCACGATAAGGATTTGGTTGCTCGGTTTGTGTGGGTCAGTTTCAGACCCTCTTGCAATTGGAGAAAGTTATTGCCAGCACAGGGTGTATATACATAACCTCCAAACACCACACCTTATATCTGACGATTAGTGTTCTAAAATCAGAATCTAATTTGATAAATATCACCTACAACATCTAAAGAGTTCATATATAGAAAAGCATATGTTTTTTGAAAATTTATTGTCTAGGCGTCAAGAAGTTGCAAAAATCAACTGAAGAGAAAGGACCATTATTTACTTCATAGAAATCTTTGACCAAATGTCATGGTTTTTTATATGTAGGACTTTTAAATGTCATAAAACATGTCCAATAAGTTATGTTTAATTTTGAGGACTTTACCATAGACTGGCCGGGGATCTTTGTAACGCCCCACTTCCTAGGGGACCCACCCATCCTAGGACTATTCTAGTCCTAGCACGTTTAATTTTCTTAACCTTTTGGGCCTAACCACCGTCCAAAATGCTATAGCCGGATTAAAAGTTTTAGCCCTATTATATATTATATAGAGGACTATCTGGGGTCTCACATTCTCCCCCCTTTTAAGTCCTGACGTTCTCGTCAGGCTCGGACTCACAAGTACCAAGCAATGTGAGACTCGTCTCACTAGCCTTAACCGACCTTGTAGGGAAATCGCGCTCTACCCACAATAGTCATCAGCATGAGAGCTTCGCTCTCCTTACTGTATAATTCTGGCTCAGCCGAAACTCTTCTCACATTTTCGGTTGGTAATTGGCTTTGATACCAACTGTGACGTCCCATTTTTCAGGGGGTCACCTATCCTAGGACTACTCTAGTCCTACCACGCTTAACTCTCTTAACCTCTTGGACCTAATCACCGTCCAAAATGCTATAGCCGGGTTAAGAGTTTTAGCCCTATTATATCTTATATATAGGACTATCTGTAGTCTCACAATCTTGGACTATGTATGTGATCTGGGCAGAACTGACAAGGACGTCACGGCCTAAAACTGGAGGAGTATGTGAACTCTGGGACTAAGAATAGTCTCACATCGGATGTAAAACCCATGGCGTATGAATATATAAGGCTGAATAAACTAAGACTAGATAGCTGAGTATAAGCATTTGGCCTAAGGAGTTATTAGGTCTAGGATACCCAGTTAATTGAAGTGCGGGCTCAGTGATGGATGACACCTTGGGAAGCGGGTCGGTAAATGTGCCATAAAACATATCTACTGAGTTATATTTTAATTTTGAGGACTTTATCAATAGAGTTTTAAACGTGCGGTATATTGAAATGTACTTCTATGCCCGGCGCAGTCAATAATTTTCCTTGCAATTGGGTCTCTCTCTGGCCTTTTCCTCTGAAAGTTGCCTCTGCAAAAGAATTATTGGGTCCAAATGTCAATGTACTTCCTCTGGGTGGCCTGTCTATGAACTGCATCTTCAAATATTAATGAGGGGGAAAAAGAAAATCTCTCCAGAACTGTGAAAACTCTGTTCAAGTAACAATTTAGGGACTGTTTGGGAATGCCAGAGTTTAATTCAAAGCTTTTTTTTATTACTGGTATTGTATTTGTTTAAAACGATATTACTTTTAAGTGAAAAAAAACTTTGTATTTGAGATGTTTAGATCAGTGTAAGTTCCATTAGGTTTTATTAAAAAAAAGTAGGCTAAATTACATAAAACCCTCCTGTCAATACCCGCTTTTTCACTGTTTTTCCTTGTCATTCAAAAACCTATATTTTGCTTCCTTAAAAAATAAAAAATATTCACAGGGGGGTACGGTGTGACAAAATGACCAAAATGCCTTCATCTTCTTCATCTCCTCCTCTCCAATCTTGCTCATCCCGCACCCTCGCCCATGCCTCTCTTGACCCCAACTCCGACTTCGTGCGAGGACGAGGCGGCGGCCGAAGGCGAGGCGGCGGCCTAGAGCATATGTGTGAGCATGGATGAGGGTTTCAAGAATATTTTGGGTATAAAAAATAATATATAAACGGAACCCTAACGGAACACTGACGGCGGGGGGCGAAGTGAACATTTTTTATTTTTTAAGGGAGGCAAAATGTAGGTTTTTGAATGACATGGAGGAAAGTGAAAAAGCGGGTATTGACAGGAAGATTTTCTGTAATTTAACAAAAAAGTATCACATTTGTAGAGAGAGAGAGAGAGAGAGAGAGAGTTACAGGAAATGAATGGCTAAAATGTTTGCTCTTATTTTACCCCAAAATTTTATAGTTTTGAGCTCTTTTAAATTTTATCCCTAAATTACGTAGGAATGAGATTGTTTTGCTGCATTTTATATTTTTATAAAAGTCATCCAAACAGCTCTTTTGGAAAACAAAAAAATAGGGCACTAATCCAAATACCTTGTTCTTATCAAATGTCCCACTTTTCTTTGCAATCTATCATTTGATGTGTGGTCCTATTTGTACGTCAGAATAAATTATTTAGTAACAACTTTTTCGGTACTAAAATTTTTTTTTGCAATTAAAAGTAAAGAGTTTAAATTTTTGCTTCTTAAAAGTTTTTGACACCAATGATTTGATAGAATATCATTTTTTTTTCTATCAGATTATTTATCTTATTCAAAACAAATTATTTGAATGTCAAATGGGATATATCATTTTGCATATTTAATCATACTCTTTAGCTCTTAAGCAAATAAAAGAGTTATACTGAAAAAAAAAATTCATGCATCCAAACAGGTTTATTTAGGTGCACTCATGAAGGAAAAAGTAGGTTATTTTACTCAAGATATGATTCATGTGTCGATTATTTTACACCGTTAAATTCACAAATACATCACATCGATCATTAAAATTATCAATTTTGAGATCTTTTGATCACTAACCAAATAATATCAAAACATTATGAAATTTAGTTTTTAAATACTTTCAATAGTGTAGATTAAGTCTAATGGAGCCGATCGTTGATTTGGAAGCCGCATCATTGAAAACAACTTGGTAGTACGGAGGCCTCCGTGCTACCGATAGTATACCAGCCTAGCTCTATATATATTTATATATGTAATATTTTAGTTTTTCTTTTTCATTTGTAAGTTTAACATTTTTTAAGGATTGGTGTTAGTACATTAGTAAAATTCATGTAATTGGGATGTTTTTTTGTTTCCCTATTTACTCCAACCTTGTAGGGAAAAAAAAAAAAAAAGAAACTTCCCAAATTAAAAAACAACTATTACAGTCATATAAGTCAATTGGAGAATATTTTCAACTTAGGGCCACAAATTATTTATTATTAAAGTCTTCTAAAAAAAGGGAAAATAAAAAAAAAAAAAAAAAAAAAGGAGAAAAGTCTTAAAAGAGAATTCCCTAGATTATTATTATTATTATTATTGTTATTTTTTAAGCCAAAGTAGGGTTTTGTGGTGGGGCCCAAAGTGAGGAAACGTTGACCCAAGGTGGTCCCCACGCGGTCCACGCACGCACGAAGTAAAGAGGCGGTAAAGTGGTCGGCCCGGTTCACCGTGGGCCCCATTTTCTCGAGCTCAGTACCATTCCATAAATAGCCGATCCCCATAGAAATTAGTGCATGCACCGGGTCTATAGATATAAATCCTATTGTATTTTTTTTCTCCTTAGGGAGATAGTAAGCTATTCACTTCGTAAATAAATGTAGTTAAAAATATAAAATAACTAGGTTTCGAATTTAAAAATTTCGGGTGTCAATTATTAAGTCCTTAATTAACTGCGTTGGGAATAATTAGTGATAAATATTAAGTTTTAATCTGTTTTACGTGTTTGATAAACATGATCATTTATTTCGCTATCAGTCTCACCGATAGGATGTTTGAATCGACGATTTTTGAATCGACGATTGATACCATTAAAAAATAAAAAAGATTTAGACTAAACTTCGCAGGAATAAATTTGCATAATTTTTAATATATTTATGTTGTACTGAAATGGTTATAAAATTAATAATTTCTAATAACTAATATATAAGATCACTACGTAAATGTTGTTGTAAACTTATAAAATTTGATAAATTTGAAATTCAAATAGCGTAGATTGTGTTTAGCGGTACTAATTATTTAGATATTTTATTGTCGAGAATGATGTGGAAGTAGGAAGTATATCGAAATTTAGACACTAGTTTTTTATTTAGATAAATTTTAGATTACTTGATATCTACCCAATAAATATTTAAAATTTGTAATTTTTATATACAATTTTGTTAGATGTTACAGAGCTTATTTAGTAGATCAAAATTTTGTAAAAAAATAAAAAAAACTTATTTAAATTATGAACCATTTTGAATTAGCTACTCAATTTTTTAAAGTTTTAATTTTACTATCTAATCTTTTAATTTTTCTTGGTTCAAGTAGTCAACGATAATTTGATTTTAAAAATAAACTAATTGCTCACTTTAATAAATTTATCGTCACCGAAATTGCATAAAATGTACTAAGTAAATCTGTAAAAATAAATGACGTACTCAATTCAATTCAAATAAATTGAAAGATTGAGTGGTAAAATTAAAATTTTGAAGGATTGGATAGCTGATTCAAAATAATTCATAACTCAGATAATTTTCTGACTATTTTTGTTTTATAATTTTTTAATTTTTAAAATATCAGTAAATATTTGGGTGAGGTGCATGATACGTAGGGATACACCAGGTGCAGAGAATGGTTTCTCCCATGTTATGGCGGCGGAGTGTTAGGGTTTCATATCTTTGCGTAAATAATACGATATTCCTTTTTGGCCATTGCAAAACGAAGGGCTAGGATTGCGTGATCACCTCGCTCACTTTTTCACCTCGATTCGCTTTAAACAATGTAAACACAAAATAACTAAATTGAATTAAATTATTTAAATCACTATAAATATACAACCTTATTTAAGTTAGATTTGATTGCAATTAATATGTTTTTTTTAAAAAAAAAATTAGACCTTTCGACTTTTAAAATAGGCTTTTAATGCTTTTCTAAAAAAGAATACGAAGTTATACAAATTTTCTCTGCATTTGGCTTGTTTTCTTAGTCTTAGGATTTATTACTATCTCAAATAAGACTAAAAAATTAAAATAATAATAATTTTATATCGTAAAACTTATATATGGAAAGAAGTAACAAAATTATCGTGGTTGAATTTGATAAAGTAGAATTATATAAACCACATAAATATCAAATATCAATAATTTTTCGGATAGATATTCAGATATGAAACTGATATGGTCTATTAGAAAATTCTGAATCTTCAAATCGAAGTTCGAAAACAACATAAAAAATACAAAAGTAACACAATTATCATAAATTTTTATTCCAAATATATATTAGGAATCTTTTATTATCTTTTATTTGTAATTAAAATCCAAATAGGAATAGAACTCTAATAAAAGAAACAAAAAAACAAATTAATAGATAAATTCTCCAAATCCACCCTTTTTCTCTCTCTACATCTCCTACTCCGTATCTTCTTCTTCTTCCTCCGTTTCCCCCTCCCCTCTACGTAGGTTTTATATATATATATATATCGCAAACCCAAGCACCCATAAACACAACAAAAAAAAAGCTCCCACCTTTTCCTCCTTTCCTCTCCAAAGCTCCCACCTTTATCCATGGCGACCACCACCACCTCCGCCGCCGCCGCCGCCGCCTCCCTCCGCCGCAGCCGCGCTCCGCCCTCCTCCTCCGGCGCCGGCGCGGCCCCCAGGCTCCTCTCCTTCAAGTCCCCTCCGAAGCTCGCGCCTTTCCCCTCCCCCCTCCTCCTCCGCCGCCCCCCTCGCCCCCTGGCCGTCGCCGGGAACGACGACGCGAATCCGTTCGAGGAGGTGGACTTCGCCATGGACAAGCCGCGGGAGGAGTGCGGGGTGGTGGGGGTGGTGGGCGACCCGGACGCGGCGTCGCTCTGCTACCTGGCGCTGCAGAAGCTGCAGCACCGGGGCGAGGAGGGCGCCGGGATCGCGGCCGCGGACCCGTCGTCGTCCCCGCCGCGGGTCCGGTCGGTGACGGGGCTGGGCCTGGTGACGGACGTGTTCTCCGACCCGGCCCTGCTCTCCTCCCTCCCCGGGCGCTCGGCCATCGGCCACGTCCGCTACTCCACCTCCGGCGACGGCTCCCCGTCCTCCGCCGCCGCCAACGTGCAGCCCTTCCTGGCCTCCTACCGGTTCGGCCAGCTGGCCGTGGCCCACAACGGCAACCTCGTCAACTACCGCCCCCTCCGCGCCCTCCTCGAGTCCCGCGGCTCCATCTTCAACACGTCGTCGGACACGGAGGTGCTCCTCCACCTGATCGCCGCGTCCCCCTCCCGCCCCCTCCTCTCCCGCATCCTCGGCGCCTGCGAGGCCCTCGAGGGCGCCTTCTCCCTCGTCCTCCTCTCCCCGCACAAGCTCTTCGCCGTGCGCGACCCCTACGGCTTCCGCCCCCTCGTCCTCGGCCGCCGCCCCAACGGCGCCCTCGCCTTCGCCTCCGAGACCTGCGCCCTCGACCTCATCGACGCCGAGTACGTCCGCGAGGTCGAGCCCGGGGAGCTCGTCGCCGTCGACGCGCGCGACATGTCCGTCTCCTCGCTCTGCCTCCTCCCCCGCCGCCCCCGCCGCGCCTGCGTGTTCGAGCACGTCTACTTCGCCCTCCCCAACTCCGTCGTCTTCGGCCTCCCCGTCCACGCCTCCCGCTCCGCCTTCGGCCGCGCCCTCGCCGAGGAGTCCCCCGCCCCCGGCGCCGACGTCGTCATCCCCGTCCCCGACTCGGGCTTCTTCGCCGCGCTCGGCTTCTCCGAGGCCTCCGGCGTCCCCTTCCAGCAGGGCCTCCTCCGCTCCCACTACGTCGGCCGCACCTTCATCCAGCCCTCGCAGGACGTGCGCGACCTCGCCGTCAAGCTCAAGCTCGCCCCCGTCGCCGGCGTCCTCCGCGGCCGCAGCGTCGTCGTCGTCGACGACTCCCTCGTCCGCGGCACCACCTCCTCCAAGATCGTCCGCCTCCTCCGCGGCGCCGGCGCCCGCGAGGTCCACGTCCGCATCGCCAGCCCCCCCGTCGTCGCCTCCTGCTACTACGGCGTCGACACCCCCTCCCCCGGCGAGCTCGTCTCCAACCGCATGGACACCGAGGGCGTCCGCCGCCTCATCGGCGCCGACTCCCTCGCCTTCCTCTCCCTCGACAAGCTCCGCTCCCTCCTCGGCGACGAAGCCCCCACCTTCTGCGACGCCTGCTTCTCCCGCGACTACCCCGTCCCTCCCCCCCAACTCCACCTCCATCCCGCCGCCGAATCCGAGGACTAGCAACCAACCAAGCAAGCAAGTACAGGCATTTCCTCGAACAGGTGACGGGCATCTAAAAACCAAACCAATCACCACCCTTAACTCTCATATATAGATAGATGGATAGAACTGCTACAAACAACAAGATTTGGCGGCAGAGGGAACACTCGCAATTCGCGCCTAGTGAATTCGAAGAACTGCGGGACGGTAGCATATACAGATGCCCTTGTTTTAACAGTTTTGTTCTGCCTTATTTTTTCTGATTAGCTAATACTTTTTGATCTGAAATTTTGGCGACGACGATGATGATAAGTAGTAGTAGTCGGTATTAGTTCAGATTATCTGTCGATTTATCATAAACATGTCCCAATTTTTATTCACAATATATTCTTTTCTCTTATTTTCTTTGCGTTCGATGGTAGATGCAAATTTCTTCCTCTTGAAATCGAGTTGCGATACGACTGCGCGGAATGCTTTGGCTGAACTGTATTCGATTGCTTATCCTGATTTGTTCTCCCCTGAAAGAAGTGCTTCTTCTTTGCAGCTTTGATTTGGGTTTATTTACTGCATATTTCGCAGAATCCTGTCGAGGCTCGTGTTTGTTGCATACACATTGATTGCTTGAGTTATGTTGATTGTATGATAACAGAGTTTATCTGATAAATCGAAAGCCAGGAGCTTTTGCTGAAAGTACAATCTCTGGTTTTGCGATTCCGCTTCTGCTGCAGCTGGAAGCTGTTTATTTGCGAAAGCAATTACTGTTTATAATTTGAACAACTCTAATTAAACAGTACTTCTGTAGATATAGAAGGTTCAGCCTAAGGCCTTCTCCAATTCGACAAAACTAAGGCACGAGACCATCTGTTAAGTGATTAGGGCGCATCATCATACTTACGCGCTTACGAAATCATGATTTTCTTTTGCTGTCGACCTCGGTATAGATTTCCAACTTTAGATATTGAAATAACAGCTGAATCGTAGTCATAGTCTGATATTATTACTACTGCAAATTCTTCAGCAATCAGTATGATTCTTTGTTTGCAATGTTGATCTGAAACAATTACTAGTTTTTTTTTTCAAAGTTTTTCATTTAGTGCACCTTTGTGTTTTGGTAGCAGTTGAAACAGCTATCTGAGTACTCTTCTGTTTCTGGAAGACCTGCTGCTGTAGTCAAAAGCACCAAAAGGTCTATTCCACTGCCTTAAGTTTCTATGAACTTCCTGAAGAATTCGCTTTTCTATTGTCTAATTATACGGCAGAAGTGCTTTCATTATCTTAGAAATGATAATAAAAGTCCTTCTGTACTTCTATTTGACTAAATTTTTGGAACTTCACCTTCATGTTGGTTGTTTTGTAAAGCTATCCGAGAACTTACCTAAATTATGGATCATTTTGAGTTGACTATCAAATCTTTTAAAATTTTGATTTTACAATTCAATCTTTCAATCTATTTAATTTGAGTCAGTTAATGATACTTTGACTTCAAAATTTAAGCTAATTATTTGTTGGAATAAACTTATGGTTGCGAGAATTGTATGAAGTATATTAATAAGACCTATAAAGATAAATAACGTATTTAAATTTTAAAGTCAAAGTGTCGTTAACTGACTCAAATTGAACGAATTGAAAAGTCGAATAGTGAAATTATAATTTTGAAAGGTTGGATAGCTAACTCATATGAGTTCTGTGCGTTTTTTTCTAATTAGTTTCATGTTGTCCATATCCCTCTTCTAACCCAATTAATATTTCTAAACTCTAATCAAGTTATCATAACATGCAATGTTGTAATTTAGACACCATTAAAATTGCTGTTCCATAAGATCATTTAGTTCATAGCCTTTAGCTCAGGGAGTGTTTGGTTGGTTGGAAAAGCATAGAAAACTGTTTTCAGAAAAAAAAAAAAAAAAGAAAAAAAGTTTGCGGAAAAGCCTTTTTCATGAAATTTGGAGGAAAAAAAAAAGACTTTTCTATGCTACACCAGATCTAAGTTTTAGCGGAAAATTATTTCTTTAGGAATCAAACTGACGGAAAATATTTTTCTAACCAAAAAATTACTTTTTTGAGATATTTTTTGAAAAACCAAACAGTCCTTTAGGTTCTTCGAAAAAGTATGAAAAAAAGTCAAAACAGTCCCTTTCCGTCCATTTAGTTCCTAAAAACTAACTTTTTTTAAAAAAAAAATTTCAGATTTTTACGAAAAATTAGTATTTTTATTTGTTTAAATACAAAATTTTCATAAAATCTAGAAACTAGCTTATTTAGAAAAGCTAGTTTTCTTTGCAATCTAACGGATGAAAAACCTTAAAAAAAAAATTCATGAATTTTTTTTAAATTTTTTTTCACGCTTTCCGAGGTATCTAGCAGCCTCTTATGCAAGCAGCTTGTCATATGTTTGGTGTTGTTTCCAGGGCTTTTTTTGCAAATGGCCCTCTGAAAAAAAATTTATTTTAAAAATAGCCTCAAAAAATTTATAATTATAAAAATGATCCTATTTCTGCCACGTAGGCGCCACGCGGGCGGGTTGGGGGTGGGGTGGCAAGTTGAACACGGTGAACTATTAACCGTGTTCAAACACGGTGAATGGTTCACCGTGTTTCTTTTATTATTCACGCGGATTGATCTATACTATTTTTTCGGGGCTGTATAAGTAACTGAACACGGTGAACCATTCACCGTATTTGAACACGGTGAATGGTTCACCGTGTTCAACGTGCCAACCCGGTGCCCATCCGCCCGCGTGGCGCCGACGTGGCGCCTGCGTGGCAAGGATAGGACCATTTTTGTAATTATAAATTTGTCGGGGCTATTTTTAAAATAAATTTTTTTAGGGGGCCAATTGCAAAAAAAGCCCTTGTTTCCATTTTTTTAGGCTGCGTTTGATCCCAGAATTAAATTTTGAAAATAATTTTTATTGTTCTTGAAAATAAAAAATATTTAGGTATAAATTAGAATAACTATAAATTTGTATTTAGATGCATTCAGAAATATTTTGGATGATAGACCAACTTTGTAAGTATATCCTCACTATATATACATTCTAGGGATAATTACCTATATCCCCCTCAAAATTTAGAAAATATCTTATTTACCTTTACTTTTTTTTTTCTTTCCAATATACCTCTCGTACGCTTCCTCCGTTATTCAAAAATATCCTTGCAGTTACCACCCGTTAAGTTAACTTGGGTTAAATGTGAGTTAAATGTCTACCAGAGTTTAAAAAAATTAAAATACCTCTTTCGCCCTTCACTTAAGGCAAATAAGAAAAGCCGGTGACGGTAGAAGGGTATATTTCAAAAGACCAAAAATCAAAATACTTCTTTTGCCCTTAACTTGAGGGCAAATAAGAAAAGTTGGTTATGGTAGGAGGGTATATTTGAAAGGGCAAAATAGTAATTTTATAAAAATAACGGCTATTGCTAACGGTTCACTAACAGAATTTAACTCTAGGAATATATTGGAAATATGTTGGAACATAAAAAGGGTATTTTCAATATTAGCCTCGTAAGAGGGGTAAATCAGAAAGTCGAAAACTTTTCAGGAGTATATAAGCAATTGCCCCATTCTAAATTCTAAATTGAAAGGTTCAAATTCAGAACAAGTTTGAAAAGTCAATATTTTTGAAATTGGTAAAATTATTTCGATGAAAAATGTATCACAAGAGAATCAATCATTTGTATTCTATTTATATAGAAAGAAATAACAAAAAAAAGGTATGAGTAACGATTTGAATAAAAAATTTAGAATAATATTTAAATATATATTTTAAAAAGTATTACAAAGTATTTCGATATATTCATGTATTTTAAATTTATAAATGAGATTACTACTGATACTGCATTAGCGCGTTTGGTTTAATGCAGTAATGTAATGCTGGATTGCAGTGTTTATAGCATTACTATGTTTGGTTTAGTCTATAAAATTCAGTAATCTTGACAATAAAGTGAATTAGATCTCTTAACTTTTATTTTTTTTTAATTGAGACTAAATTAAGCGATCTTTAGTTAAAAAAATAATGAGAATTTTTTCAAATTCATTGATGATTCGGTCAAATTTAATGACATTAATCACCTTTTAGTAAATTAATAGTTGATAACTTATAGAGTAATAAGTTTGATAAAATTTTTAACTAAATTAAGTATAAGACTCAAATTAAAAAAAAATTAAAAGTTAAAGGGTGTATCAAAATAAATAACTAAATAAAAGTTAAGGGGGCTATTTCAAAATGTTCTATAGTTTAGGGGGTCTCCATACATTTTTACCGGATTAGGTCGCGTGTGCTTCTCCATTCTCACCTCCACCTCTCTCTCTCTCTCTCTCGAGCTCTCGAGCTCGTCTCTAATGGCTTCTTCTCTATCCCCTCCTCTTCCCCGTTCTCCTCCGCGCCCGCGCTTTGCCCCATTAACGATCTCCAAGAAGCCGCCCCTTCTCCTCTCCGCGGCGGCGGCGGCGCCTCCTCCTCCCCGACTCTTCGTCCCCAATGCGGTGAGCGAGCTCGTCGTCGACCTACCTCGATTGTTCTCTAGGGTTCTTACCTTGAGCTCGTTCTAGGGTTTTAAACCCATTGTTTCTCGAAATCTTGGACTACGTGCTTATGTGTGTAGGCTAGTTTAGGGTTTCGGATTGGAATTTACAATACATCGCTCATCAAAGTTACCATTTTTTATATATCATTCCCCAGATTCAAACACTTGCGAAGTTCGGCGCTTTTGTACTTCACTCTATTTTGGCTGTTGTATACGTTGCAATTGACTATCCTGTGGTTGGTTAATGTTCCATTGTGCTGTGAAAGGATCTTGACATGTAGGAAGGGATCGTGGCTTCGATTTGCGCCTATATGTACTTTCGAGTTTATGATGATTTGTATCCTCGATGATGCTATTTCTAATGAGCCGTTAATTAGAGTTTCTTACAGTGTAATGGAACAGTTACCGCGGATAGTTTAGTGTCACAAAGGAAAATATAAATTTGTGAAGAGTAAATGCCGTTACATGCCAAATCTTTGGGGAAGCTTCATCTCTCATGCACACAATCTACCTATTTTTTTTTTAAGCAATCCATGTTACTGTAATTCTTTTATCTTAGATTGTCATTACCCAGGAAAAGAAAAAAAAAAAAAAACATTTTTTTGCTTGATGCTAAGAAGCACCAACTAACACTTACATTTTCCTCTCTTCAACTTTTGTTATCTAAATTTACTTTGATCTGATCGTGCTAGATGTCTAGATGGCGTATGAATTGTGCTCTGAGCTCATAGTATATCTATTCTCAGATTGCAGGTGGAACATCACTTATTTGGTCTCAGAAAGAAAAGATCAATCTTACTAACGATAGCCGTGAAGGACTGTGGGAAGACTGTGACTGGCAAAATTTGGATGCTGATTTACACTACTGGATTAGGCCCCTGCGCCCTGTGCAGGTACAGATAAGGTGTGCCTTTGCAGAATCTGTGTTACAGGGATCTTTGCAAGTATACCCTTCTGTTATTATCAATATACATATGTATTTCTTTTTTAATCTGAATTGTTTCTATGTGCTATTCAAAAATGGACTCTGTCGAACAACTTTTCCTAAAACGAAAGTGTGAACTGTATTTTCGAGGTGAAAATCGAGATTTGTCAGGGCTACATACCTACATAGTTAATTGTACTGGGATATTTGTGTAAAAACCCATTTTTTGTCTAAGAATGTGAGACATACAGCACTTTTCTTCATTAATGATTGAGTGGAATTTCATGTTTTAAAATTTCACAGTGGTTACTGATATCACCATCTCACAATTGTGTTCTCACCTTGCAGTGGTATCCTGGCCATATTGCAAAAACAGAAAGAGAACTAAAAGAACAATTGAAGCTAATGGATGTTGTCATCGAGGTTCGGGATGCCAGAATCCCCTTGGCGACGAGCCATCCTCAGGTGATTTTCAATGTCTTCGTCACGCTTGCAAAAATCAATTTACTTATGAAGAGAAGATAGCTAAACAAAGTTGCGAAATATGAAATATTTCAGTTTTTTTTTTTTTTTGCATGAATAGATGGATGCGTGGCTAGGCAATCGGAAAAAGATTCTAGTTTTGAATAGAGAAGACATGGTATCTAGCGCTGATAGAAATGCATGGGCTGAATTCTTCGCAAAGCAGGGGACTAAAGTTGTCTTTGCTAATGGGCAGCTTGGCATGGTATTGTATGGCAAGATGCTTTATAAACTATTTTAGGTTATTTACTGATTTCTTGTACTATCTTCTTAGAATTTTGTTGCAATTGCAGGGTACAATGAAACTTGGAAGGCTTGCAAAATCACTTGCAACTGTTGTGAATACTAAACGGAGAGCTAAGGGACTCCTCCCTCGTCCAGTATGTTTTCTGATTTTTTTTTCTTTTTCCTTATATCTTCTCTTCCCCCGCCCCCCTTGAATCTACATAGCGATGTGAAAATCAAATAAAACCTGATAATAGTGCCTACAGAACCACTAGAGCTAAGGGAGTTCTTATAGATAAAATAGTGCGGAAAATAATGTGCATGAAGCTATGAATGATGGTCTTGCAACTAGTTTTTGTTATAGTAAGAATTTCTTCATGGCAAATTAAACGTTCGTGGTTAGAAAGAGGACTAAAAGGAGCCCCATATTGTAGGAAATATCAGAAGAGATAACTTGCTGGCTTATTTAACGGTGGTTTTTCTTTCTTTCTTTTTTCCCCCTCCCGTGTTCTTCCAGGTACGAGCTGGAATTGTTGGATATCCGAATGTGGGCAAATCTTCCCTAATTAATCGCTTGCTAAAGCGCCGAATGTGTCCAGCAGCTTCTAGACCTGGTGTCACAAGACAACTTAAGTAAGTTTATTTTAACTTCTCCCCCGAAAAATGTTAGTACATTGGAAAAAGTGACAACAGTAATAAATACTATATTTTTCATTCAAGGTTCTTTTTGCAATCCTGAAAAAAGGCGAGGAATTGTTCATTCATTTCCATTAATTATATAGGTGGGTCCGTTTTGGGAAGGATCTAGAATTGCTGGACTCTCCTGGAATGTTGCCAATGCGAATCAGTGACCAGACAGCTGCGATCAAGCTCGCAATATGTGACGATATCGGAGAGAGATCATATGATGTTGCTGATGTGGGGGCCATTCTTGTGCAGATGTTGGCAAGGATTCCTACTGTAGGTCAGATACTTCACGCTGACATTTCATCAAATTTGGCAGTTAAAGCTGCCTCAACTGATATTCCTTGTGATTTTCTGGTTTCTTGCAGGTTCAGAAGCTCTTTGCAGCCGCTATAGAATTGATGTAGATGGTCGCTGCGGTAAAACGTAGGGTTTCTTTCTATCAGCATGGCTTGGTTCTTTATGTAGTAATACATAACTGGTTTTCTAATACTATTGTCAACTCGCCGCAGATTTATTGAGAAGCTTTCTCTTCAACTATTCAATGGAGATGCTAGCCAAGCAGCTTTTCGTGTATTGACGGACTTCAGGAAAGGGAAATTCGGTTGGGTTGCTCTTGAGAGGCCTCCTAGGTGAAAGGCGCAAATGGTATTCGGTTTACACTTCACTTATTAATAATAGCACCCGGCGAAAATTCATGCGCATTGAATTAAAGATTAGATATATATAAATCATGTTGTATGATTGTTTCAAAGTGTAACAACTGTGTAAATGATGGCGAAAAGCTTGCCTTACTGTAGAAGCAGTTCTTTTTTCACCCTTTAAAAGAACTTCGCCACAAAAAGAAGAAAATGGTTTTGTTCTTCGGTTTTGATCACACAAGGTGTTATTTTATGCTTATGGGTGTAAAAAGTCTAGGTGGTTGATTTATGTTATTTGTGAGTATAATTTGGTAATTGCATTCCAGTAATAAACACAACCAAAAATGAATCCCAAGTGTTGTGGAATGTATTTTTCACAACAATTCTATCTCTTTTTCCATGAGTTCCCTCCTTCTCTCTCCCTTATCATATAGGAAAAAAATTAGAAAACATGTGAGAATGTAAGATATAATACTGATCTCTGTCCATTACATAGATAGATGATGAAACAGCTTGGATATCTAGTTAGGTCATGGTTTGAGCTCAATTTTGATGGATTTAAACTCAAATGAAATTAGGATTAGATTTGTTCTGTAGTAAAGAGAGTAAGATATGTTCCTTATGATCTGGCTATCCAAAAGATGCAAATCTGTGCCTGCCAAATTCTGTGTATTATAACTATCATAGGTCTCTGAATTTATCATGTCAAGCTCTATTTGATTTCCTTAAAACAATAATAACTCAGACAGCTGATTTAGTTGTCGCATCATCTCTCGTAAATGAAAAACGTCCAAAGAAAATTCGGCAGCATAATTACGGTAGTCTGGAAATTGCTTGATAATCAAATCAACTATCACCAGCAGGCATATTTTCTCTTGGAGATGATAAGACAGCTCAAGTTGCTGCCACACCATCCTTCTGGTAGGAAAATCAAATTAAATTTGTCAGAATGATCAAATTGAAGCAAAAAGTGAACAGTGGTTCACTTGCACCACACTGAAGTAACCTAGATGAAACTATGAAATAAGTGAAGTAACCAATGATGTTAGTTTACTGAAGATTTACAGCAGTTGAACATTAAATACAGGATGATGGAAAGAGTTGCATGCAAAGCTTTATTCTTAAGAACTTGTACAGGTAGAAACTACTACAGCACCCAACTCCCATTCCCCCTTTCCCTTTTTCCTTTTTTTAGGCCCATCTAATTATGGCTCCAATAGCATAATATAATACAAACCAGCCATGATCACCATCCCCTCCTACATACAAACACCACTTACACACTGCACCCTCATACATTGGCTTTTCCATACCCAAGAAGCACATTAATCCTCTCACTACAACTTCCACAGGAAAAAAAGAAAAAAAAACTCATTTATAGCTCCTGAGATCATCCACTCTATCAATGACATCCATAGCCTTTATCCTATCAATATCAAAGTTGAAGACAGGCAGCATGGAAGGCCTCCTCACAGGTAAAAAGTCCTTTTTACTACTACTACTACTACTACTTGTAGGAGAATGGCTATTACTCTTGCTCAACCTACTGTGTTTATTCAACCTCGGCTTCTTCATATCGAACTCCTGGCTTTTGCTTATTCCCGGGACGAACTTTCGGAATTTGACGTCTCTTAGCATTTCTTGGTCTTCCTGGGTGAGTATCGGCGATGATGAGTTGCTTGCTTTGTTCGCGGGTAGTGCGACTGTTATGCCCCTTTGTGTTGGGGACCGAACGGGGGATTTTATCGGGGATCGTACGCCTCCATTTGCGGGCCTCGAGAGGCTTATGAGATGGTGGAGCCACACTACTAAGTCGAGGACGTATGCTTCGGTCTTTTGCTTGTCGGCGTGGTGGAGCGTCTCTATTCGGATGAAGTCGGCCTGCCCCGGCGGCTTTCGGTTCACCTCCGTCCTGTAAAACGAGTATAGAAATCTGAGATTGCTTGGTTTTCTGGTAAAATCCAAAACTTTGAGATACTGACATATACAAGCCCCTGCAAAATTATCTGATTGTACGTATAACCCTGCAAAATCTGAATTTTCCGTATATAGCCTTCGAAAGCTTAACTTACTATACTTACAAAAATGGCCCCGCTTTAAAACTCTTTCTAATATAAACCAACTTCTCACCAAGAAATGGATGACTCCACGACGTAGATAAGGTTATTTATGCCAGCGACTGCACTTTGGAGGGGTATGTATGAAAATTCAGATTTTACAGGGGCCATGGATATTTAAACCAAAAACAAAGAGTAGGATGCCCTGCTGTAATTTTGTTAGGAGCTGAACAAAATGATCAAGAACTAACCCTGTGTTTGCCCACTCTCCGACCCAACCAAAACCGTGGTGCGCCCTACATTGGTAAAAGTTTCATAAGAAAAATCATAAACTGGTTCACGTTAATGGCTAATTAAGACTAAGTAATACAGCAATAGAAAAGTTACTTGGTTGTGTTATTGGCTATTGGGACAAGCCAACGGAGCGTTTTCTCCATCTCTGCTTTGATTTGAGGGACCGTAAGCTGCAAACACAGAAGACGAGAGGCATTTTTATATGAGAATTGTATGAAATATGACGAGCATGATAAAATACAGCATAGACTTAGGTGTTCGGAGTCTGCATACGTCTTCCTTGACTTCAAATGACTGCAATCTAGAACGTAAATTTGATTTCACGCCGGGTGGCAGTCCTTGGTATAATGCGTCCCTTGTATTTGGAGGGACTGAGCTCGATCGAGATACCTAATTCAAAACTAATTATGGTTAACATACTTTACAATGGAGCACAAACAAAATTCGCTTTACAGGGGATATACTAGCGAATTAAAATGGAATAGGAAATAGAATGTGTGAAGATGTTTCCAAGAAATAGTGACCGAATAGACATGCATTCAGATTCTTCGCTGGGCGGTTCTTTCACATGTGAATAAGAAACGACCTAAAGAGTTTCCCATGAACCCAACTTATCAAAATTATCAACCAATGGTTCATAACAATATGACATAAAAACGAAGACTTGCATCAACCATCAAGTATAAAAAGGAATTGTAATGGTGTTACGATATCCAGCAAATACAGTAGCAAACAGCAAAGAAAACAATGAATATATGTCAAACTGCATAATTAAGGAAATGCAAGGACAGTGACAACATGAGCTTACAAGAGTATCTATCTGAGTGATGATATTTGCATAGTGCAATGCAAGGCCTGCAGGCCCCAATCTTTTACGACGACTGGTGGATGCTTCTGGTACTTCTTCATTATCTACAGTTTCATAAAGACCAAACTTCTTTTAGCACAATGATAAACAAAGATGAAAAAAGCAAGCATCTTTAGACCGCAGCTATGACAGTCGTAATGTTTTGGATAAAGATGGCAACAGCATCAAAGAATCTAACATTGAGAATATGCTTTTCTAATCAAAATGAATTTTCATCGCAGATGATACGGTTAAAGAGAGTTCAAACAAGTGAAAAATTTGCAAATAGTTAGAAGATTCTCAAGTACTTTCATTGGCATAAATATAGCTAATAACAAAAAAGTTAGGGAGTCCATGCTTGCTATATCTTATATAACATTGTGTCGTATAATCACTACTAGCAACTTAGGGAATATGTGATATCCACATCATGTTTAAGTAGGTAATTACATTTACACACAGGCCAACAAATAAGTGGCAGCACGGCACAATTTAACATGATAGGTTATGGTTCAAGAACACAAGTAGCTGAACATCAACCTCAAACTCTAAGGGCGTGTTTGGTTCGACCCTTTTTCACCTAGGAATCAGAATCGGAATGGGTGATTCCGTTTGTGGGTGTTTGGTATGCGGGAATACCATTCCGATTCCAATTCCAGGGTGGAATGGGAATCCCCCAATCACCCCTTTTTCCAATCTGGCCTCCTAGGCCGGATTGGAAGTTGAATCCGGGTGGAATGGATGTTTGTTCGGGTTAAATTTAAATTTTATTTTATTTCTTAATTAAAATATAAGTTTAAATTTAGAAATTAAATTTTAAATTTACTTAAAAGTTAAAATTCAATCAAGCATTTCGAATCTAATTTATGAATTTAAATTTAATTTAAAATTTAAAGTTTTATTAAAATTTTATTTAAAACTTATTAAATTTTATAAATTCAAATTGAAATTGAAATTATAATTTTACGTTTGAATTTGAATAAATTGAAATTTAGTTTTATATTTTAAATTATCCACGCAATTTCAAATTTTAATTTTTTTAAAAAATATATATTTAAAAATTTTGACATTATTTTAAATTTTTGATGTAAATTTTTAATATTTAATTTTCAGTCTGAATTTAAATTATAAAATTCTATATTTTGAGTTGTGAACTCAATTTTAAATTATCTTGTCAATTCAAATTCCGATGGATCTGGTAAAAATATTCAAAATGATTAAAAGTAATTAAAATATATTATAAGGATAAAATTGATATATTAATTTGATTCCGTTTCTGATATATACCTGAATTAAACACCGACAATGGGAATGGTTCATTCCGATTCCGATTCAGGTGATGAACCAAACAGAATGAGTTAATGAGTCATTCCGATTCCGATTCTAGTTTATTCCCATTCCGATTTCGATACCGATTCGATTTCGAACCAAACACACCCTAAGTGTTAGAGTTAAACACTCCTCAACTCAAGCTCAAAAGATTTACACTCTACTCTAATGATTTGCCATCAAATGAGTTTAGCATTTCCCAGTATATAGCAGAAAATGTTAAACCAAATCTTTCCAAACTAGGTAAGAATAGTGAATCTAGGAGAAAGAAAAGAGAATTAAGAATAACAAATATAAATGGACTAACAAAAAGATATTTCATGGAGTATCTTTTCTAAAAGAAAATATATACAGTTCTGCATCTCTCAGACTGAAGTGGATCACTCATCACTCTTAGCAGCCATAGTTGACATTAATAAAATAAGAAAGGTATCTAATATACTATGAAGATAAAAAGAGAACCAAGTTTTGAGGTATTAATACCAGCCCTTCCAAAGGCATCATATATCTCCAAATGTAAGAAGTGGACAATGTCTACAAGCTTCTCCATGACCTGTAAGAAAAGAAAAGACAAAAGACATTTTCAAAGAAGAAGCAAAGAACGTAAAGGTAATTATGCTCTCGGACAATAAAAGGGGCAAAGTGAAGAAACAGTAACAAGTGAGAAGGACCTGTTGATGCATATAAATGGCATCAAAGTACCGAAAATACATTATGCATATGTCAAGAACATGAGAGAACGTAGCCATAAATAGAGATTGTACTTTGAACGTCATAGATAGATTATATGTAACCAATACTACCTACCTACCTCTTCCAAATTCTTGGACCAGAGTGACCTCTTCTTTAAGCTTTTTACATGCTTCTTTTGGCTTCTCAGTTCTTGCTTTAAAATTTGAAGATTATCACCTACATTATCAATCAAAAACTCAAATTATTCGATCATCTAAAATTTTGATTTTCAAAAAATTTGTAACAGAAATAATTGCAAAGAACTAGAAACTGAGAGCTAGCAAAAAGCTGAAAGAGGTAGCTGATTGGAAAACTGAAAAAGAATCATGTTTCCACCATCCTATTGGTACATATCCATACTAGAAACAAAGGCAGCAAATGCAAAAGGAAAAAGAATACCTCATACACAATACTAAATTAGGAAAACTACAAAAGAAAATATCACTAAATAAGAAACAATCACATATTAGCCCAGAGACAAGACTCTTCTGCAAAATGTAGTAGAATACTCTTCAGATTTCTCATTCAACACATACGAGAAACTGCATGACCATCCATACAAAACCAGTTGAAGCAACAACTTATTTTCTGTAGTGACATATCTTGTGTTTAAAGTAAATGCAACTCAATTATACATCTCGAGATAATTTTAAATAAGTTATAAGGGATACAAGGGAAATGACCTCTTTGAATAGGATTCGAACCATCCTCTTCCTGATTTTTCCTCCGATAGTCTTGTTCAAATCTATCCAAGGCATGTAACTCGTGGTATAATTCCTAATAAGAGCAAACATAAGCAAACTATGTCATAGTATCTAACCAGTCTAATATTTACATATCTATTTTCTAGATCCTCAGTTACAAATGACCAAAATTATTATATTTATAGAAAATAAACCGTTGCACTATTACTATGCAAACGTGGGAAGCTACTCACAGCGGTACACTGGACACACATCATTAGTTGATGCATCACTGTTTCTGCTTCTTGTTTCAGATGATTTTGAGGTGTAAGTTCTGATGCCAATCTGATATTGTTAAACAGACGAGACATGTAAAGAAAGGCAATACTGGAAAATTAATGGCACTATAACGGAATAAAATACTCAAATGAGCTTTTACTTGTCGAAATAGCGGTCCAAGTTGTGCCACTGCGGATCTTTGCAACGATTTCCGAACCGAACAACCTCTTTAGAGAACACTTTTAATTCTTCCCTGAAAATGAAACAAATGTGCACTTCAGTGGAAAAGCAATTTATCAGTGGAAAAGCAATTTACTTCTAAAATTTTAATGGAACCTTACATACTTATTCATGGGGAAGTTGGTTTAGAACCAGAAGATTTTTCCAAAAGAGCAACATTTTGTGAAGTACATTGTAGGAAATAAATGTTCAAGACACAAAAATGAAAAGTCAGATTTTGTAGGATATATTTCTAAATATACTAAATGCAAATATCTCAAATTATCAAGAGGGCGTAATGTAGCGAAAAGGAAATAGATGTGTTAAAATGAGTGACAAACTTCTGAGTAAATATAACCTTTTGTCAGCAGCAGCAATTTTGAGCAACTCATCCATATCTTTGGAAATGAGATTCTGCACGCCTTCTGAGGGAAGAACGACTTCTTTAAGGTGTTTGATGCTCTCCTTGGAAAGTGATTGCATAAGATTGGAACCTTTAACTACAGTGTTGGCGACCTCAAAAGCTAGAATGTGTATTTTATTCCCCTTTGTTATCGCTCCCGATACAAAACCACTAGTTAGATTCAAACTTGTCATGCTACTGCCCAGTGTGTCCAATACCTCCACTGCTTTTCCGAGCCCGACAGTACCAGCTCTGCCCAAAATTGAACTAACTTCTGAAACCTGTTTCAATAACTAGCGATTATTAATAACTTATAGAGGAGATTCAAGAAGAGAGTATGCAAGTACTTTTCAAGTTCCACTAGCGTAAATGTAGTAGGGAGAATTAATATAGGTAGTCAGAAAGGGCTAAACAAATTGATATTAAGAAGCTTCAAATGCATAAAACATGCGAGAAAACCCATATTCGTAAGCGCCAATTGGTCAAGTCCCAACTTGGAATCTTCTGTTGTGTCATTTAAATTACATATACGGTTTCTTATAATAATTCCGATTCTTTTATGCCTAGAGGGCAACACATGTCAATGAAATACAGTTCTTTTTCTGGAATGAAACACAAATTTACATCACTCACTACAACACAAAAATAAAAATCAAATAAAAAATAATAACAAACAAAAATAATTAATGGTTCCATTTTCCTATATAGAGGTGAAATTCACAACATCAGGGCTATATGCAATGAGCAATTGGATTCCCAGCCCAAATAGGATTATTTCTGAAAAAGGTGATTGCTCGGTTGAGATTCCACCTAGGTGGTTCATAGAACAAAGTTTTTAGAGATATTCCCACGCCTCAACATTTTTTTTAGATGAAATAGCTTCTCTCAAGACCCAATCAGCAACTGTGGTTAAAAGCCGAAGATTTAGAGAGTAATGGGCCCTATGGTGCCATATATAACAGACCTAATTTGTTGGATTACTCTTTTTTTTGTTAATAATTTGCAATCACCTGAAGATACATATGAAACAATTAGATTTGGATGATCGCATTGTGTGCGTGATCATTCAGCATTACGTTTCATTGGTTGATCATACAGCCGTGGTGCAGAGGCAATGTTTTCGTGATGACTGTTTAATGTCAACAAGATCAGGCTACAAGCAAGTATCTCAAAGTGTCATATATCACATTCTATCAGTAGAACGAGGAAGGACGAGCTAATATTAGAGTTAAGAGAACTAAAGGAAGAAAATAATGGAATTGAGAGGAATAGAGGAGCGTAGAAGGAGAGCAAAAAAGAATAAGACCGAACACAAACTTTTATTCCAATCTAATAGAACCCAAAAAAAAAAAAAAACCCTGCATTTTAGCCAAATATCAACAGCTTCCTTTTGATCAATAGTAGATTTGGCCGACTAATAGATGAGGGTACATGTTTGAATTTATGCTGGCAATAATATTGGTTGTGGAGCAATGTAGCTCCCACATCTATGCCAATGAAAGTGAAAGAGGATATATATGGTCACAAAAAGGACCATAACCTTATTTTACATAAGGATGCCCAACTTTAGGTCCCCCTTCTCTCAAGTGGCGTGTCTCCCCCCTTACAGCCCCAATAACTAAAACCTTCTTTAATCACACTTAAATGTGCATAAACCAAAGCCCCAATTGCTTTGCATCAATTTGCTCATACTTTATTGCTTGGAATGAAAACAATGGCAAGTGGAACGAAAAAAATTTGCTAATGAACAGACTTTTCTCTGTGGTTATCAATGCTCTTCATTGTGAATCTCATGTATGACCGCCGATCTCCCATAATGTCTCATTCCGTTTTTCCATTATAAATTTACCCTAACACCAAAAATGCCTTCTCATCTACTAGATAAGCTTTGTTGGGTCTTTCATAGTAGGCGTTGAAGGAGATAAGGGAAGGCCTAAATGACTTTCAACACAATTCTCCTTCAGAAGAACCCTTAAAGGTAACTCTTTCAGTTGCTTGTTTCTGGTTACAGTCTCCATAACACTTACCTGGTCTTTATCCTGCTGAAAAGATCATTTAAACAGAACGATCTATCCAAAAAGATAAGGAATAACACACTAACATCGATGCCACCTTAATTACCCAAAATGCACAATACCTTGACCAAGTATACAAACTCACAAGTCACTCCACAACACTTCATGCATCAATTACGCATGTTAAACTACCCATAAGACGACACTACAATGAAGTATGGACTATACTATAATCTTATTAACCTGAATTCAAACTTCTAAGCGGATCAAAATTAACAAGTGCCATAAATAATCAAACTACAACCGATTCTCATTGCAAATTCACAAGTCACTCCACAAATGCTTCATGCATCAATTGCAGATATTAAATTACCCCAATGATAACACTATTAGAGACTACACCAGAATCCTCAAAACTGCCATTCAAACTTCCATTTCTCAACGAATGACTGTTTCACAAGTCACTCCACATATACTTCATGCATAGCAACTCTATGAACAACACTACGATGTTCATAACCCGTATTCAAACTCCCATTTTCCAAGGGATAAGCGCATGAAAACTAACAAGTGCCATCAATGATCAAATTACTACTACTCTCAATGCAAAAATACTTCATTTCCAGTACAGTACAAAGCAAACGAAGAATCCAAGGATGGACTTGCCTTGGTAGACCCAGTCTTTGCGGAAGACGTCATTTTTGACTTAGTTGACCTAGATTTCTGCGACATAGCCCTAGAAAGCTGCGGCTCGTTGGACTCGGCGGCGTTTGCAGAGGATACCGCCATCCTCTCGGAGAATGAATAGGCTGGTTCCTGAAGCCGCTTCTCCATGGCTTTTCCGGCGGCTTCTGCCGCCGACTCCTCGGGCTTTTTCCTCCGAGATTGGTGCGAAATTGGACCCGAATTTCTAAAACCATTTGGTTCTAGTGTAGTATCGCTTGGGGATTTATCCACTGCGGATCCCTTCGAACAAAGACCACCCATTTTCCCTTAAAATCTCTCTCAACTCACCTCAGTTCTTTTTCTCCGATTTAACCGATGATTCCAACACTGAATCCAATTTAGATCGCCGCGAAACCCCCAATCCATCAACTAAACCCTGCAAATTCGGAGGAAACACAAAATAGAACATCAAATCCAACTCAAAAACGCAGATTGGAAGCGAAATAAGAGCAGAGAAACCCTAAAATTCGGATTTTTAGGAGAATAAAAAGAACTGGGGAGAAAACCGAACCGATCGAGAGCTGAGTGAGTGAGAAACACCAAATAGAACGTGAAAAAAAAGAGAAATCGCAGCAGAACAACCCTAATCATCCGATTTTCAGAAGGAAAAAAAGAAAAACCCAGAAATTGGGGAGAAAACCGAACCGATCGAAAGCGGAGCGAGTGCCATAGCTGAGTGAGCGAGAAACACCAAATAAAAAACACAAAATCGAGGCCAAAAACCCAAATTAGCAACAACAAACATCAGAAAAAACTTTTTTTAAAAAAAAAAACCCTAAAAATCCGATTTTCACCCCTCAAAAAAATATACCAGAAATTCGCGAGCTAAATAGAAAAAAAAAACAAACCGATCGAGAGCGGAGCGAGCGAGCGACGGAATCGAGCGACGCGATTTGTGAAAAAGATTGGGCGATTCAGGGGCTTCGGATTCGGAATCTCGCCACGGCATCCGCAGGGGATTTTGGAGTGTAGAGAGAGAGAGAGAGAGAGAGAGAGAGAGAGAGAGAGGAATTAATGTGGGCGATGGAGAAGAAGAAGCGAAGCGATGAGGAAATACAAATATAGAGATATAGAGAGAGAGAGAGAGATAAAGGGGTTAATTTTAATTTAGTTTTATAGGAGGGGGAAAAGAGTAAAAAAGAGTCCACCCACCCAAGTGGAGCTGGTCAAACCCAAAACCTCTATTTTCACTCCTTTTGTGTACCCAATAACTACCCAAAAAAAATTACTCTTTAGTCCCTACAAACTTTAATTTATTATAATAATTTCTTACTTAATATTTATGAATTATTGTAAGTAAAAAAAAAGTTTAGTTCAAAATATACTTTCAGGTGAACTGGAGTTCGGATAAAAGTTACTCCTCTTCTACTGATTGTTTGAATGGCTGTAGAGTTAAATAGCTGTGGAGTTAAAGTTCTTCCAGTTCTGCTATAGTTTAGTAGAAAGTGAATGATATAAAAGCTGGAGGCGTGAGAGATGGATTGATATTTTATTTAAGTTTTCTCCTTTTTTTTGTAATTTATTTTGGCTTACGTTAGTTTGGAATGTTTGAGTTTCGACCAAAAATGAAGTTACGACGAACTAAATAACGGAAATAGAAATTTGTGGCTGAAAAACTATTCCACTTCTTTCTAATTTCAGTAAAATAAGTGATGTATTGATGTATCACTAATGTGGAAAAGATGCGGCAATATTATGATTGATGTCATGATAATAACTAAAATGCCACATCACTTCTACATTAGTGACATTGACTCAACTAAATTGCATCGTGAGACTTAATTGCAATGATTCAAAAAATTTGAACTAAAAATTACAACAAAATAAACTTTGAGAACAAAAGTATCATGTGTCTTATAGTTTTGAGGACCAAAAAGTGAAATTTAGCAAAAATTTTAAATTATGGTTTCATTTTTTGGGATTAAAACAAGCATACTGTGTTATGTGCGATGAACAAGTTCAAAAGAAAATTAATATATTTATTTCAATAATTACTACTACATGTTGTTTATTCTAACGAATCGGTCAAGACATAATTCTGTGGTCCTCCAGAAAACAAAAAAAAAAAGTATATTTCTTATGCTTTTTTTTCTTTCAAGCATTGCTTTCTCCGATTGTATTAGACGTCTCTTAATATCAAATAAATTCTATGCATTCGATATCTTACGATATAAAAAGTATTTTATTTTTCTTCTGATGTTGTTTATTTAAATTAGTATACAATTGATCACTTTAACACCAATTAATATTTATTAAATTATTATTTAAGATTAACCTGTAGCTGAGGAGATCTTCATGGGTACATAAATTACCAAATTAACATAAATCTAATCTTATATCCATTTTAAGACAATTTGGGTAGTTATTTGGTGTAGTTCTTGCACTCTCTTATTCTCTCTCTAACTTGATTTCTCTCTCCAAGTGCTTCAAAACTGAGACAAGACCAACTACTAGTAATTATAATATAAATATAATGCGTTATGGTATTCCTTGGAACACTTTTAGAGCATGTTTAGTTCCAAATAAAAATCAAAATAAATAATAATAATAATAATAATAATAATAATAAAATGACCTAATTTATTTATTTCACAATAGAAATTGGGATCAAAATATGTTAAATAATGTGATTTGAAAAGCTCCGGTCTAAGCACGATATTTTGCTAGATATGAGACATGGAATTGAATTAAAAAATTTAAGCTATTTTCTGGTATGACTCGAACTCAGAACCTCAAATATCATATTAAAAAAATACGAGACAACCGACAATAATTTTAATATTTATATTTAATAGAATAATTAATTTTCATCGCTCCTTTTGGGTTGAATAAAAACAAACGTGCCATTAATTGAAACGAATTCGAGGTAACTTCAAATCCTTCATAAATTTTTCAGATTCTTAAACTAAATAATAATGATTCTGATAAAAAAATAATGATTTTTATATTTTTTCACGAATATTCAAATGCCTTTAGATACTAGTTTAAATGACTGTTGCAGTTTTAAACAGAAAAATTTTAGCTCTGAAACTATTAACTCTTTATATAGAAAACAACGACGTAACAAAAATAATTGTCTGAAGGTAGTTTGATCGATAGTAAATTTTAATCCAAAATCTATTTACGCGTAAACAACTATGCCCTCAAAATATAAATTTTTCATAATAATAAGGCGTTACGATGTTCCGGAGGAACACCAGAAACGAAACTCGAGGCATAAAACCCCGTTCACACGGGAGCTCTCATTGATTAGGTAATAAAAATAAAATTGTTACTACTTTTTATGAAAAATATACAAAAAGTAATTTTAACTTGATCTGGTTATGTTCTAAAGTGTGAGAATGCAAAAAAAAAAAAAAAAAAAAAAAAAAAAAAAAAAAAAAAAAAAAAATCTGCCTAAATTTCACTTCCATCTGATTATTAAATCATCAATTTGCAAGCAGACGCTACGACAATAAATTTTTATTGTGGTAGAAAGCTCGAAACATCGCAGAAGACGCGAGCGAGGTTGAGGGAGTATCAAAGTTCAAAGAAATTTACAATTCATGCAGTTTAATAGTGCGATTTTAAATGATCGATCAGCATTATTCCTGATATTCGAAGACTCAGATATTATGTGATCCAAGAAATTGATCTGGTATGAAATTGATTCAGTAATGATCGTAACAATTTTTTGTGTAATGCCTGTATTAAATAATTACGAAAAAAATATGACTGAGAAAGCGTGCAGTAATATTTTTTTTCTTTTTTCTTTTTTGGTTACCATCTGAAGGTTTGTTTTGTTATGTCGAAAAATTCAATCCTAGAATTTTTTTTTGATTTTTTTCAGAATTTTAGCCAACTAAATGAGAGGGTGATAGCAATTTTAAAAATAGCTTAATTATAGAATTTTTAAAAAAATCCATCAAATAAATATTTCTAAATAAATAAATAATAAGGACAATGTCACATGGTCACACTATTCCAATCTAGGGATTGTCTTTTTTTTTTTTTTTTTCTCCCTTTTTCTTTTACTTTTTTGACGAGAATAAAAAGGTAAAAAAAGTGGGCCATTCCAAAATTTATTCTTAAACTTTTTTATGGTAATTTTTTTGGCTTTTATTTATTATAATTATTATAGAAATTATTTTTATTTTCTTGGATATTCTAGTTTCGAATAAATGATAAGATCAAAGTAAAGTTTATATGTGCATCTATATGTTTTTTGGATATTATTGGGTGTGTTTAAATGATATAAAAATATACTGCAAAATTATATTATTCGAAATGACATAATACACATATTCGAAACTAAAAAAAAAAATCTTAAGAGATAAAAATAGAGATATTTATAAGTATTTTTGTGCGAGTAGATGATCATTTTAGCTAGAAAAAGTCAAATTTAACCGTTCAACTAACAGATAGAATAAAATTTATAAAATTTAAAACTTCAGAGATATTTATTTATTTATTTATTTATTTTTATATATTTTGTGAGGCAAAATATCAAACAACTTAGCCAAAAATGCCAAATAGAGAAAGGGAAAGGGATGGTCACCTAAACATACATTTGTAGTCAAACAAATTTGGAGCCACATGAAATTATTAATTCAAAAAAGTCCACATCATCATTTTTTTACATCAATATTTAAGACAAAATTTAGGCGAGGTTTATGGGTGTGATTTGATGGACCTTGAAACCCTACGTTTTGTCCATAAATAGTGAGAGAAAAAAAAAAGAAAAAAAAAAGTTAATTGCATTTATAACCCTATATAGCTAAAGCTGTCCAAAATATCTAATATTTCGTACGCGACTCGGACCCTATCCGGACCCGACCCGGACCTGATAAAAAATGGATAGTATATGGGTAAAAAAAAAATTACCCATTAAAATTTTGGATATGAGTTCGGATATTTTATTTTTATACCCGACTTGGATCCGATCCGAACCTGACCTTTAAATGGATAGGCTCCGGAATAGTTTTCAAATCCGGATCTGTACCTGTACCCGATGTAATATCTGATAGTAAATAAAAAAGATTTGAACTTTTGAAGTTGAGGGATCAATTAATAGGACTTATAGATGATGGGTCTCTACGTATTTTCATTTTAGTAAAACCCTAGCCGCTCTTTTATTTCTTTCTTTTTTTCTAATTGTTTTACTCTTTGTATTTTACTATTTTTTTTTTTTTCATTTCTACTTTAGGGTTTGTCCATAGAATATTTAATAAAATCTATAAAAAAATATATGTATAGAGATAATTGTATCCGATCTAGACCCGATCCGTATCCGATCTTGAACGGATAGTATACGGGTAATCACTATCTAAACCCGCTCAAATTGACCCGATGGGTATATTAGTAACTTAAGTATCCAGACCCGGACCCGATCCGAAGTTAAATAGGTAGATTATATATTTTCTTTTTCCTAACCATTTCTTTTTAGGGTACATATATAATATATTAATTATCTAGATCCGACCCGATCCACGGACACCTTTATATATAGCATTGAATTGTATATTATCCATACAAAATATTAGCTATTAAATATAGCTCTCCTAATCGATTAAATTTTTAAAAAATCTCTACAAAATAATTATTTTATTTTTTACATAAGTAAATTATAAATACTAAAATATTTTTAAAAAAATTATATTTTTCAAGCGCGTTAAAGTAAAATATTTGCGAGCTTTAGAGAAATATATCTAATAATTAAAATTTTATACGAATAAATTTGTAATTGTAAAATAATTTTTAGAGGAATACATAATTAATTTTTTTTTTTAAAATAATTGGTTTCAAGTTGCATGGTCGTATGATTGTGACGTTCACGCGTATTCCACGTTGACTTGGTAAACCACCTGTTTTTATATGTCTTATTAAAGTGTTATTATACTGTAGTGGAATTATAACTACTGGGTAGACCAGGTTCACCATGTCACCATGGTCCTAGTGGGAGAATATTTTTTTTTTTGCATAGACCAGGTTTGCCAGGTCACCGTGGAATAACTAGAAATAATAATGATACATGAATGCACATTTAAGTTCCCCACTGCTTTAATAATAGGGTTAATTTCATACAGATCCCTACAAACATAGTAAATTATAAATATATTTCTATAAAGTTCAACTTTCATATGTTGTTCCTTCAAAAGTCCTAATATTTTCAAATATGTTTCTGCCGTTAGAATCCGTTAGAAAAATTTAGTTAATCATAGGTTAAATACTTAACCATGGTTAGTTAATGAGATAATTTGATATTTTTATCCTTCTTATATTAGCTGTTGTAATTTTTGGAGAGACATATTTGTGATGGTAAAAATATCATTTTACTTATCTGCGGTTAAAAAATAAACAGTTGCTTTAACGGTAACAAACCACACCATGTTTGCAGGACCTGTATGAGATTAACCTTTAATAATAAGGTATTCGAGAACCAACTCTATGATATGAAAAATCGCTTAAATTTGAAACTCGTATTCTCCACATTTAGATTTGATAAACATATGTCATCAGGGAGATTTTTTTTAGGTCGCGCAGAATACTGTTCTTATAGACTGCTAATATATTGATATGGATAACGTAAAAAGTAGGGCCCAAAATATGTTTCTAATTCAAAAAAACTTAAACTATGCTTCCAAATAGAATATAGTTGAGGGAGTTCCATACATTTTTACCAACCCAACATAGTGATAAGCTTTTCTCTTTTTTTTTTTAATTTTATATATATAATGTTCCCCATCAGTGAAGTAACAACATGGGCCCTACCAATTTGGCTTATTAACACATTCACATAATGGAACAACACACACAAAAAAGAGAGTTCAATTTGTTGAGGTAAAAAAAATTGTGACAAAACCCTAATTTTATTCTGGCAACAATAACTGAATATAAAAAACCTGATGATTCTTCGAGTCCTCAGTGCAAAACAAACACCCTAACATTTAAGCAATTATCGCCTTTTCGTCCCGACTTTCGTACATCTACGGCTATTTGTCCTGATATTACCAAAAATTTTGTACAAGGCATCTGCTGTTAACGGCGAAGACAAGTTGATAAAAACACCATGCATTACTATCTGTTTAAGTTATGAATGAGACTTAAACGACGAATAGTAAAATGTCAAGGGACCAATCTGCAAGTGTTTGAATGTCGAGCAGGGAAACAAAGATCATTACCCATTTAACGATACGAAGTAGTAAGTCGACGTTACAAAGAGCACCAGTTACATCGCATTTTGACTGTTAGAAGAACTATCACACAACTACTGGAACATGTACATACAAACTAACATCAGACACATTTACAGAGTTAGCGGCAATTCCATCATACCAAGCTTCGCATCGACGAGCTAAAATTAGCTCTCGATAGATGAAACTGGAGACGGCTAAGTTGCAACAAGACAGATTCATGTTGTGAAAAGATGCTTCACCTGGATTCCGGACGGCGACGAAACGGTTGCTAACCGGAAAGGAAAGACATGGCTCGTCTGAAATCCAGAGATTTTAGGGCAGATTCAGGAAAGTGATTGTGATCTGGGACCCACAAACCACTGCTGTTAGGAAGCACTATTTGTTGGCCTCTAGCTTTTCCGTCAGAAGCACTTTCTACGGTTGAAGCTTCCTTCTTTTTCTTCACAAACTCGAAGAATTCTGCAACTTGGCGAGCGTACCTTGAATGGAAGAGAGAGAAAGAGAGGAAAAAAAAGAGAGGAATTATTCAGCAAAGAGAGAAGATGGTGAGGAAATGAAAGCGCGATAAAATCGTATATAAAATTCTGCTTTATAAGAAGCACGAGTGAAATGTGAATGTTCTGTACATGAATAGACCAATCAAGAAGCAGAGCTGGCTCGGATCTTTTGGCTTATACAGTGGAAACAAAGAATTACTACGAATTACCTTGTTGAATGCAATACAAATGACAAGGAGTACATATATAGAGCATTAACTCTCATAGATGGAGTAACGATGCACCCCTAAATGTGAAAAAATAACGAGATTTTCAGATTGACGCTGTTAATCAATCAAAAGTGAGCAATACCAAGCTATACGGCATGGAAAATCTGTCACGTATCATGCTTGTTAATTACACAACCTTCATACTAGAATCTTTGCATATAACTTGATCTACGATCTCTGCCAATAAATTTGTACTTATTAAGCTTGCCCTAAAGTGCGATGAAAATGCTTGAGCGAAATCAAGAGAGCAAATAATACTATTTATCAAGTTTGCACATTGTGTTCATGAGAAGCAAAAACTTACTCCCTTTTTGCTTCAACATCTTTGCTGAAATCAATATTGGGTTCACAATCCAGCACCAAAGCAGGAACCTAAGCACAAATAAAAGAGCTTCAACCCTAAACTCAAGGCAAATGCACATTAAAGATCCTAGAAGAACACGAGCATGCCAATATTACCTTTTGGATACTTGAATGCATATGGTCTCCTTCTAAGTAAAATACACGATCTCTTATATCAGGATGTAAGGAGTTATCCATATGAAGGGGCAACTGACTAACTGACAATACACCATGATTTCCACATTTAGTGGGAAATAGCCAGCTCTCGTGTTTCTCATGCAAGCCGCGCAAGTAGTCCAATGAGACGCCACCTTCTTCTGCTCTCTTACGAAGCATCATCCTCTTGTGGCAAGTATCGGGGCTAGCTCTCAGATAAATGAATCCATCAGGTATAAGGCCCGGAAGACAAGACACAACAGGGTCGAACCATGAGTCGTAAATGCTAATTTCCATCTCATTCATCCAATTAGCTTCATAAACAGCACGAACAAATACCTATTGTGCAGCACAATAGATGGCTAGAGTCAAATATCGAAGTACTGAATTTTTGCATATACATACACCATTAAAAAAAAAAAATCTGCATTCGCGCATATGGCGCTCAAAGTTTGGTATTTCTGCATATGCCCTTTAAAACAGCCAACATATATAATTATGCCCCTGCGGTCAAACTATCCGTAAAAGAATATCAGAAAGTCTATATCTTTCTTCTTCTTCTTTTTTTCTTTTTTTTTTTTGCAACAACACCCTTTAAATGTTCAGAACAAAATTGCAAATACGCATCAGAGAAAAATGCCACTTCCTAACGGCAGATTTCTCGTTACCAGTCTCTGGTTAGACCTAAATGTGGCTAAACCTGGCTAAATAACATCATTTACTGTGCCAATGCGAAACAGCATGCAGGCAAATACGATACATTTCATACAGGATATGCATGTATTTTGCTTCCTATATATAAATTCCTAAAAGTATTTTGCGCATCATATATAAATTCCCGAAAGTGTTTATCAACATATGGATATAAACTAGATTGGAAAATAAAACAACTGTAAATAAGTTATAACTATAAATTTATAATCTAGAAAATGATCCTACCATTCTATCGCTGAAAACACTTCGTTCCATCAGCCTGAGAGGCTTTACTCCACCAGCCGATTCCCTTTCCTGCATGACCCTCGTCACGAACACGTAATTCTGGAAAGTGTAGGCATACCTCTGCGGCTCAGCATAAAATGCATCCAATATATTGAAGTGGTCAGGCCCCACATCTTGCCACTTGGCAATAGGCTCCGGTACTATTTCTACAAGATCACGGAGTTCGAGGGTCTCGTTAGCTATCCTTTGAAGAAAGGTAGTCTTTCCGACACTAATATTCCCTTCAACACAAAATGTGAGCCTTTTCTTCCGCGAAGGCTTCGAATCAGATTGAGCGTCTTCCTCTCTCAGCTCCTTATCCACGCTTTCTTTGATGAAGGTGGTTATACTCTCGGCGTGGTTCTTATGGATGATACCTACCGAAGTCTTTAAGTACTCGACCATCTTCTCGCTAGACTCACCAAAGAACTGCAATCCTCTCATTAATAAAAGAAAGTCGTTATAATGCAAGAACCATAATGCAAGAGTATATCATACAAAAGAAACCCTACTTGCAAATTGTCCATTTTAAGGATTTCAAATGACGAACAATACGATGTAAGTACGAAATGCTTTAAACAAACATATTTCATATACTAATAGTTAATAAGATGATACTATGCTTGGAGTAATTGCCCATTCAAATAACACAAAGTATTGCAATCGCATTGATCTAGTCCCCGTATACGAAGCTTTATCTATGAAGAGGCGAATCTAATTCAATACATTCCACAAGTGATACAGATAAATCCAATAAGAAGTAACATATTTTACAAATTATAAACAAAGAACTGCAAATAAACCAAACAGAACAATACAAATTGTGTTAAACATTAAATTCGATAATCTAAATGCATATAAATCCATTACCTTGTCCCTGTAAAGCTGTTTGAGCTGGGCCACGCCTTGAAACCCCTTATCCACCAGCTTCTGCAGATTCCGAGGGCCGACGCCGGGAATTTCCAAGAGCTCGAGGCTCCCCACCGGCGGAGCGCTCACCCCTCCGATCCCTCTCTGCCTCCTCTCCACCACCCTCTGCGGCGGCGCTCTACCTCTCTTCTCCTCCTCCTCTTCCTCCTCCGCTGCCCCATCGTCCTTCTCCAAGCTCCCAACTTTCTCGCGGTTTCTAGCAGCTTCGGCGGCCGCGAAGCCCCTCCGGTCGCCGCCGCGGAGCCAGGAGGAGAGCGGCGGTGGGGGGCGGCGGGGCGCCCCGGCGAGGAAGGCGCGGCGGAGGAGGGGGTTAGGGTTTTGGGGGGCGCGGAGCGGGGAAAGTGGGGAGGTGGGGGAGGAGAAGCGGAGGGAGAGCATCGGGGGGAGGAGGAGCGGGACCTTGGCGTCAATCCAAGCGGCGGCGGGGTTGCCGAGGCTCGAGCTTCCGCGCCAGAGCTTGTGCATGGCTCTTGATGGGGCTCATCAAGGATCTAGGGTTAGGGCTAGGGTTAGGGTTTTGGAGCGAGGAGGAGGAGGAGGACGAAGGGGGAATCTAGGGTTAGGGTTTTGGTGCACAGAGAGTGAGAGTCTCTCCTCGGGAATCGACAAAAAGCCGAGAGCGTGGTCCACGAAAACAGATACGAATTCAAAATCATAAATACGAGAGAGAGAAAGTTGTAAATATACCACGAACCACGTGCACCACGTCATTAAGTAGACCTCGCATGTTAACCGTCCATCAAGCTCTCTATTTGAATCTCCACCGTCCGCTGAGAACTGAGAACATGCTCCCCTTCTATAGAGAGAGGGGTAGTGATACAAATGTTAGCTTAATTATTGTGAATCGTACTTAATGATTAATATATATATATATATATATATATATATATATATATATATATATATATATATATATATATATATTATAAATTATTATGATTAAAGAAGAATAAATAAATCAGGACCACGAATTTTTTTTTATAAAAAAAAACTATGTTCACAGTATACATGGGTTTAGATTGGTAATGTTTATGATGCATGATTCATTTAAATTGTAAACTGAACAAATTTTTAAATTGCACTTTTTTTTTTTTGTGTGTGTGTGTGTGTGAGTGTGTGTGCAACTGTGCATATGCATCATATGAGTGTAACAGTGTTTCATCAATGAATATACCGTCTCATTTTTGCTTTTATTTTTATTAAAGGATTAATTACATACAGCTATAAATATATCGAACAGTAAATATATCCCTACAAAGCTTAACTTTTTAGTTTATCCTTGCAAAAGTCTAGTAATATTTATATTTACTTTTCTGATTTGTTACCATTAGAAAATTGTTTATTTTTTAATAGCAGATAAGTGAAATGATATTTTTATCCTTACAAATATATTCCTCCAAAAGCTCCAACCGTAGAATTATACAGAGATATCCTCCCAAAAAATATTTTATCCAATATATAAGAGGAATAAAAATGTCAATTTAACTCATTCACTAATCAGGATTAAATATTTTACTTATGGTTAACTATATTTTTCTAACGGATTCTAACAGTAGGGGTATATTTGAATACGTTTGAACTTTTGCAGGAATAAAAATAAAAAGTTAAACTTTGTAGAGATATATCTGCTATTCGATATGTTTACATGGAGCTGTATGCAATTAACACCTTTATTAAATTATAGTGTAGATAATGAGATACTCCGATGCATGTAGGGGTGTCAACGAGCCGAACACGAGCGAGCTAGTCACGAGCCGAACATGAGCTGACTCAAAAACAATAAGTTAATATAATTAGAAAGGATATATATATAGAAAATAAATTTATGAGATCTTATTCATTAGACTTTGATCTAATGGTTGAAACTTTACATATAAATTGATTTTTTATAATTGAGTTGGGTTTTAATTTAGGTTGGGCTAAAAATCAAATAATAAAAAATTATATTTATATATATATATAAATTAATTTAAATAATATAAATATTAAATATATATATATATATTTGAGTTGTTATCGAGCCGAACACGAGCGAGCTGATCCCAGCTCGTGTTCAGCTCGTTTATTAAACGAGCTGAAAAATTCAGCTCGTGTTTGGCTCGTTTACTAAACGAGCGAGTCGATCTCGAGCTCATTTCGAGCCGAACAGCGAGCTGGATTGCCACCCCTAGACGCATAGTTTAGATTAAGCTTTCACAAAATAGTTTGTTGCGCTAGAATTTCTTCTTCTTTTTCTTTTGGGTCTTAAAAAAGCCATTTCGGACACGGCCCATGGGCCGAGATGCGCGATTCTTACATGGGCCTCCCATTAATACAAATTTACATTTTTGGTTGGGGTAAATTGCACTGCTAGTCCCTGAACGTTCAACCCATGAGTAGGGATGTCGATCGATACGGATATTCGAAATTTTATTCGAACCCGAACCCGAACGGAGTGGATTTATCCGATGCTAAACGGGTATAGTTTCGGATATGGATATCAAAAACGAAAACCCGGCGGATTTGGATTCGGATATGGATTTTGATTGCACCCGACCTGAACCCGAACCTGAAATTATTTTACATTATATATAATATATATATAAATATTTGATGTTATATTTGAATTTGTATTTTAAAAATTTAGATTTAATGTAATATAGTTTGAAATATTGTAAATAGAAATAATTGTTCCGGGTTCGGATTTTCGGGCTCGGGTTTTGGATTTTTGGTCGGGTTCGGGTTTGGATATGGATTTTTAAAATCTGTCGGATTCGGGTTTGGGTTCGGGTTTTTTAAAAATTCGCTTCGAATCCGACCCGTTGACATCCCTACCCATGAGCAATGTGCATCCATACACTTTTAAGTTTAATAGATGCACCGTTTCTTTTAGGTCGGTCTTTTGGAACTGTTGGTTAGCGTTTTCGACGATCACACTTCTTCCACAATATCGAATCCTTGAGGTAACTCTAGAAAAACAGTAGTTTTTCTATTTACATCGAAAGCAGAGCAGTAAAGTTTTTCATTTCCAGTCAAGAGTAGCAGTTTCGGTAGCTTTAGCAGCAGTAGTAGTCGAAGCCTCAGTTGTTGCACATCTTCCCGATGTGTTTCAGCAATCCGGAGTTTTAGGCCGAAATCTCAGGTCCCTGGAGTTCCTTCCTTCCAAATCCAAAGACAACTGATTTCTATTCATTCAGTTCAGCCCCGAGCCAAGTGGTCGAACGTAGCATGTTTTCATCGAGGTCAAGTCACAGCGAAGAACCTAAGCCAAAACGCTTGCGACTGCAACCATCATAATTCCTTGCTATTAATCAATAAAAGTTCTTTTTTTGTGTTCTTTTCAGCAAAACAAATTGTAATCCTCCTAAAAAAATCACCGTTAGATTATCTCGTCACAATAATCAACTGTTTTAACCACGAACTTAATCTCGAAAAGAAAATTTAACTTATAAATATGAGGAGTTTTCCCGATTAACGGCATATTAAATCAAAAATTAGTTGGATTCTTATTTTTAAATATTTTTAAATTTACATGTATAAGATTATTCATATTGAAATAATACATTTTATGCATACATTTTAGTCAATTTACTAACAAGCCCACCATAAATTTTTTAGTTTAAAATGATGGCCCATGGACCAAGCACTATTTTTGCTTTGCAAATTTTTTTTATTCCAAAAAAGGAGAATTTATTTATGTTACATTAAACCAAAGAGAAAATAATTAACATCTTGTAATTTTGAGTATAATCAAGCTCAAATTTCATTTTCTTCAATTAGTATTTGTATTTATTGGCATCTGTTGATCGCGACGAATCAGGCTAAATTTTGAATGCTTTACTTAGAATTCGAAAATTAAGTTAAATTTTGATGAGCTCAAGCTACAAAAAAACTTTTTAAAATTAATAATTTAGCAAATCAAATAGTATATATGTATATATATATCTTTGAAGATTGATATATATGTCAAATGTACATGAAAAAGAAAATTGAAATATAACCAAGTTGTAGGTTAAATTTAGAGACTTTTAATAATTAATATTGTGGAAAAAATGACTTTTTAATACAAAACTTTGCAAAAATCACTATGAGAAATGCATTTAATAACTTTTTTTTTGTAACAAATAAGAATCGTTATAAATCGTAGCTATAAATCTTGTGATAATAAATGACTTATATTATCGCAACAGCAGAAACATAACGCACACTTGAATTAAATAAAAATCATAAGCCATATTATTATGAGCATGTGCCAAAATATTATAAGCCAAGTATGAGAAAACTAAAACTAAAACAAAGCAATTTGTGTCTAAGAAAAATTTCACATGAATTAAATCAAAAATAAAAACGAAGAGAAAATGGCAGTTACAATTTTTAAGGTCCACTAAAAAATCCGAACCTGAACCCGACTACCAAACCCGAAACCTGAACCCAAAACAATTATTTCTCTTTAGTCTTTACCATATTTCAAACATATGACAATAAATCTAAATTTTTAAAATACAAATTCAAATATAACATCAAACATTTATATATACATTATATGAATTGGGTTGGAATACTATTGATATTATTTGGACTCTTTTGCTATCGAATTTTTAACTCTTGGATGAAAAATTATACTGTTAGGATGACAGTGGTCCCCTAGGGTTTAATGATGGTCCTCTAGGGTTGAGTGGGTGGTTGGTTGAATAGTATGATCTAACGGGTGGAAATGGTCAATGGGGTAAATCTAACGGCTAAAAAATCGATAGCAAAAGAGCCCAAATACTATTAATAGTATTCCAGCTCAACTCAACATTATATAACGTAAAATCAATTCAAGTTCGGGTTGGGTTCGGGTGCAGACAAAATCCATACTCGAATCCAAATCCATCGGATTTTTATTTTTTATATTCGCATATGAAACTATATCTGTTTAGCATTGGATAAATCTGCTCCGTTCGGATTTGGGTTCGGATAAAATTTTTGGTATTCGTACCCATTGACATCCCTAATATTTATGGACATCTTTTTTGGTAAGATATATATATTTTTTTTGAGAGAAAGGTAGCACGCTACCCGCTTCGTTTATTTTTTTAGAAATAAACTTAGCTTGAAATGTGAATCAATTAGGATAAACTTAACCGTTGAGCTACAATCTAAAAATAAGATCTATGGATTAAAAATATGAGATGAATAAAAAGGGTAATGAATTTGTAGTGTACAAACAAACAGATAAACTAGATGCAAGCAGTAATTTTTTATTGATAAAAACATACGGAATCTATATGAACTATAGATCATTTTGATTTGACTATCTAACCTTTCAAAGTTTTGATTTTATTATCCAATCCTTCAATTCGTTTGATTTGAGTCAGCCAATAGCACTTTGACTGTAACATTTGAATACGTCGTTTATCTTTACATATTTAATTAGTGTACTTCATATAATTCTCGCAACTATAAATACATTAAAGTGATGAATTAGCTTGCGTTTTGAAGTCGATATGCTGTTGATTAGCTTACGTTGACTTACTCAAATCAACAAATTGAAAAGTTGAGCAGTAAAATCAAATTTTTGGAAGATCGAAAATTCGAAATGATCCATAGTTTCGATAAGTTCTATATATTTTTACCTTTCCGATTTAAAGTAAGATCTAAAATGAAACACTCTTGAAATTTTAGGGATTGAATATTGAAACCTTATTAAATGCAATTTTACCTAAAATATATTTTTTAGAACTTACATCTAGAAGTTAGGCTTATGGAATGGTTGAGAAACACACCAAATGTACTTTAGTGATTAGTGGAGATTCTTTTATGTATTGGGAAACATATTAAAGTGATTTGACTTTAACAAACAAAAAAACAAGAGAAAAATAAAATATAAGGAGACATAGATAATCAATTAGGTTAGGGAAGTTGATTAGAGGTGTCCTTTAACCTTATATAATAATAATATGGCATGTTAACTACTAATAAGCACATTAATTAAAGCTAATTTAGTTAGAAAAAACAAAAGTAGGTGCACAATTAGTTTTTTAGACTTACACTCACATGATTATGGAAACCCTTGAAATATAATAATAATCTATTACTATATACTAAAGTTCGTGGATTATTTCTCTTTGAATGACACATGTCCCCAAAACCTTCCCTTCTCTCTCTCTCTCTCTCTATATATATATATGATTTTAAAAATTTTATGTTACAAGATTTCAAATTTGGATATAAAAATTTTAAATTTTAATTTTAAATTTGAAATATAAAATTTATATTTAAATCCCTAAACTACATAAAATTAAATTATTCTTATTAATAATTAGTCGTATATATAATATAATTAATTTATATACACGTAATAAATCGAAAATATAGAATTTAAATTTCACGTATAATATTTTAGAAATGTAGTGCATGTGTGTATATATAATTAATTTTTTACCAAACAATTTTTTCTACTATTTTATTTCTCTTTTATTTATAGAGTTTTTTGAAAATTATTTTTATACATTTATTTCAAATCTTTTTTACATAAATTTTTATAAAGTAAGTTGTTATATAGATTTACGTTCAACATATACCAATTTTTTCACTCTATTACATGACTTCATATAATGTAAAAAAAATTCTTGCATATTCAGATTCTAATTGTTTCGCTTTGAGAAATAACTATACATACTGAGTCTTTTTATAAAAATTATTAGTTATATTTAATTCTGTTGTGTGGCTTGGACAGTGTATAATATAATAATTACGAATTTACAAATTACATCCGCTGCAAAGCGCGGGTCCATTGCTAGTAATTAACTAAAATCAGAACTCAAAACTTTATGGCACGTGGATTTGATTTTGGTCAGGTTACTTTAGTGATACGGTAGCTAAAAATATTATTTTTATACAGTAAAAAATAAAAAAAATAAAAATGTTCTAATTTTTTTATGCTATAAAATTATAGTTGCAATTGTTGTTGAAATCTCAACTGCTACTAGCCACATCCTTCTCTAATGGATGTTGCAATCGCAATTTTAAAATAATAAACGAGAAAAGATTGTAAGCGCTTTTAAAAATTTTAAGTTTTTTATAATATAAAATTAGTGAGTTTAGCCACCTGTTGGGATGAGAATTGAAGTCACACGCTGTTGACCGAGCCAAATAGTTGACTAGGTCAAACGCGCCTGCTAGTAGTCAGATCGGCTCCTAAATTGACCCTCGAGTGCGCCCCGAGATCAAGCGATTCGATTGAGTAAGGATCGGCTCAACCGGGTTCTTTCTCAAAACGTAAAACGAACCGAAAGTAAAGCAACAAACTCGGCTGAAAGAGCCGAACTAATTATATTCATTCGACTGAAAGTACTTACAAGAATTACAGTAGTTGACTAAGGTTACTCCTAAAAAACTCTTAAATAACAGTAAAACAAAGGTTGCAGACTACTCCTAGAAAGCTATAAGTGCTGAAATTATAGAGAATTAAAAATGTTGTGGTCTCTTGTTTGCGTGAAGGACCCTTATTGCAGGTACATTTTTTCTATTTATAGTGGAATGTTTTTCACCTGCGGTTATTAGATACTTGGCATCGTGGAGAATAATTCGACCACGTCCCCTATTTTTTAGAAATACACTAGGGCGAGTTGCTTGCTCCCTATTTTTTAGAAATACACTAGGGCGAGTTGCTTGCTGGCTACGACATCTTCTCTCTGTGTTCTCAACCGTTCCCGCCCAAGTCTTGTTAGTATCTAGGCGTTTCCTTCTTAGCTCCTGGTATACCACATGTCATCCTCTGATCTATCCATGTCAGCCGGTCATGTGGACCAAACTGCCTACCACGCGGCGTCATTTTTCCGCCGCCAACACCACCATTAGACCAAACTAGGGCTAAAAGCAGATGAAATTACTATTTCATCCAACAATTAATTGTTAATGTAAAACTAGGTCCAATTTCCTACACAAAACTCTAGAATTCTTTTTTCTTTTCTTTTTTTTAATAAAAACATATATGCCACGTGTGGGAAAAACAAAATCCAACTTGTTGCCTCATGAGGTCATCCTAATAGCAAATATTTAATTTTTATTTTAAAAAATTATTATCAAACTTATCCTAACAATCAGCGATTTTGATCTAACTATTTAACCCTTACAAATCTTAACTTTATTATCTAATCTTCCAATTTATTTGATTTAAGCAAGTTAATGTCTTTCGAATTTTAAAATTTAAGTACAACGTTTATCTTTACGAACTTAATTAGCATATTTTATAATTTATTAAAATAACAACTAAATTAGATTTTGTACATAAAGAATCATCAAACGACTTTTAAAATAATTTTTTTTAAAAATTAGAGAGTTGAAATCAAAATAATCTATAATTCAAATAAAATTTATACATTTTTACCCCCTAAAAAAGGGGGGAAAAAATTCTAGGGAGAATGTATTGGCAAAAGTGTGAGTGTGTGTGGGGTTTTTGTGGAATAGACCAAATTATTTATGTAGTGGGTCAAGTGGGGGGGGGGGGGGGGGGGGGGGGGGGGGGGGGGGTTTGACTAAGTCAAGTTACCAACCAACTTATGTGGATGGATTTGGATGGGCATTCAATGAAGGACAGGGCTACCTACCATTTGTTGACTTCATATATTATTATTGAACTAGTTTTTTTTGAGGTTGTTCCAAAAGCCAGGGTGTCTCCACTCATTCCCTCCCTTGGGCCCTAGGGATTGATTAATTAATTCATTAATATTCTTCTTTTGATAGTAACAAGTAGGGTTGGCAATTCAGCTCGCAAATTCTTCTTTTGACGGTAACAATCTGAATTCTTCTTTTGACAGTAACAAATAGGGCTGGCAATTCAGCTCGTTGTTCGTGAGTCAGCTCATGTTCGGCTCGAAATGAGTTTGAGATCGATCGCTCGTTTAATAAGCGAGCCAAATACGAACGTGTTCGGGTCGAAATGAGTTCGAGATCGATCGGTCGTTTAATAAGCGAACCGAATATGAGCTTAATTTTTCAGCTCGAAATCTTAACGAGCCGAACACGAACTAGGGTTAGCTCACTCGTATTCGGCTCGATACAGCTCGGATATATATATATATAGAGAGAGAGTCCGGCTATGGTGCTTGTAAATTTTTTACCGTTAGATCTACCCCTTGGACCATTTACACCCGTTAGGTCATACTATTCAACCAACCATCCACTCAACCATAGGGGGCCCACATCATCCTTACCGCATATCCCTTAATCCAATGACCAAAAATCTACAAGCATCAATATCTTGGTACTTTTAAAAGCATAGGAGCTCAATTATATATATATATATATATATAGAATGAGGCTACTATACTATCTATAGTACCGGGGCTCCGGTACTATAGTTACTTTTTCGATCTTAGGGTGTTCAAATCAACGATCCACACCGTTGAAACTGATCTAGGGTATGTGAAGTTCTTAGGAATAAAATTTTAGTTTTTTTCGATATCGTTTACTTAGTAAATAAATCATGTCAAAATGAACGGTGGAAATTGAATAATTCTTAAAATTTGAGTATAGGAGTTTCGAATTCAAGATCAAGGATGTTGACCTTCATCTATGTAGTTTAAAGTATTTTCTATCAAAATTTGAATAAATTTAGATTCTTCTCCACCGTTAAACTATAAACTCGCCATAATAACCATTGAAATTTGACAATTTTGAAACGGTTTGATCACAAAGTAAACTACGTCGAAAAATTATAAAATTTTATTCCTAAGAACGTTAAATATCCTAGATCAATTTCAACGGTGTGGATCGTTGATTTGAACACCCTATGATCGAAAAAGCGACTATAGTACCGGAGCCCCGGTACTATAGATAGTATAGGAGACTAGCTCTATATATATATACACTAGTTGAGTGTACGTGCAAATACACGTAATAATTATTTTAATTTATCTTAAATTAAATATAAATTAATACATTATATTTATTTAAAAAATTTACAATAAAAATTATATTTTATAAAATCATATGTTATATGTTATTAGAAAATATTTGTAATATTTTATATTGTTCTTTTTTATATACATTAAATATCTTTATATATTTTTTCGATTTCTGATGAATCTAAAACTTAATTATGTGTTTTAAATTAAAAGCATTAAAATTTACTTCACATTTATTTCGAAATTCAAAATTTAATTTTGATCCACTATATAATTAATTTTTTTAATTGTTAATTCAAATTTGATATCAAAAATTAAATTTAATTCACAATTTAAACTCAAATTTAAATTTTAATGTAAAATAAATGAATAAAAATGATATTTTCTAACAGATTGATCATAACCGTTCGTTTTTATTTGAAATATTTTTAACAAATTGATCCTAACTGTTTGTAGAATTAAATTTATAGATAGATATGAATGTTATTTGTTAACAGATTGATCATGACCGCTCGTTCTTATTTATTTGAGATATTTTTTAACAAATTAATCATAACAGTTCGTATGGAATATTCTTTTATTCTTTTTTTATTCTGTCTGTCATTCCTATATGCTTTTATATATAATATAGATATATAATTTTTTAATTTTTTTCAACTTTTTACTCCGCAGTAAGACTGACAATCTTACTTATTGTCACGAACCAGCTCGTGTTCGACTCGTTGGCAGCCCTAGTAACAACCCTTACTCTCTTCTTTAGAGAGAGAAGGGAGGGGGAGGGGGGAGGATGAATTATCTTGACTGTCCTTTTTATAATTTTGGGATAAAACCATATGGAACTTTTCTAAAATATGGACAATTTTGATTTGACTATCCAACCTTTCGATCTTTAATTTTACTATCCAGTCATTCAATTTGTTTGATTTAATTTGAATCAGTCAACATCATTTTGACTTTAAAATTTAGTTAGTATACTTTATATAGTAATTCTCATGGCTATAAACTCGTTAGCGTAAGTGATTAGCTTAAAATTTGAAGTGTAAGTAACGTTAACTGACTCAAATCAAACAAATTGAAAGGTAAAGTAGTAAAATCAAAATTTTGAAGAGTTGGATAGCCGATTCAAAATGGTCCACAGTTCAGATAAGTTCTGTACGTTTTTATCTAATTTTGGAATAGAATTAAGTAGTATTGTTTTTGCAATCCATCCCTTATAACAGTAACTTTCTATCACCTATTTGTACTTTTGTCTTAAGGCATAGCTATACATAGCAGAGTTTTTTTCTCCCTCATAAAGTATGAAAAGTTAAATATAAAATAAATAATTTTATTTTTTTTCATATATTTAGATATTTAAAATTAATTATAATGTTATTATTCAGTGAAACGTACTTATCTAGTTATTTCTTTTCTGGCTTCGTCACTGTCGTAATATGCCCTAATATGAATTCTGACTTATGTTTAGAAATCGAAAGTCGGAATAGGATTACTCGATTCCGACTTGATTTTTTATCTAATACAATCATCTTAGGGTTCATTATCGAGACTTTTCACCTAAGGAGAACTAAAACTCCTCTAACCATAAAAAACACCTTTTGCAACTAAAATTTAATTACATCATAATTAATATCCTAACTTTTTTTAAAATTTTCGATCGTTGCTATAATTTCTTATGAACTACCATCACCATCACCACCGCCACCGCCGCCACCGCCACCAAATTGTGGTTGCAAACGAAGCACCTTCACCTCCTCGATCTTTACCTCCACAAAAGGATTAATCACTAAAATTGTTAGGTTATCACCACTACCGCCAATACCGTCGCAATCGTAATTACCGCGTGACCACTACAATAATCCTAGCTTAATGATCTCTCTAATAAATAATTGCTTATAACGCATCATCAGTAAATAAAAATTTAAAAATAAAATCATCATTTTGTCATTGCATGCCCTAAACAGGTTAAGAGCTATTATATTTTAAAAAATAAAACACATCAAAAGTTGACTTAAATTTAAACAAACAAGAGAATCAAAAGAATATATTCCATAGCATCAAAAAGAATATCTTTTTAGGTTATTTGGAGTAATTAAATCACAATTGGGAAATTATATATGTGAAAATTTAAAAAATAAATCAAGATTAGAATATTAAAGTGGATGAGTATGACTAGTAGAAAATAAACAAGAAAATATCATATTAGTCACCTGGGGTGTACTGATTAAAAATTATGAATAAAAAAACATAATTAGTTGTGTATAATTTTTTTGACATGATTTGGACATTTCAAAAAAGAAAATAAATTCGTACAAGTGTGGGGTCCCAGATATATAATTGGGTGACAAATTAATCACTTTTTTTTTATCATTGTTTTAGTTGCTTTAATTATTTAAAATTCTTGTATAAAACAACTTTAATGTTTTTTTTTTATTGCTTAAAATATAAAGAGCAGCTAAACTACTTTATTCATATCTAACAAATGCAAAAAATAAAAAAAAACAACTATGATAAAATGTATGGATATATAATTCGCGTACTATTTTAAATTAAAATTAATGAAAACTTAGTCGCTATACATTTTGCTTAAAGTACAATTTGCTTATTAAATTTTTTCATGTTTATAATTATATCCTTGTCAATTAGAAAAAAACAGAAAAAGATAGTTGACTATTTTTCTAAAAAAATAACATTTTTAACTCTATTTAACTACACTGGATTGAGCCAAAAAATATTTTACAAGAACACAAACTAGTTAGATCATAACAATATTGCAATATATGAAAATTTTAAATACGAAAATATGCAATTAAGTTCATTGAAAGCTTAGAAACTATTTTGCAATGTAGGGATAGTTAAAAGGATTACTCATAGAGTTTATGAACCGATGGAAATGAAGCTGTTTATGGTCAAATAAGCCCTTGAAATAATTAATGTAAATGTATGTAAGTTCATTAAAATCTTAGAAACTATTTCACAATATAGAGATGTTAAAAGGATTATTCATAGAGTTTATGAAATGAAAATGAAGCTGTTTATGGTCAAATAAGCTCTCGAAATAATTAATGTTCTCGATTCGGAAATCTCCGGATCATCACCGTACTTCTAAAAACACATAAGACGGACTATATATATATATATATAGAATGAGGCTACTATACTATCTATAGTACCGGGGCTCCGGTACTATAGTTGCTTTTTCGATCTTAGGGTGTTCAAATCAACGATCCACACCGTTGAAACTGATCTAGGGTATGTGAAGTTCTTAGGAATAAAATTTTAGTTTTTTTCGATATCGTTTACTTAGTAAATAAATCATGTCAAAATGAACGGTGGAAATTGAATAATCCTTAAAATTTGAGTATAGGAGTTTCGAATTCAAGATCAAGGATGTTGACCTTCATCTATATAGTTTAAAGTATTTTCTATCAAAATTTGAATAAATTTAGATTCTTCTCCACCGTTAAACTACAAACTCGCCATAATAACCATTGAAATTTGATAATTTTGAAACGGTTTGATCACAAAGTAAACTACGTCGAAAAATTATAAAATTTTATTCCTAAGAACTTCAAATATCCTAGATCAGTTTCAACGGTGTGGATCGTTGATTTGAACACCCTAAGATCGAAAAAGCAACTATAGTACCGGAGCCCCGGTACTATAGATAGTATAGGAGACTAGCTCTATATATATATATATATATATATATAGAGAGAGAGAGAGAGATGAGCTGGAATGTTATCGGTAGCAAACGAACTCCGTTGTCACCCATTTATTTTTATGATGGAGCCTCCAAATCGATGATCGACACCGTTGAATATGATCTATACCACTTGAAGCATCTAGAAATCAAATTTCATGCTTTTCCGATGTTGTTCTCTTGTCCATCAAGTGGACACAAAAATGAACGGCTGAAAATGAATATCTTTTAAAAAGTGATGATAGGAGTCTGGTAACCAAGATCAAGAGTATAAATCTTGTTTTAAATAGTTTAAAGAATTTTCTAACCAAATTCAATTGATTTGGATATCTTTATGTCGTTAAACGAGAAAACGCCTCATATCGATCATTAAAATTATAAATTAGGTAACCCTTTGATCATTAAGCCAATGATGTCGAAAAGATTTAAAATTTGGTTTCTAAATACTTCAAGTGGTATAGATCATGTTCAACGATGTCGATCGTTGATTTGGAGGTTCCATCATCTAAAACAAATGGGTGGAAACGGAGTCCATTTGCTACCGATAGCAATCCAGCTCAACTCTCTCTATATATATATGGCTAAATTACAGAAAATCCCCCTGTCAATACCCGCTTTTTCACTTTCCCCTCATGTCATTCAAAAACCTACACTTTGCCCTCTTAAAAAATAAAAAATGTTCACTTCGCCCACCGCCGTCAGTGTTCCGTTAGGGTTCCGTTTATATCTTATTTTTTATACCCAAAATACCCTGAAACCCTCATCCATGCCCACACATATGCCCTAGGCCGCCGCCTCGCCCTCGCACGAAGTCGGAGTTGGATTTTGTCACACCATACCCTCCTGTGAACATTTTTTATTTTTTAAGGGGGCAAAATGTAGGTTTTTGAATGACAGGGGGGGAAAGAAAAAAAGCGGGTATTGACAGGAAGGTTTTATGTAATTTAGCATATATATATATATATATATATATATATATATATATATATATATATATATATATATATATATATATATATATATATATATATATATATATATATATATATATATAGAGAGAGAGATGGATAGAGAGAGAGAGAGAGAGAGAGAGAGAGAGAGAGGGGGGGCGAGAGAGTTGAGCTGGAATGTTATGATCAGTAACAAATGGGCTCCGTTGCCACCCATTTGTGTTCGATGATGGAGCCTCCAAATCAACGATCGGTGCCGTTGAATATGATCCATACCACTCGAAGTATTTAAAAATCAAATTTCATATTTTCTTAACATCATTATAATGATCAAAGGGTTTCAAAATTTGTAATTTTAGTGGTTAATATGAGACGTTTTCTCGTTTAACGGTATAAAGATATTCAAATCAATTGAATTTGGTTAGAAATTTTTTAAAATTATTCAAGATCTATACTCTTGATCTTAATTAGAAGGCACCTATCATCACTTTTTAAAAAATATTTATTTTCAGCAGTTCATTTTTGTGTCCACTTTGATGGACAAATGAACAATATTGAAAAAGCATAAAATTTAATTTTTAGATGCTTTGTGTGATGTAGTTCATGCTCAACGGCGCTGATTGTCGATTTGAAGGCTCCATCATCGAAAAAAATTGATAATAACAGAGCCCGTTTGCTACTGATAGCATTCCAGCTCAACTTTATATATATATACGTGTGCGTGTGTATGTGTAAAAAATTATCACCTTGTTGCGTAAATATTCGTGCTATATATATATATATATATATATATATATAGAGAGAGAGAGAGGAGAGAGGCTGAGAGAGGAGAAGGGCAGAGAGAGAGAGAGAGAGAGAGAGAGAGAGAGAGAGAGAGAGAGAGAGAGAGAGAGAGAGAGAGAGAGAGAGAGAGAGTCCGGCTGGGATACTATCGATAGCACCAAGGGCTTGGTACTATCGAGTTTTCCACCGTTAGATTTAACCCTTTGATTATTTTTACCCGTTAGATTATACTATTCAACCACCCACTCACTCAACCCTAGGGGGCCCACATCATCCTAACCACATATTTCTCAATCCAAAGGCTAAAAAACTAATAGCACCAATAACTTGGTGCTATTGATAGTATTCCAGCCTAGTTATATATATATATATATATTCAAAAAGACAACATCATTACTTGCAATGTGCATTGCGTAGATGAAACATACTATGATTTATGGTCCTGGTTCAACTCTTGGCATGGCAAGGCTATGACCATGAAAAGTAATATATATATATATATATATATATATATATATATATATATATATATATATATACATCCAAATGCGACTAAGTATATATAGCTTCAATTTTGAAATAGTTTCTCTACATACTTAGAAATAAAATAAAGAAAAAGAGAAATATTTTGGACTTGTTACAATCTTCGTCAGCTCTTCGTACTCAAACAATATATATTAATTACTTGTTTCTAAAAACTCTACTGTTTTTATCTTGAATTCCACGGCCACCACCCCTTTTCTTTAAAAGCTACAGTTTGAGACGACTATATACATAGCTGCAGGTAGATTCAACTTTGAGCAAATGGGTTTGGTGAGATTTGAACTCGGAACCGTCCTCTATACTACGAGAAAAACAACATTTGATGATGTTTTTATTTTTTTATATAATTAACGATGCTTAAAAGTATCCCAAATTAGTCTACCGTCACATGAGAAAACGTCGGTAAATTAAGAGTGACCACGTGTGTACCGACGCTTATGTTATGCGCCTGTAAGATACATTCTGACGCTTTAAAGTGCCGAGAAAAATTAAAAGTAATAGTGCAAATTATCCGGTGAAGAAATTTTAACGTACATTTGATGACGGTTTTTAAAACGTCGGTATTTGCTGCGTGGTGGGGATGCTTAGAGATACTTTGTTCAAGCATCGTCAAAAATATGTTCTTACGATAAAATTTTCTTGTAGTTAAATTAAAAGTTTATAAATCAATAAAATTAACAAAGTTTTGAGTGTTTTTGTTGTTGTTGTTGTTGTTGTTGTAGTAGTACCTTGCTTTTATCATATATTGAGATCATGGATCTAGAAGCCTCGCATTCCTACAACTCTGATGTGCAGAAATTTTCTACACACCATTTTATTCCAGAAGGTTCGTATTCATCAACACAATGGGAATTAGCAGTGTAGATTAATTCAATCTTTTTATGGATGGCCCACTCAAGCAGTGTGTAGGAATTTTATGCGTACAGTTATTAGAAAAAAATTGTGCTCTCACTAGCAACTCCAATTTCTATCTTAATTTAATCAGAGTTTTAAAGAAAATGCTGTTCAAGTAAATTTGTCAAATAAATTTTTTTCGAGTTTCTACTAGAATTTCCAAATAGTTGTTCACAGAAGTTAAAAAATTGTAGAGCTCTATAATCAATTTAGATATGCAATATGAAAAGTGCTTTTTAACTTTTTAACATGGAGATAAATAATGAGTGGGATTTTGGATGGAAAAACTTAATTAAGATTGGAATAAACAACAAACACACACACACACACACACACTCTTATATATAAGTATATAGCCTTTATTCCCATGTGAAGATAGTACAAAGGAGTTAGATTTTTATTAGCTCTAAAGCAATATATTTTTGACCACACAATAACTTAGTAGGTAAACACTGTATCTATACAAAAGAATATATATATTTATTCTAAATAATTAAAAGATCACTAGTTCCTAAACTGTTAAAAAAGATAGACCAATTTGCATAAACGGTTTTGTGTTTTTTTTTTAAATATAAGATATTTTTTAAAATTTTACATATTAGGTCTAGATTTTTAATAAACTAATTAAAATATTGTTATTTCTTCTTCTCTCTTCTTTCTCTTTCGTTCATTGTTCTCCTCCCTCTTCATCTCTTTTCTCGTTGTTCCTTCCTTTCTTTCTCCTCTCCCTTCTCCTTCTCCACTACCCCCGTGTCAATGCAACGCTATTCTCTAACTACCTCGCCTATACCTCCGTCAACGTACAGATTGCGAAGGTGAGGCTGCAGTGGTGGGTGTGGCCATGGATGGCAACAGCGACGAGGATGCTGCAAGATTTGAGGATGACTGGGAGGTAGAGCGCATCAGGGTGGGGGCGGCTACTATGGCAGAGGGCAAAAGAGGGGGCACGATAGCGAAAATTGATGCAGATGATGGAAGAAAAAGAAAAACAAAATTTAAAACAAAAAAAAGAAAAAAATATTTTTCTTCTCCGAGAAAGACAATCGTGTGTCGTGGCCACTACGAGAAAGGCTAAAAATTAAAGAAAAAAGGGGGGAAAAAAGTTGTATTATTTAAGACAAAATTGCATGGTTTGTGAGTAAATTGTGTCATTTAAAATTAATTGAGGCCAAGTTGTATCATAAAAAATAGAAGTTGTAATGTTTGAGACTAAATTACAATATTTAAGACTTCTTAAGTTGTACCATTTAAAACTATTTGAAATTAAATTGTAACTTTTCAAACAGCGTAATTTAAAATTTCAAATAGTACAATTTAGTCTCAAACAAAATATTTTTATTTTTTATAATGCAACTTAGTCTCAAATAATTTTAAATGATACAACTTAGTCTCAAACAATATAGTTTTTCTTCTTTTTTCTTTTCTTCTGCTTCATAGTCTTTTTTGTAGCGGTCATAATATATGAAGGCCTTCCGAGGAGGAAAAAATATTTTTTTTTCTTTTCTTTTTTTTTCTTCTTCGTTTTCTTTCACCTTCTGCATCTTTTTCCGCTACCACACCCCTCCCTCGCCCTTTTCCTTCGACGCGCTCTCTCTCTCTATCATCCTCAAATCCTGCGGTACTCTCGTTGCTATCACCGTCCACGACCACACCCTTAGCCGCAGTCTCATCTCCGCGATCCGTGCTATATTCAAGCCTGCATGATCATCGCAGGCATCGGTGGAGGTATTGAAGAGGTAGAAGAGAGGAGTGTGTCGTAGACGCGAGGACAGTGGAGGAGAAGGAGAGAGAGGAAGCGGAAGGAGAATCAGACGAAGGAATGGCGAGGAGTAGGAAGACGAAGAGAAAGGAAAAAAGCGAACGAAAGAGAAAAGAAAGAGAAAGATGAATAATAATATTTTAGTCAATTTACTAAAAATTCAGACTTAATCTACAAAATCTAAAAAAGTGATTAATTTTTACAAAAATATAAAACCAGTAATTTTTTATGCAAATTGGCCAAAAAAAAAAAAAACTATTGATGCAATGCTCACTAAAAAAAAAAAAAAAGTAACTCCTCTCCCTCTCTCTCTCTCTCTCTCTCTCTCTCTCTACAATACCTTAGATTCCTGTGACAATATGGTACACTTAACAGTACACAAGTTAAGCATTGTAGAATCTTAAAAAGGCAGGGAAACAGTACACAAGTTAAGCATTGTAGAATCTTAAAAAGGCAGGGAAACAGAGAGAGAGAGAGAGAGAGAGAGAAAGAGGGGAACAAATGGAGAAGGAAAAGGGAGGTGTGATCATGGAGTCTAAAGTGTAAACCACATGATAAATCAATCTGATAAAAAATAATTTGAAAATAAACTTTATATATATATATATATATATATTTACTGGTTGATTATATTTAGTACAGCCGGCTAAGAATTTGATCATTGATACTCAAGGTTTCATATTCAAAATCTAATAACTTTAAATCTCTAGTTGGTTTCATTCATTCCTAAAAAATAAATAAATCTGCGAGAAAGCTACCTTTCTCTCTCTCTCTCTATATATATATATGTATATAATTGATCTAGAATGACCCAGAAATAATGTTACCATCGACAACTAACATTGGGATCGATCAACATGATCACTTGGGATCACTTTTGTACAAATATTTTTATATCACCCTATAATTGTTATAAAAATATGAAACTATTAAGAAGTCACAGAGAATTTAGCTATACAGTTAGGTACAATATTTTTAGAAATTGGCTACCATGAGTTTTCGTAAAATAACTTAAATTTAATTAGAAGAAGCAATTAATCCCAAATCCCCTCCACCATTTTTGCCACGATAAGAGGAAAATTCAAAAGGAGTTATTAGCCCTTTTAATTATTTTTAACCCCCAACCAAACATCTTGTTCCTAAATGGACTGATTCATACCTAATCCATTCCCAAGTGCCTACCCACATGATATGGGTATTGAGAGAGATAGAGAGAGAGAGAATAAATATTAACATATGAGCAAAGTTACTGTGCTGTTAGGAGCACAGCAGTCCTTATGCTTCTAACTTTCGAATTATTCATCAATTTTGATTGGTGGTTAGGATGAGAGAGAGAACAGAAATTGGGGAGAAATTGGGTATCTCAATTTCTCTTTTTTTAAAAAATTTCGTCAATTTTTCTTCTCTCTCTCACACCCTAACCACTCATCAAAATTGATGGATAATTAGAAAGTTAGGAGCAGTGCTCCTAATAGCACAGTAGCCCTACTCTATATATATATAGAGAGAGAGAGAGAGTTGAGCTCCTGTGCTTTTAAAAGTGCAGGAGCATTTGTGCTTATAATTTTTTAATCGGATTACCTCAAAATCTGTACAGCACTATTAATAGTTTGTCCCATTAAGTCCTCTTTATTAGTGCTATACGAATTTTAAGGTGATTCAACGGTCAAAAAGTAACAAGTACAGATACTCATGTACTTTTAAAATCACATAAGCTCAACTCTGCATACGTATGCGCAAGAAAAATTAGAGAAAAATTAAAAAGGTAAGTCTCAGGTAAAAGTAGAGCTAACTAACTACCAACAACCACATTCGAAAACCTGGCACTTTTTTCATTTACTTATATTTTATTTATTTGCTTCTTTCTTTTTCTTTTCCTTCTTTTTTTTTTTCTTTTTTTTCTTTTTAAGCAACCACTAGAAGCTTTTGCACCAACTCGGTCAAACAGGCCAAATGGGATCGAGTCAATGAGGGACTTTCACTGTTTCCCCCTCTCTCTCTCTCTCTCTCTCTCTCTCTCTCTCTCTACATCTCTCTCTCTCTCTCTCTAGTGCCTCTTCCCATATAAACCCCCTCACACATCCTCTATCCCCTTCCAATCCTCTCTCTCTCTCTCTCTCTCTCTCTCTCTATATCTCTATATCTCTCTCTCTTATACCAACCTACATATATTATTATATAACAAGATAACACAAACTTATCTCTCTCTCTCTCTCTCTATAGAGAACCATGGGGAGGTCTCCATGTTGTGAAAAGGCTCATACAAACAAAGGAGCATGGACTAAGGAGGAGGACCAACGCCTCATAGCATACATCAAAGCACATGGAGAGGGGTGTTGGCGATCTCTTCCGAAAGCCGCAGGTGTTATATATATATATATATATATACTCACATATTTGTAGTTGCTAGCTCGATCTCTAGGTGATTGGAATATGTTTCTTATTTGTCGCTCTTTTTGCTGGGGTTTGTCGTAGGCTTGCTTCGATGCGGGAAGAGTTGCCGACTCCGGTGGATGAACTACCTCCGCCCCGACCTCAAGCGCGGTAACTTTACGGAGGAGGAGGATGAGCTCATCATCAAGCTCCATGGCTTGCTTGGGAATAAGTATGATTCTCTTGTTCTTCTTTACTATTAGTTATATTTATCATGTTACTATTGGCATATAGCAACAGTATTTATGCGCGCAAGGAATATGTGCTATTAATAGTATCCCAGCTGAACTGTCTCTCTCTTTCTCTCTATATATATATATATAGAGTTGTGAAAATATATCATTTTTGGTTACCAAGTTAGAGAAAGAATTATGTTTCGAGGCTTGATTTGGTTGTCAAATGATTGAACAATTGGAATCGATTTGTGTACTTGGGATATTTAGTTGACATTCACAAAAGAGTATTTGATGAATAATGGAGTTGCACCTTTTATATCAATGAGTTAATTTGTTCTAATGGTTCGTCGTTTACGTGATCAACAGATGGTCCCTCATCGCGGGGCAGTTACCGGGCAGGACGGATAACGAGATCAAGAACTACTGGAACACCCATATAAAGCGCAAGCTCATTAGCCGTGGCCTCGACCCACAAACTCACCGACCGTTATCCACCGCCGCCGCCGCCGCCACCGCTACCACCGCCACCGCCATCCCTGTTGCCACCCCCTCTCTGCACTGCGAAGTCACTCCCGTGGCGTTAAAGCCCTCCACCGACCTCTCCACAGAGGACTGCTGCCAGCACAGCAGCGGCACTGCCAACCTAGACGAAGACCGGTGCCCCGACCTCAACCTCGACCTCTCGATAAGCCTCCCGAATTGCTCCTCGCCGAAAACTTCAGCTTCCTCCGAAGCGCTTACACCGCCAAACGCTCCGCAAGAAGTTACAACACCAATTTCACCTATACCAACTTATAGCACCACACCCATTTGCTTGTGCTACCACCTTGGTTTCCAAAGCAAGGAGCCTTGTAATTGCCAAACTAGCAATAACCCACATGTTTTTAGATACTATAGACCCTTGGAAGAGGGGCAATACATAGAATAATTAGCATTGTGTTCATCTTGTTACTTAATGTCATTAAATTTTTCTAATGGAGAAGAAGAAGAAGAGGAAAAAGAAGAGTTACTATGTTCCAAGATGTACTCCACATGTTAGGTATATCTTTGTCCACACATGATTAGATTTTGTTAATGGGTCATTTGTCACAAAAATTGTTAATGGGGTACTTTCTTTTTTTCCTTTTTTTAAATTCTCTATGGAGGGACAAGGTGATAAGGGTTGGTGTGGAAAGTGAAGGGTTAGTTTTGTGAATCTGATTCTCTTTTTGAGTCTTTTCTTTTGTCATGTAGGGTTAGTTTGGGGGGAGAGCATGTGAGGTGTTTTTGGGTAGGTAACCAAATCACAATAAAGAATAAAGGAGGGGTTGGGGTGATAAAAAGATGGGAGGGGAGTTTGGTTAGTTAGGGAAAGGTCTAAATTAAGTATATATATATATATATATATATATATATATATATACATATATCATGTCATGTGAAGGGTGATTTTGTGGAGCTTGGTGGGGTTGGGAGTTTTTATGGTACTATCTTTATGGATTGTATGATGGATGCACTTTGGCTTCACTCTATGAGAAAGTTAGAATCTTATTAATGAAGTAGGTTTCATGAATAAAAGGTAGTGAAAGGGTGGAACTGCACAAACATCAGGAATGTAGGGTATAAATCCAGTGCAAAAACAAAGACTAAACATGCAAACAGAAACATCAATCAATCATACAAAACATGAGCAGATGAACTTAAAAGAGTACAAGCTCATATGTTTGAATAATTATGATAATTGAAGCCTAAACAGGTAAATAGTTAAGAGTATGACATCATAATTATGATCAAACTTTGACAAAATGTACCTTACAGCTCATATTGTCACCATGGAAAGCATGTTGTAAATATTCATCAGTCCTGAAATATTCAAATAAGATTACTTAGGATGAAACAAGGAATTAGCTAAAAATTGACTAGATAGGAAACTAGATAACAAACTTTCCTTTGATTAATATCCAATCCTGCATAGTGAAACAGTTGAATCTATGTCTTTTTTCCAAAGTGCTTCTCGAAAAAGGAGGAAACCAAATGCTTAATTTGAGGACATTTGCCTAACCTAGGTTTTGAATTCTTCTTACCATGAGATGTAAACTAGAGGAAATCATTAACTAAGATGTACCTGCAAAGTTCCTGTACAGAAGATTCTATCTTATTGGCAGATAAATCAAGTGTGTCATAAAATATTAACATCAAAAATATACTATCAGTAGCTTTTGATCTGGAAAGTTTCCTGGTGGTCCACAAAGTAATACAATATCCGACAAATCGTAGAAAAATTATGTAAAAAATTTATCCTCGCGAGCTTTGCGATTGATGTCATGAAAACAGGGGATTAGTTAATTAGTCCTTGTCCCTCAATTTCATGGATCCTGTAACTTGGCCAATAATTTTGGGAAAGAAATTTGACTTCATGTGTATATCACTACTAGCTTTCTACTCTTGCTGTAGGTTACCACAGAACTAGTAAACATAACATTATGCAATAATTTTAATCACTTCTCTTTTGTTTTTTTAAGTAAAAGGAATAATAATTTGAAATTATGTAGGACTCTTTGTTTCTATGTACAAATACTTTCTAATGTTTTTTTTTGGCGTGGTTTACGAACACAAAATTAACAATATATATAAATATTGGTTTTTTTTGTTTTGGGGTTTACATAATGTTCTACATTGACAAGAAAAGGTAGCATGAAGATGAAGCCATGCATGAAGGTCAAGATCAAGAGTCACATAAGTTAACACTTGAGAAATAATAAATAAAAATGTAAGCAATGTTTAGTATTAAATAATTTCATAGAAGGTAAAGGTCACATTCAACTTTTTCATCCACATATAATCAAAGTGCCCCATATGATGTCAAGTAAAGCATTTAACATACATAGTTTGTAGTTGGGCTAAAATTAGTTAAGACCTACCTCATGCTCTCCCCTTTTAAAAAAAATGAAAAAACAAAGGATAAGAAACTTAAATATTATTGTTTAGAAGGACTTTTAATGATATTTCTTGTGGGTTTTGTTATATTCCTAACCATGTGAGGCAATCTATAATATATGAATGTAAATTTAGTTTTTTAATACAACTTAGATTAGGTAAGAATTTTTTAATTATGCCATATTCTAGAAACATGTTATATAGGTTGAATTTACATATTAAATAAGGTACAAACATCCAAGTGTTTTCTCTTTCATGTTTTTGGCCTATACCCATCAATCATTCAAGTGTTTTTCTTTTTTTGTTTTGTTTTTTTTTTCTTCTTCTTGTTTTTTTATTTTTCCTTTTGGGTGGGGGTCCATTCCAAGCCCTAGCTCTCCCCTCCACTTGGTAGATGTTGCCATTAGTCTTTTTTATTTTAATTTTTTTGTGGGAAATTAAAATATTGTTTTTTATTGGAATTATATATATATATATATATATATATATATATTTGGAGAAGGCAACAAAGGGAGGTGGTAGTTGGAGGTTGGTAGCTTGATTGCATCATACAAACACAACTACCAATTAATTATACCCCCTCCCTCTTTTCCCCAAAACATGAATCTAGGGTTGTGCTTCTTAATTACAGTCTTATTCCTAATGTACACAATATACATCCATCTACTTTTTCGATATCGCACGTCAGTCCTTACACATTTAACTTAAACACTATAGCCCCACAAGTTCTGACATACATTGCACTATAATCTCTGGCATGCATTCACCTATAAAATGATTTTCTTACTTGAATTTTCTTCAAACAGAATGAAAATGTTAGCTACTAAAGTGCAACATATATGAGAGTTTACAGTCTCCAGTATATTTTATGCTAAAAGTATAAGGACCAGATCGAAATACCGAGATGGTGGAAGGATATCAATACATTTTATCCATATTATTATTACTATGATAATAACTTGATTTAAAGATTCTAGATGACCACCCAATACACAATTATACACATATCATTCCTAAGATAAAGGTTTGTTTAAGTTAGGCAAAGAGACTATCACTATCAATCCTTCCCCCCTCTTAAAATAATACTTGAATGATATAATAGAAGTACATCAACTAGCCTAATTTTTTAACTGTAATCAATGCTTGAATCTCTGAACTAGTGATGGGCAAATTCTTTTTTTTTTTAATAGATAATTAGGGCATGAATATGGTTGCTTGGCCATCCCCTCATACCTACCATTTTGTCCAACAATACATGAAGGACAAAGCATAATGTAAGGAAGGGGTGTCATCTTTCTCCACATCCCTTTCTCAACATGTGACCCACTTGATAAGTTGGCCTCCCCCTCATTTCTTTTTGAATGTAAGAGTGAAAATGCATGGTTTAGTCCCTTTGCTATCTCAATATTGCAACTTGGTCCTGCACTTTTAATTTAAACTTTTTTTGTGCTATTATATTATCTGAGAAGCCAGAGGCTCGAATTCCTTTTTTTGTTTCCGTAATTTTTAACACATATTATACTTTGAATCCCTAATTATTACAATTATTTTTTTTATACAATGATTATTCTATCACTTCTGTAAAATGCCTAACTTATCTTAGTTAATCCAAGCATGATTAAAATGGCTATTTTTTCAATGTTCTTCTAAGTTCAGGGACTATGTTGTTGAAATGAAAGTACAAGGACCAACTTACAAAATCAAGATAGATCAGGGACCATCCATACATTTTGCTCTTCATTTAAATTTCTCTTTAATTTGGCTAACTGAAGAATTAGGTGTACCAAGAGGCATTACAGGAATTAGGTCCATCTGGCACACCCAAAAGATATGATGAGGCTTCATATAATTGCCTACTAAAAGCAATAATATAATCCTCCTCTTAGGTACTTGTATTTTTCCATCTTAAAATAAACTATCATTAGTTCCAATGTTCAATGAGTCACTAATGTAAATATGGCAAAATTTGTGTACATCACCCTGCGATTTCGTGCGGTCGATCGATCTTTTTTTTAACGATCCATGTGTCGTTCGTACGACGAAATCGCGATTATAAAAGAAGTTTCAAAGATGTTTACTCCTTATTCTAACCTAATTGATGATATAAGAAGCTTGGCCTTCTAAATGATGACACAAACAATTTTTAACTAAGCTAAATTAAGTGATAAGGTGAGTCAGTTATAATTAAGCCATTTTGTTCCACATGATTGAGGTGTCAGTTCATTATTTACACAAGCATTGTCAACAAGAGGAATTGAATACAAACACTGATTACTATGAACAGAAAACACATCATTCAACTTCAAATAAAAAAAGAAAAAAAAAATTAAAATACAAAACAAAAAGAGGACACATCACATTCTTTGTGGTTAACTTTGCCCTAATCACATGCTATCTCTACATAAAATTTAAATGAACATGAGTGCAAAAAGAGGACCATCAATGAGAGAGATATGAGGAACCAATACAAAGAAGAGGAATGAATCTTTTGAAGGATGGTATAGTGACAGTGATTAGATATCCTATGTGAAAGACCCACCATTTAATTGGTTTCATTTTTGAATGAATTTTTTTGCTTTTCTAGGCTGAGTATCATTTCATTTTCTTCTTAATCTAATTGTTAAAAGGAAAATCAATTCAATAACCAAAGAACAATAATCATCAGATTTTGTAACAAATCCAACTTCTCATTGAATCACATAGTCGGGAAGAAAAAAGAGAAAAAAAATTTGTAGTAGGAAAAAAGGCAGAAAAGTCATAAAATATTAACCTAGTGAAGTCTTTATCCTCTTTAAGTCAAAAATAACATAATGATAGTGTAGCCACTAAATTCTCATTGTATTGTCTCCTATTATGGACCACCTTATTAAATGAAAAAAAAATTCCTTCAGTAATCCATTATAGAAACAGATGGTTCTTAATATGTCAGATGATCTGTTCCATCCATTGAGATACACAAAGCCTCGTCTAGTTGGTAAGTGTCGGTTGAGGACCCATAAATACTTGTTGGTTTTTAAGTAGGATCTAATATACATGACATCTACTAAGAAGGTGTAATCAAAATGTTTTAATCATTGAATGGAATTGAAAGGTTAACATCCCTAGTGATGGGTCTGATGCTTTTTAACAATTTAGATCAAAAAGTTCGGTGCATGTCAAACTATCAACATGGATGTTCACTCTCCCTTCTAGAGATATGCTACAAAAAGAAGCATGTGGTGGTCCTGTGTGAAGTATATATGGCTACCTAATTTAGCCTTCAATAAGTAGGAAATAGATTGCGCTACATATTCAATAGCGACTACACCTGTAAAGGAAGAAAAGACCAATAACATGTCACAAGTAGCACAGAGTTACCTAACAAGAAGCATTAGTACAAGGATTGGGTAAGAAAATCAGGTCCAGGTTGGGTTTGGATTAGGTAGTGTTTTTATCCAGTAAACCTCGAACCGGGTCGGCAAGTTTGATGGATATTCTATCTTGGACCTGTACCTGGTCCACGGGTATTGGCATCTGGGTCGAATCGAGTCAAAAAGGGTAACCGGAAAATCAGTAAAAGTTACAGCTCTAATGGAGCTATCCTTGGAACAAACCCATGATTGCTTCAGCAGTCGGATGTCCCTCGATCGATAATCTGAGCATTTCTCGATCATCAGATCAACCCTTGAACAAAAGATTCCTGCCCCAATAATTGGAAACTATAATGTAGTCAAGTACACAATCCTCAAAGCATTAGCTGATGTGATAAGGATGGGTGTTTAAAATTATGCACATTTAATATGATCTTCTCGACTTCTGCAGCAAGATGTTGATATTCCACAGCAACAAATCATCATATCTGATGTCGGTGTTCGACCAGTGAATAAAAAGTGCTTTCCACATTATTGTAGTGTTGTATTATCCTAATCAGATCCTTTAATTCATAAGCTTCTAATGAAAAAAAGTTTTACAAGTTTATAGCTTGTCCAGGATTAGAACACTTTATTTTCTCGGTCTCCCAATTGACCAATTACTGATTCATGTATTCACAATTCACTTCTCAGATCCATCGAGCAGAGTATGGAGTTAAAAAGTTTCAACCCGATGGGAGACGAGGTCGTCATAGGATCCCATTTTTCTTAGCAGGGTGGGGGTACAGAAATAGACTGCCCCGCCCGGTTGCCATCCCTAGTTGCCGACGAAGGGGTGGTTGGGAATATTATTGACTTGTGAGAATATTATTGACTTATGAGTGCATTTGATAGTTGCTCCAATTTATGAACCCTGGTTTTGACTTGTTCCCCTTGACGCCTGAATTATTTATGAAGTGATTCAGTATCATCTGCAAAGAAACAATTACAATCGACACTAAACATTCAAAATCATCTTTAACTTGTTAGAGCATTTCAGTTCATGCTTAATCTGGCCTTTAACTAGATGATGCACTTACGAGTTACTACCTCCTATTTGGACAAGCTAGAGCTTTTTGAATAATCTCTAGAAGCTATTTAATTTAATTTAGACACCTTCTATAGCTTCTTATTGTAACTAGAAGTAGAAATTTCAAATTGATGCTTCTACTTTTGAGAATCAAAAACTCATTTCGGTTTCTCTTTACAACCAGATGCGCTAGAGGCTAGACTTTTATTTGTTAAAACCAGATTTATGCTTCTCACATACAATCAAAACTACGCAAAATAAACATTATAAATATTGTTAACATGTCCAATTGCAGTTAGCTGTTATTCTCTCAGTATTTATTGACCCAATTTTTTAAGAGTCATTGACTTCCAAAGCTGTACTACAAAAGAGGGAAGGGTGATAAATTTCCAAAATTATAAGTCTACGCAGGGCTTGGTCATGTAATCTTCTAAAGTCTAAACATTTTCTAAGACTAAGAGAAAAAAGTCAGTCAAATTGGAACTACCTGGGCCCCCTTTTTCTATTTAAAGTTCAATCATGGTTGCTAAGTTATATGACTAAAGATGAGTCCAAAATTGTAGATTTGATTAGAGTCTAAACTTTGATTCTGGGGCACTATGAATGGAAATGTTTGTACTTTGTTGTTGTGTTTTCACCTTCTCATTGGCTTCAAGTACCAGAATAAAGGAAAAATCAGGAAATAAGGGCAATAAAAGAATTTGATTAACAATCAAAGAATGTATTTGACTACAAAGAATTTTCCATAAACCACATTTGAAAGCACCATGCTGACGCAAGATAAAATGTCCAAAATATATTTTTCGAGAAAAATATTAAAACAAGCTATAATTACACAAAAACAAGCTATAATTACAGAAATACCTCCTCCAAAGTCTTATGCTTATATACATACAGTGCCGGAATCTGGCAGAATATGCAATTTAACCTTCAACCAGGTAAATATGAGAGTGAAAATTGTCACATGCATTTCGATTTCACCCACATCAAGATTGGATATATAACAAGCACGTCAATATATTCAAACCATAAATTTAGTTAAACACTAGATCAAGATGGCAATCTACTTTTATGCTCCTAATTTAGCAGCTTAGTAACTGTTTGGGCTCTGGCTACTTGAACATCTTTGTTACTCCAAGAAGCAGCATTCAAGCTTCTTCTTCTTTTCTTTTCTTTTCTTTTCTTTTTGCGCTTTTGCTACAACAGGAAGCTAAATGAGATTCTCGACCCAAAAAGACGAAAAAACTCCAAATACACCGTCTATAACCTTCTTTTCTTTTCAATTGTTAAGATTATACATAGTACATAATCGAATATTCATGAAGCATAGCATGAGTACACAGCATGAAATCCTATGCCAAAAAAACCTCACAACAAACAAAATTACCTAGCACATAACAAACAGAATGGACAATACAAATGAAATACTGTTTGAAAAGGCTCAGTCCAGCATGTTGCATAATTCTCAAACATTTGAACATATACAAGTATCTCTAAACTGTCATACTATACTATGAAATGCTTAAGGAACAAAAGATCGTATTATGGGCCTTCCTACTGTACGGGCACAATTGCAGTTATATAAAGGGAACGAAAGTACTTTCGAGAGGCGCAATTTCTAACCTTTCTATGTTTATAAAGAAAGTGGCCATTTTTGCTCACCCATTGCATATGAAATTATGTTCCTTTTGAGAGGCGCAATATATTGAGCACCGTGGAATGCTGCGGCTCTTAAAAGATTGACCGGTCCGAGATCAACTGAGTAAGCCTTCTGAAAGCCATCAAGAATTGCCATCATAGCTATATTAGCAGCCTTCCTTTCCTTCTCGTATTTTTTTAGTAAGGAAAGCTGAAAAAAATAAAAAAGAAAGAAACAAATATAAATTTTTGACCCAAATAAATGTAGTGGAGGAAAAAAAATCATAGTTAACACAATAGCATCTCCTTAATAAAATTGGATGTTATTTACCCAAAAGATCAATTAGGAAAGAGCATAATAATTACAGAACAAAAACTATCAATAAGGATTCAGAGAATAACCGGTACTCGATTAGTAAGGCTAAATTTTTTTTAACCAGAAAGGCACCAGAAACTCTACCTCTCCAATGTCGGCACCCAGCGAAACCCCTTCAGCAACAATCTTCCCTAAATCAGATGCATCTCCGAATCCTAAATTGACTCCTTGACCAGCTAAAGGATGAACAGTATGTGCTGAATCACCAATAAGTGCCACCCTTTTCGATGCATAGTCATGAGCATGCATTAAAGAGAGAGGAAAAGCCATTCGCTCTGAAACCACATTAATGACTTTTGGCGGTACTTCAAATCCCTCTCTTGTAGATTGTGCCCCAAATCGAGAACTCGAAAATAATTTTTCCACATAATGATCAAGAGAACCAGATTGGGGATGAGGGCCATAGCCATAGTCCAATGCATGGTTAACCGATTTTATGAAATCCTCCTCACTCATTGATTTATGGTGAGAAGCCCCCTCTGGGGTCATTGTCCACACAATATTGCTATAATTGTCACCTATAGGAAGTAGTGCGATAGGACCTGAAGGGAGAAACCTTTGCCATGCACAATAGTTTTCTGCAGTGTGCTCCACTGTGCAAATTACAGCACTTTGGGAATAATTCCACCCAGTTGTCTTTATCCCTGATAACTCCCTGACACGAGACTTACCGCCATCAGCTCCGACCTTAAATAAGCAAGTAAATAAGTTCAATCATGTTCCTGCAAAATCATCTATTTGCTTCTATACCCAAATAAAATCTTTCAAAATATATCCCTCACAAATGTAGCTCCAAAAAAAGAAAGGAAAAAAAAAGCCTATTCGATGTTGGGGATCATCCATTTTTTTAAAGGTACATGGGTTTTTCATCATAAAATAGCTTTTAAATATGGGTATTTATGTAAGTACAAGGTATATAAATTTGACAAATTAAGCTTTGAAGGGCATATATGAAGATTTTGCAGGATTATGCCTGTAAATAGCTAATATTCCCGGGGTATTTAAAATGTAAAAATCTCAATGATTAGCACACTCAGGGGGAACTTAAAATTTATTTCCTTAAAAATTCTCCGGTTGAAAAATCTATAGTGACAACTACTGACATAAAAGAGATGCAAAAACCAGAATGAACAATTACCACCAACTTGGCATAAAGACTCTGTCCATCACTCAGGTCCAACTTTACTGAATTACTAGGCTGTGTCCGCTGTGAAGTATTATTTCCAGAGGAAGCTTGTCCTGACAAATTTTGCTTGATGGTGTCTTCCTGATCTATAGATATTCCATCAGGGGAGCTTTTCCTTTGGAAAGTCATTGAGTGCAATCTAGCAGGGTATATTATCGGCTGGTAGTCTTCTTTCTGTTCGGACAAACAGTTTCATAGTCTTTCATATCGTTGAAAAATTAAGAGAATGAAGGCAATTAACTACATGGAGAACAGAAAATGAATAATTTTGCCAAATAAAAATGTTACAGACATAGCTGAAACAGAAAGCAGCAGTCAACAAACAAAAGCAGAGCTGTTCCAGCATTCGTCTTATGACCATTTAGAGGTATATTTACTAAACAATGTTATCCATTGGTGATTTGTTATCCATTGGTGATAACCATATAAGATTTTGCCTGTCGGCAGCTACTTAGCAAAATAGATTGGATGACAGCCAATCTGCATTTGTAGTTTCCAGCACGTAAGTGGATACTGGATTCGCAAAATAACTAGCTATTAAGAATAAAAAAATAAAGAAATAAAGTAAGCACGTCGATTGTACTTGAAACAGGCTACACATTACAGAAACAGTTATGTAGCAATTGATCAAAAGTATTTCTACCCTTCTGGAGTTATAACTATGGAATTGGTAATTAATTTGTTAAAATAGATCAGATTAGTTCTTAGAAAAAATGTCTGCTTATTTGACAAATGATCGCTAATCGATTTCATATAACAAAATATGTCAAACCATGAAAATGGATAAATATGGGGCTGTTCATTCAAGAATGAAGAAACCAACACGAATAAACAATCAGATATCCTCAAAAAGAGAACACAAATTCAGAAATGCCATCACAAAATAAAGTTTCAAAACTAGATTATACTGCTAGAAATGAAAGTTTATGAAAGGGTACTAACCAGTAAGGATAACAAAAGAGAATTGCAAAGCACCTTATTTTCCACCACACATCTAGTTCAACAAATATATTTACAATAGTTAGCCATCAAGAAGGTATTCAAGTGAAAATTACAGGGAACAGTAGATATGGCTATATACCCGAGATAATCTTTTCCTACATCTCTTGCATTATATCTCGTGTAACCCAAACCAGTGTAATCCCATACCTATCATGAATAAGGATAAAACAAGGTTACAAATTCTAAATAGCAGATAAAGAAAATGAAAAAGGTACATTGAGCACCTACTCCATAGTACAACAATATTTAAGAGCATTTCATGTCAAACTCATATGTTTAATCTTACATTCAAATATCATGTAAAAAATGATGTATTTCTATTATGAAACTTAGCCGATATCAAAAAATGAACCAGGTTCACAAAGATAGCCAAAGAAATCACTCTTAAAAGTTCATTATATAAACCTCCTGGTGAATTTAGTTCTCTAAGTTCATCCGATTATCCACCTGGAAACTGTTGAATTGTAAAAAACCATGAGACCATTTTGATAGCTAATCGAAGATCTAAAGTTACTACCATGCTATGAAAAGCAATCCTCCTTTTAAAGATGTTACTGAACGTTTTGTGAACTAGTTTTACTGGTTCCAAGTTCCAACTATCATTACAGCAATAATTCAATTCCTCCCTCATAGTAAAAATCATCTAAGGCAACAAATTTTAATTAGCAATGCGACCTACAGGGATTTAATGATTTTATTTTTCAGCAATGCCAACTACAAGGATTTAATGGCTTTATTTCAGCATAAAAATGGAGAGAAGATAACTTGTACAGTTTTTACAATCCCTAATATACTCTGCGTAAGCATCAAAACTTACTCTCAACCTGCCTTAATCTCTTCACTTAGCAAATTGAAGTCATATGCATTTCTGAGAAATAGTTAAACCAACCATTTAAAGCAACAAAGTAGTGATACCAGAACATTTAAACAATTAGCACCTGCATTTTATCGAAGAAAGCATGTCGTTGCTGTTGAACGTGTTCCCATGCACCAATCTCTTTGAAAAGGCATGAAATTAAGAGAACATAAAGAAAATTGATGGAATACAAATGATAAAGCAATATACTGTATGAAGTACACATCTGATATCTACAAGAAATGACGCAAATTTATTGTGGCATCATTACCTTTTAAAAAGGAAATAGTTCCAGGAGTAACTGTACTGACCCTGGAATCCGGTATGTTATCTTTCTTCAAGTAATTTCTTGATTTCAGGGCAGGGTTATTATCAATAATGGCAACACTTAGTTGCTTAGTCAATTGCTTACTTGCTGCAAGATGCAAAACAAAATATACAACAGATCAGCTTAGTGTTAAAGGGGAGAATCCTAAGGTAAATTACAGAATATAGGTACTAGATTTTTGCATGCTCTAGAACTAACTATCTCAAGAACATCAAGATGATAAACTTATGGTTTTCCTGTTTCCTTCTCTATTGAACTAGATGATGCCAAGTAGACAACTGCCATACTTTGTTCCAAACATCACAGTAATAATATATTTCAGCTTACTTGCTGTAGTCCAAGAACCCTTCAACCTTATTATATACGTGACTAGATAGCATGGAAAAGAATACTTTCATCCCATGTAATTCTAGATAAGAAGAACAAAACTAATGAAGTCTCTTTAGAATCGCATGTCTCCATGATAAACAATCTGTATTCTAATATCTTGAAAAGAGAATAGAAGATGGAATCATCAGCACCAATGTACATTTTATTCCTCTATAGAAGGCAAAGATACTATAATAGGACTGGACATTGTTTGCATAGCCGTTCTGGAAACTAAAAAATAAACATAAACAAAATCCAAGCATGAATTGAAGAGAGACAGCTAGTTACCAGCTAATGGTGTTTGATAGGGGGGGGGGGGGAATGACAAAACAATTACAGAAACAACAATACCTACACAATGCACACGCAAGAGCCAAACCAACCATGCCTCCACCCACGATAGCAATGTCACACTGAGCAGGCCTTCCTTTCATCCTATATGACTCTTCACAATCCTATGTTTTGACAGCCTCATTAGTCATTAGTGACATCAACCCTACTTTTATGATTCGAACTTCATGGAATATAAATGTTGAAAACATTATGACAAGAGAATTTCATGTGTAATGAATCAATTGCGAATAATGCTCTTAAATCATGTATTAAGTATTAAAAGAAAACATGCAGATAACAACGAGAAATCTTGAGTATGAAATAAAAAGGATGATGATAGCATTTGTGGCAGCATAAATCGGATTAATATGTTGTAACACCTTTGATAGAACTTTCTGGAAAAGCCATTGCTACTTATGAAGACTCATTTCATACATCACAAAAAAGCATCTTCTGTTTCAACCGCCGCTCTTCATATTCTTTATTACGCTCCATGGAATACTTAATTGAATCATCCCATGTTTCAAGTTGTACAACAAAGCAAGTAGTTTCGACAAACACTGCAATTTTTCTGATTTCCAACACTACCAAAGCTAATAAAAAAAGGTAAAATTGAGGGGCCTATTTCGAAATGACCTATAGTTGAGGAAATTTCAGAACGATTTAACCCCAAAAATAAAGAGCTTTATACCATTAATCCCTAAGATCGCAAACACAACACTTACTCATATGCTCGAAAAATAACTATTTGACCAACCATTAAACAATTTACAACTATCTACAATCAAAAGAATAAACTTTTAGTCACAGATAGCAAGAAATTACCAGTAAAAAAGAGGGCTTGTTAGCAATAAATGATGCCCTCAAAAGGGAAGAGTGGAGTAAGATTCAATACCAGGGTTTTTTCCACATTATGTGGAGAACTAGCCCCCGATCCAGGTGAATCATTGCAAAATCCCCTTCCACGCACAACATTTTGGAGCAAAGTGGTCGTCGACGATCTCCTCGCGACGCCTCTGATGTGTTCCAATCCGAAGAACAACGACAAGATCAACAACTAAAATGACGAGGAATTGAGACGAAATCGATCGGAAAAACGCACCTTTTGATGAGAATCATCGAGAAAGGCGCGCGCATTGGGATCGAAGTAGAGTTCGCGGGGGAGGTTTCTAGGGTTTTGATCGAGCGTTTCCTCGGTGGATACGAATGGGGTGGGGAGTAGAGCCAGAGAAGGGGAGTGTCGAGTGTCGACCCACTTTGTTGTTAATGGGCCGACATTAGGCCCATTAAAGGCCCAAATGTTAACAAATTAGCATTTTACCACGTCCAATGGGCCTTTGAAAGGCCCTCGTACTACTACCATCTTTGTTTCTTTTCTTTTTCTTTTTTTAAAAGATGTCTGTAGGTCACACGTACACACTCTTTTCGTGCAAAGAGATATTCAAACTCAAGATCCGTTGCTTGGTGGGTGGAATACTTTGACTGTTCTAAATAATGGTGGTTTTACTAGTTTCATGTTGGTCCTGTTGAGTCATCTAGTGCGAGTGAAAGCCTTTTTTGTAAAAAAAAAAAATATATATATATATAAAGATTAAAAAAAATAATATTTTATTATTAGATTTTTATTATTTCACATGGCCTAATAAAATTAATCGGGCAAAAACCTTATATAAAAATGATGATCTTCGTCGAGTAGAGCGATTTCTAATGCCTCGTTTGACCTGTCATCTAGAGACCTACGATACAATATGCGTAAGTCCGGTGTTTTATGATGATAATCATGTTAGGATTTTCGGTTTGAATTCAGCCAAACATCTAAAAAAGATAGGATAGATTTCAACCAATAACTATATTTCAACAGTCAATCAAAAACAAAAACAAGTAATATCATTCAATAAATAGTAAGATTAAGTTAATATACAAAATCATTATATATGTTAGAGTTGTGAAAAATTTGTACCCCACAAAGAAAAGGAAATGGAAAACACTATCAATACTATACACTTTGACCTTGACAACTAATGATTGCATCATTCTTTTAGTTTCATATAAATATATAATTTAAGATCACATTAATTGGAGCTCAATGATAGAAGGAAAAGTGATAAGAGTCCATACACAAACTATTAGTAGTTGGAGGGAAAAAAACGTGGCAAAATTTAGCATATATGCATGCTAAGTCCATAGGTTGTTTTAATTTCCCACCACATAGATATACTAATATACAAGTAAAAGTATTTTTGAAAAAAAAAAAATTATGCATGTCACAGGTGAATCAATACATTTAAATTTTGCCTTTGTGACCCTCAACAGCTTTAAATATTTGAAATGTAATTGTGTTTGTACATACATGTAAGATGAGAGGAGAAGAGATTGGCTAAAATATTTGCAAAAGTATTTGAAAATAGCTTGTAATTTCTACTCAAAATGACTAACAGAACATATTTGTTGTATGCGATTTTCTAACTATTCATTTATTAGGAATTCGCACATAAATAATCCCATATCGACTAATTAATAAGAGAGTATCAAATAGTTATCCACACATTTTAAAATTTTCAGCAATGAATATTATGGAATTTTCACATTAAAATTCTATGTTTTTTTTTTTTTACTTTCACATTTTTGCAATAATGTATATCGCCTATAAATTACGCAGTATAGGTCCACATATTAATAAATATATACAATATCAGAAGAGGAATATGAAATTTGTTTCTTTTTTTTATGAATAATAGTGTTTTTAGAGGCATAGAAATTCACTATTACTTTTCCATCAAAAGAACCTTTTGTGGTGACAATTCAAAAGAGGGGGTGAAAAAAAAATCAAAATCTCCTACCAAACACTCCTTTTCTCTCCCTATCACTCCTTTTCTCTCCCATTCCTACATGATGCAATAGTTTCCCACCACCATGTATGCACAATTGCACATACTCTCCTCATAATTTTTTTTTTTTTTTTTTTCTTGACTCAATGAAATTACCAAAATGCCCAAACATGAGGACCCACAAATAGAAAACCTAAAAAGTAATCCATGAGTGTGACCCTTGTCCAATTCCTCTTCACACTCTCTTGTAATCTTATCACTTAAGTGAGAGGCAATAACCCTTAAATATTCCTCTAGTTGGTGTGCTATATATATATATAATATATATATAATCCAATATATAAAGCTCCCTCTTTTAAGTGGCAACAACCCTTGATGCCCACTTTTATATTGTCCCATAATGCAACAACTTAAATAAAAAAAAAGGTAAAAATGTATGAAGACCCCCTCACTTATAACGCTGAAACGACCCCTCAACTTTAACATTTCGAACCGATAATTCAGTGACTTTTATCAAGTAAATTAAAATTATCATCAAATTCACCAGTAATATTATAAAATTTAATAGCTTTGTTATTTTTTTAGCGAATAAAGCTAGAACGATCAGCAACTAATAGGCAATAGCAGCCAGTTAACTAATTAAAATTCAAAAGTATATCAACCAAAAAGGTAAAAGTTAAGGGAGCCATTTCAAAATGGCCTAAAGTGAGTGGGTCTCCATACATTTTTAACAATTTTTTTAAAAAAAATGTTTGCAATGGTCAAGAGATTCCAAAATCTTCTTATGGATGTGCTGAAACTTCCACTCTGGCCAGCAAGAATAGATAAATTATTGGCTTAGGTTTTGTAGTTTATGAAGAAGCTTATTTAGGTTAAGGAAGATTCAGAAAAGGAACCTTAAGGGAATATATAATAGCCATTGCAGATGCCACCCACTTTTTTTAAAAAAATAATTTTAAAAAAAAGATGTTGGTATTAGATTTTTTTTTTCCCCTTTATGGAATATTCTAATATTTATTCTAATCTCATTGGAATTATTAATCGCGTAGTGAATAATAATCCTAATAAGATTATTTTATAATCCTATATATATATTTGTTAAATTATATGAGACAATTATTGTTCTCCAGAGAAGGTTAAGCAAGTAGAGAACGGTGTTTTTAATATTTATATTCAACACTTTTCTTCATGTCGGCTCAAGTCGTGGACTTAAATTAAATGAGAGAAAAATATTAATGCTAGGATGCTGGATTCGAATTCAAGATCTCTTGCTCTGACATCATGTAAGATGTAAAACAATCGTCGTTTTCCTGAAATTTTAGGTAGTAGAGAATGATGTTTTAATATTTATATTCAACGTGACTAAAAATCTTCCCTTTTGTGTATACATAAACAAATAATATATTTTCCTCTCTCTCTCTCGGTGATCTACGGTGCGTACCTCTTCATCCTCAGGCTAAGACCTTACATATATTCCCCCTTGTGGAACAGGACAGCACGCCGAACCAGTTCCCTTCGATTCTGCATATGCAAGGATATCGACAAAACGTTTGCGTTCACAAACCAACAACCCTTTGATTCTGCATATGCAAGGATATCGACAAAACGTTTGCGTTCACAAACCAACAATAGAGGAGTAATTTTCTGGACCTTCATCCACGACATTAGCAATTCCCACCTAAGTTTAATTGCTCCTTCATTCTATCTCTATTTTAATCTGGACCACAAAGAAAATCACAATTTTATCTAGATCTTAAAAAAAAATTTAAGATACAAAAGAGATTCACGTCCATTTGACGCTTAAGATGGAATTGAACAGAATAAAACAAAAGGATAACTTCAAATACCATCCCTGTGGTTTCGTGCTTTTTTACTTTAGTGCCATATGGTTTAAAACGTATCACTTTAGTACCCTGTGGTTTAGTTATTCTCTTTTTTTGTTATCTTTTCTTTAATTTTTTCGTTAAATTATACAGAAAAACTTCAAATATTCTATTTATGGTTTATCGAATATTCACTTTACTATCCTGTAGTTTTAACTTTCTCATTAATTTAACGAAAAAATTAGCGAAAAGATAACAAAAAGAGAATAACCAAACCACATGGTACTAAAATGATACGTTTAAAACCACAGGGCACTAAAGTGAGAAAGCACGAAACCACAGGAATGGTATTTGAAGTTATCCCTAAAACAAAAGAAGATGCGAGTGGATTTTCTCGTGATTTAAGGGCATAAGTGATCGGAATAGACAGGGAGTGAGATTAGTTAGGTACAACAAAATGTTTCAAGTCTAATTTCCTTCACGACAAATAATTCAAGTGCAATTATTTGACCTCCAATGTCCCTCAGTTACTTCGTCTTTCTTCTCCTCCTGCGACAGTCTCTTCACTTGTTCAATTCAATTCAATCCTCGACACAAAATAGGCTATAAAATAGTAAAATACATATAGGATTGACAATTGATCACTTAATGATAGTAAGAGATAAAAGAAAAAAATATTAAAAATAGAAAATAAGAGAAAAGAAAACAAATATATGAAAAAAGGTGAAAATAGTCCTCTTCTTTTCTCTCCACTTTTGAAGAGAAAAAAAATTGATCAAAACAGAAAATCATTTCCTTTTTATTTCTCTCCAAATGAGAAAAAGAATCCTCACCAAACTTTCTTTTTTTTTTAAATTTTTTCCCCTCTCTCATTTTCTCTATCCAAAATAGAGAGTAAATGGTCCAAACTTGACATGGTAGACCAGGTCTAGGCAATAGTTTCTTCAAATAAAGAGCATAACAAAACCTTTATTAAAGCTCTTTGAATCTTCTAGTAGAAAAAGCCACAGAAGAAGCAACACTATACAAATATATTTAATTATAAAAAATAAAAAAGGAGAAAAAGATTGCCATACCTTCCAGGTACTGCTGTACATCATCAAAAGATGCTGAGAAACATTCAACCAAAAAAGAGCCAAAAAAAAAAAAAAAAAAAAGGAGCAGCTCAGTGCCCCAAAAAGTCAATCCCATGCATTTAATAAAATTACTTATTTTAAACAATTAATGCTCCTCTCCCTTTTTTTTCCTCATTTTCTTGAAAAGTATATGTAGAATTATAACTAGTGTTGGAAAAATACCAAACTTTTTACCTGATCATGACTACCATGATTTTCTAATTAATAGCACAATTAATGAAAATCTTATTTGATCATGAGTAGTAGTTGAACTATGATTTCACAATTATATCTGTGATCAAATACAATGTGAAAAATATTTAGAACTTCCATTCTTATTAGTGATATCTTTTATTATTTTCTGAACAAGAGAAAAGTAAAAACGTACAAAATGTATCTGAACTATAGATCATTTTGAATTGGCTATCCGATCTTTTTGTTTGATTTGAATCAGGCAACAGTATATTGACTTCGAATTTTGAATGCGTCGTTTATCATTATATGTTTAATTAGTATACTTCATGCAATTTTCGCAACTATTAGTTCATTAAAGTAAGTATTAGTTTAAATTTTAAAGTTAAAAAACTGTTGACTGGCTCAAATCAAACAAACTGAAAAATTGAGTAATAAAATCAAAATTTTGAAAACCGGATAGCCAAATCAAAATGGTCTATAGTTTACATAAGTTTCATTCAGAAAACATAAGCAAACACTAATACTAAAGTGTTTTCTATTGTGCTTACCAACTTTCTTTCTACATGGAAGCATATAATAATAATAATAATAATCATAGGACAAACAAAACGGCTTATCTTTATTTTATTTACAGCTAAAATTTTAGATATTTTATTTGGTAAATTCTATAAACAGAATAAACAGCTGAATGAAGTAGCATCTATTTTCTAATAAAATTATTAAAAGATAAAATTATACAAAATTTATCTGAATTAAGAATCATTTTGAGCCCGCCACCCAATTTTCAAAAAATTTGATTTTACTATCCGATCTTTCAATTTATTTAATTTTGACTTCAAATTTTAAATATGTTGTTTCCTTACAAATTTACTTAATATACTTCATGTAATTCTCATAACTATAAATAAAATAAAATAAGTAATTAACTTAAATTTTAAAGTTAAAGTATCATCGACCGACTCAAATCAGACAAATTGAAAGGTTGGGTTATTAAAAATTAAAATTTTAAAAAGTTGAGTAGTTAATACAAATTTTATTAGTATATTTTTCATGCAATTCTTGCAACTATAAATTAAACAAAATAAGTAATTAGCTTAAATTTTAAACTCAAACTATCGTTGACCGGCTCCAATCAAATAAATTGAAAGATTGGATAGTCAAATCAAAATTTTAAAAAGTTGAATTGTTAATTCAAAATAGTCCATGATATAGATAAGTTTTGTATGTTTATACTTTATAAACATTATATTTTAATCTGAGTCTGTATGATTTATAGGATATGTTATTTGTTTCTGAAACAAATTTCTGAAACTAATGGAATATTTTTTGGTTGAACTATAAATTGACACTAAATATTTTCTTGACTATAAATTTTCCTTTTTTTAAAAAAAAAAATTCGCAAAGTTAGTGGACCAAAAATAAAAAAAGCTAAAATACAAAAAAAAAATCTTCTATAAATATCTATTTTTCTATTTTATTCTCTTGAACTTTAAAAATCTATATTTTATTTTCTCAAAATTTCAAGTTAATACATTTATTAGCCCCTCTCTAAGTCTACTATGTCACACTTACACCGTGCCATTAATAACCAACCAATCATATCTCTTTATTTGAGAGAAAAGTTCAATACAAATATTTTTCTAATAACCATGATGTGATGGGTGAACCCAAGGGGACCAATTTGATTGGTTGAGGATGCCACGTTAGCAATATAACTTGTGCATTCTAGACTTTTTTCTTTATTAGAATTTCGTCACTATTCCGTCTATTTCTTATAATTTATACGAAAAATTCTCTTAATAATAACAAAAATATATTAAAAATATTTTTTCTTATGAAACAAGCGGGAGCAATTTGACCATTTGGTCCTCTCCATTAATGCCGTAATTCTTGAAAAAAACTTTTATAATGTTAAGATAGTAAAATATAAGTTTTTAAAGTCAATAGAAAAAAGACTAAATTACAGAAAATCTCCCTGTCAATACCCGATTCTAAATTACAGAAAATCTCCCTGTCAATACCCGATTTTTTACTTTTCCTCTCTGTCATTTAAAAACCTACACTTTGGCCCCCTTGTAAAATGAAAAATGTTCACAGGGGGTACGGTGTTAAATTTGATGGCAAAATGACCAATTTGTCCCTCGTCATCTTAGTCTTCTCCCCAATATTGCTGAGGGTATTTTAGGTATAAAAAATATATAATAATTTTTATAAACGGAACCCTAAGGCCCCGTTTGGTTCGGGGGTTAAAGCGGGGATAACGAAGTTATCCCCGCTATTCCGCCAAACGAAACGAAGTTTGGCCGGGATATTTTATCCCGGTCAAACTTCGTTATTCTCGGTTATTCCGGAATAGCTGGGATAAACTATTCCATCGTTTTGACGGAATAGCGCTATTCCAAACTTAATTCTAAATTTAATTAAGATTATAAATTTATTTAAACATAAATTATATAAACATAATATATTTAATTAATAATAAAAGAATAAAATATCCAAGCTAGATTTATAATAAATATTATTTAATTAATAATTTATATATTAATTTATTTACTAATTAACTAGATAATTAATTAACTATTTAATTTATTACTTTAATAAATATTTAATTAATTTTTTGAGTAATTAATTCATTATTTTAATTAATTTACTAATTAAATAATTAATTATATTGTTTAATTAATTAATATTTTGAGTAATTTAATTATTTTCTTAATTAATCATCTGACTATTATTAACTAATTTATTTATTAATTTATTATTTTATTATATTATTTGTAATTAATTAAATTATTAATTACCAATTAATTTATTTATTAATATTAAGGGTTTTTAGCAATATTCATAATTATTTAGTAGATTAAATAAGTTAAATTATTACTTAATTAATATTTCGTCTTAATTAATTAGATAAAATATTATTGTTAAAATTATAATTATTCTTATCCTCGCAATTCCAATCAAACCATCCAAACACTATTTTTCTTATTCCCGAGAAAAATCTACTTTTCATCCAAACGCAAAATTGATTTAATCCCCGCTTATACCTCAATTTATACCTATTCCTGGAATAGTCACTTTTTGCTTATCCCCGAACCAAACGATACCTAATGGAATACTGACGGCAAGGGGCAAAGTGAACATTTTCATTTTATAAGAAAGCAAAGTGTAGATTTTTAAATGACATGAAAAAAAGTTAAAAAACGGGTATTGATGGGGAGGTTTTCTGTAATTTAGCCTAGAAAAAAAAATATTTACAGAATTTTTTTTTTTTATATTTTAGTTAAAAAAAGTAGTTTTAAATATTTTTAAATATAATAATAATTTAAAAGGAGAGAGAGAGAGAGAGAGAGACAAACATGCCAAAATCCAGCTGCCCCACGCAGCCACATACATGATACATACCTTCCCTTCCCTTCTTCTGCGGGGCCCACCACCACCACCACCACCACCACCGCCAACATCAAAATCCCCACCTTTGAGTAGAGTGAGAGCCCATTTCCTCCGCCACCGCCGCTCCCACTTCCGGATCCGCACCCGCACCCGCCCCACTTCCCGGGTTTCGGAGTTTCAGCGGCGATGAAGGTCGCGGTGGAGGTGGTGGACGCGAGCGACCTGATGCCCAAGGACGGGCAGGGATCCGCGAACCCGTTCGTCGAAGTGGATTTCCAGGGCCAGCGCCAGCACACCCGAACCAAGTTCCGCGACCTCTCCCCGGCGTGGAACGAGACCCTCGTCTTCAACCTCTCCGACCCCTCCCTCCTCCACTCCCTCACCGTCGACGTCTCCGTCTACCACGACCGCCGCGGCCCCGGGCCGGCGGCGGCGCCGGCGGCGGAGGGAGGGGGGCACCACCGCAACTTCCTCGGCCGCGTCCGCATCTCCGGCGTGTCGGTGGCGCCCTCCCCCGCCGAGGCCGTCGTGCAGCGCTTCCCCCTCGACAAGCGCGGCTTTTTCTCCAACATCCGCGGCGACATCGCCCTCCGCGTCTACGCCCTCCCCGACTCCCCCGCCGAGTCCGCCGCCGCCGCCGCCGCCGCCGCCGACCCCCACCCCGATCCCGTCGCCGCCGCCGCCGCCGCGGCGAACGGGGTCGGGTTGGATGCGGAGGCCGAGGCGGAGAAGAAGAAGAAGACGAAGAAGAAGAAGAGTAAGCCGAGCGGCAACGCGCAGGAGGGGGAGGGGGAGGCGGAGGGGAAGGAGGAGCCGCCGCCGTCGCGCGTGTTCTACTCCGTCGGCGCCGCCCCTCCTCCCGGCGCGGCGGCCCAGAAGCCCCCGCCGACCAACGTGTTCTACGACGAGAAGCCCGCGCGCGCGGTGCCGCCGCCGCCGGGGACGACGGTGGTGCAAGTCCGGCCTCCGGGGGGCGGCGGCGCGGCGGCGGGGGCGGCGCGGCCCGAGTACGGGCTGGTCGAGACGCGCCCGCCGCTGGCGGCGCGGCTGGCCCGCAGCGGCGGGCTCGGCGCGCGGAGCAAGATCTCGTCGACCTACGACCTGGTGGAGCCGATGCAGTACCTGTACGTGAGCGTGGTGAAGGCCCGCGACCTCCCCGCGAAGGACATCTCCGGGTCCCTGGACCCCTACGTGGAGGTGAAGCTCGGGAACTACAAGGGCATCACGAGGCACCTGGAGAAGAACCAAAACCCTAGGTGGCAGCAGGTGTTCGCCTTCTCCAAGGACCGCATCCAGGCGAACTTCGTGGAGGTCACCGTGAAGGACAAGGACCTGGTGAAGGACGACCTCGTGGGCCGCATCGCCTTCGACGTCTCCGAGGTGCCCCTCCGCGTGCCCCCCGACTCCCCGCTGGCCCCGCAGTGGTACAAGCTCGAGGACAAGAAGGGCGACAAGCTCCCGCACGGCGAGCTCATGCTGGCCGTGTGGGTCGGCACCCAGGCCGACGAGGCCTTCCCCGACGCCTGGCACTCCGACGCCCACTCCGTCTCCCTCGACGCCCTCGCCAACACCCGCTCCAAGGTCTACTTCTCCCCCAAGCTCGTCTACCTCCGCGTCTGCGCCATCGAGGCCCAGGACCTCGTCCCGCACGACAAGTCCCGCCCCATCGCCCCCTCCCTCAAGATCCAGCTCGGCCACCAGCTCCGCCGCACCCGACCCGGCTCCCCCCCGGGCTCCGTCAACCCCGCCTGGGACGAGGAGTTCCTCTTCGTCGCCGCCGAGCCCTTCGACGAGCCGCTCGTCGTCACCGTCGAGGACCGCGTCGCCCCCGGCCGCGACGAGCCGCTCGGCCGCCTCACCCTCCCCGTCTCCGCCGCCGTCCCCCGCAACGAGCACAACAAGCCCGTCGAGCCCAAGTGGTTCAACCTCTCCCGCCCCACCGCCGCCCTCGTCGACGAGGAGAAGAAGGAGTCCTCCTCCTCCAAGTTCTCCAGCAAGGTCCACCTCCGCCTCTCCCTCGACGCCGGCTACCACGTGCTCGACGAATCGACGCACTGCAGCAGCGACCTGCAGCCCTCGTCCAAGAACCTCCGCAAGCCCCGGATCGGCATTCTGGAGCTCGGCATTCTGAGCGCCCGCAATTTGGTCCCGATGAAGGCCAAGGACGGCCGCACCACCGACGCCTACTGCGTCGCCAAGTACGGCCCGAAATGGGTCCGCACGCGCACGCTGCTCGACACGCTCACGCCGCAGTGGAACGAGCAGTACACCTGGGAGGTCTTCGACCCCTGCACCGTGATCACCATCGCCGTATTCGACAATTGCCACCTCGCCAGCCAGAACGGCGGCGACGTGCGCGATCAGCGAATCGGCAAGGTCCGGATCCGGCTCTCGACGCTCGAGGCCAACCGGATATACACGCACTTGTACCCCTTGCTGGTTCTCCAAACCTCCGGCCTCAAGAAGACCGGCGAGCTCCACCTCGCCGTCCGGTTCACGTGCACCGCGTGGGTCAACATGGTGACGCTGTACGGGAAGCCGCTGCTTCCGAAAATGCACTACGTGCAGCCGATCTCCGTCCTCCAGCTGGACTACCTCCGCCACCAGGCGATGCAGATGGTGGCGGCCCGGCTGGCCAGGGCCGAGCCGCCGCTCAGGCGCGAAGTGGTCGAGTACATGCTCGACGTGGATTCGCACATGTTCAGCCTGAGACGGAGCAAGGCCAATTTCTACCGCATCACGTCTCTCTTCTCCGGCATGACGGCGATCGGGAGATGGTACAACGGTATTCAGAACTGGCGGAATCCGATAACCACGGTGCTCGTCCATGTCCTGTTCTTGATACTCGTGTGCTACCCGGAGCTGATCTTACCGACCATCTTCCTCTACCTGTTCATGATCGGCATATGGAGCTACCGGTTCCGGCCGCGCCACCCGCCGCACATGGACACGAGGTTATCCTACGCGGAGATGGCGCACCCGGATGAGCTTGATGAGGAGTTTGATACGTTCCCGACGTCAAAGGCCTCGGATGTGGTGAGAATGAGGTATCGTGAATCAATAACGGCGACCCCCCTCTCGCTCTGATACTATGTGAAACAATTGGTGTTTAAGCGTTCTAACATCTTATACTCAACAGGTACGATCGGCTGCGGAGCGTGGCGGGGCGGGTGCAGACGGTGGCGGGCGACCTTGCGACGCAAGGGGAGCGCGCGCAGTCCATCCTGAGCTGGCGGGACCCACGGGCCACCGCGATCTTCATAATCATCTCCCTCATCATAGCCATAGTGCTCTACGTCACGCCGTTCCAGGTCATTGCGGTGATCGTCGGGCTCTACCTGCTCCGCCACCCCCGGTTCCGGAGCAAGATGCCCTCCGTGCCGTACAATTTCTACCGGAGGCTCCCCGCAAAGTCCGACATGATGCTCTGAGCTCAAACTTTGATTCAAACAAGCAAAATTGGAGGGAAGTTGTTTTAGATACATCTTTATTAATCCTCATCTTTATCTGAGTTTAAGGCATATATATGCTTGATGAACTAATCTAATAGGAGAGGGCCCAAGAATAAGGTATCCATTGCTGATGGATACAAAGGGAAAGGTGTGGATTTTGGAGGATATGCATGTGCTGGAGGAGAAAGTGCTTTTCTTTTGGCTAGTAAAGCTGGATTAGATGTTGGTATCTTTTGGTGGGCTTTATCACTAGTCTCAAAAGCTCTTTTGTCACACACACACACACACACACACACACAATCTGGGTGTTTTGTGATGATTGGATCATATGATTCATATCCTTTGATCACCATGTTCACTGCAGCAGCAGATTGTTGAACTGTGAGAGAATAGAAGTAATCAGATTAGTTGCAGTGGATCTTGAGAAGCTTTTCTGAGACTAAAGCTTCAATCCTTTTATTTCTTTTCTTCTTTTTTGTATTAAGAATCATGTTATGTGGCCTTTAAATCTGTATATTCCTTCTGTATAATATGAGATGTGTGAGTTATATATTCACTCTCTTGTGTATGTTCTTTCTCATAAAGCAGAATAAAGTGGTGGTGGGCTTTTTAAGTACATGAAGAATCTAACAAGGTTCAACTGTGGCTTATATTTTAAGCTTCTTTGGTTCTACTGATAACCATTTTATTAATCAGAGGGCATCTTATGTTATGAGGTCTTTTTAAGTTGAGAATGACATGCCAACTAACAGATGGGTTGAAGAATCTGAGAAAAAGCTGGAGAGAGAAGCAACAAATATGTCACTATAAATGACAAATGTATTGCAACTACAGCATTGATGGTTGCTCATTGTACAGTATGGGTTCTGGCAGATGAGAAATTCTTTTCCATGCAGTGTTCCAAATAATGGTTCTGGCAGATGAGAAATTCTTTTCCATGCAGTGTTCCAAATAATATAGTCTCAAAACCTATCAATAATATTTCATTGGATAAACTTTAATTTGCCCCACTGAGGTTTAGCTTATTTTTACTTTGTCGCCGTGATGTTCAAAAAATTATACTTACTTGTCATATAATTTTTTTTGTGTTTTACTGTAAGAATCTATTGTCAAACAAGGTATCTCCTTGCAGTTTTCAAAAATGTCACCTCACTGTCCTATTTGACGGCGAAGCTTTTCGGTAAACCAAAAATGAAATCACAGGATAATTAAATGCAACGTCTGAACCCGGCAAAGTAAAAATGCGCTAAACCACTGTGACGCAAATTAAAGTTATCCTATTTTTCTTTTTAACCATCTTCTCTTTCTAAAATATTTGGTGTCCTTGATGTGTCACTGACTACAATTAGTTTCTTACTAATTCTGCGAAGACTTTAAAGAGAAAAGATTGTAAAAAAAATAACATATTATCACTAGATTGTTAGCAATCCAACATAGAATTCACTCCACTGTTATTAAACCAAATCTGTTCGCAACACATCAAAGTGAAAAAAAAAAGAAAACAGTGTTTGATTGAATTGTTACTGCTCCTACGTGGAATAACTGTTACAATGCAAAGTTTGAGTCTGCTGAAATAGCACATCCACTACTGCTGCTGGCCACTTGCTGCTGCTTTTCATTGAAGAGATGAGGATTTTGCAGCTGCAGCTGCATTTGCTCTCCCTTGTGATGTACTAATCCTTACACTACTGTTGTGGGCAGGTGTGATTCAGTACTTGGCCTGCACATGGCCACATACTTGGGGCAGAGCAGCAGCAGCATTGGCTAAGATGCAGCTCATGACATTGAATGTTCAAATCTCCACAAAAGAGTTGTTGGTTGGTAAACTCTGTTTAGAGGGCAATGAGTCTCTGGTTTAATTTTTGTTGAAATAAACAGGTTAAAAATATATAAACATGTGACATCCCAATAGTCCCACATCGAATAATATAGGAAAGTGCGATGGATTTATAAGTAACGGACATACTAGTAATAATAACTGGATTTATACATTTTGGACCGGTGGTTTGGACCTAACGAGATATTATTGCTAGCGGGTCGGGTCGTTACATTTGGTATCAGAACCTGATAACCAGCCGAAAATGTGAGATGGACGTCAGGACCTAAACTTACTACTAGCGGGTCGGATCGTTACAAGACCCCTCCTAAACTTTATCCTATTTTCAAACTGATCTAAAATGTTATTCGCTCATTTATATATAGTATATATATATAATAAATATTGGTATATAATTATTTTTAATTATTTTGGTTAAGTCGAGACTTAAAATAGTAATTAACATGTATCAAATTTTATTTTTTTAATTAAAAAGCTAAATTAAAATATTTTTTAAAAAAATCTAAATTTTTAATACAATAAAAATAAAATTTATGGATCAAACTGAAACCAAATCTAGTTTCATCATCAGGAAAAAAAAAAAAATTCTTTGGAGATATTTCCTTTTAGTTTGTCCTCTTCCCCTCAACCACACAAAAAAAAAAAAAAAAAAAAAAATCAATCCTAAAAATCTAATAAAGGCTTAGATATCTCCTTCTCCATTTCCCCCTCTCTCTTCATCATCCTCATCAAACCCTAACCCTAACCCTCCTCATCCCCCTCCTCCTCCTCCTCCTACGCCTGCGCCCATGGCCGCCGCCGCCGCCGCCACCACGGCGCTCCTCCCTTGCCGCGTCGCCGCGCCGCTTCGCCGGAACCCTCGCCGCGCACCTCGGATTTGTAACTTCTCCTCCTCCGTAAGTGAAACCCACCGAACCATGTTCCGTAGATTTGGGTTTTCGCTGTTGTTTCTTGTAGATATCGCTTTGTTTGGGTGGTGCGTTTGTAGTTGGGTGTAAAAAGCTCATCATTGTGCTTGTAAAGTTGAGGTTTTTAAAACCCACCGAATCACGTTTCGTAGATTTGGGTTTTTTGCTGTTGATTCTTGTAGATATTGCTTTGTTTGGGTGGTGCGTTTGTAGTTGGGTGTAAAAAGCTCATCATGCTGTTTGTAAAGTTGAGATTTTTACTTATTTTCCCTTTTCCTTTGGTGTATATGTAAATCATTTTAGTGTGTATATGTATATACTAGTGTAAACTTTGGATATTTATGTACAGAGTTTTAATTCTCTCATAAATCCGTTCAAAGTTTAGAAATATTTGTATAATGTATGTACTCCTGTAAAGTTTGGATATTTATGTACAAAGTTTTAATTCTCTCATATGTCCCTTCAAAGTTTCGAAATAATTTGTCCCCGCAAGTTAGGGATGTCAATGGGTACGGATATCCGAAATTTTATCCGAAGCCGAACCCTAATGGAGCGGATTTACCCGATGCTAAACGGATATAATTTCGGATAAGGGTATAAAAAATGAAAATGCGACGGATTTGGATTCGGATATGGATTTTGTCTGTACCCGATCCGAACCCCAATTGATTTTACATTATATAACATATAGAAATATTTGATGTTATATTTGAATTTGTATTCTAAAAGTTTAGATTAAGTGTAATATGTTTTATGGTAAAAAGAAATAATTGTTTCGGGTTGGGGTCTTAGGGTTCGGGTTTTTGAAAACATGCCCCGAATCCGACCCGTTGACATCCCTACCGTTAGTTTAATACAAAATTTCACCGTTAGGACCATTACACTTGTGCCGTTGAATAAGTTGTTTATTAAAGATTTTTCTTTTTAGTATGTAAAATTATGATTGGTTTGCGTGCAATGACATGAAAGATAGATCTCTACACCCTTAAATTTCATTCACGCTTTCCCTTTGACGGAAGTGAGTATGGTCCTTTTTGTTCCAGAAGCCAGGCCAAACAGGCACTCAGCGGCCTCAACATCTTCACATTAGAAAGTAAACTTATAGAACAGATTACTTTCAGAAATTCAGTTGGCAGAGATTGATCAAACTTGTAAACTTCAAAAAACCTCCTTTTAGTTCCGTAAATTGTACGGGACTTGTTGCTGCTTCCAACATTCTTCTGCTAAACCTTGCATTCCTATCTTGGTGTGAAGTAGATTCTTTTTCCTTTCTAAAACCAATTTTTGTGAACATGAATCCGTAGCTTTTAATTTGCTTGTTATTGTAAGGCAGTTAGTTTATACAGTATCGATGCGCACTGAATGTATGTTATAATATTGTATTAGGCGCTTTATTAAATTAAGAACCAAAAAGATCTCCATTTTCTGACTGTAACATTTTCAGTTTGGTCCAGAGGAAGTTCAACTTAAATCATCTCGGCTGTCCGTGTTTAAGGCCGAAAACAAGTGGGAAAGTAATATGCAGCCAAATAGAAGTAGTGGATGGCGTCGATGATGAAGCTTGCGAACTAGTCAATGGAGCTGATCTTATCATAGGGGACGGTGACGATAGTATTCACGCTTATCTTTTGAAAGCAGTTAAGAACAACAATGGAACCGGAGTGTTGCTTTTGTCCGATATCTTTGGATTTGAAGATTCATCAACCAGGGACTTTGCTTATCGGGTTGCTTGCAATGGCTACAAGTGCGTCTCCTAACATTCTTTTCTGAAGCTGTCTTTTATTGCCGCTGTTCTTCTTCGTGTTGTAGCTACATACTGTTCACTTCTCGTTGTTGTGGTATTTCATGTTAGAACGTTATATAAAGCATTACTGTTTATCTTTTTCCCCCCGTAAACAGACCCGACCCTACCAAAACGTACCCCAACTGGCAAATTCCGAAGAGTTTCGCATGATAATTGCAAGTAATTTAGGTAGTGTAAATACTGCAGGTGTATATTTATGTTTTATTCATGCATTTATTTGAATAGTTGACATGCAAGTAACATGCATATACACATACATAAGCACACAAATGCTTCTTCTTCTTTTTTCCAATTAGAAGAACAATTTACTTACATGCTATACAAGGTGCTCTTAGGTTGTTGATTGGAATGGCCAAGCTCATGAAAAGCTGTAGCTATGAACGTAATGGGGTTGTCAATGGTGAAGAGAGTAGGAGTGTGCCAAAATGCTGCATGAGAACCATTGTCATCATTATTTTTGCAAGAATCCTGTGAAAGAGTCACTGTTTCGCACACCTTTGTTTATTATATGCTGTTTCATCGGCCAAGCGAAGAGATGCCTCATGTGTGATAAGATAAAGAATTCATGTGTTAATCACGCCAGCCGGCATGGACAGGCACAGAACGAAGGGAATATCTCAATAATCCCTCTGGCACGTGCCCAAATCCTTATCTTATTGTATTTCCTTCTATTTAATGAGATTGGGATGCTTCAAGACCTTATAGTTTTTACATTGGGAAGTAAACATTGGGCATGTAGTTAAGTGGGCAGCCCATCCGCATGGTACGATACTTAAATCCTTCGGTAACATCATGTCGAATATAAATATTAAAAACACCGTTCTCTAGTAGCTTAAGCTTTTGGAGAACAATGGTTGTTTCTCATAATTTAACACATCATATTGAAATAGGACTATGACACTTCTCTAAAGTCATCTGAGTGTTGCATTAAACTGTTGGTTTTTGTAACAATGATACAATGTAGTACAAAATAATCTTCTATACTGAATTTAAAAACGACCTTGCTACACTTTAATATATGATCAGAATTTCATATAATCTTTTGGCAATTGTCATGTCCTTTACCTAAAAGAGTTTGGATTTACTCAAATTTAGTGATCTTTTGATTTAACTGCTGACACTTAATAGATAAATGTCTCAAGCAGAATATTGGACAATAGGGATGCTATATTGTAAAGACTCGATTAATTTAATCACTTTTGAAAAGTTGTGTGACGCTGTTGGCTTTGTTTGATACGAAAAAGAAGATATATAAGGTTTTCCAATTTAGATGAGTAACAAAAAGTTTGTACTATGTTTCCTTTGAGGAAACATTTGATGGGCTTAACTGCTGCTGCGGAGTTCCGGCCCAGTCCAATCCAAAGCCCACATGGGCCCAGAGACACGACATATTTATAGGTCGCATTTAACCGAAAGCTTATGCCTATTAGGATTATGCCCATTAGCACATACCAATCCTTGTAAATCTTATCTTTTACTCCATGCGCGGACTATTCACATGTGAATTTCTAACAGTTGCAACATCTAACATGGATTATTCTATCATTTAGCAATTAGTTTTACCAGATTTTTCTATTAAGTCTTCATTTTTTACCGCATCATAGAGTAGATTTTCATTGTTCTTTTGTTCGTTTAAAATGCAGTGTTCTGGTACCTGACTTGTTTCGTGGAAACCCTTGGAAGAAAAGCCGGCCGACGGCCGAGCTCGAGCAATGGCTCGCAACGCAAACCCTTGAAAGGGTTGCCAAGGACATCGACACATCTGCAAAGTGGCTGATGGATGAATTCGCAGCGGCGGGAATATCAAAGAAGCTCGGGATCATTGGATTTTGCTTCGGTGGTGGAAGATTAATAGAGGCGCTGGCCCGCGATTACGATCGCGAGTACTTTGGCACCGGTGTATGCTTCTACGGGACTCGTGTGGACCCTTCATTAGGAAGCAGGATTAAAGCACCAGTACTCTTTATTGCTGGCGATAACGACCCGCTTTGTCCCTTGAGTGTATTAGAGGAAATCGAGAAAAAGATCGAAGGATCGAGGCTCGCAATTTATCTCGGAAGTAAGCGTGGCTTCGCGCATCGACCGGAATCTCAGGAAGAAGATGTGGATGCTGAGGACGCCTTTGCCGCCATGAGGAATTGGTTGCATGATACATTGCTTGTAAATGATGATAGTGTTCTATAAGCATTAACATATTCTCTCTGCGCACGCTTTTGAAGGGCTGTTCTATTGTAACTATTTCTAGTTTCTTGTGGATTCCTTTTTGCTTTTTTGACACCAAAGCTGTTGTTTTCATCCTGAGAAAAGAGATGCTGTGTTTAAAGAGTATCAATTGCAGAGGAAAAGAGAAGATTCTTACACTTGTTTTCACACTTTATATGAAAAGCATTTAGGTTGTTGGCAGTGGATGGAAACTTTGTATTTTGGTGGCATAAAATTCAAATTCCAAGCTTGTGCATGTCAACAAGAAACTTCTTGTTATTGCTTTTGCTTAAAGCATTTGCTGATATTTGTGTGTGATGGATCCATATGAGGAGATCTTAATGTACTTCAATATCTGAATTGAAGTTAATTTAGGTTACTTCATCTTTAGATCAAAACAAGCAGTGCATTCACAGTTGTTTTCATGGTTCATTTACCTTTTTATTTTTATTTTTTAGTTTATGTATCTGTTATCTGAAAAATTCAAATATTTCTGGTCACCAATATTAGAAACTTAAATTGGTAGATAAAAATGCTATTCTACTTTAATGAAAACATGCACTTCTTTATTAAATGTATACAGCTTGGCCTGACTATTATGACAAGCAACAACAAGATTTTTGAGAAACCAAAAAAAAAAAAAACTGTAAATATTGTTTTTTGCTGTTACACAAAATTGTTTTTTTTTTTTTTTTTTTTTTGTGTGTAAGAAATAATAGAATCTAAAGCCAGTTGCTAAGAATCTTTGAGCATTTCTATTCACATAGCACATATCCAAAAGCTCCAGAAATACAGCAGAAGCAGCTTAAAGAGAAACAGGAAAGTGGTGAGTTATGATTAAGCTTTTAAATAGAAGATTATTACTTCATGTACAGATCACAGAACTGGTCTCATTCAAACAGGGTGTCAAAAAATATGAAAACTCTTCTTGCTTTGTAGCTGCCATTCTGTCTTAGCAGCTATCAATGTACCTAAAATAAAAAAAAAATAAAAAACCCTTCAAACCTAAGTAGGGAATAATATTTCTTTCTCAAGAGTACGACTACTGGTATCCTCAAAGATCTCCTCAAAAGTCGTTGATATACTGACATAACAATATATCGCGCACAGATTAATTCGTATAATGCAGGCCGAGACTGCTACCAAAAAATTGATTTAGTAGGAGACCGTTCAAAGTTATCCTTAAAACTCTGTTCACGTGCGTAATTTGTATCAGATGAATCATACAACATGCACTGACTGTAGAGATAACGGAAGAAACAATTTGACTCTGACTGTAGCGATAACAGAAGAAACAATTTGAGCTCGAGATCTCTTAAAACGAAGGAGGCTGAAGACTAGCCGATATCATTTTATCCTCAAAGATCTCCTCAAAAATCGCTGTTATACTGACATGACAATCTATCATACACAAATTAATTTGTATAATGCAAGCCGATATTACTATCCAAAAATTGATTTCTGTTCGCGTACATAATTTGTATCAGATGAATCATATCACGTGTACTGACTACAAAAGTAATCGGAAAAAAAAAAACAAGAGATATTCTCCTACATCTCTGGCATTACAGCCAGCCAACCTGCCAGCTTTGCTCACCAACCCATGCAACAACAAATAAAATGCAAAAACCCCTCTTCTTCAAATGCAAGAATCTCCCAACATTTAAAGAAAAAGAGGGAAAAGTAGGAGGTAGATAAGAAGATAGAGCCAATGGACAAATGGATTAAGAGATATACATGAAGAGACCACACCATGAGGAGAGGCCTACATGATTGGTTGGTTTTGGGACCCACTAATAAATTGACCCAATCAAATTTGACAAAAAAAGGCTATGATGTGGGTGTCACCATCTCTTGTCAAATTAATCCCTCTTTGATTCCTAAGGTTGGCATATCATCTTTATTTTATTTGTAGCATTAGAATTTGATGAATTATATATTTTCTTTTTTATGACTAAATTTCACTTTTGATCTTCAAATTATACTCTGGTCCTCAAACTTAAATTTATTATAATTTTCAGCTCATTTTTAGATTGCTGCAAAAAAAAAAAACTTGTATTTCAATTTATTTTATTAGATGCTAATATATTACTGAGATAACATCTGAATTATTACCGATTTTCTACAATACTGTTACATCATTGCTACATCAACAATACATCATTATTCAGCCAATTTTATTAGATTGTATATATGATTTGATTGTAATAATTTAGAATATTTGAATTAAAACTTTTGGCAAATTAAAAAGTTTGAGAACTAGGACCAAACATAAAACTCAATCTTTTATATTTTTTTTTTTTATCATTGCTTATATTTTTGGATTTATTTTTTTAGAGAGAGAGAGAGAAAGAGGAATATATGAGCTTAGTGTGTTGGATTACACAGGTCCAACTAAGAACAGCTGGATATATATGGCTTGCATATGTTATTTTCCACCATATATTATTGTCACTTTAATGTATCAATATCTTAAAAATTCTCTCAAACCCAACATTCAATCATTGCTCTCCTAGCTAACTTTACAACTTATATTAATTAAAATATAATAAACAAAGTCTTTGTCCCATAATACTATGTTGGATTGGTGTAGTATGAAATTAATGGAGTTTGCATAGCTAAGATAAGCTAAGATTCATTAAAAGAATTTAAAAAAGTTCATATATGATACTATAAAGTATTTGGACCATGTAATTGTTGGGATTGAGCAGGAATAGTTAATTAAAGCTAATTTAGATGCTTTAATCAAACATTAGCCATTTTAAATGGAACTATTTTAAGGAGCAAAATTAAGTTTCTAAAATGTAATTTTGAGAAACATAGGTGATAGTATAAATTTTCACCACAAATAATTATTTAATATCAAAAATAGTAAATCCCAGAGGAAAATATCAAGTATTCTCGATAATCAACAAAAGAAAAAAATAATTATTTAAAGATATTAAATAAGGGGCTACATTTGATATCTTTTAGTAGGAAACATCTAAGTAGTCTTAATAATCAACGACAAAAAAAAATATAAGTATTTGATTTATAAAAACTTAATATTTAAAATTTATGATTTTCAGTTGTTTATAGAATGCATCTAATAAGTTAGATTCCGATTTTGAAAAAAAAAATTATAGAGTTTCATAGGTCCTGCATATAGGAGATAATAAAAAATAAAAATTTGGTGGAGACGGTCTCAGATATAAAACTACTGAATCAGTAATTCACGTGACTTTAAAATTTATGATTTTCAGTTGTTTATAGAATGCATCTAATAAGTTGGATTCCGATTTTGAAAAAAAAATTATAGAGTTTCATAGGTCCTGCATATAGAAGATAATAAAAAATAAAAATTTGGTGGAGACGGTCTCAGATATAAAACTACTGAATCAGTAATTCATGTGATTTTAAGATACAATCATTTGTGTGATGAAAGGTGGGATAGAACAATCTCACCATGGGATTAGGGATGCAAATAGATTCAGATTGGTGGAGCTCCTGTCCCGATCCGTTTCGAATAAAATAGTGAATAAGAATATAAAAATATAGACAAATGTAACAAATTTCGAATCCGTCCAATCTGCCAAGTAAATGAAGAGAGAGGCGGGAGATTATTTTATTCTTTTGATCTGTTCCGATCCGCCAAATATCCGCCAAAAATTCACTCCCGTCCTGATCTGCCATGAATAGAGCGATAAGTGGGGGGTTACAAATAGGATTAAAATTAACTCGTCTCAAATCCGTTCCAACTCGATAAGAAATAAAGTAGGAGGTGTTGGACCCTCCCGCGCCCGAATTCGCCCCGTTTGCATCTTTATGGGCTTTTTTTGCAATTAGCCCCCTAAAAAAAATTTATTTTAAAAATAACCCCGATAAATTTATAATTACAAAAATGATCCTAATCTTGCCACGCAGGCGCCACGTCAGCGCCACGCGGGCGAGTGGGCGCCAGGTAAGTTGAACACGGTGAACCATTCACCGTATTCAAACACGGTGAATGGTTCACCGTATTCAGTTACTTATACTGCCCCGAAAAATAATAAAAGAAACACGGTGAACCATTCACCGTGTTTGAACACGGTGAATGGTTTACCGTGTTCAACTTGCCACCCCACCTCTCAGCCCGCCCGCGTGGCGCCTGCGTGGCGCCTACATGACAGTGATAGGACCATTTTTACAATTATAAATTTATTAGGGCTATTTTTAAAATAAAATTTTTCCAGGGGCTATTTGCAAAAAAAGCCCCATCTTTATTCACGGGGATTGTCCCCCCAATTTTTTGTTGGTGTATGGTGCATGTACTTATACACCCGGTGCATCCAATAATTTTGTCCCGTTAACGTGACGCGGCGGGAAACGGCACTTGTCGCCGTTCGTTAAAACTAACGGCGCGTCGCCGTCGAACTTCAATGCGATCACGAATGACACGTGGCGGCTCCAGGACGATTTTAAGGTCCCTCCTTGGTCCACGTGGCAGCATCTCGTGAGGCGGTTCCCTGACCCCACACGCCACCATGCACTGCGAACAATTTACAGATTCCGTGATTTATAAATTAGGCACAAAATTTATCCAATATTTTAAAATTTTAATTTTATTATCTAATATTTTAATTTATTTGATTTGAGTCAGTTAATAATGCATTAATTCTAAAATTTTAGTCACTTACTTTAATAAATTTATAATTACAAGAATTGTACAAAATACACTAATTAAATCTGTAAAATTAAACGCTGCACTATGACCTCGCATGAATTCGAAACTGTCTAATATATGCGAGTTAAAGAACAGGTAAAATTGTTCAAAAATTTCCAAAATTATGGACCATTTTAATGAGCTATCTAATTTTTTAAAATTTTGATTCTAATACCTATCTTTCTATTTGTTTGATTTGAGTCAATTAACCATACTTTGACTATAAAACTAATATTAATTATTTACTTTAATGAACTTATAGTTGTGAGCATTGCATAAAACATATTAATTAAATCTGTAAAAATAAACAACATATTTAAATTTTAAAGTCAAAATTGTTGTTGGTTGATTCAAGTAAAACAAATTTAAAATAGACAATAAAATTAAATTTTAAAAGATTTAATAGCCAAATCAAGATGATCTATAATTTAGATAAGTTCTATATGTTTTTACCTTCGTCAATTTATAGCAATAATCTTTGTGCATCATACTAAGAATTTTAAAAAAAAACCAATCAATTAATATATATATATATATATATATATATATACACACACACACACACACATTTACTGATGAAAGGCGATTTTTGTAAAGTTTATGAAATTTATAGTGATATATACATATTACTAAAAATTTATAAAAAAAAATAAAGCATTTTAAAAACATTATAGGAAAAATTGATACGCATACTAATGAAAGAATAAGAAGAACCTAACAACGAAGGATTTTTAATTAAGGTACATTAACTAGTGCCTCTCCTTTTATTTAAATTTTATTATTTATTTATGACTTAATTGCACTCTATAATGTTATATTTTGGTGTTATTTTGTTTGCTATATTATATAATTCTATTTTTTCAAAGATGCCAGCGTATTATTCTATTTTTATCAATTTTTACAATGTATTTAAATTTATTTTTATATTTCTATTTTATACTATTTTCTTTTTCAATAGATATTACTGAACTATTTTTTTTTTCTCGCCAATCTCGATATTACTGTTAACAAATCTATAACTTTGGACAAAATATAATAATTTTATTAAAAAGTGCTAGTTAAATAGTAGGAAAATAATAAAATTAATCTCCATGAGAGGCTCATAGAAATCTTCTATTAAGTTATTATTATTATTATTATTATGTATTTTATTATCTTTTGTTAAAATAAGCTGAATATATATATTTTATCACTTTTACTAAAAATATTTTTTAACTGTTATTATATAAAAAATTATAAGTTTATTTTTTATAGTGTATGGATTGAAAGAAAAAAAAATAGTTGAACCGTGAAAAAAAAAATATATAATATATAAAATAATAAAATTGTAAAATATAGTGTATAGTAGTATAATTGTCTTTATTTATCATCAATAGTTGCTCCAAAACACAACGTGACAAAATATAATTTGGCACGAAACCACATCCTAATAATAATAATCATAATAATAGCAGCTCATCTCTGAGATAATCACTTTTATTATTATGATTATTATAATTTATTATAATTTTGTAACATTCTTATTTTAAAAATACATTATGAAAATGACACGCACGTAAAACCACCAAAAATGAAAAGATATATATAATATTGTCCAGGAGAAATTAATCCATGCATTTGGTGCACCATACACCGCACTCGTAAAATTGTACCATAGAAATTTCAAAATCAGAATATACCATAGAAATTTGGTATAGCGTATATATATACACATTATTAAACTTTGAAAACTTATAATATTTCACAGAGAAATGCGTTAGATTCCTAAAAAGAAATTTTTATGAGTGGTTAATTGATGTATTAATAAATTTATATAATATTTTGAACTGTACGTACGTACGTACATGCATGCCAACTCATAACAATCTATAAAATTTGTATTTGTTGGAAATCCTACTAACAATCTATTGAATTAAAAAAATATTTTGAATTATGAATTATCAAATATTCGTCGAATATATTAAAGTATTGTTCAGGACAACTTGAGCTTTTAGAAAATAACAATACCAGAGCAAAAGATTCTTGGTTTGAATTAAAATACACTCGTAAGTATTTTTAATTTTTTTTCTATTTAATTTAAGTTCATGTCTCTAGCTTTTTAAAAAATCTTAAGCTCAATGTGATAGATGTGTTGAATATATCTCAACAACTCGACTTTTTAGAGAATAAAAATTATTTTACACGATATCATAAAAGTAGGTTCTTGGGTTTGAATTTCACTAAACTTTTAGTTTTTTAATATCATACGATTTAATTTAATTTACCGTCTCGAGTCCTAAAAACTCAGACGAAAGAAAAAGTGTTGAATGTCTTAAAAACACCGTTCTCTGATAGTTGTCCGAGACCTTTAAGTTTTTGGCTTAATTATAAAAAGTCCCTTCACATTTTTTTGGTGTCTCAAATATTTACTTACATAAAAAATTTAAATAAAGTCAATCATGCGCTCAAGTTCTGCCTCAATAAGCCCTTTCGATAAGATTTTTCGTTAATTTTAACAGGAACATATAAAAATAGCACATCTACAAGTCCATTTAAGCTCTTCATCACGTCCGAGAATTCAAGCGTTTCTAATGTCAAAAAAATCCTGCCACATCATCAGCGTTAACACTCAGTCAAAAATAAACGGAATCTACAGTTTATTGAACCTGATACAAGACTAAAGTGCAGTACTGACGTTATTTAAATTTTTTATGGAGGAGAATATTTGATATACGGAATAAAGACATAAAGTATAAGAAGGATTTTTTGCTAAAATACAGAAAACTGTGTAAATATTTGTATTTTTATTTTTCTTTTCTGACTTTCAAAAATTTTTGTTTTGCCTCCTTAAAATGTCAAAAATATTTTCAAAGAGTTATAACATTAATGGAGAGGTGAAATGATCAAATTACTCTTACTTATTATATAAGAAAAATAATATAAAAATATTTTCGGTAAAAATTATAAAAAATTGACAGAATAGTGACGGAACCCTAATGGAGGGTAATTAAATGCATCAATTTAAAATTTGTAGGGAGTAAGTATATATTTTTGAAAGTCAAAATAGAAAAAATAAAAAAGTGAGTATTTATATAGAGATTTTTCGTATTTTAGCTTTTTATTATTAGGCCTAAGTATTTAAAAATAAAAGGTTGTTTCGCGAAAATATTCACGGTGCATGAGCTGTACGTATACACCGGGTGCAGGCAATAATTTCGCCTTAATTCTTGCCTTAATTTTCGTGCCGGCGACGGCACCGCTGATGTCGATGCACGTTGAACAGCTGTTTAAATTAAATTATTATTATTATTATTAATATTTATTATTATCACTAACATAAATTAAAAAAATATATGTCGTTTGCTTAGGTGTGACATAAATGGATTAATATTAGGAATATTCTTACTCGCGAAAATTAGTAATAATAATTCTTTAGGTAAATTAGTAAAATAATAATCATGAAAAAAAAAATTGTAGCATGCGCCTGTAAAAGCAGCTTTAGCTTTTATTTCTACTTTTTAATAATAACTATTTTTATAAATTATTCAATATACATATAATGGAGGACCTTAAAACATAAACTCTATTTTTATACTTTTAATTTTGCCATAAAAAAATACCAAAATATTTTAATATAATGCTTTTCTAAGTAGATTTTTTTTTGGCTATTAGGTTCTTAAGCTTTACATTTTTTTATAGTTAGATTCCAATCAGCCAAACTTTTATTAATTTTAATGAAATGAGCTAAGCCAACTCTATTAAAATCATGATTGTTTATATAGATCACGATCATTATCTGATAGTTTAGACTTTTTATATAAGTAAAGTTTGAAATATACCGTTTTGCAATTCTATATAATTTATCGAAATTTTGAGGGGTAAATGAGATATTTTTGAAGTTTTGAGGGGTATATAGATAATTATTTCTAAAAAAATTTACTTAAAAATTATAGTATAGTATAGTAATAACATAATTAATAATTTGTAATAATTTTAATATTCAAAATTAAATTTAAAATATTATGTCACTACTAACTAGGGTATGATTCCTTGCTTAATTTTCTCAATCTCCTCAATAATCTCCAAACAATGGAAATGGGCCCCACTCCCCCTCCATGAACAACAACACCTCACAACACAACACAACACAAAAACTCTCTCTCTCTCTCTCTCTCTCTACACTGCTTTATAAACCCCTCTATTCCTCCTCCTCTACCAAACCCTAATTCTCTCTCTCTCTCTCTCTCTCTGAGACTCTGTTTCTGTAAAAAAATTTCTCTTTTTTGCGAATCCTCGGGCGCACCTCAACCATGGCGGAGGAGCCCCAGCCCACGGCGTCCGAAACCGCGCCGCAACCCAAGGAGGTGGTCGTCACCGAGGAGGCGCCGCCGCCGCCGGAGGAGAAGGCGGAGCTCACTGAGTCCGCCGCGGCGGCACCGGCGGTGGCGGAGGAGGAGGAGGCGGAGGAGCCGAAAAAGGAGGCGCCTTTGGCCGCGGCGGAGCCGGAGGCGGAGGCGGAGAAGGCGATGCCGCAGTCGGTGTCGTTCAAGGAGGAGAGCAACCTCGTCTCCGACCTCGCCGACCCGGAGAAGAAGGCCCTCGACGAGCTCAAGAACCTCGTCGCCGCCGCCCTCGCCAACAACGACTTCTCCCTCCCCCCTCCCCCGCCCCCCAAGCCCTCGGAGGCCCCCGCCGAGGAACCCCCCGCCAAAGACGACGCCCCCAAACCCCCGGAGTCCGAAGCACCCAAACCCGCGGAGGAGGAGGCGGCGGAGCCTCCCAAGCCCGCGCCGGAGGAGAAGGCCGTGGAGGTCGTCGTCGCCGTCGACGACGACGGCGCCAAGACCGTCGAAGCCATCGAAGAGACCGTCGTCCCCTCCCCCGCCGCCGACCCCGCCCCCGAAGCAGAGACCAAAACAGAGACCAAAACAGAGGAGGCGGCGGCGGCGGAGGAGGAGGTGCGGATATGGGGGGTGCCGATCGTCGGCGACGAGCGGTCGGACGCGGTGCTGCTCAAGTTCCTGCGCGCCCGCGACTACAAGCCCGCGGACGCCATGGGCATGCTCCGGAGCGCCGTGCTCTGGCGCAAGCGCTTCGGCATCGACGACCTCCTCGACGCCGACCTCGGGCTCCCGGAGATGGACCGCGTCGTGTTCACTCGCGGCGCCGACCGCGAGGGCCACCCCGTGTGCTACAACGTCTACGGCGAGTTCCAAAGCAAGGAGCTTTACGACAAGGCCTTCGGCGACGACGACAAGCGCGACCGCTTCCTCAAGTGGCGCATCCAGTACTTGGAGAAGGGGATTCGCTCCCAGCTCGACTTCTCCCCCGGCGGCGTCTGCTCCATGGTGCAGGTCACCGATCTCAAGAACTCCCCGCGCCTCGGCAAGCACCGCCAGGTCACTCGCCAGGCCCTCACTCTCCTCCAGGACAATTACCCCGAGTTCATCGCCAAAAAGGTTTCATCTTTGAACCATCCCAATCACTCAATTCGCATTTTCGCTTGACAAGGGCGAAAAAGCTGAGGTTTTTTTGATGCTATGCTCTGTTTTCTGATGAAAATTTGATTTTGATTCAACTCATTGGAGTGATTATAATCCAATTTGAATTTGCCTTTTTATGGTATGCTCATATGTTTGCAATGGAATTAGCTCGTAATTGTATGGGTTGTGATCTCGGTTTGTAGCTGTTCATCAATGTTCCGTGGTGGTACCTCGCCGTGAATCGGATGATGAGCCCGTTCTTCACGCAGCGGACCAAGAGCAAGTTCGTCTTCGCCGGCCCTTCCAAATCCGCGGAGACCCTCTTCAAGTTCGCGCCTCTTTCATCTCTTCTTTTCTCGCTAGTTTCGCTTGATGATATTCCAATTATTATTATTATTATTATTATTATATGCTTCATTTTGCATCTAGGTACATCGCTCCGGAACAAGTTCCGGTTCAATTCGGAGGGCTCGCGAAGGAGAACGACCCCGATTTCACTACTGCCGATGCTGTTGCCGATACCGTCCTCAAGCCCTCGTCTAAGCAAACCATAGATATTCCTGTTCCTGAGGTTGGTGGTGTTCGATGATTCCGTATTCAAACCCCCCTAAAATCAATTGAAAAAACTTTCGATCATTCCGGATTATATCGCATTTTGCATGTAGAAATCTAGTTGTATATATCTTAGACAAGTGAGTGAATTTTTGAATACGTTGGCTATTCAGTTTGTAAGTTTTTACTGTCCTTTAATTCCGAAATATATATCTCGGCAGAACTCCACGCTTGTGTGGGAAATCCGAGTTCTCGGATGGGAAGTGAGCTACGGGGCGGAGTTCGTGCCGGACGCGGAGGACGGCTACACCGTGATCGTGCAGAAGACGAGGAAGCTGGCGGCGAGCGACGAGGCGGTCATAAAGGGCACCTTCAAAACCGGCGAGGCCGGGAAAGTCGTCCTCATCGTCGACAACCCCACCTCCAAGAAGAAGAAGCTCCTCTACCGATCCAAGACCCGGAGCTCCGCCGAATCTACATGAAGAGCAAATTAACAACAACAACAACAACAACAACAACAACAACAAAACCCCAATTTGAGATCTATGAAGGGAGAAGAAAACAATAAGAGAGATCCAAGTTCTAGGAACAGCTTGGTTGGTTACTGTGTTTGTTCTTTAATTGGTTTGTTTCTTGTTAAGATTATATAATTTGTTCTGAGTAAAAGAGAGTTTGTTTTGTCAGATAGTGTTTTCAAGGGACATGGTTTTTGAGGGGGGGGTGGAAACAGGGGAACTCTGTAAATTGTGTTGTACATTGTTCTCTGTTATGGATTCTCTCATCAATGTGTTTGTATTTTGAGCAGCTCTTTAAGAAGGCATCTGTCTTTCTGTCAATTTCTTGCTGTGTATGTTTGTCTGGTGCTGTCATCTCTGTGCAGTAAATTCAAATTTTGCTGCCTGCCTTTCAATCAGGATGGTCTGCCATTTTAAGGAAAGTTTAAACTGTGTGCCCTCATCATTCTCTCTTACTGCTTTTCATGGGATTGTGGTGATGTGATGACAGCAGGTGAGGAGGAGGTCTCTCTTTATCCCTAGTACTACTCTATTGGCCATAAATGGAGCATGGATTGTCTTGTTGCTATTAATTTGGCCATATTGTTGTTCTTGTTGCTATTAATTTGGCCATGTTGTTGTTGCTGTTTTTTTTTTTTTTTTTTTTTTTTTTTTTTTTTTTGGGTTTCTTTTTGGTTAAAATATAGAAAGTCTTCTTGTAAATATTCGTTTTTTATTTTTTCAAAAACTTATATTTTATTTTTTTAAAATTTTAGAAATATTTTCAGGAAATACGGCGTTAATGTAGAGAGCGAAATAACCAAATTACTCTTGAGGTTAAACACAGATATTTCTACCATTTAGAAGGGTATTTTCGGTATAAATTATAAGAAATAGACGGAATAGCGAAAGACTCTTGACGGAGAGGGGCTAAATGCAACAACTTGAAATATTGAGGGGGTAAAATATAAATTTTTGAGAGTTATGGAGGAAAAATAAAAAAAACAGATATTTATAAGAGGGCTTTCTGTAATTTAGTCTCTTTTTTTTAATCTATTTTAACCAAGTTAGATTCGACCTGTTTAGCTTGGAAAGAGTATTTCCACAAATACTTTTTAGTAAAGTTATTTAAAATAAGTCAAAACCTAGATAACTTATCTAAACTATGAACTATTTTAAAACGGCTATCCGATCTTTCAAAATTTTGATTTTATATCTAATTTTTTTAATTTGTCTGATTTGAGTTAGTCAATGGTACTTTAATTTTGAAATTTGAATGCGTCGCTTATCTTTTCAGATTTACTTAGTATATTTTATACAGTTTTTGTAGCAATAAATTTATTAAAATAGGTATTTAGCTTAAATTTTAAAGTCAAAGTATCATTGATTAATTGAAAGATGGAATAGTAAAATCAAAATTTTGAAAGGTTGGACGACCGTTTCAAAATGATCCATAGTTCAGGTAAATTTTATTCATTTTTCCTTTAAAATATTATCAAATGCTTTTATTATAACTTCTATAAAAGCTTCTGCTGTAGCAAGAAGAAAAGATTCAAATTAAAACAGATTCTTTGCCAGCATCTTCAGTGTCGCTGATGTACTGACATGTGTAGTAGAAGTTAGCTTGGGCTTGATATGTTTGAAAACCAGGATATCAATAATTCATGACGTACATGAGCAGTGTTTATTTAGCTTCGCAGAACAGTAAAATTTTAAAATTTTTTGACTTTTCATGTGCAGAAGCTGCACCATGAGTTGGACCAAATAAGCCATGAAATTCCATCAACTTTTAATGAATCAAACACATAAATCAAGCAATCAACCATATAAAACATTTTATTTTAATTAGAAAAAAAATTTCATTATTGATTTGGTTGTCATAAATGGGATGAAAACATTGGGCATGGGGGGACAATGGAGGAAGACAAACAGCAAACCCTGTCAGATGCTCTGACCCCATTCATGCTCTGACCCTCTTCATGCTCTGCATAAAAGAATCCTATGTTTTCTTATTTATTTATTTATTTATTTAAAGGTTTTTACACTGATTGCTAATAATGGTTGGTGCATATGCATAAACAAAGCATGGGGATGATAACAGGGGGGTCAGCTTTATGTGATTTTGTGATTAGTACACATAGTGAAAAAAAAAAAAAAATACAAAAAATCTCTCTATAAATATCGGACTTCTCACTTTTTCTTTCTGATTTTTAAAAATTTATATTTTATTTTTTTAAAATTTTAGAAATATTTTCAAGAAGATACGGTATTAATAGAGAATGCAAAATAACCAAATTACTCTTACTTTTTCTATAAAAAATAATTTTTTAATATATTTTTGTCATTCTGAAAGGTATTTTCGATATAAATGATAAGAAATGGACGGAATAGTAATGAAATCCTGACCGTGGGTGATGGAATCCTGACAACAACTTGAAATATTAAGAGGATAAAATATGAATTTTTAAAAACTAGAAAAAAAATAAAAAATAGATATTTATATAAAAAAATTCAGTAATTTAATCCAAAAAAAAAAAGCACTTCTCCCTACCACCCTTTCACTTTCCTGCTGTTCTGTCCTTGCTTGTAATTATTGTTTAATGCACCCCCATTGACTCTGCAGCAAATTAAGGGCTTCTCCCTCCAGCTAGGGGCCATGTGCTCGTTGGCTTTTGCTTTTAATGATGACTAATGCTACAGATTCTTTTTCAAGTATCCTAACAAATACAAATGATAAGTCAGCTTTATACAAACGACGATAAATAATTAAAACAAGACATTTATGTTGGACATCAAGAACCTAAATTATACGCATTTCTCTATTACCATAGCACTTTATTAAATAGTATTACACTCTACAGTAGCTGCGACATATATAAAAAACTGACTTATTAAAGAAAATTTTAGATATATTCAAGGTACCCATAACTTGACTCTTTTAGTAATGGATTTCTCATGATCATGCTTTGAATTAAATGCTTCTCTGGCTACAAACTAACATCTCCCCCTTTCAATGCCTTTGCCACCCTGTTTGTGCTCACCTTTACACAAAGGTTGGTAGTACTCTCAGAATGAGAACAATTCCATGCTTTTATTAATTAACCTTTTTTTAAAATTGGTTCAATTCAAAATGTGAAGATCCTTTTTTTGTGGGGGTGAATTAGAGTGAAATATTTGAAGTCCATGTGGAATAATTAAATTGGATGAATCTTTGATCAGCAAAAAAAGAAAAAGAAAAATGTATGGTTTCTCCCACTCAAGAAAATGAGAACTTGTAATTATCATGCATGACAAATATGAAATATATAGAGGAGTTCGACTACTATATTATTATGAGTACGCTCATCTACGTACTTATAAGTCGTTTTTAATGATAGAATTTTTGAATCGACGATCCATACCGTTAAATATTATTTAGAGCGTTTGAAACTTCTAGAAATTAAATTTTAAAATTTTTCAACATCATTTACCTTACGATCAAAAGATCTCAAAATTTATAATTTTTAATTGGCCGGTATAGGATACTTGCTAGTTTAACGGTGTAAAAGAATCGAAATCGGTTGAATTTTTAATAGAAAATTTTGTTCACTATCTAGACAAAGATCAATAGCTCCGATCTTAAATTGAAGTATCTGAATCTCTATTTTTAAGAAGTCGTTTGATTTTGACTGTTCATTTTATACCCACTTGATGGACTTTATTATAATTTTGAAAAATTACAAAATTTATTTTCTAGAAGTCTCAAATACTCTAGATCATATTTAACGGTATGAATCGTCGATTCGGAAGCTCCATCACCGAAAAACAACTTATGCGTATAGCAGTCCTGCTGTATATATAGTTTGATTTGGATTAAAAGAACATAGATTATCTTCTATTATTTATTCTATTTCCAATTGGACAGGTACACCATTATGTCTTCCTAGAGGTACAAAAAGTTAAAAAAATGATGTGGAATTTCCTACTCCACCAATCTATTGTTATCTCAAATAAGTACTCTTCAAATTTTATTTTTTAAACCACATCATATTAAACATTTTTATAAAAAGAAAATGTAAAAATCACAGGTAACACAAAAGCAAAATTTTGGTACAAGTCATGTCCCCAACTGTTGCCATTCAAGAGCCAGTGGAGTTTGGGTCCACTTACAAGTCCAATTGCAACACCCCCACCACCACTTCTTTTATTATAATAAAAGAGATGGGTTGGGATTTGAGAGGGGGTGAGCTGAGGTTGTCCTAGAATAAGTGGATTCTTTATTTCTTTATATAGGCTTTATCATCATTCATAGCATCACAAAACTATCTTTTGCTCATTTAATTCATGCAATTTTCCCTTTTTTCTTTTTTTTTCTATTATTGCATTGAGGAGAAAAAAAAAAAGGGAGAAAGATGAGAATTTCATTTGTTAATAGTGCGACATATAAGTAAATTTTTCGCAGACGTAACATGTGTATAGAATACTGATTTTCGATAACTGACAGACCCGAGGTTTCGAGATCGAATCCTAGTTGATTCATATTTTCAGCTAAGTTTATTTATAAAAAAATAAACGAAGCGGGTAGCGTGCTACCTTTCTCTCAAAATAAATAGGATACTAATAGATTTACTAGTGGTATTGGCCTTTTTTTAAGAAAATATAGAATATTATGTTTGGACAAAGATTTTTCGTGCATGCTGATCTCATTTTTTTATCAAATTGATCTTCTGGACAATATGGTATAAGAGCGAAATCTAAACTCCTGTTTTTTTTATAAGGCCATAGATTCAATCCCCACCCTGTAATCCAATTCTGTGTTCTCAATCCTTGTTTCCCATCTGTCTATTCTCCCTTTCTGGTCATACCTTAGATAAGGGAACAGATTAGTCTTGTCCTCTCTTTTGCATCATCACATACACAAAAAGCTAAAAGCAAGCCAGTTGATGAGAATTTTCAACTTTTCTTTGTTTTTTTCTTATTATTTATTTTATTTTATTTGATTTCCTTGGAGATAAGGCATTGGTCTTTTTCACAAACTCTACAACTTTGACTTGCTTTGCTTTGTGCAACAAAGCTATTAGGACAAGGTAAGCATAGGAAATGGTGTTTATTGATTAACAAAAGATTGGATTAGTAGACATGTTTCTCATATTAATTAGTGCTGGTTTTATGTTAACTTCTCACATAATAATTAGATTACTAGGGATCATCACAAAACATAATGCTCAAATGTATAAGAAGAATTCACTTGTTAATGTATTTAGAGAGAGAGAAAGATAAACAATTATTGCTAAGACGACATCAGATCGTTTCTGTCAAATAATGGGCATATATATCTGAGTGGTCTTTAGTTTCCTCACTTCTATGAGGTCGGAGATTCAATTTTCATACTTGTAAGTTTCTATCTTTTAGCTCTTTTATTAAATCTTCTGTGTCACTGTCTGCGCCACTCATGTGAGCAACTTAGTGGCTGTAATTATCAAATACAAAGTATAAAAGTGTTTTTGTATCCTCGGCACAAATTCTAAACCCTAAACTCTTAAGTAGCTCGACAAGCAATTTCAGACCTCTCACCTAGGAGCCATACTGAAGCTAGCTCAAGCCAGTTATACCAATTATTTTCTTGAGCTATTATCGTCGAACGATTAGTCGATCACCCAACATATTAGGGCTAAGTACCTTGTTTAATTCAAATTAAGTCCCTCCTAATCTTGAGATCAATAGCTAATTATTCACTTTTTTATTTTTTTAATATATTAGTACCTAGCTAATGAGTGGTATAATTGCTAAGGGGGTCAATACTTGACCTAAGCATCTTAGACCAAACAGGTGAGAAGTAATTAAATGTGATAGAAATAAAGTGTGACCCCCTCCATGTCTTTATATATTGGACTCTTTCTCTATGCCCAAGATAGAACATAGCTTTTGTTTACTTGTACCAATCCTAGCCTTTCAAACTCTTTTTCTTAGACAAAGAAAAGCTCATTGAAGAGAGTGAGAAAGAGAGAGAGAGAGAGAGAGAGAGAGAGAGAGAGAGAGTATGTTTACCTTGTAGAGAGAGAGAGAGGCTATATTAATTTACTTGTATTCATGTTAAACAAAATGAGAAAAGCATATGAGAGAGAGAGAGAGGTTATGTTTCCTTGTATCCTATCAACACTTTTCATGTTAAACAAATTGAGAAAAGTTAAGAGAGAGAGAGAGAGAGGAATCATTGGCTCAAGGTGCTTAATAACTCAAAAGAATTAAACCATAATGATGAGACTATATGTGATTCCATGTGGCTTTTGCTTTTGTTCACAAGCTTTATTCTTTAAGGAATTAATTTGTCATGCAAAGAGCACTTATTTATGCCCCATTGTGATAATAATGTAAAAGGGAATGCCCATTTTTTGGTTCTATATTTTCCAGGTTGTGAGGTTCTCCAAGAATTTTCAAATCTCACATTATAATTACACAATTCCTTTGGTTAAAAGGTTTGAAACCTCCTTCTATTATGGTTCATTTTGATTCGACTATCTGATTTTTTAATTTATTTAATTTAAATTATTAATGAATTATTAATAATTCACTATAGTAATATTTTATAGAATTGGGCTGGAATACTATTAATAATATTTGGGCTCTTTTGCTATCGAGTTTTTAATCCTTGGATAAAAAATTATAGGGTTAGGATGATAGTGGTCTCCTAGGGTTTAGTGGTGGTCCACCTAAGGTTGAGTGGATGGTTGGTTAAATAGTATGATCTAAAGGGTGGAATTGATTAAAGTATAGATCTAACGGCTAAAAAATCGATAGCAAAAAAATTCAAATAATATTAATAGTATTTCAGTTCAACTCATACTTTATATATCTTGCAAAATAATATGTGTGGATCGTAAGCGCTAACCAACTATCCCAAAAGCACGTGCTGATAGGAAGGGCGCACCCATCGCACTTAAGGGCTCAGCCATAGCGCTCGCGGGCTTCGACCTGACTCAACTCACCTGGACGTTGGGTCTATTGTTGGGTCTCTTGCCGTTGGGTCTCTTGTGGATCACACCCCCACTCAACTTATTAGGCTCACCCAACTCAACTTATTTGTCTCCTGGGCCTATTATCACGGGGCAGAAAGTTGAACCTATTTTAGTCCAATAATAAATAGCCAACAATATGGTGAGCAAATAAAATGCCATGTGCCCTTTCTTATTCTTTCCTTTTCAAATCCTACCTGCTCATGGACTTGACAAAACACAAATTTTGGTAGAAATAAGCAAAAAAAAAAAAAACAACAACAACAACACACATATCCCAAAGAAGCTCCTTCCAATCTCTCTCTAATGGAAACAGAGAACTAATAGGACATGAAAAGATAAACTTATGTGACAGGTTTGACTTAAGAGACACTGGGTTAACATTGTGAGTACTCAGCCTTTGTGATTGAGCCATTGTGCAGGAATGAAAAATAATAAAAAAATGTATATTTTATTATTCACTATACATCTCACACCCCATCATCTAAAAATTATTTTAAATAAATTTAATATTTTGTATTACAAAAAAAAATAAGATTTATAAGACAAGTGAGTAAATATGAGCCTTTGACAGACTAAGATATGAGATTTGCATCTAGTTTATTGGTGCAGGGAGAGCATTTTTCTTTATCAAACTCGCAAAAAAATAGCATTTATAATATAGCGTACCTGCTTTTCGCTTTAATGAAAACTAATATTTAATATTACTGACAAAAATTTATAGAAAATGGTTCTGAATTATCCAACACTTTTGTAGAAACTCCAATGAGCTATATATCACCTCAAAAGCCAACAACCTAACAACATGTTGTAAGTAAAAGTGGTGGGTGAGAAATTAGAAAGAGTAGGGTTTAAGGATGTTGTTATGTGGCACAGTGAAAAAATGTTCCATAAAATTCCCAAAACAATCTAAATACTAAACAACTATGTAAATAGTATAAGGAAAAGAACTTCAAATTTTTTTCCTCCTTTTTTCACTATCTTGTGACGTCTCAATAGTTTCACATTGAATTTTTTTTTTATTATAATAATTAGGCTTAAATATTTTGTGCTAATAATTTAGACCCAACAAGTTAGTAATAACGGGCTGTATTGTTATATTTTAGTATCAGAATAGATTTGTCGGTCGAGAATTGCACTTAATGAGAACGTCAGGTCTAAACGGGAGGTGTTTGTGACGCTTCTCACAGCGGATTAAAAAAAAATTATATAGTAATTAGATTTAAACATTTTGGGCCAATAATTTGAGCCTAACAAGTTAGTAGTGTCGGTAACTTATGTAGTTGTATATCTTGGAGTAAAATATGTTTTATATTTGAATAATAAAATAGTAAGTTACCAACAAGGCTTACAGAAGAAGCCAAAGCATATGTTTGTGTTCGAATAAGGACAAGACAAAAACCCACTGATTAAGGACTTTGTGTTCTAAGGCAGTGGAGATGCTCCTTCTAGAATAATTTTTTATTTTTTTAATTGTTATTTTACTTTATTTTATCTTTGAATTGTTTATTAATTTGATTATTTTCCTTTGGTTGGACTTTTATTCCTGGTTTTATTTATGTGTTTAAATGACAAGTTGATGCCCTTGATGTGTTGAGAAATGTCTAAATCAGTGTTTTCTCAAACCACTATAATCACATCAGCTAGACCAAACAAGCTCTACCGATCACAATTATTAATGTCGTGCATGAGCTAGTATATTATTACGTTTATTGAAAAGTTTGTTCTGATTATAAATAAAGCTACGATCAAACCACCGGTAGTCTGGATGTAAGGCATTAGCGAGTCAACCATAAGATTGAAAATTTGGAATTCCAAGACCCCATGAGTGCTTAAGGTTCTCTTTACGATTTGCGAAAATGTTGCATTACGTGCAGTAAAAAAGTACGATAAAAATATATTATATTTGTCGGCTACAATGTATTTTCTATGGTCCCATTCAAAAATGCAGAAACAAATTCCCATATGCTTTCGCCCCAGTATTCCTATATAATTTCATTCCAACTCTATTTTATCTAATAGCGTTAGACGAGCCACAATACTAAACGGACCCAAAAGTTAGGGCTTACATGGGCTGATTTAATGTAAATTTTCAATTCTATAATTAGAAACATTCAATTTTGGATAATTTTCTTTAAAAACTATCTAAAAGGTACTTAAAACTTATTTATTGAATAAATAATTATATATACTTTATAAAATTAATATTAAAGACATAAAAAAATAAAATTAAAAGTACTTAAAAAATAAAGAAAATAGAAAATTTTGGACCGGCCGGTGTGCCGCTCAGACCGGTTAGAACCAGAGGACATGCTGGTCAACCGGCCCGGCCCGGGTAAGACACGGCCCACATTAGACACCTATATGTAGCATAGATTAACTAATAAATAAAGAGAAATAAATTTGTCAAATTTTAACGCATAAGTGATGGAGAATGTAATTTGAGTACAATTCAGATCTGGAGATCTGAATTGTGTGTACAACAAAAGGAGATGATACATATAAATATCGACGGAAAGCGAGGTTGCGTTAGAGAGATACCGATCAACGCAGGCGTGTGGTTTCACCCAGAGTGTGATTCATCGGCACGAATCGGCACTTGAGCCGTGCGCCTCGCATGGAAACTGGACCTGGGATTTGATCTCATTGTCACCATTTATGATACCATTGCAATAGAGGATCTTCTAAGAGTCATAGTAGGGTTTTTCAGGAAAAAAAAAAATCAAGATGAAAAGGTAAAAATGAATGGAGAACCCCTCAAGTATATGGCGTTTCGAAAAAGGCTCCCTAACACCCTTACAACATCAGATTGTGATGAATTAGGGATTTCAAGAAAAATTAACGCGGATTCTGTTTAATTTGATGAGTTTAGCTGATTTTTAGCGGATGAAAATATTGTGTTCCCATCAAAGGTTGATGCCTGATCGTTTAGGGAGTCATTTTAACGAAATGTCCAATTCAAATGACAGAAACAATTCAAATTGAAATAATCAAAAGCTGAGGGGGTTTTCAATAAAAAAAATATTAAACTCTGGTGTTTGTTTTGTAATGGACTTTACAGACTATACTTGAGGGGATCTCCATAAACTTTCACCAATTAATGAAAACAGGCGTTGGCGAACTCTTACCACTGCTTCAGGTCAGCATGGAAGTCAACTGCCGGTATGCTGTCAAATAAAAGCTGGTTGTTTGACAAAATATAGAGAGAAGAGTGTCGGCTATGAAATCTTGTTCGCCATGTATCTTCTTCTCCATCTACTGCTAACACATCACAATCACAACATGTTTAATTAAACTGAACGAAATTATCTCTAAAGTCTTTCAGGCGTCAAAAACTTTCGAAGAATAACCAATATTCAAGCACATCATATCCCGCAAATCTTACAAAAATTACCTGCTATCTAACTTCTTGTCTTCATTCAACTTACTGAGGAAGCTGGACAAAGCAATCGAGTCATTACATGTATCCCTCTCAGACAACCACTCGTCCGCAAGTTTAACGTCCGCATCCCTGTGGAGGTGACTAAACGCTGATTACAGGTATTCCATATTATGGCAGCATATTGTGTAGATTGAAATGCAAAATAGATACGATTGTTGAACGATCATTACCTCCTGAGGCTCAGAACTTCATAATTCTTCCGCAAGTAATCAGCATACTTCGTCAGAGCATCCTGGGCGTAGTCTTTACCGACTGTTCTTATTTTAGCTGCGTTTAGCAAGTTTTCTAGAGAGCCGTGCTTCTTTAAGAGCTTCATGGCTGTTTTGCGGCCAAATCCAGGTGCCAAGTGCTGAATCCCGGGAACACCATCAACTTCATCACCCATGAAGCACCCTACGTCATAGGTTAGAGTTACAAATCGTAGGAGAAATTAAGACAAAAGGCGAAATGGGGCGTGCTATAGGTAGTCAGTTAAGATGAGATACTGAGTACAGTTCAGAAGTCCTAGTTCGTATAGTGAGATGTCATGTACATTGAAAAAACATGAAATAAGTTAGTTCAAGTACAATTACTTAGACAAGACTAGTTTAATTCAGTGCGACACCGCCGAAAGCAAAGAATTCTTGGTCCAAGACCAACCCAAATGTGGCCCATTTAACTAGCAGATTTATGTGTAAAGATAAGGCGGTTGACAGAGACTTGATAATCCTGTCAATAGTCCAAAAGGATATGTGGTTCAGACTATGTATACACAGACAAACTATCAACAGATGTTTTTTATGACTCCTGGAATTATCATTGCGAACTATCTTGATTGATTAAACGAAAAGCTGATAATCTGTTGTCAAATTTGATCAGATTGTGTACCAATTTTCTCAAACATAAGCCGCTATATGTATAAAGAGATCTGTCACATGAAAATCTAGCTGGTAACAGTAACTTACGGAGGCTCAGATCAGCAGTAGGATCACACTTGTACTGAGCAAAGTAATGCTTCAAAGTGTAAAATGACCAGCGTCCAAACTCAGGAACGGGCATAACTATCTGCACATCTTCCGATATCAACTGCTTGAAGTCTTTATCCGGGGAGCCAATTACAACTCGAAATCCCTTTTGTAGAACTTGATCTGTTAGTGTAGCCACTACATCATCTGCCTCATAACCATTAACTTTAACAACCTGCATCGGTTAATAATTTGATTTCACATGTAGTTCGCCAAATATAACACTAACATCCGTGATTAGAGCATCTAAAGTTAAATCAGTTTCAAGAAAGAACACCAGGGATTGGGAGGAAATAATAAGCAATTAAAAGACCTTCTGGCTTGTTGTAAAGGAATGCTTACGATGAACAAACCTGCTTCCACCACAACAATGGTTACGAGTTCAAAATAACCATAACAATAATAATCAAAGAGGGAATAGATTCCTATGGAACCAAAATGTACCACAATTCTGATTCGGTCCATACTCCATACTGTAATTTCTCTTCAAGGTAATTAGAAAACTAGCAAACCTGCCTCCATCCTACATATGATAGCTTGAACCAAGGTTTAAAGTGCCGTGGCACGGGGGCGTGCCGCTATCTGCCTGGCACGGTACGGCACCGGCACGCTTCCGTACCGACACATGGTACGCTTGCGTGCTGATGGATACGCATAACCTCCTACTGGCACGCTTTGGTACGGACTTATTTTAGTTTTTTCTGGTTCCAATAAGCTCTTATAATGTTATTTTGAAAGATATAATTAAATAATTATGAATTTTTGCTAAAACATACTTGTAAGCTTTTTTGTTTGTAAAGTACAACTATACCTGATGCAGGATAGAAATTTTTACAGGTTAGAATTTTTAAAATGCAAAAACATCTTTCTTTCTTTCTTTTGACCATATTACAGTCTTTCTTTTATAAAAAACAAAAAAAATTATTTTTAAAATTATTTTTAGAAGTATTTGAAAATATTATTTTTTAATTAATTTTTTCAAAAAATTAGTAGATCTATCAAAAAAATTAAGCAATAAATTATATGACAAATAAATTAAATAAATTTAAGTATCAATTGAGTTAATTTAGCTTTTAATTTTATCAGCATTTTCAATTTTGTAGCGCAAAAATAAAATTTTATGTTTGATGTGCCTCAAAATTTGTTTACTGAATTCGATTTTGTTCCTCTAATTCGCCAAAAGTTTCGCGGTGCGACAAATTTTTAAAAAATAAATTGTGAAGAAAAAATGGATGTCTGTGGTGGAAGCGGAGGGCTCGGGCCGATAATCCGAGGGGGGTGCGGGGGGCTTCGCCCCCCGGGTTATTGATCGGATATATAAATTAATAATTTGCCCGTAGATTGATAAACAAAAAAAATTAAATTATAATTTTTTTGACTTGCCTAATAAGTAGATTGCTAACAAGTAGATCTTCGATTTGCAATATCTTTGAGGGGGTGTGGGATACCCAGAATGCTTCGGGTATCCCAAAGAACAAAACAAAGGAGAAAAAAAAACAAAAGGCAAAAAAAAAGCAAAAAAAAAGAAAAGAAAACAGCACAGTGCCGGCACGCGGCACACTGCGCCGTGCCGCTATCTCGTGTGGCACGACGCGTCGACGCCGCGTGCCGCGACACAGAGGAGGGGTCCAAGACCCCCCCTGTACCGTGCCCCCATCTTGGGGGCACGGTACGTGCCGCCCCGTGCAGTAGGGCACGGGGCGGCACTTTGATCCTTGGCTTGAACTTACCTTCGTATCATTATAAATAAGCCCAATTTCTGTAAGATGATAGAAAGGGCTCAAGTACATAAAAGGACTCCACATTCGAGATTCGTTTTGCGACACACCTATTGGTGACTTTCACAAGGCTAACGAATAATGTTCTATAAGGTTGCAGCAAACTAGAGATTAACAAGCATATGGTAAATAAACACCATGAAAATATTAGGCTAAACATTTCATAAGCGGCGCACACACTTTGCTTTATTACCGTGTTGTATCATCTTTTATTAACTACTTCGAGCCTATTTGGCCCAGCCCGTGGAGCAATTTCTCCGTTCTTAAAATCATCCATTAAGCATTCCACAAACAAAAAGTGCAAAGCTTTTGCCATGCCTAGAAGCTGAAACAAGCTTTTGGACCATCAAAATAGAAACCAAAAAGCTGTTGAACGGCATTTGAATGGAAAAGCTGTTAGTGCTTTTTCGAAATGCTCTACTCAAATAGCAATTTTGCAGTAGCTTTGGCTGGAATAAAGAGTTCCTTTATCGAATTCATAAAGAAGCAACTACCAACAACTACTAGACCAAAAAGAATTCGTACAACTACAACCTACAAGAGAAAAGTTACGATTTTGGGAGAAGCAACAAAGCCGAGCTGATTCCTTCGACTCACCGGAACATTGCACTGCCGAAGCACATCGGTCACGTACGGCTCAACCGAGCTCAACCCACCACCTCTCGACCCACCCCGGGAACCCCATGAATCCCCCCTTCTCCGATGCGCCTTATACGACGGCATCAGCCTCCTCCTATACTCGTTCCCCTCCTCCCCATCAAGAACCTACAATTAAGAACGATCTCCCATCATCTCCAAGTACCATTTGTAGAAGCGAATCGACGAGGTAAAGATCGAGGTCGAGGGGTCTCACCGCGACGACGGGGTCGCGGAGGGCGACGCGGGAGAAGAAGAGCTCGACCCACCGCGCGAAGGACGCAAGGCTCGGGCGGGAGCCCTCGTAGCAGAGGGGGTTCACGTCCAAGAAGAAGACCCTGCGCTTGCCTCCGAGGTGTTTGATGGAATGCCTCAGAGGCGCCGCCGCCGCGGCGTCCGAGGAGGCGCATGCGCCCACGGGAACGCGCGCGGGTGCGCGCGCCGGAGACGCGGCCGCGACGGGCGGGTGAGTGCCGCACGCGCGCGCCGCCGCCGCCGAGGACGACGCCGCCGCCATGGGAGACGAGAGCGTCCGCGTTTGAGGATTAGTGGATTAAATAAATTAAATTAAATTAAAAAGCTGAGTGTAGTAGCAGTGAGAAAACGGGTCAGGTTTGTATCGGGTTCGGATCTACGTAGCAAATGATTTGATCGGGTTACTGTGATCGGGATCCGATCCGAAATTACTATTATTATTTATTATTATTATTATTATTGAGAGAAAGATAGTAAATTATTTTTTAAATGCGAATTAAGCTAAAATTATGAAATAATTTAACTTTAATTTTATAATTTTATATATCAACTATTAAGTTTTTAACAAATTATAAGAATTTTTTTTCCTTTTTAATCAAAATTAAACCTCACGAGTTTCAGAGCAAGAATTCAAGTGTCGGCCCGTGCCGTACGGGCCGGCACGTACCGTGCCCCCTTCTGGGGGTACGGTACAGGTGGGTCTCGAACCCCCCAAGTGCCGCGGCACGGGGCGCCGTGTCACACGAGACAGAGCGGCACGGGGCGCCGTGCCGCACGAGACAGAGCGGCACGAGGCAGTGTGTCGCGGCACAGTGCCGTGCCGATTTTTTTTTTTTTTTGCGTTTTGCTTTTTTTTCCTTTGTTTTGTTCTTTAGGATACTCAAAATATTCTGGGTAGCCCACACCTACTCAAAGATATTGCAAATTGAAGATCTACTTATTAGACAAGTCAAAAAAATTATAATTTAATTTTTTTTGTTTATCAATATACGGATAAATTATTAATTTATATATCCGATCCATACCGCGGGCGGCGAAGCCCCCCGCACCCCTCTCGGATGTCAGTGATCTGCTTCCACCACAGACATCTATATTTTCTTCACAAATTATTTTTTCAAAATTTATCGCACCGCGAAACTTTTGGCGAATTAGGGGAACCTAATCGAACTCAGTAAACAAATTTTGAGGCACATCAAATATAAAATTTTATTTTTGCGCTATAAGATTGAAAATGCTGATAAAATTAAAAGCTAAATTAAATCACTTGATACTTAAATTTATTTAATTTATTTGTCATACAATTTATTGCCTAATTTTTTTGATAGATCTACTAATTTTTTGAAAAAATTAATTAAAAAATAATTTTTTCAAATACTTCTAAAAAAAATTTAAAAATAAATTTTTTTTATTTTATAAAAGAAAGACTGTAATATGATCAAAAGAAAGAAAGAAAGATATCTTTATATTTTAAAAATTCTAACCTGTAAAATTTTTTATTCTGCATCAGATATAATTGTATTATACATACAAAAAAATTTACAAGTATATTAATTGATGAGTATAGTAAGCTATACATAGCAAATATTTATAATTATTTGATTAAATCTTTCAAAATAATATTATAAGAATTTATTGAAATAAAAAAGACTGAAATAAATCTGTACCAAAGTGTGCCGGTAGGAAGTCATGCGTATTCATCGGCATGCAAACGTACCACGTGTCGGCACGAAAGCGTGCCGGTACCGTACCGTATCAGGCAGATAGTAGCACCCCCTGTGCCAGGGCACTTTAAACCTTGTTCCGGAGTCTTCCGGAGAGTCTGCTCGGCTTCTTACACTCCAAGACTACGCCTCCAACATCTTACTTGCCTGCACCTGGTCCATTCGTACATCCTGTGCGCCGCCTTCATTACCCTTCCTTTCTTGTCTATATGACTATATATATTTTCAATTCCAATCATTTTTAATTTTTAAAACTATAAAATAAAATAATTGACCGGTACATTTGTCATTAGTCATCCAATTTCTACGCGAAATTTTAATTTATTGCCTAACATTTTTATTTTTTGTGGTTCAGAAAACTGATTATTCTTGTTAAATCATGTGATAATCGTCACACGACTTCATCGATGGTAATGAGTTTGTTGATATAACAAATATTGATTAATACTGATATGGTAATTTTTGTTTAAGTTAATAAATTTTTCTTTTGAAGTTAGAGACTCAATTGAAATTTATAAGAGACATTGGGAACTTTATAAAATATAAAACAATTGGAGAGCCAAGTAAAACTTTGGTTAGTTTTCAAAAAATAGAATGCAACCAGTCCATAGGGCCTCTGACTTATCGGGTTATTGCTTATAGTATCAAAATTATTTGATTTAAAAAAAAATTATGAATAGTTTACAAATGTTTGTATGTACAATAATCTTCAAATTATTCTTTACTATAAAAATATTGATAAAAAATTAAAAAGTGTGAATAATTTATGAATTTATCAACAAACTTGAGTATTTTTCCATATTAATCAATACCAAATAAATTATGGTACGTTTTTAATATTCTGTACCATCTATTTTTAAAAAAATTTAAATAATTGTATAAAAACTTTATTCTTTTTATATACATTCAGTATTATGTATATATATATATATATATATATATATATATATATATATATATATATATATATTTCATATTAATCCAATGCCAAATTTGCAACTGTGCTTTGTACTAGGGAGCTTTGGAGCAATTTTTAAAAAAGAGAAGAAAATAAAATAAAATAGGCTAAATTACAGAAACTTTTTTTATAAATATTCGTTTTTTTACTTTTCGTTACTAACTTTAGAAAATCTACATGTTGCCTCCTTAAAATTTCAGAAATATTTTTAGGGGTACATCATTAATGGAGAGGGCAAAATAACCAAATTATCCTTACTTTTTTTATAAAAAAATAAATTTTTAATATATTTCTATCATTTTGAAGGGCATTCTCAGTATCATTATAAAAAATGAACAAAATAGCGATAGAACCCTAACGGAGGAGGGCTAAATATAACAACTTGAAATGCTGAGGAATAAAATATAGATTTTTAAAAATTAGGAAGAAAAAGTAAAAAAAAATTGGTATTTACTGGGGGTTTTCTGTAATTTAGCTAATAGAATATCTTCATTAGGAAGCTCGGTGCACGACAAGTGTAAATGCACCCGGTGCACGAACAAATGTCTCGGCATTGAAATGTAAAGTGTGGGGCCCACTTTGAAATTGCTTCATTTTCCCCCCTCATTATTCCTCTCTCTTTCTTTCACTCTCACAAAAAGTCTCCACTAAAATTCCTCACAATTCCTCTCATTCGCCATTCGATTCTGAAGATCGATCAGAGAAATTAGTTCCGATTCTCAATTTCGCGCCTCGGGTAAGCAATGGTTTTCTTCGTGATTTAGCGCTCTTTTTTTTGGTTTAATTTGATACTGATTTGGTGTTAGTTGAGTGGAGATCGGTGTGTTGAATAAAGAGGAAATTTTGAGTGGTTTGTTGTTAGAATCGGGGGTGGGATGGGGTCTTGTTAGGGTTCTTTAGGGGATTTAGGCTGAAATTACTAATTTTCTATTTATTGGTGATTTTGGTGAGTTTGATGTGATTTGATTACTGATTCCCTCGTTGATTTAGGATTTTGTGTTTTGCTTTTTTAAAAAATTTAATTTGATGTCTCAATTATTTAGTTTCCAATCCTGGTTTGGATGTTTCATTTGGAGGTATTTAGGTTGCATCTGTGAGTGTAAGATTTCACCAGTGCTTGGATTGAGCTCTCTAATCATTCCCAAAAGAAAGCTCAAATTTGAATTCACAACCCTAAGATAACTTCGTTTATTGCAGATTCCCAAAACCCTAGTTTTAAAGGGAGGAATTGTAGAAGGAAATATAAGAGAAGTGCTAAATCAGAAATAAGTTCATTTGGGATACACATTCCTACATGTATAAAGTAATGAAATTGCATATTTGTCCCTCAAAGATTTCAAATTGTTCAAGTTTGCGAGTTTATCCCTCTTCACTAATTGACTTCATTTGGCATACCTGAAAAAGAAGATATTTTAAAATAGTTTTGCCATCATTTTCCATTTTGAACTTCTCTGTTCGATCTATCGTGTCATTCTATTTGAACCCAAAATTCTCTACTCTTTAAAAGAGATCTTGCAAAGACATATATTTTGCCAACGGCATAACAATCCTAACTGGTGAAAAATTGCTTGTCAACTGGTGTTAGTCAACTGGGAGGGATATATCTGCAGAGTTTTGAAATTTGAGGAATATATATATGAGAGTCAATAGCCTTGAGGAACAAAAGTGTAATTCCAAAAGTTGTAGGGATGATATTCAATTAGCCCTATATAAAAATATCAAGTGGAGCTTAAAAAGAATTGCTTAATCTTTCATAATTTTTAAAACCCACCCACTAACAGACGGACTCTTTCGGCACCGCAAGTCAATTCTAGACTTGTTCTGGTGGCCGGCCTCAATATGATTCCAAATATGAAAATGAACCCCCATAGGATTTATCTTTTTCTGGTACATATATTGGAAGGGATCCATGAGCATGTGTGGTAAAAATTTCAAGGCTTATAGTTTTGACCGATAGTTAGATCTGCAGACAAATTTCAGGTCAACTTAACATGTTCTCAAATTGGCAGGGAGAATGCATTTGAAGTTATTGCTGCTTGTTAACATCATTCAAACCTACCGTTATCGAATGCTTGAAGGAGAACGGACGTGTAGGTTCGATTAGAGACATCAGTGATCAACCATCTCACACTATGGCAAATGAAAGTGATGAGAGTTTTCCCATGAACCAAAAACCTCTGGAGGATTCTGAGAATGAGGAAGCCAGATTTCAGAATAGCATATCGGATGATGGCCGATCTACAAAATTGAGAGATGATTCAGATGAGATAGAGAATGGCAGTGTTGGTACTAATCCACCGATTCCATTCTTTTCTTGGAGAGATCCTCACATCTGGAGACCACCTGAACCAGCAGATATGATGGAAAGGTTTGCTAGTGATGACGAGGACGACTGCAATAACAATAAAGAATGGGGTCGGTCAAATTTTGGAAACAATCACAACTATAAAGAAGAGCGGCAAAAAGCAACAAAATGGCGTTTGAAGACTTTTGTAGGCCGACTTTTGGCATCTAAAGATGTATCTTTCTCTGAAAGAGAGGGTGGTGAGAGTTGGCTTGAGATTGTGGCTTCGCTGTCGTGGGAAACAGCATTGCTTCTCAAACATGAGTACAGTGAGGGAAACAAAATGGATCCTTTATTCCCTGTGAAGGTGACATGTGTTGCTACTGGTGCTCGCCATGAGAGGTCGCTCATTTGTTCTTGTGATATTTTTATATTTCATGCTTAGGGCAGAGTATATCCGTTGACTTGGTATCTTCAATTGCAGTGATGTGATCAAGGGCTTAGTTTTCAAGAATAAGGTAGCGCAGAAAAAATTGCCTACCAAGCTCAACAATCCTAGACTGGTGCTTGTTAAGGGAGTCTTCGAGCAAGCTGCTATCGGCTTTACATCATTCAATTCAATGAAGCAGGTTTGTGCAGCATAATTTTTGGTATATATTTTCACAATTATGATTATTTCATGAAAGTAGAAGACTGAAAAGAAGTAAAGAACATATGCATTTAATTCAGTGGTCCTCGTTTCTGTGTCTGGAATCAGGAAAAAACCTACTTTGAGAAGTTTCTTAATCAAATTGCGGAAATACATGGTCAAAAGGTTGTTCTCGTAGGGAAGAGTGTTCCACGCGACATGCAGGAGATTCGTGGGGAAGAAGTGACACTGGTTCTTGATGTGAGGCTCCAGGACTTGGAAAGAATTGCTCGCTTTATAGAATCTGGTATTATTTCTACTGCCGATGTTCTTGAGGAACATAAGCTCAAGCAGCTGGTGGACGAACATAAGCTAAAGCAATGTGACTCCTTCCATATTGAAAAGTTTACAGAAGAGCATAATGGTGTTGGTGAAGGTGGAAAGAGACCAAAGAAAACTTTGATGTTTTTGGAGGGTTGCCGGAATCCATTCAGATGCACGGTGAGCTCATTCTTTTTATGTTGCATACAATTTCCCAGTTACCCTAATAGTTCTTTACTCTAGCTTTCCAAATTCCAAAATAGCGAAGGAATGCTTCTAATGGAACATGTGGGAACAGTAAGACCTACTGTTTGTTAAAGTTTTGTAATATAAGCATTCTCTATTGATTGTCATAAATACTGAGGATTTCATCTACATGTAACTAACCTTTCTGGGATGTCTTGTTTCTCTGAATTATTTAAGGATTTGATCGTTTTTTTTCTTATTGCAGATATTGTTGAAAGGAGCAAATAGTAAAGAGCTGAAGAAAGTTAAGCACATGATGCAACGCTCAGTCCGTGCGGCATATCATTTGATCCTTGAAACTTCATTCTTCGAAGATCAAAGGGTGTTTTTAAGTGTCAAGAATGCTGTTGAAGAAGAGAACCTTGGTAGTGCTGAAGCAGAGCCATCTGTTGTTTGTGATGCTGCTTTGTATATGCATACTGGAGGAACTTTAGTTTTACCTTCTGATTCGCCTAGTAACGTTGTTCATAAGGAGATTGAGGGCTTATATAATCTCGAAGGCATTGAGATTTTGGCATCCAGCCGATGTGTCATGAAAAAATCTGCCTGCAAGCGCCATCTTTCCCATATAAAATACTATGGAAACTCTGATGTGCCACTAGGTCGATATTTGCAAGATATTTTGCTTAATCAGGTTTTTCTCATTTTCTCAGTTACTGGTTGAACCTATTATATTAGTTATTCTAGTTGAAATTTTTTCTATGGATGCTTATGTTCTTGTTGCAGAAAGGCAGTTGCTCCTCCTGTGGTGAGCCTCCAGAGGATCATATGTATTCTTACACCCATTATAATGGAAATATCACTGTTATTTTGAGGCATCTTACACCAGAGTCACATTTGGCTGGCGAAAATGAAGGAAAAATCTGGATGTGGAACCGGTGTTTAAGATGTGGACCAAAAAGTTGGACTGCCAGCTCTACTCAAAGGGTTGTAATTTCGCCTTCAGCACGTAAACTCTCGTTTGGAAAGTTCTTGGAACTTTACTTTTCAAGCCATTCTGCTGCTAGAGTGTTATCTAGCTGTGGACATTCACTGCACAAAGATTGCCTACTTTTTTTTGGGTATTTGCAGGATCTTCAGTTTGTAATCAACTAATTCTCTAATTTATTTTATGATTATCGTTAACTCCTTTTGCATGTTCTATGAACACAGATTAGGGTCCAAAGTTGCGATTTTTGGGTACTCGCATGTTCATATCTATGCTGCCTGTGAGCCACCACCAATTCTGGAGTTGAACCACTCGAATGGGCATGACTGGCTTAAGGAAGAACTTAAGAATGTATGTAACCCCGAGTGTGGCTGCTCTATTGTTTACGATCTCATGCATTCTTAATGTACTAATATATTGCTAATTAACTCTTTACTTCCCTCTTGAAAGTTGTTAGTAAAACTTACTTTTTCTAAGATCGCAAACTTGATTGTAATTATTGGATGATAAATATAGTAGGTATTCCTCAATCTAGTCCTTTTAATGGATTTTCTGTAGTCACGTAGATGCTGATACAAGATACTAAGAACTTCAGCTTTCCATATTCAAGCTTATTTCCTTGTTTGCTCTTAAACATAATTATTACATTTATATTGATCTCGAATCAACATACAACTGCTTTTTTCTGAAACATTTTGCTTTTTGCTGTTGTCATCAAGAGGCAGGCTTTTTTGCTGAATGCTATTGATTTTATTTGGGAACTAGGCATACTGCACAAGGTTCTTGGTTTAAATTAGCCTTTTCTTGAGCTTTATAATTAAATCATCTTCTGCAGGATAAACTAGTTGAACAGGAGAAGGGTGCTATTTCACACAACAATATCGAAACAAATGCGCAAAAAGACAGTAGTATGATTATTGGAAACTTTTATCAGACAAAGCCGAGCTTTGGTGAATCCTCCTCTGCTGGTGGCTACTCTTTTTCTAAAGACGAGCAAACTATGCCGGAAATAGAGCCAGCTAATGTTATTTCTACAGAAAATGGGTTTTCTGGCACTGAAAGGCATTCTGATCCATCGATGATTGAAGAGCATGCAGCAATTCAAACTGACGAAAACCATGATATTCAGTCACATGATCTTTCTACTCAGGAAATGGATTTATTGCGCTCTATTTCTGGTTGTTTCCAAAATGTTTCGTCTGTCTCCGAGGAGGAGACATCTAGGATAATTGCCCTTGCACTAGCCATGTCCAAGTATCAGGATCATTTGCTTGATGTCTTGGCGGAAAAAGAAACGGAGGTCATAGGAGAGCCGCATAGAACAATGGAGAAATCTAACAGCTTTATCTCTAATGGTTCTTTCAATGCATCACACAAGTCATTTAAAAGATCTGAATCTGAAATAAGCTATTCATCCCTTGCTGATGAGTCCCATGATCTCTCATCTCTATTAGCTTCACAAGATCATCCTGAAGTTGTCATTGATAATATGAAGATACCTTTGAAGAGCAAATATACAGTTGTATGTGTATATGCGAAGGATTTTTTAAGCCTTCGAGAGAAGTTTTGCCCATCGGAACTCGCCTACTTATCTTCGCTAAGCCGTTGTAAGAAGTGGAATGCTCAAGGTGGTAAGAGTAAGGCTACCTTTGCAAAGACGATGGATGACAGGTTAATTGTAAAGCAACTCAAGAAGGCAGAATTCACCTCTTTTTTGAAGTTTGGCCGTGATTATTTCGAGTACATTGATCCTTTTAAGAGAAGGGGCCAAACATGCCTTGGTAGAATCCTTGGAGTATATCAGGTCTTCAATTTAAATACCGAAGGACTTTTTTAAATCAATTTTGTTCTGGCACACATACCTTCTAACTTGCTGTCACTTCATTTGTTGCAGGTTACAAAAATTGAAAATGGCAATAAGGAAAAAAGTAATCTGTTGGTCATGGAAAATATTCTCTTTGGATGTAATATATCGCGCACTTATGATCTTAAAGGAGCCATTTTCTCTCGTCATGTTCCAGATTCTAAAGACTCTAAGAAAGTACTGTTGGATCAAAATTTCATGGAGGATATGTGGATATCTCCCATCTATATCAGTGTAAAAACTAAGCGCCTTCTCGAACGTGCCATTTGGAATGATACATCTTTTCTCTCTGTACGTATGAAGACAAAGCGTTCTGTTTTTTTATAATTAAAATGTATATGTCATTGTGATATCGTTACGCTACATTTGCAGAAGAACAACATTGTGGATTACTCCTTACTTGTGGGAGTCGACGACGAGCGGCATGAGTTTGCATTCGGAATTATAGATTATCTGGGGCAATATACCTGGGATAAACAGATCGAGACTTGGATGAAAGCTTCTCTCATGGTTCCCAAGGACGAAACACCGACCGTGATTTCTCCTAAGGAGTACAAGCAAAGGTTCAGGAAATTTATGGCTAAAAACTTCCTGGTTGTTCCAGACAGTTGGAGTTCTGAACGTTGTTTAGCTCCCTCTAAGGGGCCGTTTGGTAAGATGTAATTACAAATACGGTGTAGTTGAAGATGCATGCAGTTGGCAATACAGCAGTTGCAATTACATGCATCTAGTTTGGTTGGATGTAGTCGAAAGCGCTGCAACTACAAATAATTTGTTTGGTCGTATGCAGTTAAGAAATGATTTTTAAAATTTTATCATTTTATATATTTGATGGTGAGATTACCTCCAATGCAAAAAAGAAAAATAGTTTTTGGTTAAAAAAGAATTAATGAGATAAGCATATCTTTTGTTTAAAGTTACTCTCTCTAACTGCTGCAGTTGGGCCTCCTCCTGTAGTTCTTACTGCTGCAGTTAGAGTTAAATACATCAAATCAAACATCGAATTTGTATTTGCTTACAGTTACAACTGCAGTGAAGTTGTAATTACATGCAACCAAACGACCCCTCAATGTTGTAGTCATGGCGTTGGCAATTCAGGAGTACTTGATGAGCGGCAGCCGGAGAAGCCAATTGAAGAACACGCATGAATCAGAGCCTGGTGTTTACTGTAAGTGTTTTCGCTGCGCTTATTTGCTGCCATGTTGAATTTCTTTGGGTTGTTGTATATAGGTGTTCCTCACTTATTATGTCCCTCGAAATTGCACTTTTTTTAGCATATTTTCAGGGTAAGTGGGGTTCATATATTTATCATAGTATTCTTTGTCAATTTACAGTGATTACTGAAATAGCAAAAAGGAGGTGTAAACTTTTGTTTTCTCTTGATATAAATGCCTAGAAATACAATCTGAGAGCTTTGTATCAAATTCTTAAGTATACACATGTTAGAAATTGCGTACGGTAAAAACAAAACGCAGCGGAACAAAATCAAACAAATTTGATTTTAGAAAACTTTCGAGATCCAATCTCTAAACCACGCAATTGGATCCCTCATATTATTCAAGATTAAAACGAGATAGCAAGATCTAATCTTCACCTTTGCGCGGGTTGTTCTTCATCGCAATCCGATGATCGTGGAATTAGGTTCTCTTGAAGCCGCACACGCGTCCGGCCTCTATAGGTATCCACACGAGGTTGACGATCCAATCGATGTCCTCACCGGGGTGCTAGCTCCCTTACAAAGAACGTCTTTTTGCTAGAGAAAGAAGAGAGAAATTTTTTTTTTTTTTTTTGAGAAAAAGAAAGAAGAGAGAAATTGAGAGAGATGACGGCTAGGGTTTTCTAAAAACTCCCATATATTATATAGAGGGATATAATCCTCTTTTAATAATATAATAACCATTAAGGATAAGAATAAATTTATGTTTAAATTTATCCTTTTCTTAATTGGTTAGATCGATCAAATCCTAATTTGATTTGACTTGAAATTTATCCTAATTTGATCATATCAAATTAATAATGCAACATTTGCACATAAGTCCTCTCATTATTTACTAACTGTTAGTAAGTCCTCTCTTGTAACATTTACACTTTAATACCACTAATTTGTAATAATTACAAATTAGTCCAATTATCAATATATTGACAATTAAGTCCTCCGGCGATTCAAAAATTGCAATCTAGCTATCCGATCAGTCACAACCTCTTATGTGTGTGACCCCATAAGTTCTATTCTATCTGGTAGTGAGATATATTCTGATCACTATCAATAATATCACTGAAACTCCTTTCAGTGGGTCGGAATAATTCCAACTCAGCCCAATGAGAATTATCGATCATCCAGATAATTCTCATGAGTCTCACAATCCACCAGTGACGCCTAGCAGCATGTAGTGGCATTCCAGTAGAATGGAATACTGAATCTCTTGGTGCAGTTACCGTGTGATACAGTCCTTCTATCATGAGTCCCGACTAGACGGAGATCATGGAACAACTCGTCAAACCCCATCATCTGTCATATGTCAAATTTATTCGACTCGAGTTTCTAATATCGGAAACCCATTCCGCTATCCTGCCTTGGCCAAGGTCTTCTAAACTCGGTCTCATAAATCACATAGGACTAACGCCCCTATCTACCAAGGGAGATAGATTCCATATAGGCGCACAACCTATTCCTACAACGAACCTACTGCAGCCAACATGCACCGCAAGGACCCGAATGGCTAGGGACCAAGTGTATGTACAGTCAAACTACAGTAACCTCATTGTGAATAGCCGAGGCACCGCAGGTCAAAGGACCAGTCACACTACTGCAACATTGAGTAAGTCACTGACGAGTGAGTAGACATCCAAGTGACTTCTCGTGTTGGTCACGCTCGGTACCCTTGTTCTCTAACAACCACCTGCACATTCGCTCCAGTGTCTCCACACTGTTGACTCGAGACTCATCTACCCAAAAGGGAAGCGACCTGTACACCAATCTCATCGGATCAATCACCGTCCCCGCGATGATCCATCGATCGGGAGTATTTAGGAATTAACCATTAATGACACATGTCTCAAATTCTCAACTCTTGAGAATACATGTCATCATCTTATTAATTTCTTGGACGATTCATGGACACATACACAACATGAATGGAAATAGGAACCCATATATATTCATAATATTTAAAGTCAAATACAAATTTATGTCCTAAAAAGAATACATGTGTCAGCCCGATTGGCTTCTAGGGCATACATCTAACAACACATACCTACAAATGTATAATTTTATGGAATTTGTATTTTGTAAAATATAAAATATTAATTGGCAATGTAACTATTTTGGAGTAATTGGTTGTTGTTGTATCGTACAATCACATTAGGGGCTGTTTGGTTCTTCGGAAAAGTGTGAAAAAAAATTTGGAAAAAAAGTTTTTCATGGGAAATCTTTTTTTTTTATTTTTGTTAGATATGTCTCGAATTCTGGAATTGCAAGATTTTCTAATCCTATTCTGTTTTGGTTATCTTATTAAGTTAAGTTTAGATTATGCTTAATCTAATTAAGATATCTTAGTAGATTTGTATTTCTAATTGTATTAGAATTTTGCCATTATTATAAATATACCCTTTATTCTATTAATTTGGTGCGGCAGATAAGAGGGAGTATGAGTATATTTTCAGGACTAGGGTTTTGTGAGAGAGACATATTTTGTACACCACTTTGATTATAATGAAGATCTCCGCTACGTCTTCCCCCGTGGATGTGGGCCAGTGGCCGAACCACGTAAATATTTATGTGTTTTATTTTTCTTCTCTCTTTTTTGATCTCTTTTGACATTTTCGCATCGGACGAACTAGATTTTTTTCGTTTTTATTCTAAATTTTTTTTTTGTTCGTTTGCTTCTAAAAAAAAACTAGCATTTTAAGAAAACTTTTTTGCAAATTTTATGAAAAACTAGCATTTTTAATTTCCTAACAAAAATTCGGAAAACGAAAATATTAATTTGTCATGAAATTTGAAATTTTCAAGAAAAGCTAATTTTTCTTTGAAACTAAACGGGTGAAATTGTGAAAAAAGAGATTTTCTATGAAAAATGTTTTTTTTTTAAAACTATTTTCCACACTTTTTCGACAAACCAAACACTCCCTTAGCAAGTCCGAATGTGAAATATTGGATATAAAATACTAAAATATTATTATTTGGCAGCTAAAATTTTTGAATTAATTAATTTTTGAATAATCAATTATTTTTATAGTATCTAGGCATATCTTTTTAAAAATTTTATTTGTTGACATTCATGTACCTGATGAAAATTATTATCTTAGTATTAGATATCTCGAATATATAAGTAAAAAATGTACAATAAAAGTACGGTAACCGATACGTGCACTCTTAAGAATATTACATGGAGCATTTTGAAATCGAATCACCATAAATAATCTACACACATATTAATATTAAAAAGTAAAAAATGAATAAATATTTTAAAAGTCCAAAATATTCTTAGGGGTATATAACATTTAGGGGCAATTGCTTATACATTTCTGAAAAGTTTTCGACTTTTTTATTTACCCCTCTTAGAAGGCTTATTAAAAATAGGGATAACTTCAAATATCACCCATGTGATTTCGTGCTTTCTCACTTTAGTACCCTGTGGTTTAAAACGTATCACTTTAGTACTCTGTGATTTGGTTATTTTCTTTTTTTGTTATCTTTTCGTTAATTTTTTTGTTAAATTATACAGAAAAATTTTAAAATATCCCACTTATGGTTTATCGAATATTCACTTTACTATTCTGTAGTTTTAACTTTCTCATTAATTTAACGAAAAAATTAACGAAAATATAACAAAAAGAGAATAACCAAACCACAGGGTACTAAAGTGATACGTTTTAAATCACAGGGCACTAAAGTGAGAAAGCACGAAACCACATGGGTGGTATTTGAAGTTATCCCTTAAAAATATCCTTTTAAGATTCTAAAGTCTTTCAAACCCCTAGAGTTAAATTCTTTAGTGAACGGTTAGGAACGGCCGTTATCTCTGTAAAGTTACTATTTTACTCTTTTAAATATATTCTTCTACTGTCACAAACTTTTCTCATTTGCCCTTAAATTAGGGATAAAATAAGTATTTTGATTTTTTGCCTTTTCAAATATACTCTTTTACCGGTACCAAATTTTTTTATTTACCCTTAAGTTAGGGGCAAAATAGGTTTTTTTTAATTTTTTAACTATGGTAGAAATTTAACTTAGGTTTAATCCGAGATAATTTAACAGGCACTAACAGCAGAAATATTTTTGAATAACGAAAAAAAATACGAGAGATATATTTGAAATAAAAAAAAGTAAGGACGAATGAGATATTTCAGAGATTTTGAGGGGGCAATCCGCAATTATCCCTAATATTAAAACTCTTCATAAAAAATATTCTGAGTTTTCGGGAGACGTCGTTTGGCGAGCGAATTGGAGTGACCCCGTCGGTCTAAATAGTCCCTTCCCTGGACCTGGCCCACCACGTCATCGTGAACGGCCAAGTCTTTTTTAATTTTTAAATTTAGAAAAAAGGTTGAGATCAGATTGAACGGTGGTGATTTAACGAGGGGGCAGAGATGAAGTGCGGTTTACGGATGAAGTGTGGACCGGGTCTAGGGGATAGTTTCTCGTTGATCTGTCGTTTGACTTGGCACAGCAGAGGACCATTGTTTGACAGCGTAGCGCGGACGCAAATCATTTCCTGAACCTGGTCCACCACCTCACTCAAGAACCGGTCCATATAACTTTAATCCAAAAAAAGTGTTTGAAAATTTATACAAAAGAGCATGAGATGTGATCTAAACGTATGAAATATTACATGAAAAAAAAGTAAATTTTAATTAATATATCAACTATGTAGATGAATGTTTACTTGAGAAACAAGTTTATTAAAGTTACGAAATTAAATAAAAAAGTCTTACAGATGTTTTATGCTACATCTAATGAATAAAATTTTAATAAAATGCATGCATATAATTTTATATTTTTAAATGTTTATTCAATAGCTTTTTTCTCCAATATTGAGGGTTTTTTTTATGTACTTCTTTGTCTTTTTCTTAAGCAAGATACGTTTCATATCTGACAAAAATACATCCGAAATTAACTAATAATGAAAAAATAAACAAATTTTATGTGCATCCAATCACAAAGCTAAACTTATAAAGTAGAAAAAAAAAAACAAAAACAGTATAAAACAAGATCTAAATCTTTTTTTTTTCTAGGCTCAGAATTTTATATTAGTTTTCTATCACAACAAAAAAAAAAAATTTAGAGAAGGCGACGACACTATGAAACAAGACTTATATTTTATTATTTTAGGCTCAAAATTTTAAATTAATTAATTATTATAGTAAAAATTATAGATTATATTTGTTTGTAAAATACTATAAAAAAGAGCGTGACCAAACACATTACATTGTAAGACATATTATATTACGGTGTTTAAGCAAACGGTCCATGGTGAACCAGGTCCACCAATAAACTCTCCACCGCTTATGTAGATACTATAATATATTAATAATAATTATAAATTATATATAATAATAATATAATAAAATTAATATACAGTGGGGTCCACTTCCAAAGACGCTTTCTTTTTCTTTCCTTTCTCTCTCTCTCTCTCTCTCTCTCTCTCTCTTCACCCAAACCCTTTCTCCATTTCTCCCATTTCCACGCCTAAAATCGAGCCCTAAAAATCCCTCCTTTATTCCTTTCCTTTCCTTTCGATCGAAGAGACCCACCGAGAGAGGGAATACACATGTACGCGGCGAGGGAAGGGCTCCATTTTTACGCGGATTCGGTGTGTATCCTCTGGATATCTCCACCTGGGTAAGCGATTCTCTTCCTCAGTTTGGAGTTTTCGTCGTTAATTTTGTGGGTTTTTCTGTTGATTAAGGTGGGGGAAGCGGGGGATTAGAGGGAGGTTGAGATCTTTGCGTGGGAATGTGCAGGGGTTTGTGTGTTGTGTGTCGATTACGTTTTTTTAGTTTTTTTTTTGGGTCCTGGTTTAGCTTTTAGATTTTATGTGGAGGTTTAATAGTGTCAAAACTATGTTTTTATTGGTTTTTCGGTGAATTTTAGGTTTTAAACTTTGGTGATTTTGGTGAATAGTCAAATTTTTCTTTGTTTTTTGAGTTTTTGGGAATAATTCAAATATGGTGGACAATTTCGAGTTTTTTTACGCCTTAATTTTAAGTTAATTCAGTCTAGGGTTTTACCTGCAGAATTTTAGAACATAGTTTGCTAAAATTTCATGACATTTCTTAGTCCAACATCTGAATAAAAGTTTATATTTTCAGTATATCATGTTTTATATCTTAGAGAACAAAATCCCAATGGTAATAGGCTATTGATTATATGAAATTGGGATGCTTGTAGTTCTTTAGAGTTGACTATAAGATATTAAAATACGCGCTCAAGCGCATAAAACAGTTGCTTATCATGGTATCTGAACAGGAGGTGCGGAGTTCGAAACCTACCAGGCTACTAGTGTTATTTAATTTCATTCCATTTAATTGAAGTCGCATCTTTGGGCTTATTAAAAAAGCAAAAGCTCTGACGTGAGGGAGAGTGTTGAACATAAGATGATAAGATACTAAAATACCGGTCTCTAGCATTCTATTCTTTCAGAGGAAAACTGTTTTTTAACACAAATCACTTGTAGTATTTGGCTTACCTATTCAAATTTGGAGTTCAATGTGGCTTTACTATTATTGATAATTTTTTTTTTCCTTCTCAGTTTTGTCAGAGTCAGTGGGAGAATTAGGGTTTGATGCTTCTGCATAGCTATGAGATCAGATGAGTGCGATTTGTCATTCTTGTAGTTCTCTAGATTCAATGATGACTAATGGGTATTTCTGTGGAAGATGCTATCCTTCCTTCTCTAATGGGTGTGAGAAGAGGGATGAATCATCTATGATGGATTGCGAATGCCAATTTGGTTGCCGTAAATCCTGTTTAGATGATTATGCCGAGGAGTATTTAACGACGGATGGCTCGAGTCCTTATGCCACTCCTTTTCTCAGTCCAGCGTCTTCCTTTTCAAGCTACAGAAGCTGCCTATCAACCCTAGGTAACTACTAGTCTAAAATTTATATTTCTTGATATATTATATATGGTGATTTTTTTTTTTTCGTATTTATGAATTGCATTGGGCACTTTTTAATTTCCTTCTAATTTTTTTTCTCAGATGATTTCCTTGATGAGGAGAATCTACAAGTCAGGTATATAATGTAGTCTTATTTTGTCAGTTGTTTAAGTATATCGACTCTATGTTCCTTGTCTTTGGCATATCAATTTTTCTATCTTATGTAAGCTCACCGGTCATTCCTTTTTGCCCTTTATACTTAGATGGTATGTATGCATATATTTTTTCTTTGTGATGCAAATAAAAAGTTTTGATACATTCACCGTGGAATTTTTTCTTTTGCTGCTTACCCGCTTAGCTATAAAAAAAGAAAAATAGAGAAGACACAATTTAGAAGATAACTAAGGAACATAAAGATAAAATTGCTATTTGTAATGGCAAAGAACATGTATCTACTTACGAAATAAAATATTGTACATAACTTATCAGGGGCAAAAAAACTGGTCTTTAAGCTAAGTAAGCATAGCATGATTTAGGTATATTGTTGAGCACTCATCGAACTGGTGGTGCTCGTTCTTGTGGACAAAATGAGAGTTAATCTTTGTTACATGTACGTGATCTCAGCTTAACATGTTCTCAAATCAGCAGGGAGGATGGAATTGAAGAGCTTGATACCGGTCAAAATGATTCAGATATACAGATCAGTGAATGTGTGAAGGAGCATGAAAATGTATCTTCAGCAACAGATATTAATATCGAGTCATCTAATTCTATAGTTGACACAAATGGCATCAGCTTTCCCGTATCAGCAGAAGATAACTTTTCATCCAACCTGTTACCACTGGATGTTTTTGAATGTGGTAAGGATGAGAAAGTCGAATGTCTTAATAACAATTTGGACACTAGGAATGACGAGAAAGTCGAATACCTTAATAGCATGTTGGAGCATGAAACTGTGCCTCCAGCTACAGATATTAATATCAAGCCATCTCATGCTATGATTGATACGAATGGCCGTAGCTTAGCCATATCATCAGAAGAGAATTTTTCATCCAACTTGTTACCTCTTGATGTTTCTGAATATGATAAGGATGAGAAAGTGGAATATCTTAATGACATGTTGGACACTAGTAAGGATGAGAAAGCCGAATATCTTAATAACATGTTGGAGCATGAAAGTGTGTCTACGGCTACGGATATTAATGCCGATCTATCAAACCTTGTACCACTGGATGTTTCTGAACATGGTAATGATGAGAAAACCGGATCTATTAATGACACATTGGACATTGGTCACCCTGCAAAACCAATTGATGATCCAAATAGGATAGAGAATTGCAACAGCAGTATTTGCCCGCTGACTTTATCCAACTTTGAAATGGATCCTCTCCTCTGGATACCCCCTGAGCCTGCAGATAAAGAAGATGACATTGAAAGTATTGCAGATGACAATGATGGCTACTATAGTGATGGTGTAAAGTGGGTTCAATCTAGTTTGTTTGGTGGGGTCAATGAAGAAGGTGGATACAATTACAATTGTCAAGAAGAGCGCCAAAGGGCCATGTTGGAAGCTATGAATGGGCAATTTAAGATTCTTGTAGGTCGGCTTTTGGCATCGGAGGGTATTTTTTACTCCGAAAGTGATGGTGGCGAGAGCTGGCTCGATATCGTAGCTTCTTTGTCATGGGAAGCTGCACTGCTTGTAAAGCCTGATGGTAGCGAGGGGAAGGAAATGGATCCTTGTTCCTATGTGAAGGTGAAATGCATTGCATCTGGTACTCGCAAGCAAAGGTAATCTTTTCTTTTGAAGTATTTACATGTATACGTCTGCAAAATCATTTGTTTAGACATATCCCAGAAAAACTTGAATTTTTATTTGTACCATTAAATTTTTGTGTGTGTGTGTGCGCGCGCGCTAGTTACAGCCTCATAAATATGAACATACCTCTAACAAAAGGACTTTTTTCTGTTTAAAATACAAAGCCAACTGTCCCCATGAAAGAAATTGCATTTTCAAAGGGTATATGTTAATTACAGGCTCATGTATGTAAATAGATGATCTTGCAGTGTTGTACTATCATTAAATTCTCTTTTTTAGGTGTTATTTTCCCATCTCATACTAGGGACAGAACATTCTCTTATATTGAATTCTTTAATTGCAGTGAGGTGATCAAGGGTTTAGTTTTCAAGAAGAATGCCGCACATAAGCACATGCCAACCAAGTTCAAAAACCCTAGACTGCTACTCCTTCGGGGAGTCTTTGGGCATTCTGCGTCTGGTTTTTCATCATTCAATTCAATGGAACAGGTATGCATAATATTGTTCTTTGATGATGATCGTTTTTGGTGATAATGCTTAGAATTTCGTTATGAAAGTAGAAAAGCAAGGGTATTTCTAATCGGTGCCCTTATGTCTCTAGATAAGAGGTATTAACTAGATTGGTGTCGGCAATTTACGAGGTGGGAGAATGGGTCTTATCTTTGCGATGTGGACAATAGTGATTTCTAGGAGCATTTTACATGGACAGGTGTGCCCCATTGTGATCTTGGAAATCACTTACACTAAACTAATTAATACCTCTTATCTAGTGCCTTAAAGCATGTCTTAGAGAGAAACCTGAAAGTAGAAGGTGACGATATTAGTTATAACTCACCGGTCCCTTTAATTCATGGATTCAGGAAAAGGACCATTTTGAGAAATCTATTGTTAAAATGATGGAAATGTGCCAGCCAAATGTTGTGCTGGTAGAGAAAGCTGTTTCACGAGACATTCAGGAATTTCTTCTAAAACAAGGAGTTACACTGGTTCTTGATATGAAGCTCCACAGATTGGAGAGAATAGCTCGCTGTACTGGTTCTCCTGTTATTTCATTCTCTGATGTTCTAACAAATCCTAAGCTGAAGCTGTGTGACTTCTTCCATGTTGAGAGATTTGTTGAAGAACATAATGGTGTCGGCGAAGGTGCGAAGAGGCCATCCAAAACACTGATGTTTTTAGAGGGTTTACCGAAACCTTTGGGGTGCACAGTGAGTTTGATCTTTCTTTTATCTTTTTTTTTTTTTTTGAGTGTTGCCCACTAGTTATACAAATTATTTATCATTTAAACTAACTTTGAGGACTATCTTTTGCTCTTTGGATAATTGGTTTTTGAAGTCATAACTTACTGTTACTTCATATGAATCACATGCTATGTCAAAATAAAAGAATATGGGTAGCCACTTGTATAAAAGAAAACGTTATCTAAAAGACAATGAAGATTTTTTCCATAAATTATTCTATCCGGTGTTTGTTCTTTTTCTGAATTAGTTTAGCTATCTGTTTCTTTGCTTGATTGCTTCATGTCTCAGATATTGCTAAAAGGAGCGACCAGTGAGGAACTGAAGAAGATTAAGAATGTGATGCAGTACGCTGTCTTCGCAGCATATCATTTGATCCTTGAAACTTCATTTTTTGCGGATCAAAGGGTATTTCTTACTGAGATGAATGCTGTCAGAGAAGAGAAGTCTGTTAATGTTAAAAACGAGGCTTTACCTTATTGTGACAATGCTCTTAGTTCTAAAGTTCCTAATTCTTCAATGCTATCAACAGTACCAGAAGGCTTTACCTCATCATGCAATGGTTTTAATGTGCTTGGCACTCAGAGCATTGATCTTCCTGTTACTTTATCTCCAGAGTCAACTGATAGTCGGCCAGTAGCAAACATCAAAGGAAAACAAGATAATAAACCCATTTTTGATGAAAAAGCAGAAACAGTTTCAGATGCCTCTGAACTAATTGGGCTTCATGGTGTTGATCATAATGTATTTGTCCCAGAGAGTATATTGATTTTGGTCTCTAGCCAATGCACCACGAAAGAGTCTGTATGCGAGCAGAGCCATTTCTCCCGTATTACGTGCTACGGAAATTCTGATGTGCCACTAGGGCGATATTTGCAAGAAATTTTACTTAATCAGGTCTGATTTTGTTTGATTCATTTTGGGTCCTAATTGACCTTTTTCTGTATTTTAGTTGGAGTTTTTATTGATGGATGTTATGTTGTTTTGTTGCAGAAACATAGGTGCTCCTCATGTGGCGAGCCCCCAGAGTCTCATGTGTACTCTTACACCCACCATAATGGAAGTCTCACCGTTCGTGTTCGGAGCCTTCCTCCAAAATTGCATTTATCTGGTGAAAGTAAAGGAAAGATTTGGATGTGGACCCAATGTTTACGGTGTGCCCGTGAAGGTCGTGGGATTGCAGGCTCCACCCAAAGGGTTGTAATTTCTCGTTCGGCGCGTAATCTCTCCTTTGGGAAGTTCTTGGGACTCAGTTTTTCAAGCGATTCTGCTGCTAGAAGGTTATCAAAGTGTGGGCATTCACTGCATAGGGACTGTCTACGCTTTTTTGGGTAAGAGTGGCATGTTGCTATTTGTCATGTACACAAAATTATTAGATATATTCACATACCCCTATAAAATTATTTAATACATATACATATCCATTCTAAATTTAAAATTTCATTGGTGCACTTCATTTCTTACAGATATGCTATTTCTTTATAGATGATTTTGCAGGCTTATGGAAAAGCCCGAAATCTTTATTGACAATCATCTATTTTTTCTATTTTAACTCCTTTCATTTCGTCTATCAACACAGGTTAGGGTCGAGAGTTGCTATGTTCAGATACTCATCAGTTGAAATCTATGCTGCTTGTAAGCCACCTCCGATCCTGGAGTTCCACAACTCCAATGGAGAAGACTGGCTTAAGAAAGAACAGAAAAATGTGCGTATTACTGTATTGTGGCTGCTCTATTATTCATGCTAGTTAAAGTCCCTGACATATTCATATTTCTCCACACTAACCTTCTAATTCGCTTTTGAAGGTTCTTTCTAGAGTAGACCTGCTTTTTTCCCAGATAGCAAATTCGCTTCAAAACTTGAGGATTAAGTATCCCAGTGTTCTCTCAAAATGTTGCAATTCAGTGTTTATCAATGGATTTACCCTAGTCGAAGAGATGTTGATGCAGGAAAAGAGAGACTTTGAGGTTATTATTTTTTTATTTACTTAGCTTGCTTGTTTCGAGGCATGCTTTTATGAGATATTAAGTATTTACATATATATCCCTGCAAAATCTGACATTTTCGCAAATGCTCCTCAACAACTTAACGCTTAATCTATTATGTATATACCTTTGAAGTTAAAGAAGTACTTCTCTCTTAAAAAAGGAGAATATATACATTGACGAGCCTCCCAGATGAATTTGACGACTCCCCAACTTGACATAATTGTATGTAAGAATGTGCATTTTCTAGGGGTATATAAAAAACTTCAGATATTACAAGCTTATATATTGAACAGATGATTTTGCAGGAATATGTATATACAGAAATGCTCCTACTTCTATTTATAATGATTTAGACACTGCATGATTGGTTTCTTATTTGATTTTTCCCCCCCCCCCTTCTCTGGGCTTGCCTGTTATGCTATTAAGGATCAGGATTCTTTGCTGAATGTTATCGATCATAGTGGAAAACAAGGTATCTTCCACATCATACTTGTCTTAAATTGGCTCTACCAGGAGCTGCTTCTTTGGCTTTATGTTTGGGACTGTCGATTGGATCATCTTCTGCAGTGTAAACAAGTTGAACAGGAAAAGGACATTGTTTCATCCAAGGGTATTGTTGAACAAAATATGGTTGAAGATGATCATAAAATTTCTGAGGATTCCAACGAATTAATTATGGATGTCAATAGATCCCCCTTTTCTAAGAGTTACTCTCATCCCGAACATGAGCAAACTGTGCTGGAAATGGGGCTCGGTCAAATTAATGGAGATTTTGGCAGCAGATTTCATAGTCTTCGTAATGATGACTATGGTGAAAATGACCAAGAAGGGACCATTCCTGTTTCCAATGGTATGCAGTTAGACAACTCTACCCAAGATACCAAAAATGGTCTTCTTGAAAAACCAACTGATATCGAAGTCCAAAATGATGAGAAGGCCAGCTCCGATGAAACACATCCAGTTCATTCAAACACAGCTCAAGATTTGTGTAGTGCGAAATTGGAAGATACAGAAAATTGGTTTTGGGCTCCATTTTCTAGGTTGAAAATGACATACAGAAATGATATTCAATGTGGTTCTCTCGAGAAGTTTCATCTTATCAATAACTACACCCCATCTCATCTTTCTCCAGTTTTTCTACCATCTACGGAGAAATTTACTGTATGCTCTGGGGGAAATGTTTTGTCCGTCTCTGAGGATGAAATCTCTAGCATAATTGCTCTTGCACTAGCCACAGAGCCTAACAAACCAATAGAGAAATCTAATAGCGTGGCCTCTTTGACTTCGTCATATTGGTCATCTATGGGATCTGTTGATTCTGAGACAAAGCATTCAGCGAGCATTGCCTCATCGCTTTCTGCTGATGAATTAACCTTTTTCGATTCTGACGGTTTATCTCTATTAGCTTTGCAAGGAATGCATCCCGAAATTTTTATTGACACTGCAAAAATTGGTATGAAGAGTAAATGTTCGGTTGTTTGTATATATGCAAAGCAGTTCTATGCTCTTCGAAAGAAGTGTTGTCCATCAGAATTTGCCTACATATCTTCCTTAAGCCGATGCAAGAAGTGGGATGCTCAAGGTGGAAAAAGTAAGGCTTTCTTTGCGAAGTCGTTGGATGAGAGGCTTATCATAAAGCAAATTAAGAAGGCGGAGTTCGACTCATTTTTGAAGTTTGGGCTTGATTATTTCAAGTACATATCACTCTCTTTAGAGTCAGGAAGTCAAACATGCCTTGCTAAAATCCTGGGAATATATCAGGTCTCCCACTGAAATACCTATGGCTTTCTAACTACAGATATTTACTTATATACCCGTGCAAAAACCATCTATTTGCATATGTATCCTTGCAAAAGAATGAATTTTCATATAGTGCCTTTAAAAACTAAACTCATATATGCCCTGTATTTAGCCTTTTTAAAAAATCCTTATTCTAATACAAAACCAACTCCTATAAATTGGATGGTTTCTCAACTTAAGATAAGGATGCCATTAAAGAAAGTTTATTTTCAAGGGGCATATAGATATGAAAATTCAGATTTTACATGGGTATATATGCAAAGAGTAGAATTACATGCTTTTTAATTAACACTGACTTGATGCAGGTTAAGCAAATTAAAAATGGCAAAGAAATGAAAATTGATCTGCTGGTGATGGAAAATCTTTTCTTTGGACATAACATTTCACGCACATATGATCTTAAGGGCGCCGTTTTCTCCCGTCATATTTCAGATTCAGATGAGCGTGGAAAAGTACTTTTGGATCAAAACTTTATTGAGGATATGCGTAAATCTCCCATCTATATCAGTGGAAAAACGAAGCATCTTCTGCAACGTGCCATTTGGAATGATACTTCTTTTCTTAACGTACGTATTTAGTCAAATATATCTTTTCCAACATAATCAGACTAAAGTGCAGGAAACTTCCCCAATAAGTACCAATATTTTCACTTTGCCACTCTGAAATGTGGAAACTGAGGTGCTGCTAAAAATTTCATCACTTAGTCTCTTAGGTCACTGTTTCTTAGGCAATATATTTATATATATCACTTTACTTTAAGAATATATCTAAATAGACAAGATGTGTGATTTTGTATTTCAGAGGGGTAATGTGAAAATATGATATTTATTGATGGGTTTTAACAGCATAATCATTTTATACAAATTTTGGTAAATTTAAACTTATGCTTTATATTTGCAGTTGCGTAATGTAATGGATTACTCTTTACTTGTGGGAGTGGACAAGGAGCGGAAAGAACTTGTATTTGGAATCATAGATTACCTGAGGCAATATACTTGGGATAAACAGCTCGAGACTTGGGTGAAAGCTTCTCTTGTGGTTCCTAAGAATGAACTGCCGACTGTGATTTCTCCTAAAGAGTACAAGAAAAGGTTTAGGGCCTTTATGTCAAAATACTTCCTGAGTGTTCCAGATGACAGTTCACTTGAAGCCTATGAGAAGCAGCAAGAAAAGCCAATTGAGGAGTAATCACTGTAACAGTTTTCGCCAAACATATTTGTTGCTATATCAAAGTTCTTTGCTGGTACCAATAGTGTGGTTGTTCTGCGGCTTGTATATAGGAGCACCTCACTCGTATGGTTCTCTGATATTTGTCAGTTTTTAGCAAATTATTGGGGAGAGTGAGGTCTACAAATGGTTTTGTTCGTTAAATTATTCTTTGTCAAGTTACAGTGAGTGCAGAAAATCAAAGCATAAATGGTAGTGCGATTTTGAAAATTTGCATTAAGTTTTTTTTTTGTTTTTTTGTTTTTTTGTTGTTCCCCTTGTTATCATATATTTGTACTCTTGAGAGATTATTGATTGATAGAAGCAGTTCCGCTTTTACTTATTGATCTTATCTCGCTATTGAAGACTATGGGTAGCTTGTGCTAATTACCACTTGGCAGATGGAGTGGTAAAATGGGCACTAATAAGCTTCCTTTTTAAGGTATAGAGTTATTTTTACTTTTTCATCATGAATCATTGATTCTTTATTTATGATTATGTCTTATATTACGTCTTCAAGTTCTTTTCAATCCATAATTGTTTGCATTGCCTTCAAGCTAATGCTACTAAAAACTGTGTTGTATTTTGTTGTTCTTAAGCAAATGAGAGGAAGGTTTCTGCATACAATTGTTCATGGAGTTAGCTCGCTTGGTGATAATGTGCTTTGGAAGATCTGCTGTTGTACTACCACCACTCTGGTTGACATTATTGTTGAGGTAAGTTTGGTTTATCTTGTTTTGCAAATATCTAAAAATGCGAAGTAACTGTTACGTATTTTGTTCTTTTTCTCTGGAACGGTGTTATACATATTCACTTCATCAGAAATAATTTGCTATCGCTAACTGTAAGCCATATCTAGAGGACTAATTACCTCTCGAAATGAAAGTCTAAGTAGCTTCCAAATCATAGATAAAACCAGATATCTATTAGAAGTTCATTGCGTTTATCATTAATGATCTATACCCCTGTCATAACCTTCATCCTTCAACTGTTTGAACAATCCGATCAATTCGAAGTATATTTCATTCGTCCGTGGATGTGACCGATCACTTGCCACAAACTCGTGGATTTTGTTATCTACCTCAATCCAACTTTTCCCAGGCTCTTTATTTACTCCATTCCTCTTCATCGTTTGCCTGACTTCTCTTACTTCATCCCACCTCCCCTTTGCAGCATATATATGGGAGAGCAACACATAAGCCGCAGAATCACAAGGGTCTACAGCTACTATATTCTCCATCGACCTTTTACCCCTCGCTAAGTCCCCATAAATTCTGCAACCACTTAGTAGCATTTTCCAGATTAAAGTAGTGGGCTTGAAAGGCATTTCGTTTATTAATTTCTCTGCTTCTTCTAATCTCCCTGCTCGTGCTAGAATATCCACCAGGCATGCATAATGATCGAAATTAGGTCTAATCCCATATTTTGCCATCAGTTTGAAGTATTTTATAGCTTCATTAGTCATATTTGCGTAACTACAAGCTGCGAACAATGCATTGAACGTTTTTCCATCTGGTTTGGATCCGCTTTTCCCCATTTGATTGAAGGTTTCAGTAGCCTCTTTGAAATAACCACTTTGAGCAAAACCTCCAATCATTGCATTCCATGATGCTGTATTCTTAAAACTAAGTTTAGAAAATATCTTTTCGGCTTCCTTTGTACTTCCTGCTTTACTATACATGGTTATTAGGGCATTTAAAACAGCTGCATCGGCGCACAGTTCGGATTTTAGGGTTAAAGCGTGGACTTGCCTTCCCAGTTGCATTGCTGTGGAATCCGCACATGCTGCAAGAATAGTGGCGAAGGTAAAGTTATCCAATTCGATATTTTGTTCTCTCATAGAATCGAGTAGCTTCATAACTTGATCTAAATTACCAAATTGAGCAAACCCAGAAATAATCGAGTTCCAGGTGATTGTATCTTTCTTTTGTACGCAATCGAATACCTTTTTTGCATCATTTATGGCCATGGATTTGGCATACATATCTACAAGTGCACTTTCTATAAACGCATTTGATGAGATGCCTCTTTTGATTAATTCACCATGAACTTCTTTTCCAGTTGTATGCCTAGTCAGAGAAGCACAAGCATTTAATGCAGCGACGAAGCTCAACTCGTCTGGCTCGATCCCCTCAAGCTTCATTTGCACGAAAAGAATTAAACCCCTCTCAAATTCCCTATTTTGAATGTGTGATTGTACTATGGAATTCCAAGATACAATATCAGGTTCGGAAATCAAAGTGAAAGCTTGCCAGGAATCAGAAACTGCTTCATGTTTGCCGTACATGGCGATCAGGTTATTCCCGATCATAGTCTCCGTGTGCCGGCCCATCTTAACTGCGAGCCCATGTATTGATTTCCCTATACCGATCATTAATTCACTTGCGGCCCCCTTCAGCATGATGGCAATTGTATACTCGTCGGGAAGCACACTCTGCTCGCAACTCATTTGGAGAAATAGCTTTAGACCTTCATCCGCCATACTGTTCTTAAAGCATGCGTCGATTACAGAGTTCCAGGTGACGATGCTTCTCTTTGTCATCGAATTAAACACCTCCACTGCAGCCCGTGGATTCCCAACTCTGGCATACGCGTCAAGAAGGGCACTTCCAGCAAACATGCCTGCCAGCTCGTGCTTTGAGATCTGTGCGTGAAGCTCCTCAGCGATTTCCATATCTCTTGATCCGAGCAGGCTTGCGAAAGTAAACTCGTCGGGCGTATAGCCTTCTATCTGCATATCGATAAACAACGATAGAGCTTGAGAGGTAAGCTGGTTTTGAACCTTCGCAGATATAAGCGAATTCCACGAAACTAGGTCTTTCTCAGCCATTCCGTTATACACTGCTTCTGATTCTTCGACCAGTCTAAGTTCAGAGTATGTATTGATCATTGCATTTCCTACTTCAATTCGAGAGATAAAGCCTGTTTTTATGAGCCGAGAGTGAATCTGTTTTCCGACTTCAACATTCCCCAGGCCGACAGAAGCTCGAAGCGCACTGAGATAGGTCACATAGTTTGGACTCGGTCCTGACTCGACCATTGTTCGAAAGAGCTTAACAGCATCCAAGAACTGCTTATTCAAGCAGTAGCCCGCAAGAAGAGCATTCCAAGAAACCACATTCCTTTCTTTCATACCATCAAACAGCGCCCTCGCCATTTCAGTCTCTCCGCATTTTGCATATAAGTTGATGAACTGGTTATCCATGAAGAGGCCCGGCTCGAGCCCGACGCGGGCCATGTGCGACCGAAGGAGCCGCCCTTCATGAAGAGCCTTTTGCGATATACAGAGGGAGATGAGCTCATTGTAGTAGCAGTTCTGATCATTCGGTTTCCTTCCTTTCCAGGTATGATCTTCTAAGAGTAGAATTGCTTCTTCTAGTTCTACTTTTTTCGCCTTATTATGGGATACCGTTCTCGTAATCGTGACAATTGGGTTGTGTACCTTCGCAGGAGAAGAGATCATCTTCGGCGAAAAAGGCCAGGGGGGGGCGAGGGCCGGAGAGGCCATGGAAGTGAGAGATGCATAACACATTGATTGATATTGAGTTGTACACCAGCTTAGAAACACAATTTTTATTGATTGGTTTAAATGTTTGGACCCTATAAGACCCAAATTGGATAAGAGGATTCAAATTAGGAGGGTTTTGTGGTGAGAGATTGAGATATTTTGGCCAATGGATAGGCCAAGTTGAAGGGACAAATGATTGGACCCACATCACTGATGGATTTGCTTTTTATCTTTCCTTTTTGTGGTGTTTAGTGGATGAAAAAAGAATATTGTGAAAAAACTGTAAATTAATTTCATTGCAATAAATCAGATTAGGTTTAGGTAGAAAAAGTTGGTAAAAGTAAAAAAAAAAAAAAAATATATATATATATATATATATATATATATATATATATATATATATATATATATATATATATATATATATATATATTGCTGAGCATATTTATGCGTGCTAAATTACTTATTAAATGCATTTTGTCCCTCGAGAAAAGTTGTTGCCTGTGCCAGGTGTATCCATACATTTTATATGCTACACTAAATTATTTTTTAAGAAATATTTTTTAAAATTAAAATCAAATCCAATAGCCCTTTCATTGTCACTCAGCTCCTATTTTAAAATTAAAATTAAAATAAGATGATTGGGGACTTCAATCTATTCGGCTTTATAATTAACAAATATATATATATATATATTAAAGTAATTAGATTTAACAAATTTATATATCAGATTATGCCTTCAGAATTATACGTGTATGTAGAATTAAAATTTTTTTGTTTGCTACAATGATTTCATAGTATTTAATTTTATACGTGTAAATTGCATGGCAATTCTTTAAATTACACGGACACTATAATTTGAGTAGAACTATTATGCTATCGAAAATATAAAAGAGTTGGTGCTTTCAATTTTTTAGTCCTTCGATTAATTTTTTTAATTATTTTTAATATTGGATTAATATTATTATCCAATGGGAATTATTCAACTCTAGGAGACCACTCAACCTTAAAGAGGACCACTATCATTCTAACCGTACAATTCTTGATTTAAAGGTTAAAAAATCGGAAGCATACAGTTTATTATATTTTCAATAGCATAGTAGTTCTACACCTATAATTTTACGTAATTTAATACAGCAAAATTTATTAATAAATGTATATTTTTTTCCCCGCAGAAAAAAAAGAAAACAATGAGAAAGTTCAATGTACCAACTCCATAAATAAATATCATCACAACAGCTCAGCGTATACTACGTTTTGATTTGCTCTGCTGTATAATTTTATTTTTATTTAATTTATTTCTCTGACGAGTGGGTCCCACGTCTTTCTAAGTATCCTAAACTCATGTACTAAAAAAGCATTTAAGTTAATCAGGAAAAAAAAAAGAAAAATTAATAATAAAAAAAAGAATCGGACGATGTGCGATGTATCCCTCTCACTCCCACTGATCGGCCGCCACGTGTCCCTCCGAATCCCCACCGGTTTACCGGCTATTCCCGGTCGCTTCCTCCCTCCCGACCCTGGTCCGTACGCCTCGCGACCCGAATCCCATCCAGGTTCTTCCTCCTCCCTTCTTCTCCTCCTCCTCTCCGTCCCCTTCGAAACCCTAACCCTAGAAAGGGTTAGAGTCCCCCCCTCTCTCTCTCTCTCTCTCTCTCGCTCGCTCGCCATTAATGGTTCTCTCTCCTTCCTCTTCCTTCCACGTCGCCTTCTTCCTCTGTCGCCGTCGTCGTCGTCGTTGTTGTTGTTGTTGTTGTTGTTCTCTGAAGGCCTGATTCTAGGGTTAGGGTTTCGACCGTCCATGGATCTCTCACGCGCGGAATCCGACCTCTCCCTTGGGCTCCACGCCCACGCCCGCGCCCGCGCCCGCGACCCCGCCCCTCTCCCCCTCCCCCTCCCCCTCCTCGACCACCACTCCGACTCCCGCCGCGGCTCCACCCCCTCCGCCTCCGCCTCCGCCGCCGCCGCCGCCTCCGCGGACGCCGACGACTCCGACGACGCCCAACCCGAGGAGTCCTTCAGCATCCTCGGCTACACCATGTGCCTCAAGCGCCAGCGCCGCGCCGAGTCCTCCTCCTGCTCCTCCGCCTCCTCCAAGCGCCCCGCCCCCGCCTCCTCCGCCGCCGCCGCAGAGCCCGATTTCGAGACGCGCAGGGCCGGCGTGCGCGCCTGGGGCAACATCCCCCTCTCCGTCGCCGACCCCGACGTGTTCGAGGTCATGGAGAAGGAGAAGCAGCGCCAGGTCCGCGGCATCGAGCTCATCGCCTCCGAAAACTACGTGTGCCGCGCCGTCCTCGACGCCCTCGGGAGCCACCTCACAAACAAGTACTCCGAGGGCCTCCCCGGCGCCCGCTACTACGGCGGCAACCAATTCATCGATAAGATCGAGCGCCTGTGCTGCGATCGCGCTCTCGTCGCCTTCGGCCTCGATCCTGCGAGCTGGGGCGTCAATGTCCAGCCGTATTCGTGCACGTCCGCCAATTTCGCCGTCTACACCGGTTTATTACTACCGAAGGATCGCATAATGGGGCTGGATTCGCCGTCCGGTGGTCACGTGAGCCATGGTTACTACACGCCTAGCGGGAAGAAGATATCGGGGGCGTCGATATTCTTTGAGAGCTTGTCGTATAAGGTGAACCCGCAAACTGGTTATATTGATTATGATAAGCTTGAGGAGAGGGCCATGGATTTCCACCCAAAGATACTAATTTGCGGGGGGAGCTCATACCCTAGAGAGTGGGATTATGCGCGGTTTAGGCAGATCGCCGATAAGTGTGGGGCGGTGTTGATGTGCGACATGGCTCAGATCAGTGGGATTGTGGCAGCCAAGGTTTGAAAACTCTTCCTGTTTAGTAGACTCTTTTTGAGAATTATGATTGCTGAACATCTATTTGCATTAGTTGGCTAAAAATGGGCATTTACCATGTTTTGTTGACGATGCAAGCATGCAACTAGGTTGTTCTGACCAAAAGTTCTGCTAAAACTAAGGATTTTCTGTTGGGGTAAAAACTTAGACCTTTGTATGATGGTTATGAAAGTATTGGTGCCCTTGTTATCTTTGTTATTGCTTAATTCGGTGGACATTTTCCCTCTATTAGTTAGGGAGTGTTTCAAATTTCATTTCTGATTGTGGTGAGCGTAAGCTGCCTAGCGCTAGTTCTTACATTGGCGACACCAAAATTGTGGCTTGATGTCAATATTTATTTCTATTTTTTTTGCTTAGTTTAGGTTTCTTGATCAAAGAGCTTACTTTCCCGCAGTTTCCAACTTTTGGTATCAAGCAAGTGGGTAGATATTTAAATTTTTGTAGTCTTTAATGCTTCATTTTTTTGCTGTATTTTATGTAAAAGGTTTTGTATGGTAATGGAGACAAAAATCTACAGGTACATTTATTTTAATAGTGTATTTTAAGTATTGAAGAGCCTGAATTGAGTTATTGAAGTGAAGATGCGTGTAGTAGCTGCTTGAAGCCGTGTTTTAATCTCTGAACGTTGTCATTTGTAAGCAGTAGTGAGAGTGGGGTTGATAAGTGGTATAGATCGTGGTCGCAGACCTCTGTGGATGATTTTTTTCGATAGTATTGGCCAAGGAGGTGTGATGTATCATGTTATATTGGTACTAGAGGGTTGTGGTGAGATTGACTAAGATCTCAGAAACTTTTGTTGAATATGCGATGGAAGCTGCATTCGAGCTTTAGAATAGTAGTGCATCAAGTTAGTGAAGCTCAAAGGTCATCATACTAGAAAAGAGTTATACATGACAAGAGTTATTGCAAGTCTATGTGATTCTGGATGTATTAGATAAAATGCTAGAAGGTTCATTGACTGCAGTTGAAGAATGTCAAGTTATTTTGCAAGTTTTGGACAATTATACGTATTGTTCTTACTGGCTCTGGAAAAGGTGAAAAGAATACTTTGGATGCTAATGTATTACTTAAATCAATGGAATGAGACTTGGGACTCTATTTACCAAATCTGTGTATTCATATTATAGGTTTTCTTGTTCATAGCAATACAATAATCCCATAGTTGATGTTATGTTATATAAGAGTAGTTAACAGCTTGTGTTTTCAGGATGGGTAGTGATATAGACAGAGCTATAATAACTATAGGAAAATAGATGCTTTGTACCCGGAAAAAAAATCATATTATAGAGTTGATCACGTTCATTGCACTTGTGTTGTATAGTGATTGCTGCTCTGTCAATATCACTGTCCTTTCAGGAAATATGAGCACTATACATTTACTAGTAGGAGAAGTTTGGAGGTAGCAGAGTGAAGGAGGCATGGGTGGTTGAGAAAGGTGGAAATTTATTCAGGGAACTGGATCGGTGGATCTTTATGGATGAGAGAGCTTGTGCTTAGTATTGATCAATTGAACTGAGAGAACTAAAGGCTCAGTTTGGTAGGAAAGGCTGCTTTATGCGCTTCTGCATTAAGCAGGCAACGCCAACTAAAGGAGCATTCATCTCTCTTCATTGAATTGAAATTCCAGGATACACAGAGGGTCAGAAGAGTTTAGACCTAATATTAACCCTTGAATTATGATTATAACAAATTGTTTTCTCTTGATTATCTAATAAAAATTAATTTCTGAATGTACATACTGCTGGCTTTGCTTACATCTTTCATGACCACTTGAAACAATGCAGATGTTTTGATCCGCTGAACTCTTAGGTTCGATCATTATTCTTTTTTTTTCTCAGTTCAATGGGTGTTTCCTTTTCCAAAGGAATTATCTAAACTCTCTTAACTTTTTTAATTTTTATATTTAGTTAATCAGGGGGTGGGGGTGGGGGGTGTGGGGTTAAGCGATAAAGAAAATGTAAACCATCTTAAATTGTTTCTGTCACTGGATGAGGAACTTCATTAAATTTTCTCTCCTCGGAACTAATAAACTTTTATAAGACTCAAATTGATCTGATAATGCATATAATGTAGCTCAAATCTTTTCTTCTGCTATCAAATTGAAATGACATGATCGCTAAAGCTCTCTTTCCCTCCACTCCCCCCCCCCCCCCCCCCCCCCCCCCCCCCCCCCCCCCCCCCCCCCCCAAAAAAAAAAAAGAATGTTTGTTCGTTGTTTTGTTATGACGAAATGAGCTGTTCTTACATACTGTATAAAATTATCAGCTAAAAGATGTTGGATTGTCTGCTGATGCAGGAATGCCGTAGCCCTTTCGAATATTGTGATGTTGTTACTTCAACTACTCACAAGAGCCTGCGGGGTCCTAGGGGCGGTATAATATTTTTTAGAAAGGGAAAAATTCTTAACAAGCGAGGAAAGGCTCTGTGTCAGGCAGATGAAAGCTATCAATATGACTTCGAGGACAGAATTAATTTTGCTGTTTTCCCTTCCATGCAAGGAGGACCTCACAATAATCATATTGCTGCTTTGGCAATAGCTCTAAAGCAGGTGGCAACACCAGAATACAAAGCATACATTCAACAGGTCAAGAAAAACGCTCAAGCTTTGGCATCTGCTTTGCTGAGAAGAAAATGCAGATTAGTCACTGGTGGTACAGATAACCACTTGTTACTTTGGGACCTGAGAACCTTTGGATTGACAGGTAAACAGTCTCTCTGGTCGTATACTGCTACTATTTTGGTTGTCTATTTGTTTTCTTGATGAGCATGGTCAAAATCCTATTTGCTGAACATATTGGTGAATTTTAATTAGTTGAGAAGCAATATAACTGTTTCGGCGAATTCTTGAGATAACAAAATTTTATCCAGAGTAACTTCTATGGAGCCTTCTTAAGCTGAGTTTCTAAATATATATATATATATATATATATATATATATATTAATGGTCATTTGTCTTTTTGGACAGGGAAAAACTTTGAAAAGGTCTGCGAGGCATGTCACATGTCCCTGAACAAAACACCAATATATGGCGACAATGGCTCAATCTCTCCTGGAGGAGTGAGAATTGGTTAGTTTAGTTGTATAATTGAATATCTATATAAACTAGAGTATAGAGCCTCTTATCTCGCTATTTTCTTACTAATATTTTTTGGTTACTACTTGTTTTTGCAGGCACTCCTGCTATGACCACTAGAGGTTGTTTAGAGGGAGACTTCGATACGATCGCGGAGTTCCTTGTCAGGGCCGCGCAGATTGCCAGCACCGTTCTTAAAGAGCACGGGAAATTACAGAAGGAATTTCTTAAGGGTCTCCAGAACAATAGGGACATTACCGAGCTCTGTAATCAAGTCGAGGCATTTGCCTCACAGTTTGCCATGCCAGGGTTCGACATATAAAATGTTTGAACATGTTTTTGGAAGTCGCAGTAATTTATTCGCAATTCATGTCGATAGCATACTAATTGATGAATGCGGTCATTTCGCTCGTAACAGGAAAAAATGACCGCAATTTTGACATTGAAATTGGATCATTGTGTTGTGATGTATAGCCTTCCATGTTGCTGCGTAAGTTCAGATCGATGTATTTAGCCTATATCCAAGTTATTTATTAATTGAATATAGGAGCTAATAATTTTTCATATTCGCAATCTCTGTTTCTCCATTAAGAGGTGAAAATTTTCTTCTCTGCAATGTATGCGGTGTTAATGTTATTAGATATTTCGGTGTGCTCTCTATTCGACAACAAATTTGTCTATCGTCTGAGTTCACGAAGCCATTCATATTTGGTTGGTATACTTCTTTCGGTAGTTTCGAACTTACCGGAAAATTTGTGAAGCCGCCACTCTTCCTGTTCAAAGAAGTAATATTTCAGCTGTTGCTGTACTCAGGTAGATATTAGATGATTTTATTTTATTTTTGTTCTTTAAACAAATTCTGCGACATGTATCATGTATTTCAGTGTTTAATGTGTGTTTTGCTACAACGTAAAGCTTAAAGGAGGTTCTAAAGTTACAATAGCAAAGTCTTTGTTTGATATTGTTGTTTTTTTTTTTTTTTTTTGTGTGTGTAAATACCAAGTATGTTTGATTGGATATATTGTCGGATGTCTGACAGGCATGGTTGGTTAGCTTGCAACACATTGCAGTCAGATGCTGAATGGCGATTTCTTTGATAGACCTAAAACGCTAACCCAAAAAAGAAGAAAAAAGAAGAGGAGTTTGTTTTGGTGTTTTGCTTGTGTTGAATTTGAAACTTGAAAGTTGGTACCAACTCCATTCAAACTGCATTTTCAGGCAGAGCCTGTCAGCACACCAATGTGCAGCAGCAGCAGCAGTTGCCAGCAGTAGCAGCCGAGTTTTACAGCGGCCGTTTCCAGAAGCGCTTTTTCCATCATTGTTAGTTGCTACCAATCTGGATTCTGGTTTGTTGCTGGGCATCAGTCGAATCAGACAAAAGCTTCCACTGCAGTAGGCTGTCCCCTTTCCCTTTTTCAAATTTTCAAAATTTCTTTTGAAGCTAAAAGGAATCTCTCTCTCTAACCCACCACCCCCCTATTCTCGCTCTAGTGGAATCATTAATGATGGAAACAAGGAAAGAAAAAGAACTACCAGCCCATCACCAACACAAAGTGAAAAAGAATATGTGGGTTTTTTTCTCCATAGGTCCCCAACCTTTACCTGATCTTCCATTTTGGTTCCCGATCTTTTCCCATTTTAACAATAAGATCTTTAATTGTTTCTCGGTCACTTTGGTCCTAACCTCTTCTTCAAATATGTGCGCATATCGCATCTAGCATAATTTGACAATTCTCAATATCGTTCTTTATGCCTATGACCGTCTCGACCTTGCAAATAATGTCTATGACCTCTTCCAGAGCATTTGATACTCGTGACTTCTTTCAAACTTGAAACAGTTGGCGTCAAGATTAATCTGAAGCTACCGAACCTTGACCATAATCTACATATATATAAAGATTGGGACCTAACTGAAATAAAATATAAAGATTAGAAACCTAACAAGGAAAAAAAGAAGAAGAAAGAGTTAGGAACTAAAGTGAGAAAAAAGGATAAAAGTTGGGGACAGATAATGCAACTAACTCAGAATAAGTAGAGATGGAGAATAAAATAAAAGGTTCCTTTCTTTTTCTTTTTCTGTTTTTTTTTTTTTTTGGTTTCCTTTTTGTTATTTTCTTTTTTACCCTTTAGGAGCATAAGATGCCAACAGCTCCTCAGCTTTATTTTGTCTTTGTTGGGAGAGAGGAGATAAAAAAACAAAAGCTTCCTTTCTTTTGCACAAGTGTTTGTTCTTCTTTCACTAGAATCCTTTCTTGATAGTCCCTTCTTATAGAAAACCCCCCTTCTCTCTCTCTCACAACAAAGATAACAACCATCTTTCTCCCTCCTTTCATAAAAGATTTTAAAAAGTATTGTCTGCACCCTATGCACCACATCTTACCGTTCATCTCATCTTACACTTCAATTTTTATTATTCAATAAATTTATAATTTTTTTATTGTACTAATTACCTACTAAAATAACTAAATTAGAATCGGACAGAAATACAGCGATCAAGCTCTCGACACTCGAATAAAAATAAAACAAAATAGGAGAAAATTGAAGAGCAAATTAATAATACACCACCACCACCACCACCACCACCACCACATTGAAATATGCTCAATAATATTTTCTACTCTTTCATAAACTTTCTTCTATAAAATCCTAACATCCTTTTACTCCTACAACACTTCAAAAAAAAAAGAAAAAAAAGAAAAAAGAAAACATGAACAACAACAACTACTAAACAGAGCACCATCTATAACTCTCTCTATTACAACTAATACTACAACTACTACTACTAGAAGTTAACTTTACCTGTGACTACACAAATCTGAGAGCTTCTTCCTCCCCTCCACAATCTCATCAAACAAGTCATCCAATTGTCCAACTAAATTCTCAGTCCCTGCTCTCAACACCCCTATCCACCTCTTCACCTCCTCCACCCTCTCCTTCACCCCCTCCGCCTCCGCCTCCGCCGCCTCCGTCGCCGCCCTCGCCCTCCGGAACTCGTACATCATGATCCCGCCCCGCGCTTCTGCCGCGGCGGCGGCGGCGGCCTCCGACGCAATTCGGTGGTGCAGCCGCGCCATCGACAGCGTCAGCGGCGACGCGAAGAAGGAGGGGGAGCTCTCGGGATCCGGACCGTGGAGAATCCGCTGCGGCGGGCGGCAGGAGACGGCGCCCCAGACGAGGGCGGCGAGCAGCACGGCGCTGGCGTTGCGCAGCGCGTAGAGCACGCCGCGGAAGCCGTTGAAGCCGTGCAGCCGCCACTCCGCCGGCGGCCGCTCGTCGAACCGCAGCGACAGCGGCTCGATCCGCGTCTCCGCCAGCACCCGGTTCTCCTCCTCCAGCGCCACCGCCTGCCGCCGCGACGCCGACACCGCCCGCATCGCCTGAAAAAAATAAAAATAATAATAATCAAAATACCGTCCTCTGACAACTTAGCTTAAAGAATATATATATTATATATTAATATAACGGTTCGTCATATAATTATAAGATGCACGAATTTTAAAGCAGCAAGAACGGGCGAATGATTTGGAAGTCTCGTCGAAAGGACGGATTCGGTTAAATTTTTGTTCTTTGAATTCCGTGTAGATACGGAGAAAAGAATTGATGAGAGATTGACACGTCTGTTGTTCTCTGACAGCTTAAAGTTTTTTTTTTTTTAATTTTCTGACCTGGCGAGTGGAGTAGGGATTGGGGTTGCGGCGCCACTCGTCGAGGGCGGAGACGGCGTCGGCGCCGGCGGCGCAGTAGGCCTCCATCCCGGCGACGCCCTGGCGGACGGCGTGGCAGGCGTCCCAGAGCCGGGCGGTCTCGTCCATGTACTCGTCTAGCCAGCGGTCGCCGACGGGCAGGTGCAGCTTCTGCACCAGCTGCGTCAGCTGCGCGTGCAGCGACCGCAGCAGCCCCACCACCCGCTGCAGGAACTGCACCGACATGAACCCCCCAGGCACCGCCGCCGCCGCCGCCGCCTGCTCCAGCTCCTCCATTCCCCCCGCCATGTTCGCGTAGAAGCTACTCACCGAGCTGGAGCAAGGCTTCATTGTTATAACAGCAGCAGCAGCAGCAGCAGCAGCAGCAGCAGTATCAGCAAAAGCAAAAAAGTGTGCTAGTGAGATTGATTGTGTGCATAAGAGGGAGGGGTGAGTACATATGTGTGGAATTTAAAGGGGTGGGGAAAGGGTTGGTGTTTGGAGGGGCAATGATGGGTGTCTCCTGAGGAGGGTGAAGGATGATTGGGAATCTGCCATTTCTGCATTGTTTAGTGCCACAAAGAAGAGCAGCAGCTGCAGCTGCTCATGGGAGTTGCAAAAACCAACCTCATGACTCACTTCCATTCATTCCTCCTCCTTGGTATATAGTGTTCTTGGTTTGTGGTTGCTTCTTGTTCTTGTTGTTGTTGTTGCCTTTTTTTAATACTCCTAGGTGTTGAATGTGTATGTATGCTGTAATTTTTAAGAAGGGGAGATTGAATAAATTGGAATTTTGTTTTTTTGGGCCCACATGATTTGAGTGCTCACCATTGTTGTCATTCTCAAACAATTAATCCTTCTTTAATAGCCCTTCATCCATGCTGGAAAGGTTTGATCATTTATAGTGGCATCACATTTGCAAAATCAATAATCAAAGTGTCACCGACTGTCCCTAGAGCAAGTGGCAAAAGTTTTGGTGGTTGATACCCGAGGTCCCAAGTTCAAATCCTAATTGATTCACATTTCTAGCTATGTTTATTTCTAAAAAAAATAAACGAAGCGGGTAGCGTGCTATGTACCTTTCTCTCTCAAAAAAAAAAAAAAAAAACAATCAATCTCAAAAGTTGATACTTTTGATTATGTTCTAAAAAAGGTGTGTTAAAGATGTTATCTAAAAGATCAATTTAATATGAAATGATTCATAAACAGTCTTAATACACTCACTCACGTGTATAAATAGTAGAGATCACCACAGTGCACTAATAAGAGAGGTAATAGAAGAGTAAGTAGAAGTTATCCATAAAGTCCATTAAATAAGAAACAGCCCGAAAAATAGTTTGAATCAGAGGTGTTTTGAGTATAGTACTTAATCCAATAGTACTATTCAAACAACACTTTATCAAACAACACCATATGTTACAGCATAGTCGAATTATATCCAAATCTAATTTAACACACAAACACTAATCAAGTTCAATGCATCTGAAATCTGATTAAACATACAAACACCAATAAAGTTCAATACATCTGCTCTGCTGATACCAAAAACATGGGACCTCAGATACCAAACATCAAATTTTTTACAACTTGCGCTAGGAACAGTCGGAATCATATGTTAATTCTTTAATAAATGCCTTAAAATGGGTTTCTTAAGAAGAACTCGATTCAAGTGAAAGAGGGGAGGGGGGCAAGGAATTAAGCATGGAGTCCAAGAGATTTGTCCCCACCCTAGTTTTTCATGACTCCCCATGCTAGGGTTTCATCCCTTCCAAGCAATGGAATGATGGATCTCCTTGTACCCATACAAATCTCTCTATCCCCTCCCACAATGCCCCCTCCATTGCACCTCTCTCCTCCTCATTTTATGCACTTTTGCTTTGTGTGTGTGTGTGTGTGTGGGTTAATTTTGTGTTCAAACAACAACAACAACATTAACAACAATAACAACAACATTGCTCAATAGCCGTGGATTGGTCTACTAAGTTTCAAGTGCTCGTGGGTTTTTGGAGAATGGGATTTTATTTATTAATTTTTTTTTTTTGCCTTGATTTGGGAGGGAGTCAAAGGAGCATGTTGGTCTTTTTAAGATTTTTCATTGGAGGTTGGAGGGCTAAAAACAAAAAAAAGGAAAAAAGCGCAAAGGCCTCCCGAGCTTTAGCGCTTCTGCAAATAGACATCTGAACTTTATCAAATAATTCAATAGAACTGTAGTTACTGATTGAACGGTCGTTCTGATTGCACATACTGTATATAATTTTGTATAATTTCAAAACACACCACAAAAAGATATATTTTGTTCTTCTAATTATGATAATTAAGCATTAATATAATTGAAGAATAGAGTAAATCTCTCTTTAATTTTTAGGAGGAATGTTTTATAATAATAAAAATTTGAGAAGGTTCAAATTAAAAAACATAAAGTTTAGGGGACTATCTTGAATTAATCTCCATATATATATCTTTACCAAAGAGAGAAAAAAAAAAAGCTTCATCTTCACATTATTTATCATATTTTTACTCTATTATCCTACGGATTAAATAATTTTATTTTTTTATTCTGTGATTTTCTCTTTGGATTACTGTATGAATCTGTAGTTAAATAAGATATTAAGAGATAAAAATCACAAACCATAGGATACTAAACTCATACATTTTACAAACCCATGGTGACAAGTATTTGCTATTCTTTTTATGACAGGTCTTTACAAGTAAAAAAAAAAAGAAAAAAAAAGAAAAGGTAAAATCATAAGGTACCAAAGTAAAAATTGTAAACTTATAGGGGGCTAATTGAAATATTCCAAAAAAGAAAAAGAAAGGCACCCTCCCCACCTTCTAATTCCTTCTATACAATGCACATGTAGGCCTAGCTACTAATAAATTAATGACCTATAATAACCTAGTAGGAGATGTTTCTTTTTTTTTAATTATTCATTTGTTTTTTTCTAAATTTTTTAATGTGAAAGGAGATGGAGGGGAATAGATAATGCCACTTTATTCAGCTTATGCAACTGCTATCCAATGATGGGATGTGTCAGTTTATGGGGTTTGTGGGGTCCCTCTCATTCCATTCCTTGACTAAGACATTGGTTCAGATGCTTCATGTCATCAGGGTAAATCTCAGCCGTTTGATCTTGTTTCGTATGGTTGGTAGGGGCGCAAATGGATCTGGGTTGATGGAGCTCCCGCCCCGATCGGCTTCGAAGAGGGCTGCAAGTAGGGCTGGCAATCCAGCTTGCTGTTCGCGAGCTAACTCGTGTTTGACTCGAAAAGCTCGTTTAAGAAACGAGTCGAACACGAATTGGCATCAGCTCACTCGTGTTCGTTTCGAAAGGGCTGGCAATCCAGCTCGCTGTTTGCGAGCTAGGGCGTGTTCGACTCGAAAAGCTCGTTTAAGAAATGAGTCAAACACGAATTGGCGTCAGCTCCCTCGTGTTCGTTTCGATATAGCTCGTACGGGTTCGAGATATTTTGATAGGCCTAAGATATGGACCGAAACTCAGAACCTATTTAGGAGAATATTAAATGAGGCTAGGAGCCTGATATGACTCAAATTCAGAACCTCATACTCTGATATTATTTTAAATTTTATAAACTAAAATAATCATTATTCATCAAAAACTTAAGCGAGCAAAAAATAATATTTTTAATATTTGTATTCAATAGTTATCTAGCGAATCTTCCAAAAAGGTTGCGAGTTTAGAACTTCGCTTACGTAGTTCAGAAAAAAGAGAAGGGAGAGTAATACTTGCGCAATCATATTTGCTAATTAAGAAGGTTAAATTTATTCAACAAAGAATAACTGAATTTTGTAAGTTTATGTAACACCCAATAGTCCCACATCGAATGAAAAACTGATTCTGATTAGAATATATGAGGTCTCACACGCTAGTAATAATAACTGGGCTTAAGCATTTTGAACCGGCGATTTAGGCCCAACGAGTTATCATTGCTAGCGGATCGGGTCGTTTAATTTGGTATTAGAGACGAATACCAGCCGGAAAGATGAGGACTAAGTGCTACACCAACGAATTTGGTGGGAGCCAACCTCTTGAACCCGTAGTAGCCATCTCTAGAATCCCACATCGTCTGGTAATTCTGATCATGATCTGTTTGTGATCTGAGTTTGGACTTGACGACAATAGTCCCACATCAAATGTATAGATACCAAAACTAACTCTACTAAAAAGACTTAACATTGTCAAAGAATATGCCATCGAGCATTATTTGGTTCAAACCGAATTACTGTATTGCGCCTAACTTGGTTATTTAATTATTATTTTTTTTGTTTCAATTAAGATGAAACTTTGGCCTCAACTTAAAAATCTCTTGAACTTCGATTTTTTCAACTTTGGATTCTTTGTTAGGAAATAAAAGGCAATTAAGACTCAAAATGATTGAAAGATATATTGTACTTTATAATCATTAAATCCACTATAAGACATGTTGTTGGTGCTGATCTTTTTCTCTAGTGCTTAAACATTGTAGTCACTACATTTACAATCTAATTTGACATGTGATAAAACTCAAGGGATAGTCCAAACCATTTTAAGCAAAATTAGAAAATTTGATCTAATAGAATCGAATCTAATAGAAAACGATTCAAAAATCACCCTAAAAGAAAGGAGAGAATGAGGAAGAGACATATAGCAAACAATAACTTTGTTAATATATATTTCTGAGCTTGTTTCTTACAAGATAGATTTTTTAGATAACATAATATCAAAATCAATTTTAAACCCCTTTGGGATTAAATTTTTATATTATATACGGGTTGAATCTCCATCTCTCAGTTCACCTATCAATTTAACGTGCTTTTCATATTTATCGTACACGTGAGCAGAGATGTTAATATATATTTCTGAGTCCGTTTCAGTCGGATTGATTTCTAAGGTAACGAACTTAAGTCGAAAACTTTGAAAACTGAGGGGAATTATATAACAATTTCCTTTTTTTTAGAGAAAGGTAGCATACTACCGCTTCGTTTATTTCGTTTTAAAAATAAACTTAGCTGAAAATATGAAGCAGCTAGGCTTCGAACTTGGGACCTAGGATACCAACGAACAAGTCCTTTGCCACTTGCGCTAGGGACAGTCGGTTTTATAAAACAATCATAGCACAACTAATATGTGAACATTTACTGGCCAGAAGAGAAAAAATTCTAGAATGCACCGGGTATATATGGTGACGTGGCGTCACAAACCAATCAAATATCTCTCCCTTTTGAGATATACGTCTTATCATAATTATAATTTTTTTTTATTATACTTTTGTTTGAAAAGAAGAGATGTGATTGGCTTGTTATTGATGACGTGGTGTAAGCGTGACAGTAAAGAATTTCTCCCAGAAGAGAGAGAGAGAGAGAGAGAGAGAGAGAGAGAGAAAGAGAAGAAGAAGAAGAAGAAGACAATTGGAGCCTTCTTCAAGTCTTGAGAGAGAGGAGGGACAAGGATTGTCCTGCAGCCATGATGGCCATCCATTGCTGCTAACAGCTGCTGCAGAAGCACTTTTTGAATAAGCACCTAAGCTTTGGAAACAATTAATTGTGGTGATTGAGGGGCAATCTATGGCCACTAATGAGGGGAATACTAGGATTCTTTCCAAAGAGAGCACTTGGTATATGTCTTCTAACTAATTATGAAAAATGCTACAATGAGAGAGAGAGAGAGAGAGAGAGAGAGAGAGTCTGATAAAAGCTGCAGATGTGCTGAGGAGAGCCCTTGATTGGTTTTTGTTTTTATGGACAAAGAATGATGGCTAAAGCCACCTCCCTACACCAAATTTAGCTTCCCAGGGAGCTGAATGAGAAGGAAAATAAGTACCCATGGAACCTCTTTTTCTCATGGCTAAGCTGTAAAGAGTGAATGTTTCACCTGCAAAGTTTCTGAGGTTTTTTTCTTTTTTTTAAAAAAAATAATTATTTCTTTTCAGGTTTTTATTCATCATTATGTGTTGTATTTTGTTGTAGTAGGAAGTTTCTCGTGTTTTGAACCACTAGAGGAGGAGGTGGACAAGTTTTGTGTTCAAAGGAGTCAGATTAACTAATCCAAAAGCTTAGGCCGATAAGTAGAAATATATTTGCGTATTTTAGATGTAGATTTAAATTTTTGCCTTCTTAATACCCACCCTCGGAACATCGTAGATGTTATTAATAAAAGGCAAAATCCAATATAATCATACTGTGGATCGTAAGCGCTAACCAACTATCTCAAAAGCACGTGCTGATAGGAATGGCGCACCCATCACACGTAAGGGCTCAGTCATAGCGCTCGCGGGCTTCGACCTGACTCAATCCATCTGGACGTTGTGTCTATTGTTGGGCCTCTTGCCGTTGGGTCTTTTGTGGATCACACCCCCACTCAACTTATTAGGCTCACCCAACTCAACTTATTTGTCTTCTAGACCTATTGTCACGGGACAGAAAGTTGAATCTATTTTAGCTCAATAATAAATAGCCAACACATACGAGATTCGCATACAAACTATAGAAGGCAAAATCCAATATAACCATACGAGATTCAAATACAAAGCTAGTGCATAACTCAATCCACGTATTAAGTGCTGCTAGCACGTAGCACAAATAATGAAATTTGTGAAGTCACTTTTTATTTTATGTCAAAGAACTCGAACCAAATGGAAAGTGTAAACTGATAGATGGAGAAATCTTGTGTATTATGTATTAGTATGATTCTGTCTACTTTTAATATTATAGTTAGTAGTGTATCGAAATGGGATGTGACAAATAATCCAAATGAGATGGGATTGAGTTGAGACTAAATGAGATTGGATTTGAAAATTGTATTGTATTCCGCTGGACTCACTGTAACGATCCGACCGGCTAGCAATAATAATTCGTTGGGCCCAAACTATCAGCCCAGAATGCTTAAGCCCAGTTATTATTACTAGCATGCGAGGTCTCATATATTCCGATAAAAATTATTTTCTCATCCAATGTGAAACTATTGAGACGTTACAAACTCTCATTGTTTAGACCCTGACGTTCTCGTCAGGTCCAAACCCGATAACAGATAGGCAGATCAGGACCAGAATTACCAGGCGATGTGAGATTCTAGAGGTGGCTCTTACGGGTTCAAGAGGTGGTGGGAGTTTACCAGACGATGTGAGATTCTAGAGGTGGCTCTTACGGGTTCAAGAGGTGGTGGGAGTTTGGTGTAACACTTTGTCCCGCATAATACTTAGCTCTCACATTTTCGACTACTTAGCTCTCACATTTTCGACTGGTATTCAGCTCTGATACCAATTGTAACGACCCGACCCATTAACAATAATAACTCGTCGGGCCCAAACCATCGGCCCAAAATATTTAAGCCCAGTTATTATTACTGCCTCATATATTCTAATCAGAATTATTTTTCTATCTGATGTGGGACTATTGGTAATTTATATGTCTGTGGTCTGAGTTTGAACAGTCTGTATAATAACTGGACTTAAATATTTTGGGCCGATAGTTTGAACCCAACAAATTATTATTGCTAACGGATCGGATCGTTACACTCACTCTCAACCAATCGTAGTAACACCATATCTATGTCAACAAGTTGCTAACCCCTACCTCTCTCCAAATATCACTCCCTCGTCTTATCCAATCAGATTCAATAATAAATAGGTATCAAACCTAACAATCCCATCAACCCGAAAACGCGATCGGAAATCTGACCCATTGCCACACTTAGTAATAGAGCACTCTTTTTTCTTTTCTTTTTCTTTTTTTTTTCTTTTTTTGTTGGCTCCTTTAGCGTAGAAAGCCATTTAGTATTAAGAGCTATCTAATGCTATTTGACAAAAAAAAAATTGGGTGAAAGCATATATATATATATATAGAATCCAGCTACTATCCTTTTTAGGAGGATGGGAGCTTTCGTCCTTCTAAATTTTTTACCGTTCGGATGAAAAGATGTGCGGCTAGGATGAGAGTGGTTACGGTTAGGTTGATAGTGGGCCCCCTAGGGTTGAGTGGGTGGTTGGTTGAATAGTATAATCTAACGGTTGAAAATGATTAAAAGTTAGATCTAACGGCCAACAATTTTATAGGACAAAAGCTTCTATCCTCTTAAGAGGATAGTAGCCGGACTCATATATAGAATCCAGCTACTATCCTTTTAGGAGGATGGGAGCCTTCGTCCTCCTAAATTTTTTACCGTTCGGATAAAAAGATGTGCGGCTAGGATGAGAGTGGTTACGGTTAGGTTGATAGTGGGCCCCCTAGCCGCACATCTTTTCATCCGAACGGTAAAAAATTTAGGAGGACGAAAGCTCCCATCCTCCTAAAAGGATAGTAGCTGTATTCTATATATGAGTCCGGATACTATCCTCTTAAGAGGATAGAATCTTTTGTCCTATCAAATTGTTGGCCGTTAGATCTAGCTTTTAATCATTTTTCAACCGTTAGATTATACTATTCAACCAACCACCCACTCAACCCTAGGGGGCCCACTATCAACCTAACCGTAACCACTCTCATCCTAGCCGCACATCTTATCATCCGAACGGTAAAAAATTAGGAGGACGAAGGCTCCCATCCTCCTAAAAGGATAGTAGCTGGATTCTATATATGAGTCCGGCTACTATCCTCTTAAGAGGATAGAAGCTTTTGTCCTATCAAATTGTTGGCCGTTAGATCTAACTTTTAATCATTTTCAACCGTTAGATTATACTATTCAACCAACCACCCACTCAACCCTAGGGGGCCCACTATCAACCTAACCGTAACCACTCTCATCCTAGCCGCACATCTTTAATCCGAACGGTAAAAAATTTAGGAGGACGAAGGCTCCCATCCTCCTAAAAGGATAGTAGCTGGATTCTATATATGAGTCCGGCTACTATCCTCTTAAGAGGATAGAAGCTTTTGTCCTATCAAATTGTTGGCCGTTAGATCTAACTTTTAATCATTTTCAACCGTTAGATTATACTATTCAACCAACCACCCACTCAACCCTAGGGGGCCCACTATCAACCTAACCGTAACCACTATCAACCTAACCGTTAGATTATACTATGCTTTTTCGTTTTTTGATAAAATTGTAGAAATTATATAGTAACTAAATAATTGCAATTTATACAGTGTCATATGTTGTACGAGAACAAACGAAATATTTATATCGCACTATCTTACCGTGTATAATGCATTCTCACTGCAATCCCAAACAAAGTCTATATATTATTGCAATCCCAAACAAAGCCTATATATTACGCCGCGCCCTAACCACCTAATATTGGGCTTATTAGAGGCCAAATAAGTTGGGCTGGGCCTTAATTGTTTCATGCACTATTGAGGGCTTTTGGAAAATCCCAACACTACCCCAGCTCCATGAGTGGCGCATCTGGCCCGGCTTCTAAAATAACTTTTTCACGAAAAAAAAAAAAAAAAAATCTTTTTTTATACCTCTACTCTAACAGCACTACTGAAGAAGCTCAAGCGGGACCAAAGGGGCCTTAGGATGGATATCAGTAGGAAACATCGATACCATATATCGGTATTCTCAAAAGCAGAAGAACAAATAATGGAAATTATATTTTATTTATTACTTTAAAATCAACTAATTCATATTCAACAACAAAATGACTACTTTCATTCTATGCTGACAAATTGAGACAATGCATTGTTGAACACTTCTAATTGCAATAAAATACTGCATATTTCAGACACAATCAGAGTTCAATTTACTGAAAAAAGACAAATCCAGATGCAAGCCACATAATCCGATTTTGAATTCAGATAAGACGAATCTCGAGCTCGGAAGAAAGTTCAAACAGACAAGGCCACACCAATTTGCGCCCCCCCGAATACTCTCAAAGTTTTTGTCTACGAATCTATCATCACTCTCCCCAGATATTCTTCTTGCAAGTCCGTCTTTCCTTCGCTGTCACGTACTAGTCATCTCATTATTATTCGGCATCTGCATGAGAAAAGTCGGCATTTTAAGTCACTTTTTTCCGCCAGTAAATCTAAATCACACAAGTACATACTATAACTAAACACGAAAAAAAAACAGAAGCAGCAATCAGCTAAATAATTGAGGAGTTCAATGTGCTTTTCACACAAAAAGCTATAGTACATTACATTTAAAAGAGAAATCTAGTGCAAAGATACAAACTGGATTTTGGCCACAGAAACTCACCCATGAGAGCTACCACATGAGGGATTAATATTCCACCATCAACAATCAACTCCTGTGAACAGCAAAACACATGACCAAGTCCACATATTCCTCATGTTGGGCCCTTCACTGGACCACTTTTTTTTCTTTTTCAGTGTTCCCCAGCTCTATTATTTGAGCCTGTGGCCTCCCTCTCTGAATTATCTGAACAGTATAATCATATAATGAAGAGAGAGAGAGATAGAGAGATGATAAAGCATTGAAGCAAAATCTCTACTCCCGAGAAGCTCATCGATGGAAGACCCAAGTTTTAAGAGCAGCGACGGAGGACGTAGTTTTCCAAAGCGTGGCGACGCAAGATTGTATCGCAAGAATGAGGAGTCGGCATCCTTCACCCTTCGTAATCTCTCGAAGCTCATACTCCCCCCTTTGGGCGCGACCGACTACAACCGGGCTCAGTCGAGTTCGCAGGGAAAAGTTATCTCACCTATGGATTCAAGATACAGGTAAATATTTTGTTAGCAGAGTTTCATGCTCTAGTAAATACACTCACTTGCATGCATGCAAATGTTAGTAGTCACTTATGCGCGTAACAAGCAAACACCTTGAGATCTATGCAACTTTAAGATAAGAAAACACTCTGTGAAAAGCGATTAAGTTCTGCTGAAACATTTGAAATTTTGTTCGTTTCAGGTGTTGGGAGACGTTCATGGTGATCCTCGTAGCCTACTCAGCATGGGTCTACCCTTTCGAGGTTGCGTTCATGGATGCTTCTCCAAAGGGAGGACTCTACATAACCGACAATATTGTGAATATCTTTTTCGCCATCGACATAGTTTTAACATTTTTCGTGGCTTACATCGACTCGAGGACACAACTGCTTGTCTGGGACCGAAAGAAGATTGCTGTCAGGTATGTTTTCTGTAGAGACATGATCTAATTCCTGCTTCAAGTTAGTAATTTTGTCTGCGTTAACTTGGCCAATGATAATAAGTCTTAATTCACATTTAGGATCTTTCGCGTACAACTGAGTATTAAGAAAACTAGATTGATAGTAAATAATTCAAATAAATGAACTATATTACATGGCATTTTTCTGATTAGGAAGGATCATCAGTAGCGGATCTTTTTCACGGCTCAAATTTCTTGTTTCTAGTGTTCTAATATGTCGACTATTTTCGGGACAAAAGAGGTTGGAAAGCTTGAAATCGCTCACCCTCCCTTAATTTTTTATTTATTTTTTGGGATGACACATCATATTCACCAAACTAAATGACAATTAAATAGAAGAAACATTGTATTTAGTGCTTGTGACAGGTCTAATAATTTTGTGGATTAGAAGATGCTAGAGAGAACTCTGCAATATGAAACCCAACGTGTCTACACTGAGCTCCTCATATATATACAACACTGCAGGGTCCCAGCTATTAAGTAATGGGACACATAAGACTAAAACATGTGAGGTTTATAGTTGAGATATGATCAACATGTTGGTTCTGCATTTATAGAGTGTTCTATCTTGGATTATTTTCTTTTTCACGACCATATAGTAACAAATAATAAGGGTAAGTCGTGAAGTATCAATTCATACAGGTGTTTGAGTTTTACGGTTTTTTCAACTACTTTGTAGCGTGAGGATTAAGTACTCAAGCAACAGTCACTATAGGAGAGTCATATATTAAAGCCGTAAAAACTATTCTTGTAACAGGAAAAGAGTAAGTAAACTTACCCTGATCATTCTATTTAACTAACAGTAAGAATCACCATCATTTCCATGTGCCGTGCGTAGTCCAAATCAATGTTTTCTGAGGAGATTTGTTGCAGTCGAGTATACCAAATCCGGTAACTCATATTTCAATGATGATATCTCTGCAAAAAAAGCAAAAAAGAAGTAAAATTTGAAGCAATTACCTCTCAAGGAGATAACGGAACGACAATATTGGAGTAATATGTGAAATAATATTAACAACTTACCAAGCAACAGGACATTCCTTATTGCAAATTTCTTTACTCAGAATCAAACTAGTGATGAGAGCTAGATATCAAGTTGAACACTGAAAACAAACACACTTCAATATGCTAGCAGTATCAGTATTTGAAAAGCATCAGGAGCCACTAATTAGACATTCGTCGTTAGCTTTGGTTACTTTTAGACGACGTCTTCGGTGATGCATAATACAACTATTATAGCTCAAAAGTTATAGAATTTGCCGTATAAACAATCTTCCAACGTCTTGTTTTAGCAATTATTAGTGCTTGATTCTTAACGAAAATTTTAAATATCGGTCATAATCTATATAATACAGCTTATAAGAGGTGATTGAACAAATTTCCACCGTGCTCACAATCACCGCAAAAATCTCTAAGTATCAGATAATTATTTCAATCAAAATCTACATCCAGGTATCTCTCAACATGGTTCATCATGGATGTGGCCTCGACAATACCGTTCCAAGGTCTCTGTTACTTATTTACAAGGGACGTGAAAGAAAGTGTCTCATACAGCCTGCTGGGAATGCTAAGGCTTTGGCGTCTAAGGAAAGTGAAGCACTTATTCACAAGGTGCGTCGCAAATGCTTCCATCGATAAAATTCCGAGTTTGAAACACTGGCTCTTTGTTCAGTATGATAGTTGTGTGGTATAAATGCAGGCTCGAAAAGGACATCAGGTTCAGCTATTTCTGGATAAGATGTGCTCGGCTCTTGTCAGTAAGTAGGCTTTTCATTTTACTTTAATCTTTCAAGAAAACAAAAAAAAAAAAGCACCCGAATGTGTATACTCTATTGTTTTTGTTGAATCAGTAAGTCCCACAACTAGAGCATGCGAAGAAGGAAAAATAAAAAATAAAAAAAATTAAGGGTTGTCTATTTATAAGTTACTCATAAATAAGCAGATGACATCAAGAAGATCATGATTTATTTGCATTTTCCTGGTTTACTTACATAGTTTTTTTAACTTTAGGTTCCACATCACTATGATTGAAATCCTAAGAATGAATTGGGACCGAGATCAAATTTCAAGGACTAGATTTTCACTTAAACTACAATCCTGAGTTAAAAGAGAAAAATGTGTCGGCGCAGGTTACGGTTTTCCTGGTGCATTGTGCCGGGTGCCTCTACTACTTGCTAGCGGACCGTTACCCGCAACAAGGAAAGACGTGGATCGGTGCGGTCATCCCGAACTTCCGTGAAGCTAGCTTGCGGATTCGTTACATATCATCCATCTACTGGTCCATCACTACAATGACCACAGTTGGTTACGGAGACCTTCACGCCGAGAACACGAGAGAGATGATTTTTAACATTTTCTACATGCTCTTCAACCTCGGCCTGACTGCCTACCTGATCGGAAACATGACGAATTTGGTCGTCGAAGGAACTCGGCGCACAATGGAATTTGTAAGAGCAATCATAACCCACACTGATAACAGAATCATTCAGAAAAGATAGAATCCTTTCGATGGACTCAAAAAATTAATAAAATCTCAGTTGGCTTCTACTGTGGTAAGAGGCCGAAATAAGCTTCTGTCCCCCACAAACTTAGAAGCTCTTGTTGGAAGCTACTAGAGGATGTTAACCGAAAAGAGATCTACTCATGCAGCACTTCTACGAGTCGAAATAATTGATAGTGTCGAGTTCTTTTCTATACGAGTAGAGAGATGGTTAATTTGTCTTCATTGAGCTAATCTAGTCTAAAATTGCAGAGGAACAGCATACGTGCTGCATCGAATTTTGTATGCCGGAACCATCTCCCCCCGCGGCTGAAGGAGCAGATAATGGCTTACATGTGCCTTAGATTCAGAGCAGAGAGCTTAAATCAACAGCAGTTGATGGACCAACTACCCAAATCTATATGCAAAAGCATCTGCGAGCACCTCTTCCTACCGATCGTCAAGGAGGTCTATCTCTTTAAAGGCGTGTCCAAGGAAATGCTCGTACTCCTGGTAAGAATTTCTCTCTCTCCGCTTCCGTAAATACGTCAAAATTACAAAAAAAAAGTATACTTAATCAAAATACTTTATAGGTGACGAAGATGAAACCCGAATATATACCTCCTAGAGAAGATGTTATAATGCAAAATGAGTCGCCAGACGATGTCTATATTGTAGTCTCCGGTGAAGTGGAAATCGTGTACTCAAACGAAGAGGGAGAACAAGTGGTCGGAGTTTTAAGTACAGGAGACATATTTGGAGAAGCTAGTGCGCTCTGTGATAGGCCGCAAAGCTTTACGTTCCGAACAAGAACTCTTTCGCAGCTTCTAAGATTGAAGCAGAGCACTCTCAAAGAAGCCATGCAGGCCAAACAAGACGACAGCGTAGTAATCATCAAAAACTTTCTTAAGGTAATAAATAAAACTAGTTTGAGATGTTTGCATACAAATAGACCTACAAAATCCTCTTTTCACATTTATAGCCCAGTAAATTCTAAATTTCCATCAATGTCCGTCAAAAATTTAATACCATTTCATGATTTTGGACGTATTTGCAGCATCAAATTGAATTTAAGGATATCAAAGTCGAGGATTTAGTAGGAGAGAATGGAGAATATGATGAAGCCAACATACCATGCAATCTCCTGACCGTCGCTGCCACGGGCAATAGTACCTTCCTTGAAGATCTTCTAAAAGTGGGTATGGATCCTGATATCGGTGACTCCAAAGGAAGGACACCACTGGTACGATTTTCAATGCCGAAACACCAAAGTTATTAATTTAACCAACTATTTAATCACCATCTCCTGTCTAAAACACATTTTCTTCAGCTCCTGGTGTTTAGAAGGGAGCCAATAAGTAAAACTAGATACTATAATTATCACAAGATAAATTATTCTTAACAAGTATTTGTATAGACAAACCGAATCAATTTCTACAATTCAATGTCTCAAACATAGATGTGTTACTCAAACACCAAAATTAGATGCACACAAGCAAGCAAGCATGTGTGTACATGCATAGAACTTCTTGTCACTAATTCGCATTATTTACTAAAATTTTCTGTACGATCAGCACATAGCAGCAGCAAAGGGACACGAGGATTGTGTTTTGGTTCTACTCAAGCACGCTTGCAACGTAAACATCAACGGTAAGCAACTCAAATCCAAAGGTTTCCGACTTTAAAGTTACATCTTTCGTCATTCTGATTCAACCAAATTACAACAACAGATACTAATGGAGACACTCCGCTATGGCTAGCTATTAGTACAAAGCATCACAAAATTTTCAACATCTTATACCATTTTGCGCGCATCTCCGATCCCCACGCTGGGGGTGATCTTCTCTGCCTTGCAGCAAAACGAAATGATCTTACCGCATTAAAGGATCTATTAAAACAAGGTTTAGACATCAATTCAGAAAACCACGAAGGGTTAACAGCGCTACAAATAGCCTTGGAGGAAGACAATGCGGACATGGTTAAGTTCTTGATCATGAACGGAGCAAGCGTGGAAAAAGTAAATCGTAATTTGTGGGAAAAGGGGAAAATGACGCAGGAAGCTTTACAAGAACTGCTACAAAAGAGAGAAGTAGGTTATCCAATAGCAATACTCGAATCGCCAAAAGCGTTCCAGCAAACGAGGACATTGGAAGGAAAACGACATATGACGAATTTGAACATAAGAGATGGAATCTGTCCGAGAGTTAGTGTTCATAAGGGCCACCCATTTTTGCGAAATCCATGCTCAGAAGCCGGGAAACTTCTCAATTTGCCAAACACAATGGAAGAGTTAAAAGTGATTGTTGGTATGTGCTATTCAATTATTCAGTATACATAAATTCATTTTGAAATCTGACGTCTTATTTATTAACAGGAGAGAAATTCCGAATCGACGCAAATTGCACGATCATTACAAATGAAGAGGGAGCAGAGATCGACTCCGTTGAAGTGATAAGAGATAACGATAAGCTATTTATAGTCACAGAAGAAGAACTTCAACGAATTCATGGTATTAATGGCTACATATAACAACTGTACCCTCTACTATACTTATTCCAATCTGAGTATGATTCAGTTTTAGCATCTTTGCCAATATAACGTTAGAAAGTAATGAAATAATACATACATTAAAACGCATACATTTCTCGAAAATTGCTGATAATAATTAATATGTGAGATATTAACTTTAATACTATATTCTGCAAGCTTCTGATGTATTCTTTTACATTTAACTAACTTCTTTCCATTCGATGGTTTTTAATCCGAAGAAGTTTCTCCTTCGCTTTATGATCTATATTCATTCTACACATATTAATTTAAAATCTGATGCTATTTTTAGAGACAGTGGTTGTTTAGTGTTAACAAACACAAACTCGAAGAGTATATTAAAACGCATGGCATTCCGTCGACTAAATTACAATGTCATTGAAGCATAGATCTTCTTTCCATGACCATTTTTCATGATTTTTTTTTTTTTTGTCCTCCTAAAATTGGCATGATTTTCTGGGAACCTATCCCTATGGATTGAAAAGTGCTTTCCCAAAAAGTACCAAAAAACAATTTTGCCCCCCAAAAAACCCTCACAAATTCATCAAAATCCCCTTTACTGATGCACCAACTTTGAATCTAACCCCTCTTCAGCAAAATTTTAATTAGCTGCTGTGAATTAAGCTTGTGACAAATATAAATAGCAAGGAGAGATGAAATGAAAAAAGAAAAATTAAAATTAAAATTAAAACTATACCTAAAAGAGTTCGATTGTCACTGACCTCTACGCGGAATGGGTATTCTCTGATCCCACGAGATCAAGAGACACTGCGATTTTTTCTTTTTATTATTATTATTATATGTCGCAGTTTATTTGACTACGAATGTAAATTAGCCGCATGGCTCTTCTTTCTTATTTATTTTATTTTTAATTTATTTATTTTTGGTTCGTGATCGTAACTTCGAAAGCTTTTCTTATTCTGATTTTAGACCTCAAATTTTTCATTCTGATTTTATTTTGAGATAAAAACTGCATAGTTCAGCTGTTCTAATTTTTGAAAGAATTTTAAAAATAAGGGATCTGATCCCACACGTGCATATTTACGAAATTTAATCTCCATTGGTAGAGCTCCTGCTCTGTGTGAAATAATCATTGTAATATAAAAGCTTAAACTTAGTCCAGATGTGAGGGGGAGTGTTAAATATAAAAATATATAAATATTATTTTCGAAAAGTTTAAGCTTTTAGAGTACAACAGTTATTTCACATCTTGAACTGTTATAAATGAGGCGATAGATCAAAATAAAAAATATAAAAAAATATAATCCGTCTTGAATTTGCTCCGATCTGCCAAAAAAATGAAACGGGAGACGAAAAAATTCTTTCTTTTTTTAATCCGCCCTGATCCGCTAAAAATCCACCAAAAATTTTCTGATCTGTCCCGAATAGAGCAGTAAGTGGGGGTCAAATAGAATATAAATTAATCTGCTCTAAATCTGTCTCGATCCAACAAGAAATATTAATCCGTCTCGACCCGACAAGAAGCCTCCCTTCTTTAGATCCATTTTAAAAATAAATTATATATAAATAGAAAAAAATATATGAAAAAATATATCTACTATAATATATAAAAAAAATATTAAAAATATTTATTAAATTGTATGATAATGAAAAATGCTAAAACAAAATGAAATGCATGTTTGTGTGCATTGGCCCAAACATACAAATGTACACTTGCACATGTAAACACACATAGTTTTGGGCCTTGGGCAAACCCAAATAGTTCCAATATTATTTTTTGGGCCTAAATTTAAAAGCCTCTAAAAATTACTTTTAAGTAAAAGCCAAATTATATTATTCTTCTAATTTTAAGAAAATTAAATAATTTATCATCTCATACATTTGTATGGAACACTTGCTAGAGCAAGAGATAAACCTGAATTGGAATCTCCTTCCATTTACCAATGTAACACAACCCATCTACAATTTCCGCAGCTTTGAGATTCGTGTCGTTCGCGTGATGGACGGCGAATAAGGTAGTTTCATCTGCTCATCAAATTTCTTTCTTTTTTTTGTTTTGTTATAATGGTGTGCCTTCTCACGGCAATGATTTAAAAAATCAAGTTGAGCAGGTCGGTTCGAATGGTCCGACCGTGACCCAACCTATAAAACAGTTCAGTTCAATCCTTTAAACCGACGGTTCATCCATCGAACCGGTAAACTGCTCCGATTTTAATCAAACCAGTCAGATTTTTTTTCTTATCAAGTCATATTAAATTTCAACAGCTTAAAATCAGTTTAGCTAATTTTATTTTCTATTATCACAAATTAGTCTTATAATAAGTGAAACCTGAAAACTTATATCTACTTAAATTGGTCCAAAAATTAGTGTTTTATAATTAAGCATGATACTAGTTAAATATTTATGACCTCATGCTGACGTCACTGGTTCAACCAGTAGTTGACCACCAGTGACTCTCGACCCAATAACATTTTCATATCATTATTTGACCCGATATTGAAAATATTGTTCTATGAAAAGATTATCTAATCGGCCGTACAATACACTGCGATGCATAAATTTTAACATATAATGAATGATTGATTAGACCGTCTCTGTCTGCGTAGAGTTTGAGTTTGCCGGTATAATTTTTGCGCACACTTGTCCATTAGCCTGCAAGTCAAGTCATAAAAGACCAACACTGAATGATTGTGGACCACAACACTCAAATGACTACTCTTTTAATTTCCTTGTGAAAATGTTTGATCACTTCATTAATATTCTAAAATGTGCTGGAATTTTAAGCAAAATATAAGCTATTATTTAAAAGATTAATCAATTGCAAAATACCTTTAGGAATAATTATAATATTTTTGTGTACGTGCATAATTGAGATCAGATAAAATGTACCGTATTATAATCCTATTTTATTAGACAACAGAGGAGAAAAAGGTAAGAATTTAAAACTACGGGCATTTTAATTTAAAAATAATTCAAAGTACAAGAACCAAACCAAATAAAACTCGAGCAATAGTATTATAGATATAGTGGCGAAGTTTATCTTGTGATTTGATTAACCATCTTCTTAAGAAAAATAAATCTTGCCCCCCAGTAAAATCTTTTACTGCTAGTATAATTGTTAGAGTCAGTTTATTTTAACAATTCTATTCAGTAATCTTTTTTGTGTTCGGATACGAATTCAAATAAATCTTAATTCAAAAAAAATTAAAAAATTTAAATTTTGAATATGAATTCTCTGAAGTGCACTTTCTCGAGATCAGAGTCAATATGTTGATTTTTAATAATATATATTTTTTCCTCCAAACACACACTTTCCCATGCATTTTCCCCCAGTGAAATGTTTGAGTCAGAAACAGTGAAAAAAAAAAAAAATTTACTTGACAGGGACTCGGAATAGGGACTCAAGAGAATAATTTAGTGTTGAATGTTCATGGACCCCTTATCTATAGACTATTTTTAAAAAGACCCTTTCAACTATTTTTCTCTCAAATATTACTAATCCTTACTCAATATATCACTCTTGAAGATGAACATATTAGTATAATCCCAACAATTCAGATTACAGAGTTATAAATCGATTGAGTTGTTCTATTTGAGTATCAGAAATATACAAAAAAATTTATGGCTGTAAATGATTTTATTTAAATTTAATTGTTTCGAACACTTTAGTTGATAAAATGGCGTGCTTATGTTACCAAAATAATAAAGTTAGTACACAAAAATAGTAAAAATAATAAATATTATAAAAAACGTAAATTACACGTTTCGTCCTCAAACTACAAGGCTGGTTACACTAGAGTTCTTGAACTTTAATTTGTTAAAATTTTTTGCTCGAATTTTTAAAATTATTACAATCAAATTCTGCAATCCAATTTAGTTAATTAAATTTTAGCACATCGATAATTTAAAAGTGATACGATATATTAATTATAAGCGCGTCATCAATCGCATTACTACTAAATCACCTCTGCATTAGCAATATATTTTGCAACACTATAATTCTTAAAAAATTTGGGGACCATAGTGTCACACTTCTAATACTTTGAGGACCAAATTGCAACTTACCCGAATTTCATGTTTCAAATTGTCAAATAGTTGAGGGGCCTCCGTACAGTTTTAGATCTTTTCCCCTCGATATAAGTATAACCAATCCCGACCGTTGATCGAATCGATCGAACGGTCTCAGATGTCAGTTGCGAGATATGATCTAAAAGTGGGGCCCACACCTGCGTGAATTCGGCAGCGAATCTCTCGGAGGACAATTAAATTCGTCGTCGTAATCACGGTTGGCGGGAAATTATATCTATTTAGTACGTGTGGGGCCCACCCTCTCCCATATTTCCTTATCCACAATTCACGAGGTAACTCAAAAAAAAACAAAAAAACTATATGCAAACATTATTCTTTTATGTAAAAAACTATTCTTTTTTTTTCTGACATTAAATTTTTTTTTTATTTCATTCCTATAAAATTTTAGAAATATTTTAGGGTTAATAGAGAGGACGAAATAACTAAATTATCATTACTTATTCTATAAGTAAAAAATAAAATTTTAATATATTTATATTATTTTTAGTAGTGTATTTGGCATAAATTATAAAAAATGTACGAAATAGTGGCAGAATCCTGAGGAAGAGAGACTAAATTTATCAAATTATATTTTTGAGAGGGTAAAACAAAGTTTTTGAAGATGAGAGGAGGAAAACAGAAAAACAGCTATTTACAGAAAGATTTTCTATATTTATCCAATTTTTTTTTAATATATGATTACAAATTTTGATCTGACTATATGAACTTTAAATATTTTAATTTTGTTAGATAATATTTTAATCTATTTGATTTGAGCCAGTCAGTGATTCTTTGACTGTAAAATTTGAACTCGTCATTTATCTTTACAAATATAGTTAATATATTTTATACAATTTACGCAACTATAAATTTATTAAAATAAGTAATTAATTTAAATCTTGTATTCAAAAAGCATTAAATTATTTTAATCAAACAAATTGAAAGATTGAGTATTATAAAGCCATCTTGTAGTTTGTAAAATATATTAATATAATATCCTATTTATCGACGAATCTTAACAATAAGATAAAAATAAAATTATGAAATAACAAAATAAAATACCCACAAAATATTAAACTGAAAATGCACTAAATTACAGGAGGGGAAATTGAAATTTCCCCAAATTTTAAAAAGAGTGCAGTAGGGGTACAGTGATCCCAAATCAGATGCTTTTTCCTGCCAATTGAAATCATTATTTACTATCATTTTGGGAGAAATAATAAATAATTATTTATTTGCTATGATAGCAATAGGACAGGTGCTTTTATTGGATATTTAATGTGATATTTAATTGGGATACAAAAATAAAGGGTAAACTTCAATATGCCTTAAAGGTTAAGCATATTTTTATTTACCATCTTATAATTTAAAAAGTTAAATATTATTCTATAATGTTATTTTTAGGTTATAATAAAAATTTACTGTTAATTAGAATAGTATAAAATAAAATAAAAATCTGTAAGCAATAGAATGGTACAATATAATATTTTATCTTTCTATAACTTATATTTTGCCCTTCTAGAATATTTAAAATATATTACTTTATTATACTGTTTAATAATAAATTTTATGCAAAATAAAAATAAAAGAATAATTAAGTATATTAATTAAAAATATGCTAAATGATGGTGAACATAAATATTACAAATACTATTTTCTATAGCTGAAAGCTATTAGAAAACAACGTTATTTTATATTCTTTAATATAATATCGGAACAAGAGATTCAGAATTCGAGTTCCATCAGATTTTTTGTTTCATTTAATTTTCTTTTAGTTAATTCAGTTTCACGTTTTCGGCTTATCAAAAAGTCTCGAACTCAAACGTGAGAAAAATATTGAACATAAATATTAAAAATACTACAATACAAAAAAACCTCTCTGTAAATATTCTTTTTTTTTCATTTTTTCTGACTTTTAAAAACCTATATTTTGATCACTTAAAATTTCAGAAATGCTTTCAAAAAATTATGATATTCATAGAGATGGCGAAATGACTAAATTACCTTTGCTTGTTCTATAAAGAAAAAAAAAACTTTTTAATATATTTTTATTATTTTTAAAAATATTTTTTATATAAATTATAAGAAATAGATGGAATAGTAATAAAGTCCTGATGGAGGGAGGTTAAATGCATCAACTTAAAATATTTGGGAGAATAAAATATAGATATTTTTAAAATCAGAGAAAAAAATAAAAAAAAAGATATTTATAGTAAGTTTTAGTATTTTAGTCTACTAAAATACTACTCTCTGATACGATTGTTTCGTATTCTTTAACATAGCACCAGAATGGAAAATTTGAAGTTTGAGTTTTACCAAATTTATTGCTTCATTTAAAATTTTTTAATTTAATTTAGTTTTACGTATTCGGCCAGTTAAAAAGAAAAAAAAATTGCGAATCCAGACGCGGGAGAGAGTATTCATAGCTTAACCTATGGAAAAACAATTTACTGTTTAAAAAAATTAGGATTAATTTCATACAGGTCCCTGCAAACATAGTGAATTACAAATATATCCCTACAAAGTTCAACTTTCATATATTATTCCTACAAAAGTCCTAATGTTTTCAAATATGTCCCTGCCATTAGAATCCGTTAGAAAATTTTAGTTAACAATAGGTTAAATACTTAATCATGGTTAGTCAATAAGATAATTTGACATTTTTACCCCTCTTATATTATACTGTTGTGGCTTTTGGAGGGACATAATTGTAAGGGCAAAAAGGTTATTTCACTCATCTGCTGTTAAAAAATAAATCGTACATTAACGGTAACAAGCCAGAGGAACATATTTGAAAACATTAGGACTTTTGCAGAGATAACTTATGAAAGTTAACCAACTGTCCCTAGCGCAAGTGGTAAATAGCTTGGTGGTTGGTACCCGAGGTCCCAAGTTCGAATCCTAGTTGATTCACATTTCCAGCTAAGTTTATTTCTAAATGAAATAAACGAAGCGGGTAGCATGCTACCTTTCTCTAAAAAAAAAGAGGCTAAATTACATAAAACTCCCCTATCAATACCCGCTTTTTCACTTTTCTCCCTGTCATTCAAAAATCTACACTTTGCCTCCTTAAAAAATAAAAAATATTTACAAAGGGGTACGGTGTGACAAAATGATCAAATTGCCCTCATCTTCTTCATCTCCTCCTTCCCAATCTTGCTGACCCGGTGGCGGAGGAGGGCGAGGGCGTGTGTCTGGGCATGGACAGAGGGGTGGGCGAGGGCGAGGCGGCGGCCGAAGGCATGTGTGTGGGCATGGATGAGGGTTTCAGAGATATTTTGGGTATAAAAAATAAGATATAAACGGAACCCTAACGGAACACTGACGGCGGGGGCTGAAGTGAACATTTTTAATTTTTTAAGGGGGCAAAGTGTAGGTTTTTGAATGACAGGAGGGGAAGTGAAAAAGCGAGTATTGATAGAGGAATTTTCTATAATTTAGCCCAAAAAAACTTGTGAAAGTTAAACTTTGCAGAGATATATTTGTAATTTACTATGTTTGCAGGGATCCGTACGCAATTAATCCAAAAAAAAAAAAAAAAAGTAAGTCTGCCCTAAAATAAATGTTTAGTTTACTGCAGACTGACATGATGTGTGCTGACGAAAGAAAGGTGGATTCAGAAGAGAGCTTTTTTTTTGATGGATGGATTCCTTGTGCTTCGCAGGAAAGGCTTACAGTGATTTTCTTTTTTAAAGTACGGCACCTGATTTGATTTCCGATGTGATGTGATGCCCAATTCTTTATTCTTCTTTAATTGTTTTCTTTTTATTGCAAGTACTGGTGCAGGTTTTTCAAAAACTAATGTTCGAGTTTGTGTCGCTGATGTGTCGGTAATAATAGTTTACGAAAAACATTTAATTTATTCGGACGCGCCGCGCGCCGCTATCTAAGAGTGCCGTATGTATTTACTAACGCATTAATTATCATAAAGAACAATATTTTGAAAGATTCAATATTTTTTTTCTTTAATTTTGAGTTTGGAATAATATTTGATATATTTTTTAAAATGTTTAAAAAAGTTAGGCTCCTATACTATCTATAGTACCGGGACTTCAGTACTGTAGTCTCGTTTTCAATTTTAGAATGTTCAAATCAACGATCCGTACCGTTAAAATTGATATAGAGCATTTGAAGTTTTTAGAAATAAAATTTTATATTTTTGAAAAATAATTTACTTTATGATCAAATAATTTCAAAATTATCAATTTTCAATGGCTAGTATGGCGAGTTTGTAGTTTAACGGTGTACAAGAATCTAAATTTATTCAAATTTTGATAGAAAATACTTTAAGCTATCTAAATCAAGATCAATATCCTTGATCTTGAATTTAAAAGTTCTATACTCAAATTTTAAAGATCGTTCAATTTCAACCGTTCATTTTGACATGATTTACTTACTAAGTAAACGATGTCGAAAAAAATTAAAATTTTATTTCTAAAAATTTCATATAACCCTAGATCATATTTAACGGTGTGGATCGTTAATTTGAACATCATAAGATCGAAAATGAGACTATAGTACGGAAGCTCCGGTACTATAGATAGTATAGTAGCATAATTCATATTTTGGAAGATTCAATATTTTTTTCCTTTAATTTTGAGTTTGGAATAATATTTGATATATTTTTTAAAATGTTAAAAAAAGCTGTATATTTCTTGTTGACTATACTGTCCTTGTTGGATTTGAAGCTTAGAAGGATATTTTGAAAATAGAAGAATAAATTTAAAAATTTTGAATTGTTGTGAGAGGTATTTAAGCAAAAGTCCCTGTGAGTTTTGTTATATATGATATTGAGGCTCTTAATTGATTATGATACACAATGCAAAAATATCGTATATGTTTGTTAATATATTAACTGTCCGTAATAATAACACGTTTTGAATAATTTAAGAATAACGGCGTTAGTTATAATTTTAAAAATTTTATTCTTTTAGAACTATTGCAAAATAAATTTATTACAAAATTATAGTAAAATCTCAAAAAAGGCCAATTAATTTCTACCTTTTTTTTGCCCTACTACTAAATCACACCCATCCATCAACCTCATCATCATTTTGGACGGCCCAGATTTTTCCTTTCATTTAGGGATATGATTCGGTGCATATTTTCCATGAACAGCATAAAAGAAATAATAATTCAGTACCACCCTTTCCATACACTGTACATCTGTGCACAAGTAATCATGATATAAAAACAAACCAAATTGAACACATCAATGATATAAAATAGCAAAAAAGTACTACTCTGTAGCTAAGTGTTCCCAGATTAATAATTAATCACTAATTAGTACTAATTAAACACTTTTAAACATAACAATCAAATCACTAATAAAACATTAAACTTATCCAAGATTCTCTCCTCACTCCTCTCTTGCTCTCTCATTCCCATCCCATATGTCATTCAACCCATGTTTTTTGGGTGGACACTTTTGGTTTTATTTTTTGTTTTGTTTTATTTTTTTTAGGGAGAAAGAAAACAAACTGGTTGTTTTGTTTTGTTTTTCTGCAAAATAAATTTAATTAAAAATATTAAGTAAGCACACTTTAAATTAGAGACATCAGATACTAATCATTAAATTTTTATCCAAACTATGTTAGATATAGTATGTGCAAACGTTTTTCTTAGGATTTAAAATGAAAGTATGGTCCTTGTACTATCTCCACAGGACAAGTTGGTCTCTCCACCTTTTTTTTTTTTTTTTTTTTTTTTTTTTTAATAGTCTTCTTAAGAAAACAATAAGTCATTTTTTTAATGTTTGTCGCTAAAGTATTTATGTCAAAAGTATAAAAATTAAGGACCTATTTATTTTTCTGAATCTCGAATGCTAAACTCATGGCGTATTTACTTTGGCACTTAAATTGCAAAATCATTCAAACCCTCACTCATAATTGTACGAAGATCAACCTTTCGACTTCGGCAGAGTGTGGGCAAAGTCGAATTCGTAAAACTCGTAACATTCTCAGTCTCTGACTTTCTGCTTCCAAACAGCCCTCGAGATGCAATACTAGGATAATACATAGATTATCCATACATTTTTATCATTCGTTAGCTCAAGAAATTCTACTTACACACCCCAAAAGAGAGTGTAGATAAGTAAAATATTAATGATCATTAAACGGAGTGGATATAAAATGTATATTCTATTTTAGAATGTATCAGTAGTATTGTTGTTATTAGCTAACATAGTGATGTAACTCTCTCTCTATCTCTCTCTCTCTCTCTCCACCTCGTGACCCTCTTCTCTTCTCTTCTTCCACACCACCCTTTCTTAATACACTTTTGTCCCTTTCCCCCACCCATATCCCCTCCCCCTTATTCTATACACTTATAAGTAAACCCATTCACATATCACTACACATATATATAGAGAGAGAGAGAGAGAGCAAGTGTATAATACTACATTATATCCTAGAGAGAGTATAGATCTAAGAGAGAGAGAGAGAGAGAGAGAGAGAGATGGGTAGTGTGGGGAAAGGGGAGGCCATTCTGAGGCAACTGAGTGGGAATGGGGATGGAGGAGGTGGTGGAGGTGGAGGTTCAAAGAGGTGGGGGAAAAGGAAAGGTGGTGGTGGTAATGGTGGAGGTGGGAATGGAGGAGGGGTGGTGGTGGGGAAGAAGAGGGTGATGGTGGTGATAGACCACAGCACAGGGGCAAAGCATGCAATGATGTGGGCACTCACCCATGTCACCAACAAAGGAGATCTCCTCACCCTCCTCCATGTCCTTCCCCACCACCACCACCACCACACAAGGGGAGGAGGAGGAGGAGGAGGAGGAGGAGGAGGATCTGGAGGAGGGGATGCTCCTCTTCTTGCTAACTCCCTTGGCTCCCTCTGCAAGGCCTGCAAACCTGAGGTACCCACTCTTCTGCAAAATTTGTTTTCTTTTTGGTTTTTGGGTTCCTACTTTTTTGTTATATATATCTTAGGGACCTTGGGTTTAGTTCTTTTAGTGTTGTTATTTGGGATGAGGGAGTGTAAAAGCTATTTTTTATGGAAAATAAGCTTCTTTTTTTTTTTCTTTTTTTTTTAAGAAAAAGGTAGCACACTACCCGCTTCATTCATTTGGAAAATAAACTTGGCTACAAATAGTAAGGCAACGCGGTCTCGAAAAAAGAAGGAAAGAAAAAAAACAACAAAAGTGATCAGCTTATTAACCAGCTCAACAAAAGCTTTCTTTTTTTTTTCCCCATATTTTGTTGTTTGAAGAGAATCTATCATAGCTAACTTTTTGTGAGGTGTTAAAGAGCTAAAAAAAAACAATTTTGAGAGTCTTTAAGAATACTAAAAAAGAAGAGCATTTTTTTTTTATTTTTAATGGTAGATGTTGGTTAATTTGTGGCACTATTTATTTGAGAATTTTGCTTTTAAAAAAAAGTGCTTTTTGGTGTTTTAGGTGGAGGTGGAAGCACTTGTGATACAAGGGCCAAAGCTGGCTACTGTGCTCAGCCAAGTGAGGAAGCTGGAGGCTTCTGTGCTTGTTCTAAGCCAGAGCAGGCCCTCACCATTTTCCTGGTAAGTTAGGAACTCATCCCTACTTTCTTTTTTTTCTCTTTTTTTCCAATAGAAAGTGTTTGATTCCTCCCAAAAAAAAAAAAGGTGGAATTCTATTTTTCCAAGAAATTTTTTTTCCAATAAAAGTCATAAAATCTATTTTTTTTTTTTTAAAAAAACTGTTTTTAAAAAAACAAAGAAAAAATTAGTTTATGATATATTACTCAGAAAAACAAACACTCCCTTAGAAAGAGGTTGTGACTTTTGTGAGGTCCCCTCAGGACTATTCTAAAATTGCTCCAACTTATTTTATTTTGTTTAGCCTTTGATTATTTTGATTTGAGGTAATTAGTGACTACTTGTTAGTCATGATATTGAATTTAGCAAAACCATCTACAAGTTAAACAAAATTTTAGTTTTAAGTCAAATAACTCAAACCAGAGTAACCAAAAGTTATGGGTTACTAAGTGAGGAACAAAATCTAACATCTCTTTTTGTTTTTCTGTTTTTTGCTTTTTTTGTGGTGTCTGCTTCTTGATGCAGCTTGATTAGGAGCAGCAGGGAGGAGTTTGTGGAGGAGTGCATCAACAAAGCAGATTGCCTGACCCTGGCTGTGAGGAAGCAGAGCAAAGGTGTGGGTGGCTACCTGGTCAGCACTAGATGGCAAAAGAACTTCTGGCTTTTGGCCTAAGCTTTTCAAAAGTGCTTTTCCCAAAATCACTTCCCTCCCTCTATGTGTGCTCTCTATTATCTCTCTAACCAATAACAATAACCTCCTCTACTGTGTACCCTCTCCATGTAAAGCAAAAGACTCTGATCTGAACATACATCAATCACCACCACCCTCTTGTGTATGCTAGTTACTCTGTTTGGTCAAGGTTTCTTATTATCAGCATCAGTATATATTTTCTTTTAATCTCTCTTTTATTGTGATACAGCTAACCTCATTATTGCACAATATGAATTTCAAATCAGGAAATCAATACTTTGGAATCAATAGTTGATAGCTATCATCTTTCATGACATATGAGATCATAGTACAAAACAAATGAGAATGATCATCTTAGTATCTCCTATTAAATATGACACTTAAAGATATAATCATGCTAAAAAAAAGGAAAAAAAACAAGATATCTAATATAGCATAAATTGTTATTGACAGATCAGAAATGTATGTGAATGCCGAACGAATTCAATGCATCTGTTCTATCAATAACGATCCTTGCTGTAGTATCGATATCTTTCGAATTTGTATACCTAATGAGCTGGTAGTAATTACTGGGAAATGCGGTATAGGATTCTGTTAAGTAATGCGACCTCAATTCAAACTCTGATCTTCTCTGTAGGCTAGAATTTTGTTGTGAGAGTTGAAGTATAGGGTAGTTGCTAGACCTTGTCTTGCTGTTTGTCGCTTACAAGAGGGAGCATCTCCATTCGACTTCGCGGTGTTCGAGGAGTTCGGGGGGTTCGGGGAGTTCCCGGGACAGCGGAAGGTTGCTGGGAGAGAATGTGTCGCACGTAGCCGTAGAAGGTACACCCGATAAGTGTGATCGCACACCCGATTGCATTCATCGCTGAGATCGGGTTGCGGAATATAAGCCATGAGACTAGTACCGCAACTGCGACCTGTCAGACAATAGACAACACTTGTTGGGTAGAAGAAGGCAAAAAGTGTTTCTTTAAGTAGAGCTGCTCAACTAAACATTATCAGCTTTCCACTAACTTATCCAAATCAGCTTATTACAGAAGTAGAAACAAGAGTTTCAAAATGAGGCCCCATAAGCTCATTTTGGCGTCGAGGGATGCAACAGTAGTTTTTCGCATTACAATTTCCAAACAACTTCATGCTGCAGCAAAAACGGAAGCTAAAAATTGGAGCAAATACTTTCGGGATTCAAAAGCTTGTTTCAGATTTCTGCCACAGCAAGAAGCTATATATGTTTACCTTGTCTAATTGCTGCATTTTGGAGTTGAGAATCGGTTCCAATATCTTGCTAAAGCGAATCATGAAAGGAAGGGTTTTATTGAACTCACTTTGAGGTTGCCTGCGACGTTAAAAGTTACAGCAGTGGTGGAATGAATGACATAGAAAATGGAGAAGTTGAGACAGAAGGCCAACACCCCTGAGGTCAAAATGATGATCAGCGACGAAAAGATGGATTCATGTGTGTAGAACCAGTTGATGACTCCACCGCCTTCGAGTAAAGTGGCCGGTAAGGCTAATATCATTGTCGCAAAGGGAGCCATGTAGTACACTGTATTGATGCTACAAGGTACAAATGCAAATTTGGTTAGATGGACTGGGTTGATGCTTCCCATTTTTCACTTGTTTTGGATGCAAAGTAGGTTGATGCCAATCTGGTGTAGTTTGTAGCTTATGTAAGTCCTGTTTAGGGTTTGTATGCTAATATTATTTACTTTAAAATATCTCAAACTTGTTGAATTGATAGAAGGGAAATTGCTTTGTCATAATCGTCATCGTGAATCTACTTCTGAGCAAGTTCTAACATCTAACTTCCCCACATTTAAACCAATAGATTCACATGGCAAACCAAATAATGGTGACTAAAACTATGTTGCAACACTCGACCAAGATGCACATACAACATGTTGCTACAGCAACCTCTTAGGTCCTGTTTAGTTCAGGGGCAAATTGCTCGGTTAGGTCGGAAGCTTCAGCTAGCAAAATAAAAGAACTAAAAAGGAGATCTAAGTAATACGCTATATAAGATGGAAAGAGAGCACATCTTTCTACATAAAAGTGCATCGAAAGAAGCTGTTCTACCTGTCGAATTTATAACCATGTAGTAGGGACTCTGCGAGTATAGTCTTTGTAGATGTAGCAAGGCAACCAAATAAGGCGGCGCAAAATCCAAAAACATTGAAACTAAGTTCTGTCATAGACGTTAGAAGAATTCCCCCAACAATGGGTATCAAAGAAGTCCATATTCGCCAATCAAAGTGCTTTCTCCATACTAGCCACTGCAAAAAGACTGTTATAAACAGAAAACATAAGAATGGATATACACCAAATGAAAAGACAAACAAATAAATACAAGCACCAACAAAATATCCGCTTACATGTATAACCCTCTAAAATCTAGATGGTTCATAATATGCCCTTGAAAAGCCTAAATTTCCTATCTTTGAAGAACTTTCTAATAAGAAACCAACATTTCTCCAGCAAATTGGTTGAGCCCCAGACTTAGTATATGGATATTTGAATAAGTTCAGGGGTATATGAAAATTCAGATTTCACAGGGTAGTTATGTCAATAGATGATTTTGTAGGGATGAACATGTAAAGTACCAAATACGGAACCGCTTGCTAACCTGTTGTTGCAGGAGTGAACGATTTAATTGTTTGCATGAAAGAGACTGGAATGTAACGCAAGCTCACGTTTCCTAACACAATGTTAATACAGAACACAAATGACATTGGGAATATCCTTCTCCAGCGGTCTTCAGTGTCGACCTCAATCAGCGGCTTTAACTTGAGCACTTTGATGGCGACATAAGCTCCAATGGAAGAGCATATGAAATGCACGCACGACACAGTCAAAGGGAACTTGAAGTCCAGTTTCTGCATCAAAAAAGTATCAGTTATGATCTCCAGCTGATTACTTCTAATAAAGCTATGAACGGTTCTTTACCAATTGAAAAAAGGAGCAAATTTGTCACCAAGTTTCAAAATGTAGTGCTCAGATAAATCGGAATAGAATTAAACAATAACTCAAAAAGCGTAAATTCTCCAAAGGTTGTTGACCAGAATTAAGAACCAATGTGCACTCTTCAAGCTGGATGCTCATCAGGCAAGCACGCGAATCACAAAGACAATCTAAAACCTATGCAGGGAGTTGCCACCTTTAGGGATTCAAAGTAATGCTACAGATAACTCGTAATGTATCCCATAATGCAGTTGATGACCCAGCTTTCGCAAGCTGGAAGCTAGACGTGATTCAACTTTTTAGACTTGATGTTCACCTTAAATGTCACATCTGAAATCAAACAGATCAGCTACAATTTGAGGTCTTATGAGGTGCCAGAAGCATTACTCATTCCACGGACATACCACCTAGAGCTGTCGAAAGCATGGCCAAGTGTGATCAAGGAATTGGGGCATTATATCAAATTATCAACATGTCAGTACTTTGACTAAATCTCATACACCTAATGGTCTTATGTTGCAATCATGAATAGTAGTTTTGAACAATTAGCATTCCAAACCACCAATAAATGATGGTTATTATGATGACAGTTCCCTTTCATAATAAATATAAGCAGGTTATCAGGATCTTATAACCTGATAACAGATGCAGGATTGAACCAAAACTGCAATTTGGTATTACTTCGAGTTTTCCTTAATAAGATCTACAAAGTATGGTTAACTTCATACATGCACAGTAACCCTTCTTCCAATTTGATCTCCAACTTAATTAAACCCTCCATACTTTTTTAAAAAATAAATCTTTTCAAACTCCATTCCTTAGTAAAATATTCACAACGCAAATTTATCTTTTTTATACCACACTATGCAGATTTAACTTCAATTTCTCAAGCTATCCAACCACAAAAAACCATCGAGACCCCAAAAAAACAAAAAGAAACAAAAAAAAAAAAGAAGAGAGAAAAGCTTAACATATTAATTTCGCCACTTAAAAAATGAAAAAAAAATTTGTTTTTTTGGGTGAAATTTAAAGTTATGGGATCAATAAGTCCAATTTGGAAGTGAATTTAATTAAATTGTAGCCACTCATCATAATCACATCATTTCCAAATCAATTCCTCAAAAAATCCCCCAAAAGCACTCATTGAGCAAAAGTTCTAATTCATCATCCACTCCACAAACTCAAATTCCTCCGACCCCAATTCCAAAAACCGATTAGGAAAAAAAAAAAGAAGAAGAATTTTTGCCACAAAAGAATTGGATCATACCTGGAAGATCCACTTGTTCATGATGATGACGGTGACGTTGAACCCCCACCACTGCAGAATCGAGAGAATCGCCCTAAACATCGCCCAACTCATCACCAGACCCTCCTCCATCTCCCCCTCCCGCCCCTCTCCCCACCCCCGAACACAAGCCCTAATCGAGGAGCCGATCGAAACTCGATTCAACCGGTTCTCCGCACTAAATCGCCTCTCAATCGAAACGCCTCCGCAGATACTCACGCAACACAAAGACACATGGTCTCCTCCTCTCTCTCTCTCTCTCTCTCCCTCCTCGCACTCTCTCTGTTAGGGTTTTGGTGTAGAGAGCGAGAGAGAGAGAGGGAGGGAGAGGGGAATGGGGCGGAGAAGGGGGAGGTGGAGAGAAGCGTGGGAGAAAGAGAGAGAGAGAGAGAGAGAGGTGGCGGCGTGGCGGGCACGTGCTTTGCACGTGATGAGAGAGAGAGAGAGAGAGAGAGAGAGAGGGGTGTGTTTATGCGCGCGCTCTTTTTTTTTCTTTTCTAAAATAAAATATTAATAAAGGGATAATATCTAATATATCCCTAAAAACTTCTGAAATATTATATATAGACTAAATTACAGAAAACCCTTCCTGTTAAAATCCGATTTTTTATTTTTTTCTCCTGTCATTTAAAAAATCTATATTTTGCCCCCCTAAAAAATAAAAAATATGCACTTTGCCCCTCCGTCAGTGTTCCGTTAGGGCTCCGTTTATATTTTATTATTATATTTTTTTTAATACCTAAAATACCCTTCTCCCTCCTTACCGACGCCGCTCGCCGCGTTGCTTCGCCCTCCTTTGCCGCCTCGCCGTCGCCCACCGCCCGTCCGATCCCATGCACGCCCTCGCTCTTCTCCGCTGCCTCGCGCTCACCTTTTCCCACCTCTCCCTCCACACCAGCCACAATCTTACTCCCTACCGTCGTTAAAATGGATGGACGACAATGATACATGAGGAGCGAGGAAGCAGCTGGAAGAAACGGAGTCAGATTTGGGGTTGAGGGATGCGCGAATAATGGAGGAAAAAAACGGTAGGGTTGCAGGATTGGGAAGAAGATGAACATGGCGGAGGGGCATTTTGCCATCAAAGTTAACACCGTACCCCCTGTGTACATTTTTCATTTTTTAGGGAGGCAAAATATAGATTTTTAAATGACAGAGAAGGAAAAAAAAATTCAAATTTTGACAAAAAAAATTTTCTGTAATTTAGCCTTATATATATTCCTATTTTTTTAAAAAAAAATATATCCTTTATATATTTCTCTGTTATTCAAAACTAACCCTGCTGTTAATAGCCGTTAAGTCATCTCGAGTTAAATCCGGATTAATTTTCTACTATAGTTAAAAAATTAAAATACCTCTTTTGCTCCTAACTTAAGGACAAATAAGAAAAGTTGGTGACAGTAGAAAAGTATATTTGAAAGGCAAAAGTCTAAATACATTTTTGCCCCTAATGTAAGGGCAAATAAAAGGCAAAAAATTATATTTGAAAGGGCAAAATAGTAATTTTAGAAATAAAATTTAACTCTAATAAAGGTATAAAATTTAAAATAACTTGAAATGTTAAAAGAATATTTTTAATATTAGCCTTCAAAAGGGATAAATTAGAAAGTCGAAAAATTTTCAGAGATATATAAATAATTATCCCAATATTAAAAAATTTCTATAAATATTCGTCCTTTCACTAAAATTTTGAAACTATTTTTAAAAAATTACGGCGTTAATGGCAAGGACCAAATAATTAAACTACCTTTTTTTGCTAATAAATAATTTTTAATATACTTTTGTCATTTTAAAGGGTGTTTCCGTGTATCCGGTTGTAAATTATAAGAAATAGACGAAATAGTGACAAAATTCTGATGGAGTGGGGGCTAAGTACATCAACTTAAAATTTTATATTTTGATTCTCAAAAAATTAGCTATTTTTATAGTTTGATTCTCAAAAAATTAGGCAAGTAACTTTCATTTGTTATATTTTTTTTATTCAACTTTATAATTTATTATAATTAAGTGGCATAATCTAATTTAGCTCATTAAATATTAAAGTTTTACTGATGTGAAAAAAATATGACATCTTAATTATTATTTTGTCATTAATTATAATACTCCTATATTACTTCTACATCAGCACCTATTAATATCTAGCCAATTAAATTATATTATAAAATTTAATTACAATAATTTATAAAATTTGAGTCAAAAATTATAATAATTTAAAATTCAATAATTTGAGAGCCAATATCATAATTTATTTATTTATTATTATTTTTTGTTTAATGGACTTTATGCATAGAAAGAAGCGAAAGAATAGAGAATAATAATAACTCGATCTAAGTATACGGAAAGGGAATAAGAATAGTTTTATGACCAATGCATTAATTACTCATAAATGTTTTGATGGTAACTTATTTTCAGAGTAAAAATAACATTAGCAAATTAATATTTAGATAAAGATTCTTTTTTTTTCACAAAAAATTAATAGCTTAAATTTAAAGTTCTTTCACTTTATTTGTTTGGCTGAAAATTTCTATATTACTATATAAAAATTAATATAATAATAATAATTAATTTTTTTTATTTTCATGTTTTTATTTTTTTATGATTAACTTCGTTGCCCGATAGAGCGAAATCAACAACAGCATGCTGGAAAAATTGAATTAATCAAAATTAAAATAGCCTTGTTTGATATCATTGTTGTTTTTTTAATTTTATTAATAAGACTTGTTATATAAAATAGGTGAAAATATGTAAAACTTATCTAAATTATAGATCATTTTAATTCGACTATCCAATCTTTCAAAATTCTGATTTAGTAGTCAACCTTTCAATTTATTCGATTTAAGTAATTTAATGGCTCTTCAAATACAAACTTTAAGCTAATTATTTACTTTAATAAATTTTTAGTTAATAAATTGTATAAAATATACTAATTAAATTTTTAAAAATAAATGACACATTTATTAAAAAGTTACTAATTGGTTCAAATCAAACAAATTAAAAAGTTTGATAATCAAATTAAAATTTTTAAAAGTGCAGTTGGATTCAAGAGGGTGAAAGTTGAGGTAAGTTTTTATATATTTTTACCTATAAAATAAAATATTCGATATATTGCATAATTTATTTTATTTTACCAAAATATATTGACATATTACATGATTAATCTTGCCCATAAACTTGAGTTTAATTAGCTTGGGCATGTGGTGTGAAAATATTTTAACTCGACTAGGAATAATTATTCAATTATTCTTTTACTTATTACTTGTCAAGCAACGTACATATATATATATATACATACATATATATATATATATATATACATATATATATATATATATATATATATATATATATATATATATATATATATATATATATATATATATATATATATATATATATATATATATATATATATATATATATATATATATATATATACTAGTGTAGGGCCCGTGCTTCGCTGCGGGTAGATAATATTTGTAAACATTATTTCTGAACTGCATACAATCAAATAAATTATTTAATTATAGTTGCAGCGCTTTCTACTACGTCCAACTAAACAGGATGAATGTGATTGCAACGGCTGCATTTTCAACTGCATATATTTTCAACTACACTGTATTTGTAATTACTTCAAATCAAACTGTCCCTTAATGCACACTAATACTCTATTTGATATAATTTTTATAATATAAAAATATCTAAATAAATTATTGTACTATAAAAATTATCTTTTATATTTATTTTTAGAGTTGGTTTACGGCGCACCCGGTGCGTCCAAAATTGTCTTCGACACATGACGCTTCATCATTGGCTCTTGAGGTAAGTAGGGACGTGGCACTTTTGAGGAGCTCATTAGTTGATGTGATGGTATTGAAAAATAATATATTTATTATTATATAGATATCATGTCACAGACTCACAGTAGCTAAAGAAAAAAAAAGAAATATTCTTTTTTTAAGTGTATTAGGAAAAATGAGATATCAACATCTTGATCATATCATCAAGGACAATAAATTGCGTGTACTAGTTAAAAAGATTAGGAAAAAAATTTATTTAATTTACGGAACATTTTGAATCGACTATTCAGTCTTTCAAAATTTTAATTTTATTATCTGATCTTTCAATCTATTTGATTTGAATTACTCAATAGTATTTTGACTCTAAATATATATTTGCGAGAACTATATGAAGTATAACTAAATATATAAAGATCAATGATGTATTTAAATTTTTGAAGTCAAAGTGTCGTTGACTGATTCAAATCAAACAAATTGAAAAATAAGATAGTAAAATCAAAATTTTGAAAGATTGAATAGCCGATTCAAAATAATTCATAGTGCAGATAAATTTTATATGTTTTTACCAAAAAATATTCCAAACTCTCTCTAAAAGATACCATTTAGGATGCATTCTCAATCTCATTTCCTACCTACTAATTTATTTTTTTTAAAAAAAAACAAACTGTCTCTAAATTTAGATTTTAAGATTTATTTAGCGCTGCTGCTACTTTTATTTTTACCAATAATTTTAGAAGTATATATGATAAAGAAAAAAGTCTAGTACTTTTCTGAAACAAAAATTAAAAATAAAAAGGACTAAGATAAGAAGGTTCAATTTTGTACTTTTTGCTTCCTCTAGAAAGAAATTTATTTTAGAAATTTTAATATAGTAAATTTTTCTAAATATACTATTCAGATAGCACTCCATCTAATAGCATTACACGCTGCAATAGGACCAAACTACTTGTCTTAGCAGAAAAATAGAGCTTTTGGTTTGGTAAAAAAAAAAAGTATATGCGTTTCTTGGTCTCAAAAGCTCAGTTCGAAGCTATTGCTTTATAGATGAATACATCGATTTTTTCTTTTGTTTTTTGACGAAAATATTATTCGTATCTTTCAGTTCAACTCCACTCAAGCAGCTCTTCTACAGATGTAAAAAGATCAAGTGTTGGCTTGCCAAATACGCGACAACAAACTGAGTAGATTGTAGAGTTTTAGTGTTATTAAATTGCTTGCACATAGAATACCAATACTAAGATTTTAGTTATTGAAATCTTTGTTTGGTAGTTAGGGAAAGCTAAATAAGTGTAAATAAAGCAATAAAATAGTATTAAGTATTATTAGGTGTCAATACATCAAAGTGACAAAAACAACAAGTGATTAAGAGATGCAAATTGCTTAGTGGACTTAAAAAGGCAATTAGTTTCTAGTGGTTGCTTAAGAGGGAAACTAAAACTAACATTGCAAGCTAACTCCATATAATTGAGGGAGAGTATTGAATACAATATAGAATATGTAGGACTTTTTTTCAAATAAATTTTTATAATTTGCCAAATATTTCCATCAAAATTTTATTTGACCAAATAATCCTATTTCATCCAACTCAACAGCAGGGTTGAAAAATAATTAGAAAATAGTGAATAGTTCACCGTTTTTAATAAAATTTAAAAGATAGTTAATTATTTTTCTTTTTTTCTTGAGAAAGAAATTAGTAAACAATTCATCATTTCTTTCTATATAGAATTCTAACAAGCACATAAAATTTTCAACAAATCACGTAATAATCTTAAAACGTGAAATGATTCGTCGCTTTTTAAAACTGGTTAATGATTCGCCGTTTTTTCCATTTTGTCCAATATAGCACTAAGTTGGCAAGAAGAGGGTTAGTTGGCCAAATAAAATATTGGAAGGATCATTTGACCAATTAGAAATTTTTTAAGGGTTATTTTTTAGAAAAAATCAATATTTACCTAATATTATTTGGTTTTTACAATATAATTCGATCTCTTAGTGATGTGAAACAACTGATTACTGTAGAAATTTAAGCAGGCAGTGAAATAATTTTAATATTTTTATTCAATTGACTCAAAGTTTATGTTAAATTAATTTCTGATTCAACTAAATTTAGTTAAAGTTATTGGAAGAAGCACTAATGACTTACAAATATAAAAGTTAAAATAAAATTTTAGATCGTTTATTTACCAAATATATGGTTACTGATTTGGCCGTAGAAAAGCTATTCTGAAAACCAAGGCCAAGCTAGCGGTAAATTGACTTAAGCCCTAGACACAACATGGTGATTGGTGATTATGCTTAAAACAATATTTTATTGGGTCATAAACAAATGAATTTGTTCAAAACAATGTTCTCTCTAAATAATCCACTATGACTTTTTCAAAAAGCAGCTTTGAGTTCAAATATGATGAACGGAGCCCATTGTTACTCTAACAAGAAAATTAAATGTATACAAATACAAATATACTATTTAAATTTAAAAATCAAATAACATCCAACTAAAATTTGACCCATCAAATTTTCTAATAATTTACACTTTTAGAAAAAAATAATTATTTCGCACATAATCAGAGCAGGAGAGTATAAGTTTGAACCTATTATTATCAACCAAAAATCAAGAAACCCCAATTAACTTATATTTTTGAGGGCTTCCCTTTTTTTTTTCTTTTTTTTCTTTATGGGATTAGGATACTAGAGTAAAATAACATATCACGCCAAGATTTGGCTTGTATTTTGAGTAAATTTTACTCCTATTTTCCCTCATGTACAACCCTAAGATTTGGAACATTCTATAAAATGCTTCTTTTGAGTTCCAAATTTTCCTCACCAACCCTTATTATGCTAAGTGTAACTTGTTATTTATATACCATCTGTCCCTAACACAGGTGGTAAAGAGCATGATGGTTGATACTCACAGTTTCAAGTTCAAAATATAGTTACTTTATACTCTCAGTTAAGTTCATTTCTAAAAAAATGAACAGAGAATATAGTATACTATCTGTCTCTCCCTTACAAAATAAATAAATAAATTAATTAATTAAAACTGTACATATATGTATCTCACCCACCTAGGTGTAATGTGGCTAGAAATGCTTTTGGTGTTGAGGGGTTTCTTTCAACACAAAGAAGGTGGTTTTGGTGGGAGCACTTTTTCTAAATTCCTTGGAATGTGGGGGATAATCCATGTGCATGCCATGGAAGAGTCAAAATGCAAAGGGACTTGCTTGTTGATTAAGAGACATCTCTTGTATGTTTAGTAAAATTTGGTATTTTTTAGAAAGAAAATAAAGCCACTTTAATCATTAAAAGATATGCTCTTCACCTTTTCTTTACTCAACCTTATATTATTCTCATTTACTCTCTCATATATCTTTATTTTACATCATTTTTATTTTTTCCTAGATGCTTCTAGACCATTACACACACATTGATAAATCATCGAGACCAAACACCATTTCAAATATCCAGGCTAAAAAAAAAAACAACCAAATTTACTTAACGCGTACAGACACAATATCAATATAGGTAGAATGTTAAATACCATATAAACAAGTTCAAAATAGGATCCGAGCGAGTCTTATTATTCACTAAAAAGGCGCAAACCAACTGGTCTAAACAGTGATAATCATCACAAAAATCTCTCTTTGCTCCTCCCTCTTACCTCTTCCTCTTAACTTAATTTACTCATTCTCTTTTTTCCCCACTGATTTCCACATATTGTTGTGGTTCAAGCAGTTTTCTGTTTTTTTCCATATATATGAAGGTACCTAATAGTTACTTGGGTATGATTCCATGGAATCAATCACATGCATCAGAATCATTCCTCTTGAATGAATGGCATTTAGTGATCAACTTGCAATGGGCACTTCTGGGAAAGTAGCTAAGTTAGGTCTCACATGTGGTCTCAATTTTTAGCCACTACATACAAAAAGGTTGCAAAGAACCAAACTACTTACAATGCCACATTATAGAGAACCACCACTGCAACCTCACATGTGACATTTGAGGTGCTTTCAAAGAGATACAAAATGTCGGTTAGGAGGGTAACATCGCCGCAGTACTTCGATTGCGACATCCAATCTCGACGATGCATAGCTCGTGGCGATTGATTCCCTATTTGACCTACCTTCTGAAACAGCTTTTTTGAGTCGAAAAGCACTTGCCGAGAAATAAGTCATCAAGAATTCGAAAACAACTCTATTCAAACAGAACTTTAACGGTAACTTCGGAACACAATTTCAAGAGGGGATTCACAGAACAAAAAGGGGCTGCAGAGTTAGACAGTCTCAACTCCGCGCCCCTTCGGAAGACGCGCCATACAATCAATACAAACTCCACCCCACACGCGATCCAAACATCGGAAGCGAGGAACCATTTGGCCCTCCGAGCTCTTTTCGCGATTTCGTGCAAAAGTAAACATGCACAAAAGCAGTAGGTAGAGATACTCACACCAAGTACTCTAGCAATCAAAGACTTAGAAGTGCACATTCATGGTTTTCGTAGTACATAGAATAACAAAGGGTGAACCAAAAGCATGTACCATGATTCATGAGGTAAATGATGATATCAGACTTGCTTGCTAAGGGCAAATTCTTCAGTACATAGAAAGCAGATGGAAGATAGGACCATGCACAAGAAGTGGAGCAAATCATTTGCTCACTCTTTTATCTTTCCACCCTTTCATGTGATATGGAATTTTCGACACTTCCGAAAGGCTGAAACTTGTTGGTTAAGAGGGCACCATCTAATCTAGGGTTGGTCCATAGCCTAGGCTAAATAACCAGGTAAGAACCTTCAGAAAATCTATGTTCTAGGGTTTGATTGTGACAATTTAGTCCTCTATGTTCGAGTCTCGGTTCAATTTCATCCTTCAAGTTCAATTTTAACCTAAAAAATTGTTGAAGTTTGACCTTCAGTTTCATCCTCAAAAGTTTCACAAAAGTTTCAATTAAAACAAGGATATTCTAACATGGGGCTAACAGCCGAAAATATAGATTTTCGAAGGTAGCGAAAGAAACTGTTTGATTATAGTCCAAACATAACTCGGAATAAGATCATTACAATCAAGAATATGACTCCAGGGATCAAATTTGCAAAAGATCCCACAAAAGAATAGGTGCCCTTTCTTGCCTTAGATAACATTAGGCATGTTCTAGGAACATTATTTTTGCAAATTTCAGGACCAGATTCCTTTTGTTGTAAATACTTTCAATTTAATAAGCATTTAATCAAAAGCTTACTTACCATCCGGCACAAAGCAAATAGCATGCTGTGACATTAAAAATAAAGCAGAAAAATATATCCTTCCTAGAGCAAGCGCTAGTAAGGTTGGGTTTCATTGCAGATCCAATAACAACTTTACTCTTTGGTTTGATAAGAATTTTCCATGAAAAGAAACTAACTGGACCTGAACAAAGTACTCCACAAAAAAGCCATGAAACAATTTTTCCAGTGCAAACATCGAATTACATAGAATGTCTACACTGTTTTACCTGTGTCGGCGCCTTTTTGTGTTATCTTCTGTAAAGATTTCCCATCTGCTATGATCAAGTTGAGAAAAATCAGGAAGATCAGCTATCGCGAGAAGGTACTGCGTAAGCTTTACTAGCTCCCGATCGCTGCTTCGGTTCAAATGAGCCTTCTTGAAAGGCCGTATTACAAGGCCATTCTGTGGGTTCATGACAAAGTTCCGTCGCAGGTCATCGAACATAATTGTATTTTTTGAATTATAAAACTGCAAAGATAGACAAAAACAACATGTAAATGGGACAACAAAGAGAATTATGGACTTTTAGGCCTGGCTAGAGCTTCTTTGATTTTGCTGTTTAAGAAGAGCTCTTTGAAGAAACACCTATAGCTATTTTGGAGACAACCTTCTGGGCCTGAGAATATCATTTTTAGCCGCCAGCGACAGCAACAAAGCTCCAGGGTATTTGCTAGCTAAACACCTGGCTTCTAGAATTTCTGCTTTTGGTAGTATAGAAGCTGTTCCAGTAGCCAGAACCAAAAAGGCAATTAGTTTAGAAACAAACCTCGGAGAATTGAGCCCATAATAGGCCGAGTGCCTTGCAGTCAAAAGTTCCATGCCTATCGGATTGTACGGTGATCATGGCCAAGTGATCTAGAAGAGCGGTTATCTTGTAGCTGGGATTGCTGAGAACACCGAGCTGCCCCATCTTCAACTCTACCCATTTCATACTGCAAAAAAGGAGGGAGTATTATCTTCTTCAGGTTGCAAGAGATTCAACAGTAATAATTTTACATCATTATTCATTAAACTTATCTCGAAATTCCACTTAAGCTATAAATACTTTAATTCACCTCAATTGATGCACAAATGCACTAAATTTCAATTTCTGTCATAATTGGGTCTATTCGTCAAATACACTTAAATCTTCCTCATGGAGAGATGAAATGGCAGTTAATTCTCAAAAACATTGAAATTAGCTTAATCAGCCGCCATGTCATCTCTGTTAGTGAAACTAAATTGAACTTAATGGCTGACCCAGTTGTAACAGAAATCAATCTTCAGTGCATCCATTCAAACAAATTAAAGTCTAGTGACCTAACAGAAATTTTACGACACCGAACAGTAATTACTCATTAGTTCAACAATTAGAGGATTTATCAGCTTCCTACTAAAGTAAGGATAATAAATCCCACCTAGTTGCGGACCATATGATGATATCATACTCTGCGTAAACAGCAGAGAGAAACTCGTGAAGATCTGCAAAGGAAACTTGTACAGTAACAATACAGAAAATAACAAAAAGCAGAAGTTTCTAATGCATTAATATAATGAACTTACATGGACGCATAAGCTCGAGTGGGTTTTCAGCTGAAGATCGGTGATCAAACAGAGTATAATCAATGTCCAGGACAAGCAGCTTCTTTCCTTCACGGCATGGATTCAACAGCTTGATCTGTAGGAATAAAGCACAAGGACAAAACACAAGAACAAAGGTAGCAAGCAGCAAATATAATGACTCAAAACCTAGATATATCAAGTTTATGAACTAGTTAGTGCAAATCAGCGCTGTAAGATGCAATCAAACGTAGAAAACATTTTTCATCAATACAAGCATTATAAATGCTATCTATCATCCACAAACATGTCCAGATTCGTTCGAAACTAAATAAATGTCTCTTTATTAGCAAAATGAAAATAAAAAATAACAAGACAATTACAAGCTTACATGATCATATTTTGCTATTTTGGTCATATTTAATTGAAAAAAAAGAGCCCTTGAACATTGATAATTGATAATGATGATCCTGTCCATCCCAAATCAAGAACATACATAGAATCCCTTAACAAAGGCTAGAAAGCTCTAGGCTCTACATACTTCATCTCAATAACAATTTATCAGCTCCATCAAGAAATTAACCACCATAAAGAAAGATCAATCTCCATCTAAGACAAGTATGAGTCAACCTAGCAGCCTAGCAATCTCATGTTATCTACTTAACGATCAACAGACATGCATAAATTTTCAAAAAATGAAAGAAATATGGAAAAATGTGTTTTATGTAAGTTTATAAAGAACAAACCTTATATTGATTTATTCGTCGTTGCAATTTCTGCTTGTTTACTTCCTTATCTTTGATGTCAACGACTTCATCTTGACCCAGTTCAAAATCATCAATGATCTCCGGGGAATCCGCTTGGTCCACAATAATATCATCTTCAACAGTTCTGAAAAACTAGAGTAAATACAGGCCAAAATGTCTATACAATTAAAACACAGTTTTACATGCTATAAACAGTTCAAAATCATCTTCAAAAGTTCTATTACAGCTGTTTATGAGATAAACCATGTTACGACGAGCGCACAAACAGAAACGAAAACGGCGAACACGAAATACACAATCACAAGCAGAAAGGTAAATAACACAGATTTACGTGGAAAACCCTTTTCAGGGAAAAACCACGGGCGAGGGAGGAGAGAGCTTCACTATCGAGAAAAGGGAATACAATGTTCGTACAACCTTCTGTCGCCTCCGCTACCCACCACAGACATTCATTTTTCCTCCACAATTTAATTCTCAATTTGGTCGCACCGCGAAGCCGTCGGCGAGTCGAAGTCCAAAACTGAATTCGATTATCAATTTCGAGTCATATCCAACAAACCAAAATAACAATCTCCTATACCAAAGAAAATTCAAGTTTGATTTTCGGAATCAAGTAGCTAAAAAAATACTAATAAATTGATGGTCAACAAAAGTGGCCTAGAGAAAGGAACGAAGAATAAAGAAACTCTCATATACGGTACACCAACATACTAGATTGCAATCTTTCCTACTATTAGTAGCTAATAGTATAGAATGACTGAAGAAAAATCCTAATTTATACCCTAAAATGGATATAAATTAAAAAACATTCTAAGATGAACGGCCGGATGATACAATCTTGTTCACAAGGCCCTACATATAATGACAAAGTGACTAACACAGGAACGAATATTGAACTCATCATATTGATGCAAACCAAAAGTATTGTAGCACAATACTGCAGTGCAATACTGTAGCAGTGCAGCGTACAAGAAAAATTAAGATCAGGTTTAAACTTATTTTGTAAATCTAAATATTATAAACATATTAAAATGAACTTTTAGAGACCAATGCAGAAAGTAAAATAAAATTCAGCAGCAACCCACTTAAAGTTTTGATTAATAACAATCATATGACAAGTGATGATAGATCAACGATCAAGACAAACATACCAATACCAAGTATATATAATAGTCCCAAAATAAAAATTGGGTTATTGGTTTGTTTTATTTTTTGTGCTACATGTCGTCATATGAATGGATAAGGTTGTTGGTTTATTTTAATTGGCTCGAGGATAGGTTAAGGATATGTTTTGTGTTGGTTTGTTGGGATTTTAAGTATAAATTTGGGTTTGATTGGGCTAGGTTAGGGTTTGGATTGGTTTTGATTGGGTTTAAGGTTAACCTAGCCATCCAACTCCAACAAATTAAACCAAGATCGAATCGAATACCCAAAATATGCCCAAAATAAAATAAAAGTAACGACTAGGTGTACTGCATCACATATGGTTTAAGCTAAAACGGCAAGCTTCTGATGTCAAATTGCTAGTGAATTTATTCAACACTATTCTTGTCTCCTCTAATCTGCAACTTAGTCGGTGGATTGAGCACTATCTCTAACAAAGTAAAACCCTGCTTAAGACTACTACTATATAGCTTTGAACCTTCCAAGAAATCTAAAAAGGCTTTATCACCTACTTCAAAAGCAAGACAGAAGCATAGAATGCCCTATATATAGTTGAACAAAACAATTTTATTAAACAAAATGATTGCTAGGTTGAACAAACTGCTCAATATAATTGATGAAAATGACTGAAACAGAGAATCAAAAGTAGAAGGTGCGTCCATCAAAAGAAAAACAGCTCAGAAGTCTATTCCAGAATGGCCAATATATCGAGAATTTAAGTGCCCATCGGGACGGGCCGTATCCACCGTGCCGTATCGTGCCAACAAGATATCGGCACGATACAGCCCCCGTGCCGATGGCACAATTCAAAACTCTCTACTCTTTAAATTAGTAAATAATTTTCTCAATAAAATTCAAAATATTTAATAAAGATACATAATAAGCAATAAGAATATTTTGTTGCTAAATAAAATAAATATTTCATGCCATTATGTGTCGGTACACATGTATTTTTTGTGACCGGCACGCATTAAGTTTTAGGCACCACCCCGTGCCACGGTACTTAAATCCTTGCAATATATAGTTCAAGGGGTGGTCCCTGTACATTTTCAACAATATTTAGGTTTGAGGGTGAGGAGATGCTTAAATACCCAATAAGTGCCACCCTTTCGATGTTCCGCTTTTCTTCTGCTATATCAGCACAAAAATTGGAACTTCAGACCTTCTAATGATTTCTTCTCCAAGAAACAATCTAAATATAGCGGTAGAAAATAAAAAAAAAGGAAACCCTAACTACTGTTCTACCAAAATTAGAATTAGGGTTTTGAAATCAAGAGGCAGGGATAATAATAACCAATCATGCTCATCTTTCCATTATTCTCCCCTTTTCCTTGTGTTATATGCGTTCAAAGATTAGAACTTAAGTCCTCTAACAATCTCTTCTTCAAGAAAACGATCTAACAACACCAATACCGAAGTAAAGGCACAAAATAAATAAAAAAAACCCTAGATAGCCACCACTCTACCACTCTCCGAGCAAACAACTTGCATAAATTTGTAATTAGGATTCGACTAACGAGGAAGAAGAAGAGCAATGACGTAGTAGTACGCCGATCATGGTCATCTTTTCAATATCTCCCGTTTCCTAAGCCGAGAAAACCCTAGATCACCACTACTTCATCACTCTCCGCTCAAACAACTATCATAAATTCGCAATCAGGGTTTGATTAAGGAAAGGACAAGATAAGGGTATGGGCAAGTACCCGATCATCGTCATCTTGACTGAGGCTTTGAGGTTGAGGTGCGAGAGGAGGAGGGAGTCGTCGTTGAGCTTCGCGGCGAGCTTGGGGTAGAGGAGCTTCTGGCGCTTGGGGAGCACGGAGGTGGCCTCGCAGATGCGCCGCTTCAGCTCGGCGACGCTGTCGTCGCCGCAAACCCTAACGGTGTACTCCCTCCCGCTCCACCGCACCGTAAGAGTCATCTCCTCCACCCCCTCCTCCGCCACCGCCACCACAGCCTCCGCCGCCGATGCCGCGGCCAAGGGCTCCGACGGGGTCGAGGAGGACGAAGACGACGACGACGACGACGATGGCGAGGGCTCCATTGTTTCCCTTTGCTGCTATGTTTGATCCTTCCTACTCTGTATTTGAATGTTATACAGGTGAAAATGTATGAAGACCCCTCAATTATAACCAATTCTCAAAAAACTACCTTAATTCTGAGCTTTTTCTTTTACATTTAGCCCCTTCAAAAACAAAGTTTTTACAAATGGCCCCAGTAAATTTATATTTATATATATGGCCCTCTACTTGCCACGCAAGCGCCACGTTGACAATTTTAAGTTGAACACGGTGATTGAATCACCGTATTCATATTCACATTTTAGACCCTTTTTTAAAAAACTCAGAAGCAATAAAAAATATTAAAAAAATACGGTGATCCAAGCATCATGTTTAAACACGGTGATTCAATCACCTTGTTCAATTTAAAAACGCCACCTAGGCGCTCACGTGACAAGGAGAGAATTATTTATATAAATAGAAATTTGTTAGAGTCATTTGTAAAAAAAAAAAAAATTGAGAGGCTAAATACAAAAAAAAACCCATTTCATTTTTTGCTTGATGCCCCCTTTAACTTCTAAATTTCTAATTTGAATTATTTAAATTGGTTACATTGTTAGTGATTAAAAAATAAGTTTTATTTATTTTTAAAATGATTAAATTTATTAAATTTTGGTAATTTTTTTTTATCTATTAGCTTAAATTATTTAATTTAAAAATAAAAAAATTTAGGATGTCTCAATCTATTATAATTCATGGGGGTTATTTCACAATGTCCTGTAGTCCATGACATCTCCATACATTTTTACCAAAAAAATAAAAATAAAAATGTATGAAGACCCTCTCAATGAATCAAATATATTGACAATTTTAGGTAAAACAAATATTTTTAAATTTATTGACAATTTATTTAAATTTAATAATTTTTACTTTTAATCAAACAAAACCAAGGAAGTTAATAATTGATAACTAGGAGAGTCATTAAATTTGGGGAAAAAAGCCTGATTAAGAATAAAAAAATCAAATAGAAAAACATTGAACTTAAAACGCTCTCAAATAAAAAAAAAGGATAACTTCAAATACCACCCCTATGGTTTCGTGTTTTCTCACTTTAGTGCCATGTGGTTTAAAACGTATCACTTTAGTACCCTGTGGTTTGATTATTTTCTTTTTATGTTATCTTTTCGTTAATTTTTTCGTTAAATTATACAAAAAAACTTCAAATATCTCACCTATGATTTATCGAATATTCACTTTACTATCCTGTAGTTTTAACTTTCTCATTAATTTAACGAAAAAATTAACGAAAAGATAACAAAAAAGAATAACAAAACCACAGGGTACTAAAATGATACATTTTAAACCACAGGGCACTAAAATGAGAAAGCACGAAACCACATGGGTGGTATTTGAAGTTATCCCTAAAAAAACAAAAAAGTTAAAGTTGAGGAGTCTTTTCGGAATACCCTATACATGAGGGGTTTCCACACATTTTTACCAAAAAAAACCATCATTAATTAGCCCAACACCGCATCCACTATTCGCGTAATATCTCCACGCGCTCTCACTTTCACCATTCTGTGTAGGGATGTCAATGGGTATGGGTACCCGAAATATTATCCGAACCCGAATCTAAACGGGGCGGATTTATCCGAATTAAATGGATATGGATTCGGGTATGGGTATAGAAAATAAAAACCCGACGAGTATGGGTACGGATATGGATTTTGTATGTACCTGACCCGAACCCGAACCCGAACCAGAATAAATTATATATATATATTATTTATTTACTTATATAATATATAAAATGTCTAATAATATTTTAGCCATTGGATCTTCATCCAACGATCAAATTATATATATATATATTATTTATTTACTTATATTTGATTGTGTTTTGAAAAGTTCTGATATTAGTATATTACTATAATATATTTTGAAATATGGTAAAGAAAAAATCATTACTTCGGGTTAGGGTTTTCAGGTTCGGGTTCGGGTTCGAATTCGGATTTTTGGTCGGATCGGGTATGGGTATGGACTTTTAAAATCCGCCGGATCCGGATCCGGGTTCGGATTTCAATTTAATTGTCGGGTTCGGATTTTTGAAAACCCGATCCAAACCCGACCCGTTGACATCCCTACTCGCTCCATTCACACATATAATTTTTTTTTTTAAAAAAATTTCTCTTTCAAAATATCTCCTCTCCTCTCTCCTCCTCTTCTTCTTCTTCCTCCTCATGAAACCAATCTCCAAACCCTAAACCCTAACCATAACCCTAACTCCTACGATCTCCGAGCTCCACCTATCCATGTGAGAAGCGCTCCGCTTCTACGAACCCTTCTCTCTCTCTTTCCATTTCACCCATTTCGTCGAACACCTCATCCGCAGCAAGATGATGACCCTCTCCGCCTCCTCCCCCTACTGTTCCTACCCTCACAAGCTATACCCTTCTTCTTCTTCTTCTTTGAGTCGACCTATGCCCTTTTTCTTATCGCCTTCGTCGAAGAAGAGTGGGGCGGGCGCTATACGCGCGGCGAAGCAGCAGCAGAAGAGTGCGCCGGCGAAGAAGGGAGCGGGGAAGAGGAGGGCGCCGGAGAAGCCGCCGGAGACCGGCGCCGCCATCGCCGTGGAGGCTGAGGCGGCGGCGGCGGCGGGGGCGGGGGTGCGGCAGAGCCACCCAACGTCTCCGCTGCCGAAGCCGCCTGCGGGGTTCGTGCTCGACGCGCACGGGCGGGTCCTCGCGGCGGCTTCCAAACGGATTGCTACTATAGTGAGTGTTTGGGTTATTTGATAACATGATACCAAGTTGCTAAATTTCATGCTAATTTGTTTCAATCTACTGATCTAATGGTGTCAACTGTAAGAATTGTTGGTCTTATATGTATTGTGTCTACTTCGGAAAGCTTAAGTTGCTAGATAATGGTATTTTAATGCTTTATATTTGACACCTCTCCCTAGGGTTCATGACTATTTGATAGGCGTAAGGCACGGACTTGAACAAAATGGAGGAAACTAAACTAGAGTATGAGTATCTGAAGACTTGAAAAGCACTATATTGATTGGTTAATAGTTTTAGTAATTGAATGTAAGTTGGCTTTTGTTAATTGATGAACGTATGATTTTAGCGAGATTACTGTTGTCCCGAGTCCTTTTGAATCAGTCGTTAATAGGCGGATCTTGGATGTTGTTGTCATTGTCATATTAAGCTAGTTTGTAAGGACTAAATTGTAGGATTCATATAATACCGACACCATGATAAGTTGGCACTGAGATCTTGTAAAGCAATAAGCAAGCAAGAAGCACATCTAATGATTTATTAGTTTGTTTGTTATCTATTCTCTTAATGGTGGAAACTCATCATCTGTGAGAACCTTCTATTATTGTCTTGGCTTTGCATATTCGATCCATCTATCTGTGATTATTCGTTTTAAATAATTTTCAAACTATATGCAGGTTGATGCTACGAATAACTTGCCTTTAGAGTGTGTTATTAGGAGGGTTTTCCAAAGTTCCCAAGGGGATGAGTGCATGCTACTCTGTCCTGTCGATACGTGAGTGTTTGCCTCATAATTGTTATACTAGGTGCTATAAAAGTGAAGCGTCTAACTGAAGTGCCTTTTTCTTAGGCCTGTGCAGATTTTAAAGAGCACAAACTTCAATGGATGGTCAGCCGTACGTCTTCAACTCTTTTATACTTTATTTTTCATTTATACATTGTAACGGTATCTTCAAGCAAACTTTTTGTAAGTGAGAAAAGCTGTGCTTGATGCTTGAACAGTTTAGAAGATGTATAAAGAACAATGCTTCCGCTCTCTTGGGGGATTACCCTTCTAAATTTAGCTAAACAAAACTAGGAAAAGCTATTTTATCTCGCTTCCTTTAATTAGTCATAAACTGTGCTTTAGATTTCAATTTTTTATGCCTCTTTACCTTCTGTTGTGACATGTTGGTTACGCTCTCAATACTGTATGCCTGTCTCTCTTTACAGGTGAATGACGATGAAGTTGAGGCTATAATCCCCTCTGCTGCATACGCCCTTGCAAAAATCCACATGCATCTTGTAGTTAGTGGGTATGGACATAGGTTATCCAATTTTTGTGCAGATTTCACTTGTATCTTCTGTAGATATTATATTGATTTATATTCTTTGTTCAGGTTTTGCTACACAGCTAGAGGGGGCTTTTGCTATTCTGAAGAGGACATACTTGAATTTCGTACAGGCAATGAAATTTCCTTTTTCAATGTTTTTACTTAGTAAATAGAGAAGGGGGTGATTTTGTCCCTTTTTCCTCAAGATCCTGATTAATGGTCTTCTAATCAGGTCCACGAAAATATAGAAAGATTGTTGCACCTGATGCATCTCAGGAAAGAAATCCATTTCTGCTCAGATGACATTTAAGGAAATGTAAGACTTTGGAGGCCCCAAAAGTCTTAATGCGCTTTAGAGCTTCCCTAGGATGCGTTAAAGTGGTGGTGGGAACCATCATCAGAAAAGCATATGCCACCACCATTTTAGAGCATCGGAGAGAAGGTCTAAAGCGCTTTTAGAATTTCTGGACCCTCTAAAGCATCAATTGCGGGAGCATTGGACAATGCATTTCCAAACTAGTCCCAAGTATCAATTTATCGTCAATGTGCACGCATGTGCAATTGCTACGTCTGGACATTATTTAGTGCGTTGTTATGGACTTACTGAGAAGAAAAGTGACTATTGTCATGGTGTATTTTCTTTCGGTTAAGTCCTTGTTTACAATTTGGATACTCTTAATCAAATATTATGGTAGGAGCTTTCCTCATTGGGAGTGATGTAGATGTATCTCCTATTCATTGCTAAAGTTTTAATTTTGTACTTGTGACAGCATTGGAAGTCTATTAACTTGTTTTTGCTGGATCTGCAGATGATGGTGAAAATATTGAAGGTTTACCTTCTGAAGGTGTAGAGATTACTTGCTTCCACTTGGTGAGATATACAAATCCTTTATCTTATCTTTCCACTGGTGTTATTATGTCCACCTCCTGCGGAGTTTTGAGTAGTTTGTCTGTGTTAGTTGTGCTTTCGTAGTTGCCCTAACTTGTGTACATGAGGCCAGATATTTAATTCAATTCTATTTGTGATGTACTTTACATTATTTCTGAAGGTTAGTGATGGGTTGCGGGTGGTTATCCTAAATATGTTCTTTTCTGGCAAGTTAACCATTGAGGCTTTCGTCTCAATATTTTATCTACTGATTACAGGCTATTAAATTCTAAACCTTGTTATGGAGATTTAACTTGCAGGATGGGACCCACTATATGATTTATACGCCATCAGATCCACTTCTGTTTGTTGCCGTGAAGGTAGTGCCTCTTTAATATCAGAACTTCGAAGCAATTCAAAGTTTTTTTTTTTTTCCTTTTTTTTTTCCCTTAACCACATAATTTCTCTGAAGCTCATTCTCTTCTAACTGTAATATGTATTTTTGCAGGACAAAAATGGTGTGTTACGAATTGCAGATGATGTAAGCAATTTTATCTTTTCTCTACCACTTACTAATATAGCAGTCTGGCATTCATTTTCTACCCTCATTTACTTATTCTTCTTCCTCCACTTAATCACTACCATTTTTCGACCCAGCGGATATTTGTTAATATCTTGGGCTATTTGTGCTGACTGGGCTGTCGTTAAAAGGCTTCTGTACACAGACATGTGGTTTCTCTTTCTTTTGTTTTTTTTTTTGCATTGAATTTCAATTTTGAAAATAACGCTCGATGGATAGTGCTGGTTTCTTTTAACTCTGTTAAGTCATTCTAGGAAAGCTAGAGGTTTTGTTTTTTGCATTAACTACTATTTAAAATATATTGTTTATAATCAAATATGAATTCTGCGGAATGAGCTCTGGTAATCTATCCCTGGTTTATGTGTTTTATTTAGCATATCGGCATTTTCGTAGGCGAAAATTGCTTGACAAGTGAAGTGCTCTTTGCAAACAGGATCTTTTGGAGGACCTTGCTGTCGTTGGTGCCATAGACGAGGAGACGGAATTCAACGCTTTGGTGGTAAATCCTGTTCTTGGCCTTAAAACTTTTCTTTCTTTTTCTTTCCGAGGACAAAACCTGGCCAAAAAAGAAACAGAAAATTACGTGCGACATAACTCGAGTCTCGCTGCTGTTCGATCGTAGAATCGGATGGTTTCAAACTTCGAAATCTAAATGAGATCCTTTAAATGTTTCAGGTTCTACTAATTTGTCAACTGATTCAATAACACCCTCTGAAACTCTTGCAGGAAGAGGAGGCCGCCCTTCTCGAGTCGTTACTGGGGAAAGATGACTGATATTCTGCTGACGTACAGTAAAAACTTTAGCTTCAACTCATCTTGTGAAGGTAAAATTCTCAACGCAGGAAAGAGGAATTCACGTTCTATCTGTAAAAATTAGTCATGTAAGCCCTTTCTCTTCCCAATTTTTGTTGCTTGTAGTTGTATAAGAAATGAACTTGTGGTGTAATGTCAAGTGAAACGCTTTGGTAACCGGAAAAGCGCAGCAGTTGTTGTTGTTAAGGTTCCGCTCTGGGGTTGCGGAGAGATTGTGTTTAATTTAAATATATTTTGTGTAGTCTGGTTAGAAAATAGCGAAGCATATCTCGAATGATTTCATTCTAACTCCGTTTTGTTTAAAAGTATTAGACGGTCTTTGAAACCAAACCGACTCTAAATGATAAAGGATTTTTTAGGTCGACTGCGTCGTCCATGAAAAATCCGGCTTTTGCAATATATATATATATATATATATATATATATATATATATAGAGCTAGTCTCCTATACTATCTATAGTACCGGGGCTCCGGTACTATAGTTACTTTTTCGATCTTAGGGTGTTCAAATCAACGATCCACACCGTTGAAACTGATCTAGAATATTTGAAGTTCTTAGGAATAAAATTTTATAATTTTTTGACGTAGTTTACTTTGTGATCAAACTGTTTCAAAATTGTCAAATTTCAATGGTTATTATAGCGAGTTTGTAGTTTAACGGTGGAGAAGAATCTAAATTTATTCAAATTTTGATAGAAAATACTTTAAACTACATAGATGAAGGTCAACATCTTTGATCTTGAATTTAAAACTCTTATACTCAAATTTTAAGGATTATTTAATTTCCATCGTTCATTTTGACATAATTTATTTACTAAGTAAACGACATCGAAAAAAAATAAAATTTTATTCCTAAGAACTTCACATACCCTAGATCAGTTTCAACGGTGTGGATCGTTGATTAGAACAACCTAAGATCGAAAAAGTAACTATAGTACCGGAGCCCGGTACTATAGATAGTATAGTAGCCTCATTCTATATATATATATATATATATATATAGTGCAGCTACTATTATGAGTATAGTAGCTGCACTACTCATAACTCCTCCTCCATCGGATCTGCTTTGAGATTCGTGCCAGATTTGATGGAGGAGGAGCTAACGGAGGAGGAGTTAACGGACACTCCCGTGACCACCCAACACACCTTTTCCTTTTATTTTCTTTCTCCCTGTCAGACCTTTTTCTTTTCTCCTGTTTTTTTTTTTTTTTTTTTTTTTTTTTTTTTTGCCTTTTCCTCCCCATCGGACCTTCTTCTTCCCCAACCTTGTAGTTCGGGTCGTTGTTCCCATTATATTATGGTTCTTAGTATTCAAATTCTCGCGCGCGTTAAAATAAAAAAATAAAATTAAAAGGTGAAAAATATTTTAACGTAGTTCCTTAAGTTACCATAATAATGAATATTTTAAAGTTATATTGTGTACGGCTAAGGTACATTGTGATGAATTTATTTTAAATTTTAAACAATAAGTTAAAAGTAATAAAAAATGTGAATACTAATATTGATAATATTGTTTACTTTTAAACTTTTTCAAAACAGTGTTTTATGATTTCATCTCCTTAATGTAAATTATGTTAATTTGAAATTGATTGCGTAATCCATATAAACTAAGTTTATCTTAAAATAAATTATTAAATCTAAATTTGTAAAATAATGTGAAACAACTATTGCAGCTTTAAAAATTACAATTTTTATGCATTTGGAAAAAAAAAAAAAAATCCTGCCATCCAAGTACAACGAAATCAAAAACTCAAATAAAACATAACCTTTAAACCATGAAAAGATAAATACAAATTTATTTTACAATAATATATGCTCCAATGCCAGAATTTTTTTTTCTTTAAAAAAAATTGCATGTTATAACATCTATCTCTAATTTTCTCTTTTTTCTTTCTTACTTTTACCTTTTATCTTTTATTTTAATCTTTTTATTTATATCCTTTTATTTAAAAATTTAAAAATAAATAAATAACATAAATAAAAATCCTTCTCCGGGTTCAAGTCGATCTGGAAACACAGGACCCACTATGTTAGGATTCAAATATTATTTTATTAGATATTTTGATTATGAGTAGGATTAATATAATACAATATTATTATTTTATAATATAAATAGAATTAATTTTTCATAGCATTTTATTTTATCTCTCTCTCTCTATCGTTACTATCTCATCTTCTACAGTTCTACTGAATTTTTTTTTTTCAGTACATCTGCGTTTGTAATGTCTTGGTTATAGTTTTTTTTTTTTTTGGTGTTTGTGAAATTCATTATCTATAGTTTGGAGAAAAAAAAAAACTCTACAATGACTACTATTACTGCTTCAGTAACAAATTCGCTAGATTCTACGATCGCCGCGCCGTCGTCGGGTAATGGCGGAGTGCAGGAACGCTTCTGGCGTCCGCCACCGCCACCACTGCCAGTTTACAACGTTACCCAAAACAATGCGTGGGGTTACAACGGAGGCGGCAACGACGGATTCAGAAATCAGTTTCCATACCGTCAGGTACCGCCGCCGCCGCTACAGCAGCATCCAGAGTTTATGCGATTTATGCCCGGGGGTCCTATCATGACTCTATTTAATCCACTGTTAGATCGTTGCCACACCAACTTACATATTTCAGGTAAGAGCAAAAATTTTATAATTACTTATTTTTCTTATTCTATTGTGGACTCATTTTTTTTCTTCTTTTCTCTGTGTGACCCTTTTTTTTAGCCGTCATCTAAACAAAATATTAATTAATTTATTTTTCAAAATTGGTTTATTATTTTTTTTTCCGTTTACATGATAAGAAAAAATAATAATTAATATTTTATGTTGATCTATTATTTTTTTCTTGCTATTTTTTTTCACTCTTTTTTTCCCATCCAAACAGAATGTTACTAATTAGGTCTTTTGATAGATTTTTTTTTTTTTTCTCTCCGTCAAAAATAATCTTTTTTTTCTCCCTGATTTTTTTTTAAAATTTCAAACCGGTTGATATTTTATATTTGTTGTTTTCAATTATTTGCAGGTCCAAATTTATCATTATACCCTTGTCCTTTTCCCCAGTTTCCCTTTAATCCACCAACAATGACGATGAATGATCCCCAAATAAACGCCATCATACAACGTCAAATTCTTCTCCACCAGCTTTGTTATCAGATCGAGTATTATTTCTGGTAAATTTTTATAAATAGTTATTTTAAATTTTTAGGTTATAATATTTTTTAGTTATAGAACTTATTTGAATCATGATCAATTTGAGTTGGCTATTCAATCTTTTAAAATTTTAATTTTACAACATTGAGTCAGTCATCGGCACTTTAACTTCAAAATTTGAATTGGTCGTTTATTTTTGCAAGTTTAGTTTATTCTCTTTATGTAATTCTCGCAATTATAAATTTATTAAAATAAGTAATTATTGTAAATTTTGAAGTTAAAGTATCGATGACGGACTCAAATCAAACAAATTAAAAAGTTGGATAGTAAAATCAAAATAGTGTATAGTTCAAATAAGTTTTGTGCGTTTTAACCTAATTCGTTGCATACTTCATAGTTTAAAAATATATTTTTTAATCCTCTCCGAAGAAATTTCAAATAGTATCAACTGCTGAAAGATTAAAAGGATAGAATATATTATTTTTTTAAAATTTTGAATGTTTTAAGAGAACGTAAACAAGTCCTCAACCTTTATTTTTCTTTCCATTAAGTCCAAGCCATCAAAAGTATCGATAACTTTAATAAAACTTTCCACGTGGCAAGATTCGATGCTGACGTACTTTGTACTAATATTATAATATTCATAAAAATTTTATAAAGGCGAGACTTAATTGAGAGAAATAATAAAAGTTGAGGATTTGGTTGCGATAAAAAAAGGAATGTGGACCAAATTTGAAAATTCAGGGACCAATTTTATATGCGTTCAGGAGGATAAATCATATTTTGCTCGTAAATTTTTAACTAAATTGAAATTTGTGAGATGTTTCATATTTTATTCTTATATTTTTATGCTATTTATGTAGTGATAACAACTTAGCCGGGGATGTTTTCCTGAAGAGGAATATGGATGACGAGGGTTGGGTATCCATCCACGTAATTGCAAAGTTCCCTAGGGTGAGTTATTATTTAATTTAATTTTTTTTTTTTATAAGGAGAAAATAATAATAAAAGTAAATTTTACGCAATTAAAATCGTGACTTCTCAGATAATCTAAAAAAAGTTCTCTAATTTTCTACATAACCATAAGCTTTTCTAAGTATCGATCGATCACTTTTTATTTTCAATAAAGTTTAACTCTATCGATCACCAATTTTAGATTTTATCCCTTTATTAGTTTTATTTTTTAAATTTGATATAGATATGCCTATGAATCTTTAAGATTATACATAGTTAGAATATAATCTAATGATGAATTATATAACTAAAAAAATATGTTATTTTTCTTCTTTTTTTATTTAATAGAAAATAGAATAGGACTCCTAGCTAGTTTCATATATAGAATAAATAATGTGATATATGATATGATGTTGCATCGATCTATTTTGCAGGTTGTACAATTAACAGATAAATTAGATGATATCAGAGATGCGTTATGGAACTCTCATTCTGTACAGCTTAGAGTAAGTTAACTTTGCGATCATTTCATTGCTACGCGTGTAATATTATCCAAATTTTGCAGTTTATAGTTGCTCAATTTCCTTGTTTATTCTAATTTATAGTTACGATATTTTTTCCCAATAGTTGCTCAATTTGCAAATTTTTAGAGGATTTATGAATTTTTTTTCTTTTTTTTCATAGGGTAATAAAATGCGGAAGAGATACGGGTGGGCTAAATTTTGCCTCCCTCGAGAATTACGCATAGTGCAATCACCATGATGCTTATGCATTTAATCCAATTAGCAACAAAGCAACAAAAAAAAAAAAAAAAAAAGCCATTTTTTTTTCTTCATCTTGAAGAAGATTTCATATGGTGCGGATTCATAGGTGGCGCGGAGATAAAACCCTTTTATTTGTTTCTTCATCTTCTTATTAAATATACTAAAAACGAAGAAAAAAAAGAGTGCTTCACCGTCGTCCAATTTTGATGGTGCAGTGATCGCAGCCGTGCGTGCAGTGCAGTGATCGCAGCCGTGCGTGCAGTGCAGATTCGCGGCTTCGAGGACATACAACTAATACTAGTTTTTTAGTTCTAGAGTTACTTAAGTTGCAACTTACATTAGGAATTGTAGTTTGGGTTAGATATACTGTAATTTAGAGTTAGATTTATTTGGATTTTTTTTATATTTGAATTGGAGTCTACTTTGATTAATTATTAATGAATTTTGAGTTGGTTAGCAAATAAAGTCTTGTGGAGTGATCTTTTTTTTTCCTTTTTTTTTTTAAAAAAAAGGAAAAAAAAGTGATATCAAACAAGGTTAATTACATTATTAATACCAATATTCTGAGCATGCATGTGGCTTAATAATGCCTGTACGTAATTAATTTGATATTTTATTATTATTAAAACTTTAATTTCAGACATATTATAAGTTTTTATTTCGAGTCTTATGTAATTATCAAATTTATTGAATAAAATATATGTATACGAAATTTGAAGACGAGTATGAATCTTTAATTGCAAATATATCTTATTCTATTTATATTATATATACATATTAGTATACATTATTTTCTGAATAATATTGGAATACAAATCCGATCCATATCTGAATCCGAATTTATTTTTAGCAAATATAATAACGAAAATTTAGTATTCAATATATATCTTTATTTGAATTTATATTCGAAAAAAATATGGATGCGAATATGGTTTTGTCAAAAATCCGACTGTATTCGGCCATTTTCACCATCATATGCAATTATCTAAAGAATATAATTAAATTAATTATTTATAGTCGAAGTAATTTGTATTGTATTCAATTAAACAAGACACATAATTATAACTGCTATACTTTAAACTGCATCATACTAAATATACAAATATTTAAACTTATTTAACAATAATATTTTGATAAGAAAATAAATGTAATTTTAACATGAAATTCATAATAAAATAAACGAAAAACATGAAAGAAAATCACTTTATTTTTCTATAATATATATTAACATTTCTCTTATTTCTAAGGGGTGAAAAAGGTCGAATACAGTCAATTTTTTTAAGAAACTATATTCACATCCATATTTTTTAATATTTTTCGGATGCAAATTTAGATACGTATATGTGTCGAATGCTAAATTTTGATATCCAAATTCGCATACTACCGAATCCGATGTCGAATTCGATTGAAGTTTATCCTAACCACTTTCGCACCTAATTGCATGCGTGTGTATAACCTTCGAATACCAGGTCAGCTAAAATAGCTGGCCCAAATATAATATATATAGTACTGGGGCTTCGGTATTATAGTCTCGTTTTCGATTTTATGATGTTTAAATCAACGATCCACATCGTTAAAACTGATCTAGAATATTTAAAGTTTCTAGGAATAAAATTTTATATTTTTTCAACGTAGTTTACTTTATGATCAAACTATTTCAAAATTGTCAATTTTCAATGACTACTATGGCGAGTTTTTAGTTTGACGGTGTAGAAAAATCTAAATTTATTTAAATTTAAATAAAAAAATATTTTAAACTATCTAGATCAAGGTCGGCATCCTAGATCTTGAATTCAAAAATCCTATCATCAAATTTTAAATATTGTTTAATTTTTACCGTTCATTTTGATATGATTTACTTACTAAGTAAACGATGTCGAAAAAAATTAAAATTTTATTCCTAAGATCTTCATATACCCTATATTATATTTAACGGTGCGGATCATTGATTTGAACACCCTAAGATCGAAAACGAAACTATAGTACCGGAGCTTCGGTATTATAGATAGTATAGTAGCCTCGTTCTACCCCTTGAATATAAAAATTATGCCATATTAATTAATTTAATACTTAGTGCTAAAATTATTTTCTATTATTGCTAATTTGACCAATGAAATTAATTAACTATAATGTAACAGTTAAGATTAATTTTAATTTGCTATTTAGCAAATATTAATTAAATACCATCTACATCAAAATTTTCGTTACACCACCCATGACGTGCACCTAACGCCTCTCTCACCTCTCTCTCTCTTCTATTTTCTCTCTCTACATTTGTAACATGACACCTCTTAATTATCCTATTTTTCACATCACTACTTCAATTTTTGAGTTTGATTATCATGTAAAGCAATTTTTGATCCTATTTATTTAATATAAACGTACTGGATTAAATTATTTCATTATTAGACTTGAAAAGGTGGGTTCTTTTAGGCCATTTACGTCTAAAAGCTTAAGCTGATTATTAAAAAAAATTCATCATATATACAGATACTGAATTTTTAATTACGTCTGAAAGATCCTAAACTCTAAACCCTAAATTATATCCAATTTGAGCTAATACGGTAACGCCTTCTCGGCACAAACTATTCCCCGCTAGTATGCGATACATATCTAACATACAATTTTTATTTTTTTAAATATTAATTCTATATAATTTGATTTATTAATTAAAAAAGTTTCTCTTGTGATAGATGACAGTTTCTTTAAAAATATTTTGAAAGTAAAAAAAAAAGTTATTTCCAAGTTATATTTTGTTACGAAATAAACATGTTGGATGAAAAGATTCTAAATAACTCAGTCTACTCCTATACTTTTAACATGGTACCAAACGAGGCCTATTAATGTACAATTAAAAAAGGTAAAGAAACTAAATTGCAATATGAAGATAGTACAGGGACCTATTCCATACATACAATTTTACCTTTCGTTATATTAGGTTGAAATACAGAAAAATCCTCATATAAATACACTCTTTTTCACTTTTCGTCCTTACTTTCAAAAATCTATATATATATATATATATATTTTTGAGAAAAATATAGCACGCTATCCGCTTCATTCATTTGGAAAATGAACTTGGCTACAAATAGTGAGGCAACGCGGCCTCGAAAAGAAAAATAATAAGATAAAGCTCAAAGAAAGAAGGAAAGAGAAAATATAACAAAAGTGACCAGCTTATTAACCAGCTCAACAAAAGTCTCTCCACTCTTTTTCCTGCTCCTTGATATGCCTAACAACGAAGAGAGGGTCAGCAAAGAGCTTTCTAAAAATCGTATTATTTCTTCCCTTCCAGATTGACCACCAACATGCTGCTACAGTAATCAGATCCTGTAGAGTCTCCCCTGATCTAATATTTCTGGTCAGTCTACTCCAGATTGTCAGTACGTCCTCCACTCTCTGTAAACACTGAATGTCCTCTAAGGTTTGGAAAAGTATGAACCTAGCGTACACACATCCTATCAGGAGGTGGTCCACTGTCTCCGTAACTTCACCACAAAAGACACAGAGGGGATTACCCAACCATCCCCTTTTCAGTAGATTATCAACCGTGGGGATTTTCTTCTTAAGTGCTAGTCATAAGAAATTTTTTATTTTGATAGGTATTTTCAGTTTCCAAATGTGAATCAATATGGTATCTTGGATACCTCCCCTTCGAGTCACCATATAGACCAATTTAACGGAGAATCTATTTTCTGCATTCCATCTCCACCGAAATTCATCAGGTTTGTTTATCGTTCGGAAGGAAGCAAGCATATTCTTAAATTCCTTTAGTCTTACTCGGCCATCTCGAGTCCTTGTTCCAACTCCTCTCAAAAAATTTCGCCATATCCATCCATTAGACGAGTAACAATCCTTAATATAAACTTACTTTGTAACAATCTTATTGTATAGGTCTGAAAAAAGTGTCTTCAAAGAAACTTCGCCACACCATCTGTCTGACCAAAACTCGATGAGCTCTCCATCCCCTAGCTTGTAGTACAGTCCGCATTTGAAAATCTCTTTTGTGGCTAACACACTCTTCCACCATTGAAAAACAGGTCTGAAAGTTCTTCTTTCGCTCAATGGTCTCCGTCTTGAATAATATAACATTCTAATTAAAATGTTCCATTGCAGCTTCCTTTCCGTAAATAGGCGCCACCACCACTTAGTAAGTGGAGCATCGTTCATAGTTGCCAAGTCCTTAACCCCTAGCCCTCATTCCTTTATACTCCTACAGACAGTACTCCAGGCAACCATACAGATGCCACCCTTGTTGTCTGCGCATCCTTTCCATAAAAAGTTTCTTCGTAATGCCTCTAAATGCTTAATTACCCATTTCGGTGCTTTGTAGATGGAAAAAAAGTGAAGTGGCAAATTAGCAAGGACTGAGTTCACTAGCGTAAGCCTGCCACCTCTTGAAAGTAATTTAGCTTGCCAACCATCGATCCTTCTTTGGGTCTTCTCGATTAAAACTCTCCAATCCTTCTTACGCAGTGTTTTATTGGACAATGGTAAACCCAAATATCTGGTCGGTAGCACCCCAACCTTGCACCCCAGACAAGAAGCTAGTCTACCATCCTTCCCTACTGTACTTCCCAGGAGTCAAGATAAATAGAGATAAAATCTATATTTTATTCTTTCAAAATTTTCAAATTGATGCATTCGGGCCCCTTCCGTCAAGGTTCCGTCGCTATTCCGTTCATTTTTTATAGTTTATACCGAAAATATCCTTAAAAGTAACAAAAATATATAAATTTTTTTTCTTTATATAGCAAGCAAAATTAATTTGATCATTTTACCCTCCTCATTAATACTGTAACCCCCTAAAAATATTTCTTAAATTTTAAGTGAATAAAATATAAATTTTTAAAAGTTATAAAAAAATAAAAAATGAATATTTATAGGATTTTTTTTTTGCATTTTAACTTAACTTTACATTAAATGAGTTAAGTCCCCTTCTTTGTCACACACTCTCTCTAAAAAAAACAAACGTAAAAGGAGGAGGAAACCAACGAAAAACTTGAAGCTACACACAACCGCATAGTTTACTCCTCCGCAAGAATACGAGCCATAATTTCGGGGGAGCGCCTACACTTGCTTATATTTACGCAAACATATATATATATATATATATGGGTTAATTGCTTACAGGTCTCCAAACATAGTGAATTACAAATATATTCCTACAAAGTTCAACTTTTATAAGTTATTTCTGTAAAAATTCTAATATTTTCAGATATGTCTCTCTGATTTGTTAAACGTTAGAGAACCGTTAGAGGACTATTTATATTTTTAATTTTGCCTCACAACTATGTTCCTTCAAAAATCATAACGGTATAATAGAAGAGGGGCAAAAATATCAAAAACTAACCAGGATTAAGTATTTAACCTATGGTTAACTAAATCTCTCTAACGGATTCTAACAGCAGGAACATATCTGAAAATATTAGGACTTTTATAGGAATAACTTATGAAAGTTGAACTTTGCAGGAATATATTTGTAATTCACTATATTTGCTAGAATTTGTATGCAATTAATCCTATATATATATATATATATATATATTGCACATATGTTTCTCAGTCCATTAGTTTTGGACTGTGACATAAAAGTGCACTGCATAGGAGGAGGAGGAGGTGGAGAGGTGGTGGTGGTGGTGGTGTGGGAGGAGGGAGATGGGGTCGAGGGCGGCGGGGGCGACAGCGACGATCGCGGCGGTCGCGGTGGGGTGGGTGTTGTGGGGGGCGGCGGTTGCTGCTGACGCAGGCGTCAGCAGAGGTGGTGGCGATGGTGAGAGAGAAGGAGAGGTTGAGTATGATGGGAGGAGTTTGATAATAGAGGGGGAGAGGAGGATGCTCTTCTCAGGCTCCATTCATTACCCGCGTAGCACTCCTGAGGTAATTGTAATTCGTCTGTTTGGTTCCTAAGAAAAGTATAGAAATAAAAATATTTTTAATAAAAAATTTTATTTTTTAGTTTTTTTGTTATCTGTTTAGTTTTAACAAAAAATAGTCTTTTTTAAAATTTTTTTTTTTCTGATTTTAGAGAAAATTAGTGTTTTTGTTTTTCGTTTTTTTTAAGAAAATAAAAGGGCTAGTTACTATAAAATCTAGAATTTTTTTTTGAAAAAAGCTAGTTATTTTTTGAACCAAATAAGCGGAAAGCTGAAAAAAAAAAGAGTTTTTCATAGTAAATTACTTTTACGAAAAAAAAAAATCCCACTTTTTAAAGGAATCAAACAACCTATAATTATGGAGTTTAGTTTTCTGACGGGAATTTTGATATGTTCGGTTTCTAGAAATATTAGTTTCCTGAAAATGTTTCTTCCAGATTAAATGATTCTAGAAAAAATAGTTTCTGGTACGTAATTTGGTTAACGGGATGTTTGGTTTCTGTCAGTGTCATTATCGTTTTTCAAATATATCAGCTAAAAAATAAAAACTATGAAAAAATATATTTTCATGAAAATTTAATTTTTTAAAAATAATATTTTATGATTTTTCGAAAGAACCAAACCCTATCTAAGCTCTCTCTCTCTCTCTCTCTCTAAACTGTTATTGCTCATTTAATTTTGTGTGTGTCTCTATAGGTGGGAGTTACTTTTGGTGTGTGTTTTTATTTGCTTGGTTTGTTGAAACATTTGTGGGTCTATAATAATCTTGGATAAAATTTTATGTGTTAGCCATTGTACTATATCGATATTGCGATTCGGTTTCTGTACTTTTCATTTGAATTTTGCGATTCGGTTTACGTACTTTTCATTTGAATAATTTTTATACTCTATATATAAAGTTTCAAATGTACTATCATTTAATTTCTAATTGTTAAGAAAAAAATTATTTTTTATTATAAAAGAATTTTTTTTTGTCATGTTTAAAATAAATTAAAATAAGCAAATTATTTGACAGATGAAGAGGGACTAAAGTATAATATACGAGAAAATTGAAATTAAAGTGTTTGATCAAGTAAATCCATATACTTTTACCTTTTCATTTTCTATGCCTTTTTATTTTATTTTTGATAAACATTTATTTATTAATTAATAAGAATAAGACAACTCCCCCCACTCTTTACTTCTATCTCTGTCTCTATGATACGATTAATTTTCTTTGTTTAATTATTTTTATTTCTTTTAATTAATTATGTGGTAGAATTTTGATCTTCTAGTAATTAATCTTTGTGGTTTCTCGAAAAAGTGAGGAAAAAGTTTTTCAAGAAAAAAAAAATTTATGAAAATTTCTTTTTTTAGTTTTTCGGTCGTTTGATTCCAAGAAAAACTAGCTTTTTGGATAGCTTTTTTTTAGATTTTATGGAAAATCAGTGTTTTATTTTTTAAAAAATTCTAAAAATCAGTTTTTCATAAAATTTGGAAAAAATACATATATAGAAAATATCTCAATTGACAAATTAAACATATATGTATATAGAATTTTGATTTGTTTTTGGCTTTTTTCCTTCAATATTTAATGGTTTGTTCTTCGACCTTTTATTTCTCAAATAAAATAAGAACATAGAGGAACAATATAAAAAAAAAATTAATGTTTAAATTTTTAAATTTTATTTTTAATTTGGGATAAGTGGGTGGGACCCAAATTTCCTAATAAAGAAGAGAAAAGAGTTTGTTGTGAATGGTTTGTCCTCTACGTAAAGTCAATAAGATTAAGGTTGGGCCGGCGCATTAGATAGGCCGGTCCGGTCCGGTCCGGTTCGGTTCGGTTCAACGCCCGGTTTAGGAGTTGGACCGGGTTCAACAAATGGACTTGGATAGGTTAATGTTGTGAGCTAACATTTAATTAATTTATTTATTTGGGACAATCCCCAAGATAGAAACCATCAAATCCATCATTTTGTCTTGCTTTAAGATCCGTGCATCGCACTTAGTGAATAGCGAATTTGATGATCTCACATTAAAAAAAAAAGGTTAATTGTATACAGCTCCATGTAAACATATCGAATAGCAGATATATTCCTACAAAGTTTAATTTTTAATTTTTATCCTTGCAAAAGTCCAGTGATATTCATATTTGTCCCTCTAGTTTGTTACCGTTAAAGTACTGTTTATTTTTTAACAGCAAATAAGTGAAATAATATTTTGCCTTTACAAATATATTCCTCCAAAAGTCCATTATGCAGAAATGTTCTTCCAAAAAAATATTTTATCCAATAATATAAGAGGGGTAAAAAGGTCAATTTAACTCATCCATTAATCAGGATTTAGTATTTTACTCATGGTTAACTATATTTTTCTAACGGATCCTAACAGTAGGTGTATATTTAAAGACAGAAGAACTTTTACAGGGATAAAAATAAAAATTTAAACTTTGTAGGAATATATCTGCTATTCGATATGTTTACAAAGAGCTGTATGGAGTTAATTCTTAAAAAAAATCTCCAAAGGGTTTGAGATTCAGTGACTATTTTGATTGTTTCGTAGAGTGTAGTATTATTTATCAAAATATTGTTTAAATAGTGTTATCAGAACAGTAACTAATTACTAATACAACTGTTCTTTTTTTTTAATAGCAGAGTTAGAAGCACTAAATTAAATCTATTTTTTTAGGTGTAAAATTTAAATTTTTGCTTCCTACTAAATTAAAACTTTCATATGTTTCTTCTAAAAAAATATAATTCTAAATTAAAAGTAAAAAAATATATATGCTAGTCTATTTTACCTTTTCTTACTCCTAAGTTTCTAGGTCTTTTTATCTACTTAATATAATTCAAAAATCGAGGCTAATACTGGAGGTTATCCAAAAGTCGGAAATTCGAACTCCCATGAATGTATTAAAAAAACATCAAAAAAATAGGGGACATGAACTTGAAACCGGGTGAGTCTGTATACATTTCTTTGCGATAAATTTCGTAGATATGACATAAACCTTGCAATTTGTACCCGCTGGTTACCCGTAAATTTACGGGTATGAGTACTAGTTTTTCTTATCCAAAAAAATTATGAGTAAAACTAATGGGTACCTGTTAACATGTTAACAACTTTAAAGAAATGATGCAAAGCAATTTTATAAATAAATATAGGGAAATAAAATTAGTTTCTAAAATCTACAAGAAATTTGTATTAAATGTGTACGACGTGATAATGAATAAGATGTTATGTCGATGACTAGTCACACTCTATTAGAAGTTCGACGGTAGGACTGCGGTTGTAGTAATTAAATAAAAAAAGTAAAATATTATAACTATTTAAGACTTAAGAGAGCAATTTAGCTTTTTTTTATTTTTTGATAAAGGATTTTTTTTTTTTTTTTGGTGAGATAAAGGAGCTGAATTGAATTTCTTAGTTGTTGTTTTGCCTCTTAGAATTCTCTTAAATTGTTTACTTGTCGTAGAAATATGGAGTAATATTCTCTCCTAATAGTTTAATAGCCTAACGGGTATAATTCTTTTGGAAAATGTTATAGGTAAAAATTCTATACAATCTCGGCCTAATGTTTTCAACATTTTAAAAATAGAAACTCTAATTTAAAATTTTTATTTTTATAATATATATGTTCCTGAGCTAGGCTGGTATACTATCGGTAGCACGGAGGCCTCCGTGCTACCAAGCTGTTTTCGATGATGCGGCTTTCAAATCGACGATCGGCTCCGTTAGACTTGATCCACACTATTGAAAGCATTTGGAAACTAAATTTCATAATTTTTCGGCATTATTTGGCTAGTGATCAAAAGGTCTCAAAATTAACAATTTTAATGATCGATGTGATGCGTTTGTGAATTTAACGGTGTAAAACGATCCAAATCTAATGAAATTTTTATAGAAAATTTCTTTCACTATTTAGAGTAAGATCAGTACCTCTGATCTTAAATTCAAATCTTTTATCATCATTTTTTATGAGATTTTTATTTTCAGCCGTTCATTTTTAGACTACTCGTTTGATAGGTAAATGATGTCGAAAAATTATGAAATTTAGTTTTCAAATACTTTCAATAGTGTAGATCAAGTCTAACGGAGCCGATCGTCGATTTGGAAGCCGCATCATCGAAAATAATTTGGTAGCACAGAGGCCTCCGTGCCACCGATAGTATACCAGCCGGACTTTATGTTCCTACTTTTTACTTCATTGAATAACACTTACGCAGACGCTCTAGCCAGGCTAAATCAGAAGTAGCTATTTACGCTACTCTATTAGTGCAATACTTTTCATAGAATAAGTAATCTTAATCTCCACTTTAAATTTTTGTTGCTTGAAAGAAAGAAAGAAAGAAATTGTAGTGTTGAGTTATTTGCTGAAGTATTGATGCAGCTACTTGGCAGATGTGGCCATCTCTCATAGCCAAAGCCAAGGAAGGTGGCTTAGATGTGATACAAACATATGTGTTCTGGAATGTTCATGAACCCATCATAGGGCAGGTACATTCCTTTCCATTTAGAATTTATTAAGCACCGTTAAAAGTATCATTATAGTTTTTGTAACACCTCAATAGTCCCACATCGGAAGGAAAAGAAATTCTGATTCGAATATATGAGGCATCGCATCTTAGTAATAATAACTGGACTTGAGCATTTTCGGCCGGTGCTTTGGGCCCAACGGATCGTTACAACCAATCAGAAGTGTGAGAGCTAAGTGTTATGCGGGGCAAAGTGCTACACCAACGGATTTGATGGGAGCCACCACTTGAACCTGCAGGAGGACGTCAGGGTCTGGACGAGGGGAGTCTGTAACGCCCCAATAGTCCCGCCCCAATAGTCCCACATCGGATAGGAAAGGGGTTCTGATTCGAATATATGAGGTCTCGCATCCTAATAATAATAACTGAGCTTAAGCATTTTGGGCCGGTGGTTTGGACCCAATGAATTATTATTGTTAGTGGGTCGGGTCGTTATAGTTTTGTCTCTGAAATATTATTATCAAATTTGTTGATCAGTATAACTTTGAAGGGAGATATGATCTTGTGAGATTCATCAAAGAAGTTCATGCTCAGGGCCTTTATGTTAGCCTAAGAATCGGCCCTTTCGTCGAATCAGAGTGGAAATACGGGTGGGTATAAATCGCAAATTCTTAGTTACAAGTGAAAGTAATTATGTTATATGTCATATTTGTTATCTGATATTCTTACTGTTGAATTCTTAATGCAGAGGATTCCCATTTTGGTTGCATGATGTTCTGGGCATTACATTTCGGTGCGATAATGAACCATTTAAGGTAAATGTGATTTTAAATCTCATTACGGTCGCGATAGTTGACATAAATTTAAACAAACGAAAGAGAAGCTGTGTGAGGCTCCAAATAGTTCTATATATAAGATATAATAGAGCTAAAACTCTTAACCCGGCTGTAGCATTTTGGGCGGTGGTTAGGTCCAAGAGATTAAGAGAGTTAAGCGTGGTAGGACTAGAGTAGTCCTAGGATGGATGACCCCTTGAGAAGTGGGGCGTCACAGTTGGTATCAGAGCCAATTACCAGTCGGAAGTGTGAGATGAGTCTCGGCTGAGCCAGGTTATACAGCGTGAAAAGCGAGACTCTCGTGCTGACGACTCATCTCGCTAGCCTTAACCGATCTTGTGGGGGAGCCGCGCAGGGGAGAATGTGAGACCTCAGATAGTCCTATATATAAAATATAATATGACTAAAACTCTTAACCCGGCTATAACATTGTGGGCTGTAGTTAGGCTCAGGAGGTTAAGAGAGTTAAGCATGATAGGACTAGAGTAGTCCTAGGATGGGTGACCCCCTAGGAAATGAGACGTCATAGTTGGTATCAGAGCCAATTACTAGCCGGAAGTGTGAGATGAGTCTCGGCTGAGCCAGGTTATACAACGTGAAAAGCGAGGCTCTCATGCTGATGACTCATCTCGCTAGCCTTAATCGACCTTGTGGGGAAGCCGCGCAGGGGAGAATGTGAGACCCCAGATAGTCCTATATATAAGATATAATATAACTAAAACTCTTAACCCGGCTATAACATTTTGGGCTGTAGTTAGGCTCAAGAGGTTAAGAGAGTTAAGCGTGTTAAGACTAAAGTAGTTCTAAGATGGGTGACCCCCTGGGAAGTGGGGCGTCACAAGCAGCTGCTCCAACATTTATTAAACAAGTTCTACGAATTCGCAATCTAAAGGCCATCACTAGAAAAATATAGTACTCAAACTATTCTCTTTGTTTTACTAAATTTACTAGCCAAATTTGTCAGCATTTCATAAATCTATTGTTCTTGTTTGCAAAGTTTTGACTGATTAATGTGCAGTGGCACATGGAAAGATTCGTAACGAAAATCGTCGACATGATGAAGTTCGAGAAGTTGTATTACCCTCAAGGAGGTCCTATCATCATTTCTCAGGTACATCAAAGTTTCATTCTTATGTTTCACTGAACATAAATGTTAACAACTGATTTGCAGATCGAAAATGAGTACCAAATGGTCGAGCCTGCGTTCCATCAACGCGGGCCGCCTTATGTTCGTTGGGCTGCGTCGATGGCCGTCGCCCTTCAAACCGGCGTTCCCTGGATGATGTGCAAGCAAAACGACGCTCCCGACCCAGTTGTTAGTATCTTCAGTATCTTTTTCAACTTTCTTTTCTTACAGTGGATGTTTGTTAACTAGAAAATTTCACTAACAGATTAATTCCTGCAATGGATTGATATGCGGAGAAACATTTGTAGGGCCAAATTCGCCAAATAAGCCATCGTTATGGACGGAGAACTGGACAACTAAGTATTGTCATATTATTTCTTTTGTTTTTTTTATAAATTTAAGCTAGTTTAGTTTCCATTACGCCTCGAAACTACAACATATATGTACATCACAATATATATTTTGATCGAATTAAAATCGTGGTTTACTTAGTTTTGCAATCAAGTAGTTGCATAAGTGACTGACATGTCAGAAATGTCGATATTTGAATGTAAACATGAAATTTTACCAGCTATTTTACTTCAAAAATGCTACAACAAAAGGAATAATAACTAAAAATTGTTTCATGCAGATATCTAGTTTATGGTAAGGAGGCGAAGTTTAGATCGGCAGAAGATATTGCATTCGCTACTGCACTCTTTATAGCGAAAAAGAACGGAAGTTTTGTGAACTACTACATGGTATGCCTCTTTCTCATTCTTTCAATTCGAATATGAATCTTACATCGTGAAATTTAATATTATTCAGCCAATATGCAATATGTTTCGATTCGCATATATATATGAATCTGACAATATGATCGTAACGCAGTACCACGGAGGAACGAATTTTGGGAGATCCGCCTCTTCCTTCGTTACAACAAGCTACTATGATCATGCTCCTCTCGATGAATACGGTATAATTTTACTCGAACGAAAAAAAAAGATCTATGTGATCTTTTGTAATCTTTTTTTTCCATTTAGGTCTTATATGGCAACCTACATGGGCTCATATCGGAGAATTGCATGCCGCAATAAAGCTATCTTCTGAGCCATTACTTTGGGGAACATATACTAACCAATCATTTAGCCAATTCCAAGAGGTTATTAGTACACTATTGTTAACATATTAATTAAAATTTTCTATGTGAAGTACTAGTGATCTGATACATAATTTTCGTCAGGCGCATGTTTTTCAAACGAATTCGGGAAAGTGCGTCGCCTTCCTCGTAAATTTCGACAAGCATCAAATTGCAGCAATCAAATTTCGCAACACGACTTTTGAATTGCCCGCCAAATCGATCAGCGTTCTATCAAATTGCAGGAATGAAACATTCAATACTGCAAAGGTTTTCACAACTTTATCCTTTTTTCAGATGAGATAGTGTCAATTGTTATGTATGTTATCTTCTTTTCTATAAAATCTTACATTGATAAATCGTCACGATCGAGTCTCTTAAATTATATGCTTAATTTGTTATTTTCAGGTGAATGCTCAAAATGGTACAAGATCAGCAAAGATAGTGGAGCATCTGAAAATTGTAAAGAGATGGAAAGCATTCAGCGAAGAAATCGCGAACATCGGAAATGCGGAATTCATTAAAAACCAACTGCTTGAACAAATGTCCACGACAAAAGATGCGACAGACTATCTCTGGTACTCTGTCAGGTAGATTCAGAACTCCTATTACTTTTCCTTTACACCCAATAGTGGTTGTTTTCGTATATTCGCTCTGAGGTTTTTCGCAGTTTTTGTTAAATTTGTATATCAAATTTGTACTCATTTTGATTTGCGACAATTACCTGAATGTAGCTACAATCATACGCCATTTTCTGGTCAAGAGTCGCTTCATGTTGAGTCGCGGGCACACGTCTTGCATGCTTTCGTCAACGATGAATTTGTAGGCGAGTAATTTTCATTAGTTCCTGATTTCTTATATTTCAAATATAAAGTACGTGGTTTTATATTTTGCATACATATAAGAAGCAATTGCTTGATTTTCTTTCGAGTAATGATACGTGTACCTTGAATGTACCCTAAAATATTGTTGATAAGTCAGTTTTATACATGTGATAGTTGACCCGTAGTTTAGTATATAGGAAAAAATAGTGGGTTTGTTTTACTTTTTTCAAATTTGATCCGTAACAGGTGACATGAATATCAACCTTGACAAGCTAAATCACTCGCTATTTGTCGCATGTACAAAACTGTCTCATTAATAATACTCTAGATTACGTTTTGAGATACCCATAGTATTACTCTTTTTTCGTATAACTTAGTTATGCTTCTAGAGTATCAATTCAAAAATTACATTTTCAATTTAGTATCTCAAAATTTATGCTTTATAATTTGATTAGGAAGTGTGCATGGGAGTCATCAAGGACCACCACTCATTGTTCTTGACACACCTATTCCTTTAGTCCAAGGACAAAACAACATCTCATTGTTGAGTGTCATGGTCGGTTCGCCGGTACGAATAACACCTTTTGCTCTTAGTTTTTTCTATAAATACTTATAAAAAAAAAAGAGCCAATGAATGAGAAAACGAATTCTTAAGTTAATCATGATAAAAATCAATTGTTGAAGGATTCAGGGGCTTATCTCGAAAGAAGATTCGTCGGTCTCCGATCGGTGAGCATTCGACAGAGAGCAGCTGCATCTCAGAATCTTAATAATCATCAGTGGGCATACCAGGTACTATTTTTTCAGTTACATTGATACTAATTAGCATATTTTATGCGTCATGAAAATACGAATTCGATCTAAAAAGATAATTGCAGGTAGGATTAGTCGGAGAGAAGGAACAAATTTACTCTGACGAAGGATCAGGGAATGCGGAGTGGCGATCCATTAAGAACTCTACTAGTAAACCCCTTATGTGGTACAAGGTATAGAATTACAACTGCGAAATCATTCTTTGATTATCGCTTAATACGCATTTCATAAGCCAGTAGTTGATTCTAACTCATGGTTTACTCAGACCGCATTCGATGCTCCGCATGGTGACGATCCTGTCGCGCTAAACCTTTCTAGTATGGGAAAAGGCGAAGTGTGGATCAATGGAGAGAGCATTGGAAGATACTGGGTCTCCTTCAAAGCGCCCAATGGACAACCTTCTCAATCTCTGTATGTAGAAGTTCTATATTATTTGGATACATACACATATACGATGCGTATGCATACGCATATTTCTACTACAAATACGATATATCGATCGTATTTGTGCATATACTACCACTGCAAATAATCCTTACATTTTGTTTCTTTGTCTCTCTCATCTGATGAGTTTGTTTCAAATAAATTTTTACAAGGTACCATGTTCCGCGATCATTTTTGAAGGATAAACGGAATCTTTTGATCCTCTTTGAGGAAATAGGCGGCGACCCTGTTGAAATCACGGTGAATACAATGTCGGTTACGCGAGTTTGTAGTCGAGTGAGTGAGACCGGTACACCGTCAGTACTTCATTGCCAAGAAGGCAAAAGAATAGAGGCTATTCAGTTTGCAAGCTATGGAAATCCTTTTGGGGATTGCGAAGGTTACGGCATAGGAAGCTGCCACTCAAATTCATCAAAATCTATCATCGAGAAGGTAAAATCTTCGTATTATCGATAATAAGACATTATCATCTTTTTAGAAAATGAACTCACACCTACTTTTAAGTTGAATCTTCTGCTTTTTGTACATCGAAGTTTCACGATAAAGTAGAGCTTTGTACTTCTTTATCTGCGAACTGCTTCTTGGAATAGAAAAACTGTTCCACAGGTCAGGTCAATTTTACACGCGTAGTTGTATATATTAAACAGATTCTCACTAACTTCTCTTTTTTTCATACTAATAAAAGGTTTTAATTTTCAAATTGCACTTTTGCTATCATTTGCCAGGCTTGTGTGGGCAAATTCAGCTGTTCAATCCCTGTAACATCCTCGATGTTCGGAGGCGACCCATGCCCCGGAAAAGAAAAATCTATCTTTGTTGTAGCAAGCTGCAGTTGATCTCTACCCCTGGAAAAATAAGTTCATCTAAAGAAGATCACTCAGAACAGCAGGAGAAGCTGTGTACTGAGATAATAAGAGTGCAGTGTATAGAGATAGTGGTGTTAAAGTTTATGGAAGCTTAAAGAGGTAACAAAAGAGGATCTTGGATCAAAGAAATTGTTGTAATTTGCAAATTAAATGGCCAAGTATTTCATTATGTAACATTCATTGGTTGAAATAATTAATGTCATCAAAATTTTCCTCTCTTTTGTTTTGATTTATATGGGTATTTCCTTTTTTTAAGGGGGTGTTTGATTTTTCAAAAATATTCCAAAAAAATAGTTCTCTAGCTGGAAAGGTATTTTTCGTTCATGTAGTTCTTAGGAAAAGTACGTAGTTTTTGAGAAAATCCAGATTGCATGTAAAACTAGTGTTTTCATTTTTTGAATTTTTTATCTGGAAAACGAAAATTGTGAAACAATAGTGTTTTCCATGAAATACTCTCTCTCTCTTTTTTGGAAAATAATTTTGGCTAAATTACATAAAACCCCATGTTAATACCCGCTTTTTCACTTTCTCCTCATGTCATTCAAAAACCTACATTTTACCCTCTTAAAAAATAAAAAATATTTACAAGGAGGTACGGTGTGGCAAAATGACCAAAATACCCTCATCTTCTTAATCTCCTCCTCCCCAATCTTGCTCATCCCGCACCCTCGCCCACGCCTCTCTTGACCCCAACTCTAACTTCGTGCGAGGGCGAGGCGGCGGCGTAGGGCATATGTGTGGGCATGGATGAGGATTTCAGGGGTATTTTGGGTATAAAAAATAAGATATAAACCGAACCCTAACGGAACACTGACGGCGGGGGGCGAAGTGAACATTTTTTATTTTTTAAGGGGGCAAAGTGTAGGTTTTTGAATGACAAGGGGGAAAGTGAAAAAACGGGTATTGACAGGGATTTTTTTTTGTAATTTAGCCAATAATTTTTCATGCTTTTCGGAAGAACCAGACACCCCTTTAATTTAGCCAATAGTGTAGATTTTGCTGTAAAGAGTCGCAGAAGTAGAAGCTGCCGGATCATTGGCGTTAACAATTAATCCCAAAAGCTCGAACAGTTATAAATAAGCTACCAATTTATTTATAGCGTATATATACAGCACCCACGGGTCTCGATTGTGATTCGGCCCAACCAGCCTCTTCAAATATGACTCGGCCCAACTCGACCTCCCGCCATTTCGAACATGACTTGGCCCAACCTGACCTTCCGCTATAGGGCAGGATGCTGGCCCCTTTAAGTTTTTGTCTACCATCAAAATAAAGACATTATTTTTCAATAACATTTCTTGAAATAGAAGCTAAGATTTTCTTATATAATACCCGTGATTCAATAATCTAAAAAAAGAAAAAAAAAAGAGGGAATTTCTGCATTGATAATTCTACATGTATTTGCAATAAGTTAATTACATTATAACATATCAGGTCGACAAAATTAAGTCAAGGGTGTCTAACTAATAATAATAAAAAAGAAAATTGTGCAAACACAATGTTGTTAATGAATGGATTTGAGTGTTAGAAAACATTATTTGGTTCATTTTTAGACATCTGCTTAAAAATAGACAAATTGAGCACAGACATTCTGGGCACATTGCAATCTAGGGGTGTCAATGAGCTGAACACGACCGAGCTGGGATCGGCTCGTACTCGGGTCGTTTCATAAACGAGTCGAAGCTCGTTTAAGTATCGAGCCGAATACGAGCTAGCTCATGAATAAGAATTTAAAAAGATTAGAAAGAATATATATAAAAAATATTTTTATAAGATCTTACGTATTACACTTTGATCTAATGGTTGAAATTTTACATATAAATGAACCATTTTATAATTGAGGTGAGCTTTATATTTAGGTTGGGCGAAAACTCAAATAATAAAATTTTATATTATATAATATAATTATTTATTTATATATATAAATATAAAATATATATATTCGAGCCGTTATCGAGCCGAACACGAGCGAGCTGACCCCAGCTCTGTGTTCGGCTCGTTTATTAAATGAGCTGAAAATTTCAGCTCGTGTTCGGCTCGTTTACTAAACGAGCGATTCGATCTCGAGCTCATTTCGAGCTGAACACGAGCTGGCTCGGGAACAGCGAGCTGGATTGCCACCCCTATTGCAATCCCCAAGAACAAATTTTGGAATCAACATAACAAAAATTATTCCCTGGACCTGGTCCACGATGCAGCCGTGGGCCGATCATGCAATCCTCTTTAGAGCCCGTTTGGTATTGACCTCTATCTAACGCTAAAAGATAAAAAAAAATTAAAAATATATATATATAAATATATTTCTGTATTTTTCAATGAGACTGTAGAAGATATATCGTAACCTACGCCATAACAGTATACAAAATGTGATATTATGTACGAAAATAAACGTGATATTTTTCGATCATATTTTCTCAACACACATAACGCATTCATCCTGCAATCACAAACGATGCCTTAATAATTAAGAATAATAACTAAATTTCTAGTGGAAATATATGGAGACCCCCTCAACTATATGAGATTTTGAACTGGCCACTCAACTTAACATTATTTTTTGTTGAGACTTTCTTAACTTCTTGTATTTTGTTAAAAAAAAATAAGTAATTTTGGTTAGAAAATCTATCATGTATATATATATATATATATGAGTTGAGCTGGAATACTATTAATAGTGTTTGGGCTATTTGCTATCGATTTTTTAGTCGTTAGATCTACACGTTAATCAATTCTACCATTTAGATCATACTATTCATCCAACCACCCACTCAACCCTAGAGGGACCACCACTAAACCCTAAGGGACCACTATCATTCTAACCCTATAATTTTTAATCCAAGAGTTAAAAACTTGATAGCAAAAAAACTAAAATACTATTAATAATATTCCAGCCCAATTATATATATATATTTATATATATATATATATATATAAAATTTGGCTGGGCTACTATTAATAGCACAAGTCATTAGTGCTATTAGGTTTTCAGCCCTTGGATAAAAGAATGTGCGGTTAGGATGATAGTGGTCACCTAGGGTTGAGTGTGTTGTTGGTTGAATAGTATGATCTAACGGTTAGAAATGATGAAATGGACAGATCTAACGGCAGAAAATTCGGCAGCACTATATATATATATCCCTAGGTTATCAAATTTAATGATTTCAATCACTTTTTAGCAAAAAAAAAATTAGAATTTATAGCTAATAGAATTATAAATTTTAATAATTTTTTAAAACATAATAATTAAAATGATTTAATTGTTTAAAATTGAAAGTTAAAGAAGTCTTGAAAATAAGTAAAGTTGAGAAGGCCATTTCAAGGCTCTAGTTTTTTTACCTAAATTTTAAAATAATTTAAAATAGGTAAAGACGTATAGAATTTATCTGAACTATGGACCATTTTGAGTAGACTACCCAATCTTTCAAAATTTTAATTTTAATATTTAATCTTTCAATTTGTTTGATTTAAGTCGGTTAATGGCATTTTAGATATGTCATTTTATTTTTTAGGTTTAATTAGTATACTTTATGCAATTCTTGTAATTATAAATTTATTAAATTAAGTAATTAACTTAAAATTTTAAAGTTATAGTGCTATTGACCGACTCAAATCAAATAAAATAAAAAATTAGATAGTAAAATTATTATTTTTAAAAATTAAATAATCGACTTAAAATAGTCCATAGTTTAAATAAGTTCGGTATATTTTTACGAAAAAAAAAAGTGCTTTAATTTTTTAAAAAAGTACTGTTACAGAAAAAAGGGGGTCCACGAATGACGTAGTGTACCCGGTTCATCCAATAAGTTCACCTTATCTATTGCATGAGTGGGGTGGGCCCACACAATACAATGGACCACGTGCGTCCGTTGAATCGTGTCCCCGCCAAAATCTCCCGCCCCAGCCTCGGCGCTTCTGGTGTTTCGGTGCACATCCGCTGTGTGTCTACGAACATAGAACACGCTTACTGTGCACGTGTCGTGATTCTATTGGTTGGGTTCAAGAAATAACCACTATTTTTACTATCACGTCGTTCATAAACTTAAACGCGATATTGCGTATCTGCGCTCGATACCTGCACCTGGTGTATCCGTACATATCATGCACCGACTCAGTTTTGGACTATGAATATATTAAAATGTTGTATAATAATTTCCCCCTTTAGTTTGTGGAGGATGATAATTGAACTCAATAAAAAGGACCTAGGACTTGTTCGGATACGTAAATTTATGATATATATATTTTTTTACTCAGGAGAAATTATTATCGTGCAGCTTGTAAAAGAACATCTCATATATCATATATCACACCTTTTAAAATTAGGCCTTTTTGCATAAAAAATCCACTAGTTTTGGGCTTTTGCAAAATTGGGTCGATATTTTTGATTTTGCAGATTCGGCCCGAATTTTCAGTAAACTGACCAAAATACCCTTCTTATTTTTTCTCTCTCCTTTTTTTTTTTCTCTCGCTCTTTCTTTTTCTCTACGCCCGCGCCCCCGCCCCCGCCCCTGCGCCCCCACCCTCGCCACGCCCCCGCCCCGCCCCTGCCCCCCCCCGCCACCGCCGCGCCCCCCCACCCGCCTGCGCCTCCTCCGGCGACGGCGGCGGCGGAGACTCGGCCCTCTTTCTAGACCTCCACCTCCACCCGCGCTGACCTCCGCCGCCGCCCTCATGGCCACCCAATCCCGACCCCGGCCCTCCCCACCACCTTGAGCCGCCTCGTCGAGCTTCTCCGCGACGAGCACTCTCGGGCGCAGCGATTCGGTGTCCTCCGCCGCCATCGACGCGTCGGCGTCGGCGACGGAGCAGAGAGGCTGCCGCGCGGCGGGGGAAGAGCGAGGTATTCGGGTCATGGGCGAGGCGGAGGCCGAGGAATGGGGATCGGGAGCGGGAGAGGAGGGAGGAGAAGGAGGAGAAAGAAGGAGGAAAGAGAGGAAAAAAAATGGTGTAATTGGTGGAAGAAGAAGAAGAAAAAAAAATAGTGTAAATTCTTTCGAAATAGTGCAATATTTTTCTAAAGAGTGTAATTTTGGCCGAAAAATAATTCAAACTTCAATTAAAGAGTGCAACCTTAGCTTAAAAAGTGTAATTTCATTTCAAAGAGTGTTGCACTATTTTTGTTTCTCTTTTTTTTTTTTTCTCTTTTTCTTCTCTTCTTCTTCCTCCTTCCCTCCTCACCGCCTCCTCCACCACCGCTGCGGCCCCGCCCCTTCTCCTTCCCCTTCCCCTTCCCCTCTCTCCTTAATCTCCTTAATCTCCTCATCCTCCTCCTCGTCCCCTTTGATCCCTCGGGGGGAGAAGCCGAGGACGCGAGCGGAGGGGCCATGGCGAGCGCCGCGGAGTTCGCGGCGTTCGTCGAGGACGGGCTCAAGCTAGCGAAGCGGATCGGGGGCTCGCCGCCGCACCGGCCCTGCCGCGGCAGGCCGCGGGGATGGAGCCGGCGACAGCTCCCGGCGGCACCCATGGTGCGGGGTAGGAGGCGAGCTCGCGGAGCCGCGCCGAGGCGCAGCTCGCCGCCACTTCTGCGCGGGGGGGTCGCGAGCAGGCGTGGGGGCGAGGGGGGGGGGGGCACTGGGGCGTGAGGGCCGCGCCGTCTTCTTCGCAACGGAAAAAAAAAGAGCGAGAGAAAAAAAAAGAGGAGAGAGAAAAAGTAAGAAGGGTATTTTGGTCAGTTTACTAAAAATTCGGACCGAATCTGCAAAATCGAAAATAGCGACCCAATTTTGCAAAAGTCCAAAACTAGTGGATTTTTTATGCAAAAAGGCCTTAAAATTATTATAGAAGTTTCAAAATTAAAATCTAGTTTATTTATTACTATGACATTTGAGAAAAATACCTTTAAAAATCATAATTTTTTGACATTTACAAATTAAATAATAAATTTTTTTCCACTATTAGTTATTAAGATTACCTGATGTAATAATAATAAATTTTCAAATCTTATGATTTTCAATACACACATATATTTATCATCAAAATTTGGGTGCGGTGTATGATCCGTACGGATACACCGGGTTCAGGCAACAATTTTGTCGTGTCTCACTCGTCCCAATTATGACTCCGCCTACGCTGCGTCTTCATCTTCGTCCTCTTTCATACTAAAGAGTGAGGAGTGAATAGTAGTACCTCACATGTGTATATATATATATATATATATATATGTATCTCACTCTCACTCTCTCCCCCTACAACAATGGCGAAGAGGAGAAACCCTAACCCTAATCGCCCCTCTCGTCTCCTCCTCCTCCTCCTCTTCTTCTTCGTCTCCTTCCTCCTCCTCCTCTCCCTCTCCGACTCTTCCAACGTCACCTACGACCACCGCTCCCTCATCGTCAATGGCCGCCGCCTCCTCCTCATCTCCGCCTCCATCCACTACCCCCGCAGCGTCCCCGCCGTACTCTCCCCCTCTCTCTAACCCTCTCTCTTTCTCTCTCTCTAAACCTCACTTCCTCTCTCTACAGATGTGGCCGGGGCTCGTCGCCGCGGCGAAGGAGGGCGGGGCCGACGCGATCGAGACCTACGTGTTCTGGAACGGCCACGAGATCTCGCCCGGGGAGGTTGTGCCCCCAAATTTTGATCCTACGTTTCAATGAGCTTTTGATGTTGGTGGATTAATTTATCTTTTTTTTTTTGTTTGTGTGTGTAGTATTATTTCGAGGATCGGTTCGATTTGGTTAGGTTTGCTGGGATTGTTCGCGATGCTGGGTTGTTTATGATCCTCCGCATTGGGCCATTTGTTGCTGCGGAGTGGAATTTTGGGTTCGTTTTTTATCCCCTGTTTTATGTTTCGTAGGGCGTAGAGCTGTTGAAAGAAGCATCTTGTTTGGCTTTTGCTATAGCTTATGCTAAAGTGCTATTTAAATCGAATTATCTGAAGAAGAATTTTTTAAAAAAACTTAAATTTACACGTGAAAAAGCACTCCTTTTTTCACCCCTAAAAGCTTAAATTTGGTAGAGAACATTATTTTTAAGTTCCACAATATCCAACATCTTTTCTGGTGTAGCAAGAGTATAAATTTCAAACTCGACCTTTTACTTTTGAGATGTAGAAGCTCATTTCAGCTTCATGCAACAATAAAAGCTTTGTACATTGTGTTTGCGGAATGTTTGCAGCAGAGAAGCGATTCTAGAATTCTAGTCAATGAGACACTAAAAAGGTCTAAAATTACAGCAACAGCATCCTGCTGTAGCCAAAAGCGGAAAATTTTGTTTTTTGAGAATCAGAAGCTTGTTTTTGCTTCCCACAGTCGGATTCTCTGGAATGTTGTTTGACAGATTCGCGGAGTTAAAAGCTATTCCAGAAGTGCGTCTCGTGGTGAATTGGGCTTTTTTTGGTAATGTAGGGGAGTGCCAGTTTGGTTGCACTATGTGCCGGGCACTGTGTTCCGGACGAATAACGAACCCTTCAAGGTATGGTAATGGAGAAAGCTTTCACCTTTATGTTGTCTTATGAAAAATCTTGGTTTAGGCTTTGTGATTTTTGCCATGAATCTCAAATCCGAGTGGCACTTTTCGTTCTTGGTAACAGAGTCACATGAAGAGCTTCACGACTTATGTTGTGGACATGATGAAGCGAGAGAAGTTCTTCGTTTCACAGGGTGGTCATATCATCTTGGCTCAGGCATGTTTTTCTTTTCCTCGTCATTCTAACACCTGTTTGGTAATGCTAGCCGAGTTTTTCTACAATGTACTCTTAGAAATCCCATATTTCACAATGAACAGTATGCCAAAAGTATAGCGTAATCAAATCAATGGCTAACTCAGTGAGTTGATTGAACTTCAAATTGATTTCTAGTTACTTGGGACTTTTGAACACTAACTTCTATACTGTCATTGGGAAATTTTGGTTCTTGAAAATTCTATGTTTCGGACAATCTGTTGGAAAACATTCTATTGATTCACTCGTGCTTAGCATCTATAGTATGCAACTATGTTTAGCTCCGCTTAGTAATAGAACTGATGCGGTTATTGATAAAAGAGGCTTTCACTGCTCTGTGGTTGTATTCATCTCAAAATTCAAGAATTGCAGCCATTTGCATCACTGGCTTGTTTGACCCATTGCAGATTGAAAATGAATATGGAGATAGTGAAAGCGCCTATGGAAGTGGTGGTAAGCTGTATGCAATGTGGGCTGCCAGTATGGCTCTATCGCAGAATACAGGAGTGCCTTGGATTATGTGCCAACAGTATGATGCCCCTGATCTTGTTGTAAGTTTCCTGAAATCTTTTCTTTCTTGTAAGTTGATCGATGATGCGAAGAATAAGGTTGAAGCTCCAATTTTTCTACCAAAACTGATGAAACTCTAATAGATTTTGACAAACTTCATAACCAAATCAAGCTACATTATCAGGAAGTTCCTTTTTGTTTCCGTTGACATGTTCCAATATACTTAAAATTTACGATTCAATTATTCACTTTGAAAGCAGTATTCCAAAAAACCCTATGCTTTACTGTGCTATATCTGTGCTTGAACAGTTTAGATTACTAGTCAAAGTTCTATTTATGCTATCTTCAGTCTTCCTATTAGATGGAATGTTAATTATGTTACAACAATAATGTTAGTTGAACTCAAAAATGAATCTCACTAGTTCTATTTTTCTCTTTTGTTTACTTTCACTTGCAGATCAATACTTGCAATTCATTTTACTGCGATCAATTTACCCCAAATTCTCCAAACAAGCCGAAAATTTGGACCGAGAATTGGCCTGGATGGTAAGTACAATTTTTTAGCCATATATTTGTGAACATTACATTGCTTGATTTAATATTTATGACAAGTGAAAATTATCTATTGTTGTTTCTGTGCACAACAGTATCTTCATAATAGAAGTTTCAGTACCATATATGAGTTGATCATCGTCTTGCATTTAAGATGGCGTAAAGGTTATAAAGTTATAAAATGAAAGCCCTTAAGCTATCTTTATGATAAGGTTTTTGGAGTTTATTTCATGGTCAGGTCATCGGCCTATGACGTTTTTATTTTCTATTATTCGACTAATGCTCTATTCATTAATTTGGTGACCAGGTTTCAAACTTTCGGGGCCAGCAATCCGCATCGGCCACCTGAAGATGTTGCATTTGCTGTTGCACGATTTTTCGAGAAAGGTGGGAGCGTGCAAAATTATTATGTGGTATGTGATTTGACATCCATCAGTAGTTTGAGGTGGGAGATTTCTTAGAAATACTTCAATAAAACTCATTGATGCTAAAAACTTCTCTTTCCTTTTTTTTTTTGATATATAAGTATCATGGTGGTACAAACTTTGGTCGCACTGCTGGGGGACCATTCATTACTACAAGCTATGATTATGATGCACCAATTGATGAATATGGTATTTACATCTCTTTCTTATGTATATTTAAGTATTAAGCTTTTTTTTTTCTTGCCAAAATTCTTCTTGTCATTTACCTGAATTTTCAGGGTTGGTGAGACTTCCGAAATGGGGACATCTGAAAGAGCTTCATCAAGCTATAAAATTATGCGAGCATGCATTGCTTCATGGCGAGTCAAAATTTATTTCCCTTGGTCCTCATCAAGAGGTGAGCTTTTATTCTTCTCTCAATTTAAATCCCTAACCAAATTTTAAAGAAACCGGACAAATTATTATATATTTTTTTACATCATCTTTTCTGTTGGGTTGTTAGTTTTATAACATCTTTTTGGTTTTTCTCTTGTTCAGGCTGATGTTTATACTGATCCCTCAGGGGGGTGTGTTGCATTCCTTGCTAACATTGATGAAGAAAAGGATAAATTGGTAGTTTTTCAAAACAAATCATATAACATTCCTGCTTGGTCAGTTAGTATCTTGCCAGATTGCAAGAATGTGGTATTTAACACTGCAAAGGTATCTTTACTTGTGCTCCTTTTCATCTTTTTTACTGTCGATACATTTTATTAACTACTACGAAAATAGTATTTCTTGGTCAGAGTCATAACTTGGGACCAATTTTCCATAGGTTCGGTCCCAAACTTCAGTTGTGGATATGATTCCGGAAAATTTGATAATATCAGGCAGTTGGCAGATTTTCATGGAGAAAACAGGGGTCTGGGGTGAACCTGACTTCACGAAAAATGGATTTGTGGATCATATCAATACCACAAAGGATTCCACTGATTACCTGTGGTACACAACAAGGTCACCCTCTCTTTTGAAATTTTTTTATTTATTTTTCTCTGTACTTGCAATATGTTCGGACTTGTTCATTATTAGCAGTTTACCCTAATAATCTTATTTCAAAATTAAGTGCTATTCCACCCCTTAGATTATGCTATTCCACAAACCACCCACTCAACCCTAGGGGACCACTATTATTCCAACCCTACAAATCTTCATCCAAAGGCCGAAAACTTACAAGCACCAATGACTAGGTGCTTTTAAAAGCATAGGAGCTCAATTCTCTCTCTCTCTCTCTCTCTCTCTCTCTATATATATATATATATATATATATATATATATATATATAGGTAAATTTATGTAAACTGCATGAGTAGGATATCTACATATAAATTTATATAAGGAAAAAATGTCTCAGTGCATGTCTTTCCATAAAAGGTTTTTCTTTAATGTCTACTAAATGTTGCTCCACATACTATCCACCTTGTTTTGCTCAAATTACAGAGTAAATCCCAAACTCTAGAGACTTTTTTTTATGAGCATTCCGCACTGATGTAGATTTATCATGATCTTGCAATTGCTCTCCTGGATGCTGATTTGGCTTGAAATTTCATACATATTTGCAGTTTATTTGTGGACAAGAGTGAAAAGTTCTTGAGTGATGGGAGCCATCCAATTCTCAAAGTTGAATCAAAAGGCCATGCTGTCCATGCTTTTCTAAATAAGAAACTTCAAGGTTTATACTTTATTCTTTTATCCTTTGATTTTTATTGCCAGAAAAGAGCATGATGTGTTCCACCATCTGAATTTTGGTTATGTTTACTGAAACTTCAGTTGAAGTGATTGTGCATAATGCATATGATAGTGTAGTGCTATGTTCTCTTCTATTATGCCATGGGGTGGTTTTAGGTGTTGTGCATTTAAATTAGTTTCCATTGGATAGATCGAACAAATCCCTATTTAGAGACTTTGATGGAGGTCCTGCACCTCTAGAGCAGTAACAGATAGTTTTGAAGACCATGTTCAGAGAGTTGCACTACATGCCATCTAGCATGTCTCTGCTCATTTACTAAATAGGAGAACTCTTCCTCTGAACAAAAGAGAACTCTATATGCTGCACTATGGAAATAATATTTATCATTTATATTTTCTGGACAAGTACCTGTAGATTTCAAGAAATAAGTGATTACCTGGCTCAAAATATCGCATATGCAAATTGTAATGATTGTTTTGTATATTCGTATGTTCTTGTCTTTAAGTATTGTTACATCTAAAAGAACCACTTTATCATCATCATTGTTGTGCTTATTTTTCTTGAAATTTATAATTCTAGCCAGTGCTTCTGGAAATGGCTCCGATTCAACTTTTAAGCTTGAGACACCCATTTCTCTGAGAGCTGGGAAGAATGAACTAGCTTTCTTGGGCATGACTGTTGGCTTGCAAGTAAGTATTTACATGCAGATACACTATATATTATATAATTCCTAAAATATTGATTTTACTTGTGCTATGCTTATAAATATATCCATGGCTACTCGGAAACCAAAAAGAGATCTAACCGAAGTCTTTAGATGCTTTTTATCATCAAACAATTTTTGCTTTCTTTTCAAGATTGGCTCCTTTCTTAATTTGCCATCTGGCTTGCTGCCCAGTAGTGAAATCGACTTTTTGTAACATACAAGTGTAGACGAACAGTAATAGCAAAATAGTGAAATCGACTTTTTAGGAAGCACTGATTTCTCGCTCCGTCAATTCAATGTCCTGACTGTCCTTCCTCTTATACAAATCTTAGAACTGTTCTTTGTGCAATACAAGCATAATAGATAAATAATTTAATTTGGATATAAAAGATACATAAGCATATATTAGTTATGTTCCATTATTTCTTTATTGAATATCCTGATTTTGAACCCTTGGGCCAACGCCAGTACATAATGTTATATTGGCTATGCTCCATTATTAAAATAATATATCTTTTCTTATGGCTACATTATTGTTCTCCGAGTTTTTTCATGTTTTCTCTTGTTCTTTAAGAATGCAGGACCATTTTATGAGTGGGTAGGAGCAGGACTAACAAGCGTCAAGATCAATGGTTTGAAAAATGGAACTATGGACTTGTCTTCAAATAAGTGGATTTATAAGGTACAAAATGACCTTTAGCTGTGAGTTTTTACTTAAGTCGTGAATAATTAAAAGCATATTATTTGGGGGTATTCACAGACTTTTCTGTAGCACTTATCCCTTAGTAGGGGACGGCTAACTTGATTTCAATACTTGCATTGAGACTTACAGGGGGTGGGCAGCTTTTATGGTGAATTTTGCCTCCAAAATTGTGCTAGCCAAATCATCTTGCTCTCGAGCTTCTCCTTGGCAGCAAATATTAGCCATGAATGAATAAATTAATTTTTAGCATGGCTACGAGTCAAATAGTGAAACATAAACAAAGTGTTTTTTTTTTTAGTTCATTTTTTACTGATACAATGAGAGGTATAACTGACTCACAAATTGATCAGTGCTCCCATAACTACAAGAGTTAACTTCTTGTAGGAAGACGGACCCATTCAAATCGGTATACACGATTTGGCTTCTTGCAAGCCTATATGCATTGCTAGTTTCTACTTTCATGTAAAACAATGTCCAAAGTTTTCGTATTTTTAGAGAAATAATCAGGTACCTTGGCAGATTGGATTAGAAGGTGAATATCATGGCATATTCAACCCAGATAGTAGAGATGATATTAAGTGGATGCCATCACCCGAGCCGCCAAAAGATCAACCTCTGATCTGGTACAAGGTAACGTACTCATTCTAGTAGCAGTTTGCTCAATAGTTCCATTAATTAAATTCAAAACTATTTAGAGGTTACATTTCTCTGTGCGTGTGAAATGATTTGTTCACCTCTGGTAGTGGATTCTATGGTAAGAAAAGTCTTTTAAAATTTTGAAGGTAAATGTGGAAACTCCAAAAGGGAATGATCCTATTGGGCTCGACATGCAATATATGGGAAAAGGCCAAGCTTGGCTAAATGGCAAAGCCATAGGAAGGTATTGGCCCAGAAAGAGCTCCTTACATGATCAGTGTACTACCGGTTGTAATTACAGGGGAAAATTCTCCCCAGATAAATGCAGGACAGGATGTGGAGGACCAACGCAGAGATGGTAATGAATCTGAACTTTGGAAATGAAAAATAACAAAGTTGTAGTCCTATTGATGATTTGATTTTTTACATATATAACCCTCGAAAATCATCTACTTATAAATATAAGCCAACGAAATCTGAATTTTCGCATGTGCTCTTAGAGAACTTAATTTGTTACATTTATATCCATGTATTTACTTAATGTCCTTCTTTAACAACTTTTCCTAATGTCAAAATCCTACTTCGTATTGGCACGTGCAAGCATAAAATAACCTATATGTGCACCAAGGGTACTACAATTTCACCACATACTCACCTTTTCACCGTGAAAAGCTCTCAAGTGGAGGGTGTACACAAAAATATAGGCTAGTTTAGGTGCAAATTGTAATTTTAAAGGGGTATGCATACAAATATGGACTATCTATGCCGGTATACCGGTAAAAGTAACTGTTGATCAATCTACACACAAAAACATGCTTTTTAGAAGTTATATATGCAAAGATGCACAGATTAAATTCTTCTACAGTTTCATTAGTTTTCTTCTTGGGCCAGGTACCATGTCCCACGATCTTGGTTCCAACCGTCAGGAAACACACTCGTGATTTCTGAAGAGAAAGGCGGGGATCCGACAAAGATCACATTTGCGAGAAGACGTGTGACAGGCGTTTGTGGTTATATCTCGGAGGACTATCCTTCGAAAGACTTAGAATCTTGGGACAAGAGCAAGACAGAGTCTGATAGTGTCGCGGCCAAAGTAAGCTTGAATTGCACTGAGGGCACTGTTATATCTTCAATCACATTCGCGAGCTTCGGAAACCCTAATGGAGCATGCAGATCCTACCAACAAGGAAGTTGCCATTATCCCCATTCTCTCTCTGTAGTCGAAAAGGTAAACATTTTGTTGAATAGAAACTTCAGATAGGAAGTTAATTATCTGCCAGTATCGTTTTCCACTAAATTTCTCTCTAAAGAAACTTTTCAACTTTCAAATGTAGTCTTTATGTGTTTGGAAAACAATAGGCCCGGATCTTTTGTTGTTGCACAAAGTTGAAATGAGGTTTTGAATTCTAAAACTAGAAGCTCAGATTTGAAGCTTCTGCTTTTGGGTACAATACCAATGGAAAACTTGATACTGTTCTTCCGAACAGCTTTAATCTACAGCACTTCTGCATATGTTCCAGACTAGCCTACCACGCGCTCAATCTACATGACTTGAGCCTATCGGCGGTATATAACATTAATTACATAACTCAATTGACCAAAGGACCATGTTTAAATGTAACTTGTGACACCCATGTTTGAGAAATAAATTTTACTTCTCCTGAACCATCTGTATTATTGTGTAACTTTTTTTTTCTACACTGGCAGGCTTGTTTGCGTGCAAGTAGCTGTACCGTTTCGCTGTCAGAAGATCACTTCGGAAGAGATTTATGCCCCGGAATTACCAAAACACTCGCTATCGAAGCAAATTGCTCCTAGTAACAATCAACACCAAGTATGGAACAGAGAGTTCACTTGATGCGAAAAATTTGTAACCAATTTCTCATTTACGATGGGGCGAGAGTTGCCGTTCACCGAAACAGGTAACGGCACGCTTGTTTTTGTTGTATTTTCTTGTTGTAACTTCAATTTATCTGTGATCAGATTTGAAGAATGTATTTGGACTACCTTTTAGATAATAAAATTTGGACGGTTTTGGATTACTTTTTGTCAATTTATCTTCGATCAGAGTTGAAGAACGTATTTGAACAATGTGATTTCTGTTGGGAATCCGGTACTCGCCCCGGTACCGGATCTCGAGAATCCGCAACCCGCTCCGATACCGACCGCCGTTGATCCGGTATCGATTGTTGGGATTCCGCAACGGAAGCGTCGAATCGGGTTTTTACCGTAAACCCGTCTCCTCAGCAAAAGCTGATACAATCATAAAAGAGAGAAAAAACCAAACAGAAAATATGCGGGTAAAATAAGATTCACTAAATAAGAGAAGATTACACCTGACTCCTCTTCTGCAACAGAGTAGCTACAACCCGAGCCCTCTTTCTGAATCTCTCCTACCCTTCTCTCGTCTTCTATAAACCCAAGAAGACTTATCTCTTGGTGTATGCACCTACGCACCAAGTGCAACCAACATGTTGCTCTCTCTCTCTCTCTCTCGTACGGCGCACCACAAAAGGCACCTCTCTCTGCCGTACTATCTCTCAGGCTCTCTTTAGCTAATTAGTCTCCAATGCATTATATAATGCTCAACTAAAGATACACCCAAATCTAATATAATTAGGATTCCTACTCCAAATAATATTTAAATCTATATTAAGTTTATCTCCAATAGACTTAAATATTTATCCTAATCTAATTAGATTTATACTCTAATTAATATTTAAATCTTAATATATCTCCAATAGATTTAAAATATTAATTCTTATCCAACTAGGAAATAATTACAAATCTAACCAAATCCTAACAATTTCTTAACAAAAAGGGGTCGGATCGTTGGCGCTAACCATTAATCTCAAAAGCTTGAGCTGTTAGAAATACGCAATTAATTTACTTAAAGCGTACAGATACAGCGCCCACGGGTCTCGATTGTGATTCGGCCCTACCAGCCTCACGCCACTTCGAACATGACTCGGCCCACCCAGCCTCACGTCATTCCGAACATGACTCAGTCCAATATGGTCTCTCGCCACAGGGCAGGATGCTGGCTCATTTAAGCCAACAAAAAGCATATATCGTTTTATAAGTTTCGGCGATAATCTCAAATTGCTCCACAGTTTAGATAGCTTGGGAGCTTTACACCCTTTTTTTTTCCCCCTTTTTCCTTGTAATTTTCTATATTTTACATAAATAAAAAATTTCTACTGTAATCAAGAGTCCTGTTCTTTACATTTGGAATAGCATTTGTACTCCAACTCAATGGCTGAAAAAATTAGCACAAAGCATAATATTTGTGTCTTCTTGATCTGGCTTCTGTAATAATTTTTAAATGATTCAGAAGCAAGGTGAAAACCTAGACACCGCACACGCACGCACACGCACGCGCACACGCACGCGCAAGAACGTCTTTTTTTTCCTGCTATTCGGGCTCGTAAGCGAGCGCTAAACTCTAGGTTAGAGTGTAGGTTAACGCTTTTTCAAGTTCAAAAATTCTAACCACGAACTGGTAATTCAGTTGATAGGTATTCTTTTGAAGATACTCTTTCGAAGCAGTAGGTCTCAAATTCAAGTCACAATTGTGTGATTAACATTTACATATGCGAACCTACAAACCTAAAAAAAAAAAGGCCTTTTTGCATAAAAAATTCACTAGTTTTGGGCTTTTGTAAAATTTGATCGCTATTTTTGATTTTACAGATTCGGTCCGGATTTTCAATAAACTGATCAAAATACTCTTCTTACTTTTTCTCTCTCCTTTTTTTTTCTCTCTTTTTTTTTTTTTTCTCTCGCTCTTTTTTTTTTTTTTCTCTCCGGAGGCGGAGGCGGAACGCCTCGCCTCTGCCCCTCACGCCCTCGCCCTCGCCCGAGCACCCCCGCCCTCCTCGCCTCCGACCCCGCCGAGGCCGCGCCGCGCCACGACTATTTTATTTTTTTCCCTCTCCGACCCTCCTCCACCCGCCGTCCCCGCCGCCACCGCCGGCGACGAAGAAGAAGTGCTTCTTGGGGCCGAGAAGCACGCCGGCAAGGGAGGGAAAAAAATATAGTTACACTCCGGCGAGGGCGGTGCGTCGTGACAAAAAAAATTGTAGAGAAAAAAAATAAAAATAAACAAATATTGTGTCCCTACTGAAAAGAACAAAAAATAGAAAAAAATGAAGAAGATGATGAAATTACACTGTTAAAAAAAGTACACTGTTTTAAAAAATATTTATACTATTTTAATGAATGTTGCACTATTTAAAAGAGAAATTACACTCTTTTTAGATGAAATTACACTCTTTAGGTCAAATTACACTATTTAGGATAATGTTGCACCATTTCTTTCTTTTCATCTTCTTCTTCCTTCTTCCTCCGCTCTCCATCCTCATCCCCGCCCCCCCTCTCTCTCTCTCCTCACACTCCAAAATAATTTTGAACCGGTGCGGTCGAAGCCGGAGGAGGAGGAGCGGCCGTAGTCGCGGGGGTCGAAGAGGTAAACGGGAATGAGGGAGAAGAGGGAGGCGTCGGCGGTGGTGGGCGGGGGCAGGGGGGGGCAGGGGGGGGGGGCGCGGGCTCGTGCGCGGGCGCGGGGCGCAGGGGGCGCAGGGAGCGCCCCCTGCGCCCACCCGGGGGGGCGGGCAGGGGCCCGGGCTAGGGCCGTGGCGGGGGGGGGGGCCCGGGCTAGGGCCGTGGCGGGGGCGGGGGCCCGGGCCGGGGTGGGCGCAGGGGCGCAGGGGGCGCGGGCGCGGGGCGCAGGGGGGGGGCAGAGGGCGCGGGCGCGGGCGCGGGCGCGGGGCGGGGGGAGCAGGGGGTGCAGGGGACGCGCCACCTGCGCCCCCTGGGGGCGCGTTCACGGGGCGCGGGGGGCGCAGGGGACGCCCCCCCTGCGGCCCCTGGGGGCGCGGGCGCGGGTCGCAGGGGGCGCAGCGGACGCGCCCCCTGTGCCCCTCCGCCCCCGCCCGGGCCCGGGCCCGGGCCCTCGCCCGCTTCCCCGGGTGGGCGCAGGGGGCGCTCCCTGCGCCCCCTGCGCCGGCGCACGCGCCCCAAGGGGGCGCGTCCCCTGCGCCCCCCGCGCCCCCTGCGCCCGCCCACCACCGCCCTGCGCGCCACCGCCTACGCCTCCCTCTTCTCCATCCTTCCCGTTTACCTCTTCGACCCCCGCGACTACGGCCGCTCCTCCTCCTCCGGCTTCGACCGCGCCGGTTCAAAATTATTTTGGAGTGTGAGGAGAGAGAGAGAGAGAGGGGGCGGGGATGAGGATGGAGAGTGGAGGAAGAAGGAAGAAGAAGATGAAAAGAAAGAAATGGTGCAACATTATCCTAAATAGTGCAATTTGGCCTAAAGAGTGTAATTTTATCTCAAAAGAGTGTAATTTCTCTTTTAAATAGTGCAACATTCATTAAAATAGTATAAATATTTTTTAAAACAGTGTAATTTTTTTTAACAGTGTAATTTCATCATCTTCTTTATTTTTTTCTATTTTTTGTTCTTTTCAGTAGGGACACAATATTTTTTTATTTTTATTTTTTTTCTCTATAATTTTTTTTGTCACGACGTACCGCCATCGCCGGAGTCTAACTATATTTTTTTCCCTCCCTCGCCGGCGTGCTTCTCGGCCCCAAGAAGCACTTCTTCTTCGTCGCCGGCGGTGGCGGCGGGGACGGCGGGTGGAGGGTCGGAGAGGGGGGAAAAAAAACAATAGTCGCGGCGCGGCGCGGCCTCGGCGGGGTCGGAGGCGAGGAGGGCGGGGGTGCTCGGGCGAGGGCGAGGGCGTGAGGGGCAGAGGCGAGACATTCCGCCTCCGCCTCCGCCTCCGCCTCCGCCTCCGCCTCCGCCTCCGCCTCCGCCTCCGCCGCTTTCTTCGGAGAGAAAAAAAAAAGAGCGAGAGAAAAAAAAAAGAAGAGAGAGAAAAAAAAGAGGAGAGAGAAAAAGTAAGAAGGGGTCCGGACCGAATCTGCAAAATCGAAAATAGCAACCCAATTTTGCAAAAGCCCAAAACTAGTGGATTTTTTATGCAAAAAGGCTTTAAAAAAACCATAAAAAAATTTAAAAGGAAAACTAACGGAACAGTTACATCATCAGTGCCATTAGATGGACGGCCGAGATCGCTGGGCTCGGCTAATCTAACGGATAACTTTAAACTAAGTCGACCGTTGGAGGGAAGAGTCGGTTACATAAATCGATTCCCTTTTCCCCTCTCCAAACCCTTTTATACGACTCCGAAAAGAAACAACGCTAAATTTTCAAAGAAAAAAAAAAATTCCAAAACGATTGCAAAGCGAAAACCCTAATCTTTTTTTTTTTTTTTCTAATCAAATTTATTCTCATCTCTATTGCAAAAGCCTCCGTTGAGGAGCATCTCCACATGAATTTTTGGGTCAGTTTTTTTTTCCCCATTTCCATGATATTTGTCTCCTTTTCAGTTTTTGTCGAGTGATTAAGCATGCGAAGTTCATCTTATTAATGCGTACTTAACTTCTCAAATTAAAAAAAAAGAAGCAATTTTTGAGAAATTTTATTGGTTGCATCATTTTAGATTTGATGTAGTATCGAATGCAAGTTATGGCCTTTTTTCCTTCACCCGTACTTTGCCTTTAAGATGTTTGATGAAATGTTTAGCAGGGTTGGGAAATAAATCGAGTACTTTTTATCTGAAGCAACAGGAGACAATGTTATTGAGTTGTAAATTTTTATGATTAGGAGGCTAAATTTTTTCGCCTATTGCGATAAAGTTTGACTTTTTGAATGTAATTTGTACTTATTTTGCTTGATTTTAACTAGTCTTTTACTCTCGCGAGATCGAGCATGAGATTACATCAGTAATCAAAATTTAGTGATCAGAGATTGTAATCATTTATCTTTTTCTTTCTCATTTGTTTTCGTAAGAATCGCGGGGATACGGCACGGATAAGTACATTTTGAAATTGTTACTAGATCATCTAATTGTCCTCCTCGCCCCTTTCGATAAACTTGATTAAAGATTTTTTTAAATCCGCTCACTTACCATATTCTAATCAAACTAAAACTTGTGATGCTAATTTAGTTTTTGATGTTTGGAGCATTCTGAGATAATAAATTGATTCATTTCAAATATTTACACAATTTGTCGTAAATACAGTCAACAAAATCTGTTTCTTTCCGTACTTCATGCAGTTTTGTTGATAAAGCAATCTACTTTAGGAAAAAAGGAACAACATTGTAGCTTCTTTTCTCTTTTTTTTTATACCTTGAATTCAATTATTTGTGTTGATTCTCTTTATTTTGCCATATCTTTAATTATCATGTCTTGCGTTGCTAAATAATTCTGCAGCTAAGCAATAACAGAAATCGATTCTATGGGAAGCATCATTGGTTCGTTAATATCGAGCTTCACGAAAGTCGTAGGCGACTTATTTGGAGCGCCATTGGACTTTCTTTCTGGCAAGTCTTGCAGGTAAAATTTGATGCTTTTGATTTGAATAGTATGACTCATTTAAAATCCGATTGTACCGCATCTTAGTACATATATAGTTCTAACATGAGAAATTTTAGACCAAAATAGTAAACTAATCATATTAATTGTTTGCAAAACAGTTTTATATAACAAATATGCTTCATTTGCATTATACCAGCTCAGTTTGCGCTGCGACATGGGATCTGATATGTTACGTAGAGAACTTCTGTGTCGCAAATCTTGTGAAGATGGTCGCCGTATTGGTTCTTCTTTACATCGGTTAAGTATAAAACGCATTGAGTTCTCAGATCCTAATCAAATTAATTTCACCTTATAAATTTTCTTTACCTGCATTTTCGCAGTGCTGTTATTCATCTACCTCTTATACAAAATTGGAATCTGCGGCTGCATCTGTAAGGGGATGTGCAAAATGCTGTGGTCATGCATGGTCTCATGCTTCTCGTCCTGCGAATATGTGTCCATGTTAGCTTGGTTTAAGCTCAAGAATTCGAAGCAATCGCGGGAAGAACGTAAAAGATATCTCGAAGACTACTACGATACTTCGAGCGACGACGACTTGGAAGAGAGAATATCGTATTCGCGCGTGCCGAGATCAACAGAATTGAGAAGAACTCTCTCTAAAAGGTCGAGAGACCGAAGGAGGATCTACTTGGACAGATCTTTAAGGCCGCGAAGCCATCGGATTAGGGTCGGGATTAGTCGGCGTTCGATTTATATGAATGAGAATGATCAAGGATTAAAGCATCATCATGGGCATGTGAGTGCACTTCATAACATTAAGGTAACTCACACTTCCAGGTTTGTGCAAAAGGCTAATAATGTGAAGAGGATCCACCATAGAAGATATTGAACATGGTAAGGAGCAAAATTTATGGCTTAGTTCCTGAGCTTTTAATAAATTGTAATTTCTTGCAATATGAATGCTAATTTTTTCAAAATTTAATTGATTTTTACACATATTTTATCTTAGTGATGTTTTAATTTATGAAGGTTTAAAATTTGGGGGTTCCATTATTACTAAATGGGATAGATAACTAAATGACAATAAGTCAAATGTTTATTAAATTCCTAAAAAAAAATCCAATTTATGTAGTTGATTCCCATTACAGTTACATCACTGTTGTTGTTTGTGTTGATTGAGTTGATACTTTTGTATTTTTAATTACCTCTGTTTTATATGAAGGGGACCATCATAGATTTATCATTTTTATGTTATTTTTTCCTTTTTTTTTAAATTTTTCATGGTAAAATTGCATTGAGGCCCCCTCATGTAGGGTATTGTGAAATAGGCCTGTCAACTTTTTTTTTTAGCCTTTTTCATTGTCACAACCTCAACTTCTAATTTTTTTTTATCTGAACTAATCTAGTTAATTAAGTTAGAAATTTTATTAAACACCGTGCTAAAAAAATGATTAACGCCATTTAATTTGATGGAATCATTTGTGAATTTAGTAATTTTCCAATTTACTTGTCTAAAATTACTAAAATTCAAAAAACAATCAAAAGTTAAAGAGGTATACATCAAGATATTTATGATTTGCCTACAATATGTACTCTTGTTTATCTCTAATTTTATGATTTGTGCATAGTATGTAATCATGTTTGTTTGCTGAGTGACCCACATTCAATGAATAGCATTTGTCATCTTCTGAGCTAGCTAATGAAATTGTGTACAATGTTTTGCCCCTTTGTGTGTTGCTCCTCTATCTACTTCAACTTCTCACAACTTAATTTTTTTTTTTTTTTTTTTTTTTTTTTTTTTTTTTTGTTTTTGGGTGGTTGCATTTGATTGTGCATTTTAGGAAGGGGAGGGGACAAAGTGGCTTTCAAGTTACACAACCATCTCTCCTACCTCTATGACAATATCTAGGAATCATGGCTCCCTGTTTTCTCAGCTGTCCCTTTTAATTTTGCATTTAACAAATTTTATCTGTTAAGTAATGTGAAACAACTGTTTTATCTTTAAAAGCTCAAGAGATCAGAGAACGCTCGAGCCTTTGTGACAGACCCAAGATGTGAATGGAAATTAAATGAGACTAGGGATTTTAAATGAGACTAGGGATTTGGTATAAAAGTTTAACCTATCAGAAAACTGCGTTTTTAATAGTTATATTCAATATTAGTTTTTTTTTGGCTAAATTACAGAAAGTCTCCCCGTAAATACCCTTTTTTTTTCTTTTTCCTTTCTAACTTTCAAAAACCTACATTTTTTTACCCCCTTAAAATTTTAAAAATATTTTCAAGGGGGTACGGTGTTAATGGAAAGGATAAAATGATCAAATTATCCTTACTTCTTCTATAAGAAAAAAATAATTTTTTAATATATTTCTATCATTTTGAAGGGTATTTTCGGTATAAATTATAAAAAATAGACGGAATAGTGACGGAACCCTAACGGGAGGGGAGCTAAATGCAATAATTTAAAATATTGAGAAGGTAAAATATAAATTTTTAAAAGTTAGGAAAGAAAAGTGAAAAAACGGATATTTATAAGAAAGTTTTCTGTTATTTAGCCTTTTTTTTTATTCTCACCTATATTGTTTAAAATAATTGGAGAGTATTGATAAGCTTTGTCTATATTTGAATCCACAAGTTTCCTTCAAAAATGGTTGATAAAGTGGAAACTACAATAATGTTGCCATAGGTTTTCTTTTCCCTACATCTTTTTCATATACCAACAAACAACATATTTCTTTCAAGAATTGACATAATTATTTTTCTTATTAGAAAATAGCATCTTAATATTATGTTGATTTGTTAATGTAGATTTAAAGACAAGTCATGTCATGCTATTAGCTACTTTTTCCCTCTTCTTTGCTTTTTCTTTGACCTTGTTCTCACTCTTTTAGATTAAAATAAGTTATGTGGATATTCTTTTTTCATTAAAAATTGATAGAGTTATACCCACCTTATGCCTATTACTTTAATTTCATACTAACTTTAGGATGTGGGAATGGTGATGCCACACAAAATCAAATTATTAATTAATCATTGGTGTAGAGTGTAGAGCAAATTATTAGTTGCATGGTGATGTCACACAACATCTACTTAAGTCAATACTCCAATGATCTAAAGCATTATCATGTAACATATTATTTTTTTTTAAAGAAAAAGATGCATTAGAGTATTAATGGTTCCAATCATGAAATAACCTTCTAATGTGAAAATTTTGTATTTTACCCTCCTTATGAAAAACATTTAAAGTCCGCAACTTATATGTGGACTTTGAATTAAACAGAAGAAGAGTTTTTCTAATCAAATTATGACTCAATATGATAGTTATTTGAACTCAATACCTTCTATTCTGATATCGACGAAAACTAAAGTTTTGTGCTTATTAATTTCCTACCTTTTGTTCGAATTTTACAACACCTTTCCGACACGAATTAGAAATTATTTAGCGAATGCCGAATAATTCTTGCATTTAATTTGATTTTGAAAATCTCAGAAAAATTAGAAAATGTCAATTATATCATAGTCTCTTTAAAAAGGTTGTTAAGAATAAGTTAAAGGGTCATTAATGTTATTAGTTCTCCAGGAGGACTATCAAGAATGTGCACTGATTTTGACAAAATGAAAATGAAGTTTCAACCATTTTTATTGATGTTTACACTCGCAAACGTAATCTCTAACTAATCACAATTTTCGGTCTTTTTCGCCATGAACTTCATTATTTACTTATGAAAAGTCTATAGCCAACTGTGCTAGGTATGGTCAGCATTAATTGATGTATAGTTGCAGAAGCATTTCTATATATTTATTTTCATAGCCTTAACTAACCTTCTTTTTGTAGTCTTTTTTTCTTTTTTTTCTTTTTTTTAAGAGAGAGAGAGAGAGGTAGCAAACTATCTGCTTTGTTCTGAAATGAACTTAGCTAGAAATATGAAGTAACTAGGTCTTGAACTTTGAACCTGCGTTAGATACAGTGGGTAGTCAAAGATCTTGCTATATATTGTGTGAAGTAGTAGATCATTTTGTTTTTTATTACCATTTGTGATATACCGAGGATTTAGAATAATCCTATATGTAAGGTATAATAGGGTTAAACCTCTTAATTCAGCTATAGCATTTTGGGTGATGGTCAGGCCCAAAAGATTAAAAGAATTAAACGTATTAGGATTAGAGTAGTGTCAGGATGGGTGACCTTTTGGGAAGTTGGAGCGTCACAGCATTAAACTAATTTTTATAGTTAATATGTTGTTTAAGTTTGGTGGGAAGAGACCATTGTTGCTAGAGACAGGCCTCAAGAGTTACCCAGTGTCAAATAATGGAGAAATTATTGTCTAGACTTGGTCCACCACATTCGCCGTGGACCGCGCAAGTATCTACTAAATTTCAATTTTATTTTGTTTAATAATGTAATCGCCGACCAAACCCAAAACCGATTCACGATAATTTCGACCTAGTTCGAAAACTTAGAGCTGTATATCTCTTGCCAAACAGTAAATGTTTAAAATCACCTTCTATACTTTCTATCCAACAGTCGAAATTTAGTGTCAACAGTAGTGATTTTAAAGAGTACAGAATCAAAAAATGAAAAAAAAATATATTTTCTATATATCTCTGTATGCTTCTGCTCCAACTCTTTTCGACCGGATAGTGTTGAGAGATTTGCAGCTGACATGGTGGACCAGGTCCATGCATGGAATAATTTCCACAAATTGTGGTGCTTATTTATATATAGTATTATAAAAATTACGTACATGGCAATTTCCTATTTGGGTTGTTGTCTAAAAACGACCCCTCAACTGTACCTTTCTCTTTCATGTGAGGTCATGTTGTCCTTGCTTTTTTTTTTTTTTTTTTTTTTTTTTTTTTTTTTTTTTGATGAGTCCTAATTCAAACTCAAAGACATGGAGAGATTATTGCCCGCACCGGGTGTATAAACACATTTATAAACCGTATCATCTGAAGTCGCATGTAACGTCACAATAGTTCCACATCAGATGAAAATAGAGTTTGATTGAAAATATAACAGGTCACACATTTTAGTAATAATACTTAGACTTAATTATTTTGAATCGGTAATTTGGGCTCAACGAATTATTACTGCTAATGGTCAGATTGTTAGATCGCATGATTAGGGGTGGATCGAGGGGCGGAACAGGAGTTACTTCCATCAGTTGAGACAGATTCGGGGCGGTTTGACTTATATTCTAATTTTTGCCCCTAGCTACTTACCGCTTTATCCGGAGCGGGTCGAAACGAGTTTGAACTTTTTGATGGATTTTTGACATGTCAAGACAGATTAAAGGAAAGAAGGGGTTTCTAGACAGATTTTGTTTTCCCTCATTTTCGGCCCTCATATTCCGCCTCATTTAATTGGGGCAGATCAAGTCCGGAGTTCTATCAACCCGGATCCATTTGCATTCCTATTCATAATATAAATTTTCTTCAAAGTCAAAATCTAACTCACTGAAAGTGTTCAATCAAAATATCAACAGATAAAAAAAATCATAAAATTTAAAGTAACCGATTCTCACGAATCAAATAATAGCCTTTCTTCTGCTGTTAATTATTGAGACTGTTCGATGCCCTAGTAATAGGTTTTCAAACCTTTTGCCATTTTAATGGTATAGCTCACATTTATCCAATTTGATTTTAATTTCTAATTATTACTAATCATCAAAAATTAAGTGCGGTGCATGAAACATACGAATACAACGAGCGCAAACAATAATATATATTGTACCCAAAATAGTTTTGAGCATTAAATTGTTAGGTTTGTTTCTAGAAAATTGGAATCTAACATGAGTCAGTAGCAAAACCCTAAAATTAAGGGTAATAATTCACTTACTAAAAAATCTTCGATGAGTTAGTTTTATACATATAATAAACAGTAATTTTTTTGTGGTTAATACTCTTCAACTTCTAATTTTTTGTAATATTACTTTTTTTTCTGTCTATAGTTTGATTGATGCATATTTATTATATTCTTATTTTGAAATAGACCATCAACTTTAATTTTTTGTTCTGTTAATATTCCTCGACTTCTAATTTTTGTAATTTTAGTTTTTATATTTATTTAGGCTCTAAAGTTCAATAAAATTTCATAATTTAATTAGTTAGCTATTAGCAGTTAATGAGCGGAAAATAAATCTTTATTTGAAGAAGCGAACCAAAAAGGCCAAGGAATAGCTCAAAGAGTCAAAAACTATGTATCGCGGACACTTCTATCAGCCTCACGTGTCCGTGTCGGACACGTGTCCGATGTGAACACTCTTTGGACGCGCGTTTAATGCCGATCCATAGCGCAAATAATTTAAAAAAGATATACATATTTTAATTTTATTTTTTTTATGCATTATAAATGTAAGATAATAAATATTTTAGTTTTTTGATGAATGCATACAAATTATTTTTGACAATATAAATAAATTATGTATGGTGTAGAATCTTTTTTCTTAAAATATATGAATTATCGATAAAAATTTTACTAAATTTCATTCGTATGAGAAATATAACAATATTTTACCAAAATTAATATTTTATATATAATAAATATATATTATTATATTAATAGTATTATATTTTATTAGCCGTGTTCATGTCGTGTTCGTGTCTTAATTTTTTTAAAGCTGTCGAGTCGTCGTGTCCGAATTGTGTCGTGTTTCGTGTCTCGTGTCAGTGTCGGTGACGCCTAGATCAAAAATAATATTTTTTTTAATTATAAACATTAATATATGGAAACAAAATAAATAAATAATTAAGTCAAGAAGATAATTTTAAGTTATAAACGTTTCTATTAGTCTTTTTTATTAATTTTTTTTTTATTTATATTCCAAAAAGGATTGACTCAGCTCTAGGACATGAGGAGTCATATTGGGTCTTTATCACTACTTTTTTAGTAGAGTTATAAATCATTGGTCTTATATGGAAGTTTATGTAATTATTAGTTGTTTAGTGGTACGATATTTGAAAGCGCGACAGGTCTTATTTGTAGCTCGAATGCATTCCGTTCGCTTCTCAAAGCCAAATTAGTTTCAAGAATTAAATTTGAAATTACTATCGATCTGACATTTTTACTGTTGAATATAAATATTCAAAACATCGTTCTTTTCTGAATAATTGTTTCATATAATTTCATATCGTATCAGAATATGAGGGTCTAAGTTCAAGTCCCGCGATATCTCTATTTTTGACGTAATTCTCTGCCAACTTATGTTTTTAGACATTACTTATAAAACCATATATATATTTTTTTGAAATATCCTTCTAAAATTAAATCGCATTAGTAAGCCCTAAAGGAAAAAAAGAATATTTGAGAAAAAAATTTAAAATCAATGAGGGTATTTTTGGTCATCAGAAATAAATAAGATATTTTAAAATTTTGAAAAGTATATTAGATATTATTACTTTTTAAATTGAGAGAGAGAGAGAGAGAGATAGAGAGTTAGCATTCTATCCGCTTCGTTCACTTTTAAAAATATAATAAGCAAGAAATATAAAGTAGTTAGATTTCGAATTTGGAATCTCGGATACCAACCATCAAACTCTTAATCAACTGCGCTAGATACGATCGATCATGTAAGCATATTATACGTATCCCAAATAAAGTTTCATAATAGAGAAAATTATTCTGTAAAAATAAACGATGTATTCAAATTTTGAAATCAAAGTATCATTAATTGGCCCAAATCAAACAAATTGGAAGGTTGGATAGTAATATCAAAATTCTGAAATGTTGGATAGTCGATTAAGAATGTTATATAGTTTAGATAAGTTCTTTTCGTTTTTATCAACAAAAAAAAAAAAAAAAATCCAACTCTTAACTTTGTAAAATGAAAAAGAAAAAAAAAAAGAAAATTAAGGGCCCTCCGAATAATATAGAAGTAAAACTAAATTTTGCTTCAAATTGAACCTCATACTTTATTACTGGTTCAAATGGGTTTAAAAATTTTTGATCGATCGTTGGAATTCAATTTTAAAATTTTATGAAAACAAATTCGCTGATAACCAGTAAATAATTGACTGAAATATAATTTATATAAATTAAATAAATTGCCCTATAGACAATCAATTTTGATAATTTTAGTTGAAAAACTATTTCTTTTATTTAAAATTTACATAAAACCTTAACGTGAAATGTCAAATCATTTTAATAAAATTCTGCGTCTAAATTTAACGATCATTCTAATTTTTCCGATGTACTCAAAATAGTACAATGCACAATTCAAATTAAAGCAAAAGTTTTCAAATAGTCTCTGATTTGTTATGATGATTTGTATTATTCACCAAAAATTGTACCCAGATTTGAAAGGAAGTGGGCTCCACCATATAGTGATGTTGCTGGTACGTCGAAAAATAGAGTGTAAATTTTATATCTTTTTATTCAAATATTTCACACCAATTTGATCATTTTTTAAATTTAAAAAGTTATAAAAAAAAATTTAAAATTTTGGAGTGTAAAATGTACACTCTGTTTTAGTTGTATGGCTAGCATTTTTTTTAGTTAAAATGTATAGACACCTCCTAAACTTTAATCCATTTCGAAATTAACTTTCTGAATATTTTTATTTGATTTACATTTTCTCTGCTTACAAATCGTTGAATCTAACTCCTTTCGTTGGTAATTTTGGTGATTCTGTCAGAATCAAATGCGCACAGAGATACAAGCCATCTCTTTTCTGACTAAAGCAAATTCTTGTTCACTTGCATCTTTTGTGAGCGTTCGTTTTGATTCTAATAAAATCTTTAAATTTACTAACATAAAAGAAGCTAAATCAAATAGTTTGTAAGTAAAGAAGTGTAAATTAAATTTTGAAAAAAAAGGCTAAATTATAGAAAACCCCCTTGTAAAGATCCGATTTTAACTTTTCCTTTTTGACTTTCAAAAATCTATATTTTTCTCCCTTAAAATTTCAAAAATATTTTTAAGGGGTACGGCGTTAATGGAGATGACAAAATGACCAAATCACCATTTCTTCTTCTATACGAAAAAAATATTTTTTTAATATATTTCTGTCATTTTGAAGGGTATTATCGGTATAAATTATAAGAAATGGACGGAATAACGATGGAATCTGACGGATACAACAACTTAAAATGTTGAGAGGGTAATGTAAGTTTTTGAAAGTCAGAAAGAAAAAATAAAAAAGGAGTATTATAATAAAATTTTCTGTAATTTAGCCTTAAAAAAAATATCATGGGATCAATTTCAAAATCGGTTAAAGTTTAGGGAGTGTTTATACATTTGAAAAAGAAAGGAGTCCTCACTCACTTCCTAAATAAAACCCACTCTCACCTCTCCCACTTCCATCCACTTTTCCTTTCTCTTCTCCCTCCCCACAACACTCCCCTCTCTCTCTCTCTCTCTCTCTCTCTCTCTCTCTCTCTTGTTTAATTTCTCTTTTTTTTACACCTTGGTCCCTCTAAAATCTCCATATTTTTTTCAATGGGAAACCCCCCAGATATTTACTACAAAATACTCAACATCTCAAAAGACTCCTCCCCTCAAGAGATTCGCAGCGCCTACAAATCCCTGGTGCGAAAATGGCATCCGGATAAGCACCCTCCCTCCTCCAAGCCCGAGGCAGAAGCGCGCTTCAAAGCCATCACTGAAGCCTACGAGGTTCTAATTTTAGTCTCAGAAGCTCGCATTCTGATACCATGTTAAGACTTGAGCACTGCTTTGCATGCTTTGAAAGGCCTAAAATATTCAAAAGTGCTGTCAATCTTTCCTAATTTTCATTCGTTGGCCGATGAGAAAGGATTGAAAGCGCTGTCAAATTTTTTAGACCTTTAAAGGTTATATGCTTTTCTGATAGCAGTCGCTATCATAATTTTATAGCATTGAACGAAAAAAAAAAAAAATTTAAAGCAGTGCCAAACAGTTTTGTCTCTAAAAGCTTAAGCGACGAGATTATGGTACTTTTGTATTTTATATTTAGAGTATCAAAATTACAAGAAAATATGAGCAGTAGATATATCTATATATTTATTCTAATTTTGAGTGAAATTTATGAATTATTTGTAGACAAAATGAGTTTTTTATTTAATGAGCTTTCAATTTTTTAATACTCTTGACAATGAAAGGAGATAAGGTTAATTCTGTAAAACCCTTTGCATTATATTAACTTTTGGATACACCTAATGAAATATGCATATCTACTTTTAGATCTTTATTGATGTGATGGCTCCTTTTTCACTATTTGTAATAAATTTTATAATTAAATGCGTTGATAAATTGATTTTTCTCTTGTTGTCATTGCAAAAAAAAAAAGAAAAAAAAAGAACCAACTATCTTTTTATTTTTTTCAATTAAATAAACCTTGCTGTCGCATGGATTGCACACAATTTGCTATTTTTTGGCGCATTAAATCATAAAATTTATGATTTTTATGGGTTTTTTTTGGGGGTATTTGATCGAATTTTAGCACCATTTTTTTTCTGTAATATCCATTCATTTATTCATCAATTCACCATCTCTTAGGCACTGAGTGATCAGCAAGAGAACAGAGCACTGTTCGCCGCAAACTGCGGCGGCGGCGGCGAGGTCGGCGGCGGAAACATTGCCGTAGGCGGCATTAACGGTGTAAACGGCGGCGCCGCTGCCGGCGGCAGCGCGGCGGCGGCGCCGGGGGTTCGGAGGGGCGAGAAGGATCGGAAGAATGAAGAGGCTGTCTGGTGCTACTCGGCGGGGAATGTGGGGAGGAGCCGCGCCGCACTGGCGGCATTCAAAAGCTCGTTCGAGCGGCGGAAGCTGCCGCCGGTGGAGCAGAAGATCGAGTGCTCGCTGGAGGAACTCTGCCGCGGATCCAAGAAGGAGATCAAGGTCGTCCGCGACGTCGTCGCCAAGAACGGGTTCGATTTACTATCTATCGTTTACTTGGCCCTATTTCTGCTTCTGCTTTTAGCTGCAGCTATACGTAGTAAAGCGCCTCGCGGAAAACTATGGAGCTTTAGCTCTTGCGAAAGGTTAAAATGATATTGAGTTGTTGTTCTTACGAAAAAGAAAAAGTGATTCTTCTAATAGTACGAGATGTACAACAGTTTATCGGAAAGTACTACAGTCTACGGCAGGACCAGATAGGACCATACGCTAAAATGGAAAAACCCTCGAGAAAAATGGCGTGGTTTTCGATAGAAATTGCTTTATTTTACTCTTTGATCCATAAAAGAAGTGGTAGTTTCTAGTTACTAATCAAGGAATACAAATGAAATAAAGCGAAGCAATGGAAATTTTACGTGCAACAGTTCGAACGAATTCTCATTGTTTGAGCCATTTCTCAGTTGGATGCAAAGGATATTGCTTTTCCGATTGATTACAAAATGAAGATACTCGAAACCAAAGAAATCGGTAGATTCTTATATAAATAGAGCTCTTCATGCTAATCAGTTAACTAGAACAATGGTGCTTTTACATCAGTAAATTGTATCAGCTTTAATTCATCATGAAACAGTGATAGTTGTAGATTCATAAGGTTAATCGCAAGCTTAGCCTAAGTTTCATTGGATCTCTACTTCATATGAGAAAAATTACGCTTCGTTTACTTCTGTAGATTCATAAATTTGCCGTCAGATACGTACCTCTCACTGTTTATGCAGCTTATCTTTTAAGAAGTGGTCCTAAATTCAATAAATTGAATTCAGAGAATGGCGAAGGCGGTAGCCACCTGAAATTATGAGACAGTGACTTCCCTTCTTCCATTCTGGTCAGATGCATTCTTCTAACCACAGTTTCAAAATTACGTCCTCCGAGTTTCGATTTTACCATTTTCGTCTCTGTAATTAAGTCCTACTGTTAGTCTGTCGTTATCGTCAGCGCTGAAATTGAAACCTGAAACACCGTCAGATCGAAACTTCTTTAACTGAAACTGTAAAACTTTTGGTTTGTGATGCAGCGTGATCGCGAAAAAGGAGGAAACACTCGCAGTAAGGATAAAACCTGGGTGGAAAAAGGGAACCAAGATCACATTCGAGAACATGGGGGACGAGAGACCGGGGTGTCTCGCCGCCGACTTGATCTTCGTGATCAGAGAAAAGGAGCACCCCATCTTCAAGAGAGTAGGGAATGATTTGGTTCTCAAAGTTGAGGTCCCTTTGATCAATGCTTTAACAGGATGGGCATTCTCTTTTCGACTACTCACCGGAGAAAAAGTGAACTGCGCATTCGATGAGGAGATCATCTATCCGGGCTACGAGAAGGCGATCAAGGGCCAGGGAATGCCCCTCGCGAGCGAAAAGGCCGCGAGGGGCGATCTGAGGATAAAATTCAGCATCGTTTTTCCGAAGAAGCTGAGCGACGAGCAGCGGTCGGGCTTAGCCGAGCTTCTCAGGGACTGCACCTGAGTGTTGTTTTAGTTTGAATCTCCTTCCACTGTTAATATTCGGAATCGTCGTATATATATGAGGATACGAGGGGTGGTGACGTTTATACTTGGCACTTTTATTATTGACAGAGCAGATACAGCTGCGTGCGGCTTAAGTGTATCTGTCCTATCAAAATTACGAACTTATCGTGTTAATATCTCTACCCTTACATGAGAGAGTTCACTATGTATATAGTTTTTATTTGTCACATATGTGGATATTTCATATTTGTTTATAGTATGAGTTGGTGATATTTCTCTTTATAGTTTTTTTTTTAAAAAAAAAAAAAAGCAAACTATATAAATTCATTAGGTTGGTTTGGTGTATTAAAACTTTCACTTTGCTGAGGCCAAGTACCAACCAGAATTTATTGCAGAAGGGTAAAATGTGGAGGGACCCCCTCAACTATAAGCCATTTTTAAACAGATCCTGTAAATATTTTTCTTTTGTTCTTTCAATTTAAGCTATTTTTTATCAATAAGATTTGAGGATTTACAATTTTGTTAAATTAATTATTCTGAACACTTTTTTAGCTGATGAAATTGCAGATTTTGTTAACAGTTGAATGAACCCCACACTAGATTTAGAAAAATAATTTGAGGGATATCAATAAAAAGAAAAAAAAAATAGAGCCTATTTACCTGGAAGTTATTATTTTCCTAGATTGCTTAGAAGCAATATAATACTTTACACAATTCATAAAATATTTGTTTGCTTGGCAATGTCATAACTTTATTAATGCTTTCTTAGGTGAGGAATTAAATGTGTACATTCCTATGCTCTATATCCTGTTGAATATAAAAATATAAAAATATCGTTCTCTAAAAGTTTAAATTTTTGAAGAATAATGATCATTTAATATAATTTAATATGGTATCAAAGCAGAAGTTTATTTTCACTTCGAGTCCTGCTAGATGCCTAACATTATTAAATTTTCTTTCATTTAATTAAGTTCATATCTTGGGGAAAAGTCTCGAGCCCCTGGACGTGAGGAAAAGTGTTGAATATTAAAATATTTAAAATATAAACAGCTCTCTAGGTGTTTAAGTTTTTGGAAAATAACGGTTGTTTCATATAATTTAACACTTCTCACCTTTCGAATGCGTGTTTTTTTTCTTTTTTTTTTTTGAGAGAGAGAAGTTCATAAACTCAAGGAAATTAATATTATGTTTTTTTTAGATAACCTTATGGGCCCTTAATGGACCAGTTTTCATGGGCTTTTTCAGGAAACGGGCCGCCATCGACCCTTCCCGGGTTGATTCAGTAAGTGGATCGCTTGAAACCCAAAATGACCCGAAACCGATTAGCATATAATCCAAACAATCTGAATCTCGAACAACCCGAAAAGGCGACGAACCATGATCCGAAACTCGAACCACCCGAAACACGGAAAATACCCGAAATCCAAATGAGCCTAAACTGGCTCGAACCACGGCCCGCAAGCCGAGCAACACTTGGATCGATTTCATTTTCGGGCGATATTCTTGGCGGGCTTGGCCCGAAATCCAATAGCCCTTAAGCAATGCAATGCAATTTTACTACCATATATACTAATCATTAATTCACCACCACTGTTTAGCGTACTTGGTTGATACTCTTATTGCAAACTCAGAGAACCGGGGTTTGATCTCTTGCATTACTATTAGGGATCGAACCACTACTGTCTAGCACAGTTAGTTGACACCCTAGTTGCTGACTCATTAGTCGGGAGTTTGATCCCCTGCCTTCTGAGCCTCCAACTTATCGAAACAATATTATCAAGTGACCAATATAATCTAGGCATTAATCTAAATTTAAACTTCACTTAGATTTAATAATTTAAGTAGCCCCTATTAGAAATAATGTGAGAAAGTGAAAGGACACTTATGATGCTTCCTAATAAGTGAACTAAAAAACTATTGGAGGTTTTAAGTAATTAATTGCTACAACTTTGGCATATCCAATGGAACCTTTCACACTGTCCAAATCCCTTTTGATGAGAGAGGATAAAACATGAAAGCAACTCTCCCATGGAATATACACACGTAGGGATGCAAACGGGGCGGATCCGGGGGCGGGAGGGTTCCTCCACCTTCCGCTCCATTTCTTGTCGGGGCGGGACGGATTCGGGACGGATTATTTTTCATTTTATTTTTGGCTTATATTTACCGCTCCATTAGGGGCGGATCAGAACGGGAGCGAATTTTTGGCGGATCGGGGTGGAACGAACCGCCTTCTGCTCTATTTACTTGGCGGATCGGAACGGATTCAGGACGGGTTATATTTTTTTATATTTTTTGTTCCCACTTACCGCTCTATTCGGGGCGGGAGCTCCACCAACCCGAATCCATTTGCATCCCTATACACACATCACTTTCATACTTTGTTTCTTCTTAATCTTTTTTGTTTTTTTTAGATACCTGATAAATTTATAATATTGAACAAAATCAAAAGGAGCTACTCTAGTATGATATATGATATTAAATACCAAGTCAACAAAAGAGTAAATTCCCTTATTCATGTAAGGCTTCTTTGAATGTGACAATAAGTTATTCGGCGATATTATATTTCATACGAAAATTTTCTCATACGATAGAATAATATATTCGATTTTCAAGTCATTTTTTTAGAATAAGATTATTGGTGCTTGCTTTAGTAACAAATCATTTGGTTTATGCAATCATAACAAGCATATAATAGAATCCTAATCCACATGGTGTGTACATAATCACCAATCAAGCTATAGATATCTTTCTTTTTTTCTTATTTTGAGCATGAAGATTCTTATCCAGCAAGATTGTCACATGGAATAGCATATTCCCAGGCCCAGATTACCTACTTCAAATATCCGAAAACATTTCTTCGACAAACTATCGACCGATGCCGACCCGTTACTTAAAGTATTCGATACCAAAAGTCCGAACTTCGTCGGCATCTGATGCTCTCACTGAGTTTAATCAAAGCAATGAATGATGAGTTGGTATTCACAAAAATCAATCCTCTTGTACAGAACTGTAATGAAACTGGAAAGAAAAGAAAAGAATGTAGCAGGAGAACAAATCGAAGATCCCTCTCGGTGGCGCCTTCGGTGTTATTCGGTAACCAAACTTTGGAATACGAAAAGGAACCGCCACCAAAGCCATCTCTTATCCATTTACGGAAAGAAGATATCTCTCCCTTGATCGATGAGGGGGTCGAATGGCGTGATCTTTGCGAGTCGACGGCCACGATTGTTCGACGAATGATCCGCTCAAAAGTCCATCACCGTCGACGTGAGGTTGAGCAACGGCCCCAAGGCGCTAGGAGCAAACTTCCGAGCAAAGAGGAAGCAAACCGAAGTCGGCCTCGAATTGTACATACAGAAGGTCCCGTTGTTTCTAATAGCCCGGATGAACTCGACCGTGACGTTCGGAGCTCCGTAGGTGGCCGGGTGGGGCCCGCCTCTCGACCAGTCGACCCACGTCACGCTCCGGTTCGCATTCAACGACCCGTGGAACATGTTCAAGTAAGTCGGTATGTAATGCTCGTCGGGATAGCAAGATGGTCTACAATACTTCTTAAAGAGGGAATAGTACTTGTACTCCGCCACTACGTTGATAGCGAGTTTGCGGTTGAGCTCGAACCACTCCGACCCTTTCCGCCAATGGTAGAGCTCGATTTTAGGGGCCATGCGGCGGCTGTAGCGGCCGCGGCCTTGAGGGGTATTTTCGTCGTAGGATTCCACGAAGGTGTGAGCGGAATTTATAAGGTATTCATAAACGGTGGGGAAGTTGTACACCGGAATGCAGCTCTCGGAGAGTAGGACGAAGCGCTCGTTGGAGAAGTCGAGCAGAGCATTGGCCAACAAGCGCTTCTCGGCATCTACTAATGTCACGGATCCCCACGACACTTCCTGCACACAATTCAAAATAGATTTAACAAAAGAAGTGTTTCATATCAACCAAAGCTGCGTCGAAGTTTGTATAACATTTGCAATTCAAGTTTTGGACCTTTTCATAGACAAAAACTCAGCTGATATATGAAGAAATAAATGCTCATATACATCTAAAACAAGGTCATGCATTTATCGTACGATTTCGTCGAATTAGCGAATGAAACTAACGATGCATAATGTTCTACTCTTCATATGATACCGTAATTGCCGAATATTGATAAGCAGAGCAAGGAAAGGCAACTAAGATCACATCTCACCTCACTCGGGATCTGTCGGCCGTAGAACACCGAGCTCGACGACACATTAAGCCTGTAATCGGGAAGAGTGTGCACGTAAACCGAATACAACCCTTCGTGGCCCTTAAAGAACCGATCCCAAAGCGGCGCGAAGGGCAAAGGCCCTCGGGTCATAAACATGAAGGCCACCTTCGGCACCCTCTCGAACGGATACTCCTCCATTTTGGGCACCATCGACGCACGCCAAAACAGCTCATCGTCGCTCATCGAATGGATCAAATGCGGGGGTTTGATGAAATTCTGCAGGCTCATGCAGTCCCTGTCGCAGCTCGCGGCGTACATCGTGCGCGGGAAGAAGAGATCGGTCTGCGAGGTGTAGAACCGGCTCAGGTGGCCGCTTAGCGACAGGCCGATCGCCAAACCGGTCATGAATATGACCAAAATCGATACGAATTTCATGAGATTGATGGACCAATCTTTCCGGGGAGACGACGGGAAATAATCAGCTTCATCATCAGATTTGCTCTTCAATATGGGCTTCATCTCATTCCACATAATTGATGATCTTATATACCTTTAGAACCAATTGCAATTGATTGACAAAACCCTAATACCAATCTCCTCCGAGAATGTTTGACACAAAAGGAGTAATCCCCGAGTCTCAAATCGCAAAACCCAAATCCAATCTCCCCTAGAAATTAGGTTGGGGATTTTAAAACCAATCAAAGATGATTGAGAAAACCCTAACGGAAACCCCACAAAAATGAACAAAGATCGGATTTTGTCCTCGAAAGAGTGATCACTGAATCCAAAATCACAAAACCCAAATCTAGTTTCCCCTCAAAACCAATAAAAAATCCAAAAATTGAGAGACCAAAACCAAATTAAACTGAAGAATAATCCCCCAAACTCTACCTCCCCTTTTCCAATCGAGAGCGCCAAATCCCGCAAAACTCCAATCGAAATCGACGCGGAAATTGGTCGAATTGAGTAGGAAAAGGGGGGCGAAAAGGGGGGAATTTTATAGTACCAGAGCCCCCTATCGATCGCCAAAACCCTAGACGAGAAAACGCGTTAAGTAATGGAACGATCGACGAACCTTTCGATCGACACACCTCTCTCTCTCTCTCTCTCTCCCCCTCTCTCTTCGTATTAGAGAGAGAGAGGAGAGAGAGAAAGCAGAAAGAGAGAGGAGAGAGAGAAAGAAGAAAGAGAGAAAGAGAGAGAGAGAGAAAAAGAGCAACGGTTGCGAAGGGCGTAAAAGTGACCCTCAAATGTGACCAAGAGCTAATTATTTTGTGTGGGGCCCATTGAAACAACTGTAGTTTATGTATAGATCCTTGAGTTTCTAAATAATTTCAAAAAGGTCCCCAGTTTTCGTTCTTCTCAGATAAGTCCTTATTTTTTTTTAAAAAAAAAAAAACTTCTTGAGCATATTTCACACAATCTAATGACATTTTGTTAATAATTTTGACAACATTATCTTCATAAACTTTGCATGTATAGCAAAAGCAAAATCACACCAAATAAAAAGTATTAAAACTATTAGCAGAAAATTCCGATTGGAAGTAAAACATAAGATTCAAGATCTTATTTGAAAAGATTTGAAAAGATAAAAATTTAGATATTTCTCTAAAATTATCTAAAACTTAGAGATTTTGATCTAAATTTTTCCAAAATTAAAACTATAAGTAGAAAATTATGACTTTCTGCTAATAGATGCTTAATAAAGCTTCTCTACGAAATAAGAAAACTTAAAATTTAAAATTGTATTTAAGTTTCAATTCACCCACTCTGTGGTTTAACATATTTTTATTTTATCATACTATGGTTTAAAAAGTTGCACTTAATTATTATATATTTTTAATTTTCTTTCACCATAAAAAATTCATCGTATAAAAAAAAAAAAAAGGGAAAGTGATATATTTTACAAACCACAAAATTATATAATATAATAATCTAAACTTAAAACTTGAAACTTAAAACTTGAAATCATATTTAAACTTCAATTTGCCCTCTCTATGGTTTAGCGTATTCACTATTATATTATTTTAGTTTTATTTCACTATTTGACCTTACTGTAAAAAAGATAGTAAAATAATACATTTTTACAAACTACAAGCAGTATAATATAACAACTTTATCATCCTACAATTTGCACTTTATTATTCTGTAATTTTTTAAAATATATATATATATCATTTTTGCTATTCTATTTAGTTTTAGATAAAATAAAAATAAAACTGCAGAATAATTTAACAATAAAATAAAAATGCATTGGACCATAGAAGATAAATTAAAGTTTACCTTAAAAAAAATAGTTATAAAATATTTTCTACTAGACGTTTGAAAAAAATTTAGGGATCTAAATGTAAATTTTCCTTTAAAATCTAAATAGAAAATGGGGGCTATAATTAGTGGGTGTGTTTGTGTGGGTGTAAATAAAGGGTGTGAGATTTCTTAGAGGGAGGGAATTTTCCAGCATGAAAGTGTGTATGGGGGGCCCACACACACGCCGTGTGGTGTTAGTTTAACGGCTCTTAAGTTTGATATTTTTGACCGTTGGATCGTTTGATAATCCGTGTACCAGGTCTACCACGTCACCATGAACCGGACAAGTTAAAATTTGGGTTTTTAGGCCGTTTGCTTTGCTTTTGAATTCGATTTGTATTTACACATGCAATTACGAACAGCTAAAAAATTCTATTTGATTATTCTATAGAGCTGTTGTATTTTGACCTATGCCCGACTCATGCATAATTAAAATGTGAAACTAATGGTTTTCATCTATTCACCTTTTACAGAATTTTATAATCGTCTGTATAAAATATTAAATTTTATAAATATAGCTCCTAAAAATATAACTGTTGTATCTCTAACTGCTTGCTCGTTTATCGAGACAAGCATATAAGGACGCGGTTGTTCGTTTTTTGAGAAAATTATAAAAAATATATCGCAGCTGACTCATTATAATATATAGAACGTGATATTGCATGTGAAAAAAATAAAGTATCATTAATTGTACTTACTCATCGCATGTACAATAATTTTTCTGTAATTTTAAACGGAACTTTTATGCATATCTAATGTACAATGCAATTTTGTACCAAACGAAAATGGCCTCTGAAAAGAGTTTCTGAGTCTATATAGTACACCAGGTCCAGGCAATAGTTTAATTTTTTGTTTTTATTGGAGAGGTGTATATATATATCTGTTGGGGTTGTGTACTTAATTTTGTTTTGTGTTTGAAATTAGATGGATGTGAGCTGTTAATTAATTAGGGTGGGTTCAACGGCTATATATGCCTCTCCCAACCAATGAGGCATTGCCAACTGGGCAAGTTAGGTTTTGGGCCCCATAAAAGTAAAAAATAAAAAATTAGGGAAATTTACACTTTTGGTCCTCAAACTGTGAGATACGCGATATTTTGATATTCAAACTTTAATTCGTTATAATTTTCGACTCGAACTTTCTAAATTGTTATAATTAAGTTCCCATAATCCAATCTAATTAGTTAAATATTAATAAATTGATGATGTAAAGTGATGTGGAAGTATTGTGCTTGATAATGCGATAATAATTAAGATACTACTCACTTTTATATTAACAATTTATCAATATTTAGTCAATTAAATTGGGTTGTGGATATTGATTGTAATAATTAAAATGTTCGATCTAAAAATTGCAACGCATTCAATTTTGAGGGCCAAAATGTATCGTTTGATCAACTATTCACTACTGTTTTAAAACTTGTATATTGTATTTAATGGACAATTGATTTAGGAATAATTACCTATATACCTCTCAAAACTTCAGAAATATCTTATTTACCTCTACTTTTTTGTTTCTTTCCAATGTACCCCATATATGTTCCTCCGTTATTCAAAAATACTTCTGCAGTTACCATCCGTTAAGTTAACTTGGATTAAACGTGAGTTAAATATCTACCAGAGTTTAAAAAAATTAAAATACCTCTTTTGCCCTTAACTTAGGGCAAATAAAAAATGTTGGTGATGGTAGAAGGGTATACTTGAAAAGACCAAAAATTAAAATACTTCTTGTGCCCCTAATTTAAGGGCAAATAAGAAAAGTAGTGATGGCAGAAGGGTATATTTGAAAGGGCAAAATAATAATTTCACAGAGATAACGGTTATTGTTAACAGTTCATTAACGAAATTTAACTCTAGAGATATATTTGAAATATGTTGGAATATAAAAAAAATATTTTTAATATTAGCCTTCTAACATGGATAAATCAGAAAGTTAAAACTTTTCAGGATTATATAAGCAATTGTCCCATTAATTTAAGTATTGCATGGGGAGGCTCTCAATGTATGGATACGCATTCGATGTAGACGTCACGGGTTAATCCCGACACTAATAAGTGGTGAAATGACGCTGGTGCGTACAAAATTTTTGTGCATTGGAGTGTATAGATAATGCACCCTTTATGTATAATCAAGGCAACATATTGGGTCAAGTTTGGGTCGGACTTAGTCGGATGGTTATCTTTAGAAATTTAAGTTGCCAGAGAATGATCTTTTTATACTTAACAAACACTAAAAAAATTGACAACATATTTCATTTACTATTGTATTCAATCAACCTTTGTTGAAGTGTATCAAGTTATTGACCTAGTAGAGGTGCACATCAATCCCATACATAGTCTACATGGTTTCTTTGTTGACTAAGTCTTGGTCTATACTCTATAGCTATGTGACCTATTCAAAACTCTCTTTTATTGACTTGAGTATTAATTATATGGTTCTTGGACCCATACTCTTTAAATTATTTATTTGGCTAGTATGGAAGTATAGGCTTTTGATTTATGACATTTAAGTTGGGTAATGAAAGGTATTGAAACTTTTCATCAACAAGAATACAAAGAATCAATTTATGGTAGGGGGCACTTTGTAACGCTCTGGTCAACTAGTAATAATAACTCGTTAGATTCTAAACTATTGGCTCAAATGTTTAAGCTCAGTTATCGATCGGTATTAAAATTTATGATCCTTGTAGTTTTATTCATAATTTCTAATCCATTCGATGTAGAACTATTTTAGGGCATCACAGACTCTTCCTTTTAAACCCTGATGTCCTCGTCGGATCCCATCCCCTAGCACAAGAATGTCAGACGACCCGCACTCTCTCGTATCAACCATTCAACAAGTTTTACTTCTTATCTCCAAGGCTTCTCTCTCTCTCTCTCTCTCTCTCTCTCTCTCTCTCTCTCTCTCTCTCATTTTCAACCACTCCATCAAGTTTTTGCTTCTTATCTTCAAAGCCAAATATTGATGGCCCACTTTGGCAAATGTCATTCATATCAAAAGGAAAGTACTTATCAACAATAACTTCATAAGATTTAAAGAATTTATGAAAGAAGAGACAAGCCTAGATCGAATATTCATTGTACTCTACAATTCACAAGCCCTTTGCTAATGAGGCTTTTTTGGCGTGGCTTTTTCTATGTGATGCAGTCCGCCACTATAAAAATAATTTGTTTCGTGCCTTTTTTGCAGTGTGGTACATCCCACCACTGCACTTACTGTAATTTATAATTATTTCAGAATTAAAGATTTTTATGAACTGCAATCTACAAAGCGGTGAATTTCGAAACGCACATACAGATCAAACAAGCGGCAAGAATTGGCTGTTTGCTCCTTACGACGGCTAGAAATAGAAGTTCACAGTCCAAAAGTATACTTCAACACTCTGCCACTGCAAAGACTCTAGAAATTTGGCTTGTTGTGCGCATGACTTTTACTTCCCGAATAAAAAATAAATAAATACAAGTCGGATAAAAGTAAGTTCAAGTTCATCAATCTTCGGTCATAATAGAGTTTGAAAACACAATTTTATTATTGTACTTAATGGGGTAGGCCCATTTTTAACAAAGCCTATTATATTTTGTATGGTCTCTACCCTACTTTAGTGCTTGGGCATTCTTTTGACTTTTCATATTTAAGACTCTCCATCCACAAAATATGGACATGAAAAGCCCAGCATAGGCTCATGGGTGGATAAAAATCTACATGGCTTTTACTCATTTGCCTTTTACTACTATTCCAAATTATTATGTTCATATAAAATTTTAATTTTAGTTACTCATGATTGGATAATTCAGTATAATATTTACTTACATAAATTATTTATCTTTTGACAGCATAGATGAAAAAGGATAGTATGAAAATTGGAGGCGAGAGAGGCTCCAACAAAAATACAAATAGAAGTGTACATTCGTTACAGGATTAGATATCAACTCATAAATCATTTTTTTAATATTATATATACCATATTTTACACATTTATTTTATATGTTGGACTATTATATATATTTTTATATCGTATTTTAGACAATATTCTATAAAAGTTAAATTAAGGTTGCATGATATTACAAATTTCAAGCAGCTCATTTAGGGCTCGAGTCTGGTTCGAATTAATTTCAAATCAAACTTGAGCCTAAATTTAGGCTCGAAATTAATTTCAAATCAAGTTTGAGCTGAGGTAAGCTCGGGCTCGTCACATTTCCACCCTTAATTTTTTTTTTCCCCGTTTTTGGTGCCAAATCTAATACATCTCCAACGCAATCTTGACCGTCCATCTCGTGCTTAGTTGGAGTATTATACTTGCGATTTTGATGATTTTTTTATATATAAATAAGTGTAGGATTTGTAGAGAGGAAATAACAAAAAAAAAAGAACAACAGAGATTGGATTTTTTTTATTTTATTTTTTACAAATTTATTTGTAAAAAATGAGGTCAATCGTTTGGAAGGTAAAAACCTGAAGAGTCCCCTTAATTATAAGGTATTTTTAAAAAAGCTCCTAAGTTTTGATTTTTTTCTTAATTCTTTAACATTTTTAGCTAAAAACGTGGATGCCGTCGTTAAATTTAACTAAATTTATAAATTTTCAATTAATCCGATGCTCAAATGAAATAAAAGTTTAAAGAAATATCAATTAAAATAAAAAATTTGAGGTCTACTTCAAAATTACCTAATTTTCATTTTTTTAAACTCTAATTGTTTATAAACTTCCACACCATGGAGAGAATTTTGGATAAGATAAGTTAGCTCAAAATAAATAATGAAGTAGATAGGGTCTATTGTGACATTGGTTATAATTTGAACTTTTCCATGACCACGTTTTTGCTTTTAATTACAATAAGCTCCTCTAAAACATAGTGACAAATAAATTTTTTAAAAAATAAAAATATACAAAACTTACCTGATCTATGGACCATTTTGATTTGATTATCCAATCATTCAAAAATTTAATTTTACTGCTCAATATTTCAATTTGTTTAATTTGAATCAGTTAACGACACTTTGATTTCTAAATTTAAGCTAATTATTTACCTGAATGAACTTATAGTTGTGAGAATTGCAAGAAATATACTAACTAAATCTGTAAAAATAAAAGACACATTCAAATTTTGAAGTCACAGTATCGTTGACGGACTGAAATTAAATAAATTAAAAAGTTAGATTATAAAATCAAAATTTCAAAAGATTATTAGGTAAATCAAAATGACCCATAAGTCAGGTAAGTTTTATATATTTTTATCTAAGAAAGATAGAGCTTTTACCGCAATCAAAAGCAGAAGTAAGATTTTGAACTCTAAACAGTGGTCTAGCACTAGCTTCTATCTCTACTCTACGAGAAGCTATTGCCGAGATTTTAACAAAGTGCTTCTTCTAGAAGCACTATCTGGGTACTATTTATCAACCAGCACTACACTTATCATAGAACATATATCTATTTTTGAAAAATTTAATTTTTAAAAAATATAAATTTAGTTAGAAATGTAAAACAACTAAATTTTAAATTTAGGACCAAATTGTGGTTGCAAAATGTTCTAAGATTGCAGGAAATACTCACAACATATTTCTTCTTTTTCTTTTTTTTTGGGAGAGAGAAAGGTAACAAGCCATCTCCTTCCGTTATTTTTTAAAAAAATGAACTCCATTAAAAGTGTGAAGTAACTAAACTTCGAATTTAGGATTTGGGGTACTAACCATCATGATCTTAGCCCACTGAGCACTGCGCTAGATACGATCTGTAACGACTCGGCTCGCTAGCAATACAGACATAACTCGCTGGATTCAAAATTCCTTTTTCATACTTTTTCCGTTTAGACTCTGACGTCCTCGTTAGATCCAAATTCGATCACAGATATATGGACCGGAATTTTATCAGAACTCGTGATGTAGCACTTAGGGTACAAATTCGATTACAGACATATAGATCAGAATTTCACCCGAACTTCGTGGTGTAGCACTTAGTTCTCACACTTTCGGTTGGTATTCAACTCTGATATCAAATGTAACGATCCGACTCGCTAGCAATAATAATTCGTAGGGCATAAAACACCGGTCCAAAATATTTAAGCTCGGTTATTATTATTAGAGTGCGCAACTTCTTATATTTTCAATCAGAATTTTTTTTTTCTTCATCTGATGTGGGTCTATTAAGGTGTTACATGATAGGTGGTGACATATTTTTTTTATTATAAAAATAAAATTTACTAGTCGAAAAGTTAGATCAAACAGCTCTCAACCCCACCCTAAATAGGATGCGAGTCCAACCTTGATCAAACCCATCCTAAGACAATATCTTATTAAACCCTGATCCTAAGACCATATCTTATTATCATCCAAATTCAAACATGCAACGTGATCATGCATCATTGGAGAAGCTTTATAATTCGTGCCCAGGTCTCTATCCGGTTTATTCCCTGCCATATAAGAAGTGCAATGCTCCCCTTGGGTCAACACAAAAATAAAAGGGAGAACTTCAAATACCACCCCTGTGGTTTCGTACTTTCTCACTTTAGTACTCTGTGGTTTAAAACGTATCACTTTAGTACTTTTTGGTTTGGTTATTCTCTTTTTATTATTTTTTCGTTAATTTTTTCGTTAAATTAATGAGAAAGTTAAAACTACAGGATAGTAAAGTGAATATTTGATAAATCATAGGTGAGATATTTTAAGTTTTTTCTGTATAATTTAACGAAAAAATAAACGAAAAGATAACAAAAAAAAAGAATAACCAAACCACAGGGTACTAAAGTGATACGTTTTAAACCACAGGGCACTAAAGTGAGAAAGCACGAAACCACATGGGTGGTATTTGAAGTTATCCCAAAATAAAAACATAAAAAAGTACAAGATATAGATTTATTGATAAAGCCATTTTTATTATGCGCTCGTGACATTCAATAAATTTTGTCGCGTAATATGTAAATTTATTATAGGGTAAATTATATTTTTGGTTCTAAAACCATGAGATATTCCATGGTACTTTAGTTCTTGAATTTTAATTCTTTTATAATTTTTTGTATGAACTATAAGGCGCGAGATATTTTAGCCTTCAAATTTAAATTAGAACTATAAGACATGTGATATTTTAATCCTCGAACTTTTATACTTAGATACTTTAAAACTTTTATAAGCTTTAATGATCCTAATAGTAACAAATATGTAATTTATCCAATTTTAAAATTTGATAAAAAGTTATTCAAGTTATTAGATTTGATAAAACTACCTAAAATTTTGATAAATTTTTTAATTTATCTGATTAAAATTATTTATTTCTAAAAAATTAAAAGTTAATAAAAAACTTAATTAAAAATAAAAGAAATTGAGCGAGTCATTTCAGAATGGCCTATAGTTGAGGGGTATTCATATATTTTTGCCAATAGAGTGTGTGAATTAGAAATAGAAACTAGAGATTGCTTTAAACTTCGCGCAACAAAGATGGAAAACTCCTTACATAATCCTATGATATCATGATAAAAATAATATTATTCATATAGTTGTTCTTATCAAAAAAAAAAAAAAAACAAAAAAATCTACGGAATGGGCCCACTAAAATAAAATAGCTCATTATATGCACTCATGTCCACATTCCATGTACTTTTTATATTTATTGTCCTACATATGTTGTCACTCTCCCACCCATCTCCATTCCAAGCTTCGAATTTGTCACTATCTCACAAAACTTTGTTTTAATTTGAAAACTCGCCTTTGGATTTTAGTTAAAGAAAAAGGGTGACATGTTAAAAAAAAAAAGATTATAAATTAATTTGTGAGAAAATTTTTAAAATAATATATTTATTTTGTTTTTGATTTTTAGTGAATGGACGCAACTTTTAGTGAAGGGATGCAACTCTTAGTGAATGAGTGTGACTTTAATAAAAGGTTGTGATTTTTGGTGAATGAAAGAAAGTTATCTTTGATAAAAGAACAAGACATGAAAAGACACAACTTCATAATATGTCTTTTCGAGCATATGTCTATTTGAATTAAGTGTTACATTCATTGAACTTGATTTATATAACTAACTGGTAGTTATGATCAAATGAAAAGTCACGAATTGAAAAATCACTTCAAGAAACATTCGTTCATGAATAGTCACTTCATGAAGCATCCGTTTATGGTCTATATAAGTCCATAGCGTTGGTTGCAGAAGTACGAGTTTAAGACTCCATTCATAATTTTCATTCTATTCCCTTTTGACAACTTAATCGAGTGAGTGCTCAAAGGCTCGATTTCGTGTGTGCAAACGCAGTTGAGGTTTACGCTTCATTGTATCCTGTGAGGCTGTTCGTTGATCCGGTGCACACCAATTTGTTTAAACGGTGAAAACGAATTAAGCCTTAAGGAGAGTGGCATTGCTACACGCCTTGAAGAATTTTTCATATTTCTACTTTATACTTTTCCCCACAATCGTTTCCAACATAATTTACTAAAAGTAAATCTCGCTTGACAAAAAGCCTCCCACTGCCGAACAAGATTCTTAGCTGTTCCATCAACTGGCATCTTTTTTAACACGCTTAATCCTCTTAATCGTTTGGACTAAATATCGTCCAAAATATTATAGTCGGATTAAGAGATTTAGCCGTATTATATTATATATATATAATTATTTTAAATTCTAAGAGTGTCACATATAGGGATGTCAACGAGCCAAACACGAGCGAGTTGGGCCGGCTCGTGTTCGGCTTGTTTCGTAAACGAGCCGAACACGAGCTGACTCATTAAAGTATCGAGCTGAAAAATTCAGCTCGTGTTTGGCTCGTTTATTAAACAGCCGAACACGATCTGGCTCACGAACAACAAATTAAAAGAAATAGAAAGGATATATATGAAAAATAAATTTATAAAATTTTACCCATTAGACTTTGATTTAATGGTTGAAACTTTACATATAAATGGGTTTTTTATAATTGAGTTGGACTTTATATTTAGGTTGGACCAGAAATTAAATAATAAAAAATTGCATTATATATATATATATATATAATTAATTAATTTATATATATAAATATAAAATATATGTATTCAAGCTGTTATCAACTCGAACACGAGCGAGCTGACCCTATCTCATGTTCGGCTCGTTTATTAATCAAGCTGAAAAATTCGGCTCGTATTCAGCTTCTTTACTAATCGAGCGATTCGATCTCGAGCTTATTTCGAGCCGAACATGAGCTGACTTGCGAACAGCGAGCTGGATTGCCATTCCTAGTCACATAGCCAACTATAACCGGAGATTGACGGTAACTTTAATTTTTTTTATTGACAATTTCTATTTGTAATTTTTTTATTTGAGTTTTTTATGGTACTTAAGTTAAATTTTTTAAACTACTTTAAACTATTAAATTTAATAAAATTATTAATCAATTTGCTAAAATTCTTGATTTTTTGGCCAAAATCACCCAATTTTTTTAAACAAATTAAAAGGTGAGCGTTTTTACTCAAAAAAAAAAAAATATTTGCAGCTTGTTGGGCGTTTTCAGAATGGCCCACAGTAGAGAGGGCTTCCAAACAATTTTACCTTATAAATTAGTTCATTATTTCATATATAATATAGCACAAAACTTATATTATTATTTTTTTTTTGAAAAAAAATAAAAATAATAATATAAGTTTTGTGCTATATTATTTGTTCACATATTTGGATAACTTGGAATGTTAGATCAATAAAAATAATAGATATAGCACATATTATTGTTTCTATTATATTTCTTTTCTATACTCGTTGAGTGTACGCGCAAATGCACGTCACAATTATTTTAATTTATTTCAAATCAATATAAATTTGTACATCATATTTATTTAAAAATTTACAATAAAAATTATATTTTATAAATGGCCTTTTTGCAAAAAAAATCCACTAGTTTTGGGCTTTTGCAAAATTGGGCCGCATTTTTCGTTTTTGCAGATTCGGTCCGGATTTTCAGGTTTCTGACCAAAATGCCCTTTGTATCCCTCCGCCTCAAACGTATGCGTTTTCTAGCTCGTATACGTATAATTTTCCGCGGCTGTCAGGGCATTAAATGCGCCTGCGTCGGGACATTAAATGCGCAAAAGTGAATGCATTTCGCCTGTGACTAATAGTGCAACGCCAACAAAAATGTGACAAAGGGAATAATAGTGCAACGCGGACAAAATAGTGCAACAAAGCTACGAAAAGTACAATTCGTGAGAACTAATAGTGCAACATTCTATATTACATTGTAACTATAAGGAGAAATAACAGTTATTCGTGTGCTAACATGTAAGTAAAAGCGCAAACAAGGTTATAACTAGACCAGTTCATATGTTATATTTTAGTAGAAAATATTTACAATATCATATATTATTTTTTTATATACATTGAATATTTTTATATATTTTTTGAGTTCTGATGAATTTAAAATTTATGTGTTTTAAACTAAAAATATCAAAATTTAATTCATATTTATTTTAAAATTTAAAATTTAATTTTGATCTGTTGTAATTAATTTTTTTAATTCTTAATTCAAGTTTGATATTAAAAATTTAATTTAATTTATGATTTAAACTCAAATTTTAATTTTAATGTGAAATGGATGGATATAAATATTATTTTTTAACAGATTGATTATAACCGTTCGTTTTTATTTGAGATATTTTTTAACATATTGATCATAACCGTTCGTAGGATTAAATTTATAGATAGAATGCTATTTTTTAACAGATTAATCATAACCGTTCATTCTTATTTAAAATATTTTTTAATAAATTAATTATAACCGTTCATAGAAAATATTTTTTTATTTTTTTTTGATTCCGTCTGTCATTTTTATACGCTTTTATATGTAGTATAGATTATAGTCCTGGGTTTAGAATGGTCCTTTCATTTATTGTCCTTTGTTGTTTTTTCTTTTATTTTTTTAAAATTTCAAGTGGGCTCTAAATCACTGTTTTTGTTCATGTGCTAATTCCTTCATTAGAGGGTAAAACTGATTAGTTTGACCTAATCACGATTAGGAATCCTTAATCTCCATTATTGTTATTTTATTTCTTAGTTTTTACATTTTATTTTTTCATTTGAGTTTGAAAATTTGAAGAAGAACAAAAAAGTTAGATTGAACCATCTCACTTTTTAAATAATGGGAATGGATAGGATCTAGCTTTTTATTCCAAAATTAAGGGTAAAATTGTGTGGAGATCCCCTCAACTATTCGTCATTTGAAAGACCCTCCCCTCAAATTATATTTATCAGTAATTTCATCAAATTTAATAACGTTAATCATTTTTATATAAAAATTAATAATTAGTGATGAATAGCTGTTTAGTAAATAGGTCTATTAAGCAAAAATTTTAACTTAATAAACAAAAAAGTTAAGAAATTGAGAGATGTCAATAAAAAAAAACTTAGGGACCTAATAACAAAAACTTACAATTGAGGGGATCGCAATACATTTGTATCTATTTTTTTTTTTTAGGAAACGTAAAATAAATTATAATGGTCAAAGCTTATCCTAATATGTGAAAATAATACAATTTAGCTTCTGCTTTATCTCCGCATAATTAATTAGTTTTACATTGTTTATAATACTTTTAATAATTAGTGGGACCGTTGGATTCCTCCCTCGTACACGGTGGGGCTAGATCACAGCCGTTCAAATAAGAATTTTTTGTGGGACAAAATCTCCCAACCATACCACGTAGGGCCCATTTTGTTACACCTTTTTTTTCATTTTTTTTATTATTTCACACTCAAAATTTCGTGCCTATACGTTCAAATACACGTAACAAATATTTTAATAACTATTTCAAATTAATGTAAATTTATACATTATATTTATATACAAAATTTAAATTTTAAAAAATAAATTTATTTATTATATATTATTAAAAAATATCTGTCATATTCTAACTCAAATTTGAATAGTTGTTACTGACAATAATTATATAGTTATATTTTTTATTTTATAAATATATAACGTAGATATAGATATACATTAAATATTTTTCTATATTTTTAAATTCTGATGAATCTTAAATTTACATATATATTTTAAATAAAAATATCAAAATTTTAATTCATATTTAATTCAAAATTTTAATTTTAATTTTTTTCACTTCAATAAAAAATTTAATTATTAATTCAAATTTAATATCCAAAAAATAAATTTAATTCATAAATAAAACTCAAATTTTAATTTTAATTTTTAAAATTTTAGAATTAAATTTAAATTTAAATTATACAATTAAATTTCAACTCTAAATTTTAAGTAAATAAAAATTTAAACTAAATAATATTAAATTTTAAATATATATTTGAAATTAAATTTAAATTTAATTATTGATTACAATCAATAAAAAATTAATATAATAATAAAATATTAGTAGATAGAATAGAGATAATATATAAATATTCATCTTAAAAAAAAAGATATTGAATAGTAAAAATATTTAATAAAAAGTAAAATATTAATAGTGGGAGAAAAAATAGGAACTAAAAGTTTATTTCGTTAAGTTATTAATTTTGCGTACGTAAAAAAAAAAAAATTGAAATGGGTCTGTCGACGTACCAAAATTTGAAATACGTATTTTTACTAGTTACTAGTTATAGTGCACGTCCGATGCACGTCACATTTAATTAATTTATATTTATATTTATATTTTAATTTTAAATTATTATTGCTAATATGTGTTTATTTATTATTTAATTTTTTTCTAACTTTAGTTTATCTCCAAATAAGTTTTATATATTTTCAATTTAGTTATACTGTAAATATTTTTCATATGTATTTCTTAATATACAATTTTTTTTGAATTTGAACCCGATTTAAAATTTGAATTAATTCAAAATTTTAAATTAATAAATTTAAATTTAAATTTATGAACAAAACTCAAAATTTTAAATTTATTTTGAATTCATAATTTGAATATTAGTAATTATTGGAGACATAGATCTATTTATCAACCAATCTATCTTTTAAACTTAATTTATTTTCAAATTAGTTAATTATTTTCTGTTTGAGATAATCTGTTGATAGTTTCAAAATTTAAAATTTAAAATTAGTTTCAAATTTCGAATTAAAATATAGATTCACAGTAAATATCTTCCTGTTAGCAAAATTGGATAAGTATGATTTTTTTTATTTTAGAGATAAAGAAGAATTAAATAAATTTTGAATTAAAATATAAATTCACAGTAGATATTCTCCGGTCGGCAAAAATTTAGATAAATATGAATTTTTTTCTGTTTTAGAGATAAAGAGGAATTAAAAGTTTGTTTCATTACGTTATTTATTTTGCGTAAGTAAAGAGAAACCTTTTTTTTTCTGCCAAAAAATAATTACGTGCTTTTATATATAGTATAAATAGATATTATCATTTTTTTTTTGTAATGAGTCAGATAATTTTTTATTAAACAGCATAACAATAAAGCCACGAGATATTAACTGTTAAACAAACCTCGTGTAAAACACATGGGTGGTCCCTATACTATCTTTATATCGCAACTTTGTCCTCATACTTTTGATTCGAAATTATAGTTTTTAAATTGTCACATATATTGCACTTTATGTTTTAATCAGTAGTTATTTTACATAAAGAATCAGATTTTTTTTTTTTTTTTTTTTTTTTACAAATTTTAGAAACTGAAATTCTCATATAAAAAGTAATGGGATGGGACCAAGTAGCAATTTGGTACAGTGCAAGGACGATCCATAAATTTATAATTAATCCCTCTGTTATTAATCTCTAATCCTTTCTATTTTTAGGCAAAACATATTGGTGATCCCTATACTATCTTTATATGACAATTTGGTGCTTATACTTTTAATTTAAATATTTTAATTTTTAAACTGTCACGTCTATTGCATTTCCAGTTTTAATCAGTAATAAATTATTTACATAGAAGGATAAAATAGATTTTTTTAAAAAAATTAGAATTTTTTTCTAAAAGTTTTTAGAATTTGATACAGTACAGGGACTATGCATATATTTTTAATTAATCCAATCCCTCTGTTATTACTCTCTAATCCTTTCTATTTTTAGGCAAAACATATGGGTGAACCCTATACTATCTTTATATGGAAATTTGGTGCTTATACTTTGAGTTTAAGCATTTTAATTTTTTAAACTGTCATATATTACAATTGTATTTTTTTTAAAAAAAAATCAGAAACTGAAATGCTTACATAAGAAGTATTGGGACCCAATCGTTATTTTGGCATAGTGCAGGGACTATGTATACATTTTACCCTTTTTCTGTTTAGTTTTAATCCCTCTATTATTATTACTCACTAATCCTTTCTATTTTTAGGTATTTTTTTTATATTAATATTAATACGAACAAAAAGCGAAAAAAGCATCCGCGCGGGCGAAGTCCCCTCCCATCCTTTATAAACCAATCCCCTATATATATAGAGAGAGAGAGTGCGTAGAGGAAGAGAGAGAGAGAGAGAGAGAGAGAGAGAGAGAGGGAGAGGCGATGGAGGAGAGAGGAGGGAACGGGATCGGGATCGGGAGCGGCGAAGAGGTGGCGACGATGGAGAGGGGAGGGTCGAGCTTCGACGGCGACGCGGCGGCGGCGGCGGCGGAGGCGGCGGAGGCGGCGGAGGAGGAGGCGGCGCTGAGGGAGCCGCTGCTGCGGCGGCGAACCCTCAACACCACCTCCCAGATCGCCATTGTTGGATCCAACGTTTGCCCCATCGAGAGCTTGGATTACGAGTATGGATCAATACCCCCAGTTTCCCATTTTTGCCTCTGTTTTTTTTTACTATCGTTTCTATTATGATCGTTATTAGGTTGTTTAGATGCCATTTGGATTGATTTGATCAGAGTGTTCTTTAGATTTTTTATATTTTAATGCGTTAAGTGTGTAATCTGGTAGGAGGAGAAAAAAAATGGAGAACCACCCCCTCAACTATTCACAATTTTGAATTATGATCTAAAAATAAAAATAAAAAATTGATCGGCACCTCCTCAACATTTGCTCATTTTGAGTAAAGTATGTTGAATTGTGGGTTTCTGTTAAAATCTATGGTCTCGTTATCGAAACCGGCGGCTTCGTCAGCTAAAAATGCTAATTTTTTTCTGAAACCCCTAAGTTATCTTTTAAAAATTATTCAAATTGAAACAAACAAAATTAAGTTGAGAGTGTGTCAATAGGAAAAATAAAGTTTAGGGATCTGTTTCGAACTGGCCTATATTTGAGGGAGTTTTTGATACCTTTTTACTTTTAGTCCTATGTTGCATAGAAATATGAATCCTGGTTTGTAATTTTGTTTATAATGTTCAAGGATTTGTGCACACACTACCTTAAGATCATGCGTATTCGGCATGATACTGAAGCTTTGCACACGCATTGTTTCTTTGTTAAAGGGAATGAGATTGTTATGCTGTTTCAGGCAATGTATTAAGCCACAAAATTTCGGCTTGTTCTATCTCCATTTGTGCTGTTGTCGAATCACTTTAGATTGCTATGGTTTTCTCATATTGGTACGAAAATTTCATTTTCTACAATTATACTCGTCTTTGCTATTCTGTAAATTTTTATCTGTTTTAATTATCAGAGAACATAAGTAACCATATGAAATAAACAAACATATCTATTATATAATATATCCTAGCTACAAAGGATAATGAGATAGCAGTGCACCAGCACATAATTCTCCACGCATTGTTTCTGAACATTATTTTAAACCATTATTCTTGTTTGACTACGGAGTTCCATCAGAGTTAATTAAAATTAGACTAGATTTAAAAATGTCTTCTTAAATTTTATTCCCATTATTTGCTAAACCAAAAGGATAGGCTACTCCGGAAAAAATATAGTTACTCAGAAAAGGATAAAGCTAAAGTATTCTCTTCTTTTTTTTGTGTTGGAGAGAATAAAGCTAAAGTATTAGATAGCTATCTTTTCCAGTCAGCTGTTTGTGGTTTTAACATATATTTTTGTAATTTATAGATTAATAGACAAAAAATCATTTTGCTCTAAAAATAACTATTCTATTATTAGATTATTCTAGCAGAAAAGCTCTATTCTTCTGTCAACTTGCTAAGATGTGGCCCGATAAATACATTATTATTAACTTGTCTAATTTTGTAATGGGTGTATGCAAATTTATATATCGCTATCTAGCTAGATAATGATATTGGTGTATGTATTCTCTAAATTTGTTACTCATGTGGCATATTTATTTATATACTTTTTCCTGCTCAATTGTTTGCTCAACATTTGTTGTATAAAGTTTCAAAATATTCATACTTTCATTAGCTTCGTGAGTTCTGAATTATATTGAAATTTGTGATTTTGCTCAAGATTTCCTACCTTTGTCGCTTGGTAGATATCTGGCATTTTTCATCATTATTAAAATCTTCTGATGTCTTATGACCACCTTAATTCAGGATTGTGGAGAATGATCTTTATAAAGAGGACTGGAGATCAAGAAAAAAAGTTCAGATATTTCAATACGTAATCCTTAAGTGGACGCTTGCACTCCTTATAGGATTGGCTACTGGATTGGTTGGTTTCTTCAACAACATTGCTGTTGAAAACATTGCTGGATTTAAGTTGTTATTAACAAGCAATCAAATGCTCAAGGATAGGTAAATTTTGACCTCATTTTAACTCCACCAAGTGACATCATATAGCCCACTAATATGCACTTGATTATGCGTGTTTCTGAATTTTCATGTCATATTTTTGTTCTATTTCTTTTGAAATTTTTACCATTTTGCGTTTTGGTTGTTTCCATACGTACATATTTGCCAATAGCTTTTGTTCTTTTATTTTAAGAAAGATGGGCAATGCTGGATGTGCTCTTTATTCACTTCTGAAACATTGCAAAAAAAATGGCAATTAGTTATTTGGAAAACTTAAATGACTAAATGAAGAGTTCTTTGCGTTCGCAAGTTCTGCAATTTTGTGATCTGAACAAATAGGTTAAAAAAATTGTGTGCATACTGATTTTCTAATAATTACCTGTGTAGAATTTGTCCAAGTAATTATTGTGTGGTTTCAGTGCAGATACCGGGAAGCATTCGTAGTCTATGCTGGGTGCAACTTAATTTTGGCGGCAGCAGCTGCTGCATTATGTGCTTATGTCGCCCCTGCAGCAGCTGGGTCAGGAATACCTGAAGTTAAAGCTTATCTTAATGGAGTCGATGCATACTCTATATTGGCACCTAGTACCCTCTTTGTGAAGGTTATCCAAGCCTTAAACTCTTTATGCTTGTTTGACAAATTTCATCTCAAGTCTCCCAAGATTCATGTTTGAATGCAATCTGAAAGCTTAGAGCCAGATGCATGGTTTAAATAGTTCCCTTAATTTTCTTTATATTGCAATATTATCCCTGACTAAATGAAAAATAAAATAAAATTAATTCTGGTCTTTCCTGTAAATTTCATAAAATGACTCCTTCATTTAGTGATCTTGAAGTAGGTTTAAAAAGGTCAGTTTATAGGGAAAAGTCGCATATTTTTAGTGGCCATGGATGTAATTGCAATATCTGAAAATGTTCAGGGGCAAACGTGTTTGAGTTAAAAGTTGAGGTATTAAGTCCCAATATCTGCATTGTATAGGGATCGTCCACGCATTTCACTTAAAGCATTTATCTGAAGGGAAATCTAGAATAAAAATATCCACAACATGCCGAAGGGCAACCATTTTGGGTGTTATTGGATTTTGCTACTCATAGTAGCTATAGTTGACTTCAGAATCTCATTGTTGTTTCAAAGAATCAGTATGTTCCTTTTCTTGGACAGACACTTTTTTCCCATCTCGAAAGACATAGTCATCTACTCTTTCTGGAAAAGGAAAACAAAAGCATCAAGAACTAGTTATTCATAATTCTGTCTTTTGTTCTATTTTTGTACCATTTGAGGCTGCAGGACTAATCTAGTGAATGTTTTCGTGCCATCCTGCAGATATTTGGTTCTATAGGAGGAGTTTCTGCCGGATTTGTACTGGGTAAGGAGGGCCCTATGGTGCATACAGGAGCATGCATTGCCAACCTACTGGGACAAGGCGGGTCCCGCAAGTATCGATTGACATTTAAGTGGCTCAGGTACTTCAAGAATGATAGAGATCGGCGAGATATGATCACCTGCGGAGCTGCAGCAGGTGTTGCAGCTGCCTTTCGCGCCCCAGTTGGCGGGGTTCTCTTTGCACTGGAAGAAGCAGCATCCTGGTATCTTTCTTCTTGCTATCCTTTTCACCTCTATTGTGCTAAAGAACTACCTGATCAAATCAGTGGACCTTTTTTTTAATGTTCAAGTCCTTAACTTATGAAAATTACTTGTGAAAACGTTTAATATTCCATCATGTATGGAAGTTACTGTCATCTACTCATCGAATTTTTGAAATCCACTAATTAGTAATTTTAAGCACCATGTCCTCTTGCAATTTTTCAGGTGGAGAAGTGCTCTTCTTTGGAGGACATTTTTCACGACAGCTGTGGTTGCTGTTGTGTTAAGAGCTCTCATAGAATACTGCAGAAGCGGAAAGTGCGGTCTCTTCGGCAAAGGAGGATTAATAATGTTTGATGTCAGTTCAAGTGTTACCACATATAGCACGCCAGATCTGATGGCAGTTATTTTGCTCGGCGTCCTCGGTGGACTCCTTGGAGCCCTATACAACTTTCTGCTGGATAAGATCCTTCGCAAGTATAGCTTCATCAACGAGTATGTCATCTCTATTAATCCATATTATGTTTATTTTTGTCCTAAAATGAGTAGGTTGAGGCCTTATGGGACAACAGCTTTCGTCAACTTAAAACTTTTTGTTTTCAAACTATTACATATAAACCCCTATAAATCTGCATTTCTATACATCTATCTCTTCAAAAATGCATTTTTGTACGAATTATGTTGGGGAATTATTCGATTCATGGGTGGAATTTTATTCTGGTATTAGAAATTTCTTGTTGTCTAGGGGTGTTTTTGACACTAAATGGATATATAAGATTTCTTGGAGAAGATTATGTTAACAGACAAGTTTGCAAGAATATATGTGTAATATCTCTATTACTGTTTGGTGCCTGACAATTTAGTATCGATTGCAGAAGAGGCGCTCCGTTCAAGATCCTACTAACGGTCACCGTCTCTCTCTTGACCTCTTGCTGCTCCTTCGGCCTCCCTTGGCTCGCCAAGTGCACGCCATGCCCCCCCGACATGGGCGACCAGTGCCCCACCATTGGCCGATCGGGCAACTTCAAGAACTTTCAGTGCCCCCCGGGCCACTACAACGACCTTGCCTCCCTTTTCCTCAACACCAATGACGACGCCATTCGTAACCTCTTCAGTGGCGGCACCGAAAGCGAGTTCTATATCTCCACCCTCTTCATCTTCTTTTTTGCTGTCTACTCGCTAGGCCTTGTGACTTACGGTATAGCCGTCCCTTCTGGTCTCTTCATCCCCGTCATACTGGCCGGTTCTTCCTTCGGCCGCCTTGTCGGCACACTCCTCGGCCCTATTTCAAGCTTGGATAAGGGCCTTTTCGCCGTTCTTGGGGCCGCTTCTTTCCTTGGCGGGACTATGAGAATGACGGTCTCGGTTTGCATCATACTCCTTGAACTTACCAATGATCTTTTAATGCTTCCCCTCGTCATGCTCGTCCTCCTCATATCGAAATCTGTAGCCGATAGCTTCAACAAAGGTGTATATGACCAGATCGTCAAGATGAAGGGCTTGCCCTATTTGGAAGCCCACGCCGAGCCATACATGAGAAACTTGGTCGCAAGGGACGTCGTGTCAGGCCCACTCATTACCTTCTCCGGTGTCGAAAAGGTGGGGACCATAGTGCAGGCTTTGAGGTTGACGGGCCATAACGGCTTTCCAGTAATCAATGAGCCGCCTTTCTCAGCAGCGCCCGAGCTGTGCGGGCTTGTGTTGAGGTCGCATTTGCTCGTCTTGCTCAAAGGAAAGAGATTTACGAAAGATAGGGTATTGACCGGGGCGTCGGAGGTTTTCCGCAGGTTTGGTCCCTTTGATTTTGCGAAAGCGGGGTTGGGGAAGGGCATAAAGTTTGAAGACTTGCATATAAGCGAGGAGGAGACAGAAATGTATCTCGATCTCCATCCAATTACTAATAGATCGCCATATTCAGTAGTAGAGACGATGTCTTTAGCGAAGGCTGCGGTTCTTTTCAGGGAGCTCGGGCTTAGACACCTGTGCGTTGTGCCGAAGACCCCAGGGGTAAGAATTCTCTTGTTTGATTTTATCATTCACTTACATTTGCAACTTAGGGAACTCGTTACGCTTGCACCGGTTATTGATATCGCAATTAAGTTATCTTAGATTAAGCTTATTTTATGCGACTAGCTAGGTGTTGTTCTCCGATAGAATTGATTTAAAAAAAACTCTTTAGCCATGTGATATGAGCTCTTTCCTGTTCATTCAGTTTTTCAGCAACTGAATTCAACTTTTAGATGATCTTTTGTTCTATGTTTCCTCGATTTATACAACTGAAAAATGTAGCAATGGCTCTTATAAATTTGCTTTCGGATCAGTTATCCAACAATTGCTTCTTCATGTTGTCACGGGTCTTTGAGAAAATGCTTTGTATCATTTATCAGTTGCTCCTTCCTGCTATGTAGAAAACCTGATAATCTTCAGCTTTTCGAGCATTTTCGTGAAAAGTACATCATCTGCATCTGCATTTCTTATCATACAAACACTTCCTAATACACAACTTGTATGTTCGCAGCGGCCTCCGATCGTAGGGATCCTAACACGGCACGACTTCATGCCGGAGCACATCCTCGGACTCTTCCCTCATTTCAAGCGCCATTAGGTGAGATCTGATCTCGAAACCGATTCATTTGTTACATGGTGTCTATATTGACATTCCTTCAATAATTATTCCCAGAAGGTAATAAATGTTACATTTACATCTTTAATTTACTCTGTTAATATATTTCTTTTTTCTCGAGTGAAAATGTGTCTGATCTTCGTTTTGTCTCATTTTCACTGCCTTATGCTATTTGATTCTTCAGATAGATTTTCTTTTTTTTCCTATAATAATTCAAAGGATAAGAAATTTGAAAACGCTTGCGAATAAACAGATTCAATTTCTTGCTGTAGCATGCATTTTTATTATTATTATTATTATTAGTTGGGTGATTTTTGTTCTCTCTCTGGATTTTCTTTTATTTGTGAAAAGAAAAAAAAACCCTATATAAGTGTTGTTTACACAATAACTCTGTTTGGGATTGCTGTAGCATATGCAATTATTTTTTTTTTTGAGGGGAAAGGTAGCACGCTACCCGCTTCATTCATTAGATTGATGAACTAGGCTACAGGTGTGAGGCAATCAGAGCCTCAGAGGATGCGAGGAGCTCGAAAAAAGGAAAAAAAAAAAATCACCACACACACACACACGCACACCCTATAATCGCCGCTTTGCAGGGGGAAGATATTTCCAGTCCTTCAACAATTGATGGAGTTTAAGAACTACCTGTCTTGGATCCGGTTCGATCTTTCTAAAAATCGTATCATTTCTGACCTTCCAAATGACCCACCAGCAACCTACTACTACGAGTAGACTGTTTCTCGATGAGTGCGTTTCGTTCCTAAGCATCCACCTGTCCCAGACCGAAGTCAGTCTTTACCTAGGTCCCTAATCTGAATGCCCTCCAAAATCATCACTAGAATGAACTTGCTAAAGGCACACTCCGCCCCGCTGTATCACCTGTCCATCCTCTCTTTGCCAGGTTATCAGCTGTGAGGGTCCTCTTCTTAAGAACGAGTTAAAGTTATCAAAGAGAGATCGATATTTTTAATATTTATATTCAACACTTGTAATTAATAACTAAACACCATGAGGATGGGCTCAATTCGGCCTCGGTCCATATTATTTCAACTTAAAACACTTAAATCTTTGAACTTTCACATTATTTATGTTTTAATTTTCCCACTTTTATTATAAATGATTTTTCTAACTCTGTGTAAAGTAAAATTGAAATAAGTTTGCTATTTTAAAATAGAGATTTAAAATTGCCAATTTTCAAAGAAAGATTTTCTTTTCTTTTTATAGTCACCAACTATATAAACTATATTAAATATGAAAATTCAAGGACTAAATTGTTTAAACCAAAAGTACAGCGACCAAATTGCAATACTGGGATAGTATAGGAACTAGTTGGCCCAGTGCTTATTACTCCGAATGTTATCTATAAGGTCGGAGGTTCGTTCTCTGTATGTGCATTTTAATAATATACGGGACTCGACCGTCTAATATTTTGTATCATAAAATCGAAGGTTTAAAGTGTAGGATTCTGCGGCCAAAATATATAATTAATTTTTAAAAAAAAAGTTCCACTCACATTAGATCAACACACAATATCATTTTCATTTTCAACTCTCCAATCCCCATCAACTTAAGCAATTTGAGAGGTGGTTAGAGAAAGGGAACACCCAAATTTGAATGAGGTGAGGCCTCTCCCTTTCCCTCTCCTTTTCAAACCCCCACTCTTTCAAAACCCCCCTCCTCTCATAATCAAACCCCACCAATTTCCCCCCCACCCACATGTACACCACACCCCTCTCCGGGTCAAAACCCAACACTTGGGCTCGGTCCGAGTCTAACCCTAACCCTAACGCAATCTCACTCACACTCACACTGCACCTCATCACCCAGGTGCAATTTTGCCCCAACGTCCAAATTTTGAGCTCATGATCATGATCACTGGTGTGTGAGTAGTACAAGCTCCCGCCGCGGTTGCCGAGGCGCCCGTCGGGGCTCATCGGCTCGGGGAGGCCGATCGGGGCGCCGCACTCCATCGCGGCGAGGTCGACGGGGATGACGCAGCCCGAATGCGCGAGAATGTAGAGCGCGCCGCCGAAGCAGTGCATGGTGGCCAACATCGCGTTGGTCTCGACCCCCAGCCAATTCAGCTCGCCGGGGGCCCACTCCCCGGCCTCCGAGGAGAACGTCTCGATGTCCGCGCCGCGGGGCCGCCACCCGGTGAAGCATATGACCTTGTAGTCCGGAGACGCGGAGGGGTCGAAGGCGAGGATCGAGAGCCGGGTCCTGCCCCGGGGCCGGGGGAGGGCCCTCCACTTCTTCGTGATCGGATTCGCGACGTAGAACGCCGCCGGGTGGGCCGCGTAGAAGAGGAGGAGGCCGTTGCAGCTGTCGACCAACGTCGAACTGCGAAGGAAAGGGAAGAAATCGAGGTCGCACTCCTCGAGCCGTCCGTCGTCAGAAGCAAACACGTATCTGTTGAATATAAAATATTAAAATTATCATACTCTGGCGAGCCTATAGAATATATAATTATGAACATCGTATTCTGACAGCTTAAATTTTTAGAGAAAAAAAATAAAAAAGATTAAATTACTACCTCGGCCCGTTGTGGGGGCCGGAGCCGGAGCAGTAGAACACCCCTGAGGTGAGGAGGGGGAGCCGCCGCCGGAGGTGGTTGTCGGAGATGAGGCCGCGCCACGACTTGGACACGCATTTGAACCGGAACAGCGGCTTCAGCGGCAACTTCGCGAGGATCTCCGTCAACATATCGTCGCCGATATTACTCGCGCCCTCCATCTCAGAGTTTGTAGCAACTAATAATGAGAAATAAGAATATGGCTTTTCTTCTTATTAATAATGACGAGGCAACGCAAATGTATTACACAATGCCAAGGCCTAGTTCTTATCTATATACATACTACTAGAAAGAAGCAAAAAAAGTGAGGAGGAATTTGAGGAAAGAGTCTAAAAGAGTCTAACTCCGCCGCTGTCTGGTCCTACTTTTGCTTCTGTTGGAATTTCCACGTCTTTTCTAAATCGCACTACTACACCTTACAGCAGAAACAAACACGCTCTAAAAGGTAGGTTGGAACAAGTGACAAGAAAGATGAAGAGCATCTCTCCATATATATAGAGGATGGGCTTCGCAAATCAAGGGCTCTTTTGCTTCCACGCAAAACACCATCAGTTTTTTTAGGAGGTGGTGGAGGCGTCCACGCCACACATCAAAAAAAAAAATAACTAAATTCGGCACTTTCTTATGGTGCGGTGGTGCCGGTTTCTGTGTGACTTCTAACTTTCGGAGGAAGTCTACTGTGTCACACTTGCACTACATTATTAGTAACCAGTCAATTACATTTCATTTTAAAAAAAAATAAGTATATCAAAAATATTTATCTAATAATTATGATAGGACGGATGAACCTAAAACAAACATTCTGATTCGCTGGAAACGCCACGTCAGCAATATAACTGGTATATTCTAGACTTTTTCCTTCTTCCGCCTGGTCTTGTGCTTTTTTGGCCCCTTTTAGTTGCGGAATGCAAAAGTTTGAAATCTTCGAAAAATATTTCAAAAAATAAGTTTCTGACTAAAAATTACTCTTTCGTCTCTTTAGTTTTAAGAAAACTATAAATTTTATGGGCAAAACAAGTTTTTCGTTTTTTAGATTTTTTTTTAATTCAGAAAATAAAAACTCTGAAAAATAGTGTTTCTTATAAAAAAAATTCGTTTCAAAAAACAGATTTTTTGAGTTTTCCGATGAACCAAACACCATAGTCAATAATGAAAAAAAAAATGATAGAGAAAGGAAGAGAATTGATGTGATAAAAAATTACTGATAATAAATATTAATATTAGAATTTATTTACTTAACGTTAGCGTTGCATTCCAAAATCAAATTAGAAGTATCACTCTACCATAAAATCGTTGTTTTTTTATAACGATGGCTCATTATTATAGTAACAAAAATAACTCCCAAATCACAAATCACAAATTGTACTTTACGACAGCTTTTTATTTGTCCTTTATTATTATTCAAAATTTTTAAGTATACTTTTCTGTACTCAAAATACTCTTTTAAAAGATTTTGGAATATTTTAAAAAACTTTTAAAACCCCAAAAATTATTTTGTTTGACTAAAAATATACTAAATATTTTTTAAATTAGATATTATCCATTTAAAAAAAAACTAGATCAAATTGAAACTCAGAAGCAAAGTTACAACACATTTTGTTGCTCTCTCTCTCTCTCTCTCTCTCTCTCTTACCTTTTTTTCGTTTTTTTTTTTTTTTTTTTTTTTTTGTGATGCTTAGAGCCTAAGCTACTCACAGCAAACTTTTGTCCTTTTCCCTTATTTTTGTAAATTAGAGGCCCAAAAAAATATTGATTTAATGGAGAGCTCACCAACTTGATAATTACAATTTTTTGTGGTTTATATCTAAGAAGCAAAAAAAAAAAAAAAAAAAAAAAAAAAAAAAAAAAAAAAAAAAAACCTTTATTGAAGCTTAAAATTATCACAAGAGATCAATAAAATCACTGTTAGGCTTTTTTGAAAATTGAGAGCTTGACCTTCTAATTATCACAATGTTACTTCGCTTTATTAAATAATATTTTTTAATTAGCAATTTTTTTTTTTTTTGTAGAAGCTCCGATCGAGCCAAACAACTCCAACTCATCCAATAATTTTAGTTCGCAACATATCGAGAGATAAATATGTTGGATGTGGTCTACGTGATTTATTCAAGTCGATTCATAAAGATACAGTTGATCTATTAAAGTCGATCTATAAAAATATATTAGATCTTACGGTTAGAATTAATGTATCTGGACACGTCCTTGATGGACGGACGTGATTTAACATCTTACATTAAGTTGTATATAAATATAACATACGGGAGTTCCGGTCTAAACCCTAATCCAAATACCTGTGACGGCTCCATCTCCGGAAATAAGAGAATTAGACTCGAAACGTCCCGCTGTCTTGCAGATCGCGAACGAGGACGAACCACAAACAAGAATCGACGACGACAATTCCGGTAAAAAAATCGAAATCATGACAGAAGGTACGATCCTAATTTTTGATAAAGTTTTAACAAAATAAACTCACAGATTAAATTATTACACTGATAATACCTGGTGTGATCAAATCATTCACTTGGTCGAACTTGCGCTTTGTATAAAATTTTCGATAACATAGTTTTGACTGATTTGATTTTTGAAGTAGTACACTATTCGTTTTATTTATTTTTTTAAAATAAACTCAGCTAAAAATATGAAATAACTAAAATTTGAATTTGAATATTTAGCAACAAGTTTTTAGTTAACTGTGCTAGATAGAAACGTTTGGTCGGTTAAGACGAAATTCTTAAATGCAGGATATTAAAAAAAAAATATTTGCATTTTGGGCTTTGACTTTTGGATTAATAAATAGTGGTTTTCAAGTTTATTGCATTTTGCGTTTAATCAAAGAGTGATGTTTAAGTTTATGTGACTCAGCAATTATCCAAAAAGTAAATATGTCAACGGTCGATTTTCGGTTGGATTTTCGAAAATTCAAACCCAAACGCGTCTGTGAAAACGGAAATTCAAATCCGAACCTAAAACTGTTAAATTTTGACAATCCATAATCAAAATCGAATCCAAAAATTCGAACAAAAAATAATCATTTTTTTACCAAAATTGTTCGCAACATATTATTCTCAAATCTAAAATTTTAAAGTACAAATTCAAATACAATATGAAATGCTCCAGTCAGATAATAGTAATAATAGTAATAGTATATATTTTCAAATCTAAAATTTTAAAATACAAATTCAAATACAACATGAAATTTTTCTGTCACATAATAGTAACCGGAATTTAGGTTTGGATTTAGATTCATATTCGAGGCAGGTTCACATAAGAATCATATCCAAATTCAAATCTGTTGAATTTATATTTTTTTACACTCGTAAATAAAATTATATTTGTTTACTATTAGTTAATTCGGATAAAATCTCGAATATTCATAACCACTGTCAGTCACATCTCTATAAAAAAAAATATCCTAAAAGAAAAAAAAATTTACAAGAAAATATTATTATAACATGATAACCTAGTAATAGGTATAATAATTATATTACTGGTCTTTTTCTAGAGTGTTATGACTCAGATACCTTTTCTTTTTTCAAACATGAAAGACCATAAGGAGAAAACCTGTCGGAACGTCATAGGTTCTAAGTAATAAAATTATAGTGAAAAAATAATATATAAATAAATAAAAAGAGACATAATGGGTTTCGTAACGTTTTAAAATTTTTGAATTTAATCCACGTAAATAAATAAATAAATAACGTTGGTTTTATAGGTGTCTCACATGCGGTGTTGGAAACAAATAAAAATTTTATTTAAAAAAAGGTTATAAATGAGGGGAGCGCATGCGTGCGTACACGTATGGTAAGTTGAATTAAAGTTGAATACTAATGTGTATAATAATAATAATAAAAAGGATCTCAGTTGAATTTAGGTGGATATTGCTTCTTTTTGAGTTCCACGTGGAATTTTTAATCAAATGTCAAGTCACAGTCACAATGCAATTTTCATATGTTGTTGTTATTTGTTGTTGTTGTTGTTTATTTTTTTTTTAAAAAAAAATAGCATGTTATTCCGCATTGAAAATATAAATTAGGTTACAATAACGAGGCAATGAGTTTTCGGAATAAAATAAAGTATAAAAGATAACAACTATAATTTTTGAATTATTATTATGATATATTAATTGTCTTCGGTTATTACAGCGATCTTTTCAAGCTTCCTTAAATTAAGAATTTCACTTAAAGTACGGTCTATATTATTTTTCAAATTCTGAAATATCATGTTATTTTTTTCCAGCCACACGAGCCATTAGACTACAACAATGGTTGTTAAGTCTTTCCTCCTTTTCTTAGTATCAGTCGTCTGCATTTGGCATATTTTTCAAAGGTCTTCTGTTGACGCATTGCTTAGTATTGCATCAGGATTAGATAGTAGACGAAAAAGCAGGTATTTGACACAAGCACAATTTTTAAACATATGGTCCATAATCTCAAATTTAACAGCACATAGCACACATTTTGCTCCCCCTGCTAACCCCTTTTTGCAGATTATCGACTGTAAGTACTCTTTTCCTCGATACCAGCCTAACAAAGACTTAAACTATCTCCGGTATTTTCAGCTTCCAAATATGCGTGGTGTTTCAGTCTTTAACCCCACTGCTTAAAAAACCTATAAAGCGATTCAACTGCAAACTATTGTGAGTTAGTGCACCTCTATTTGGCCAAAGTCCTGTACATTGTCTACTACTATGTTTACCAGTAATCTTTTGAAGTCTAGAGACATGCTTAAAAATAAATCAAATTGAAAAATAACTTGATTAAAATATAGACACATACTACCAATAGCTATTTAAACTTAAAATATAAATTTAAAATTAACTTTAACTTAAAATATTGATTTGTAAATATGATATACACTATAACTAGTATCATACATTAATATACCCTTCCTATATATATATATTTTTCATGTGTTACTTACTGTATGTTTCCAATGAAATGTTTGTGTATCAAAGAGGCCCCAAAGTGTACACATTTGCTTCTCTGGATTCTTCTACTGTTTGTCGAATTAGTGCCACATGGCTATTTCCTATTGGGTGCTCGTTTTTAATATTTGTTATTATTCAAATTTGTGTTGTCCTATATATATTATTATTATTATTATTATTATTATTATTATTATTCTATAATAAAAAGCATCCTATAAAGCATGTATTGCGTGCGTGGGTACGTATTTCGTGTTGGGTACTCAATTTGATCTCGTTAATTAGTATCATCCAAACTTGTACAAGTGCATCCAACGTGGCCCTTTAAACTTTTCACGTGTCAGCTCGTGTTCGACTCAAAGTTCTTTCGAATTCGAATTCGATTCGCTCGTTTAATATACAAATCAATCATAAATAAACGAGCTGAATACGGACCGACTATAACTCGCTTGCATTTAATTCGATACAACTCAAAAATAAATGAATAATACCGATAAATGTTACTTTTAGATTGATATACAGCAAATTTAAATTCTATTTTTAATTTTTTGTGTTTTTGTTAGTATGGCTTCTAAATTTTAACATTAATTAGCTAGTAATACTAAGAGCAAGAGGAAGCATTAATAATATGAAATTATAAATAATACTCATTATAGTTGGTATTAATGTTTTATTAAAATTAATTCCAGCTGGTTTGAATTAATTTTAAGACGAAAACGAGCTGGATTATCTCATCTCCTTTTACTTTTGAGAAGAAAATAAGTTGATTCGAATTATTTCGGAACCGATATTGAGCTAGCTCTAGCTCACTCGTGTTCGGCTTGTTAACAGCTCTATTCTTATGAATATTGGTGTCTATATTTTTTTTAATTAATTTTAACATTTTGTATCTTAATTTTGAATCCTAATAAAAAAAATTCGATATTGATATGTCATTTTTAATTATATATAAACTAAATTTAAGTAAATGAGCAAATTTATCAGAGAACTTAAGTGGTTATATAATAAAAGAAAAATTAGAATTTATTTTTTACCATTAAAGACTAAATAATAAAGCATGTGAAAATTTAAGTACTAAGTTATGTAAGTGAAAATTTGTGTGTTAGTGGTTGTTAATTTTTCCAGCTTTAAAGTTTTTAATTCAGAGCCACTTAACTTCTAATCTTTTGGAATTAAAATATAATAATTTTAATTACCTTTTGGTAAATAAAACTAGAAAAAAAAATTAACAAAGTTTTCAAATAAAGTAATTAGAATAATTCAAATTCAGAAAAATAGAAAGTTCAAAATGGCCTACAGTTTGATGCGTGTGTATGATTTTTTGGTGCGGGAATTTTGATGCGTGTTCAAAGTTCAGTGTTTTTTTAGCTTCTTAATTTTTGTCACACGCAACAAGTTTTGCTATAGAAATGGATATAGAAACATATTGAGAATTTGTATGTATACATCTATTTAGCAACTTAATGAAACTCATCATGAATCATGTAGCACAAAAAAGTAAGGCTCCTTTCAACAAAAAAAAGAAAAAAAAGAAAAGGACTTTTTTTTGCATTTAGCCCCGTCTTAACTTTATTTTTTACAAATAGTCCCACAAAATTTATAATTGCAAAACTAGTCATATCCCCGTCACGTAAGCGCCACGTCAGCGACCGTGGAGGGGTAAGTTGAATACGGTGAATGATTTACCGTGTTTAAACACGGTGAACCGTTCACCGTATTTGGACGGGCTGAATAGTAGCCAAGCCCAGCAGGGCAGAAGAACTCAAACAGCCCGGCAGTACAGTTTAGCTTAAACACGGTGAACCATTCATCGTATCTAAACACGGTGAATGGTTCACCGTATTCAACTTATGTCACTACTCCAGCCAGCCGCTGACGTGGCGCTTGTGTGACGGGGATAGAGTCAGTTTTGCAATTATAATTTTTGTAGGGTTATTTGTGAAAAAAAATTTGTGAGGGGCCTAAATGCAAAAATAAAAAACCAAAAGAAAAAGAAAAAAGAAAAAGAAAAAGAAAAGGCTCAATTTGTTAATTATTAGCACTAATATTCTAATACTCATATGTTACAAGCTAACTTGGTTTCTCAGCAACATAACCATGTTACTCATGGGCACCCCACATTATTAGTACCTTTTTTTTTTACTTTTGATTTAATTAATTTCTTTTTTTTATTATTTAACCTAGGATCCTATCCTTTTACATTACTTCCAAATCAACCATACATTCAAAGCACATGGAAAAGCATGTTTTCCAGCTGTGTGTACTTTTTATTTCCTCCCAATAGCATTTGGTTTCTTTGGAGTGTAATCAAAGTTTTTTATACATCCCTGCTTTTATTCCACTTAAAAAGCAAATAAGAATATTCCCCAAATTAGTATAAGAACAAACTTTTATACAATAGTTAATAGATTCGCGTTTAATAAGTAGTTTTAGCTTTACAAGTAGCATATGTTCGGCTTTACTGTAGAGTGTAATATTATTTGATGACTAAATTGAGTACTACGATTAAGATAACCACTATATTGAATTACGATTAATGACTTTTCTTACAGAAAAGTTAGAAGCTCCACATTAAAGTGTTTACTTTTTGAGACCCAAAATCTTAATTTTGCTCTATGTTCCGTCGAACACTATTTTCTATAAATTGTGGTTGTTAAAAGTAAAAGCGAAGAGTTTTAGCTTTACAAATATGGCATGTTCTTTTGACCGACTTTACTGTAGAGTGTAGTACGATTAAGATAACCACTATACTGAATTACCATTAATGACTTTTCGTACGGAAAAATTAGAAGCTCCACATTAAAGTTTTTGATTTTTTGAGACCCAAAATCTTAATTTTGCTTTCTGTTTTGTCGAACACTCTTTCCTGTAAATTGTGGTTGTTAAAAGCAAAAGCGGGGAAGCAGAAGCTGGGCGAAACAAGCCATGAAAGTGAAGGGACAAAAACAGAGACTACATAAAATGAGAAAAAATAACTCAACAACAAAATTTCATGCCACAACAGAGTCCAGCGGCAACTAGACGATAATCGCGATAATCAATACATTGGATTTTATAATACCAAGATGAAAGCTATAATGCTACTGCTAAGCAGCAACATGAGCCAACCATAATTTGTATTACAAAATTTTTCGGAACCATATAATCTACAGATGCTCAACAACACTCCTAGAAACAATTTGGTGATCGTGAGACACCCGAACACAAAGCAAAGAAATATCACAGCAAGACTCCTCTTCTCCATGTCGAACTGCTTATCCCGAACCTCTTCGACTTCCGATCTGCATTTAGTAAGTCAAGCACAAAAAATATTAGCTTACCAACTTCGTCCTACATCTGTTTTGAATTATATTATACAAATAAGTGAAAGTTATCTTTTAGAACCAAGAAACAAGGATCAAACAGTTTGAGAAGATACTACGGAGCCTAAGGCATGTATATAATATAAGATAAAATGTCTCTATCAAAGAGTCTTTTAAGTGCTTATCAACTTCTCTATTCTATATTAGAACTGTCTTTATCGAACACAAGAATTCAACTGCCCCTTGCGTGGCAGTTTGTTTTCCAGACAAAGAAAGCGACTTTCTCAATAGATCGACAAATGTCATAATGTCCTAGACTATTGCATTAGGAGTTCTTTAAAATAAGTTCTTTAAATTAAGAAGTGTAGTTTCCGAATTTTCCAATGTACACTTTGCAGATTGAAGGGAAAAAGAGCACCTTCCTCAATGGCACAATGAAGTTTATTAATACCTAGATTTGTCAGAAAGTTTCAAACAAGCTACAGCTGGAGAATCATGCATTCCCTCAAAACCATAAATCTATAAGCATGTTTGCAGCAGTTGTTATTTATAGATCTTATTTTGCAAAACAAGATCCAATGATATACATGAAAAGTTATCCTGTCATCCACCAATGGCGTAATATTATCAAATAGACAAAAACTTTTAAATGCAGCATAAATACATCCTATGCTTAAAGATAAAATAAAAGATAATATATTAATTCTGCGGAAGGTAAGTATTTAAAGCTGCAACACCACGAGAAGAAAGAGTAAGTCAAACCTGAGTATTGCATTATCTCTCACCAGCTGGTCCAACTGAGAGGAAGCAATTAGTTTCCATGCTAAGAGCACTTCAATCTCGTTGGCCTGAAATTAAGAAATGCAAAATGAGCAAGATAATAGTTGAATTCGCCAGAAAAAGAACAAAACTGCAAAAAGAAAAGGAGATATAACATACAAAATTCTCTTTACTGGTTTGAAGACTCTTTAACTCCAATTTTATTTTCTCCAATAACAAATCTTTATTGTCGATGTCATCATCAAAGTCTTTAAAGATCTTCCCATATCTGCTGTTCAATTCCTCAAGGTACCGCTCCAAAATGGAGAAGTTCACATCAAGGGACTGGACCTTTTGCATTAGCACCTTAAGAACTGTATCTCCCGGTATCCTTCCAACTTGTATTTGCTTCGTCTCCGCGATTGGATCAGGAATGCTTTTTTTCGATAAGTCCCGTTTATTTTTGAGATTTTCGTTCTCAGGTTCATGATCTTTTTCTTCGAAAATTTCTTCAAATGAATCATTTCGGTCTAAATTCTCTTGCACCGGCACTTGCTCGGTTACTTCATCAGCTTCCATTCCTTTTTTCTCTACGGAAATTAAATCCTCAAGCATCCTCTCTACTGCATCCACTCCATATACTTCAACCGAACTCAAAGTACAGTAAAATTCTGAACCATAATGGCTTAAAAGATTAAGTCTCAAGTACCTAGCCCACTTCGGCTCTTGAAGAGAGAACCGCTGTGCATGCTTAACGTTCGCAGCGGTGAAATTCCCTATCTTGTCCCAATTTTCTGTGGGATAGACTAAACTACTCAACAATTCGAAATCCTTCAGATTAGATGAATAATGCTCAAAATTCGCCACCTCAATTGTATCCACCAGGGTTTCTTCTGAGAGTTCAACGACTACGAACTTCCCCTCTACCGAACACGGATTTCGGAGGTACTTGTCCTTATCCTTGTCTAAGATATTTGAAGCGCCCTTAGCCTCCTTGTTGAAAGCTAGAACTTTTGCGCCTTTAGAAGCAGAGGCGTAATTGTATTCTTTCCCACCGGGCTCTATTCGGTGTATGACAGTGCCGGTTTGGCTGGAAATGACCTTCCCTTTCGAATTTATCGCTTTGTTCTTGAACTCGTCGAGTCCAAGAGGAGCTATTCGGGACAATCTATCACCTTTTGGAGCACTTTCTTTCTCCGCTTTGGTTCCTTGATCGGTGTGTGTGTCAGGTGTTTGCTCATTCCCAGCCGATGAAAGAATAACTTCATCTTCGTTAGCTAGAATCCCTGTTTTATCGTTGAGAGTCTCACCCTCGGAAGTCGGGGCATTATCAACATAGTGATTAAAGGCGGAATTTGAGTCTGCGATATTATCTCCAGAACTCAATTCCTTTTCTGGAGTTAGAGAGCCTTCATTCAAGCTAGGTTCACAATCAGCAGAACCCTGCCCCTCTGCATGCCATTAAAACACGAAAACGAATAAGTGAAATGAATTTACGGAGAAAAAAAAACATTAATTAGGCTGTTTCAGGCGTAAACTTCATTCTTTCGAAAGTGTATGCAAGGAAGCAGATAATATAGGAAGGTATTGAATGGTAAGATTGTGACTTCGATGATATTTAATTGATAGACAAAGTGAAAACATCAAGTTAGTTCATGTAAAAGTTAAAATAAACAATATTACTAGGAAGAAATGAGCAGGTAGTGAAATAGAAACCCCATAATACACTTTATTGAGATAAAAAAGCCTAAAGTACTAGCCAGAGTAATGAGGAAGGTATAGTACAACTTTCCTAATGAACCACCGAACAATAAATGAATCGATGAACACGATCGAAACACTACATAAAAACCGTTAAGCAACTTTAATCTTCGAGAAACATCTACCTACTACACCATAATCTCTCTCTTTTCCTTTTCAATAACTAATCCGCACACGATCATGCAAACAGAAATAAGGGGGTGGCGATTCGGAAATTCACCTCTATAACCATTGCCATGGCTGATCCAAAAATTGAGGAGGAAGATAAGAACCCATGATAAGATGAGCAAAGAAAGCGACACTTCGTAAAGGCGCTTCTTCCCGGAAACGCTGCTCTTCTCCAACGCAGCAGCTCTTCTTTGCAGAAGAGCTCTACGTGATCTCTGCATTGCTCATTAATCCAAATTCACATCTGTGTATCGAAAACACATAATTCATCAAGAAGTTAAGCAAAAAACAAAAAAAAAATTAAGGCTTTAAATTCATGACTCAAATCATTTTGGCAACTGATGCTCCTATCTGAAGTTACATCATCATGTGAGGCCATCACGATATAAATGCCATTTAAAGTACATAGGAAACTCCTCTCTCACCAATAAAAAAGGAATAAAAAGCGTTGCATAATCGTAGTAGTACAGAATCAACAAATTAAGTGTCTGTTAGGCCCTACTTTTACTTCTGCTGTAAGCTACGGTCATATCATGTGTCAAATTCTAACACCCAAAGAAGAAAAAGATCCAATTTTAAGCTTCTGAATCTGCTGCTGCAGAGAAAAGCTGTTGAGAAGATTTTGGTAGAGAGCTTAACCTAAAAGTACTTTTTGGACAACACTTTATCAAACAGCACGACACCTATAGAAGGGCCAAAGATGCCCTAACACTTCAAGGTGAATTTTGGATTAATTAGAGGCCAAGCTAAAGGGAAAGAATAACTCTTTTGCCCATTCTTCTACTCTAATTATTCCCCCTTTATAATTCCCATGTTTCCCCCCTCAATTTCCCATTTCTCTTTTTTCTTCACAATTTCTCACTTCCCACTACAAAATTACTCAAATTTTCCACATAACCATTCCTCCATTTATAAGATTCAAATTTCAAATATCCCCAAGCAATTAAATTACAGGAAAAATACAAAAAAAAACTTCAATTTTTACCTAAAACTCCGCGTCTCTCTTCGTCCGAGCTCGATCTAAGAAGCAAAGGATCTCAAAAATTGGCACCTGATACGCATCTGAAACCGAAATCAAACAGATCAAAATTCGAATTCAAATCCAAACCAAATTGAGCAAAAAAAGGAAAAGCGTAATTGGATCGAATCTGTGGCGGAAATGGGTAATTGGATTGGATCTACGGGACCTGAAGAGATTGGATTATCTCCTCCGACGATTGAGAGATTTGGAGCCGCGGCGTTTCCATTACGAAGAGAGAGAGAGAGAGAGAGAGAGAGAGTATAATACTACGAAGAGGCGTTTACTCTACATCTTCGTTGTGGAGATTTTATTTCTTTTCAGAGATAATAATTGTAATTTACCCCTTCAATGTTTATAAAATTGTATGGAGACCCCTCAACTATATGGAATTTTGAAATAGCTACCTCAACTTTTTTTCATAAACACCCATTAATTCCTGATTTTTTTAAAAAAATTGAGTATTCTACTAAACTAAGTTAATTTTTATTATTAGTCCTTAAATATTTGAGTTGTATCTATTAAAAATATTTAAAAATACCAGATATCATAAAATCTTTCATTCGATTGATTAAAATAACTCTTTAAAATTAAAATAAAATTTCAGGGGCATTTCAAAATACCATATAGTTGAGGGGTCCCGTACATTTTACCTTAACTTTTTCATTAATTAATAAAGATTTTAGCATTTAATTCTTTTGTATTTATTCGCTAAATAAAATTTAAAATTGCTAAATTAAATTGTCACAGAACTTGATAAATTTTTTAATTTAATCAACAAAAGTAACTTAATTCTAAGAAAAATCAAGGCTAAGAAGATGTAAATAAATGGAAGTAAAAATTGAGAGGTACATTTCCTAATATCCAGTAGTGGAGGGGTCTCGTACAATTTTGCCAGATTCATTAAGGTTGCGTTACTTGCAGTGAAAAACTCTGACAAAAATGTACTTTTCATATATAAATAATATATAACGTTTCGAACATCATGATAAGTCGTTTACAATATATTTTCTACGATCACATTAGAAAAGACAGTAGCATATGCGTATATATTTTTGTTACAACTCTATTTTTTCTGCTACGTGATATGAATCTCAATACCAAACCGCCCTTAAAAAGTTTTATATTCCTACATCATAGGGTTGGCAATCCAGCTTTTTTTTGGCGATCCAACTCTCGTTCAATTCAAAAATGAGTTCGAGATTGATCGGTTATGTAATAAATGATCCGAACACGATCTGAATTTTTTAGCTCGAACTCTTAACAAGTCGAACACGAGCTAAAGTCAGCTCGCTAATGTTCAGCTTGATATAGCTCGAATATATATATATATATATATATATATATATATATATATATATATATATATTACAAATTTTTACTAATTTGAATTTTAGGCTAACTCAAATATAAAGATATCTATATTTTGTAAATTTTAATTATTCAATTAAGATTATAATTTCCTTATTTTTTTCAACTTTTCACCTAGTAGCGGGGCTAATAATTTAATTTGTTGTTTGCGAGCCGGCTTGTGTTCAGCTCGTTTATTAACGAGTCGAACACAGACTGATTTTTTTCAGGTCGATATTTTAACGAGCCAATAAGTGTTCGGCTTGTTTAATAAACGACGAACACGAGACAGCTCTACTACATCGAATGGCTCTTCTCCAATCCTATCCATCTCTCGTGGGCTTGTATTGGGCCTTATTGGGCTCATTAAACTTACGGCCCAATAAAAGTCCGATCCAAATCAGGTCCAATTCTGAGCACTATTCGATTTAAACCAAATTACCAAATCAAAACCAACTAGTCTCAACTCGATTAAGTGATTTGAAAACCAAAAAAAAAACTTCAATAAACTAAATTAACCGAATTTTATTAATTTAACATAATATTATCTAAAATGATTATCAATTAGTTAATGAATTTAACCATTAATTATGTTCGAATTAAAGGTTACTAAGATAAATTTAATCATACTTGTATTTTTTTAATATATTAAAATACTAAGATAAATTTACCATTAACTAAAACAAAAGTTTTTACTCAGATTGAGTGATTATTTAATTAATAAAAATGATTATTTTAATTAACTGTTCAATAGCATTGGTATTCCTTTGCTATATTTACAGTTAAAAATTAATTTGAGTTGAATAAGTTAGATATCTTGGTAAATAAGAGTGTTTCATAGCTATGAAAAATTTAAATTTATTTTTTTATTAATTTCTAACTTATCAACTAACGTAATTTAAGTTTTCAAATTAATTTATTAATTTATAAACTAAACTTAATTAAATCTATTCTAATTCTTCTAATTTTCTGTCAAATTATGTGGTTGTAATTAAAAAATAAAATTCATTAAATTACTAAAATTTGCATGTTAAATTATTTTTCATATATTTAAATTCCCGGCGAAAAGTGTCGGCAAGTGCCCGTAGAAACACGTAACTCATAAAAACGGAGTCAAATCTCCACCGTTGATCTGCGCATCATCAAACGGCTGAGATCAGGTCAATGGGAATCACGAGGCAATTAGAAGAGGGGCAAGGTGCGGAGTACGTCGGTGATCGATCTCCTATATAAGGTCAGGGGCCTTTTGGGAAATTCGACTTTCGAAAAGGGTTTCGTCTCTCTCTCTCTCGCTCTCTTTGATAGATTGAGGCGGCGTTAGGGTTCCCTCTCTTGGATCCGGGATCTATGGCGCGGAATCCATCGTGCACGGTTTATATAGGTTTGATTAATTTCTAACGCATGTGATCGCCTTTTTCTCGGCTATTTATAGCATAGATCGGCATATTCTTTGTGGAATTTCTGATTATTTGTGGTATAGATCTATGTAGGATTTGTGGATTTTTCTGATTACTTATGGCATAGATCGGTGTATGATTTGTGGATTTATCTGATTATTTAGAACATAGATTATTTGTTTCATAGATCGGTGTAGGATTTGTAGTTCTTTCTGATTGCGTAGGCTGTGTAGGTCCGAATCTATGTCTCGTGTTTTAGCTCGATATTATTCGATTTAGCCTGTAAATTAGTTTTTTTCCAAGTTTCTTGGTTTGGATTTGTTGCAAAATCATGTCGTGGTCTCGGATTTTATTTTTTGTTTTTGTTGTTTCTTGATTTGCGTTTTTTGTTTTGTTATTTTTGGAGTTTATAGTTCATGTTTAGTGTGAATTTTTTTAGTTACCTTTGATTTGTTCTGTATTATTGTTATTTGGAACCATAAGTTTCAGAGTTTGGAAAGAACCTATATGCTATCTTTTGTAGATTTATAATTCCTCAACCCTCTCATCGCTCGAAGAAACTCTCTTTATTGATTTCTCATACATTTCTACTAATCTATTATTTGATGTTTTAAATGTCATAAAGATGTAAGCTTACCTAGTTCCCTAGTTAACCTAGTTCCTTCAACCATTCGTCCATTCGTTTACTTGATGCTGACTATACTTTGTGGAGATATAAGTTAGACTTCAAGCCTTGAATCACTTTGGAGTTTAAATACCGTATTGTGTTTTATACACCACAATCAGATGGTTGTTGAGTAGCTAGGACTTTTCATATATTCATTCTTTGTATTAAGCTGCTGTTGAAGAAACTTTGTTGTCAATCGCGTATCATTGATAACTTTAACTGTATATTACAAGCTTCTTTTGTATAGTTTGGTGATATCCATGTTGTAACTTCTCACAGCATTCTTAGTTTATGGAGTACTTGTTGCTCAAGTTCTTGCTTGTTAAAGCTTTCATATTGGCCAATTACTTTTTGGCATTTTTTACATCTAGGGGGTTATTCTTTGATTCCCCAGTCAGGAAAGTTAACAATTGTTTCCTTGTTGCTGGGTATTATTTCTTTGATTAAGAATACCAAAATTTCAGCATGGCCTTCGTTTAGAGACTGAAAAAGTAGTCCCTCTTCCACCCTAGAATATTACATCTGAAAGCAATCAACGATTCAACATAATACGGTTACTTGACCTCTAGTTCTTTAATATATTTGTGGGTCATCTATTCTCTTCTGGGCACTTTGTAGGTAATACTGTTGATGTCCTGTCATTGTAATCACCCAGAAGCTTTAAGAATCTAGGTGAAAAATTAACCTTCAATATTGCTGTACAGAACTAGGAGATTTACTTTTTTTTTGGGGTTCTTGCAGCTTTAGTTTTATTTATTTTGTTTCTTCATTCCTCTAAGGAGCTTTTTTATTCATTTTAAGGGTTAGTTACTTTTCTATGTTTGCAATTATGCTTTCATTATTTAGTTCCCTGCTGTATTTTTATGTTATCCTGTAAACGTTTATACTTGTATCATGTTGGTCTTGGTTGTTCATTGCAGTTTTACAGTGCCATTATTAGATTGTTTTTCATTTGTTATCATAAACGCAACGTAGAAGTATTTGATGAAGCCTTAGAAGGTCTATTTGTTGTATTAATTGGAAATGTATTTTTAATAGGTAATTTGGATGAAAAGGTTTCGGAGAGAGTCTTGTATGAGATTCTTATTCAGGTAGGTCGTGTAGTTGACCTACATATACCTCGTGATAAGGAAACTAATCGCCACAAAGGTTATGCTTTTGCCGAGTATGAAACAGAGGAGATCGCAGCCTATGCTGTTAGGCTTTTTTCGGGCCTTGTTCGTCTTCATAATAGAACTCTTAAATTTGCGGTGCGTTTGTTTACATTTTCCCCTTGGCCTTCTCCTGTCTCCATCTTAAATCATCATCTTTCATCTATGATAGTACTGTAGCTCATAGGACCAATGGAAGATTTCAGAACAAAATGAACATAGAAGTAATATAAGATGCAATTTTCCATTCTATTTGGGCTTTATCAGTTCTCAATTACAGAGTCGCTTTAGAGTACCTGAAAACCCTTGTATTTGTTACTTGCTAAACTAGTACTTAGTGCTGTCATTTTTTACCATTGGACCTTGGTCAATCTTTTTAGCTAAGGAAAAGCTTTAGGGCCTTGTTAAGACACTTATTTGACTGAGCTTGTTCCATTTTCTACAGATCTCTGGGCAAGATAAGCCTACTCAAAATAGCAATACTCCTGTAACACCTAGACCGACTTCTCTTTTACCAAATCCGCATTTTGTTCATTCTCGTGAAACTGATGTGTCCGGAGAAACGGCACAATCAATAATTAATTGCAGGGCTTCCAATCGCAGCGTTAATCCTCTTTATTCTCCAAGTGTTCATTCTCAAGGTGAATATGGAATCCTCAGTTAATCCTATATCCTCCTAGCACAACTTCCTAATAGTATTCTCATTTTTTACCAATTTCTTGATGTAACAGCTTCGACTGATGGGTTATTGGGTAGAGGGTTCAGCAATGGCAGTTATGAGTATACTAGGCGTGTCGTTGGTTCTATGTTGAATGATGTTAGCCGACAAGATGCAAGGCAATCGATTGCATATCCTTCATATTAACATATATAACTTGACTCCCTGAACAAGGGTATGTACTGTACATTTAATGGTAGTTGGGGACCTACAGGTTCTTCTTCCTGATCATTTAGTAGATGATGCTTATAGGGGTAGAATCTTTGTTATGCAGTCCTTAATCTTGCTTGCTGCGCCTTGATGTTCACCAACAAGGCTTTGTAAAATATTTCCAATGTGTGCTTAAGTTGTATGTTGTTGGATAACTAGCTTGCAATTGTTTCTTCCATTGCTGTTTTATTGACCTCTTGTGCTTGTGCTGCTGGTGGCTTTTCATAGTTCTTTTGTTCATTTATATTTCCATTTTATCTTGTAGCTGTTTACTATATGTTCTTGCTGCTTTCTTATCTTTTGTAATGAAGAGTTGTAACTTCCAAAAATTCAGTCGGGCTAAGTTACACTTTTGGTCCTCAAACTATGAGGTGCATAGTTTGAGGTGCATGACACTTTGGTCCTCAAGCTCTACTTTGTCACAATTTCTAGCTCGAACTTTCTAAGTTATTACAATACAATCCAATTTAGTTGACTAACTATTGATGTGTTGTTAATGTGAAAGTGACGTGATAGTGTTGTGATTGATAATGCAACAATGATTACTTTCACATTAATGAACTAAATTAGGCTGTGAACTTATTGCAAAAATTTACAAATTTTGAGTCAAAAATTACAACAGTATAAAGTTTGAGGATCAAAGTGTCACGCCCCTCATAGTTTGAGGACCAAAAGTGTAATTTAGCCTTCAAGTTGCAAAAACAATTAGATCCTGTGATTGGATGCTTGATTTTTTTTTTTTTTTGGTTTTTTCTATCTTGCAATAAGCGCTACTATCTATGAATCTGAAACAAGCTAAGCTGATGTCTCAGCATATCAGGCTAATTGAGAAATAAGCAACTACACCAACTGCTTATGGTTTTCTGTCTTAGTAAGAGATGCTGTTACTTTAGAAATTGAAGAGTTGTGCAACAAACATTGAAATTCTAGTAGCAATCTGCTTGCATCATGACTATCTTAGCTGGATTTATACATCATACACCCCACTCATTCTAGGGTGAGGGTGTCCCTACTAGTCACATTGATGTGATTAGTAAAAACATTCTCACCGTAAGATGGGTGGAGTGTATGATGTACACCCATTCTTGGGTGTGTAGTTAGCATATCTCTCCCGTGAAAGCAATGAAAGCAAAGAATTTCACTAGTAACAAAGTAGGTTTGTAGGATGGAGGTGCTGATGTGAGACCAATGCTGAGTATCATTCGAAGCATAGATGCTATCATGTACTGAAGAGGCACTACGTAGAACATGATGTCTAATAGAGAATTTTGTATCTATGGATGGATTTTCGCTAGGTTATGCTGTAATTTAATTTTGTGAATTGTATAGTATGATCAGTATTACTGAGTTATATAAGTGATTTGATGTGTTGTGGATGGGGTTAGTAGCCAAGAGTCAGTTCATTGATAGGATGCTCTAAGGATCTTGTTGTGGCTAGAATTACGATAAATTGCCGCCTATTTATATGTACCAGACATGCTTATTTGGGCTTTCACTGGTTTTTCACATGAACTGAGGCTGAAATCTGCTCATGTGGGCTTCATTTGTTTTTTGAGGACATCTAGCTGTATAACTGGTATTGTTGTGGTACTCACATTTTGATCATTTCAAGTATAAGCTCACTTTCAATTCTGGGTTGCGACCAAGTGAGGATCGTTTTGTAGGGCTTCTATACCTTTATTTTTCCCCTGATGAAATTGTTTCTTGAAGTATTAGAAGGCAAGTTTTCCTACAGATTTTATAGGGGTTGTTTATTGTATGAAGTTCTAAGATTTTCAAATATCTGGTGGTGATTAAAGAATATTGGTGTGTTTCATTATAGATGCTTGGTGATTTAGGCATTTATATGGGCTGTGAGAATTGTTGCCTTGGTTATCGGTCGACTTCTTCCAAGGCTTTGGCTACTTTGGTATGTTTGTCTAACCAGGGCAACTTTGTGGGCCATCTAGGCGCTACTGCCTAGGCACTTCTAACATGAAATTTAGATATTCAATATATGAAGACTAGTATTTTTTAGAAGAATGTTGTTCTTGGGGATCCGTCCTACACGTGGCGCATATCGTATAATCCTGATGCAGTGATGGAATCTTCGTGTATCGAGATGAGGAGATTTGCATCACATGTAGTATAGATGAGGAGATTTGTATCACATGTAGTATAGATTCCTCAGTCTGAAGGAAAGCGTCTTGAGAAGGTTCCATAAGAAATTTTTATCCTAAGATGGGTACAAGGAATAAAGAGTGAAAGAGAAAACAGAGGCAGACAAGATTCCTTTTTGGACCAATATGTAGTGAAATGTTAGTTATACCTTTTTTTATTTTTTGAAATAGTTTTTGATAATTTTGTGGAGTACTACATAGTACATAGCGGAGGAGCGGTAACAGAGGTAATGATCGATTGCAATATATTGTAAATTTCTTCTGGCTGTCTTTGGTTGTCATAAGCTATTATCTTATATGGTGTTTTCTTTCTTCTTTCTTTGGGTAAAAACATACAAAACTTACCTAAACTATTGACCATTTTGAATTCTCTATCTGAACTTTCAAAAATGTTGATTTTACTACCTTAGCTTTTAATTTATTTGATTTGAGTCGGTCAAGTGCAGGTTAACTTTAAAATTTAAGCTAATTATTTATTTTAATAAACTTATAGTTGATAGAATTGTATGAAGTGTAGTAACTAAAACTATAAGATAAACAATCAATTCAAATTTTGAAGTCAAAGTGTTATTGCTTGACTTAAATTATACAAATTGAAAAGTTAGATAGTAAAATCAAAATTTTGAAAGTTCGGGTAGCTAAATCAAAATGGTTCATAGTTTAGATAAGTTTTGAACGTTTTTACCTTTTTTTTCCACGGCCATGGAGATTAGTGGTTGATGCGATAGGTGTTTCTTGGTTGTGATGCTTAGTTGATGTGGCCTTTCGCCGTGGCTGTTGATTGGGTGATAGTGAGAAATAGTAGTGGTTTGGCACTGATGACCTGTTGCATTGCTTTTGGTAGTGATGATGGGGAACTGGTTATTCAGGTCAGTGGTTTGGAATTGAAAGTGTGGTTGTGGTCTGAGATAATGTTGCTGTAGGTTGACAAAAATTTGGTGGGGAACCACTTCCCCATCAACTAGTTTGGGCACTGCGTGGCAACGTTATCTATCTTAAAGGATCACAGTTTTGGAAAAGAGAAATGTTAGTCTACAATTTGAAAGGGGTTGTAATCTTACAACTCTCTATCTGAGGGCATAGATGATTATTTTAAATTTTTACTATCAAATGAAATGAAAATGATTAGACTTCTGTGAGAACATAGGCTCTGTTTTTATTTTTGAGAAGGCTCTTAGACGGTGAAGTTGTAAGATTATGATTCCTTTTGAGTTTTGGATTTGGCATCTCTCTTTGGAAAAAAAATATATATATCATCTGCATTTGGTGCATCATGATAACATGTCGTGCGTAACACTCCGTTTTTGACGCAGTCTATGGTCTCTAAAGATTGTATGTTTGAAATTAGAAGCCTAGTACCTATTCCTCCTGTGGTACCAAAATTCAAATCAATTGCGTTGAAAGTCATTTTTTTGCTTTTTGAAATAAAAATAGGCTGTCAACATGTATGAGTTTTAATTCGTAATCCTTTTCAACGTTATGCAGCATTTCTAACATCTTGAAGATTTCTTGTCTAGGTAAGGAGGCATCTTTTTAATTATTTGAAGATACTGCCTAAGTTATTATAATGGGAGTGTAATATTTGTGTTGGTAGAGTGCTAAATGATTTAGATAATGAATTTACTTAAAGTCTTGGTTTGTGGGTCTATTCATCTATTCTGTGTCTTGAGAGTGAATTACACTTTGGGTCTCTAACAAGAGAGCGTGTGACATTTTAGTTTTCAAATTTTGAGTTGTAGAAATTTTTTGCTCAAAAGTTTTGAATTGGTGTAATTAAATTTTACAATACAAATTAGTTGGTATACTTAAATGTTGATAAATTATTTATATAGAGGTAATGTGAAAATATTGGTTGGTACGGTGACAATAATTAAGATGCTATATGCATTTATGTATTAATAATTTGCAAATAATTAGTTAACTAGATTGGATTGTAGGACTTATTTGTAATAATTAAAAGATCTTGAGTTAAAATTTGTCGTAAATTAAAGTTTGAGGATAATAGTGTCGTGCGCTGCTTGGTTTAACATTTCACTGCTTGTGATAGTTAACATTTAGATTAGTTGAATGTCCCTTTCTCTCGCCTCACCGAAAGGTAATAAATAATAAAGAAAAAGGAATTTTGAATCAACAATTAGAGAAGATTGCTGTAAATGTTGTTGAGAGATGAGCAACAACAACACTTTTTAAAAAAAGTTTAATATATTTTTGTACTATGAAAAATGGGGAACTCTCCTGTACATCAACCTATGTAAACTGGAATTAAGAGTTATTACAAATCTGGCAGCCTATTTGAACTCAAGGCGGCATGTGCTTACTGCATTGCAAGATATTTGAATTTGTTAGGCGAGTATATAAATTTGGAAAATAGAGTTAAGTGAAAACCACGATTTCGTTGAAATATCATTTGCGGCCTCTCACTCTCTCTAATTTGTGAATGTGATCCTACTGTTTTTTCCGTTTTTTTTTCTTTTTTGTTTTTTGTGGATCTGAAAGGGATAGGGTGGGGATTATGTAGTTGTTGGAAGTGATGAGGTGAAAATTTCGTATTATATGTAGTTTAACAACAAATTCTATCAATGTTCAGTGATTTTGAAAAGGTTGAAATAGTGTAGATTATAATTTCTTACGAAATACTAATTTTCTTGTTTATGTATTGTTTATTCATGGAGATTAATGCTTATAATAACAATAATGATAATACGTTCTTATTTTTCCCTTTTATTTTATTTTATTTTACATGTTTTCAAATGAGGACCGTTACATGAATCCGGTGAATCAATATTTGTGTTTTTTTAGGGGAAAAAAAAGGTATGAAACTATTGATAAGTAGATTATTTTTTGCAAAAATTTTAAATGATTTTATTTGTTGAAAATTACTTCAAATAATTTTATGGCGGCGATGACAGTTTGCACGTCCCTGTTGGAATTTAAAAGGATGTGGTGACCGGCGACTTTGAACGTTACGTTAATCGTGCGTTCCACAACAATATCGACCTACGTGTGAACTTAAAAAAAAAAAAAAAAAAAAAAAAAACCGAAAAAAGAAATAAAAATTGGGATTCAAATGTTTTCGAAAGACGCCTGAAGATAACCCAAAATGATTTTAAAATGGTTCTATTTTAAAGTTAAAATCAAAAACCCTCCTAATGTTACCTTTCTCTCCAAAAAAAGAAAAGAAAAAAAGAAGCCAAAAAAAAAAAAAAAAAAAAAAAAAAAAAAGGACTCCCTTAATAAGATTCCGCGGGACATTGATTTATTCTTTCAATAGACAACTTCTACTAACGTGTTTGAGTAGTCGCAAAATTTCTTTTCTTGAGCTATTTCTAAACATCAGGTATGTGACTTGGTTTTAATTTCTGAACTAAATAAAAATCAAATGGTTTTTCCAATTTATCATCTAGTTCAGTTGCGGCCCATCAATCATTTTCTTTTCTTTATATCTAATTCGGAGATGTTTGGCGTTTGCAGTTGTCCTTTTCTTTTCTTTAAAAAAATCAACGTTAAAGTTGTTTTTCGTTGCTTTGTCATGTGTGGTATCAACTAATGCTTTAGTTTAAGCTTTTAGACTTAAAAAATTACTGATTTTGCAAGGAAAAGAACAGCAACAATAAACAACTGAAGTACTTGATTTAAAAAAGTTGATTTCAGCATCAATTTTTTTGTTTTTCCTCAGAAAAAACAAATATATGATGCCCTAATGGAATATTTGCTTTCTGATTTATCTGCCTACTGTATTGCAACAAAGGTGCTCACCTCAGTGTACTGTTCTTACGAATGATGTAGATAATATTTAAAATTTTATCCGAATCCGAATGAGGTGGATTTAACTAGTGCTAAATAGATATGATTTTGAATATGGGTATGATAACAAATTTGGGTTCATGTGTGGATTCTGTCTCTACACGTTCCGAGCTCAAATAGATTTTATATTTTATAAAATATATAGATGGTTGATATTATATTTAAAATTATATTTTGAAAGTTTAGATTTTAATATAATATGCTTTGATATACGGTAAAGAGAAATTATTGTTTTGAGCAGATTTCAGGTTTTTGGTCGGGTTCGATTTTCGATATGAATTTTCAAAATTCGTCGGGTTCGGATTTGGGATCGGTGTTTGGGTTCAGTTGTCGGTCACCCCAAATCCGATCCGTTGACACCCCTATGTGGAATATGCCATATAAGTCTCTAAATCCCCGCCAATAACATAAATGCACATTGACCGACCGATCGTTCTTAGTGCAAGTGGCAATGAACTTGATGGCCGGTATTCGAGGTTCTAAATTTTGAAGTTTAATTGCTTTTCATTTTCAGTTAAGTATGTTCCTAAAAAAAATGAATAAAATAGATATTATGCTATCTTTCTCTTTAACAAAAAAAGTATAAGTTGTTTAGTAATAACTTATACGGTAATATATATGTCATGTTTACACATCAGAATAAATTATCGGATAATAATTTTCTCGATATCTTGAGATATCAGGTTGTTATTTTATGATTAAAAGCAATCAGTTTCGTTTGTATTTGAGACGTATTAGCAATTTATGATTTGGCTGCAAGTTGATTTATACTATTTTTTAAAAAACAATTTAAAAGTGAAATATGGTGTTGCATTCTTAACGTATAATTACACTTCTTATTCGTCAAATATTATATATATATATATATATTTTTTTTGTAGAGAATAAAATGTCTATTCATCTAAAAAGAACCATAAAATCATTTGCAGGATGACATTGTGGGAAGGGTAAAGTGCAAGTTTAGTTCCTAAACTATAAGTTCGTAATTTTTATTATTGACGTATCATTAATCATAATATTATTATTTTATTTCTACGTTAGTAATATATTAATATCTAGTCAATTAAATTGGGTTATAAAATTTTATTACAATAAATTTAAAAATTTGAGTTAAAAATTACAATAAATTAAAATTTAAGAATCAAAATATCACATTATTTATAGTTTGAGGATCAAATGTGCAATTTATCCGTGAAAAAAAATAAAGAAATAGCTATAAAGAATGAGTGCTAAGTACAGCTACACATTCATTAATATAAATGTATTTAATACATTCACACACGTAATTTAAAAGTGTTATATATACATTTTCAAACCTTAATTTAGCTGTTCCCATCAATAAAAGTTGGAACAAGAGATCCATCACATCAATTTTGCAAATAAGTCCACTTAGAACATTTCAATTGCCGGCCCCTTTATTGTCAACTGATTCTTCCAATATATATAATAATATATATATAATATACAACTGGTACAAATTTTGACCCATTATTTCCCCAATTATCTTATTATCCGTTATGTACCTCTCTGCCCGAATTTTAAAGCAGGATTAGTAACTATATGCCACCATTTATTTATTTATCATTATTACATCATCTTTGTGATATAAATAAATAAATAAAGTTATATAAAATATTTTGTCCCCAGCAACTTGGTATGGTAGAGGAAATGAGATTCCGATTAGGGTTTTTAATCTCACCAATCCCGCGAGGTCAAATTTCGATCGCCCACGAGAGGTTTCGATCCAGCGATTGAGGTACTTCGCTCAAAATCGCTCTTTTGATCTTTTTCTTTTTTTTTTGGTGAAACCCTAGGGTTGGAACTTTGGCTTTTCCTTTTTGTTTTTTTGTTTTTTCCCAATTTGAATTTGGGCGCTAGGGCCAAATTACTTGCTTGGATTGCTTATTCGTGGTGTGAATTTTTCTCTGTGTGTTGAAAAATCTGATTTTTTTTTTGGGGGGGTGTTGATGCGTTAATCTGTTAATGCAGGGGTTTTCAAATCCTAGATCGTGCATTTTGTGGGAGTTTTATGTGATTCTAAAACCTGGGTGTTTCACTTTTGTGCCTATAATTTAGAAACCCTAGTGAAAATTTTCCCTTTTTTTCAGTATAATTTTCTTTATCTATCACCAATTATCTCATCACAAACCCTAGATTCACTTCCCTGAGCTTTTGATTGTAAATTCCAAACCATAGGTTGTGCATTTTGTGTGATTTTGAAATCTGGGTTTGTTTCTTTTGTGGCTATATTTGAGAAGTCTTATTTGGATTTCTCTTTTCTCTCTCCACTGGAATTTTCAATATATAAACCCTAGAATCAGTTCAAAGTCAACAGGGCTCAAAGTGCTTTTGATGGTAAATTAACAACCATAGAAGCTCAAAAACTTGATGAATTCGCGCCGCGCCAAATCCTTTAAACTCAATTCGTCGCGATCGAAACCTATTAGACTAGTTAAGGAGAATTGTATATCCCATATGGGTTCTTCAGTTGAGAGTACACTATACTTGTGTATAGCCCAGGGGAGCAGAATCATCTTCTCCTACAACACCAAAGACCGCGAGCTTGAAACCCTCGCCGCCCTCTGCCTCGAGAACTCCCCGCAATTCCACAAATGGTATTTTCACACCGTCAGCACGAGGACTTTCGGGTACTTAATGTCTGACGGATGCACCTACTTCGCGATCGTCGACCCTACGTTGGGGAAGTCGGCTCTTCTCCAATTCCTCAAGCAAATCCGCGAAGAATTCAAGAATTCCCGGGCAAGTGGTGCTTTCGATTCGTTGACGCCCATTATCCGGCGGTTGATTGCCTCGATGGATAACATGCCTCGATCCGCTATTCTCGCGGAGGAGAACTTTCACGGAGAGGGAATAAGCAATGCCTCGCCGTCTTCGATGGCGCCTTTACTACCGAAGGGGGATAGTGTCGGTGATAGCGAAATTGATGAAGATCACACCCATAGCGGGCTCAAGATTAGTATGCCTATCGAAGAGGTCAGTGCTTTGTCTTTAGAGAAGACGTCGTCGAGCTCGACGAGAGCTCGAAGGCAGTACTCGGGACGGAGTTTGTGGTGGCGCCATGTAAGGATTGTTGTTTTGGCCGACGTGGCTCTGTGCTTGGTGTTGTTTGGCATTTGGTTGGGCGTGTGTAGGGGTTTCCGGTGCGTTTAGGGTAGATCAGAAGTTTGATTGAATTTTTACGTTCTGTATTTTTCAAAACTGCACAGGAAATCGCCGTGTGTCTTACAGTCAAAACTGAGGAAGTTTGGTTGGATCCGCATAAGAATTATGTGGAAAAGAAAGGAATTAAAAGTCGGTTCGGCTAAAATCGAGTTTATGATCTTTTTTCGTGAAAGAGTTAGGTCGTCATTGCGTGCCACGAAGATGCCCGCGGAACGCAGCAAGAGAAAGAACTCTTAGAATTGACTTCATGAAATGGATATTCCACCTCAAGATGTAAATAGAATCCATGGCTTTTTTATGTATGAAAAGATTGTATACACTTGAGTTCACTTTGTTCATGCCTCATTTGTGTGAAATATATGTGCTGGGAATATTTATGTGTGTGTTACTGCTGCTTAATTCCTTCTTATTCTTTTTTTTTGGTTTTTCCTACTTTTTTTTCCTTTCCCTTCCTTTTCTTTTATCTGTATCATATACAGAGGCATCTATGTGGTTTGGAATTTGTTCTGTTAATGTAGAGTTGAATACTATTTAGTTTCTGAAATGGACATCACCTGTGATCTGATCAGTGGCAATTTCATGCTACTTTTGCTATTACCAACTATTGAAGGTATCTTGTTCTTTCATTTTGCCCTAATCTGTTTGACTTTGTACTTAAACTCTCTCTCTCTATATATATATATGAGTTAAGCTCCTGTGCTTTTAGAAGTACAAGAGTTTAACGTACTTGTAATTTTTTAACCGTCGGATCGCCTCAAGATCCGTACAGCATTAGTAAAGAAGACTTAATGGAACACACCATTAATAATACTGTACGAATCTTGAAGCGATCCAACGGCTAAAGTTACAAACACAAATACTACTGTACTTTTAAAAGCACAGGAGTTCAACTCTATATATATTGGCTTCTCTTTATAAGGTAAATGCTACTACGGACATAACTGTTTCTGCATTTTCCGAACTACTAGAGGCATAATAATGAGGTCTTCTTTGGCCTGGCTGGAGCTTCCATATATCTTCTGTATTTAAAATCGCTTTAATATATTTTGGGCCTAATTTTTTAGGGGTTTTAAGATTTTTTTTTCCTTTCTTTTTAATTCCTAGGGAGACTTATTTATAGACTTGGAAGTTGGAATCTCAAAAATGCTTCTAATCTACTTAGTGTTCTTACTAAAAAGAAAAGTATCTAAATTTTCTGAACATGATTATTTTGCCTCTTCCTATAAAATATTTTAGTTAACTTTAACAAGGGTCAAAATGCTATTTTACTTAGCAAAAATTTACACTTGGCCCGACCCACAAACTACTTGTTGGGCCGGACCCAATAAGGCCCTATACCGGATACTTCAATTTAAGATCAGAGTTATTGATCTTTATCTAAATAGTGAGTAGAATTTTCTATCAAAAACTCAACCGATTTCGATTATTTTACACCGTTAAACTATCAAGTATCCTATACCGGCCTTTAAAAATTGTCAATTTTGAGATCTTTTAATCATAAGGTAAATAATGTCAAAAAATTATGAAATTTAATTTCTAGAAATTTTAAATGCTCTAAATAATGTTTAACGGTATGGATCGTCGATTCGGAAGCTCTATCATCGAAAACGACTTATGAGTACGAAGGCGATCGTACTCATAAGAGTATAGTAGCTGGACTCTATATATATATATAGAATGAGGCTACTATACTATCTATAGTACCAAGACTCCGGTACTATAGTTGTTTTTTCGATCTTAGGGTGTTCAAATCAATGATCCACACCGTTGAAACTGTTCTAGGGTATGTGAAGTTCTTAGGAATAAAATTTTAGTTTTTTTCGATATCGTTTACTTAGTAAATAAATCATGTCAAAATGAACGGTAGAAATTGAATAATTCTTAAAATTTGAGTATAGAAGTTTCGAATTCAAGATCAAGGATGTTGACCTTCATCTATATAGTTTAAAGTATTTTCTATCAAAATTTGAATAAATTTAGATTCTTCTCCACCGTTAAACTACAAACTCGTCATAATAACCATTGAAATTTGACAATTTTGAAACGGTTTGATCACAAAGTAAACTACGTCGAAAAATTATAAAATTTTATTCCTAAGAACTTCAAATATCCTAGATCAGTTTCAACGGTGTGGATCGTTGATTTGAACACCCTAAGATCGAAAAAGCAACTATAGTACCGGAGCCCCGGTACTATAGATACTATAGTACCGGAGCCTCGGTAATATATTATTTATATATTATTTTATATTTCTAAGAATTATAATTATTTATGATAACAGCCTAAATCTAAAGAAATTTTTTTATTTAATAGACAAATTTTTATTCTGAATTTTTAAATGATAAATATAAAATTCTCGTATAAATCGCGTATACGAATTATTGACGAATCCGATTTTAAAGCGTATCTTTTAACAAATTTAAAAATCAAGATACGAATAAATTCGTATTTTATTCGTACCGAACTTTTACCGTATCCGAATTAACTAGGCCGTTGGAAGTGAGGGGGGCGTCACGTTGTCCCCTCGAGATTCGCGAAACGGCTCTTCGATTCGGCGCCGATCGTCCGGCTCCGGCTAAACCGAGCCGAGCCGGATGACGTGGCAGGGTGTGCGTGGTGGGCCCCATGCAGCAGCGTAGTTGGTTGGATAAATAAGGATAAAATAAAAAAGGGCGCGCAGAACCCACGTCGCACTCCGACACAGAGAGAGAGAGAAACAGAGAGAGGGAAATGGTGGCTGAAATTCTTTTTTCGGCGGTCAAGGTCAAAAAAGCACAAGTTGGAGTTGGAGACAGCTGTCAGCTAGCCACCTCATTAAAACCAAAATATATATATATATATATATATATATATATATAAAGTATTGATATTATCGAAACTTAGACGCAAGCGGATCGGATCCGAGTACGGGAGGGTTTCTGAATTTCCACCCTTTAGCGGGTCGGATAGAGATTTATTTTTTATTCTCACTTATCGCTTTATCCAGAGCAGATCAAATCGAGAGCAGATTTTTCACGTACTTCATATGGATCTCTACTTATCATCTTATTCAGGACAAATTGTAACCGGAGGGTTTTTTACTTTTTACCTTTTAGCGGGTCGGGAAGATTCGAGATGAGTTTATTTTTATTTTATTTTTTATTTTTATTTATCGCTTTATTCAGAGCCAATTAGATCGGGAGCGAATTTTTCACAGATTTATGATGGATCCTAACATATCAAAGAAAGAAAAGAGTCTTCCGTTTTTTACTCTGTTTGCTTAGCTGATCAAAATAAATCAAGGCCTTTTTGCAAAAAAAATTCACTAGTTTTGGGCTTTTGCAAAATTGGATCGCTATTTTTGATTTTGCAGATTCGGTCCGAATTTTTAATAAACTGACCAAAATACTCTTCTTATTTTTTCTCTCTCCTCTTTTTTTTTTCTCTCGCTCTTTTTTTTTTCTCTCCGAAGAAGGCGCCGCCTCCGCCTCCGCCCCTCACGCCCTCACCCTCGCCCTCGCCCGCGCACCCCCACCCTCCTCGCCTCCGACCCCGCCGAGGCCGCGCCGCGTCGCGACTCTTTTTTTTTTCCCCCTCTCCGACCCTCCTCCACCCGTTGCCGCCGTCGGCGACGAAAAAGAAGTACTTCTTGGGGCGGAGAAACACGCCGGCGAGGAAAGGAAAAAAATATAGTTACACTCCGGCGAGGGCGGTGGGTTGTGACAAAAAAAATTGTAGAGAAAAAAAATAAGAATAACAAAAAATAAAAATAAAAATAATATTTTTTTCTATAGAAAAGATCAAAAATTATAAAAAAAAGAAAGAAAATGATGAAATTACACTGTTAAAATAAAATTACACTGCTTTAAAAAAATTTGCACTGTTTTAATAAATGTTGCACCATTTAAGAAAAAAATTACACTCTTTTGGCATGAAATTTACACTGTTTTGTACAAAGTTGCACTATTTAAAAAAAATTTGTACAATTTCTTTCTCTTCTTCTTATTCTTCTTCTTTCTTCTTCCTCCACTCTCCATCCTCATCCCCTTCTCTCTCTCTCTCTCTCTCTCTCTCCTCACACTCCCAAAAATATTTTGGGCCGGTGTGGTCGAAGCCGGAGGAGGAGGAGCGGCCGTAGTCGCGGGGGTCGAAGAGGTAGACGGGGAGGAGGGAGAGGGAGGCGTCCGCGGTGGCGCAGGGGGCACGCGGGGCGGTGGTGGGCGGGCGCAGAGATCGGAGGCGAGGAGGGCGGGGGTGCGCGGGCGAGGGCGAGGGCGAGGGCGAGGGCGAGGGCGAGGGCGAGGGCGTAAGGGGCAGAGGCGAGGCGTTCCGCCTCCGCCTCCGCCGCCTTCTTCGGAGAGAAAAAAAAAAGAGCGAGAGAAGAAAAAAAGAGAAGGGAGAAAAAGTAAGAAGGGTATTTTGGTCAGTTTACTGAAAATCCGGACCGAATCTGTAAAATCAAAAATAACGATCCAATTTTACAAAAGCCCAAAACTAGTAAATTTTTTATGCAAAAAGGCCATAAATCAAACCAAGTCTTTTATTTTCGTATTTTTGGCTCTCATTTATTGTCTCATTCGGAACAGATCGTGACGGGAGCTCCATTAATCCGAATCCCCTTGCAACCTTAGTCAAAGCTAGTTTTGATATTGTCGGAACTGATATATCATATTTAATTATAATTTATAAGCTTTTATTCTGCCGTAAAAATTACTCTGCCAATATTTAAATACTTTTACCTAAAAAGAATGGAAAAAGTGCATAGAGCGGCAATTGTTAGAGATAATTAATATCCACTATGTTTGGACCCGATCCGGATCCAGATTATGGACAATACATTGTGTCCGGATCTGGATTCAGATTAGGATTAAAATTTGATGTGTGGATCCGAATCCGATTGAACCCAGTTTTAATCATATATATTTTTCATTACACAAAAAACGATTTATATCAGAAAAATTACCGTTGAATTACTTATTTCAGCGTCTAAATAAAAGCCCTTAATCATACTCCTCATCTACTAATTAATACATATTTAATCAATAGATTTAAGAAATATACTGAATAAATTTTTTATACATTCAAACAAGATATAAATCGTGATATCTTAAAAAATAACACATGGAATTTTTTAAAAAAAAATGGCAAATCATACCTGTAACTTTCAATCAAACAAAAAAATAAATTATACCAAATAAATTGTTATTAAATATCTTATCCCAAATAGAACCATGTATACATTTACTATACAAGGCTATAAAATCGCAAAACATTAAGAGCTCCAACAAAAAAAAAAGGTTTAATTACATCCTACTACACTGTACTTTTATGTTATTTTTATTTGCTATATTATACTTTTTTTTTGTAAATACATCATTATATTATTATTTTTTATCAATCTCTACACTATATTTTAAATTTATTTTTATTTTTTATCTTATATAATTTTCTTTTCTCATAGATATTTTTCATCTGTTTTTTTTCTTACCAATCTTTATATTACTGTTAACAAATCTATTATTTTAAATAAAATTTAACAATTTTATTGAGAGGCATCACCTAAATAGTGAAAAAAATATATATAACATAAATCTTAATGAGAGACGCGTTGAAAATTTCTATCAAATTATTTTTAACTATTTTTTGTTATTTTTATGTATTTTATTATTTTTCTTGTTAAAACAAGCTGTATATATACGCCGCCACTTTTCACCAGCATTTTTTAACAACTTTTATTTAAAATAATATGTTGACTACTTATAGTATAGGGATTAAAAATAATGAATACTTTGTTAGAAAATTGCGTACGGTAAATACAAAAACGCAGCGGAACAAAATCAAACAAATTTGATTTTAGAAAAACTTTCGAGATCCAATCTCTAAACCACGCAATTAGGATCCCTCATGTTATTCAAGATTAAAACGAGATAGCAAGATCTAATCTTCACCTTTGCGCGGGTTGTTCTTCACCGCAATCCGATGATCGTGGAATAAGGTTCTCTTGAAGCCGCACACGCGTCCGGCCTCTATAGGTATCCACACGAGGTTGATGATCCAATCGATGTCCTCACCGGGGTGCTAGCTCCCTTGCAAAGAACGTCTTTTTGCTAGAGGAAGAAGAGAGAAATTGAATTGAGAGAGATGACGGCTAGGGTTTTCTAAAAACTCCCATATATTATATAGAGGGATATAATCCTTTTTTAATAATATAATAACTATTAAGGATAAGAATAAATCTAGATTTAAATTTATCCTTTTCTTAATTAGTTACATCGATCAAATCCTAATTTGATTCGACTTGAACTTTATCCTAATTTGATCATATCAAATTAATAATGCAACATTTGCACATAAGCCCTCTCATAAATTACTAACTATTAGTAAGTCCTCTTTTGTAACATTTACACTTTAATACCACTAATTTGTAATAATTACAAATTAGTCCAATTATCAACATATTGACAATTAAGTCCTCCGGCGATTCAAAAATCGCAATCTAGCTATCCGATTAGTCACAACCTCTTATGTGTGTGACCCCATAGGTTCTATTCTATCTGGTAGTGAGATATATTCTGATCACTATCAATAATATCACTGAAACTCCTTTCAATGGGTCGGAACAATTCCAACTCAGCCCAATGAGAATTATCAATCATCCAGATAATTCTCATGAGTCTCACAGTCCACCAGTGACGCCTAGCAGCATGTAGTGGCATTTCAGTAGAATGGAATACTGAACCTCTTGGTGCAGTTACCGTGTGATACAGTCCTTCTATCATGAGTCCCGACTAGACGGAGATCATGGAACAACTCGTCAAACCCCATCATCTGTCATATGTCAAATTTATTCGACTCGAGTTTCTAATATCGGAAACCCTTTCCGCTATTTATCCTGCCTTGGCCAAGGTCTTCTAAACTCGGTCTCATAAATCACATAGGACTAACGCCCCTATCTACCAAGGGAGATAGATTCCATATAGGTGCACACCCTATTCCTACAACGAACCTACTGCAGCCAACATGCACCGCAAGGACCCGAATGGCTAGGGACCAAGTGTATGTACAGTCAAACTACAGTAACCTCATTGTGAATAGCCGAGGCACCGCAGGTCAAAGGACCAGTCACACTACTGCAACATTGAGTAAGTCACTGACGAGTGAGTAGACATCCAAGTGACTTCTCATGTTGGTCACGCTCGGTACCCTTGTTCTCTAACAACCACCTGCACATTCGCTCCAGTGTCTCCACACTGTTGACTCGAGACACATCTACCCAAAAGGGAAGCGACCTGTGCACCAATCTCATCGGATCAATCACCGTCCCCGCGATGATCCTTCGATCGGGAGCATTTAGGAATTAACCATCAATGACACATGTCTCAAATTCTCAACTCTTGAGAATACATGTCATCATCTTATTAATTCCTTGGACGATTCATGGACACATACACAACATGAATGGAAATAGGAACCCATATTTATTCATAATATTTAAAGTCAAATACAAATTTATGTCCTAAAAAGAATACATGTGTCAGCCCGATTGGCTTCTAGGGCATACATCTAACAATCTCCCACTTGCACTAAAGCCAATTAGCCATATACCTAAGTCCCATCTTCTCAAGGTGGGCTTCAGTCTTCTGCTGGCTAAGCGGTTTAGTTAATGGGTCTGCCACGTTATCCGCGGAGTCTACTCTCTGCACCTCGATGTACTTCTTGTCGAGATAGTCACGTATAATATGAAACCGCCGCTCTATGTGCTTGGACTTCTGATGAGACCTCGACTCCTTAGCTAGAGCTAAAGAGCCATTGTTGTCGCAATCAAGTAGTATGGCATCTGATGGCATTACACTTAACTCCGCGACAAACAACTTAAACCAGAAGGCTTCCTTCGCAGCTTCAGATGCGGCGATATATTCTGCTTCCATGGTAGAATCAGCAATAATTGGTTGTTTGGAACTCTTCCAAACCACCGAGCCACTATTGCACAAGAACACGCATCCTGACGTAGACTTTCTATCGTCAACATCAGACATAAAGTCCGAATCAGTATATCCTTGTATTTTCAACTCTCTTCCTCCAAAGACCAAGAACATATCCTTAGTTCTTCTCAAGTACTTAAGTATGTTGTTTGTTCACAGCAGTCCAGTGCTCCTCGCCTGGATTAGACTGATATCTGCTTGTGACACTCACAGCAAGCGCGATATCAGGTCGTGTACATAGCATGGCGTACATAAGACTCCCTATAGCCGAGGCATAAGGGATCTTACTCATACGTTGAATCTCTTCAAATGTATTGGGGCACATTTTCTTGGAGAGATAAATTCCATGCCTAAGGGGTAAGAGTCCCCTTTTTGAGTTTTCCATGCCGAACCTTTTCAGCATCTCTTCTATGTACATTTTCTGTGAAAGGCCTAGCATCCTCTTAGATCTATCTCTATAGACCTTAATCCCCAAAATATAGGATGCTTCCCCTAGATCCTTCATGGAGAATTCTTTAGATAACCACACTTTAATCGAAGTCAGCATTGGAACATCGTTTCCAATTAGGAGAATGTCGTCCACGTACAATACTAGGAATGTGACAGCACTCCCACTAACCTTCTTATAAACACATGGTTCTTCCTCGTTCTTAAATGAAATCAAACGATTTGATCACATCATTAAAACGAGTATTCCAACTCCGAGATGCTTGCTTAAGTCCATATATGGACCGTTGCAGCTTGCATACCTTATGACGTTCGTCATCGGAAGTGAAACCCAGAGGCTGCTCCATATAAATATCTTCCTCAAGATATCCATTTAAGAAGGCAGTTTTCACATCCATTTGCCAGATCTCATAATCATGGTATGCTGCAAGGGCAAGCAATGTTCGAATGGATTTAAGCATGGCCACAGGCGAAAAAGTCTCCTGATAGTCAACGCCTTCACGTTGACTATAGCCTTTCGATACCAGCCTTGCTTTATAGGTCTCCACCTTTCCATCCGAACCTATCTTTCTTTTGTAGATCCATTTACATTCAATAGGTACTATACCTTCTGGTGGATCTATCAAAATCCAGACCTCGTTGGAGTACATTGAGTCAATTTTTGACTTCATGGCTTCCAACTATTTCTCGGAATCGATGTCAGACATCGCCTCGTTGTATGTTTTGGGATCATCTCCATGTTCCCTATCTCCCATGAGGAACATTTCCTTTACATCCTCTGTAAGAATACCTAAGTATCTTTTGGTAGGATGGGAGATTCTACTCGACCTACGAGGTGGATGAGGTACTATATGTACTGGCTCAGCTTGAATGGGTTCTATAGGTTCGACGACTCGTTGCTCTTCAGAGACTCTCTCTTCAAGCTCAATTTTTCTCCCACTAGCCGCTTCTTGAATAAACTGTTTTTCCAAAAAATAGAAGTCGGCTCACAACTACATTGTGATCCTCTGGGATATAAAAATAGTAACCCAAAGTTTCTTTAGGATATCCAATAAATCGAGCCCTCTCAGACCTAACCTCTAACTTGTCTGCCTGTAACCGCTTTACATAGATAGGACATCCCCAAATCCTGATATGACCAAGACTTGGTTTCTTACCATGCCACATCTCATACGGCGTAGTAGGAACGGATTTAGAAGGTACCCTATTTAATAAGTAAGCCGCAGTAAGCAAAGAATGTCCCCAAAGAAATAAAGAAAGATCAGTGAAGCTCATCATGGATCGAACCATATCCAATAAGGTTCGATTTCTCCGTTTCGACACCCCGTTGAGTTGAGGTGTTCCCGGAGGAGTCCATTGTGAGACTATACCGTTTTGTTTGAGATAGTTTAGAAACTCTTCACTAAGGTATTCTCCTCCTCGATCTGATCGAAGAACCTTGATGGATTTTCCAGTTTGCTTTTCTACTTCATATCTGAATTTTTTGAACTTTTCAAAAGCTTCAGATTTGTGTCTCATAAGATACACATACCCATATCGTGAATAATCATCAGTAAATGTTATGAAGTAGAGATAACCACCCCTAGCTTGCACATCAAATGGGCCACACACATCAGTATGTATCAGGGCAAGTATCTCAGTGGCTCTTTTCCCTTGTCCTACAAAAGATAATTTGGTCATTTTACCTTGAAGACAAGATTCACAAACCGGATAAGACTCTGAAGTCAATGAGCCAAGGAGCCCATCTTTATCCAATTTGTTAATCCTTTCTTCTCCAATATGACCAAGCCTAAGATGCCACATATACTTTAAGTTCATCTCATCTCTAGGTCTCTTAGACCCAACGGCACTCACTACTTGCTCAGAAATATTTATAGATACATCCATATGTAAATGATAAAGACTGTCAATCATAAAACTACAACCAATAATTTTATTTCTAAAATAAATTATGTAGTAGTTTTTATGAAAATTAAAAATATAACTGTCATGTGCTAAAGAAGAAACAGAAATCAAATTTCTGCTAGCAGCAGGTACATAATAACAGTCCTTTTAAAACATGTCCTGACGGTAGTCGCAAAGGATAGGTGTCAGCAGCCACGGCAGCAACTCTTGCCCCGTTGCTTACCCGTAAGGTCACTTCACCTTCCCTAAGCCCTCTACTTTTTCTTAGACCCTGCATTGAAGTACACCAATGAGCACTAGAACAGAGTCTATGACCCAACTGGAAGTAGAGGAAACCGTAAGGTTAGTTTTTCTATTATGAGCAAGTCTGACATACCTTCCGAAGGTGTGTCCTTTTTCTTATTCTTCAGGCTCTCCAAGTAGACGGGACAGTTCCTTTTCCAACGACCATCAACATTGCAGTGGAAACATTTTCCTTTGTCAGTGGTCTTTATCTAAGGAGCTTCCCTCTTGGGCTTGTTCTCCGTCTTTTGTTTCTTCGCAGGTTTCTTCTTCCAATTAGACTTTCTTTTGGAAGAGGAAGCCCGCTCCACAGCGAGAACCGAGCCCTTTGAACATTTCAAAGTCCCCTCCATTGTTACCAACATGTTTAATAACTCTACGTTGATGCAGTCAATTTTATTCATATGATAGTTTACAATAAACTGTCCATATGATATAGGCAGGGATTGCCGGATTAGATCAACTTGCAATTCCTTATCCACTTTCGAACCGAGCTTCTCAAGCTCTTCGAGATCTTTTGATTATTGTCAAACAATGATCATGTACAGACTGCCCTTTCGTCAGCTATTGGACTATTTGGTAACGTGAGGATTTCCTGGTCGAGAACATTACTGAGCTTTTCAAAACTCAAAACTATTTTTAAGTTTCTTAAGCCAGTCTTTATAATTCGTTTCGATTAAGGAGTTTGTGTCGAGAATATAAAAGAGAGGATTGGAAGCGGACATTTGCTTTGCAGAGAGTAAAGATTCAAGTTAGATATTTGTATTTGTTTTGAAAATTTTGTTTTAAGGATTTTAAAAACAAATTTAGCCTCCCACTACTTTCTCGAGTCTCTTACACTCCTCGGGTAGAGAAACGGAAACCCAACGCGACAAAGGTTTCAAGTGGGTACTGCGGTCCCACCAGTTTAACGCATCACCTCACCTGACAGTTATTGGCGACACGCAAACCGATGAGTGGACAACTCTTGTCCAATACTTCTCAAGCAAATTGCAGCGATCGGTCTCTAAGTCCTGTAGGCCCACCTGACAGTTATTGGCCTCATTCCTTAGTTAAGTCAGACCCACCGTTCAAACGCGTAAGCAAAGCCGTCATTGGGTCCCTCACCTGACAGTTATTGGGCCCAACCCCATCTTTACTTCGCAACATCTCATGCTAATAGAGTGGTTGCGCCTTCCCGATGCAACTGACCACTGTATCCAGCCGTGCCAATCAACACCAGAAAAAAAACCCGCACTTCTACAACGGCGGAAGACCGCTCGACTTAATATTTGTGAGGAGATTAAAAATTAGGTCTCATATTTTATTTTATTTATTTACATCTAATGCAAATAAAATAAACCGCGCATAAAAAAATAATATTACTGGTGATGATCATGGATCTAAAAGAGGATTCGGACTCGAGCCACTGAGCCGGAATCAGGGTCTTTGGGTCATAAATTACAAGCACATACACGTCATTGGTTTGATCGTCTTCAACTACTTGGTCCGATCCCTATCAACATCTTGATCCGACCACCATCAAGTGCTCATCTCGATCTGGTCTTTGCGTGCTTCTCGGCTTGCAACCGATCAACCAATGACGTGCAACCATACAACATACAACCCAATAATAATGATAAAATATAATTAATTACATTTGATAACTTTTATCTCTAATCTATTGAGACACGCAGGTCTCCAAATAAATCGGCTCATGCACGCAGGCACCCAAAAAGCCATCTCTCATACAGAGTCCTTAATTATAAACAAATTTAAAATTACAGGATTCCACATACACATCATACATCACATGTCGAAAATAAATAGGTCGCTATCCATGATCATCACCGATATGTATCTCATACATAAAAAATAATTTTGGGTATTCTAATTAACCGTTTACCAATGATTCGAAAAATAACAATGATCAAATCACTAAAAACAATCAATCTTATTGATTGTTTATTATTTTGATCAAAAATTAATCCGCAAACACTACAACTTGATCTAATCAAGATTTAACTTTGATCACATCAAAATAGCCCTTTTAATTTTTTAAATTGATCTAATCAAAACAAAAATAAAATTTTTTTTAAAAAAAAATTCCACATCCGTACGGAAAGCTACAGTAGCGTCCGTAACGGACTGCTACAGTAGCATTTTTTTTTTCTTGTAGAAACTGCGGATTAAATTGATTAAACCAATTTACGATTTTTCGAATAAAGTTAAAACGATCTATCGTTCAACCGGCGAAGAACGATTTAAAATACCAAAATCTATAATTTAATCTTGAAAACCATGAGGGTGGCTCTGATACCACTGTTAGAAAATTGCGTACGGTAAATACAAAAACGCAGCGGAACAAAATCAAACAAATTTGATTTTAGAAAAACTTTCGAGATCCAATCTCTAAACCACGCAATTAGGATCCCTCATGTTATTCAAGATTAAAACGAGATAGCAAGATCTAATCTTCACCTTTGCGCGGGTTGTTCTTCACCGCAATCCGATGATCGTGGAATAAGGTTCTCTTGAAGCCGCACACGCGTCCGGCCTCTATAGGTATCCACACGAGGTTGATGATCCAATCGATGTCCTCACCGGGGTGCTAGCTCCCTTGCAAAGAACGTCTTTTTGCTAGAGGAAGAAGAGAGAAATTGAGAGAGATGACGGCTAGGGTTTTCTAAAAACTCCCATATATTATATAGAGGGATATAATCCTTTTTTAATAATATAATAACTATTAAGGATAAGAATAAATCTAGATTTAAATTTATCCTTTTCTTAATTAGTTACATCGATCAAATCCTAATTTGATTCGACTTGAACTTTATCCTAATTTGATCATATCAAATTAATAATGCAACATTTGCACATAAGCCCTCTCATAAATTACTAACTATTAGTAAGTCCTCTTTTGTAACATTTACACTTTAATACCACTAATTTGTAATAATTACAAATTAGTCCAATTATCAACATATTGACAATTAAGTCCTCCGGCGATTCAAAAATCGCAATCTCTAGCTATCCGATTAGTCACAACCTCTTATGTGTGTGACCCCATAGGTTCTATTCTATCTGGTAGTGAGATATATTCTGATCACTATCAATAATATCACTGAAACTCCTTTCAATGGGTCGGAACAATTCCAACTCAGCCCAATGAGAATTATCAATCATCCAGATAATTCTCATGAGTCTCACAGTCCACCAGTGACGCCTAGCAGCATGTAGTGGCATTTCAGTAGAATGGAATACTGAACCTCTTGGTGCAGTTACCGTGTGATACAGTCCTTCTATCATGAGTCCCGACTAGACGGAGATCATGGAACAACTCGTCAAACCCCATCATCTGTCATATGTCAAATTTATTCGACTCGAGTTTCTAATATCGGAAACCCTTTCCGCTATTTATCCTGCCTTGGCCAAGGTCTTCTAAACTCGGTCTCATAAATCACATAGGACTAACGCCCCTATCTACCAAGGGAGATAGATTCCATATAGGTGCACACCCTATTCCTACAACGAACCTACTGCAGCCAACATGCACCGCAAGGACCCGAATGGCTAGGGACCAAGTGTATGTACAGTCAAACTACAGTAACCTCATTGTGAATAGCCGAGGCACCGCAGGTCAAAGGACCAGTCACACTACTGCAACATTGAGTAAGTCACTGACGAGTGAGTAGACATCCAAGTGACTTCTCATGTTGGTCACGCTCGGTACCCTTGTTCTCTAACAACCACCTGCACATTCGCTCCAGTGTCTCCACACTGTTGACTCGAGACACATCTACCCAAAAGGGAAGCGACCTGTGCACCAATCTCATCGGATCAATCACCGTCCCCGCGATGATCCTTCGATCGGGAGCATTTAGGAATTAACCATCAATGACACATGTCTCAAATTCTCAACTCTTGAGAATACATGTCATCATCTTATTAATTCCTTGGACGATTCATGGACACATACACAACATGAATGGAAATAGGAACCCATATTTATTCATAATATTTAAAGTCAAATACAAATTTATGTCCTAAAAAGAATACATGTGTCAGCCCGATTGGCTTCTAGGGCATACATCTAACATACTTGAGTGATGCTTTTGCAACAAACAAACAAAAAAAAAAAAAAAAGGTACACAAAGTGAAAATTCTCGTAACGTTCAGTATTGTATAGTGTAATTAAGCCAAAAAAATAAAAATAAAAAGCCCAAAAATCTTAATGAAACTTTACAAGATCACACAATAATTTGGAGGTAACAAAAGTGGCATCTTACCGTTGGATAAGTAAGCAATAACTGTTACATTTGCTTTAATGTTTTCGTAGTATTAATATTAAATAAAATATTTTGACTTAATTTTTATTAAATTTGATGTTTAATTTCTTATTAATTATTGAGCCAATTTTCCAAAGTCAATAACACGAATCTTAAAATAAATTTTTTAATAGTTAAAAATAATTTATAAAACAATGGATATATATAACAAAGCTAGGATAAATAATTTAGACCTTTCTCCTACTGGTGGAAGGGAGTTCTAAGCCTCAAAGTTCTCTTCAAATGGGGAACGATCTCTGTTGTAGGCAATGGGAGAACTATTGATTTTTGGTTAGATCGGTGGTGTGGGGATAATATCTTGCATTTGTCGTTTCCTGAGGTCTATCAGATGACGGAGCATAAAAATGTAAAAGTCAGTGACTGTTTTGTGATGGACAGTTGGGATTGGACTAAGATTCTGGGAGTCGATTTCACTCTTACGCAAAGTGTGAGCTCTAGCCTCTTTGAACTCAAGGAAAGAGTATCTTGTTTCAAGCTCGACCATAGACCAGACAGGATACTCTGGCGATGGAGCTCCGACGGGATTTATTCAGTAAAATCGGCTTACCTAGCTTTCACTGACGGAGGTACGAGGGACGCACGCGCTTCCAAGCTCTGGAGACTCCATATTCCCCTAAAAGTAAAAGTGTTCTGTTGGATAACTCTCAAGAAGAGACACCTTACTTTTGATAATCTTGTGAAGAGATGGTGGGTTGGAGATACAGCATGTGTGTTATGCGGGTCTGAAGAGGAAACGGTGGACCACATATTCACGCGGTGTGTTTTCTGTAAATTTATTTTAGTAATGGGTGTGGACGGTGTCCAGGTTCAGGATCTAGGGGATGATGTGGAATCAATTTGGGACAAATGGATGGGAAGGAAAGGTTCGCACAATACGATTAACAGTCTAACGGGATTAGTAGGCTGCTGGTGGACCATCTGGAAGACCAGGAACGACACGATCTTTAGGGCGATTCAGCCGGACCCGGTGTTGCTTGTGCAAAAGCTCAAGCAGTTGTTAAAGGATTGGGAACTTCTCCTCCCCACTAAGAAGTAGTTTTTTTTTTTTTTTTTTTTTTTTTTTTTTTGGTTCTTCGTACGTCGTCGTGGTAACCTCGAGGCCCAGACTGCCTCATCCCTGTAGCCTAATTCATCAATCCAATGAATGAAGCGGGTAGCGTGCTACCTCTTTCTCCAAAAAAAAAAAAAATTTTGGAAGAAAATAAAGCCGCTCAATGATGGAATTTATAAGAATTGATGACCGACACTGATAAATATAATTTGGGCTAATTGAACTCTCTAAAAATAAAATTTTATAATTTTTTATTTTTTTGTCTCTTATTTAAGTGGTTCAAAAAGTAATAATTTTTAGGATAAATTTTAATTTTTTCTCATGTGCTTTAACTCATTTTTATTTTGTCACCTTGTACTTTAAAAAATTGTACTTAATAATCCTCTGGTTTTATATCTATTTTTACCTATAAAATTTACAATCAAATAGGATAATAAAGTAAAACTTTTTTTATTACTATAAGATAATTAAGTGTAATTTTTTGAATCATAGAATGACAAAGTGAAAACGAGCTAAACTACATAAGAGCAAATTGAAACTTATCCTAATTTATAATGCCTAACGTGCAATAAATTTGACCTAACTCTGATCACTAGACAATTGATTTTACAAAATCATAAATTTTGATTTTTATAATGTTTAAATAGACTAGATAATATTTAATGGTGGTAAATATCGATTCAAAACTCCATCACTGAAAAATAATATAAAAGTAAACACTTCTGTTTACTTTGAGAAAAATTCTAATGTAAGTTTTTATAACATCTTTGAAGTATAATTTTTTTTAATCATTTTTATCACACAAAAACTATGGCCATTAACATGATTTATTTTTGTAATTATTTAATGTATACATAATAGATTCTAAAAAATTATAATATTGTAGATTAAATCACATTTCAATAGTTAGTATTAGGGATAATATCTAATATGCCCCGAAAACTTCTGAAATATCTAATGTATTCCTACTTTTTTTTTGTTTCGAATATACCCCACGTATATTTCTCCGTTATTCAAAAATACCTCCGCTGTTAGTACCCGTTAAATTATCTCGGATTAAATCCGGTTAAATTTTTACCATAGTTAAAAAAAAATTAAAATACTTCTTTCGCTCCTAACTTAAGGTCAAATAAAAGGAGTTGGTGATGGTAGAAAGATATATTTGAAAAGATCAAAAATTAAAATATTTTTTTTGTCCCTAACTTGAGGGTAAATAAGAAAAATTAGTGACCGTAGAAGGGTATATTTGAAATGGCAAAATAGTAACCTCATAGAAATAACGGCTGTTGCTAACAGTTCACCAATAAAATTTAACTCTAGAAATATATTTAAAATAATTTGAAACGTTAAAAAAATATTTTTAATATTAGTCTTCTAATTTGGGTAAATAAAACGTTAATTTTTTTCAAGAATATTTTTAATATTAGTATTATGTGTACATTTTAAGATCTCTATGGCTCAAAAAAATATGGAACGATTCTTTGCTGGAGTGGTGCACCGGGTGCACGTAATGATTTCCTGGGTGTACGGGGTGGAGTGGGCGGTGGCTTTTTTTTCGTTATTTGGTACGAGATAGGCGACAGCGCACGTGACGGGCCCACGTGACAGTCTCAAAGGTTGTCGGTGGGCCCCACAAAAAAAAAACCCTTGTCGTGGTGGGGCCCACTTTCCAGTTGTTCATCGAACGGAAACACCCTGTCCGGCCACGTGGCGCTTCTCCATTGGATGCTGCTTTACGACAAATAATAAATCAGTTATTATTATTATTATTATTATTAAATTATGGTGATTTTGTGGGATTAGGCTCACCCACGTGCCCATCCACGTGGACCTAGCTGGCCCGGTTTTATTGAGCCCAAGTGTCGACATGACCTGTTAATTTGGGCTTAATTTGATTCGATCTATCAAAATTAGTAAGATAACAACTTAATTATCTATCTCATGGATTGTGTAGCAATATAGGTTATGGGATTAATTGTTTGATTCTGTTTCTGCTTTTGATTCCGGTAGCAGTAAATATTAGTGACTTGACCGACAGGAACGAAAATCTGAATGTTTTGCTACAGCGAGAAAAAGAAACTTTTATTTGATTTTGGTGGCTGGTAGTAAGTTTTAGTATTAATGTGCTTAGCGAGGATCAAAATTTAGATCTTTTAATTGTTGTAGCAAAAAGTAGAAATAAAATTCTCAGCCTCAAAATGAGATCATATAATAATAATAAAGAAATGTTTAGTCCTGCTTCTGCTTTTGATTTCAACAGGATTAAGCTTTAGTTAAGTTTTTAGCGTGGATAAAAATTTAGACCTTTTCTTGTAGCGAGCTACGAAAATAAGATTCCAGGAGACAAAGTAGAAGCTATAAAGTAATGATTCTGAGAAATGCTACTTGTTGTACACCAAAGTAGCGGACTGAGTAGATACAAAGATTAATTATTTCGGTTCTACTACTATTTCTCTTTTTAGTTATACTTATCTGTACTGTACTGCTAGAACAGTCCAAAACATCTATTGTGGTAAAAAAATCTTCTAATTTCTTTAGAAAAAAAAGAATTAGAAAGAATATATCACTTCATTAAACAGTATATTACATCATTCATTAGGGCTAATAGGTGTCGAGTCTAAAAAGATTAACCTATTGAGAAACAAAGGAAAAGGGAGGAGAAAAGTTTCTTTCCACCATTTTAGCGGGAATATTTTCCCGCCTTTTTTTTTAAAAAAAATGTATACATATTTGAGAGCTTATAAGTAATTAAGGTGCCTAAGTTCTTTGAAATTGTATGCCTAATGATAACCTATATGAATTAATTAACATAGCTAGGTAGTGAACGATAGTAAAGTGTTCTCAAAGACAATTGATATATTGGGTTAATTGCATACGTATTCATACAGAAGTAATAAAATTACGTATTTATTCATATAAAATTTTAGTCAATAATAATAAATATATCACTCCAAAATTGTATAGTTTTGCAATTATATCTCGCTCTATTAGTTGGTCAGTTAAAGTTGACTCTTTTTTGTTTTAAAAAAAGATCATTCTATCCTGGAAAACAATATTATCTTTTTAATTCTATTTAGCATCGTTTATTGTTCATAATATTTTTATTCTAACCTCATGTCATTCTATATGAATTATAAATTCTAATTTCTTTTTTTTTATAAAAAATTATTCTTCTTAGCAGGGTACAACGGTTCTAACGATAAAAAAAAAGCAATGATAAATTTTCATATTGAAGCTTTAGAGAAATTAGTTTGATAATTAGAACTTTCTAGTTATAAATATGTATTTTCAAAACTTTGCAGGAATACATATAAAATTATTCCTAATATATTTATATTCAAACAAACAATGGATAAGAGGGTTTGATCTATTAATATAAGTTTTTTTTTAAAAGATTTTTTTATGTTTGATGGCGACTATGGTATGGAAATATAAGATTTTTTTTTTAAGAAGAAAATACGATATTATTAATATTGGACAATTTTATTAGAAACTTAAGCCACGACAATTTTATGCCACTATGGTGTATATATAAATTGGATATATACCAAAATAGCCAAATCAAACAAACGCATAAACTATCAAATTAAAATACATTTTTCGTGCAGATTAGCGTGAAAAATAAGTCCTAATTATCCAAGATCTAATAATCTCCTCCTAGCTAGTTTGGGTTCCATGAACATGACAAATGAAAACAATAAAGGTGGTTAGCAAAGTGTTATCTATGTGAATAAAAGACAAAAATGTTCCCATCAAATGCATGTTTATATAAATTTAGTTTTAGCTTAATGGCCAAGTGATCTAGAGAGAGAGAGAAAGAGAGAGAGAGAGAGAGAGAGAGAGAGAGAGAGAGAGAGAGAGAGAGGAAGTTGGTGTGGGTGAAGTTATAGCTCAAGTGTCCTTGTCCACTGCTTGTAGTTGGGTGGAACAGCTGTGTATATATTGAGCCTCTCCTCTCCCCCAATTGGGTAACAGTGAACCCTCTCCATCTTTCTCATGATAGGCCATTATACCCTATGCTCCCTATGTCCATCACCATGTGCCCATCATTTTATCTTTAGGAGGAAGAGGAATTGTTGCTTGGATTTGGTCCACCATTTTACTCGCGGACTGTCCAGTGATCTGTCATTCAATAAGTGCGTAAACTAAGGGCTTGTTTGGTTCACCTATTTTAGACTATGAAATCGGAATGGGGTTTATTGATTCCAATAGCTATTGTTTGTTTTACAGAAATCGAATTTCGATTTTCATTATATTTTAGAATGGGAATGACTCCGTCTATTTATGTCTCAATTCGGCTTTGCCCATTACAAAGTAAATCACTCAAAGTCTTCTTTCACCAACACCTCTCCCTCCCCTCCCTTTATCATCTCCTTTCTTTTAACCAAAACTCTTTTTCAACATTCTAAATGTCCATTCTGATTTCTATTTCAATGATAAACCAAAAATTTTTGGAAGATTTGTCATTCTATTTTCCATTCCAATTAATGCAATCCAATTCTATTTCTAATTGCTGCTCTAATTATGAACCAAACATGCCCTAAATTTGACTCTCCCAACTAGGATAGTCAAGCCAGAGTTTTGATGGGGTGAGTTGGGGACGTCCAATTTAGCCCAACTCGCCGAACTAGAATAGTATGGCTCGATTTTTTAGCAGGATAAGTCGAGGACGAATTGGGTGTTAAATTTTTAAGCTTTCATCCAACCTAGCAAGATGTCAATACTTGATCTGACCTGATCTAGCCTAAACCAAGATTTATGAACTAGATTTGGACTTAAAATTACATACAGTTTTGCGTGACCAAGTTAGGTCGAAAGTAGTACTAATTTAAATAAAACTAATCAGACTTAATTCTATCAATCCCGTCTATACCTTCAGCCACCATTACTGTCAACAAATTAATATTAGAATATCCCAAATACACTACATCTCGTTGAATGGTTGGAATTGAAATAGTATATAATATAAATAAGGTAAAAATATACAGAACTTATCTAAACTATGACTTATTTTAAATCAGCTACTTAACTTTTCAAAAATTTGATTTTACCTTCCAATCTTTTCAATTTATTTGATTTGAGTGAGTCAACAGTATTCTAACTTCAAAATTTAAGCTAATTACTTATTTTAACAAATTTATAATTGACAGAATTATACGAAGTATACTAACTAAACATGTAATAAAAAAATAAATGATGCATTCAAATTTTGAAGTCAAAGTCAAATTTTTAAAAGATTAAATAGTCAAACCAAAATGGTCCATAACATAGATAATTTCTATACGTTTTTACCTGTAAATAGTAGATTCAATAAGTGGTCTACCGCTAACATTGTGCACCCGATACCGACCGTCCTTAGCGCAAGTGGCAAAGGGCTTGGTGGTTGGTACCTGAGGTCCCGAGTTTGAATCCTAGTTGATTCACATTTTCAGCTAAGTTTATTTTAAAAAAAAATAAACGAAGCGGGTAGCGTGCTACCTTTCTCTCAAAAAAAAAAAAAAAAAAAAACATTGTGCACCCGATCCAAACAACAATTTCTCCAAGGGTGGGCCCTCGTTGTGCTTAATTCTAGATACCTTTTCAACTAAAGTAAAACCTAACCCTAAACCCTAATAACCATTGTTTATATTCAATAAAGATTCGGATAAACACTAATAAAACACCTCTCTCTCTCTCTATCTCTCTCTCTCTCTATATCTCTCTCTCTATATATATATATATATATATAACAAAACCATCCTACTTATTATAAATTTGTGCTCCCCAATTCCCGTTAGGATCTTTCCCGTTCCGTTTTTGCCACTCCAAGACAAAGGACGAGGTGACGTTAGGTACTTGGCATTGTTGTAAATTAATGAAACTTTTAGGGGCATATTGGTCATTTCGCTTTATTTAATAGAGTATATGTGTAACGGGGTGGGTGGTGCCCTTTATATTATTTTATGAGCTTCGTTGGACCAGTGAATAAGGATGACGAATAATAATAACACACAGTGGCAAGGGAGTATATTATTTTTTATTGTGAAAATGTTGTGAGACCCCCTCAAATTTTTTCAATTGATATCTCTTTAATTTCTAATTTTTTAAATTTTTTTTAGCTCGATGGCTTTTTTTTTTTTGCTTTGTATCATTATTAATTTCAATTTTATTTCCTAACTAGTAAATAAAATTATTAATCTCAAGAAATTGTGAATAAATTTGATAAAATTTTCAAATATGAAAAATTACAAATTGTAAAGTTGATGGGGCCATTTCAACAAAATGGTCTATACTTATGGGGTCTCCTTACATTTTTCACCTATTAATAATTAAATAACAATAATAAATAATAAATAATAATAATAATAATAATAATAATAATAACAACCAGTAGTGAGTGAGAATATATATATATATAAATGTTGTATTACTGGTGTGCCCCAAGGTCTCTTCCCCTTTCTTTTTCCCCCTCACCTTTATCTCTTTTTTTGCTCTCTCTCTCTCTCTCTCTCTCTCTCTCTCTCTCTCCATTATCATCAATCCCTAAGCTTTGAGAGACCACTCCTATCCTTTGGTGGGTCTCTCTCTCTTTTCTCCATAAATCTCTAGCAGGGTTCTTGAGCTTTGATATATATACTTGTCTCCAAAGTCCTTGAGTTGTTTTCTCTAGAGAGAGAAAGAGAGAGAGAGATAGAGAGAGAGAGAGGAGGAGGAGAGGGAGGGGAGAGGAGTGAGGAAGCAACATAGCTAGGGTTTTTCTTTTTCTTTTTCTCTTTTTTTTTTCTTTGTTGTTGTTGTTGTTGTGGGAGAGGGTGAGGAGATCATATAGATATATACATATATGAGTCCACCAAATAATAATAATAATAATAATAACAACATGGGAGGAGGAGGAGGAGGGCAATTTGGAGACACCACATACACCAAAGTCTTTGTTGGTGGGCTTGCTTGGGAGACTCAGAAGGACACCATGAGGAGATACTTTGAACAGTTTGGGGAGATCTTGGAAGCTGTGGTGATCACTGATAAGAACACTGGCAGATCCAAGGGCTATGGATTTGTGAGTACTTCAATTACTTACTTTCCCTTGTGATCTCTTAATTTCCTTTTTCTTTTATACATATGTACATGCATGTATATGTATGTGTATATATTTGTTTGTTTCACTTTTTACACCTTTGTTAAGTTAAATATGTTGATGATCATGCATCTCCTTGTTCATTTTAGATTGTGATCCATTTTTGTATCTAATTGGTCTCTATGGTTTACATATTAAAGAGAACAGTGCATATATATACATATATGTATATGTATATAGTAGTAAGATCTTGTGGTGAATTAGCTATTTATAGAACCCCTTATTAACTATATTGGAACAAAGAATATTCTGATTTTATGGCTAATTAGCTTTTATCTATCTATGATCTTCATTTTGTTGTTCTTTATCAAATTGATTGCTAAATAAATTGATAGATTAAGACTTGTAACATGTTTAATTGTGTGTTAATTTTTTTTATGTTTTTTTAAACTTTATTTGAATTTTTAGGTGACATTTCGAGAGCCCGAGGCTGCGATGAGAGCTTGCGTCGATCCGGCGCCAGTGATAGATGGGAGGAGGGCTAATTGCAATCTTGCTTCCTTAGGAGTTCAGAGATCTAGGCCTACAACTCCTCAACATGGTGAGACATACATTGCTATAATTAATTAATTAATCTCATGTGTTACATATTAACTATATATTTTGTTTACTAACCACTTTACTCATATCTAGTTTTATTCCATCTAATAACTTTATGTGTTATTTATACCATGCTCATGATCCTGAATTGGGATTTGCATACACCATCTAAGATAATGTCATTTACAATATGTAACTAACATGTATATATATGTATATATATATATATATATATATATATATATATATATATATATATATTAACACATGTAGACATCCTTTGCTTCATCTTTAGTACTTGAACCAATATCTTTTGTCCTAAGCACTAAAGCATGCATGTGATGCTAATACAAACATGTACTTACATATTGACTACAATTGTGTTAATGGTTATTTAACTTTTCTCCTTGTTCAGAAAAAGTCTGTGGAGAATGCTTGTGGATAAAACCTAAGAATAAGTTTGCAGGCTCTTATAGTATATGAAAAGTTCCCTCAAAAGGGTCTCCATAATTATATATTGCTAAGGGGAAAAAACACAATGTTATTAATTATTAGTAGTACTCAGATTAATTGAGCATTTATTTGTTTTTCCAACCTTTGTATTTATATTCCTATGTGTTTTCCTTCATGAATGTGTTCAATTAAAGAGCTGAAACTTCTTGTTAAGTGCAATTAAAAATGGCTTCAAAGCCATGGTGGTTTAATATATTAATGTAGTTGTTAAATTCTATAAAACAACCGTTTTTTTTCTAAAAAGTTAGAGATATCAGGGAACGGTACTTTTAATATATATAATCAACATTTTTTCTTACATCTGAGCTCGAAAGTTCTCGATAGGCCTAAGAAAGAGCCTGCGGGGTTCGAATTCGGAACATCTTACTCTGATACCATATTAAATTATATAAAAAATATCGTTTTCTCGAAAAACTTAAGCTATTAGAGGACAGTGTTTTTAATATTTATATTCGACAGTATCAGTTAGTTACATATATATAGTATGAATTAATATTACCAATTTAAAATTTAAATTACTGCAGGGGGAAATAGAAGCTTTAGGATGATGAAGTCCTTCCACACAGGCCTTCATGGTGGGGTGGCCACAGCTTTTCCTTCTCCCTCCACCTTCCCTCATTATGCCATCCAACAAGGGATCCCATATAATGTCTATGGGTATGCTTTTTCCCCTTTTTCCCTTTTTCCCTTTTTTGTTTTCCTTTTTGTTTCACAAAGATTAGTGCAGTATCTAATTATTAATTAGATTTTTAATTAGAAGTAAGATGTAAGGCTCATGATCACATGCATTGCACGTGCATTGTACCATGGCACATGATCATGGTACTTGTGTGTTTAATTGTTCTCTCTCTCTCTCTCTCCCTCTCTCTCTCTGTCACACACACAGAGCTGTTCATAAAGTTGCAGAGCATGCGCTCATGTGTAGTCATCATACCCTACTACACATGCATAAGCGCGCACACTCTCTCTCTCTCTCTCTCTTTGAATATAAATATTAAAAAATATTTTTTTTATCAACTAAGTATTTAATATCATTTAACATAGTATCAAATTTCTCTAGACTCGTGATCTGAATGATTGTTTCACATAACATAACATCTTTCTCTTTACATGTACTATGCATTCATGCACCATATGATAAAATTACAATGACCTAAAAAAAGCTTCTCAAAACACTGTTCTCTAGTAAAGTAAATGTTTAGAAAATAATATTTCTTTCGTGTTATTTAACATGATATATATCAAATCTCGTGAGGCTCGTAGTCTCTCCACATTTGTTTTGTATTATTTAGCATCTCTCTCTCTATCTACATAATGTGCATTAATGCACATATCCATATGCACACATATGATAAAGCTTCTCACAATTAATGTAACACCTTTTTTTTTTTATCAAACAATTTGCAGGTACTCTCCGTACTCTGCGGACTATAGCTATCCCACGGTTTGTTTCTTTGTTCCCTCTTTAATTTGCTTTATATTATTACAATTAATCATTGCATGAAAATAATCTTTGAGACAAATTTCTTTTTAGTTAGTTTTGAAAAATTATTTCTTTGCAATAAATTAAGAATGAAAAATAAAGCACTTGTAAGTGTACGTACGTACATACATACATAGGTACATAAATTCATAATCACACGCATACACACAACAACATAGCTATATATTTTTGATATATTTTGTGGTTTAATTCTCTTCGGTTACTTAATTAGCCCAATAAATTAAAATTATAGACCATATATTTCCAAATTTAGTACCACTCTTGTACATCAAACACTAACCTATTCTCAATAACATATATGTGTATTATATCAAAAATAACAACTATGTATAAATTTTCCAATTTTAGAAATTTGATGTGGTTTCCTATGGACGAATACAATTATGGGGCTCCTATACTTAATTCTCAACCATGCATTTTATAATTCCATTTAGAGGGCCCATGTTAAGAGCACTACTTGGGTCACTGAAATGCTGATGTAGAGGGTTTTGATTAGTTCGTACACACACACAGTGCAAGACGTAATATGAATTTGCCGACACATCAACAGCAAAACAAAAAACTTTCGCGGGGATCTAAAAACATTCCAAATTATTACCCTTATATATTATTGATGTATTAGCAAATACATGCGACACTCTTCGACTATGTGTGAAAACCAATTAAAAACCTCTGTATCATGCATATTAATACATCAATAGCCCAAAAGAGCAGCATTTTAATTTGAAGACATGTTACATTAATCTTATCCAAAAGGTTATGCCTACCACCTATCCAAAAGTTGGTGCCCTATTAGTAACTTGCCTTGTACTGATGCACATGGGCTGGGCCCGGGCGTGTCCGAACCCGACCCGATAGTGCTTAACGGGTTGGTACCCTTAATTACTTTACCCAGTAAGCACATGGGTTGGGCCCTCCTTACCCAATAATCCAACCTACATTTCGTTTTTTTGATCCACTAAGGGACTGTTAGATGCAGACACTTTCTCTTTTTGATAAAGCTGTGAATCATATTCGGCCATTTCCAACAGTGCATGAACTTTATGATATTATGTAATTAAATCTAAAGCATGTTTGGCTCTGCTTCTGTTTCTGTTTCTATTTTCAGGCGCTAATTTTTGTAACAAAATAAAAAGAATTTGAAGTTTCTATTATAGCGAACAAAATATAATTTTGTGGCCAAAAAGAGTTGGAGCTTCACATACACACACACCCCTAAGAAAATAATAATAATAATAATAGTAATAAAGAAAACCAAAAGCTGTTTCCGAAATAGTCAATAATTCTATCAATAAATACAGATTTAGAATCATTCAATTAAGACCTTATGCAGTCGAATAATTCTAAATTTATTCCAACATAATAAACTCCATTATCAATCCAAAATAATGAACTAATAACATAACCTATTTATAATTTTATTTTTTTTATTTTTTTTTTACCCAACACAATCGGTGCGTGCAAATAAGCAATAAGCTTATTTCACTACAGTTCGAATGGTTGGTTTTTGCTTGTGTTGTTTTGCAAACCATAGAAGAAGCAAATTATACAATGCTTTATAATCAAACAATCTCCTTTTTAAGTTTTTTTTTCCTAAAAAAAATTGCTTTTTACTGATACATAGAACTACTACAACATGTATGGAGGAGCAACAACACAATACCCAGTGTATGGAGGAGCAACTGGGATGGTAACTGGAACAAATCCCTACTACCCATACTTCCAATTCGGCCAGGGCGTCGGCAGCGGCGGCGGCGGCGGCGCTGCGGCGGCTTCGTTCGCCACCGGAACGCAAGGCTACGGCTTGCACTACCCCCAGATGTTCCACTACTCCGCGGTGGCGACTTCGACGGCCGGATTGACGGGCTTCGCTCAACACTATGGAGGTCCATTGTCCCTTGCACCAAGCCCACCAGCACAAGCAGGTACTACTCACAGCTTAGCTCAGAGTTTTTGTTTTCATTGTGTCAGGATGTTTTGCTTGTCATGAAGTAGATTATAGCTGAAAATTTGTTCAAAAGGCAATTCATTTTGGTATAAGGTAATATGCATGGATTGTCCCTGTACTATCCTGATATCGCGACTTGGTTTTTCTGTTTTCCACTTGAATCTTTTTGTTTCTCGACTTTCTTTCGCATATATTGCACTTCAGTCCCTGACAATCAAAATATATAAAACGATCATTTCACCCCCTCACCTTAGAATGCCTCACTTAGTGACTGAAGTGCAATAAATGTGAAAGTTTTGAGGACTACGAGTGAAAGGTATAGGAACAAAGTAGCAAGATCGGAAAAGTACAAGGATCACCCATTCATCATTTACCTTGTTTTGGTATTGCATCAATAGATATCTTAAATCTACGGAATAAAAATGTGATTCTCAATTTCAATATTACCAAGATATATAACATGTTAAATGGTTCTACTTTAAACTTCCGAAACAATTGTATTAGCATGTGTTGTTAATATATCTAATTCACTAGCTATATATACTAATATCTTAACAGTGTGTTTCCCCATAAAACAGGCATGACTATGGCTCTCACAGCTCCAACCCTTCCCACTACTCCACCTCAAGCTCATGCCCATCATCCCTACAGGCTCATCCCTTCTCCCTTCACCGTCTCCGCGGCGGCGGCGGCCGCGGCGCCGGAGCAACCCTTGGTTTAACCATGGTTACTTTCACTTGTTTCTTTCCTTTTCCCCTCAGTGTGAGTCCATGCATGTATTAGTGTACACCACATGGTCATCATGAGTCCAGGTTTAGTCCCACAGGGGCTGTGGGAGGGACAAAAACCTGAGAATGTGGAGAAGTGCTTTTTCTCCAAGCCACCACTTGTTATTTGTGGGTGTTTGGGAAAGTGCTTTTGCCCTAAGGATGGGCTCAAAGCACACATGCCCCAAGGTTGGGGCTTTTTACTAACAGAAACCCTTCTATATATCTAACCCTCATCATGCACCAACTTTTGGTGCCCCATGATAGAAAAGTAGAAGCATTCTAATTAACCCTAGTCCAAGAAGGACTTTATGGTAAAGCAAAAAAAGCTACCTAGCTTGGGACTTGAGAAACCCTAAGCCCAAGAGGGCTATGGGCAAAAGAAACCCTAACTTGAACTTCAAGCATATTTCTAATTAGGGCTTGAGCTAATACCAAGTTAACAAGGATTAAGAAAATGTGACCCAACAACTTATTGGACAAGTCTCACAAACCCTAGTCAATGTTTAAACCCTAGCCCTCGATGAGCTTAAGAACTTCTTAAGCTTGTCCCCTACAAAACCCCTTGACCTATCCCACCCACCAATATTACCTAACCATCATTTAGATATGTTAATTTAGTGTAACCAGCCACTCACCTTACCTAATCCAAGGTAAGATGAATCACTAACCATCTTTGTTGCTAGTTTTTTGTGTACATTTTTGTGGTTAAGCTCTGAGGAGAGTTTAGCCCCCATCTAACAAGAGTTAAAGGGAGTGCTGATGTTTGTTTTATGCATTCAGCTCTACCTCATGTCCTTTATTCTCACATGGACCCCAAAAATGGCTTTTGGAGTTCCAACCACCAAAAATGGACCCAAGTAGATATTTTTGTTCTTTTGGGTCCCAACTCCTCTAACATCCCACCACCCACCTATAAAAAATGAAAAAAAAAAAAAAGTGCCATGGTTAGGTCCAAGAGTCTCTCTCTCTCTCTCTCTCTCTCTCTCTCTCTCTCTCTCTCTCAGACATTGATGCTTATTAAAGGTACTATTAATGTACTGTTAGTGACATGGGTTGTAATAAGTATGCATGCCACTTTAGGACAAGCTGATATTATGATATGTACCATGTCGAATCACTAAGTTAATATTTGCTGTACTATGATGATATTAATCTTTTTGCTGTGCCTGTATTAGAACTGCATATTTCTGCAATCATGTTTGTCTCCTGCTCCTATGTTCTTATTGTTCTTATTTTACTTCCTTTTGGCAACAGCAGTAGCAATTGATCAACTATTGTAATGTGCCGAAAACTTGCTTTAGAACCCTTGATGCTAGGATTCAATTAAGGATCGACACTTTACTAGTCCGGCTTTGATGAATAACTAGTGAAGAAGGAATAAATCAAGAACAACTAACACCTAGAGTAGTTGGTTAGTTAAAAATTCAAAACTGTATTTAAACTCTCCTCCTCTGATGCTGCAAAATGATAATCAGAACACGTCCGTTAATCAACTTCATTTTGTTTGGGAATATGGAAAGGTTCAGAGGATCTTAACCTTGCATGCATTAGATGAAGGATTACTGAAGATGTTTTACATGGCTGCATCTTGGGTTGGGTTCAACCAAAACCACCACTCAATGCAATAAATGTGTAAGATCACATTCTCCAATCTAGAATTTATGTTGAGCTAAGGTTAGGTTTGATATCAAAGTCGACCAGTGCCTAACCTGGACCCAACCCAACCTAACAAAACTTAGCCAACCTGATTTAAACTATATCATACAAACTAACAAATACATTATAACTAAATACAATCATATGTACTGTATAGTTTTCCTCCTTTTAGATTGGATAAAAACCATAAAAGGATAGAATACTAATCCTTTCCCTACTAACACTTAATATAGATTCCTAGTAATTCGACCTAACCGACCCAAACCATCCTAACTCGGTCCCAACCCAACCCAACATGATTTTAGCCCAAAAGCCCAATCCAAAGAAGGGTTGATTTTAGTTACCCTTTAACCCAAACTAACCCAACTGAGTTTTGCACCCCTACTGTTTTATCACGCGTGAAGCAAACAGGCATTTGCATCCCTCAGGGCTTTACCTAATTTGGAATTATAAATTTTCGTTAAAGAAAAAGGATAAGTTTTGCTACCACACAAGCAAATATCCCTCAGTAGACTAAGAGAACAGTACTTACGTCAATAAGCTTACATTGTAAATCCTTTGATCCATTTTACAATCATAAGTTTTACAGAGTTAAACACAGCCAATTCTTACATTCAGGCAATCAACAGTCCATTGCAGAAAATGGTATGCGCTAATAAGTATATATATGCATGTCTGAGTCATGTAAACTTTCAAAATTGCATACCGAGATAATGACGCGTTCTACGACATGTCTTCGTGATAAAGGTGAAGCCCGAGACCGAGACGTGCACAAGCTCGGCGGAAGGCCATTGCCTCTGCCTTCTGCACAGGGTCTCCATAACCCGTATCTTCGACAGATGCTGTTCCACTTGCTTCTCTGTAGATCTGCATGTACAAAAAGCAACACAAAACTCTCTAAGTGTGCATTAATGCCAAGGGACAACTTATATTCTGGTGATAAAAGTTCATTGAGCTCCACAGTGAGAATCAAGATCCAAGATAAAATCTAAAATGCGCCTAAGGGCCTATGAAGATAGAATACACCGCGAAATTCTAAAGCAGGGATTTTGTGAGAAATAAAATGCCCCAACAACATTGATATACTCATGTAGGAATCTAAAATAAGAAAAGATCTTGACGAAATGATACCTCTGCATCAGTCCCATAAAGAGTCACGCGATAAACAACTGATACGGACTTCCCATCAGATGAATAAACAATGTTGCGTATCTCACCAGACCATTCTGCAGAAAATGTGAAACAAGAAGGACTGAGATATGATTTGGACATGATTCAAATTTTGAACACATTTTGATTTGGTCCAAGTAATAAGTAGTAGCCCTTTTTCATTATATATTAACTGACACATACCAGGAGCATGCAGATTTAAGATTTTATTGACAATATGCCTGCAGGAAAAATACAAGAAAAAAGTATGTAAGAAACAACTAAATACGGATATAGCATTGTAAAATGAATATAGACTTTGTCGTAAAACCTGAAGAAAATCCAATTCACAGCACAAATACTTGATTGCAAGTGCTAAAAATTACTACACAGGAGTAAAACTTCAACCATTTTATTATATATCCTTTTAGCAAACATGTAAGGAGAGTTAAACTTCTGAGCTTTTTTATGCACTAATAAAATATGCCCTGTCACCAAAAACTCAGAAAATCTATTGATGAATGAGCGAGAATAAACACTTACAAAGATGACAAATGAAACAGTAGGGGAAGGAAGAAGCAAACGCGGGTACGAAAGCATAAGCATTCCTCCGAAATCATGCTTTGCGTCCCTTGCAATGCTTAAGCATGCTTAAGCTTAAGTGATTAACTTAATTCTCGATCTATGGAACATCGAAATGAGTAAGTCGCAGGCACTCGCGGAATTAACCCCATCCAAAATACAGTCAAAAACTACTATAAAAAATCGTAGCTCCGCTCCACTATCTACTTAGGTACGTACATAACTAAATAAACCTCACCTAATTGAATCAATCAAGCTCATTAAGAATACTACTGTGAGGAACCACAAATACCACCCCTTAATTGATATATCACATCGTTTACTATCCTAACCAAATATTATTACTACGATAAAACTCTATATTGGATCTCAGCTCTGCTTAATCAATTCTTAATACCCTTATTCAAACTCAAACAACAGGGCAAAAAAAGGGTTTTAAATCATAGAATCCACTAACATTCTCGTAATTGCATATTGACCTACCTTCTTTTGCTTAAAACAAAAAAAAAAAAAAAAAAAAAACTCACTAACTTGCTTTTATGTGTAACTTGTGACCAAAATTTAAACTTTTGCAACAAACGAACAGTTAGCTTATCGACTTTAACGGTCCAAAATGCAATGGGACACAAGAAGGGTTAGTAGATCAAAGTGCAATCAGGGAAAATTTGAAGGGATTTTTTGAGAGAGAAAAAAAAAAAAAAAAACGAACCAGGGGATGTATCTGATGGGGAAACCATCTTCGACGCGGGTTTTGACGAGGGAGTCGGGGACCTTCTTCCCCAGCTCCTTGAGGATCTCCGAGAGGGGCCTGCTGATCCCCTCCGTTGGTGCGCTCTCTGCGTCGTCATCGGACGGCTCTGGTTCGGCGACGGGGCTCTCCTTCTCCCTCGGCTTCGAGGGCGAGGGGTAGGGTTTCGCCGCGGCGGCGTAGGAGCGCGAGGCGAGGGAGAAGCGCCGCTGCGGCGGAGGAGGAGAAGAGCGGAGGAGGAGGAGGCGGCGTAGAGCGCTCGCCATGGTTGACGAAGCTCGCGCAGTGTCGGAAACGGTAGGTTTTTTTGGTTGGGAGAGACGAGAAAAGTAAGCGTCGAGCTCCGAAAAACGACGGGGGTTTTGGGGTTTTAGGGACAGGGAGCGTGAGAGGGGGAGGTAATGATGCTCTACGCGTACCGCAAAAAGGTACCTCGGAATCTGATTTGAAATTTAATATTTTGCAAAAAAATTTAAAATTATGGTGAAAGTTAAAATTTTGAAAAGTTTGAAAGCCATTTTGCATAACAAATTTTATTAGTTTTGAAATTTTACAAAAGTTGGCTGTTTTTTTTTTATTTTTTAGAATCAGACCGATTTTTAAAAATGACTAAAATATCACTATTCTCTCTTTCTCCTTCCGCTTCTTACTCCACCGCTCCCACGTCCTCACCATGCTCCTGTGCTATCTCACCCACGAGTAAGAGAACCATGATGAAGCATGACTCTCTTGTAGCCATGGCCTTTTTTAGCGTTCTCTAGTGAGATCGTTGTGGTAGAGACGAGGATGGCGCCGCTCGGAACATCGCCAAAAAATGGAGACGAAGTTGGTGGAGGAGGAGAGCGATGATCGCTGGTCAAGAATACTCCTGAAGCAGGTTCGTAAACCAGTTCGCAAGCGTAACCAATGGCGACGAGGTGGTGGTGGTAGTTAGAAAGAAAAAATATGACGGATGATGCGATGTTGCACTATTTGAACATAGGGTTAATTACATACAGGACCCTGTAAACTTGGTGAATATCAGATATATCCCTGCAAAGTTTAACTTTGCAAAAATATTCCTGCAAAAGTCCTAAGTTATGCAGATATATTCCTCTGGTTTGTTTCTGTTAGAACTCTGTTAAAATTTTAACAGCAGATGAGTGAAATGATATTTTTGTCCTTACAGATATATCCCTTCAAGAAGAAGAAGAAGAAGAAGAAGGTGCTGGCAGCGGCGGCCGGCGGTGGCGGCTGCCGGCAGCGGTGTCCCCGCTTCCCCCCCCCTCCCCCGTGGTGGCGTCCCTCGACGTATGGATCGCCGTGCCCGCGCGAAGAGGACGAACACGACGAGGGTTTCTTCGAGGGCTTCGGCTTGGGATCGGGAGAGGAGAGGAGGAGGTGGGATCGGCTGGCGGAGAGGAAGCGGCGGCGGCGGCTGCGGCCGAGGCGGAGGAGGGAGGAGGAGGAGGGAGGGGGCGGCGTCGTTCCGATCAAGGAAGAGGAAGAAGAGGAAGAGGAGGAGGAAGAGGATGAGGATGAGGGTAAAATCGTCATTTCATATTATTAACTAATCATGGTTAAGCATATTAATTGTGGTTAACTTAGTTTTTTTAACAGAGTATAACAGAAGGGACATTTTTGCATACGGTAAAATTTTTGCAGAAATATTTTTGCAAAGTTAAACTTTGCAGGAATATATCTAATATTCACCAAGTTTGCATGGACATGTATGCAATTAACCCTTGAACGGATATTGTACTACTTAGCAAAAAAATTAGATATGTATAATGAACTATAAAATAGTATAACTTTTTTGCTAAAGATTGTAATATATTCAAATGGTGCAAGTTTTTTTTAAATAGTGCAATATCGCGTCGTTCTCACAACCGTCACCACCTCACTGCCGTCGGCCATGCTTGCGCCGCGAGCATGCTTCAGAAGTATTCTCGACCAACAATCATCGCTCTTTTCCTTTGCCACCTTTGTCTCCATCTTCGACGAAGTTTCGAGCGGCCACGATGACAAGTAGGTCAAGTTCATTGTCTTCCTCTAGCTCGTGAGGAAAATCACGATGTGGACTTGATAGAGGAGTTGGTGTAGAGGCGGCTGCCAATGGCTGCGGAGATGAGCCCGCAGAGAGGGGGTGGAGGAAGGAACGATGGGGGTGTTTAAGGTACATAGATATTTTGGTCAGTTTTAAAAAAAATTGGATTGAATTTGTAAAAAATAAAAAAGTAACTTATTTTTGTAAAAATACAAAATTAGTGAATATTTATTGCAAGCCAAGTTTAAAGGATGAATTTTTTTAATTTAAAGTTTTGTAAAGTTATACGCACGATGTGCATTTAAAATAACTATGTAATTAGTGGATGGAGGGAGATCCCTATTGAACTATAAGATAAAGTTTAAAGCTGATAATTAAAAGTTCAGGTGCCTGTTTAGAAAAAGAGAAAAAGTTTAGGGGTATCTATACAATTTTCCCATACCAAACCAAATTCATTCACATAGGAATTTCTCCTCCCCCGCTCCTCCCCGCAACAGAGAAACAAAAGAATAAGAGCTCTCGTCGCGCCCTACGCTCTCCTTCGAACGAAACTCTCCCTCTCTCTCTCTCTCTCTCTCTCTCTCGATAAAACCCTAACCCTACACGCTCCATCTCGAGAAGATGATCCTCCGAACCCCGCCTCAGAGGAAGCGTAGGGCCGACTCCGTCGCTGGCGACGAGAGCCCCGTCTCCGACCGCCGACTCGTGCCCTACGGCGGCGGCGGCGCCGCCGTCCCCATCGCCTCCGCCGAGCCGTCCGATCCGATGGTCTGCACCTACCATTGCCGTCAGATGGTGATCCCCCGCTCCCTCCGTCGTAATAGCAACCCTAGTTGATTCGACGTGATTTGCTTTCGATTCAAAATTTGAAGTGATATGATGAGATATTGCCATATTTAGCTTGTTTTTGTAGTTGCTTTATCGTGCTTATGTTTAATTTCTTGGTGTGATTGTGAGATTAATGGTAAATTCTCGAGTTGCTTGTTTTGAAGTGCTGGTGTGGTTACTAATTCCTTGTGGCAATTTTATCTGTTTGGATTTTGGAAAATTAATATCCTGAACAGTGAGTGCTTGATTCATAATTCTTGAATGAGTATTGCATTTTTTTCTTTAAGGCGGGAAATAGCAGAATTAAGAATGAGTATTCATGGATTTTTGAGTTTCTTATTGTCCAATTAGTAGTTAGCAGAAGTTAAAAGGTTAAATTTATGAGAAATACTTAGGGAGCGGTAATTCATGTGTTTAGCTTTATCAAATAAGCCAAGAAGTGTGATTGTAGTTACTATCTTGCTGTATCTCTGCTGCATCTATGGAAGATAACAGGAAAAAAATGAAATGGTCAAGAGGTTGAGTTTACTAGTAGTATGGACGATAGTGTAATGGTATCACATGATAATTTGTGGCATTTAGATTGCATGGAAATGAAAGATATGCAGGTTTTGAAAGACAAGATATTAGTTACTTGAAAGCTTGAATTTTGTTAGTTAGAATAAGAAAGAAGTTTTTTCTTCTTTTGTAGTTATATTGTTTTATCTATTTGGTATTCTTCCCATAACTTTGTTTTAACATCTTCATCGAATACATCTTGGCAGTAGTTCTGGCTTCTGCATGATCTGCCATTCATATTCTGTCTCTTAACTTGATTTAAGTTCACTTTCTTTATTAACATCGTGCATCAATTTAGTCCTCTATTTTGCTTCATAAGTTGCACAGGTAAGTTGCACTACTAGTCCCAGAACTTTTAGTCAAGTTTCCAGGCTGGTGCCTTAGAGGAAAAATATATTGGCTGAACTGGTTCATCCGTACATCTGTGCACCATAAATCCATCTTCCCTCCGTCCATCTCACATTTTCAATTGAATTGTCCAATTTCTTAGTAGGGAAAAGGCTGCAACTAAGTGGGTGCTATAGATTGAGATATGAGATGGGATTGACGGCGGATAGATTGGTGGTTACATGGATGTATAGATGCAAATGTTTAGGTTGCTGAACATCCAAATTAAAACTTTGGGGACCAACGTAAAACCTGGCTCAAAATTCAGGAGCTACTGGTGCAATTTACCCTTGCATAAATGTGTACTTTTACAGCCAGAAGTACTTACTCAGTATCACTATACTTGTCCTCTAAGGATAGTCAGTTCCCCCCCCCATCCCCTCTTTTTTCCTCCTTCCTTCAGTTGCTTGGTTTGCATCTCCAATTTGCTTATTTCTCTCTTTCCTTTAAGCCTCTTCCTCTTGAGTTATAGAAACTAACTTTGGCTAGATTAAGTATTGTTCATCTGATTTACTTTCTAGATGTGAAAATTGATTGATAAGTGAGTATGCTTTGCAATTAATAGGTTAAATCGGAGTTCATGGTAGCTTTCAACACTTTAGAGAGGCAAGTCGGTGACTATCAAGCTAGACTGGAGACACTGCACGAACAACTATGCAGGAGTGGTATGGCGCTCTTTGGTTTGCTTTTGAGTGGTTCATGTGCTTGAGTTTTCGGACATTTGATAATCCGATTATTGTCATTGTTTAAAGTTGATTATTTGTTAACGATTGTTGTAGACTTCAGTCTATCTGGCACTATTGAAAATTAGTCTTTAAAACTACTGTCATTTGGTGCTGAACCGGTGTTCTTTTCTTTTTATTCCATCTAATTTGCAAAGCTGAATGTGAATAACTGCAAAGTTATATTTGCCGCCACAGACGATGAAAGAAAGAAGTGTCAAGATCACCTCACCTTTTTAGAGCAAGAGCTTGCTGCAACAAAAGGGCGTGAGCACGCATTGCAAGAAAGACTACTAAAAGAGGTCACTGATTCCCGTGAGCGACATCGAGCACAATTGAAACGTATCAGTGAACTTGAGGTATGATTATACCTTTGATTTTTGAAATCTGTTTGTTAAATGGGCCATACCTCCTATTCTTAATTCCATAATGTGAATCTTCTTTTTTCCATGTGAAATTTCATCAGTATGTCAATGCAATTGCCTAAATGTTGCTTAGGTAGTCAGTGCTGTGCCTGGAAGCTTAAAATGTTCAGGGATTTGGAGCTATATGCCATTACATATGATTAGTTGGACATTTAGACACCCTGAAACAGGTCATAGGGGAACCTACTGAGTGACTAGCGGTGGTTTTGCCTTTTGGCGTGTTTCCATTGTTGTGAGTGACTGTGACTAAGCAACATCATATATGCCACCTTTTGTTTTTTTTCTTTGGTTATTGGACCACCCTTCAGCACTTTGTGATCCTGTGTTGATTTTATCTTTCATTTCACTTTTTAGTAATGTAATGTATGTATGCTGAAGCACTGCATTATCATGCATCATATGGTGCATATTGGGGAGCTGAGATATGCTTTTATTACTTCATTCCTGGTGGATTTAAAGATCATACCATTTATTTGCTTTTTTACCAATAAAAATTGCTTACTGAGATGTAACTATTAATTTTGAATGGGGCTTTTTTTCACCTGTGATATTAGGATATGTGGGTTCTAGTATGCAAATGAGCTTTAGATGCTTGATTTTATAGGATAGCCTTAAGCACTTCTTTTTCCCCCCCTTTTTCCTAATCAAGCCAATTTTTTTTTCTGTCTCCGAATTCGGTTATGTTGCAAACTCAACTTTCTTTTTTAAACCATACCCTGCAGGTCGAACTCAATAGAGAAAGTGATTCTCGTAAGACTGCTGAATTGTCAGCAGCATCAGCAAAGGAGACAATTAAAGATCTTGAAGGGAAACTTCAGCGGCTAACTGAAAGTTCAGAGAGGGAGAAAAATATGCTAAAGAAGGAACTCTCATTTTCAGAAGACAATTTAAATCTCTCTGCCTCTAAGCTGGCTGCTAATGTAAGTAAGGGAAAATGCCTTTTGTATTAAGAATATTGAGATACCTATTGACCCTTTTGCTGTATGAATTTTGTACAAGCTCGAAAGAATGAGACTCAGAGCAGAAAACTCGGAGAAAGAGGCAGAGTTACTGAAACAAGAACTGAAGGGCTTGAGAGAGCAGCTGAATGAGGTATCTAGCAACTTTTCTTCTTTTTTTAGTTATCTCTGCGTATTTGTGTTGTATAGCCGAGAAGTACTGTAATTTTAATCATGTCTTCCAATTCTGTCAAGTTCTTCATCACGTAGGTGTGAATGAAATGTAAAAATGTTCGTTGATTGGACAGTTGTCAAAGCAAGTATCCTAGAAAATGTCTTTTCGCCATCTCTGCTTATCACTAAGGAATTGACTTGCATTGGCAACATGTTCTGTTTGTATTTCTACTGGGATTTGAAAAGAAACTAACAGGACTGTAATATGTTTATTCTCTTAATCAGTGTCTCCATCAGAAGAGTGAGGCAGAGAATAAGCTATCAAGATTTTCTGCTTCATCTAATCAAAATACTCCTACGGAGGATCAGAAATTGGTGAAACTTTTGCAAGAGGAGATTCGAAACTATGTGAGTTATTTATTTTATTTGAGAATCAATTTTCTCCTCAGCCATCTTTTCTCTTAGTGGATACTTAATAATGGTTTGAATCCTGTAGAACTTTTTTATATAAAATAAATAAGGGTTAGCAATGCTCTCTCTCTCTCTCTCTCTCTCTCTCTCTCTCTCTCTCTCTCTCTCTCTCTTCCCAATTTTCTCATGATCCATCACCCAGGTTTATTTAGTTAATGAAATGCTCATTGCTATTTGATTACTTGCTTTTAGGAATCTGAAGTACGAGAAGCCAGAAGATTGAGATCTTCTCATGTCAACAATGAGTTACTGAAGGAAAAATTATTGGAAGAAAAGGGGCGTAGGGAGAGGGCAGAAATGGAATTGTCAAAGTTGATGGAATTCCAAGAGAGAGCGCAAAAATTGGAGCTTGAGTTGTTGTCATGGAAATCATTGCTGAGAGAGATACCTGATGTATCATGTTATGATGATATACCCAAAAAATTTGCAGGCCTGCAAAAGTACGTATTCCCCTTTTAAGATGGTTTTAGTAATTTTGTTTTGTATCACTAGTTGCTGTTTCTAGTCTTAAATTACCTCCTCTTAAGCTAGGCAATATGTACTTGTTTCTGTTAAGAACTCTTTCTGTTGATCTTCTGTTTTGAAGATTCTATGCAGATCCCAATGCTTATTACGCTTCATATCAAATTTGATTTGTTTGACATGTAAAATATTTTGTGTTTTCATCAGAGAAGCAATTGAAAACATGATTAAAGTTGGTGAAATTAGTGCAAGCTTGAAGGAATTGGAGGTTAAGCTTGAGAATGCTAGCCTTAGTAGACAACATGCTGAAAATGAATCTGCTTTGGCCAAAGAGAAAGCAGAGAGTGCTGCTTTGGGGGCCAAGAGGCTTGAATTGATGGTAATATGACCTTCCTACTAGTTCGTATGTCTAGTTTTTTATTCATGTAGCCGCATAAAGTAGTTGTTTCTTTTTCCCTTTTAATTGCTTTAAACTAATATGAATTTCTCTCCTTGTGAGAAACAGCTTGCTTCAGTTACTGAAGAAAGAGACAGGCTAAAGAAGGATTCTTTTATGTTAGACAAGCAGAAAGCAGGGCATACAAATGAAACATTACTTAAGGTTAGACAACAATCTATTATATACAGATTACATCACTGTATGTTGCCCTTTGATCTCTGACCTTTTGCTTCATGTGGGATCACAGGATCTTGCTGAAAAGGAGAATAGTATTAGAGAAATGGAAAATAGTTTACATGAACAGAGAGAACTAATTAGTCATCAGCATGAAGAATTAAAACTAATGAATGAAAAACTGAATGTTGAAGCAAGGAAAGTGAAGTCTTTGGAGCGTGAGGGTGACCGCTTGCGTTCTGAGATAGCTTTGCTAGAGTCAAAGGTATCTTCGTTTAACCACAGATTAAATTGATGACTCTATGAATTGTCAAAGCATTATGACTTGTCAAAGGATTGTTTCTCTGTTTTGTCTTTTCCTTATTTTCAGTTGCATCTCCTCTGCTGTTTGTGAGCCTTTTTCTAACAAATTAACTGATGAAAATTTCTTATGGTTTTGAGAGACAAAACCCTTGGTTTTGTTGTTAACTCAAAAGCTTCCATCTATTTCCATGAAAGATGTTTATTCTCATGCAAGGCTTTATCAGAACATGTGCCACTATGTTTGCATGATATTTGGTGCAAAATAGCTGTTTGCTGAGAATAAATCTTTTGAATCCTACTTTAGCTCGCAGTGCTGATATTAAGATACCTTCCACTGTGCTTTGTACTATCCATGCTCTCTAAGGCCTTCGTTTGACAATAAAATAACATACCATCAATTTATGTCTTTAATCAGTTGGGTCATGGTGATTACTGTGCATCAAGCACAAAGGTGCTGAGAATGGTCAATACTTTGGCAGTTGACAATGAGGCCAAACATACTATAGAAGCACTACAAGCTGAACTGAAAAGAACGCAGGAGAAGTTGCAAGCTGTTGAAGAGTTGAAAGGACAATCCGGTAAAACATCTCGATTTATTAGAAGTATAAAGAGGTTGCCTTTAGTTCTTTGAGTTTTGAGTACTTCTGTTCATGGATTTTCAATCACGAGTATCTACATTAGTGTCTGCACACTTTCACATGTTTCCAATTCACTCACTTGTTTAGCAGTGTTCCATCGGTATGTTTTCCCTGTAAGTCAGCACATATGTTGGTAGCTTTTGTGGGCTTTTTATACAATTTTCCATTGTACGTGCAGTCGTGCATGCATGACTGGCTTTTATGTTAACACTTCTTTCATGAGTTGCATGACAATTTATTTCTCAACAAACATTGGTAGATTTTCATGGATCTAATGACTCGCATCTCTAAATTCACAGATGTGGGAAAGATAATAGATGCCAACATACCTGAAAAGTTAGTACAACTCAAGAGTCAAATTGCGATACTTGAGAAACGTGAAGAAAGGTGACTATTATTAGATTGTTTCTTTGGTCCTCAGTAATACAAAGATTCTTACCGATATTTGTCAATAACTTTTGCATGCATGCATAATGGAGCAGGTATAAGGCAGTTTTTGCAGAGAAAATATCAGTTTTCCGAAGGGCTTGTTGCTCACTTTTCGGTTATAAGGTGAAGTTTATATAGATTAACCCATATAGGGGGAAGTTGAATTATGCTCATGTATATACTAGTCTGGAGAAGAAACCAAAGTTTTATTTTATCATAATGTTTCTCTTTGTTTATTTAGATTGTAATGGACGATCAGCAACGTCCTAATGGCATTCCTGTGACAAGATTTACGCTGCAATCTATTTATGCACAAAGTGATGATGAAAAGCTTGAATTTGAATATGAATCAGGAACCACTAACATTGTGGTAGGCTAACATCTCTACCAAATATGATTGCTGATTCTATTGTGCAGTCTCTTACGTGATCCTCACATATACCTCTTTGGTGCAACAGGTTAACGAGTACACTTCACAACCAGAGATTTCTCACCAGGTGCCAATACATTGTCTTTTTTACAAAAGCAAACTCTTATGCCCTAAAACTAGATGCTTGTCGTTAATGCAAATGTGATTAAAGAAGCTGTTAAGCAATTATTTTCAAGACCAAACCCCTATGTTGAAATAGAAGAAAGTGATGATGGCACTCAAAATACCTACCGAAGCTTCTTTACACTTAACTATGTTGTGCATAACTATGTCGAACCATTCATTTTCAAGTTTAACAAAGCAAGTCTTATTTCACTTGTATGGCATCGTTCATCTGTATTGGTCACAGTTTGGCCTACTATCACACTATAAGTGCTCGCATAGTCGCATGGGAATTTCAGTGTCGAACTGTAAGGTGCCTTGATTAAAATTTGTGATTTGCAGGTTGAGATATTCATAAAGAAGATGAATTCCATGCCAGCGTTTACAGCTAACTTAACCATGGAGTCCTTCAATAAGCGCACCTTAAGTTAGGGTATCCCTATACAATGGTATGTGATTTTTCCTTTTCAGTTTCTCACCGCCGTATTCAATGTCGGCACTGCTTTTTATTTTGATCATTTTGCTTATTGCTGCTAGTATGCATCAGCAGAAATTTTGTACATTGTTGGTTCATTTTGCGTACTTGTGAAGAACAAAATGTTCATATTTCTCTCATAGTAATAATAATGATTCTCTAATGTTTAGCGGTACATTAATTAAAAAAGGAAGGTCCATTTTTTCCCTTTTCTGTTGTGAACATTGCTTAATTAGTGACTAGTGAGGGGCTGTTTCAAATGCCATTCATTGAATTAACTCTCTTATTCTATACAGTTTTGAGATGAAATGGGTTTGAAAATGATCAAAACTCAAAACGAATGAAATGAGAGATGCGGCCGCAAACATCTTTCGGATATTTTCAGAGGGAGAGACCATTTTGTATGATTACGATTCAAAAGGTCAGTGTTAGTACTCATGTTCATATTATTATTTGGAATTTGCAATGTTGCTAGACATTACTCCTTATATCTGCGCTCGCTATATGTTGTATTTCCCAATCAATCTCATGCCTCGTTTTATTGCTCCTCTGATTTTTTTTAATTTTATATTTCAATCCTATTATCCTTTTGAGTTATAATCTTTTCTATATTTCGAAAGTGGTTTATCATATTAAAACCGTGAGAAGATGAAGAATCAATGGATTTATAGTGTATGCGTGTACAAGCTGCAGATGAACCAATTGCAAGGTGTAATTTTTTTTTTTTTTAAGGACTAAAGTGAAATATTTTTTTTGCAGTATGGAATTTCAAATTCACAAGTTTGGGAATGGAAAATGAAAGTTTATGAGGTTTTAAGTACAAATATATATATATATATATATATATATATATATATATATATATATATATATATATAAAAATAAAAGTGAAGTTCGGGGATCTCTTTCAGAATATTTTATTTATTTATTTATTTATATTTTAATATGGGTTTTTTTTTTCAAAAGTCGATATGGACGTTGAACTGGTTAACAAATAGATACATCTCATCCGACGATCCAGCTGATGGATGACGTGGATCCATCGCAGCCGCGGCACCGCTGTTTGGGCCCAAACAGCGTTTAACTCTGGGGTGTTGCCACGTGGAGTTGATCTCCTCTTTTCTGGTGTTGGTCGCCCATGTAACATGTGGTCCCCACTGCGCGCGGTGGGGACCACATGTCAGTGCCAAACAGCCCGTGATACACGGGCGTTACGGGGAGATCCACTAAACCCGGTCTAAATCTCCTCAAAACGGGAAAAAAGTGCCCGGTCTAAATGTTCTGAATTGTGGTTTTTTTTTTTTTTTTTTTGGGGGGGGGGGGGGGGGGGGGGGGGGGGGGTGATTCAAAATCTCTAGAGTAAGAGAAATTATTGCACGCACCGTGGCATATTACACCGGTTTCATGATCATTAACTTTTAAAAAAGAAACTATAAATAATTTATTAATTCTATTTGTTATTTAAATTTTAATAAGTTCTCTAGCTTTAAACATTGGATATCTATGCAACATCACAGTTGAAGCCTCTAGCAATTGGGCCTGGAAAATTCTACAATGAGTAAAGACCCATGTAACCGTGACATATCACGGTTACATGGGAGAGAGGAAGGCGCACCGCCATAAGGAAAATAAATAACAAAATAAAATAAAATAAATTCCCAAAATTAGGGCGCGGTCTTTACCTCTCGCCCAATTCTCCCGCTCTCTTTTCGGAAAACCCTGACCCCAACCACCCCCCCGATTCAAACCCTAACCCTAATCCTAACCATAATAACTTAACCGTGGTTATCTCTTCGCGAGGCGCTTCGATCGATCTCCTCCGTCCCTTCCCCCTCTCTCTCCTCCCACATCTTTATCTCACGCCCAGTAACCCTAACCCTACCCCCGAGATCCCTTAACCCTAGTTTGATCCCCAACCCCCGATCGCTGTTCCCCCAATCCGAAACCCTAACCCTAGCCGATCGACGGCGCCGTTCGTGGCGGGACCGTCGCGGGATCCAGCGACGGGCTCTGACGCGATGGTGGTGAACGGGCGACCCCTCAAGCGCGCCAAGCGGCGGGTCACCGCCGATCTCTGCGATTTCCTCACCTTCCCCGGCGCCGGCGGAGATAAGGGCGGCGCCGTCGCCGCCGCGGAGGGGTTCGAGGGGCCGTTCCGGTGGAGCGTGGGGGAGTTCCTGTCGCGGCACGCGCGGCTCCTCCCGCCGCCCTCGATCCTGTCGCCCCCCGCCGCGGCGGCGCCGCCGCACCTGCTGACGTGGCGGATGGCGTTCCGCGTCGGCGACGCCGCGGCGGCCGACGCGGACGCGGCCGTGGTCGAGCTCAGCGTCGTGGAGGAGGACGTGCTGAGATCGAAGTCGATATACTGCGATCAATGCCGAGTCGTAGGTGAGATATCTCTTTTCTCATTTTTTTTTAAATAACTGATTGATATTATTTCTATTGGATTAAGAACTATTCTTGTTTTTAAATTTCGAATTATTTCCTGAAAATATATATATTTGGAATTTATATTAGATTTCTCCTCTTTAGTGTTTGCATGCCCTAAATTTGCTCTGTTATGTCCCCTGGGAATTTTTATACCTTGTTATTTTTTGGACAACATCCTCAACACCCCTCTAAACATTCAAAGTACTACAAATGCCCTCTTAGATTTTTAATTTTTTTGAATAATTTTTAAAATTCCAGTTATTCTTAATCACTTAAATATAGGGTGTCTGTTCCATTGACAGCTGTATTAGGGTCGTGGTAGTCACCATTCTTATACATTGATTTAATGATGCTTGATGTTTCTATTCCCAAATTACTATAATATGGGCTTGTATTGGCCTTACTGGGTCTTATGGCAGGAGTTCTGTATAGATAGAGCTGTTTGAAACAGCAGTTATCACTTTTGTTTAATAAAATCCACCAACAGCTTCCAGCTGCAGTTATGAGTAGCAGCTTCAAATTTAAGTTTCTGCTTCAAGGCCAAAAGCTTAATTTTGTTGCATGTTGCAGGTAGACTTTAAATACGGTTTTACCCTTACCACACACCAGGTGCTTCTTAAGTAGAGAAGTTGTTCTAAAAGCTAGGCTGATTTTTCGTGTATTCTTTCTTGGCTATTTAACTCATCAGTTAAGAATCACCTTCTTCCTTGTCAGTTTAGCTGGTAAAAATATAGACCATACTGGCTAGCGTGCATATTTTCAATAGGTACCTTAAATTAATTAAGAGTTTGGTTTGATTACTCACCTTGTAGTAATTTTTGAAATAGATATGAACTTTGAAAGATTTGATTCTACTGCTTAGCGACGTAGTATTTATAACATTTTTGACTGTATATCCTGTACTCTAGCAAAAGGTTCCCTAAGTTGACGAAGCATATTGTCAAAAATGTTACAAATACTTTATGGTCGTGTAATAGAATTAAATAACTTCTGCTGGTAAACTATCTGCGTTGAGTAGTAAAATCGTCACTTTGGCAGTTCTAGTAGTGTCAATTTCAAATTACGCTATAGATCGGGTAAGATCTGTTAGTTTTTACCTTAATGGTCTTTTTTTAAAAAAATTGTTCGTCTTTTCTAGCAATTACCTTCGCTGAAGAATCAGATGGTTCTGGTTGATTTTTTGCTATTGATTATAATCCTTCTGATGATTTTAGCTTCTAAACTTTGACTAATTGTAGGGTGGAGCGGTCACCCAGTTTGTGGGAAACGTTACCATTTCATTATTCAGAATGATGGCAATCCTTTGTCTGGCTGTCGTCAAACTTGTTGTTCTCGATGTGGAACTTTGTTGCCCCTCTCTGAATCAAGGTGGGAAACAAAATAGGTTTCAATTTTAATTAATGATCTTTGTGAGTACTGATTCATGATAAAATTTTGGTCAAACTTATTCTTTCTTCAGCTGTAGAGATTTGATTACTAGTATCCTGTATTAATCCAGGTGCTTTAGATTTTAGAGTATTGAAGATTGACACGACCACTCGAAACCAAATTTTTTTGTGAATAATGCAGATATCAGTTAAATGTATGTTATTGTTTTCTTCTTCCAATATACTACCTTCTTCCTTCACGAACTACTCAATGAACGATAGGATTATATCTTTATAGTATCCATATATAGTTTAATTGTTGCATGTAAGTGTGCCTTTGCTATTTTGACGTTGATAATGACTTTCGAGAATTTGTCCTTATTATTCTCATTCTATTGAATCCAAACTATCTTTATTTTTATTGATATATTTTGGAATGAAATTTCAATGTTATCTTCTATCTCTTTAGTTTGAATCACATTTTATCTCAAATATACTTGGCACATATTTTTCACTTAAGGTTTTTGGTCATGTATTTAACTATTCTCTGTTCTGCATGGAGGAGGAAATAAAGAGGAGAGAGAAAAGAGAAAGCAAGACTAAAGAAAATGAATTTCTTTTCTCTTATTTCTTTGTCTACGTAAGAAAGAAGAGAGAATCAGCTGTTTTTTCTAGAGGGAAAAAAGGGGCAAGAAAGAAAAGTAAAGAAAAGAAAGGAAGAGTAATGAAATGAATCTCCTCTTGTTGGGGTTATACATAAGAAAAGAAGAGAAGCAGATTTCCGTTGTTTAGTTTGGACAAAAAGAACAAAAGAGGGGGGAGAAAGTAGGAGAAAAGAAGAGAAAAAAATTATGTCTATTTTTCTTTGTTGTATCAGTGAGGTTTATGGATTCTGGGTGTTTTTTGTTATGCAAAAGCTTTCTAGAGCTTTCCTTTGTCCTATAATTTTAAAGAGGTGTACAGTGGCTTTCCTAGGGTTGTAATGTGCATGGCTTTGCTATTAGTAACATTTGGGTCATTTGTATTTTATTTTCTTGTCTTGCTTTCATCAATATAAGGTTGCTTTCAGGTACTTAGGTATCTTAAATTTCTATGGGGCGATTTAGTACAATTTCTATTCTCGTTACATTGTGGGGCTAAATGTGACTTATGCCTCCAGTTTTTAGTAACTGTATAGTCCAAGCTCCATTTCAATGGGTATGAGGACAGCTTATTTGATGTGGGCACATCTTATTTGGTCTAAATGCAGTTCTGTGGAGCTTACTCAGATCTCTGCATGCAATGTTCTACTTCTGATTGTTTTTAATGTAGCAAGTAAGCGTATGGCATCTGAGGTAAATTGTTAGTGGCTAGGCATGTTAGCCATTATAGTTCTTCATAAACATAATATTTGTAGATTCTCATCTCTAAGCCATAATGTATCAATCTTTTATATGCATGATTAGCTAATCAACGAACAAATAGCACATTGTTTTGTGGAATAATTTCTATCGCATTTTGTGGCTAAATGAGTGGGGCAGTTCTTTTAATTGTTTGTTGGAGAGATTCTTATGTTGCTCAATGTTCTCATTAGATAATGGTCATTTGTATTGTTTCACATCTCATGTTGTTCTTGGCCATCATTTCAGGTGTCCTTTATGTAAATATGAGTCGACAGCCGATGAATTGGAAGATGGGGCGTATATTCAGTTGGAGGATTCTTCTCATTTGTTGCATGCTGTAGTGCATGGAAATGGTTACGGCCATCTTCTCCGAGTTAATGGCCGGGAAGGCGGTTCGAGATATCTAACAGGTCGCGATGTAATGGGGTTTTGGGGTCGCTTATGCAAGTTGCTACATGTCAGGTACAGCCGTTTCTTATCATGTGATCATATCTATTTCTTGTTACTTTATTTATTGTTGGTGAGATTAGATTTTAAGACAAATCAAACTATTTGCTGAAAGCTAGTGCTCAACTCAATTCTTTGAAAGAGAAGTCGCTCGTACACTGTTGTTTAAGGTCGTAGATCATAAGCAAGCTGAGTTTGAACAATGGTTAGTCCAAACTAGAAAACGAGGACATTTCAAAAATGTTGTTGTGTCGTGCTAGATGTATATCAGACACTTTTCCTAGGAGCGCACTTGGCATGTGTGTCATGTGGACCAATAGGCAACCTACAAGGGTCAATCTGCAGGATAAAAGTAAAACCAAAATATTAATTTCACAAATTATATATGCGAATAATAAGGAAGAAGAGAAAGAGAGATCAATCACTTCTCTTGAGCCAAGCCTTTACACTTCTTTTCACAGGCGTAGAGGTGATCTTTAACAAAGAGATCTTTTCACTTGGGCTAAACTCTCTCTCTCTCTCTATACAATTATAATTGAACTCTTTGAATCGCTCTTTAAATTTCTTACGGAAACCAATTGTTTTGTAAATGAGAAGGCATCAATTAGAATGTTGTTTCTTCTCATTGCCCACGAAAATGTAGTCGTGGTATATGTTTGCTAAAAAGTATGATTTTCTATAGCTGTTCCTGCTGTGCCTGTGTTCTAAGAGGTTTGGCCACAGCTTCTTTAAGACGAGCCAAAAATTTTGGACCAGGGGGCTGTTTCATCTGGTAGAGCTTCTGTAGAGAAGTGTCGTACGAATAGAGCTGCTGTTTGGAAAGACCTTTGACCCTTTTTTATTTACTGCTTAATATTTCCTTAACGGCTTCTCTCCGTATATAGTTAGAAGCGCCAGTTTTAAATTTGGAGTTTTTGCTTTTGGAGCCCTAAAGCCATTCTCTCTCCCATCCGCATTTATAAATTCTATACCTTCTTAGCTTTCATGGTTGACTTGGTGCTTCTCGGAATAGAGAAGCTGTTCAAGGTTCAGCCAAAAGGGAACCTCCCCTTGGTTTGAACATCCTTGATCGTATATAGATCGGCTCGGCCAATGCATTATATCAAATAATATAATAGTTAATATAATGAAAGTACATTCGGATGGTGCCACATGGTGCCTTCCGCCTGCCCTTTGGTAAATACACTAATTATCTTTCATATTTGTTATTAATCAAATATAAATGGATTAAGAACAAAGAATATAGTTAAATATTTAATTTATTATTGATAAGGTTATTAGTGGACATTCTGGTCGTATCGCATTTTCTGTATCTCAAAAGTATGAGAATAAAGTGTTTGTGATTGATGAGTGATGCAACACTAAACTAAGGCCAGTTCTTTATTTATGGGAGTTGATTTAAGTAAAATGTTAATCATGTAGTGTGAATATAGTGTTTACTACCCATGTATTGGTATTTGCTTAGATTGGTTTAGGATAAATATATTCACTATTTTGAATTGATAAATTTGATATATATTTTTATATCTTTTTTAATAGAAATGACTCAAATCAACTCTCATAACTACAGGATTAGTATGAATATGGTATCGACATGAATATGTACAACCATATACGTAACTCCTTAATTATAAGTTTTCATTTTTTAAAATTATCCACCTTTCATTTTATTATTAATGAAATATATGAGTGAATTCTATGTTTACATTATGTATTTGGAAAAATTAAGCGTAAATTTTTCTATGAGTAGGCAAAATGATGATTTATCACCTTATAACGTGACTAAAGATTGCTATTGAGACTTCATTCTACATAATAATACTATGTTAAGCTAAATGGTAATTTACTATTCTCGAGTTATGAGATATCATATTTATGTCAATTTTACATTAATGATAGAACTCATTTAAGCGATGCATTTTCTGATTCTTTAACGAGGAATCATTGCTTCAACTCTATCAATTTAAATTGGTAGGCATTTTTCAAAAAACAAATATTATTTGCATGTTGTTTGTCCATTGATGTATTAGAGCGAACACTCTTTAAGCATCATATATTTAATTTCTTATCAGCAACGGCAAAAATAGTAAACATCAATTCATAAATGGTATTATATCATCCCCACCCCTCAAAAAAAAAACCCGAAGAAAGAACCTTTTGAAATTCGGCTGAGAAGAGGAAACGAGATGAGATCCCTCTTAATAGTTAAGCTGGTAGCTCTAAACGTCTCGATAGCTGAGCCTTGAGGTGCTCTTAATAGTCAATCTGGTGTATCCCTGGACAATGCCTTATGGCAACCAAGTTTCAAAAGCTTGGCCGGTAAAGTTAAAATAATACACAGGTTTGTAATTAATAATACTAGTGATGCGACAGCCACAACTCTCGATTACTAGATGCGTTTACAGCCTATTTTATTGGCAGCATATTTATCATCACACACATTATATGGTTTGAACTAAACTAATTAGATGGCCTGTTTTATTTGCTACAGAAAAGTGACGGTTATGGACATCTCAAAGAAGCATGGGATGGAGTATAGGCTCCTGCACGCCGTAACCAGAGGCCACCCTTGGTATGGCGAGTGGGGCTACCAGTTCGGCGCCGGTAGCTACGCGCTCACCTGTGCTTCCTACCGGGAAGCTGTCGAAACCCTCTCCAACGTACCACTGTCCCTCTTCTTCTCCCACACCAGATCTCCCCAGACCAAATTACACGACACCATCTCCCTCTACTTGTCCCTCTCGTGTGGCCAGCTCGCGACTGTGAGGGATCTCTTTTGCTACATAACCGACCAGCTCCATGATGTTTACAAGCAATCTCGGCTTGCGGCATCTGAAAAGGATAACTCCTCTATGATACTCTGTGCATGGACAAAGGAGGATACAGAGTTGGCAGAGTGTGCCATGGTCAAAGTTCTCCGGGCCGTTGGCGTGTCGACATGGGTCGCTCGGCGCGCACTCAGGGGAGCCACGTCGAAGGCAGTGGAGCCGCTCGAGCTGCTCGATTACTGCCTTAATGGGTTAGCCGGTAAAACAACAGATGATGGCCTAGTCGTTGCCATCCGGTGCAACGACGAGACAAGCACAGTAGAATACAGGTTAGTGTTACTAGATTAGCTTTGTTAAGCTCACATTTCATTTCTATAATCTAAGAGATACTTGTACAGGCTTGAGCGGGCTACCAACAAGCCCGAAGCCAGCCGCACCTTCTTTACGCCATCGGCCGAACACCTCCTGCGCGACCTCAAGTTTCTGTACGATGCTCTCCTAAACCCTGTCACCATGCAACCTTACAACCCAGAGACGACGAGGGCATACTCCCTCGGTGCTGCATCAAAACTCCTTGATTGCAAGCAGTTCATCAAGCATTTCGACGAACCGCTCGCTTCCGCCTCGCCACCCCTGAACCCTTTCAAGCTCCGCGTGTGGTGCCACGCCGAGTTAATCGACCACCCAAAGGACTACACTGCTCCGCCCCCTGAGCTCTTGCTCCTCTCTCTTGATGCCACAGTTGCCGACCTTAAGTTACAAGCAACAAAGGCATTCCAAGAAACATACCTTGTGTTCCAGAGGTTCCAAGCAGAACAGCTGCTAGATTGTGACGACGTTAGCGATGATGATCTTGTAAAGCTTAAGCTTGGTAGAAATGTAGCGGTTAGGGTCGGAGGAAGGTACTTAGGCGGGGACTACCGCCGGCTGGGGCAGTTCAGAATGGAGAGGGGGTTGGATAATTGGACGGTGGATTGCATTTGTGGTGCCAAAGATGACGATGGAGAGAGGATGCTGGCGTGCGATACTTGTGGCGTGTGGCAGCACACAAGGTGCGCGGGGATTAATGATGCAGAGGAGGTACCTGCAAAGTTCATCTGTAGAAAGTGCACAGGTGTGAGGAAGGTCAAAGGCCGCAATGGAGGCGGTGGCAGTGGTGGTGGAGGAAAGTTCAAAGGCCGCAGTGGAGGCAGATTGCTGAACATGAAGAGATGCAAGGATGAGATTGAATCAGCTTCTAGTGTTGCTGGGAGGTTTGGGCGGTTTACGACCGTCGGCTAACATTGTACATAGTGTTGTAGAGAGAGAGAGAAGGAAAAGGAAGAGAGAGCTCAGGCCTGTGTAATAAGTTGTTTTGGCTGTTATCGAACCCACCCCTCCTTTTTTTTCTTCATCTATGATACTTAAAAACTATTTCCCTGGTTAGCGTAGAAGCAGAGTTGTGTTTCTTGCTTGGATGTGTTACTTTTTATCTGCATTGTTCAAAGCATTGAATACACGAAGTCAACAAGCATAAATCATATTTTCTTTTGACTACAGAGGAAGAGCAAATATTAACCAAGTCTAACATAATTGCTTCGATGTTATCAAACCCCCAAAACATTCTAAAAGCACTTCAAAGCTCTGCCTGATGCTATGAAACTGTGGAAAGCACCTTTATCTGAGAAGCATCAATAATTAGCATCACAACAGAGCTCTAAAGTGCTTCCAATTTTTTCAGAAACTCGAAAGGATGTATGCAGTATTATTTGTAAATCAACAAACACTTAAAAAGCTGCTAAGGAATGCGTGCTCAAGAATCTATTATACCTTTCACAATTGATTTCGATGGAACTCTTCTGGTCAAGTCCCTTGCTGTGTGTATGAGCTGATCTTCATCTAGAGAGTGCCTTCTCAAAGCTTCAGAGAGCCGAGTGTACTTGGTCACTAGTTGCTTATACAACCCAAGCAACATCTTTACATCCTGGCGAGTCAGTTCCTCTGCATCTCTTTCCATGAAAGGATATTTATTAGAACCTGCAAATGCGCAAGTGAACATATTAATATGGTAGGGATCTTAAGCAGAAGGAAAGTCACATAAGCATTTACCCTATTACATAGCGGGAAGCAGAAGGAAAGTCACATAAGCATTTACCCTATTACATAGCGGGATTGAGAGCTACGATATGAAAACTCATAAGCTGTAACATGATAACAGTTCAGTGCAATTTGTAGTTTAGAATGAACGCATCAACTTTGGGATTTCACACAACAAATGGATGTCAACATTCACTACTCTAAGCACGACGCCGTTAAATCCAAACTTTCAAGACCGTATCGCGCCTCTTATGTGCAAAATTGATCAATAACATTAAAGAATAGCAATGGATATTAAGTGGAAGCAACCAAGACATAAAAGAAATACATTTTCATTCTATTACTATATTAACATAATAATAAATATGATAGCTATCACAAAGATGCTTCCATGGTATCTTTCCTCCTAAGCAGTCTCGGAACTAGTTTGGGAATGCATTGGCCAAGCACGCTCGCTTTGATGTTTTTAGAGGGCTCTGGAAAGTTCGAAAGTGTTTTGGAACTGCACTTCTCTGTTGCTATGAAATGGTGGTAGGAGCTGCTACTGGAAAAGCATTTGGCAGGTTGCTGAAGTGGTGGAAATTCAGTTGAATTCGATAAAACCATTGGTCTTTGGGGATCTTACGAAACCCAAAATTTCTTAACGAAGTTTGTGCCACTTCATGGGAAATTCAGTATGTAGAGTTGAAAATAGTAATTCACCAGTAAACATAAAAGCATATAAGGGCATGTTTGAATGCATGAACACCTTGATCAGCATATCTCCCTTGTTTACTCAAGGGTCATGAGGCAATAGATTTGTAAAAAGAATAATAGATGTATACAGCCGCACACTAGACATGGCCTCCGAGCTATTTTATTGAAGTAAAGCACCAATGAAGTGCATAAGGTAAAACATATAGAAAAGAGTGAATAACATACCTCCAAGACGAATCTCCTTGCCATGTCTTGTCATGATAGGAGTATCACCTTTAGCCGGCTCCGGCACACTGTAAGGATCACCCGCTTCATTGGCGAATCTTGCCGCTTGCATACTCTTTTGAAACTCGCTCTCTTTCATAGAAAGTGAGCTACCGTTGATATTTGTTATAAACATCTCTGCTGAGAAGAGATTCGTGAGATAGTACTCCATCTCAGACACAAGCTTTTCCCGTCTTCTGAAGAGCTGAACATATTTCAGGTTCGAATGCAGCTGAGGAGGATTGGCCTACACCAATTTTAATAGCACATCTTAATCTCACACTCCGACACAATTAAGAGAATGCAGAGAGAATGAAAAGGTCATAATACTATTTAAGTATCCGAGTATTGACAGTTGTCAGTTATCTCTACCTTGGTAGTTTGCATGATAGCAAGGGTACACAGGCACAGCATGATAAATTTCAGAGTTAAAAAAAAATAATAAGGTCAAGGAAAATAAGAAGTAATGTAAATCAAATGCTAAGAACCCGACGACCAATGCTTGATAAGTAGATGAGGCAGAAGAACACTTTTTTAGAAGACAAGCTAACAAGAATGATTATTGACCATCTGAAGATCCAAGGGAGCACCTTTTTTAAATATCATAATCTCGCTAAACTTTATTATTGACTCAAACATAGCCCCAGAATAAAAGCACGAGAAATTTCTATAACTGATTACTAGAAACGATTAATTAAATGACCATTCCAACGATACAAAATAGACAATAAAGACAAATAGTTACACAAGATTCAATAGGAAAACAATATGTTCTTGCTTTTAGTACAGATTTTCCTCTTTAGAGTTTCACTATTAGATAACTGCCATAATTTAAACAAAAGCTAACAGCTTATTTATGATAATATATTACCTTACCCTAGATATCAGATATACCTTGTTAAGAATAGTGAATTTTTAAAACGAAAAACTTAGAATCATGTAATGGGAGCCACTAGACTAATGAATTAACCACCTGAAGCAAATCAAAGGCAGATATGATAGTTATCAAGGAAAAGAACTTGCCTTTATGGTAACATAAATTAGAATAGGCAGAAATTCATCAGCCCCAGCTGGAGCACTATTCGTTGTCATTGACGCGTTCAGCAATAAATTGTTGATTACTTGGCAACAATTCATAATACACAGAAGCTTTTCACGAGGAGCTTTGAAAGCATTGATCTTCTGCAACTCTTTTACTGCAAACTATAAACATAAATATGGAAAGGAATGGTCAAAGATTGGCCTTCAGTAAATATGAACTCAGATTATTGTCAATGTCCTTGAATGGTAAGTCATTATTGCACCGTCAGTGTCATGAAACTTTGAAAGCACTCAAGATTTCAATCTCCACATCATGGAAACTTAAAGAAAGTTGAAATGCACATTTGATGGTGATGATTACTAAGCATCTGTACGATCAATTTCGTATACAGTTATTCTAATGCTGTTTTACATTACTCTTGTTAATCTAATTACTAAAAAATATAGGTATGTCTGACTGCAACTAAAAATTTCTATCCTTAAAACTCTATACATACAAACAGAAATGTATCGATCTACATGCATGCATGCATGTAGACATGCATCCATGCATGTAGACATGCATCCATACAGGCAACAATGTAAGCATTTGGATATATAACCATGTAATGATGAGACATACATGCATACATAAATAACCATTTGGATATATAACTAATCATCATGAAAAAGCTATGATATGTGCATAAGTGAATATTTTTCAAAATCTGCTATTTAGTATTATTTCTCTTACATACACACAGAAGCACCAGATACAATTAAATGACAGAGGTACTGTAGATTCATATTGGTTGATAGAAGGAACTAATTTATCTTTTGACAACCATACTCGCAACTTCTGTATTTCTTAAAAATAGTTTGACAAGGTTAAATATTTAGAATATGGAGAAAAAATGCCAAGTTCAATTAAATTTCAGAAGAATGACAGTATTGAAAATAATTCATAGATAGTAATTATATGGCAGTCAATTAAATCTACAAATGGCTGATGACTTTCCCTAAAACCTTTAAATGCTACCATTAGATTTAAAATGCCCACAACATTGCTAGCAACTTATGCCTAATGAGCAAAGTGCGGAGGAAACTAATGATATGTTCACACAATTCATGGCTATTGCCTACTTTCAATAATAGATGATAACTCGGTATCTCATTAAGCATTTGTGGCAAATATACGATGCAGTGGTGAAGGTAAATGTTTGATGAATCATTTAATAAGAAATCACAGATATGAAATTTAAACAGGAGGCTCCGCATACCAGCCATGATGCTTCATTCTGTAAGTCTATCGGCACATCCAAGTGGTCAGGCTTGACGAAGTGCTGCAACAGCCTTATTTTCTCTGAGATCTCCACGTCTAACTTTGCATCCTCAGTAGAGGATCCAAATGTGCGATCAAATAACTTTGTCATGACATATTTTTCTAGACCCTACATGGTGCACAACTATTTAAAATACAGTTCAAGATAGGAATAAAATTCTAAGAATAACAAACCTCAGTTACATATATATCACATACATATACAACTATATATATTAATTGATGAGAGGGGTGGGAGGATTGCTTTTGATAGCCTAACTATCCTGGGAATAACTTGATCACGCCATGCTTAAACAATGGAGATCAACAATTCGAACAGTCAACACTGTTCATCTTGTTCTACCAATCCAGATCATTTCCACATCACAGTAAAAAATACTTCGAAGGCAGTGTAACAATATCATTCTATTACATAAAAACAATAAATAGTTAAGATGTCCTCAAACAATTTTACATCTTGTTCATTAAGTATGGAGTGGATATTTGGTTGGGATGTTTTCTCGTGACCTTCCCTTTTTTTCTAAGAAATAACCAACCTAGGCATGCTGAAAAAAACAATAAAGCAGACGCCATACATCAAGAACACATCAAATCAGTTGATTTATTGAATGATTGCAACTCTCAGATGCAACTATTAACTAATATAGAATTTACCATAGTGAGGTGAAGAGGAGTTCAACGTAACATAGTTTACATAATCAAGGTTCAAGATGCTGATTTATACATTTATATCCACTGTCCAGCATAACAAAAATACAATAAGATTGTATCATGAAATTACAACAGAAACATCTGCTATAGTAAATAAGATGTACAAAGGATGTTAGCCGTAGTACAGATCTATTGGTTAAATAGAACATAAGGTGAGAAATCACCCAACAGAACAAAATCGTTAGCTAAACTGCTTAGTAAGGTGCATGGAACACAACAGAGATGTTTATGGAAAAAGATTAAAAAAAGAGCTAAATCAGGACGAATTAACAGAAGCTTGTGCATGGTTTGTGGCTGCCAGAAATATTCTTGCTATAGATACAAATATTTAACGGACAGTAATACTAAATATACATAGAATTAGTGCTGATTTCGTGGAAATTAAGTAAATTCAAACAACTCAGTCAAATGAGAAATAGGTGAGGACAATCTAAATTAGTGAGTAAACCGTACAGAGCCTGAAAAGTTAAAAAGTTTCTTTAGTATGAATATTACCTCGATAGCACTATCAGTTTCTTCATCTGGAGCGTTAGCCCATAGTGGATGTTGCTTAATAGTTCTTTCCATGGTCACAAGAAAATCTTGTACCCTTCGGCTGTCACTTTCAGCATCAGGTGCATAAAGTGAGAAGGAGACAAGGAAGCTGCAGAAAAAAAAATGAATTTCCGGTCAGATTATGCTCAGAAGTGTCAAACTAATAAAAAAGAAAACTGAAGATCAGAGCAAGTTCTTTTCAAAATTTATCCAGGGCTTTCACATTTATTCTTACAAAAGTGGGAAGATGCTGTTACAACCTAAACAAAAATATGAACTCAAGAGTTAAAAAAGGGTCTAAATTGCTGGTATTATAACCAAAAAAAATCGGTGAAAACAAGCTACCCTTCAACATTTGTTTGCATGAAATGAACAGACAATCAATTCAATAGATAATGCTACTGAGACACTAGCAACATAAACATCACGAAAGGAGCCAAACAACTACTTGCATGGAAAAACTTGAAAATACATTCTTGTTATCATTAGATAGTAAAATAAATTAATGCAAGATTATGTTCTATATTGATCCATTTACGTTAGCCACGAAAATGAAAAAAATTCTCTACATCAAAATCCATTATTACTCATCAAAATCCATTATTACTCATCAAAATCCATTATTACTCTCTTTCATCTCAAACTTTTCTACTCAAACAAGAGTTACTTGGGCAGCAAAATGAGGAGACAACAAAATCAGCCTAGCACTTCATATCTCATGGCAAGAACGGCTTGCCAAATATTACATTGGTAGGCTTTCGACACCATTTTCTAGTGAGTAATATCAAGTTGGCCACTAGTAGTAGATACAGAGTCTTTCCTAGAGCTTTAAAAACTTGAAATGAGATGTAGTCAGATCCGATGTTAGAGGGAGAAGGCATAGAATGATTAGGATGTAAACAGGCAAGTAGCAACAAAGGTTTGTCGTTACAGAAGTTTGTATAGGAGGAGAGAGCACTCATTTTCTTAACTAAAAGCAACGCCACTTATCCAATTGCATATATGTAGTAAATAATGCATGCGACAAGAAAGAGAGACAGTAGATTAGGATGCCATATTCAGAGAGAGAGAGAGAGAGAGAGAGAGAGAGAGAGAGGTGTCTTTAAAAAAAAAAATGGTTCCAAATAATGTCATACGCCAAACTGGCTTAGTTTCCAAATAACTTGTACAATGGACAATCAATGAAAAGTATCTCCTACCATGAACTCAAGGGAAGAAGTATCTGAGTGGATTATTCTACTCGGAAAAACAACAAATATTTCTTGAAACAACTCTCGCCATGGTGTGACTGCTTGAGGACCTCACAACCCTTAAAAAGGCCAAGTAAATTTTTGTAGGTAAAAGAATTACTTGAACCAAGGAGTTATCATAATCCCTCATTTCACACCTACTCCATAAATTCATATTTTACTCGAAAAATGAATGGTTCTTCAATTCCAAGAGTATCAGTCCACAAAAAACAAAGAAGGAAATTCTTATCCTCTAAATATACTTTTCTAGCCTACCAAAGGTAGAGAAGAATTATATCTAAGGAGTCCAACTTGTCACCAAAAAGGAAAAAGGAGATTAACACAAAGGTCAACGCTGCTAATTGGTACGCCAATCAAGAAACTCAAAATAACAAGTGGACCAATCAAACAATGTTAAACAAAGGGCTACTTGGAGAAACTATAAGTGCCATTCGTTTCTACATAACTGGACAAAGTCTCTATAGAGTAAGTCAGCAACTATAGCACTTTCACCTAGTTATTTATTTGCCTGAAAGTCACCATAAAGGAAGTCCAGATCTAATGGCTTAACGTATAAAAAATTTTGTTAGTTATTCACAGTTATTCACAGTTTCACATAAGCGACAACGGACGTATCATGGTTGAGGTCACTAATGGCTGGTGGGCTAATAGAAGATATAAAATTGTATGTTGCATGATCACAAAACATCAAAAACCATCATAGAAATCCAAACTAATCAACAATATCACAATCCACCTAGTCTTTCACCATAAAAACACAACAGAATGATCACACAATGATTCAATTCAAAACGTAATTGATATACTTAAGGCAAGATCAATATATTAGTAAGCACTCAATTAAAGCAAATGCCTCAAAGTTAAATTTAAAAAATAAAAAAAAGGCATCCCCCAAGATCTAACTCAAAGTAATTATATGGATAAACCCCAAATGATATCTCAAAAAAAAATCACAAAGAACAGCAGAATTTGAGCCGAAATATGTGGATGCCTTTCAATTACACCAAACAGAAGCATTGCCTAATCAAAGAACAACAAAAAGAAAAAAGCATCATAAAAATCCAAACTAATCAACAACATCACAATCCACCAAGTCTTTCATGATAAAAACACACGACATCAAAATCACATGATGAATCAATTCAGAAACCTAAACGAATATTATCAATAAGCACCCCAATCAAAACAAATTCCCCAAACCTAAAACCCTAGCGACCCAAAAAGACATCATCACAAACCAATCCGGAGAAATTAAGAGGAGAAACCCCAAACTACGTCAAAAAAAGCACCAAAAACAGCAGAATTCAACCAGAAATTTGCGCATGCCCCTCAATCACACTTAAAGGAGCTTCGTACAATCCAAACAAAGCAACAACATCACAATTCGATCCACCAAGTCTTTCGCCGTGACAACACCAAAGAACAGAGTCACAGAATGATTCGATTCAGAAATCTAATTTACAAACTCAAGAAAACATCAATATATCACTTAGCAACCAAATTCATCAAACTAAAAACCCTAACGAACAAAGAAGACCCCAAACTACACAATGAAGAACCAATCGAAGCGATTACGAGAAGAAACCCCGAACTACACCAAAAAACCACCAAAACATCTAAATTGAGCAGAAATTCATGGTCGCCTCTCAATTACACCTAACAGGAGCATTGGCCTAATCAAAGAACTAAAAAATTTAAAAAAATCTTCATAAAATCCACACGATCCAACAACATCACAATCCACCAAGTCTGAACACAAACCAAAGAAGAGTATAATGACACAACAATTCAATTCGAAAACCTAAGCTCTATACTCAAGAAAACATCCTCACACCACTAACCACTCGAATCAAAACCAAATTCTTCACCAAAAACCCTAACGACAACACCCCCAAACATCCAACCCAAAGCGACTACAAATAATCCGCCCCAATCCACACCAAAAAAACCCCAAATAACACCAAAATTGAAGCAAAAAAGGGGATCAAGAAGGGCGATGGATCTCGGATTCGACCTCTTCACGGCGCCGACGAGATCGGCGGCGCCCGGGCGGCGGAGGCGGTTGAGGAAGCCGTAGAAGTCGAGGTGCAGGGGAGTCGCCGCGGCGGAGGCGTCCATTAATCTCGCAATCGCCTCCTCTTCCTCCTCCTCCTCCTCCCCCCTCTCTCTCTCTCTCTATACCTAGGTCTCCATTGTTGTCGCGGTAATAGCGTGTCTATATATACAAGAGAGAAAAAAAAAAAAAAAAAAAGGAAAATTGAGAGAGAGAGAGAAAGGGGGGGTGGGGAACGGTAGGTATATATGTTCACACTTGCGTGGGAGAGCGAGGGGTGTTGAGAGGATATATCGAGTGGAAGAGGGGTCAACAAAGTAATGTATCTTGGGGTGTTTCTTTTCCTTTTCAAGTTTGTATGACTTGAATTTACATTTTTACCCCTGTAAGGTAACATCTAAAAGTACTTGAAGACCCCCCTCAACTATAGATATTTTGGAAATCGGTCCATATACTTTATTCCTTCGCATTTACGTATAATTTGATTTAAGTTACTTTAGCTAATATTGTTTGTATATTATATATATTAAAAAAAACTTCAAATACCACCCATGTGATTTCGTATTTTTAATTTTAATACCATATGGTTTAAAATGTATCACTTTAGTACCTTGTAATTTTTGTTTTTCTCTTTTCGTTATTTTCTACGTTAATTTTTTCGTTAAATCAGTGACAATTAAAACCATAGAGTGCTAAAATGAATTTCGATAAATCATAGAAGGGGTATCTGAAGTTTTTTTGTATATGATTTAATGGAGAGTTAACGGATGTGCTGACGAAAGAAAAAAATGAAATCAAGGAGTATTAAAATGATACATTTTAAATTATAGGATATTAAAGTGAGAAAGCATAAAACCACAGAAATAAAATTTGAAGTTTATCCTATATATTATATGCCAAATTTGAGTCTCGCTTTCGTACTACTAAACTGGACCTAAAAATAATTAACTTGAATATTTTCACAAAAAATATATGCGTGTAGACGTGTATTACATAATGAGCTTGTTTTTCTTACATTCAAATATTAATTTAATATTTCAGAACAAACAATTGAGCAAAACGTATTTTATGAGTACACATCTAAAAAAAATAAGAATGTGCATAAGTCACACAATTAGATAGTAAAAATAAAATTATTTAAAAATTTAAATATCGAGCATCTATTTTAAAATATGCCAGAGTCCAACTTATGTTTTTAATAAGCTTTTATCGTTTATTAGATTATTTATTTATGTAAAGTATTAAATAGTATAGTTATTACGTCGTATACGTATTTAGGATCATCCGTATACGAGACCGTAGTAAATATCACATCCTATACTAATACGAAAAATTATGGTTGTGGATGAACAGTTATGACCTGTCAAAATGGTCGGATGAAGGAATAAGAAAGAGAGCTGAGAAAACATTTATTGCGTAATAAAAGTTTGATGTAAAGTGATGAAAAATTATTACTTGAAGAGCTTTGGCAATTTTTGGATTAAAAAACTACTCTATGTTATAAACTTTGGAGGGGATCCTTCATTTTTAAATAAATTTAAATTATTATATAACAATAATAATAGGTTAAATATTATTATATTTACATTGTAGCTAGAGTTACATGCAGTTGACATGCAATATTAACAGCTGTATTATTTTATTTAATTAAATGTACTAAAAAGTGTTGCAACTATAAAAAAAAAAAGATTAATTTCATGCAGCTCCCTGTAAATATAACGAATAGTAAATATATTCCTACAAAGTTCAATTTTTCATATTTATCCCTACAAAAGTCCAATGATTCATATTTGTTCTTCTGATTTATTATCGTTAAAGCACTATTTATTTTTTAACAGAGAATGTGAAATGATATTTTTGTCATCACAAATATATCCTTCCAAAAGTCTCAACTGTTAGAATTATACAAAAATATCTTTCCAAAAATTTTCAACGGTCATCTTTTTCCTTTCCGCCATACAAATAATATAAGAGAGGTGAAAATGTCAAATTACCTCATTCACTAACTAGGATTAAGTATTTTACCTATGGTTAACTATATTTTTCTAACGGATCCTACAGCAGGAGTATATTTGAAAACGTTAGGATTTTTGCAGGAATAAATATGAAAAGTTAAATTTTATAAGAATATATCTGCTCTTGAATATGTTTATAGAGTGCTGTATCCAATTAACCCAAAAAAATTCACATCAAAACTGTTACCTTTTCTTGGTTTTATTGTTTCTCTGAACACTTGTTACCCGACGAGCAAAAGAGCACACCTGGAGACGATAGCTCATTTGCAAACTGAAACCAAAAACAAAAACTAGATCATCTTTCTTTTTTTTTTTTTTTCAATATTTTCAAGAAAATACAGTTCGTCATAAGTGACAATAACAATAGAAAAATCCAGGCACTGGCACATTCAACCACATAGAATGATACCGAACAAGACCTTAGTATTTCATCAATTTTCGTAAAACAACAGGGCACGAGGAGACCAAAAGGCGAGAATACAAAAGACCAACTGATCTATTTGAGTAAGTAAAGATTCACCGCAACAAATTGTACACAATTCAAACATATGTAACATCCATTGTAGCATGCGGCGAGACGAAAGGCGAGAAAACAAAAGACCAACTTATCTATTTGAGTAATTAAAGATTCACCGCAACAAATTGTACACAATTCAAACATATGTAACATCCATTGTAGCATGCCACTCTCCTAAGGCAACTCTAACAAGAGGGGGTTAAGGAACACTCATGGCTCTTCTCTAGATGTATCTACTCCTCTGTATCAAGTGCATCTGCTGAACTACCCTTCAGGTGCAAGTGCTTCTCCCGCCTTTGGAAGTCCGTTAATCCCTTCCCGCTTCCGGTGACCCCGACCTTCCCTTTTGGGTCGTCGGGGGACTTGAATATGCTCTCCCTCTTTCGCCCCGAAAAGAACCCAACCTGCAACAGCAAGAGATAGCCGTATAAATGAGAAGTAAATGAACTTGATCTATACACTGATTTTGAGATAATAAAGCTCACAGGTCAGAAATAAATGTTTCAATAACATATAGGGAAACACATTATAGAGACCTTACCTCAACTATCGTGCCTTTTGAAATGGATAATTTTAACTTTCCGGATTGAATATTCTATAAGGAATATTTTGTTTCTCGAATATTTTATACGGTTAGTCAGTAAAACTAAAACTTGAGTTCGTGACTTCAATATGAAGTAAGGTTGCACAATGTTACAGAAAAAGTCCACGAAAGAGGGAGAGAAGGGGGGGGGGGGGGGCTATTCCCAATTTACCTTCTTAGCTTTTCCCTTGGTAGTTTGGAACTGCTGCCAGGCATTCTGCCGTTTATTTTGCACCACTTCGAGTTGTTCAAACCGAAGCTTCGACTTGAAAGCATGTATCTTCTTGCGCTTGGCAGCTTTCTGCAAAAGTATGGACAGGAAAATAAAGTAATTTGCAAGGACTCCACAGAATAGAAGTCTTTAAAAGTCTGAAATGCAATTACAAGGCGAAATGGTACCAAGAAGAATTTGAAAATATTTAAGTGCAGCAGGAGTGACATCTGAGGATGCACAGACAACAGATACAAGCAAAAGACAGAAAAATGCATCAAGGAAATCAAATGGAAAGCATAATTCCTAATATTAACAAGCTTTAAGCTGCGTAGTCACATACTTTATATACTTTTCTAAACTATTTTTAACAATACATAGTTGAATTTACAATTATACAGAAAGAAAATAATTACTGCATACAAGATCCTTCCTTTTATATGACTCTTATGAATAAGAAAAATAATTTTTTCAGCAAGCTCTGTATGAAAGACCTCAAATGAGGCGTCAAAATGAGAAGAATACTTCACAGACCCTCAACCCAAACGCGCTTTGATTTCAATGACAAATGCACATGCAAAAAACTGATTCACCGAAAACAATGGAACAAGAGATTAGGTACGACAAGCAAGAGCACAAACTGAAAAAAAATGTTTGCAAAACACACAAAGTGCCTTAATTACTTGACTAGTGGCAGTATGAATAAAAGTTATACGTACCAGATCATCGGGATCATTGGGTTCAATACGGAGTTTAGCAGGTAAGGAACGCGTTTGGAAATCGGTGACGGCGGCTTGTGCAATTTTCCTTTTAATGGCTTGCTTGGTAGCTTCAGCTTCTCTCTCAGCTTCTTCCAAAGCATCAACTACTCCCTCTTGGATTGGCCTGACATTATCCGGATCAACCTAAAAACGGAGCTTGGGAAGGTTATGACTTTGGAAACAAGGTGCAAACCATTAACAAATTGAAGGAACGTTGTGCTGTCAAAATTCAAAAATAAAACAACAAGATAATTCAAAAAATTTACCACATTTGCTAAGCTCAAACTGATAGAAATGGATAAACTAGAAGACCTTTAGAGTTGCATAATGTCGAATTCCAAAGTTTAACGCATAAATTCAACCAGAGTGAACAAAGAAAACTGTTTTAGACGCATATTTTAGAAATCAAGGGAGGTTCGCTCATCTGAAATGTTTGAATAACAATAATTTACTATCATAACGTACTGCAAAGACATGGGAAAGTGGCTGTTGTTTTTCTATCACTTAATTTTTTTTCAAAAGAATTCCTTCTTTTCAACTTCATAGTTAACAAGGAAAATATCACCATGCATCAACTTTTTCCTTTTTAAGTCAAAATACTAGTATGAAATTGAAAATTAGAACTACTATCTACCCTGAAAAAGACAACTATGAATAAAACATATAATAGGTAACCTTATAACAAGGCTTTGCACCTTTATGCTCATGAATACAATAGAGGGGGGGAAAAGAAAAAAAAGCAAACCATACCTCCTCCTTGTTGCCCCACTCATCATAGTAAACGTAGTACCCATTTGGAGTGAGAGATTCAATCGTCGCATCATACCTAAACATTCAACTAATCAACATAAAGAAATGGTGAAGCAAGTGATAATTAGATGATGCTGCAGACAATAAATAGAGTTATTGAACATACCATTCCCCATCTTCACTCCACACAGCTTGGACTTTGGTCCCGACAGAGAACATATGAGATAGGGAATGCTCGTCTGATTCCTACGTGAGGTAACAAAAACCAAGTAAAGATTGCCCACGTTAAAATTCTAACTAAATGAACCAGCAAAACAATGATATATAATATAAGTTGGATAATTAGAACCCAAGATTCTCATACGCTATATATTGAAAGTTTCAAATTTTAGTTACTAATGATGCTTAAGATTAGCGACATATACTTGGTTTTGGCTACATAAAATAGAAGCTTACATTTATATTCGAACGTATCTAATGCTCTTAGAAACAGAATCATGGTAAATGTGGTGAAACTTTTTAAACCCAAGCATTTGCTGCTAAATATAAATGACGCAAGATTAGAGCAAAACTTTTTAAACCCAAGCATTTGCTGCTAAATATAAATGATGCAAGATTAGAGCACAATATAGTACAATATGGAGCCGAGCTTACCAATTTGGATTGAGAGGTTCCATCAAAATGAACATCTGAACCATGCTGTGTAGCCTCGGCTTGTTTTGCAGTAGCCAAAAGCTCCTCAGTCAATGCAATCACCTGCATTCTCATAAACACACTAAATTCAGCCAACAAGCAGTAAACCTACTTCTTTCATTTTCAAATCCTGCACTCAAATCTTCAAGTTTCCAAATTTCAAACTTTAAATAGCAGCTTGAACATCTGAAATGAGGGGTTTGCAAGTAGACAGAGCACCATGGGACACACAAAACCTGCAAAGAACCAAAAAGATAAAGGGTGATGGACATCTTCTGATAGTCACGGTTAAATAGCATGATTGCCCATAGAGCTCCATTAGCTGTAAGAGCCGTCTCACCTTTCTGAGGAATAAACTAAATTTAAAACCGCGATAATAAACCCTCGGCCACCATGATGGCCGTGTCATGCTGCCTTCAGTGAATATGGCTCCTTGTAACAAAAGACAACACAAAGGGGAACCGATAGCAAAACACTGGAAACATGTTCTCAGGAAAATATCTAGTATGTTGCAAATGAATTTTCAGTTTAGCTTAACAATATCTTACCCAAATCATTCACATTTAATAACATTTCTTCATCTCAGGATATTGAGAAGATGAAGAAAGAAATAAGCACTTGAGATGCAAAGTCGGCTTACCTCTTCAAGCTCCTTCTCCATATCAGCATATTCAGCATTCCCAGGCTCATCAGCCAAAAGCTTTTTGATCTGAATTACAGGAAGAAAACAGTCACTTTTAAAACTGCTGGCTTAAACTTCCAAAACTAAGATACCAATTTTAAACGGCACATGCAGCTTGCCTTCTTTAGAAATATGGGCAATCTGATTTACGAAATATATATATTAAATAAAACACTCTAAAACCAAACATTCAAACATGCATGCGCGCGCACACACCCACACAAAAGAGGCATACATAGTCATGTTTCATGGTATGAAACAAGTATCAAAGCATACATATAATAGTTGATAGTCGCTCGTGATGTAGCCTACTTTACTCCTATTATGCTACTAAGTATACTATGCAAATGCTTACAACCAAGTACCAAAACAAAAATATGCTTAACTACTAACACTTGAGTAGGCAATATAATAAAAACCTCTCTGCAATTGGACCTTTTTTCATCACTTTACCAGTTTTAATATATCTTTTAAAACTCATTTGTTCATTAAACATACAATCACCTCTCGCATCCAAGTATCGCTCCCACACCTACTAACACAGCTTAAAAATCATTAAGAAACAGTGAAGAAATAAGACAATAGCCTTTGTAATTGTAATAAGAATTAATGGTTCGACCTCTCAACTAAGGCACTCGATGAACAACTAGTAATTATATAAGAATAATTCATATATAAAACAACAAATAAGCCCTACGCTTCTTTAATTCCTTTCAATCAGTTAAAAAAAGCGCTTCTTTTCGCGTAAAAAAAAGCTTTTTTAAGACTAATAAGCCACCAGATGAATTCAATATGCATGAATTTGGTAGAAAAATACGAAAACCCTAGAAATTAAAGATACAGGGGGAAAAGGACTATCCCTATACAACAAAAACAAACCCTAGCAACACTAAATCGCACCAACCACCTCAAGAGACCAGAAATTTCCACTTCTCCACCAAAATTCTACCAGAAAAACAAAAAAACGTAAAGAAATCGAAAGATTGGGGAAATCAGGTACCTCACGGAGCTGATCTTTGTAGGTGGAGAGATTCGAGGCGAGCTCATCGATGCTTAGATCCTCTCCCCCGCCTTGCATTTTGATGCCCTAATTTCCCCTCTTAATCGCCTTTTCCTCTCAATTTCGCTCTCGATTTCAAAGTATCGCGGGGGTTTTACGCCCTTTTGCGGGGATTCTAATTGTAGAGGTACGTTATAAAGAGGCGACGATAGGGGTGAGTTAAGTGGGCCGTAATGGGCCGGTCTTAAATGGCCCGTACGGAATTGAGAAACCCGAGCTTACACAGGGCCCACGAATTCGGGGTTTTTAAGGTAAGGATTGGATGACATTTACTTTTCACTCTAGTACTTTATGTTTAAAATTTTTCTAATTAAGTCCTTAATATTTTTCAAAAAATTCGGTAAAATTATCGCATCAATGTCAATTTTTACTCATGATATCTTTTATGAGTAATCTGTATATCAAAAAAAGATAGACGTAAATCTTACATTCTTATATCCAATGACTAATATTTTATACTTGTCTTATTAATTTTTTTTAATATTAAAAATTCAAAAAGATTGTCTAAATTTTTGGATTCAGGGGTGGAAGAGATACACTGATATTTTGAGTGTGCGTGTAGCATTTCTCAATCTTTATTGGAATTTGGTAAAAGATAATTAAAAAAAATCAAATATTAGAAATTAAAAATTTGAAAATCAAAGTGAAAAGTTAGGAAAAGATTAGGACTCAATATCTTCACCGTCGTGCCCAACCACTTATTTTGTTAGTTAAGAAGTTGGGCACGTCTTTGGAAACTTACTATCTTTAGAACCATTTGACCTATTTCCTTTTTTTTTGGTCTTTAGCAGCAGCATTATATATTAAAACATTAAAAAAAAAAAGATAGAAAGAAAAAAGTTAAAGTTTCTGTAGACAAACTAATGTAAGAGATTAATAAGTTTTTGAGCCTTCCAAATAATGGTTGATGGCTTTTATTCAAAGAGTCAAGAAAGAAGTGTCGTCATTTCTTTCAGTTTCTGTCATCTCATCTGTTAAGTCAATAGTGTAGGACTAAGATTTTTTTTTTTTCTCTCTCTTTTTTGACTATTAGAGACTTAAAATTGTAACACGCATGAAAATTGCTGAACATAATTATTCAGATTAAAAACATAAGGACCTACTTAGAATATCAATATCCCACAGGGATTGTCCATACATTTTACTTAAAAGAGCAATAGAGCATTGGACATCTCCAAAAATAGAAAGATTGCTGTATAATTATTATTATTATTATTATTATTATTATTATTATTATTATTTACTAATCAAAGGGGAATTGTTTAAACTCTTAAACTATTAGATTATGTGTTGTAAAGATTAACATCCGTTTGGGTTGTAGATTTAGTATTTCACAAATAGAAAAGGGCTAAATTACACTTTTGCTGCTCAGGCTGTGAGGCCCCTAACATCTTGGTTCTCAAAAATAAATTTATTATAATATTTGGCTCGAACTTTCTAAATTTTATAATCAAACCCTACGGTCTAATTTAGTTGACAAATTTTAATGTATCATTAATATAAATATAATATAACAGAGTTGTGATTGCTAACACGATAATAATTAATATATCAAATAGTGTTATAATTGATGATGCAATAATGATCAAAATGTCATATCACTTTTAAACACGTTAATTATTAAATTATAAAACTAAACAATAGCAATTATAAAGATTAAGTTAGATAATAAAATAAATTAAATTTAAGGATCAAAATGTCACACTGTGATATTTTGAGGATATAAAAGAAAAAAAAACACCATACACCAACTCTTCACGCCCCACCGCCACGTGTCGCATACAGGTGAGGTCTCGTCCTGGTCCCCAATTTCCTTCTCTTTTGACTCCTTACTTAAAAAATAAAAATAAATAAATTAAATAAAACAAAATTATACTTAAAAAAAAAAAAAAAAAAAAAAAAAAAAAAAAAAAAACCATACACGCGCACTCACACAGTCACACTCGCCACCAACTCGGAGCTCCCCCTCCCCACTCCCCACCCCTTTTACCAACCCTTCCGAAACCGCAAGAGGCGATTTTTAGGGCTCGATTCCTCTCCCAAACCCTTCGATCTCCGCTTCCTCCCGTTCAAATCGAAGCAATTTACGAGGCTCAGAGTGAGTTTCCCCCTTTTTTGTCTCAATCCATAAGTTTCAGTTTGATCTCCTTCACCAGATCCCTCGTTCGTGTCAAATTTCCTAGTTCCCGCGTTTTGATCTCAATTTATTGAGTTTTTCCTGATTTAAAATGGTTTGCTTTTGTTTGATCTGATCAAAACTGTAATTTTGTTCCTTTCTGATTTTAAAAGTGAATTTTGGAAGTTTTTAGTATCTTACCATGATGGGAACGGAATTGTGAGGTGTAGTTCTTAAAGTTGAGGAATTTTGGGAGTAGTTTAGTGGTACATTTGTCCTTTTTTCTTTAATCTCCTTATTTAAACGAGGGTTGAGTGAATCTGATCCAATGTGGTGGATTTGTTCATGTATGAAGCCTCAATTAGTGTTAGTAAAAAAAAAAAAGCATATGCGTTACCGATCTCAAAATGTGCTATACTAGTGTCTACACATTTTCTTTAGATTTATAATAAAGAATGGCTATTTTGATTATAAGAAGCTTTTGATGAATGACAACCTTTCACTTCAATTATATCCAGGTTTATGTGTTTCTTATGTGATGGAGATTGAAGCTTCGGAGACGTAGACTCTGTTACAACAAATCAGAGCAAAGCTCGCCTATCGGCAACCAAATGGCATATACTAGTTTGAGGCAAGGTGGGGTGGGAAGTTCCCGGGAGGCGAACAGTTTTAAGGGCTCATCGAGCTCGATCGAATCTCTCGGAAGGGAGATTCTGGAAATGAGATTAAAGGATGCCAAGCGAGAGCTGGATGAGGATAGAGTAAAATTCTACTTTGAACTTCTTCTTGTGTTGTTAGGAACCTGTTTATTGTTAAATGAATGCTTGTTATGCTGAAAACACTGAACTACTATAGCTTATGCTTTTGGAGGATGCCTGTTGTTTCACATACTACCAAAGAAGAAGGTCCTAAGTTCAAATCATTTCAGACTCTTAGCCTCATTCAATTCCTTCCATTTGTTTCAATCCACTTGTTTGGCTTGTGGTCAAAATCCGCTTATACTGGTTTAGAATTATAAAGTATTCAAAACGATGTTCTCTAACAGCTTAAGCTTGTAAGATAAGCAAAAATACTATCATATATTTTCGTACTATTTCCTTTAATAATAATTAATATCAGTATTGGTTTGCCCCTCCCAGTGGGGTCGCCTTTTGACTGAAAGTAAATCGCTGTTCCTTACTGGCATAATGTGGTCAAGCTGTCTTAACCACGAAAACAACTAAAATGGTTCGGTCGTGTCAAACAAGGACCACAGTGCATTAGTAGGAAGGAATAATTTTATTTGCTTAGAAGATGCCTTGAGTGGGTGCAATAGGAAAAAGTAAACTGGGTTCATCTGTATGGATATTCTTCCAGTCAACTCTATTTCGGGCAAGGTTATTTGTCAAACTATACTTTCATGCTTGCTTATTAAGGTCGTAGTAGTAATAAATGTTAGCACTTGAGTTGAATGGAGGAATATGATCATATAAACTGCCCAACTGATGTGGACTAAATCTGTGGTTGTTTTCATATGCAAATGTGATCATTTGATTATTTTTTCAAGGCATATTTCACTTTTACAGAATGTTTTAATTATTAACCTGTCTAGCTAGTTTTACTGGTTTTCAAGTATTGAATTGTCTAACTAGTTTTACTAATTTTCAATATAATGAAACAAGGTGCCTTTCTGCTATGCAGGATACTGAACCAGATATTATTGATGGATCCGGTAATGAACCTGGTCATGTTATTGCCACTACCATTCATGGTCGAAATGGTCTACCCAAACAGGTCTTACCATCTAATCAAATTCTTTTTTTCTTCATTATTCTCTGAAGTGGTGTCTCTAACAAAGTTGCTGCCTACCAGAGAGTTACTTACATAGCTGAACATGTGGTCGGAACAGGTTCTTTTGGTGTCGTGTTTCAGGTACTATAAGTTCTTTGGCTTTTTATATACATATCCCTGATCTGTTCATATAGAACCCTCTATAAATCCTAATTTCCTATATACCATTTAAAAATTCAGTTTTCTGGTTAGTAGAAGGGCTTATTGGTAAAAACTATGCCTGTTTGGCCTACTTTCTACTTCTACTTTTAGCTACAACAAGGAGCTGTTGGGGGGTTCTGTAGATAGTGCTTCTCTGGGTACCGCTACTGAAATAGCACTAAACCCCACAGGGCCCAAGTTCTTAAGGACATATATGAAAATTGAGACATTGCAAGGACATGTATGTAATAATACTGTAGGGCTATATATGTAAACATCGCTAGCGATTGTCCTTGGATCCAGAAGGTGAAAACCCAGTAATCGGTTTTTCCTCTCTTTTTACAGGCAAAATGTAGAGAGACTGGAGAAATTGTTGCTATTAAGAAAGTCCTTCAAGATAAACGTTATAAGAACAGGGAGCTGCAGATTATGCACATGCTGGACCATCCTAATATTGTTGCTCTCAAGCACTATTTCTTTTCGACCACTGAAAGGGAAGAGCTATATCTGAATCTTGTACTCGAGTTTGTCCCTGAGACTGTCAGTCGAATGGCGAGACAGTACAACAAGATGAACCAACGTATGCCCCTTATATATGTGAAACTCTATACCTATCAGGTTTGCCCTTGCTCATACTTTAATTTCTAACAGACTTTTAAAGTTTTTATTTGTACCACTCTTCACTCAACTGCAATTGTGTATCTCCTAATAGTTCCACTGAACATCTCATACTGTTTATTCCATATAGCATTTATGAAACCAGCTTTACTGCCCTTTCATAAATGAATAGCATGTGGAATAAAAGAAGAAGTGAAACATACAAAATAAATAGTTTGAAAAGTGCAAATTTTGCAGCAGACATCAGAAACCACTTCAAATAGGAGAAAGTAAAAAAAGTAAAGGAATAACTTATATGGTTCTGCTAAAACCAAAGCTAAGGTTGTTCTCTGTTTAATAAAGTAAAAAAAATTTATCTCTTCTTTATGTTTCCAAATTGCTATATAATCATTTTGTTTGCATGTTATGTGCTAAGCTTAAAGATCTTAGATATTTGCAATTAATTTTTTTTATTTTGATTAATATCTTACCATGCAATGACTAGTTTAGATTTTAACCATACACACGATCAAGTTTCTGGGATTTTTCATCTTGGTTATTTGGCTAATGCTGGCAGTCGAAGTAACATTTCATTTCAGAAAGAAAACACAATTAGCATACTTGCCTTGCAATTAAATGCAGATGTCGAAAGTCCTTTGTATTAAATTGTTGGACTATTCCTATAATGCAGCTGTTTTGGTTGCAGATTTGCAGGGCCCTTGCTTATATACATAACAGTGTAGGCATCTGTCATCGTGACATCAAACCACAAAACTTACTAGTAAGTTTCAATTTTCTTTCTATATAGTTTTATTTGTCAGTCACACCATTAATTTGTGCTCCATTTGTATCCTTCAAGTTCTATCTGCTGGCATCCATCCTGCATGCACATTCATGCAGGTTAAAGAGAATCCTTTCCAAACCATGCACGCGCATGCACCTTTTTTTTTTCTTAAAAAAAAAAAAAACTATCTCGATAGTTTTGCCTTCTGATTGTTCATTGTATGAGTTGTGCTAAAGCTGGTTAATAACTATCTTCTAGGCTTTAGATACTTTTCAGATTCAAAATTTTCCTTTTTCCACATGTTAAACTTCCAATTCCAGGTGAATCCACATACACACCAGCTCAAACTGTGCGACTTTGGCAGTGCGAAAGTTCTGGTAATTTCTGTTTAACTTCTTGTTTGAACAGTTGGCTTGCTACTAGTGTTAATTTTGTGCAATGATCCAGGTGAAAGGAGAACCTAATATCTCTTACATATGCTCAAGATATTATCGTGCACCTGAGCTCATATTTGGCGCAACTGAGTATACAACTGCAATTGATATGTGGTCTACAGGCTGCGTGATGGCTGAGTTGCTCCTTGGGCAGGTTCTTTCATTTTTATTTAGAAAATATTTAATTAAGTTATAGTGCGCATGTTTCGATTCATCTTTTATTTGGTCTCTTGATTAACAATTCATAAATTTTATTTGGATGTGTGATCTTGTATTGTAGCCCTTGTTTCCTGGAGAAAGTGGAGTTGATCAGCTGGTTGAGATCATTAAGGTGATGACTTTAAAATTAAACTGTTTTATATATTTGTGGTCTGCAAATTATTCTGATTACAATTATGTATTTTTAATTCACTCAAAGGTTCTGGGTACACCCACGAGGGAAGAGATAAAGTGTATGAATCCAAATTACAATGAGTTCAAGTTTCCCCAAATAAAGGCTCATCCGTGGCATAAGGTAATTCCAAGATAAATTTTCCATTTCTAATGAATGTTTCTTCACAGGCGCCTGTGACCAAATAATCTAGAGCAGTGGTGTGGCCACAATGACATGGCTTCTTTCTGCTTATTACTCGCATTGTCAGAACAACTTAAAGCAACAACTCATGAGATAAATCATATTGTAGTATTGTACTTTCTCATCTTCTGAGCTAGTTCATATTTTCTGGACCTTCTTTTCCTATTTCTTTCAAATGAAAAGAATGTAAGTGTTAGAGAAGATTTCAGTACTTGTGTCAAGAGAGACCGTCTATTTTTATGAAAAAACTCGAGAAACTAGGAAGAGTTAAAAGTGATTGAGTGAAGGGGAGAGAACTAAACCAGTGGGCATTGCCCTATAACAAAAGCAAATGAAAGTTCTAGAGTAGTATCTTATAATGCTTTCTTCCCTCAGGTTTTTCAAAAGCGGCTGCCTCCAGAAGCAGTGGACCTTGTCAGCAGGTTTCTTCAGTATTCACCAAATCTTCGCTGCACTGCCGTGAGTTGCTCAAGATTTACATACTCATTTCCGTAGCATTTCTGTGCTCTTTGTTTTCTTAATTTCTAACTATGAGAAATTCGGACAGTTGGAAGCCTGCATGCATTCTTTCTTTGATGAGCTGAGAGACCCCAATACTCGGTTACCTAATGGTCGCCCTCTCCCTCCGCTTTTCAACTTCCGATCTCAAGGTAAGAAGCTTATTTTGGGCATGAGTAATATCTCATTATCAGCACATACATTATTAACACACTCATTATCCCTTACTGTGTACAAGTTTATTTACTGGATTTCTTTGTAATGGTCTTTGCAGAGGTGGTCGGCATTCCTCCAGACGTTCTTCACCGACTTATTCCGGAGCACGCAAGGAAGCAGAGCTTGTTCATGGCCTTGCGTGCTTAGCGTTAGTTGATGCTATAAATTTGTATAGTCTGCGGATCCTTTCTTCTAGTGTTACCTTCTCCCCTTTTTCCTCTCTTAAGTTTCTGTTTTTTTTCTGTTTCTATGCTGTGTGGAGTTTAAAAAAAAAAAAAAAAAAGGGAAAAAAAAGAAGCTTGTAGAATGTTGGAACCTTTTCTCGCTGTTATTTGTTTTTTAAGCTGTGAAATCTAATCTTGTGTTTCCAAATCTTGAATTTCTGAGAGATTTAAATCTTGGCCATCAGAGTTTATATATTGGAATTGGCTTGTGCTGGTTGCTGCTTTGTGCAATGGAAGTGGTTGTGTTAGTATAAAGAGAAATGGATGTGGTTTTGATTCTTTATAGCAGTGGCATATTCTGAAGCATTTTAATTTTGCTATTTGTTTTCTGTGAGATGGGTAAAAATGTTTCAAGAGCCCCCTCATCTATAGACCATTTTTAAATGATTAATTTCTTTTTTCTATATTTGGGTTCTAAGTTATTCTAGTTGATCAAAGTGAGGGTTCTCTTAAAATTAAAGACTCCCTTTGTTGTGTTCTGTTGTTGAGTTGCTCTCATCAGTTGATATATTCCCACCAGTTTCCCACCAGTTATATTTGAGTTGTTTAGGTGGTTTTATGTTATTTTTAAAGTTTGGATGCTAATAATCAGCGGACCGTCCCTAGCGCAAGTGGCAACGGGCTCGGTGGTTGGTACCTGAGGTCCCGAGTTCGAATACTAGTTGATTCATATTTTCAGCTAAGTTTATTTTTAAATGAAATAAATGAAGCGGATAGCATGCTATATTTTTTTCAAAAAAAAAAAAAAAAAATCAGCGGACTCTTAACTTATAAGGCCACTTAGATTGGGAGGTTATTAGAAATTTGTGTATTTTTATTACTAGCAATTGACTCGTGCTATGCACGAAAATTTAAGATTCATTTTTTAAAAAAGTCTATAAGTTAAATATTTATTTTTTTAAGTAGAGATTAATATTCAAACTCAATATCATAATAATATTATTTAAAAAAAATTAAAAATAAATTTATATTGCTCAAATATAACTATTAGTGTGTGGGCGTATATATATTATTTATTCAAACCTTTAATCTCTTATTATTTATTACTTCTTTTTTATATTTTTATAAAAGAAGTAAAGAAATTAAGCAAATTAATTCTTAATGTACTTGGTATCGTAATTTAAATTTTATTTTATGTGGTTCATATATAGATATTTTTATAATCCTCCATGGAAATTAATTTAAATAATTAAATTACATGATCAACTAATTTAAATTGAAGAAATTTAAAAGTGAAAAACAAATTTATAATCCTTGATTTTAAACTGAATAATTTAAATTATACGAAAAATTAATTTAAATTGAAAAAAATTGAAATTGAAGAACTAATTTATTGCATGTTGTAATTATTGGTCATTAATAAGCTGATTATTATAACATGAGTTGAAACTGCGCCACTTGGCAGCATTTATACAAAAAATTAATTTAAATTGAAAAAAAATGAAATTGAAGAACTAATTTATTGCATGTTGTAATTATTGGTCATTAATAAGATGATTATTATAACATGGGTTGAAACTGCGCCACTTGATAGCATGTGGTGCAATGGCAATCTATACTTATCGATAGCACCAAGCCCTTGGTGCTATCGAGTTTTCCACCGTTAGATTTAATTCTTTAATTATTTTTACCCGTTAGATTATACTATTCAACCAACCACCCACTCAACCCTAGAGGACCCACATCATCCTAACCGCACATTTCTCAATCCAATGACTTAAAAACTAATAGCACCAAACCCTTGGTGCTATTGATAGTATTCCAACCTAATTATATATATATATATATATATATAGAGTCCGGCTGGGATACTATCGATAGCACCAAGGGCTTGGTGCTATCGAGTTTTCCACCGTTAGATTTAACCCTTTGATTATTTTTACCCGTTAGATTATACTATTCAACCGACCATCCATTCAACCCTAGGGGGCCCACTTCATCCTAACCGCACATTTCTCAATCCAAGGGCTAAAAAACTAATAGCACCAATAATGAACAGAAGATAAACAAAGAGAGAGAATACTCAAATCCAAAAAAGACAAATCCAGAGAGCTATTCTCTTCTTAACTTCTCTTCATATCTCAAGTGTTGCATTTCAAGTTGTAAAATGCTTGAACATTCTTGCTTACTCAACATATTGATCATAGAGCTATTAATGTATAAAAATAGTGAAAAAAAACCATCAGAATTAACTTTGTTACAAATCTCGAAATTAAACAATTAAGCCAGCATATAATAGAAAAAAAATAAAAGAAAAAGAAATCAACAATGGAAAATTTGTCAGAAATTAGCTGTGTGAAACAAATGTTAGAAGAAGCATCAGAAGGAATCAGGTTGTATCCTATCATCGAAAGCCGACCTTTTGATCATTAGAACACGCCGCTTTTTGCCAAAAAAGGTAATCCAGAAGGGATCCTCCGATACCACTTTGTAGCCTGCGTTCGCGTACAAACTGCGCGCTGCTGAATCGTCTTCGTAAGCTCTCAGCGCAAGATAGTCATAGCCCCACACAAGCGACACTGCATCGCAGGCTTTTAATAGCACAGTAGCTATTTTCTTTCTCCTACACATGAATTTTGAATCAGTAATTGAGGATTTAGCAGTGGAAAATAAATTTAATATCAAATAAACAGGAGATTATACCTTTTTCTCCGAATGTAATGTGTCGATTGCTGATAAGAAACAATTGATTAAGCAGAATTTTGTACGAGTTAAGGTGATGGTTCTTCAAAATTTTATTCTTGTTTCTGTTAGAAAATGACAGCAGGAAAATGCAACAGAAAATACCTAAACTTTTGGAGTACGGCGATTCCTGACACATAGACGTACTCTTCTGCGCCTTCGAGATGCCTCAGAACATCTTGATCTCGCTGGACAGTGACATCCGCAACCCCCACAAGCCCTTGCGCTGTTTCTTGCAGCGAATCGGATTTATTTACAGATTCTGCAACTAAACAAGCATACCTGCAACAATCAAACATATTAGATGAGTTCCTGAATTATGCGTACCGTATCCATATTTTGAACCAAGCGCAAAAAAAGAAGTCCTCTTTCAGAGCATGCCATGTCTATGCCAATTTACGGAGAATACAAAAGACTTGCATTGAAACCGTATACGTCACATCTTTTTTTTTTTTTGAGAGAGAAAGGTAGCACGCTACCCGCTTCGTTTATTTCTTATAGAAATAAACTTAGCTAGAAATGTGAATCAACTAGGATTCGAACTCGGGACCTTGGGTACCAACCACCAAACCGTATCCGTCACATCTTTAAGAAACAAAATCGATGGATTAAAGATGCCACAGAATAGATGAATTTCTGTTTTCTAGAACCTATAATTTAAAATTCATTCAATTCACTATAAACGTTTGTTCAAAAAAAGAAAAATCGGAAAATCTATTTACAAGAAGAACTAGGCAAATTTCCACGTCAGAGAGTCATGGTTTTCCACATTCATATTTCTGTATCTTTAGTTACACACTAAACTCGGAGCAACCACTCATGGTTTCTGCGAATGTATAATTACAGAAACATAAAATATACATAAAATACGAGGACACAGTAGCTGAGACGGACTTACACGAACAATGTAGTCAAAATAGATGTGTGTGAAGGATATACGAAGCATTTCATGAGTAAATAACAGTGAACACGTAAAAGGATAAAGGGAGCAAGTGTTAGGCTTTCAAGAATCTCACCTGTCAGGCGGTGAATTTCTAAGTTTATACATGAGAGCTGAAAGCACCTCAGCCTGCGCAAAGCCAAAATATGAAAGAAAGAAAATGCATGAGAGAGTATGTCATAGTTACCGAATCTCGCTTAGTGCAGATATAAAGCAAAAGAGACATATAGATTAGGCCTTTGTGCTCGAGCTCGATTTGAAAACCAAAATTAAGCTGAGAAATTCAAGAATATTCGAAATCAATCATCTCGAGTAAGGTACATTAGCACTACTAGATTTTTTTTTTTTTTTTTTTTTTTTGTGTGTGTAAGTGTCAGTCAAAATTGTCCTAATGTGTTGACTTAATTCCAACATTTTGATTGTTCCACTAAGTTTATCTACAAAGATCATTTTATTTAGAGGCAAAATGTCCTGTACAGTACAAACACATTAGAATTTGAGCAGTTTAAAGATAACAAAAATACAAAGTTATTATTCTTTATGAAATATAGGTCTTGGAGACCACAGATAGAACTAAACAAAAGCATCAAACATTAAGAACCTCACAAACACACCTAATTTTACTTTCACATGCAAGTAGTTTCATCTTTGATTAGAGAAAACCAAGCAATACCAAATTCACATTAATAAGATAAAAAATAAAGCCAAAATTAGCATGAGGTGAATTTACTTTGAAGAACTCATAGAAGAGATCATTGAAAAAAGCAACTGGGGCATGGAAAGCTTCAGCTTGTACAGCAGCTACCCCCCACATCTCTTCTTTAGTCTCATCCAATCTCCTCACACCCCACCCAAACTCTCTCACCAAATACCTATTGGAAACAAAACAAAAAAAAAGGGATTTTGATAGATTTAATCAAACATTAAACATAAAAACATGGATTATAAATCCAAATTGTCCAAAAAAAGGAAGTACCCATTACCCATCATGGTCTCCTCCCACTTCCTCTCCACACCTTCCAAGAACTCTACTCCATCTTTGGTTTCCACTAAAACTGGGAGAAACCCAGCTCCCAAATCTCACAAATTTGGAAAAACTCCTTGAATTTGGCCACAATTTTGTGGGTTTTGTGGGATTGAGTGGTGGTGGGGATTTGGGAATGTGAAGAGGATTTGGGGATGCCCCTATTGAGAGGAATTGGATTCTTGTGTTTGCACCCAAACTTGCCATGCTATTACTCATTTTAGTGTTAGGAGAGAGAGAGAGCTCACAAATCCCCCATTTATGGGGATAAAAAGAAAAAAGAAAAAAGATCTTCCTCTCTCCTTGCTCTTTATCTATAGAGTACACACATGACACAAACACAAACAAAACACATAACATATGTTTTGTTTTACTGACCATCCCTAGCGCAGTGGCAAAGGGCTTGGTGGTTGGGACCCGAGGTCCCGAGTTTGAATCCTAATTGATTCATATTTCTAGCGGGAAGCGTGCTACCTTTCTCTCAAAAAAAAAAAAATGTTTTGTTTTGGTTTGGTGAAAATGTATGGAGACCCCCTCAAATTATAGTTCATTTTCACATTGGCCCCTTGATTTATTTTTCCTTATCAAGATCTATCTCTTAGTTGAATTTTTTGCTAAATTTAATGGCCCTATTAGATATCAGGTTATTAATTATTTTATTTTTATTTGTTAAAAAACAACTAAAACTATTAAGTTCTTATAGAATTATTTATAAATTTGATAAAATCTTCAAATCAATTGGAATAAAAAAAACAAGTAGGTCTCCATACAAATTATTGGGCCTGTTTGTTTTCCTGGGCTACATTTTAGCTTGGTTTAGATAGGCTTCAAATGTGGGCCAAGTGTTGCAAGAAAGAAAACAAAAGTACGTTACGTTCAAAATTTACATAAATATTACATTACATGCAGTAAGAAAGTATGATATAAATAAAAAAAACTATTTGTTTGTTTATATACTTTATTCAACTATTTTGTCTACTAAAATTAGAAAGACCTTAATACCAAACATATCCGTAGTTGATATTTACGACATGTTTTACCATATTTGAGTGTTACATTTTAGCCACAAAAATTATTAAAACATGGATTCAGCTACTATCCTTTTAGGATGATGGAGGTCTTCGTCCTCTTAAGTCATTTTAGATGATAGAAATTTCGAATCGATGATCGGAACTGTTAAAGTTGATCTAGAATATTTAAAGTATCTAAAAACTAAATTTCATGAATATTAAAAATTATTTATATAGAGATCAAGGGATCACAAAATTGATAGTTTTGATGGCCTATATGAGCCGTTTGCTTGTTTAACGATGTAGAACAATCCAAACAGTTTGAATTTTTGAAAAAAAAATTCTGCATACTATTTAAATAACGTTTGATAGCTCCGATCATGAATTGAAAAAGTCTAACATTTATTTTTACAAGATTATTCGTTTTTTATCGTTCATTTTTCGACTCTTTAATGAACTTGATAACGAATTTTAAAATGTCTAAAAACGATTTAGGACTAAATTTAGTTTCTAGACGTTATAAATACTCTAAATCAATTTTAACGATTCCGATCATCGATTCGAAATTTTTATTATCTAAAACAACTTAGAAGGACGAAGACATTCGTCTTCCTAAAATGATAGTAGCCGGACTCTAAAACATGGCCACAAATGTCACACAAATATATACATACCTTTTTGTATATATACAATATATATGCTAAAACATAAAAATAACAGTACCTAAGAATTACAATTTCTTTTTTTTTAAATACAAACCGAATCTTCTTCAAGCAGTAAAACATGCCTCATACAGAGTCTCTTGTACCGAACCAAGAGAGCTGTTGTATACTTCTCTACTGTTCCTCGCAAACCTTTCAAAACAAAACAATAAAACACATACATCCTCTCTCTCTCTTTTTCTTCTTCTTTTTCTTTTTTTCCGTTTTCGTAGAGGATAACGAAATCACCTCCGTCCGCCGTATCGACGACTCGAATCTTAAAGCAAGAAAAAAAAGGACTCCAACATCTGTACAGTAGTTTTGCAAATTCTTATGCTCTTTTATATATATATTTTTATAACGACGAGATCTAATGAATCTATCGTCATGAATCACGACTCACTCCCAGATCGTCAGCTTCCGCGTCGGCGCCGCGGCGGAGGACGTGCCGCTCCTCGGCGGGAGGTGGGCCCCGTCGTCCACGTGTCCGACGCACGCGCAGCCACCACCCGTCCCCTGCGCGTAGTACCCGCGCGGCGTCTGCGGCTGCGGGCCCCACGCCACGCGGTACCCGCACCCGCAGCGGCACACGTCGTACCGTTGGGCCCCACCACCACCAAAACCAGCGACATTCCTCCCCGGCCCATAATGATGGTAGGGGTTGTAGTAGTACTGGAAAGGCCCACTAGAATTGTGGGCCGAGCTGGGCCCGGACCCGCCGAGGTTGGGCGTGCTCCGCACCCGGTGCATCCCGCGGCCCGCGCCGGATCGGACGGCGGAGGAGGACGTAGGCGAGTTCCCCGCGGAGGAAGGGGAGGACGCGGGGAGCGTCGGACGGCCGTGATCGCCCGGCGCCCACGCCGCCGCAGCGGCTGGGCCGTCCACGTGGCGGTTGGAGGAGGAGGAGGAGGAGGGGAGGGGGAAGAGGAAGAGGCGGAAGCGCGGGGAGGCGGAGGGGGAGGAGGCGGAGGAGGAGGAGCAGCGGTCGTACTCGTCGAGCATGTGGGCGAGGTCGTCGTCGCACGTGACCGACACGAGCACGTCCAGCTCCTCCGGCGCCAGCTGGTACTTCACCGCCACCTCCCGCGCCTCGAACATCGACCCGATCCTCCCCTTCAACTCTATTCAATACCATCACCACCATCAAACAATCGTCTTTGCGTTACTACTTTGGGTTAATTTCATACAGGTCCTTACAAATATAGTAAATTACAAATATATTTCTATAAAATTTAATTTTTATATATTATTCCTATAAAAATTCTGATGTTTTCAAATGCGTCCATCTGATTTGTTACCGTGCACTGTATAAACGAAATGACATGTTTGCCATCACAAATTTTACACAAATATGTCTCTCTAAAAGTCACAACAGCTAATATAAGAGGGATAAAAATATCAAGTTATCTCATTGACTAAGTATTTAAATTTTTAACGAATTCTAACATCAGGGACATATTTGAAAATATTAAAATTTTTATAGGAACAACATATGAAAATTGAACTTTGTATGAATATATTTACAATTCACTATGTTCGTATGCACCTGTATGAAATTAACTCTATTACTTTTATATTATTTTACGCAACACATATCGGGGGCGAAAGAAAATAAATGCCTTTTAACTATGAACTATTTGAATTTGACTATCAAATATTTCAATTTATTTAATTTGAATCAGTTAACGATAATTTAACTCTAAAATTTAAATAAATTATTTACTTTAATAAATTTATAATTGTAAGAATTGCATAAAATATATTAACTAAAATCGTAAAAAAAAGATATTTAAATTTTAAAGTTAATGTGCTATACACTCACTCAAATTAAATAAATTGAAAGATTGAATAATAAAATCAGAATTTTGCAAGTTCGGACACTTAAATCTAAATAGTCCATAGTTCTGATAAATTTCATACGATTTTTTTTACCAATAAACTATTAAAAAATAAATTCTTAGATAATTTAAGTTTTCGAAAAACAGCGATTGTTTTCACATTTCAGGAAACCATATAAAAAAACAAAAACAAAAGTACTAAACTGAAATTTCTACTATAAAGTTTTTTGTTTCTTTTTTGGTATCAGAAGCAGCAGAATTTTCTATTTCTCACCACTATTGAAAAAAGCAAGAGGAGTGTGACAAGCATGAATGATTAATGATTTTTTTTTTTTTGCTAAATAAAAACTTAATAATAAGCTTTTGAAGAAAAACAGTTATTTCACATAATCGGAATCGGTGGGAGGACCTGCAAAGGAGACGGAGCGGGGAACGGCGAGGACTCGGGTCTCGCCGCCGACGTATTTGAGCTGGCCGTCCGACGGGCGGGGGAGGATCTTGCCGCCGTAACTGCAAAGCAGCTTTAGCCGGCCGGAATTTGGCGAAAGGGGGGCCACCTCGTCGGCGTCCGCTGCGGCCGCCATCTCCGCCGTCCGATGATCTATCACCGGAATCCGATTCCGACTTAAGCACCAGATTTAAAGCAGCAGATTATGATTATGAACCGGAATTTGAATCTGTACCATTATACATACATCGAAATAAAACAAACTAAAAATTGTGATCATATTAGTCATGTTATTAACTAATATTTCTGGAATAAACCTCGTAATATGCTTTATATACTAATAATACCTGCATTAAAAGGATTGTGAATTAATTTCCAACAATTATTGTTCATTTGCACCATAATTTCTTACCATTTATAGCTCAGGAAATATCAATTTACTGCAAACCAGTATATGCAAAATTCAAAATTAGGAGCCAAAGTTTATAATTTTTATTTATATTAATATGACAATTTTTTATTAGTTGTTTTTTTAAGATAGATGCTTGCAGAGAGGTGAATGGTGGTAATGCAGAGATTTAATGTAATAAATATTTAATTAGAGGTCTTAAATAACCTGTTTTAATGTCCAAATCATTGAAAAAAATAAAAATAATTTTAAAAAAGGTCCACAGCAAAATTTTAGATGCCTCTACAGCGTCTACAACACGTGTTCGTTCTTAATTAATGCAAATTGAGAGAATCCCATCATAATTAAAGGACTCAGAAACAACAAATTCTCTGTCAAAATTAATATCACCAAAGTTGGAAAGTATACAATTCAGTGGCAAAATTTAAAATTTTAGTCCTTAAATTATTAAAATTTGAAAATTTAAACTTTTAACTTTGAAGTTTAACATCATGAGTGCTTTATTAGGCTTTTTTTTTTGTTTAATGGATACTAGATTTGAGATATACGATAGAATAAGTGAATGAATATATTTTCATTTCTCCACTAATAATAAGTATGCTTGGACACTAAATTGGGACTTTAATAAGAATTTTTGGATCTCTAACATCTAAATTTAAAGTTTGAGGACCAATATGGGACTTATTTGAAAGTTTGAGGACCAATTGTCCATAAATTTGAATATTATTACTTGGAAAAATAATAATAAAAAATGAATAATTAATGCCATGTGTAGAGAGAGAAAGAGAGAAGAACCTGTTGAGCTATCGCGTCGTTCCCACATCAAATACGCTGAGCATTTCGATCAAAATCTTCCAAAAAAATTGAAACAAAAAAGAAAAATTAAGAAAAAGGCAAAACAAATCAAAACAAACCACACAATTTAACCGAAAATTCCCCAAAACTCCTTTCAAATAAAAAAAAAAACCCGATCGAAATCCCCGATTCCCGTTAAAACCCGATCAAATTAAAGAACTAAGTCTAAAATTACGAAAAAAAAATGGAAATTAAAAAGAAAAACTCACCAAAATCGCTTATCCGAGAGCAAGGATTAGGGGTTTCGAGGAGCAGGAGAGGATAAGGAGGAGGAATAATAATAATAATAAGAAAAATAAAAAAGTGGATAAATCCGATTTTGGAGGATAACCTATAACTATTCTGGGGAGAATTAAAAAGAAATTAGGGATTATCGGCCTCAGCCACAGGTTGTCGCTCTTTTTATTTATTTATTTATTATTTATATTATATGCCGGATTTTTATGAGGTAGGTCGGAAATATTCCTTGGTAAATTTTATCGAGACTCCTCAACTACCGCGTATTTTGAGATTGGCCCCTCAATCTATTACTCTCTAATTTAGCGCATTTTTTACTTTGTCATCCTATTATTCAAATATATTATATATTTATTTTATAATTTTATTATTAATTTGCAGTAAAAATTTATCATTAAATATGGAAAAAAATAATATTAGAACAATAATATTTTTTAAATATAAATAAATAATAAAATATAGATTATAGAATGATTAAAAGAAATTATATTATACCGTCATGTGTTTTGTAAATAGTAAAATATTTTGGGGTAACTTGAAATGATGAAAATGACCATGGTTTAACGGGTCGCTGTTAGGACCAACTATTAGTTAACATCAGGTTTGATAGTTTTATTTATCCCGTGTTAATTAAATAAAGAAGAGGGATCTCTTTCAAAATAACCTATAGTTGAGGGGTATGTGAACAAATTCGATAAGTAATAGGATTTGACTTCACAAATCCGGTTCGGTTCAGCCAGGTTTTTTAACCGGACCGGTTGGACCGCAACCCTCACCGGTTCAATAAAAACCCCTCCTTCCTGGTTTGCTCTCTCTCTCTCTCTCTCCTCGCGATCGCCTCCTCCGGAGAAGGTGCGTCTCTCTCTCTCTCTCTCTCTCTCTCTCTCTCTCTCTCTCTCTATACATGTGTGTGCGATGTTGACTTTTTTGTGGGGGAGGTTTTGGTGCTACGATAATGCCCAGGCTTGAACAATTAGGGTTTCTTCGGGATGCACATAAGGTGTTCGATGGATGGTCTCTTAGTGTTGTTTTGCTTGAACGCTACTTAAATCTAATTATAATGTTTGGTACTCGTTTTCCCAGTTCCAATCGTTGTTAAATGAATCAAATTTACGAGTTTTGAGATAATTTAATCCCAATTTCTTTCCAATTTCCCTTTATAAGCCTCGTTAATTGAAGATATGGTTGAAGGGACTTGACATGGCGTAGGAAGCGTTTGTATTGATGTAATTGCGATTCGGCTTCTAAACGAAGTGTTTAGGAGTAGAAACATTAGTTTTTCTGTTGACCATGGCAATGCCGAGGAGATGCGCCGCACAGGCTATGTGATTCCAATGTTTTATGTGGCATATGGCTAGCCTAGAATTATTAGTTTCTAGGCTATATTAGGAATTGTGCGCAAAATGCATAAGTGTTACGTGTGCTGATAAAGCACAATGAGAAAATACTCTATTTGTTTATGCGAACGATAGCACACCACGCAGATCGCTGGTTTGTTTAAGATATGATTTTCACGGACCATTGAAAAACAGAGAAGTATATTTTTACATGCTTCCGACCCGTCTCCTTTTGGCCCAATAGCATTAGGGAGCCTTCGATGCCAAGTGGACCCTCAGTCTGTATCCATAATTCGTATTTCTATGTAAACCATAGTGATGCTAATGATACTTTTGTGATTATGTTTTCAACTTACCTGCCACTCTTAAAGTAAGTTGAGTACTGTTGCCTTTTTTGGGACCTTGTACATTTACTCTTCGACTTCCTCCATGAAGTAGTGGAAATGGATTCAAAGATGCTGTAGTAAGGTATATGTAGTTGGACTATTAAACAAAGATTTGTGCTAACTGCGTAAATGTGTTTGCAGGCCTATATAAAGGTAAGCAGCATGGTTCAATTTAAGAACAGGTATATGGTGATGGAAGTTTTTGTGGATGCAAACAGAGATCTGGGTGATAATGATCCAATAATTCTCAGCGTATTTAATGTCTCGAAAGCGATAAAAGATAGCATTCAGCTAAACTTCGGGGAGTGTGGTCTTGCTGTATCACTTGGGTCTTTCCAAGGTTACATTGTCGACTTCTCCATTTTAGTATTGAGCTTTTGATTTCATAACACATATATAGGGCTTGTTTTTTGGAAGTCTCATTAGTTTGATCTCTTGATTTGTAGTTAAATATGTAAACCCAACGACGAAGATATGCATAATAAGAACTTCGCGTGAGGATCACCAAAAAGTATGGTCTGCTATTACGATGGTTAGGAGTATTGGGAAGTGCCCCGTAACATTCAACTTACTGGACTTGAGTGGTGAGTCAAGTTTTGAATATCAGTTAGTTTCATTCTTGTTTTCAATACTTCGTTTCTGAAAAAGAAATCTGCGTACTGATTTTGTAGGATAGGTTATGAATTTAGACCTTTTATAGTTATGTGAATCATTTGTTTTCCTTTTTCCGCCTTTGTTATTTAGGGTGTATAGAAAGAATAACAAATCATTGTCCTTTTGATAAACAAGTAAAATTATGCTGTAAAGTTTAGTTTCCCTTTAGTAATATTATAACAGGCGAAGCTGTTAAAAGAAGAAACTAACCCACTGGAAAATTTTCCTTTATTTGGCAGTTAATATATGTTCTCATTTAACTTGCACATTTAGTCTTATTTGATGATCACAGCTATTTAATGCCATTTGGCCTTTATTAATCCATTAAAATTCTCTCGCAATTTCGCTATCAAGTGCAATAATTGTCAATTATAATTTCCTTGAATGGTTAGGGCCTGCTTGGTTTGTATTGAGCTTTTGTGGAAATGCTGTTTAAGTAGAGCTGTTCGAAGGAGCACAACTTTTCTATCAAAATCTCCCTTCAGCTTGCCTTTGCAGCAAAAGCAGACCTTTGCGTTGAATTTTTGTTTTTGTGGCCTAGAAGCTCATTTCAGCTATAGCAAGATCTTTAGACTAATGGTTTGGTAAACACTACCTGCTACTTTTTGCAGTAGAGAAGTTGCTCCAGGCACCCGAAGCTAAACCAAATGGGCACTTAATGTGCTCTGATATCTACTGTCTTTTCGTTCCCTCCTTTCTTCATCCCCTATTATCTCTCTCGGAGCTTCTTTTTTTTTGTGGACGAAGTGAGCTTTAGTTGTAATCTGTGATATTTCCTTTATCAATTCAACCTGTTACTATTTTTAGTATTTTCATTTCTTACAATTTTATTTGAATTTTGACTCATTAGGAAGCATCAAAGCCTGTAAAAGAGCTGCATTAATGTGCGACGAAGCAAAGTTCGAGCAGTACAGGCTAGCAGCTGGTGACCGTGTGACGCCAGAGATCACCGATTTGGTGAAAAGTTGTTTTGAGAAAATTAAAGCATTAGAGAAGTAAAGGCAAGGGTTGATGGCTAGGAGAATGCAAATGTTTAAAAAGGGGGCAAATGTTTATAGTTTTATCCCGCACGCGTTGGAAATTTCTGCTTCTCTTTTGTATTTTTTACGATTTGCAGAAAAATATTGTGGTGTTATACTTCTCATTGATATTGATATCAATATCTCCCTTTTTTTCGCTTCTGTGTGAGGAAGATTTGAAGTTCCATCATGTATGAAGTGCTGAGAATTGAAGCTGTAAAGCCAAAATGCTGTAATATCTACTATACATTGCTGAAACTACTAAAGTTCCTACATTTTCTGAATCTTCAAGTTACTTGAATTTCTAGGACATTGAAATAAGTTACTCAAAATACATCTCAATGAATAACTTTTAAATGACACATAAATACATTTTGGAACTCAAAATTATGGGTGCAACCATTGTGATTTGCGCTTTTACCATACTTTTTGCGTGATTTACTGCTGTCCAATTTAAGTCTTGTTAAAGATCTTTCATGGCATCTGCAACCAACATAAACATAATTATTGTAGTTTATGTGCTTACAACATTCTTAAAAAAAATAGTAACAAATAATCCTTTCTTTTGAAAACAAAAGAAAAAGAAAAATATTAGATCCTATAAGATAAGAGGGACAGTAATACTTCTGCATCTTGGTGTAAGTGGAGAAGATAAGTAGGCCATTTTTGAAATTATTTTAGTCAATTAAATTAGAAATTTTATCAAAGTTTTATTAATTTTATATAATTTAATAAATCTAACTACTTTTATACCAAATAAAGCTATCAATTAATAAATAATATATAGCCATAAAATATAACGTAATTTTTGACCAAATTAAAGAACAAGTCAAATTTAAAAGAATTTGTAGATAATATATGGAGCTTGATTGGGCTACTATCAGTAACGGCTTGGTTTACTATCAATTTATTTTCGATGATATAGTTTTCAAATCGATGATCGGCACCGTTGAATATGATCTAGACCTTAAACTATTTAGAAATCAAATTTCATGATTTGTTGACATCACTAATCGAACGATCAAAGGGTCACAAAATCTGTAGTTTTAATGGCCGATATGGTGTTTTTGTTCGTTTAACTGTATAGAAGAGTCCAAATCAACTAAATTTTTGTTAGAATTTTTTTAAACTATTTAAAATAAGATCTAAACTGTAGATCTCAAATACAAAAATTGTATCGTCATTTTTTTAAGGATATTCATTTTCAGCCATTCATTTTTTGTTCACTTGATGGGCAAGAGAACAATATCGAAAAAACGTGAAATTTAATTTCAGATAGTTTAAATAGTTTAGATCATATTTAACTGTACCGATCGTCAATTTGAAAGCTCTATCAACGAAAATTAATAGGTAGTAAATCGAGCTGTTTATTCTAGCAAAACTCTAATACCTGATAACAAAGACCAAAAAAAATAAAAGTCGAGGTCCCTCTTTCAAAAATGTCTTTAGTTGAGGGGTCTCGTCGTATATTTTTCCAACGTTTCCTTGCGGGAAAAGCTGTGCGATTCTCGCCCCCCTTCGATATCAAACCCGTCGCCCCATAAACCCTAAAAACCCCTTCATTTCGGCGTCTTCTCTCTCTCTCTCTCTCTAGGGTTTGTAGGGTTTGGAGGCGAGGCAAGGGGGGAGGAAGAAGAAGAAGATGAACTTTAAGAACGTGAAGCCCCCGAAGGTCCCGGCGGCGGGGGCGGCGACGGCGGTGAAGGTGGCGCTCGTCGGCGGCGCCGCCGTGTACGCCGCCCTCAACAGCCTCTACAACGTCGAAGGTGGCCACCGCGCCATCGTCTTCAACCGCATCCAGGGCATCAAGGACAAGGTCCCCTTCACTCGATCCGATCCGATCTAATCTTTCTCTTTTTTTCGATCTCTTAATGTGTATGTTAGCTTATTGATTTATTGCTTCGAGGAGTCTCTGATTAATGTGATTGATATTGGAATATCCTTAGTCGTTTATGTAGTTTGGAGCAATACCATTTTCGTTGCTCTTCAATCTCGTATCATTTAGTGCATGTTTGGTTGTGCTTGTGCTTGTGCTTGTGCTTTTAGCAGTAGTTGACTTTAGCGGAACGTTTGTGAATAGGAAAGTTGAAGATTTTGCTGCGGCGGGAAGTTGAAATGAGATTCTGGGCCAATCTTTTTGCTTTTGTTGCAGAGTAAAGCTATTAGGTGGATTTGTAATATAAGACAACTACACACTACATTTAGAAATGAAATGGATGTTACGTGATGGTTTGATGTTTATTTGATGCTTCATTTTGGCAATTTTTTTTTTTGTATAGTGTTTTTTTTTCTCCCCGGTTTGTATGGAAGTTGCTTATTTGCTTTTTATCTGATGGAAGCTTTTGCTAATCTAGGTTTACCCTGAAGGAACGCATTTGATGATTCCATGGTTTGAGAGGCCTATCATTTACGATGTCCGTGCTCGACCCCATCTTGTGGAGAGTACGTCAGGAAGCCGCGATCTTCAAATGGTACTTTTATATTAATTTGTGACATGTATTACGAATTTTAGAGCATACACAAAAGATTTTGCCTTTTTTTTAATACATATGTAGCTGATTTCCTCTCAGATATGTTTTAGTAGTAGAAAGTTGAAGATTCTCTTGCTCAATTATGAAGTTTTTCATTAAAATATTTTGTGGAGCAACTTGAATTCTAGGAACTTTGAAGGAGCAAATTGCAAACCTCTGTTTTCATCTTTTGCGCATAAATTAGAAACACTGCAGTAATTCTGGTACCTCATACAATAGTTGAAAGCAATACAGTTTGAGCTTGAAAAAGTTCTACATTAGAAAATATCCGTGCAGGGTTATTATAATTCATAGTTCAGAGAAAAGATTTTCACTGAAACTATGAGTTTGGCTAAGTTATTGAAGATTATATTAAATTAAGCTAGAAGTTACAATTATTTATCTCAATATGCCATCAAGACAAATTGCTTTCTTGAGTTCATGAAATTTTGTACTACCTATTTGCTCTGAATGGCTTGAACTTCATGCATAAAAAAAACATTTTCTTTTAAATTTAATTCTTAGATAATAATAAAATTACCGAAGTGTTTTTTTTTTTTTTTGGTTTTGTTAGTTGGCCTTTATATTTTCTATATTTCATTTTCTTTTGCACCTTCACTCACATTTAGAAAGATCTATGAATTTTCATATTTGGTTTGCTATCAATATTCCTTTTTTCATCACTTATGTGAGAAGCAGTCCAAGATATTTCATTCGCCATCATTGTGATGGTTACAGGCTCTGACTGTAGTAATAACTTTTATCTTAATACCAATTATGGAGATGCTGTAATCTCATTCGATCACATGGAATATGGAACTATTGAACTTCCTCTTTCATAAATTTCTTTACATATTAGGTTATTCTGTAGCTAGACACCGCTGTTTGTTGATGCCTTTCTATTTGGGCAGGTGAAAATTGGTCTTCGGGTTCTTACGCGGCCTCTGCCAGAACAGCTACCTACGATATACCGAACCCTTGGGGAGAACTACAATGAGAGAGTTCTTCCTTCAATTATTCATGAAACATTGAAGGCTGTGGTCGCACAATACAATGCTAGCCAGCTGATTACACAAAGAGAGGTCTCTCCTTGCTAAATCTTTTGAAATATTTGTTCATGTTTCCTACAAGGTTTAATTACAAATCTAATCCTTGGATTTTGATTCTGTGTATGGTTATGCCCTTAGAGTTTTAATTTTAATTAACCCCTAAAGTTCGTTCCGCACAACAATTAAGTGCTTCTGCTAGTCTACTGATGCTGCAACATTTTTGAACAGGTGGACAGACTTGTTATTCATAGCCAAGTTTAGGGACTAAATTGTTAAAACTATAACTATGATGAGGATGGAATTAAAAGCAGAGTCAAACTTCAAGGATTCAATTTTAACCTATTTAATAGATAGATTTGATATCATAAAGTAGGTAATGGGATACATAATGCAGAATATCAATAATCTCAATTTCTGTCCGTAGACTGTGAGCAGGGAGATACGGAAGATTCTGACGGAGAGAGCCCGCAACTTTAATCTTGCTCTGGATGATGTGTCCATCACGAGCCTCAGCTTCGGGAAGGAGTTCACTCATGCAATTGAAGCTAAACAGGTTGCTGCACAGGATGCTGAGCGTGCCAAGTTCATTGTCGAAAAGGCAGAGCAAGACAAGAAAAGTGCAATCATCAGAGCTCAGGTTAGTTATTTGTCAGATCTCCCCAGAAAAGGAGGGGGGGGGGGGGAGGTGTGGGGGTTGGATACATGCTAATTTGTCCTTTTCATTTCAATGTTTTTGTGAAATAATTGCCTTTGTGAGGTCTTAGAATTGCTTGATTATTGGCTAGTGTACTTTTATTAAGCTACTTGGTTGATTCTGTACTGAGAAGTCAAAACCCGTTACTTGTGCATATTCCTAAAAGAATAATATTTGTTATTGGGTCTTTTTGAAAAACTTGATAGCATGTTCAAATCCTGTTCTTCTTTCATTTTAACAGGGTGAAGCGAAGAGTGCGGAGCTTATTGGTCAAGCAATTTCAAGCAACCCTGCATTTCTCGCGCTAAGGCAGATCGAAGCTGCAAGGGACATAGCTCACACGATCTCAAACTCGTCGAACAAGGTGTTCTTGAACTCCGACGAGCTGTTGTTGAACCTTCAGCAGATTAATGTGTCGAATGCGGGCAAACAGAAGAAGTGATGAGTTTTTTTTAGTTAATGCGGAATTAGAAGGAAACTTTGCAGTGGGATGTGCTTTTTTTTTATATTTGGGGAGATTATAATCATTTCTCATTCTGCGGGAGATCCCGTATGCAAGTGAATTTTGTTTAATTCAAAAATTGAACACAAACTTGAAAACTATCATATTTTGGCTGCATGCATGCCGAAATTTCTGCAATTTTTTAATGTGATTTTCTGGTTAAAGACACCTGAGTAACTTTTTATAAGATGCTCACGTACTCTTTCTTTATGTTTGCATTATTATTCTCTTGCTTTGTTAATTATCTTTGTGTGTGATATGGGTTTATACGGTGAATCCCAAACTTGGTTACTATTTGTGTAATCTAGTGGTTGGTTTTGTGAAACTATGAGGAAAATTTTCTTTGTTAAGCTTGCATTATTGTATTACAAATTTCATCTTGAAAACAAAATCTGCAAAGAACTAAACAAGGCCTTTATGTTTTGATTGACACTACTCTCACTTTATGTTCTTTCCTTGGTTATTTGCATCTATAGCAATTATGTTGCCCAGTCACACCTGCTGGGACTGTGTGGTTGTCATGAGCTGATTCGGTATTAGATTATCCATAAGATGTTGCTTAGATAGCCATATAGCATGATGCTATCATTCACATTCAAGTTGATTATAGAAATTAATAAGTTTTCTTAGTGTAAAAGCAAGGATGTGTGATATAATATTCTGAGCTCCAATTGTGGTGAATTAGCCCGTTTGGCCCGGTAAGAACGTTTGCAGAGATTGGTTTTCAGTAAAATTGTTCAATACAATGTAAGCAGAAACTTCAAATTTAAACCTTTGCCTTTATATTAAAACATTTATTTTAGTTGCAACAAAAAGCTCTGAATTTGTGATTTAGAAGGCTGGTACTGGAGGGGCCTGATTATTTCTGAGATATATTAGTAGTAGGTTATTGATGCCACTGTTATCTATTTTGTACTATTGCAGTGTTGCAGAGAAAATCTGGTGTTATCTATTTTGTACTATTGCAGTGTTGCATAGAGAATCTGGTGGATGCTCTGAAAAGCTCTTATCACATAGTAGTGGCTCGGAAACATAAGTGTACTCTTTTATTAGAAAGTGATTAAAGATTTTTCTACAATTCTAATGTGTAGAAAATTACTGCACACTGATTGATTTCATCATAAATTAAGATGTGCGATCCATCTCAACTACTAGATCTGCATTTCAGCTAATCGTCAGATCACCACTATTGGTTGACATCAGACACACCTTTCGGAGGGACGGCGAGAGAAGCAGTGTGCAAGAATTTTTCATACACTGGGCTGCTAGAATTTGCGGCAATTAGAAACTTAATGAAAATCAAGTGTGCATTTCAGTCCAAACTATTCTTTTGCATATTATGCACATGAAATCCTGAAAATTTTTATCCTATCCCCCCCTGTTTACATTGCTGGTACTTCCTGAAATAAAACTGCTGCAATTGGCTTCTTGGTATCTCCATACAATGGAAACTCTTCTACTCATCAAGCATTTCTCAATCAGGGAAAAAGGATCTGTGGTATTCATATTTGACAAAGTAGTACAAAACACCGCGTTTTGCTACCACTAGAACATCTCTATCATGATCAAAGAGTACTTGGAGGAGGATATTATGGAGGGTGAAAGGAGTGGTGATCATGTGGAGGCCAATGTACTCCTTCTCGCGGGCACGGAAGAGGCGCGGGCTGCGCAAGACAAGTTGGATATCGCTGCCCCGGCATCAGGACTGAGTAGTTTGAAGGAAGTTTAGACTCCACCTGACATCAAGAAAGTGTAGGAGTTAAATTTCCAATTTAGTCCCTAAAATTCGATGCTGATTTCAATTTCCAATTTAACAGTTTAGTCACTGAAATTTGGCTCCAGTTTCAGTTTCCTTCTTGAAGTTACAATTGTAACAGTTCAATCACGTCGCTATCAATCTTATGTTTCGAAATTTCACCTTTAACATCGTAAACTCAATCGGTGTGACGAAATTCAAACATGGATCAAACTTTAGCGACGAAATTTACAATTAACTAAGAATAAAATGCCATTGCTATGTGAGATTGAAATAGGAAATTTTTTTTTTCTGAAACTTACTGTCGGCGAATTCCGAATCTTCTGAATTGGCCGAGTCTGTGTATGTCCAATCTCAATAGATTCTAAGGCATCATTCTGGGGCCTAAAGAAAGAAGCCCTGGGCTTGATCAAGTGCTCGAAAATAGCCATGATGAGGAACATGGAGATCAATATCGCCGTCGCGGCGAACCCGAAGGAGATCGCGTTCATCGACGTGCCAAAGTCCTTCCAAGAAGCATCCCTATCTGCTGGTTCTGATGCAGTTGGGTCTCCACTCCATGGTTTTGATGATCTCTCTTCAAAACCATTCATGGTTCTTGATTATCTAATAATACGAACAATGGGTACATGCATGTTACTAGTTATGTGTGTAATTTACATGCTACATTCTAAAAGTAGTATACAATTCTCACTATTTTTTGAGAGAGAAAGACAGCAAGCTACCCGTTTCTTTTATTTATATTTTTTAGAAATGAAATACGAAGCAACAAACCTTCGAACTTGAAATCCCGAGTACTGTACCTTATGCAGTTGTATAAGAACTTGATGATTACTAATCGAGATTCCAAGTTCGAAATTTAGCTGCTTCATATTTCTAATTAAAGAAAATAAAAGAAGCGAATAGCTTGCTGCATTTCTCTCGAAAACCAAAAAAAAATTGTTAAAAAAGTTAAAAACAAATGTATGTTGATACTCGGATGAAGTGATCAAGTACTTGAAAAAAAAAAAAAAAAAAAAAAAATCTAAAGAGAAATGCTTAAAGAGGGAAAGGGAAGTGTACCTGTTTTAAGGTTTCAGTTCCACAGTTTCTTTTACTGCTTCACTAAACAGTAGAGAAATTATTGCCCCTAACTATTTTTGGTAACCAACAATTCACAATTTGGAAACAATTAATGAGCAAACAAGGTTGAGCAATTGCTTCTCTCACATCAAGAGAGCCTCTATAGTGAGAGAGAGAGAGAGAAGGGGGGGGGGAGAGATTGCAACTTAATCACAAAGCATGAATGGAGTGATTGATTGGTTTCTTACAAAAGCAAAAAAAAAGAAAGGCAATGTCTCATTCCAAAAGATCACTTAAGCAGTGCCCATTTTGGAGGGAAAAGGAAAAGAGGTAGAGAGATAGAGAGAGGGAGAGAGAGAGAGAACAAAAAGATGTGCAGTAGAATGCAGCATCCAACATACTTCCCACCACCACCACTTATGAAAAGGAAAAGCTGCAGCACAAGATGATAAATATTTCAATGCAGGAGAAAAGCTGCAGGGAAGGTACACAATGCTGAATTCAAAATCAAATTTGAGGCCCAAAAAAGATTGGTTTGATCCCATACAGTAAAAGATAAAGGATTCCTCATGGAACAAAAGAGGAGAGAGAGAGAGAGATAGGGGAGAGGATATGGGGCTAAGAGAGAGAGAGAGAGAGAGAGATCTCAGAGATATGGAATGTTAGATATAGAATGATTCAAGAGAGGAAAAGGAAAGCTGGTGCCTAAAAAGACTAGAGATGGTGTTGGGAAATAAAAAGGGCAGGGAATAGGCTCAATCAGCTGTGGCAGTGTCTCAAAATTTTCACCTACATGATGATGATGATGATGTGGCCCTACTGTTAAGGTGAGAGTCATTTCCCACACCTGATGTGCCACATCAATTCTGATCCATCTGATTATCTGTCCTTCATTTTAACTCATACTTATGATATAATTATTAAATAAATTTTTTCAAGGGTTTGTTTGGTTTTGTTTAGTAGTATGATGTTGCTTATAAAGTACTCTTTCTGCTCGACTTTTGATTCTTTTTTTCGGTTACAGTCGGTAGTCACCTTCAATGAGACTATAAGCATCAAAAGTAGATGCTCTAATTTAGTACTTTTATTTTTTCTACAAAAAACAAAATATGTTACTACAATTGTACTATAGCGTCGGTTTTCAAACCAATAATCAAATAGTACTTCATTGAACAAACTATACACCGAAGTACAGACAAAGATATTTAAAATGTTCTCTGAGAAATGTTATTAAGAGAAACACTATAATAATTTCCCCGCAATAGCTTTCTTATGCAGCAAAATGAGAAGTTCCAAATCAACCTCACATTCAGCTTCTCACTACAACAGAACTTTTATGCTTTTATGATTGTCAATTACTTGAGTATATTGTAGCCAAAAGAAGAAGCAAAGATGAGATCAAACGTGCCCAAAATTAATAAAAGACTGAAAATTTGATGATTAAAATATGAGATGGGACGGAGAACAGATCATCAGATGTTGCATGACCAATAAGGTATACCAGGTGCAGGCAATAATTTACTCTGTTGTTAGGGCCTAGGAGGCCTTTTGTCAGAAACCAAATAAAGCAAATGTACCAAATTATCCATAGGAAGTTGGAACTTCACATGGCTTGTAGCAAGAAAAAGGTAAAATTGGAGTTGGCAAAAAGAGGAGAAAACCACTCAGCAAACACCCTTTGCTTCAAAGGAAAATATTTATGAGCAAATATCAAAAGAGATGCTATAATAATAATTATTATTATTATATTAAGGGGTGTGTCATGTGTGTGTGTGTGTGGTGAGGAGGGGGAGGACAAGGAGTCATGGGCTTTTGAGGCTATGATGTGTTTAGGCTCCACCATCAACTTACCAATAACTATGTCTCAATAGGTTGTGAAGGCCTACAATTAACAGGAGACAGTTGTTTAATAATTATATATAAGCTTGATAATTTTTGCCCAGTTTTGATTTTGCATGCAAATTAAGTTATTTCAACTTTTTTTATTGTAACGATCCGACCCGCTAGCAATAACAACTCGTTGGGTCCAAACCACCGGCCTAAAATGCTTAAGGCTATTCCATCCGATGTGGGACTATTGAGGCATTACAAACTCCTCCTGTTTAGATCCCGACGTTCTCATCGGGTCCAAACCAGATCACAGACAGACCAGAAATACCAGACGATTTGAGATTCTAGAGATGACTTCTACGGGTTCAAGAGGTGGCTCTTGTAACGACCAGACCCGCTAGTAATAATAATTCGTTGGGCCCAAACCACCGGCCCGAAATGCTTAAGCCCAGTTATTATTACTAGCATGAAGGCCTTATATATTTAATTAAAATTATTTTTTCATCCGATGTGGGACTATTGGGGCGTTACAACTTATATTTTGATAAATTCTTATTTTCATTTCTTTTTAAGCTCTACTAAATCTAATCTTGTATTAATTTAAAAGATTTTGTAGATTGCAGTGAGTTTAGTGAATCACTTAAGTACTTAAATTGAGCTTTTATTCTCTTCGCCTATAATATGCTGAGGAGGAATCGCATAAAGAATCATCTTGTATCTTATAAACAATATATATATATATATATATATATATATATATATATATATATATATATATATATATATATATATATATAATCCAGCTACTATCCTTTTAGGAGGATGGGAGCCTTCGTCCTCCTAAGTTTTCTACCGTTCGGATGAAAAGATGTGCGGCTAGGATGAGAGTGGTTACGGTTAGGTTGATAGTGGGCCCTCTAGGGTTGAGTGGGTGGTTGGTTGAATAGTATAATCTAACGGTTGAAAATGATTAAAAGTTAGATCTAACGGTCAAAAATTTGATAGGACAAAGGCTTCTATCCTCTGAAGAGGATAGTAGCCGGACTTTATATATATATATATATATGTGCAATGGAGAATAAAAGTTTATCAGCTTAATTCGACAATTAATCAATCGATTAAAAACAAACTAAAATAAGCAATGAAATATAAACTTTGTTACTGAAAAATAAAAGGAAAATTTCTCTTCTTTATGCCTAAAAATGTGTGTTTATTAGGGTGTATTAATGAAGAATTTAACATGATCATGTGTTAAAAAAAAAACAAATAAAAAAATAAACATGCAACATGTTACAAGCACTTGGGTCTATACAATCCCAAAGGCAAAGGGTCCCAACAATAACAGCAAAGATGTATGAAGTAGAAGCTAAAAAAGTAAAGCATATATTTGGAGCTCTTGCTCTTCTTTTTCCTGCATCAGAGGCCCAAACCAAGCAATCATTGACAACAAACAAAAACCCTAAAAAATATATATATATATTTGTAAAGTATAAAGATCAAAAAGCAAGTGCCCTTATTTAATTTTTATTATCATTAATTTAAAATTTAAAAAATAAAAAAGGTAGGGTCTAGAACTTATGAGGTCTAGAGATAGGCACCATAGAGCATCAAGCACCATGGAAAAGCCCAAACAAGATAAAGCAACAGAACATATTAAAGAAATTTAAGCTAAAAATAAAGTTAAAGTGTTTTCAAAATTTTGACCCATGAAAAGTTTAAGTTACCAACAAATTAATAGCATGCAAGCTTAAATCATAATATAAAAATGTAGCCAAAAAGGACTCAACTACAGGTCATTTTGAAATGGCCTCCTCAATGATTTTTTTTTTTTTTGATTTACACTTCCTTAAATTAAAATTTTTTTTAAAAAAATTTAGTTACTTAAATTGAAAAATTTATGAAATTTAATAGCTCTATTAGCTATTAGTCATTAATTATTTCAATTTTATCTGCTAAAAGTGATTAAGCTATTGACAACTTATTTGAGGAGAACCGACTGTCCCTAGCGCAAGTGGCAAAGGGTTTGGTGGTTGGTATTCGAGGTCCCGAGTTCGAATCCTAGTTGATTCACATTTATAGCTAAGTTTATTTCTAAAAATAATAAACGAAGCGGGTAGCATGCTATCTTTCTCTCTCAAAAAAAAAAAAAAAATATTTGAGGAGAGAGAGAGAGAGAGAGAGAGAGAGAGAGAGAGAGAGAGAGAGAGAGAGGAATAGGATGCTTGTGAAATAATTGGAAAATGTTATACAAAGTAATTAAGCTGCTGAGACCACATGCATGTGGGGGGCTCACATGTCTCCCTCTTCCCACCCAAAAGAAGGGAAAAGGTGGGCACCAAGTTGAAGCCACTATTTTAATTAGTGAAAAAGATCATAAGGCTGAAAAAGTAGTCAAAAAAGAAAAGAAGAAAAGTTGGAGTTTCTTCTAATTTTCTTTTATCTTACATTGAACTTACTTTGTTTCCAAAACTAAAAAACATTTATTAGCTAATGAATTGAGATAGGAGAATTTGGGCTCCATAATGTAAGCAACTATTATTCTGTAAAAAAAAAAAATAATAATTTAGATAATAGTGTCTTAAAACTCTGTGTTTGTTAAAATAGTGTAAAACTACCGTTAAGCGCGAGTTATGGAGTTGAATTAAATGGGAGAAGATTAATAATGCCAGAAATGTGATATCATATATGTTCAACTACTGTGAAATAACGTGTTGCCTATAGAAGTTTAAACTATAAAAAAAAGAAGAGTTTTTTTTTAATATTATATATATATATATATGTTTATTTCTGGTTGTGGAATATTTTGATAAGCTATAGACATGGACTTGAAATAAATAAAACTTAAAATTTAGAAAATTTGAATTCAAAACTTACTCTCATATCATATGGAGCAATAATAATTTAGCATGTTTTTTATTTTGTCATTTTGTGATTTAGAAGTTTTATTTTGCCACCCAATGATTTTTTTTTTGGTATATTATAAGAATCTGCCATTAAATGAGGTATCAATATATTATAATTTAAAAAATAACAGAATAGTGAAATAATATATATTTTTTTTAATAAATCACATATTTTTCATATATATAATTTGCACTTACTAATTCGGTATTTTATTAAATATATTATTTTACTACCCAATTTAGCTGTATATCATTATGATTAAATGAAAATAAACTTAAATAATATTAAAGTTAAACTTTTTAAACCATAAAACTACAGGGAGGCTAACTCACAAAAAAAAAAAAAAAAAAAAGAGCAAAAAAGAGCAAAAAAAGAGGTTTAAGTCTATATGGTGAACCGTAAACCAAGTCCACAAGTTGAACCGTACACCGGTTCCGAGTCAAGCGAACCGGTCCGGATCGATCGGACCGGTTGCGGACCGCTCGACTCGATCCCGATCGAGTCGACCAAAATAAAAAATAAAATAAAATAAAATAAAAAATTGTTTTCTTCTTCGTTCTCTTCTCCTTTTCGATTAAGCGACGAGGGTTTAGGGTTAGGGTTAGGGTTTCTTCTACTATACTTTGTTGTATTGTGTGGGTGCTCCTCCGATCGCCATGGCGCTCGTGGTGATCTGCGGGCAACCCTGCAGCGGGAAATCGACGGCGGCGGCGCTCCTCGCGGAGGCGATCCGCGCCGCCGATCCCAAACCGACGGTCAGGATCATCGACGAGTCCTCCTTCCACCTCGGCCGCAACCAAAGGTACGCAGGTGAGCGATCTCTCTCACCATATTGTTATCTATCTGATTTGATTTGATTCCCGTGTTATTCACATACTCATATGTTTCCGTAATTAAGAACCAAATTTTGTAGAATTGGGGAGCGTTTGATTCGAAAAGAGTAGTTTTACTAGTCTAAATGTGTATTGGATATAGAATAACATCAAGTGTCTATGTAAATGAAGAGAAACTAATGTTAAAGGTGCCTTTACTACTCGTTTCCGTTATTTAGGACAGTAGATTGTGTTAATAATGGAAAAGAACCATATTTTGTAGAATTACGAAGCGTTTGAATTGAAATGAGTTGTTTTACTAATCTCATTATGTATCGGAGATGTAATTACATGAAGTGTCTATGTAAATATAGAGAAACTAATGCTAAAGGTGCTTCCTTTGCTACTTGTTTCCCTAATTAAAAACATTAGCTTCTATGATGATGGAAAAGAACCAAATTTGAAGAATTGGGAAGCAATTGAATCGAAACGAGTAGTTTTAGTAGTCTCACTATGTATTGTGAATATACAGAAACCGACTTTGAAGGTGCTTCCTTTATTGGTTTCTTACTTCATTTTTTGATTGGCTACGAGAGAATTCAGGGTAATATTGTACAGTTATTAGGTATAACTGTGGGAAAATTTTAAGATTCGACAAAAATGATCGATGATTACAATGACGGAGAAATTCAAAATTCATCTTAAAACTACCAAGAAATAAACTTTTCTAATACTGCAGTAATCTTCATGTCATACGTTTCAGACTTAAATTACATAAATAGAAAAATAGTTGTAAGTTTCTATGTACTTTGCTTGTGTTGTTCCATTTAGTCTGCAGAAGAAATTAACTTCTTTTTTTTGGTCCTTGTACTTCTAGATATGGTTGCAGAGAAAAATTTAAGGGGAGTTCTTAGATCAGAAGTTGATAGATCTGTATCAAAAGACAATATAATTATTGTGGACTCTCTGAACAGCATAAAGGTAACAAACATTTTCGCCAGCTTCCATTTGGCCTCATTATTTATTTACATTTTACGGCACCAAAGTTTGGGGCTGTTACCTTTGGGAGGGAAATTCCCCTACATTTACTCATTTATCTTACATTTTTTTTTTCTCAAAACTATATTTTTATTATCATTTCAGAGTTGGTTTTTAACATTGTAGAAATGTCCTAATGTTCATGGTATTTTTCTACCTAATGTACAGTGTTTTTTTATGTCTACAATAATGCAGGGATATAGATATGAGTTATGGTGCCTTGCACGAGCTGCTGGCATACGATACTGCGTGGTATTAATATATAATTTGATCCGTTATACTATTCTTTGTTCTTGCCCTTAGCTACTTACTTCGAATGTAGTGATGTTTTCCTAGTAGTCATCATTAGTGAAATTACATTTATGCCATCGTACAATCCTGTGCTTGTATTGCTTGTTTAAATTCGTGCAATGACACAACCATAGCATAAGCGATGCTTTTCTCTATGCTGTTGACTTTGGGCGGTATTTGTTTCTTTCATTGCACAGTTCACTAAACATTATTTAATCATATGTTTCTTGCATCTTCTTCTTTTATTAGGAAGTTTCAGACCAATATGCATTTTTTTTTCCCATATTTCTCTTCCTCTACACTTCACAGCATACGTATTGGCCATCTACAGTCTTCTTGGTGTCCTTTAATATCGCAACGAAATGGAGCTATTTAATTTTCTGAATATAATTAAAATGAAGGGTCCTGTCTATGTGACCTATAAATGGCATCTGAAATTCAACTACTAAGGAAAGATCTAAGGAAAGAGAAATAGGAGATTGGTACACTGACACACTGCTGTGATAATTACTGTGTGTTCAAGGTACTGGTAACAATATATTATAGAAAATAACAAACATTTTTCTATTCTTTATTTTTCAGCTTTTCTGTGACACTGAAGAAAGCTATTGTAGGGAATGGAATAACAAGCGTGGGGAGATGGGTGAATCCACGTATGACACTAAGATGTAAGCAAGCCTTTTCCTTTCACACAAACCTTTGAGATTTACACCTTCGCATTTGTTGTTTCGCAACTCTGTTTGAATAGTTCAAGTTCTCTTCCTTTTCCTCCACATAACTTGGGTAATTTTACTTTCGACAAGTATATGGTGACACTTTATGGGGAGTTTAATGAAGAAAAAAAGAAATGCAATCCTTTTTTTTATAATCTCCAGTGATAATAATCACACTCCAACTAGTGACATAGAATGTATCCAATTTCTTTGTTTTCATGTTTTCTCACTCTATTATTATGATTTTGGCCTCAGTTCTTGACAACTAGTAACTCTTATTATTTTTTGACCAGTTTTGAATTATATTTTGACCAGTCTTGAAGATTTGGTTCGGAGATTCGAGAGACCAGATAGAAGGAATCGTTGGGATTCTCCACTCTTTGAGTTGTTTGCATCTCGAGGTAGTCAAACACCTATCAAAATCTTATGGAATTTTGAAGATTATATGTACTTCTATTGCATATCTGTGAATGTCGTAGCACGTATTCTCTTATATTTGACTGTTGACTAGTTTAGTTATTATCGACCGAATAAATCAGAATGTTATCACAATTACTTGTCCTCAGAGGATTCCCATTTATCCTGTACGGAACTTGTTCTTGGGGAATAAAATCGGTCGATCTCTTTATTCTTTTAATCTTTTTTTTCTACAGACGAAATAAACCAATCATCTCCCGTCATTGCTGAGGCTGTCTTGTACCTGACCAAAAAGGTAGATACGAAAACGAGAGATGTCAGGATTCTTCAGCCTACAATAGCAACTCAGAGTGTAAGTGCTAACTTCAAATTCTCTGATATAAGTGAATTATATTGTTTCGACAAACTACACGACCGTTGTCGTTTGATGAAGTAAATTCCTTCTTGTGAATTAGTATTTCATTAAACCACGCATTCTTGTCTTTTAGTTCATATTGGCAATGTCTGCATATAACAAGGCTATAATAATGAAGGTAATCTGAAACTGTTTCAGGCACGGACAGCAGAGGCTAATTCCCTCTATGAAATGGATAGAGCTACACAGGTATGTATTGCGTATTGCAATACTTTTAGTAGTCTTAACTGGAAGTTTTCAATCTTTAATTTTTTTTTTTTTTTAAATTTTTTGCAGGAAGTGATCAACGCAATTGTTGAAGCACAATCTTCTGGGCTTGCCATGAATAAGATATCACTCGGACAACACTTGCCAACCATATCCTTTTTTACAGCAAAAAAGAAAAGACAACTACAGCATTTTTATCGGCTATTAATACTTAAGAAATTTTTAACTTGATTTATGTTAGTCAATTTGCTTTTTCGTTGTCCTTTTATTCTTTTTTTTTTACCCCTCTTCACATTAACTGCATATCTTCATTTTCATGCCATATCTTCTATTATGGATTTAAGAAGTCCATTACAACTTGGATTTTTTCTCTAGAAAAACAATTATTTCTAGTTACGTTTCATTGGTATCATCGCATATTCGCTTGATTGGCGACTGCATCTCAATTGGATAGCAAAGTTGTCGAAATGAACTTCTCTACTGCACAGTAGGGACTAGGAAAAAAAGGATTTACTCACATTACAGATCATATTTTGTTTTTCTATTTCAGAAAATATTCTGCATTGTTTCTTGTTGTTAATCCTTGACTAAAAAGTTCACATCAACATCCAAAGATCAGTTGGGCTCCCTGAGCTCCGGAGCCTGCGACGAACCTTTATAAAGCTGGCGGGGCAAACCTGCTTGAGTGGGCCTCCGCCGCCTACAGACGCGGATAGTGCGAAGAGAATGTTTGTCGACTACTTAAACCGAGAAATTGGAGCAGCTTAGATTCCTATTTTTACCTTCCAACACTCTGCAGGAAAATGTACTACTATTTTTTTTTTCTTTTTTTATTGTTTTATTTAATAGATTTTGCGCGAAAGGGAATTGGGAGAACTAATATTTGGTTGTATGAGTTGATTTCACAAACAAGATGCCGAGATATATCTCAAACTGTATGTATTGATGTTTTTGTGTTTATTTTTGCACTTTATTATTTTTTTGATGAGAATCTGGTGTTTTATTCTTTATAATTTTGTTTAATAAGGTGTAGCCCTCAGTGCTTGAATAATGATAACTTGTGCGGTAGCAATCTGAAGAGTTTGATTTTATATAAAAATGATTTGTCATGTTGAAAAATTTTACTCAAAAACCATATAAAATATATTTCTGTAGGAGTCCAACTACTCAAAAACCATATAAAATATATTTCTGTAGGAGTCCAACTACTATCCTACCCTTTTAGGACGTCCTTCTAAATCATTTTAGATGATAGGAATTTAGAAATTTCGAATCGATGATCATCGAAACCGTTAAGTTGATCTAGAGTATTTATAGTCTAGAAATTAAATTTTATAAATTTTAAAATTCGTTATCAAGTTCATTGAAGAGTCGAAAAATAAACAGTAAAAAACGAATAACCTTGTAATAATAAATATTAAATTTTTTTTAATTTATGATCAGAGTTATCAAACGCTATTTAAATAGTATAAAAAATTTTCTATTAAAAATTTAAGCTGTTTGAATTGTTCTACATCGTTAACAAATAAACAGCTCATATAGGCCGTAAAAAACTATCGATTTTGTAATCCTTTGACCATTACGTAAATATTTTTTAAAATTCATGAATTTAGTTTTCGATCATCAATTCAAAATCTCTATCATCTAAAACAAGGACGAAGGCCTCCGCGCTCCTAAAAGCAAGCATAGTAGCTGGATTCTTCCTGTAGACCCTTTATTTAATAATCCCCATCAACCAGTTACAATATACCCTTTAAATAACTAAGAGACATACTAAACAAAATATTCATATAGCAAAAAAGGCATTAAAAAGCCATATTAGCTAGTAACAAAAGAGGCTCTTGTAATAACCGAATATAAATGCTGCACCAATTGCAGTTTATGTCCACAAATAACAAGGCAAAAAAAAAAAAAAAAAGCCAAGGACCAAACCCAGTACATTCTAAGAACCTCAGAAAAGAAACAACAGACAAAATCTCGTAAGTAAGCACAAAGTAGAGCACTAGATAAGCCCAAAAATTTTAAAAAAAAACCTACAAAAAACATCATGATCTAAGAGTCTTGGTGCATATATAAATTGGAGAATTCCAAAAATAAAATAAAAAATAAAATGGGAGTTCAATAACAACGACTGAATTACCGCATGCTTGATCAATCAAGCCTTAAGCCTTCCGTAGAACTTGGCCTTCTCCTCGGTGGTCTGGAAGCGGCCGTGGCCGAACTTGGATGAGGTGTCGACGAACTTGAGCTTGATCTCCTCCAAGGCAACGCGCGAGGTTTGCTTGAGCAGCGATTGACGCAGGGTGAGGACGCGCTTCTTCGGGCCCATGCAACAACCCTTCATCATTATATAGTCATCCTTCACAACTCCGTAGTGTGGGAATCCCCCCATTGGTGTTATATCCTTCTCCGTCCTACAATTATACGCAATTAGATTAAAAACAACAGCATTAGATTATATTTACTGCAAAGATATAAGTGTTTAAATGTTCATAGTAATCATGATTTTTATTGTAGAAAGATGTAAACCTTAGATAAAACCTAGAGGAAAATGCATGACTGAACTTTTCACTAATGATATAGTTCCTCAAAAGTTGAGGGACTAAGTCGCAGTATTCCGAAATTAGAGGGATTAACTATACATTATTACTCTTAAAAACTAAATTAGAAAATGCAAGAATAAACAGTGCAAAGTTCTCTAACCTGTCAAATTCAGTTACAGCCGTGTGCGACTCGTCCCCGGCCTTTCCCATTTTATAAATCTTCTTATTCAACTCAGTGCGATGGTGGTAGCCGTTCTGCCCGGCCCTGGCCACCGTGTAAGAAACCCTAGCCGGATGCCACGCACCGATGCAAGCAACCTTGCGGAGCCCTCGATGTGTCTTGCGAGGAAGGCGAGTTACACCCCAGCGGGTCACAACACCTTCGTATCCCTTCCCCTTGGTAACTCCTATGACGTCGATCATCTCATCCTTCTGGAAAACAGCATTCACAGGAATCTGCTTCTCGAAGAAGCCATAGGCATAGTCAACCTTCTCGGCGACAGTTCCCCCGTTCACTTGGATCTCCATTAGATGTGCCTTCTTCTGTTTCAAGCCCTTCATCTTACGAATCTACATACAGAAACAGCGACAGCATATTCAGCTTCACTTTAGTGGCCAAATATATATATAAAAAAAGTCTAGTAAAGAGGTCCATAAACAAACGTGTACCAGCTTACATGGATCCTGTCTTATGACCGCTAATGTATTTGCCATTTAATGAGCGGATAAAGTAAGTTGTCTGGTATATTATATTTTCATTAATTATAAAAAGGTAGTTATAAGTAGGCTAAACATAACATGTTTATGATTTTGCTACTCTGAAATAGTTGAATACCAAATTTGATATATATATAAATTCAGCAATACATTTTGATTGTTGATTATTTATTTTCTTAAATAAATTACTTAAAACTATGACATAATATAATGCCAAAGTCCTACAATATGCATATATCATACCAATTAAATACCTTGTTATTCTTCTTGATTGCTTCATCTATTTCCATTACGTATTAAAAAATTTCACCTTATATGAACTTACAACAACCTACGACATACGTTCTATGCATTCTCTTGACAACATGCAAACTATTTCTACACTATAGAACATTGATAAATTTGAAGAACAATAGGCATAAAAGGGAGAGAATATTTGGTTACCTGAGTGTGAGCCAAAACACGAACAACAGAAGCATACTTCTTTATCTTCTCTAACTGGACCTGAATTTCCTTCTTCCCATCATCAGTTTCGTACTTCTTTGAATACTTTGTGAACGCCTTCTTCTTGGATTTGTACCAGTTCTTGTAAAACCTCCTCCTTACCTCCTCGCTTAGATGCTGAGCCCAAACGGTGTTCAAAGACCGCAGGCCCCGAGGAGTCTTCACGTAGCCCACGACACCGACAACAACCATCGGAGGTGCTTCAACGACTGTTACTGCCTCACATGTCTCCTTCTTATGGAGCTCTGAATGCAAAAGAATAGAATTTTGAATGATAAGTTTTCGCATGCAAAGTTTTCAAAAGATACATAATCAGACACTTTAAGCCTTTGCTTGTTAGAAAATTTTATAGCAGTGTTAATTCTTACGACAAATCAAAAGATCAAGATGTGATGAATGGAAAACTTTCACAAGCTTGAAATCAGCTAAAGAGAAACTAACATCTTAGAGCGGATTAAATATCATGTTAAGGTCTCTCTCGGAAGATATGCAAAGAGAAATGCACAAATGTGACCGAGTTAGAAAGAGACCTAATTAGATGCCAACTTTCCAGGCATTGGTGCCACATTAACAATTATGATCGGGAAAGCGTTCTGTTCTCTCAACTCTATTTTACTAAATTTAAACGTCGAAAAGAGAGCTAAAAAAACTTACTTGACCCAGGTTTCTCGACTTCCCTCACTATGTGGGTCATCCCAGCTTTGTATCCTATAAAAGCAGTTAGTCCCGGTGGCTTGCTCGGGTCATCCTTGGGGAAGGATTTCACTGCATTCAGAATTACAGACAAAAGACAACGGCATATATTCAAAACAGGAAACAAAATTATCAAGGTGTCGTATATTCGTATGCCCCTCTCAGTGGTTCATTCCCATTGCCAGAGCGTGAAAATAATCAATAGACTATTTTGTATATGCATAATATTTCTATTCTTATGCCTATTGCAAATAATGCCGTTCTGAAACAGTATACAACATTGGAAGAATCAATAACAATTTAAGCGTGAGCAAAAACCTTTTCCTCTATGGCGTGAGGCTCTTTTCCTGGGAAGGAACCCAAGAGAGCCATGGCGCGGATGCTCAAACTTGCGATGCGACATCACTCTATATTCCTTTTCTGCTGCTGTCCAATAAGCCGATTAATGGTATTCCACAGACAAAAGCCTATCTGATCAAAAATAAATTTTAACAAAAAAAGAGTGAAAATGTCCATTTTCATGAACTAATGCAAAGTCCATTTTTTTTCTTATAACGTTTCGCATAGCTTTCTGTAGATAAAAAATAGTAGAAAAAGCAAATGCAGCGCCCTTGATTTTGCCAATGAGTAAATAAAAAGACCAGGCCGTAAGGCATTGGAATAGAACTACCAAATCTGGCGAATAGCGGCAAAAAAAAAACCTCCACAACCATAGGCCTATGGCATCGAATTTGCCAATTCTCAGACTCTCTTTGTATGCCTTCCACATCTTAGGTGAACAAAAAAGAAGAGCCTTTCGGAGATTCCAGCCTTGATTAACCGACATATTGTTTTTCTTGGAGGTTATATTTCAGCCACTACCAAAAATGGAGTATTCATATGCCTCAAACCATGGTCTTTTCTCTATCATTATAAGCAAACCAAGGTCACTGTATACAAAAAAATAGGGAAAATGATGTTAAAAATATAGTAGAAATTTTTCATTACAATTTGTTTTGATAAACAAAAACATAGAAATAAAGAAAACGGCAATAAAATTACATATCATTGAGAACAAGTTAAAAAAACTAAACAATTGTTAAAATATGAAAGTTAATAAATGTACAAAAACTAGTTATATGATAACAGAGCAAAAATAATCATAGAAGCTAAATATGGTTGCAAAAACAAAATAATTATTAATAAATAAGAAATATACTATACATCACAAGAAAAGTAACTAATAAAAGATTGAAAACAAAGAAAAATGTAGATAATTGCTAATTAGAGTACTTATCCATATCAATCAATTGACATAATACATAATAATTTGTAAAAAAATCTTAATGAATGCATCCCATAGAACAACCAAAAGTATCATACCAAATATACTTACAAAAAAGATAAAGAAGTACTTACAAAAAGATCAAATAGAAAGATACCCGTTACTAAACCATGGAACACCCCCATGATGAGAATGCATGTATCACATCAAGGTACTATTAATGAATTAAACATCTCCAATAAACTTAACTATAATAAGAGTATAAGACCCACTGATTAAATTTTAACAGAGAAAATCTACAGCAAAAATCCTACAACATTCCAACTTCATATGACAAAATTACTAATGATCTATGATACGAATAAATAAAAAAGGTCCAACTTTAAACTACAAAATAATCAGCAAAATCATCATTCACCTGATTTAAAAAAATATGATTTTTTTTTAATCAAACAACTAAAAATGAAATTAGAAACCATCTTGGCATCTTAAAAAAACCTTTTTTTTTCCCCCACAACCCAAGGAAACAGAGGTATTCTACCAAAATAAAACAAAAAAAACTATAATTTTTTTTTTAAAATGTGAACTTTTCATCAAATCTGCATCAATTGGGAGCTTAATAGTAGGATTTTACTAGATCCAACTCAATTCCAGATCAAAAAAATGCAAAGATATTACCTCGGATGGATGGGAGAGATCGATCGATGGAGATAAAAAAATGGAAGAGAGAGAGAGAGAGAGAGAGAAGCGGACGCCGCAGTGGGAAACGTATACTACCTTCCCTAGGGTTTCGTATATAAAGGGAAATGAACGGTGGAGATGAGTTCTCTTGATTGCGGAACGCTAGGGTTTATAATGAACGGCTAGGATTTATCCCTCTCTACGTATTGGTTTTGGGTTCGAGTAGGAGAACCCGAATCGCGTAGAATCGGGTTAGAGGGTGAAATTAGTTGAGTAGCTTTAAAATTACATCTGTATATTTACAATGTGGTTTTAAAATAATTTTTTAAAAATAGTTTATTAAACAATTTTAAAGCACTTAATTATTCATGGAATGATACCCTGATTAATAATAGATCTTTAGGGTTTGATAGTTTATTAAATAATTTTATTGCATTATTTTTAAGTAATTTTATCTACAAACTTATTTTTATAAAGCTTTGTAGCCAAATTCGCCGATCATTCTAAATAACTGAATTTACCAATCATTCTTAGATGTGGCATATTAGGTGAAAGGTTTAGATTAAATAGCTAAATAAATTCGTCAAATAAACAAAAAAAAAATTTGGAAATAATCATTTTGCTCTATTTAAGGTCCTAGAGAAGTATTCATGTGTGGAGTTGCTCAATATGTGAATCTATGGGGAACTATGGTTGGCTACACAATAACAGCTATTACAATGTAAGTCAATTTAGATATTTTATTGAAAATTCAGATTTTGTTTTATCCGTGTAGAATTCTTGCAGAAATGCTGTTCGAGTAGAGTTATTCGACTATTTTAAATAAAAATCTCTCCAACATCTCTTTGGTGGTAGCATCATTTTCCATCTTCTCTCTCTCAAAAAAAAAAAAAGCATCATCCTCCATCTTGCAGGAGCATACCAGGTTTCAATTTTAAGTTTCAAAGAACTGAGACTCTTACAAGATAATTTTATAGTTCAGTCTCCTGTATCAATATGTTCACGTCTATGCACAACCAATCTTTGTTACCGTTGAGAGGCGAATCGCGTTGCAGTGGCCAGAAGACAAGTTTATGTTGGCTTAAATGGGCCAGCATCCTACCCTGTGGTGGGAGGTCATGTTGGGCCGAGTTATGCTCAAAATGGCGTGAGGCTGGGTGGGCCGAGTCATGTTCGAAGTGGCATAAGGCTGGTGGGGCCGAGTCACAATCGAAATTCGTGGGCGCTGTATCTGTACGCTTTAAATGAATTGGTTGCGTATTTCTAATAGCTCGAGCTTTTGGGATTAATGGTTAGCGCCAACGATTCGACAGCTCACACCAGAAAACCGAAAAAATCGAGATTTCTATACAATGAAAAAATATCCTATTCAGATTGCTGTAACAGCAGTAAGGTTATACAATGAAAAAATATCTTGTTTATTTCTATATGTAATATTATATTTTATATATTGCAATTAGTCAATTGCGAGATATATTTTTAATGGTCTCGCCAGAAAACCAAGAAGCATTTTTTCTCTATGCTTTCGCCCCAGCTCCGTTTTAGATGAGCCTCGATACCATTGCAAAAAAAAAAAGAAAAAAGAAAAAAAAAAGATAAAGATAAAAGGGAAGAACTTCAAATAACCCCCTTGGTATTGTGTATTTGTAGTTTAGTACCTTATAGTTCAAAGTTCCATACTCTCTCCGCATGGTTTCTGTTTTCGTTTCCTGTAATAAGAGACAATCGTTGTTCTTCAAAAGCTTTAAGCTTGGAGAGAACGGTATTTCTAATACTTACATTCAACACTCTGCCTCACGCCAATGCGAGAAGCCTGGCGAGATTTGAACTCAGGATCTCCTACTCTGATACATTAAACTATGCGAAATAACTATTGTTCTTCAAAAGCCTAAGTTTCTAGAGAACGATGTTTCTAGTAATGAAGAGCGATAAGTAAAAGGTAGGCATCTAGTTTTTATACTTTAAACTTGTCCTATAGACTACAAGTTGAGAGATTCTACATATGTGAAGTATCAACTAAATATTTATAAGCATTTAAGCTTAATTTCAACCTCATGACCATCTGAATTACAATTCAAATTTGAGGAGACCAGCATGCTTGATATGGAGTATGATATCCGCGACCGATCCGACAACCGCGAGAACCGAAACAAGCAGAGAGATCATGCTTACAAGTTGCAGTATTATCCACTTCTTCTGTCCCCTCTTGATCTTTTCCTGAGATTTGTACATGGCCACAGGGTAGTGCACTGTCAGTGGCCAAAAGACCATGGAGCCTAGCAAGCCGACGATCGCGTTGAAGAACGGAAAGATCATCGCAGTTGCGGTTGTAAACGCCACGAAGATTGTCCGCAGAAAGATCTTGGCGAGCGTGAACTTTATCGTCCTCGTTTTGCAGAATGGAATCTTTACGGAGTAGGTTCTGTTGAAGAAGTCTGAGTTGGGCCATTTCGTCGCGAGCCGCTGCTCGTAGAACGCGAAGATTGGCTGCGCAAATACCTGAAGAAATGGATAGTTGGAATAAGTTACATAAGAATGTTGCAGTGTATCATGGTGTAGTTATGTTTCTGGTTACTTATAATAGGAAACATGAATGAAACATGGCTTTGCTTAAACTTGTTTTGCTTAAATTTGTTTTGCAGGTGTGTATTTCATACCTGATATGCTGCAACAAGATGTATAAGGAGAGCAAAGTTTGCGATATCGACGAGCCAGAAGGGCTTTTTAAATCCTGTGAGGATGTTTCCGGGGGTGGCATCGCCGAAAGCCACGTATCCGACGCAACCGAGAGAAATGTAGAATATTGTCGTCCCGCCAATCCCGTATATGCTTGCTTTGTTCATTGTCTTATTTTCGGCTGGTGGGGACTTCAAAGTATCCTTCAGAAACATACAGAGTTCTTAGCATAGATATGGTTGAATGAATTTTCAAAATTTTCATTTCTTGATTGAAATTTTATGTCTATGTTTCATGTTAATTGTTTTACAACAGTGAACATGTGTCATGTTTAGTAGAAAACTAATTCCTCGACTTTACCTGTATCTCTATCAGAAGCATTGCGTAAGAGTAAGCGAAAGCAATGTTCCCAAGTGCTTGAAAGAAATGCCAGATCTTCGTAGTTGGCGAGATACTACGACTCGCTACCTTTACTCCATACAAAGATCCTCTGAACTTGGGATGAGAAAAAAATTCTAGTGCGCATAAGTATAAACCGATTGCGGAGTACACAAATGATGTTGCCGCAGCTGTGTATGAAAGAGCTGCAATTTTCTCCAAGTTCGGAAACTGAGATAATACCAGTTCCATCGAACCGTAGATTACAGCGTAGAAGAGTCCCGAAACCTTGCATGGAGCATTTTGGCCTCTCTCGTGGAAACAATGTGACTGCTCGATGACCCTTCAACATAGTTTTTAATAACTCAAAAAAACACGAAAAAGATGAAGGGCTTATCAAGCAAAATTTGCATGTAGAGATCTACTTACATCATGCTCATAGCCGCAGTAATTGTATAACCCACCATAGTTCCCCAGAGTATTGCATATTGTATGACCCCACATAGAAACACTTCTTTGTCACCTGCGAGTTTTGAAAGAGTAAAATTGAATCTGTTGCTATGTAATTCGCGGCATTTTACTTGTTAAATTGCGCATGTAATGTTGTAACAGTCGTATTATCTCATCTTTCAATTGATCTTTCGTCAGATGATCGATCAAAGTAAGAACAGTACCTAGGCATGCTCTGATTGTTTCCATGTAATTGTAGTTTCGCCTTCCGCTGATCGGGTCGGGAGATCTGTAACAGTTACAGAGAAGAACTGCAGTGTAGTAGGTGATGACCGCGAAGAGAATTAGAATCAATGGACCCAATATCCAGCCTAGTTGAGCGAAGCTCCACGGAAGCGTCAGTATGCCGGACCCGACGAGGGCCGTGATAACATGTGCTGTTGCACTCCACACAGTACCTACACAATCAAAAGAGTTTTTAATATTGTTGATCGCGAACTAAAAATGCTTCTTTTTAGTCTCCTCAGTTCTGCAATAACAAGAAAATTCTTACCTAGACTCCCTTTTGAAAACTTTGTGGTTTGTGATCTTTATTGTTATCATACTTTGTACAATTTGTGACTAATCTGAATCTTAATTGTTTACTCAAGTCTCTGTCTCAATGTTAGGAACAGGTAGATAAATAAAATTGAACACAACATGTTCTTCTTTGCAATTTGTATTTGTAGTAGCACAATTTAATCAGGAATAAACTAAAAGAGTCATCAAACTCAACCACAATCATCAAGCTTTTCCCCTAATATTATCGCGAAGATATAGCTTTTCATATGAATCATCAAAGAAAATCAAAGAGTTTCTAATACTACAGAAATTTAACAAGAATATAAAACAAACAAACCAACAAACATGGCTACAAAGCCATGGTATCACAAAGAATGTAAGATATAAGAAGATACAAGATGATACAACACCAACTCAATCTACATTGCTAGAATCTATGGATTTTTATGCTTTAAATCCTCAAAACATCACCTGTTCTAATGCGGCCATCATCCACAGCATGCTCCATTTCCATATGAGAGAGAAAGAGAAAGAGAGAGAGAGAGAGAGAGAGAGAGAGAGATGTGTTTTAAGAGTAAGAACATGCACCACCACCTTAAATAGCCAGGGAACACAATTTGCAATGCATGGAGATGTCAACTACAAGGGACACTTGAAACACTTGTCACCACCTCCCTTAGGGGTGTTTCATTTCCCATAAAAAAAAAAAAAATCCCAGAAAATAGTTTTCCGGCTGAAAAAGTATTTTCAGTCTGTTTGGTTCTCGGAAAAAAATATTTTTTAGGAATTTTTTTCAGATTTCACCAAAACCCCTTAGAGAGAGAGAGAGACAAAGAGAGAGATTTGAGGTGATATTTTGCTTGTTTTGTTTAGGGGATAAAACACAGAAGGTGCTGAGCACAATTAAAGCTCTACAGATAGTTTTGACTGTCTCCTATGGACACAGCCATAAAAACTTCATTTAATTTCTTGTTGCACCTCTAGTGTGATGCAAGTGCATTAAAAATGGTGATATTCACACTGAATACTAAGAATAATAGTAAATACACAGTAATTTGAATTGTTGAACAAGTAACTCCAACCTATAAAGAAGAAGCTCATCAATAACTGATATAACTACTCACAAGTCAGAGCAGTGACACTGTACCCACTTACACATTTTAGAGCATATTATGCTCTCTCAAGCATGCTTGTTTTATATAAGTACCACAAATTAGTTCTCTTCATTGGATTTGCTTTTGGAACCATTTTTCTACTTCGAGAAACCGCAGCTAAATGTTGGACAAATAAAAAGTTTGAAGCTTTTGCTATCATGCAAAGCTCTGATTTGAAGTTTCTAATATAGCGTAGAGCTACTATAAAGATACTTAGTGAGAAAATTAGAAGTGCTTTTTCAAACAGCTCTACTTGAACAACTATAAGAAGCTCTAGCCAAATCAAATAGGCACTTGATTAATATTTTCCATCGTCTTGATCACTGTTAGATGTGTCTCGAAATTTGGTTATCGAATTCGATGTTGGGCCTCTGATCCGTCGACAGCTTCGGGTGTGACAATTTTGGAAAAGAATTTGTCAAACAGCCCCGTTAAGGAATTTCCTTCTCCTTTTTTGCTGTAGACGCGATACAGCGCATTGTAATCTCCAAAAACATTGTACTCCCCTTTTCATAGTGAAATTCTCTCCTCCTTCGCCCGTGATTTTTTTCCTGCAAAAGGTTTTTTTCACGTAAATTCCTATGTTCCACTTTATTTTACTGTTTCTATGGTTTATCTACTTTGTGATCGCCTTTTGTCGTTTCTGTTTGTGGGCACATCGTAACAATCACAATTAAGATTTCATTCAATACAATGTTCACAAGGCTAGAGAGAGAGAGAGAGAGAGAGAGAGAAACAGACGTTCCATTCCTTAGAATGTAGTAGAGATCATGGGTCCAGTACAACAAATGCAATTCTTAGAACTCTACAACTCAGTCTTAAAGATTGTGACATGCTTGAGCCTTTGAGCAATACCCGCAAGGGATCCGACCGCCGCCAGGACTGAAACGATGAGCGCGACAGCATTCAAGCCCTGCAGCACAAACCACTTTCTTTCTCCGCGCTTGATCTTCGCCTGCGTCATGTATATGGTCACGGGGTAGTACACAGTTAGCGGCCAGAAGGCGATCGAGCCGAGCAATCCGAGTATAGCATTGAAGAAAGGGAGCATTAGAGATATCAGTGTAGTAATCACGACGAAGGCCGTGCGGAAGACGAGCTTGCACATTGTGAACCGGAAGGCCCGGCCCTTCGAGAAAGGTAGCTTGAGCTTGTACTCAGTGTGGAAGAAGGCCGAATCGGGCCACTTCTTCACGAGCCATTCTTCGTACTTGGCGAAGATCGGTTGGCCGTAAACCTAACAACATGTTCAAGTAGATGTTAAACAAACAACAACAGCAAAATATTGAACAATCATTGACCATATATGTATCCAGAACTCTAACAAGAGAAAGGGTGAAGTGTGGAATGTGGTAATACCTGATACGCGCCGACTAAATGAATCAAAACAGCGATGTTGGCTACGTCGACAAGCCAAAAAGGCTCGTAGAACCCAGTGAGGACGTTCCCTGGTGCATCGTTTCCAAAGGCCGCGTACCCGAGGCACCCGAGCGATACGTAGAAGATCGTCGTCACGCCAATTCCATACATGCTTGCTCTCTTCATTGTTTGGTTCTCTGGTGGAGGTGATTTGAGTGTATCCTTCACAAAAAAAGCGCCAATTTTAGACCTTATTACATAAACTTGTATGTCCAGGAAATTGGCCTTGTTCGGAATATTTCGACTAAATTCGTAGCAACTGAGTTATGTATGCTGTGTTGAATCTTTAGTAGTATAAAAACTATCAGAACTACCTGAATTTCGATCAGAAGCATGGCGTACGTGTATGCGAAGGCTATATTTCCGAGAGCTTGCAAAGAGTGCCACGTCTTGGTCGACGCAGAGACACCGTCGACACCGATCTTAACCCCCAAAAGAGTCCCTCGGACCGAATGGTGCGAAGCAAACTTGGCTATGCTCAAGAACAATCCGATGAATGAGTACGTAAACGACATCACCGCAGCTATTACCGACAGCAGTGTGATCTTCTCCAAGTTCGGTAATTGCGACAGCACAATCTCCACTAGTCCGAACAGGACCATGTATAAGGTTCCCGATGCACCGCAACTCGCGTCGCGGCCGTTGTAGTGGAAGCAGTTCGTGCGCACGACCGCCCTGAATTGTTCAGACCGTTTCAGCATCCGTGAGTCCGAAAGTTCAAAATTTTTGCATAATTGTGTGGAGAATGTAAATGCCGTAATCAATTTCGAGGGAAGTCGATAAAATTCTCACATGATGCTCGTCGCGGTGGTGATTGTATAACCAATCATGGTCCCCCACAACATTGCATACTGAGCAAGGCCACATATAACCACATCTCTAGGCCCTAAGATCGAAAGAATCTCGACAAAGTGGATCAAAATGATGAAAAATGTACTGAAAAAAATTAGTAGATGATCAATATCAATCATATTAGTTACCGAGACATGACCGCACGACATCCATGTAAGTGTAGTTCCTTCTGCCGTGAACCGGGTCAGGGGTTCGGTAGCAATCGGTTAGCAGAATGGCGGTGTAGTATGTAACGTAGGCGCAGGCGACGAGGGCCAACGGGCCGATGATCCACCCCATCTGAGCTACACTCCATGGAAGTGCAAGTACTCCAGATCCTATTACCGCAGTTATAGCATGTGTCGTCGCGGTCCATAAGGTTCCTACAAAGATCAATGAGAGATGGATCAATACACAAAAATTTGTTAGCTTAGTGCTGTGTAATAGATCACGTTTAAATCTCCGTTTAGTCAATAAAGGCTTTTCGAGAGATTGATTAATACTCAAAAATCATATGATTACATTCAATAGGGAATAGTAAGAACACTAAATCACTCTTTTTCTCTACTCCACTTACTCTAAAAAGATAAGCACACTTTAAGAGCCCATTGGATGAAAAAAGTAGAGGGTGATGGATGTATCATCAATTAAAGTTCAAAAGGAATTAATTGCTTTCCTATTTAGTCAAAATTGATCAGAATTAAGCTCAGATATAGACCAGTAAACTTTAATCCTACCATTTAATACAAAAATGCTCCTACTTAGTGGTAGACCAAATTGATGGACCATATTAAATCAGGTAATGTTCATCAAAGCAAAAGTATTTAATTTGAATTAATGAATACAAAAAAGAGCCTAAATGGTTACAAGTAGCAATCATCAGATGAAGTGGCCCACAAAAAAAGAACATGATGTTTACTTTAGTCACCATAGTAATGTAGTGTTCTCTTTTTAAGGGAATGCCTTTTAAGATTGAAATATACTATATATGGTGTCATGTTTGAGATGCTCCATTTATCAAAATCATTGAAATTGGAGGCATCCGAGTAAAAATTTGGAGTTCGATCGTATCTATAGCATTACTTTGGCTTGTTTGGTCTGGCTGAAGCTTCTGCACGAATACTGTTCGAAGAGATAGCTCATTCTGAGATTCTATGTGATCCTATGTAGGTACCATCTCAAATAAATGATTATGCGAGTAAGCTTGCATATGTCTAGCTCTTCTCAAGTCGCACATTGGCTGACGCTGCTAGAGCTGCATAGTAGCGCTTCTGCTTCTGCTTTCAGCAACATTAATCTTTAGAAGAACGTTTGGCAAAGAGAAAAAACAAAAAAAATCTAAAGCTTTTGCAACGGCGAGACGTGAAATGAGATTCCAAACCTCAAAGGCAGAAGCTCAAATTTGGTACTTCTAATTTTGTTTTCCCGAAAGAAGCAATTGGAGATATATTAATATAGTTGCTTCTCCTAATCGCACTACTAAGACGATACTTCATCAAACAGCATTACATCCTAAACTACGACTATTTTTAGAGTGTAGTTTAAAATAGTCGTAGTTTAGGGCCCTACAAGAATAAATAAACAATCTTAAGTGATTAATGAAGGATTGGTGATACTTTAAACCATTGATGGATGGTGGGTATCTTCTTTTCGAAAGAAAATGGTGAGTGTATTCCAACTCATCAAACATTTTGTTGATGATAGGGTGAGAGCATGCGTAATGACATAAACAAAAGCAAGAAGTTTCAAAGCCCCCACAGTTCCCTACATTTTCCATTCCCTTTTGAGTTCATGGAATGAATGATTCATCCTTATGCCATAACTAATAATGGTAAACTACATATAAAAATTGTACATAGAAATTAATTTGCAAGAACAAAAGAGAAAAAAAAAATTCACTTCTTACATGAAACAGGCCTAGGAATAATCTCAAATATTAGATGAGCCATGCCATAAAAGAAGAGATAGTAGAAAAAGGGAAAAAAAAGTTAAATATATGGCACATATATACATATGGGTCATTGAGCTCAGCATCTCTTGGAACTGAGGGAACTTTGAACCAACTCTAATACCATATTACTGAAAAGATCGATCTTATCAAATTAAAAGCACCGTTTCCTAGAAGCCTAAGCTTTTGGAGAAAAACAGTTGTTCGTATATCTAACATGGTATTAGAGCAGGTGGTCATCTAACTGTATCAAAAACTCTCAAACTTAGATGTAACAAGAACTATTGAATATAAATATTAAAAACATCATTCTCTGATAACTTAAATTTTTAAAAAACAACAATTATTTCACATGATTTTAACAAGGACTTGTCTTAGACACTCACTCCAGTTTTAAAATGAAAGTAAGGAAAAAAAAAAAAAAAACAATTATCATGATCAGAGAATGGCTGATCTTAGAGCACACATCCATGGTTATGATCCTAACATAGCATGAATGAAAAGTATAAATACACTAAAAAAAAAAAATCTTCAAAATACCCAACAAACTTAAATAAAGAGAGAGGATAAAAAAGATAATTTAGCATCTGGTATACATGAAGGTAACAAAAGGGTATATATCTTTCATAGATACATGAGATTGAATAGGAGTATTACTACACATATAATATTTTCCTTTCAAACATACAGTTTCCTCATAAATTTTAGCAACAAGAATTATATAATATTATGTGATGCATGTGTATACATACCTGTTCTTATGCGACCATCATCTTCCACCATTTCCATCTTCTCTACTCTTTCCATCTCTCTCTCTCTCTCTCTCTCTCTCTCTCTCTCTCTTTTGTTGTGTGGTAGTAAATACAAAAGGTATTAGTTCTCTTACAAGTTGCTAGTAGTATATCTCTATATATACATGGCTTGAAACTTTGAATCTGATCACCTTTTGATAGTAAGTTTGATTCATTTAGGGTAAGTTTGATTCATTTAGGGTGTGATTGGTTTTTCAGAAAATATCCGAGAAAATAGTTTTCTGACCGTAAAAATATTAACTATTTAGTATTTATTTTAGAAATTTTTTTTTTCTAAATTTTATAAAAAAACAGTACTTTTGTTTTCAAATATTTTCATCCGAGAAACGAAAATGATAATAAAAATTATTTTTTCTAAAGAATAATTTTTTTATATTTTTTTGGAAAAAAAGACACGCATAAAATAGAGAATCAAAATAAAAGCAAAAGCAGAAGCATTGAGTTAAAAGTTAAAAACTCTCTCTCTTACGTACACATATAAGTGGACACCTAGAGATGCAAATGGATCCGGATTGATAGAGCTTCCATTCCGATCTGTCCCGAATAGGACGGTAAATGAAAACTAAAATTATAAAAAAAATATAATTCAGTCTAAATTCACTCTAATCCAGCAAATTAATGGAGCGGGTCCTTAATGAGGCGATAAGTGAAGGCCAATAATAAGATTAAAATTAATTCGTTTGGAATCAGTCTCCATCTAATAAGAAACGGTCCGGGAGGTGGGTCCCGCCCCCGGAACCGCCCCGTTTGCCTCCATATTTACACGTGTCACTGAGACGCACCAGGTGTAGTGAGCCATATATACATCTTTACACCACACTCAAAATTTAATGAGAAAGTTTTTCAATCAAAATTTTAATGTGATAAATATAAATAGCAATATCTAAAATGTTTATATATAAAACTTAGAAAATATATTTATTATCTATGCATGAAGTATTTCCGAAAATTAACGGTAGAAAAATAAAAAAATAAAACACTATTTGATTCATAAGAAACCATTGTTAAACAACGCGTCCAATGAGATAAATTTTAATTTTGAGATCTTATGGTTGAATTTCAAAGTACACAGAGCGATGCTTTAGTATCTTAATATAGATCATTAGATATAATATATAACATTTCAAAGATGTATATTTTAAAATTATTATTTTACTAATCATCTTACATTATAAATGAGAGTTTTATTATCATTATTTTTTAAAAATTTATAATTTGTGTAAACATAAAGGCAACAAAGGGTCGCATTTATGTACATCCGTTTCCCAAAGAAGTAATTAATTTGGTAAAAATGTATCCCTCAACTATAAGCCATTCTCAAATAGCTCCCTTACCTATATATATAAAATTTGGAATAATATCTAATATACCCCTCAAAACTTTTGAAATATCTTATATACCTCTACTTTTTCTTTTTTTTTCAAATATACCCCTTGTATATTTTTTCGTTATTCAAAAATAACCCCGCTGTTAATATCCGTTAAGTTATTTCGCGTTAAATCTAGACTAAATTTCTATCAGAGTTAAAAAGAGGTCAAAATACTTCTTTTGTCTCTAACTTAAGAGTAAATAAGAAAAGTTGGGAATAATAGAAGGGTATATTTGAAAGGGCAAAATTATAATTTCACAGAGATAACGGTTGTTTCTAAGAGACAAGAGTTCACTAACAAAATTTAACTTTAGAAATATATTTGAAATAATTTGAAACGTTAAAAGGGTATTTTTAATATTAGCTTTCTAAGACCGACCGTCCCTAGTGCAAGTGGTACGGATCTGATCCGATAATGAAGAACCCGTTAAGAAACTTTTTTTTCATCTTTTGCTCTAAACGCGATGTCGCATTTGCCGTGGTTTTTTTCCTGCAAAAGATTTTTCACGTAAATCTTTGTGTTCGTTTCATTTTTTTGTTTGTGATTTGTCTACTTTATGTTCGCCGTTTTCGTTTCTATTTGTTCGTTGGTCGTAACATGCTCATTAGGCCCATGGGCTTGGCAGAAATAATTAATGGTTTCAACAAATTTACTGTTTTAAACCTCAAAAATATCCATTAAATATGAGAAATCAAAGATAATGGTAAACTTTGACAATAGTTAAATTTGAATAAAAACATATTGACATCTAACAGAAGAATAAGTAAAATGCATTTAATCTGCATCGCTTTCGCCATTAGACATGAACTTTGCATACAAACATCACTCATTGCTGGGATGATTTATAGGATTAACAGTATAAGCTACAGTATTATGATGATTATATTATGATATTATAAGCAAAACTCTCACATTAAGAGTCATTTGTTAGGTGTCCTTAACAAAACCATACATCACAAGGTCAAAAATACTTATAGTAACACAACTCAAACTCTATCTACTATTTATATGGAAGCATCTTCCCTCTCTTCAATCGCTTCGTCGCATAATGCGGAGCCGCTTAGACGTTTCTCTCACTGATTCTTAATCAACCTGAAAAGAGATTATGCACATATTTATGTACTTTTCAGTTCAAATTTACAAATTCATATACACATAAGATATGGCCCTGTGTAAGAAGTTAAAATTAAATTGCTTACCGCATTTACGTAGTTTGGGATCTAGTGTGATGTATAGCCTCTTCACTGAAGTGATGAACAACCTGCAGAAAACGTTTTTGCGTTAAATTTTGTTTGAAATAGAGCTTCATAATCTCTTTTATGGATTTTATGGAAACTGAGCAAGATTTGAAATGCGTACTCCCAAGGAACGTCGCCCACTAACATTCGATCTCCTTCGTGATCTTCGTAGAGGAGAATATAGTTAGCAGGAATGGTCTCGGCTTTTTCATCTTGTTTCGAGTTATTCACACAATCAGCTGAATAAGGGGGAAAGAGATATCATTTTTGTTAGCTCGAACTAACAAAGCACGAAAACATCGCGAAAGACAATCTTTATATATTCGATATGGTTCTTGACGACTTACTGGACAAGAAGTTATGGAACATTTTCTGGAGAGCGCACGAAAGAGAGTTGTAGCTGTCGTACGCCTTCAAGTTGATCTTCCTACCAACTGCGTACCCTTCCATATTCACCTTTACAAACATCGTCGACTTTGTCTCGGGTTTCTGGCCAATGTTCTCTCCCTCAGTAGCCTTTGCCGCTTCTTCGTCCTTTTCTGCGCTTGTGGGCTTTGGAAGGTTAGAAGATCCCAAGTTCTTCCGGAAAGCGCCGACCGGAGGCCAACCGACAACCGGAGGAGGCGGATGCATTGCCCTAAAAACGTTTACGAGGTGTACTTAGAAAGGTAATGTATGGCGAATAGAAGAATTCGCGGAAATAACTCGAAACGAAAGAAAGAGAATCTACTTCTATTGAGTTGCTTATTTCGAACCGCTGGATTGATTGGAGTTAACATGCAAGCCATATCGAGCATTTCATTAGAAACTACTACTTCTCTAAGAACAAAATCCAAACCACAATTATTCGATGAAATCCCAAGTAAAGGAATTTACTCATTTAGCCAGATAGACCAGTAAGGGGATAATTTTAACTTCAAGAGCCCAGGATATATACCATTAACTAGTAAATTTTAACATGAAAAGGAATTGAGATTAAGTCATCATACATAAACTGTTGGCTTAAATGGGCCAGCATCCTGTCCTGTGGCGAGAGGCCATGTTGGGCCGAGTCATGTTCAAAATGGCGTGAGGCTGGGTGGGCCGAGTCATGTTCGAAATGGCGTGAGGCTGGTGGGGCCGAGTCACAATCGAAATCCGTGGGCGCTGTATCTGTACACTATAAGTGAATTGGTTGCGTATTTCTAACAGTTCGAGCTTTTGGGATTAATGGTTAGCGCCAATGATCCGACATAAACATCCTTTCTCTAAACCTCCACTGTTTTTTACAATTGCAACAGTTAAGAGGTATCTCATTTTCATCATGTAAACCTTTTTTTCTAAACGACAATCTTTAGAACCTTAATTTTAGAATTTAACAATACGATCCAATTGTTAATCATTTATGTGTTTATGTGATTAGCGCTATTGCTAGTTGTACTTTACTTATATAGGGTCTAGTTGTACACAATACGTACTATAAAGTATTTTTTGTAATTCTGAGTTCGAGTCCCGTCAGGCTCCTAGTGTTATTTAATTTCCTCCCATTTAATTCAAGTTCACGTCTTGTATCTATTAAAAAGTCTCGACTCCAGACGTGAGGAAAATTGTTGAATATAAAAATATTAAAAATACCGTTTTCTGGAAGCTTAAGCTTTTGGAGAACAATGGTTGTTTCATATAATTTAGCACTAATATTTTAATCTACCATGGAACAACCTGTTCTTGTATTACAAGCACAAATATCTCTTTCTAAATTAATAGTGACATAAAGATAATACATGCGTAACACCATATTATACCCAAAAAAAGGGGAGAATTTTCCTACCCTAGGGCCCACACAACAGTAACTATACTCCTTTAAGATGACCACAATTTCTATCACTATCATACAAATACTGTGACACCCCAATAGTCTCATGTCGGATAAAAACGAAATTATCTATGAAAATATAAAGACAAAAAACTCTAATAATAATTAGGTGGCGTAAGCATTTTGAGTCATTATTTGGACCTGAAGAGTTATTAGTACCAGTGGCGGTTGTTACACATACCCTCTCTAGAATTCTACACGTGCCCAAAAGCATATTTCAGACAAAAATCAGTTTGTTTTCAAGTATTAGTCAAAAAGAAAAGAAAAGGACTTGACAAGTAGAAATTATGTTAAAGCATTGAAAATCTTCTATTTGAATCAATCATTATAATTTCATGAGCTATTGAGGAAGTATCTTATTGTGGTTCCTAAACTTTATGGCAAATGAAGAAGTGTAACCATGTTTCTGAAAGAGCAATAAACTACTCCCCACACACAAAAAAGAAAAAAGAAAAAAAAAATGCTCAAGATCTCCATCACCTAATTTAGGACTTGTTTGGCCTAGCTAGAGTTTTTCCGAAAGTACTATCTAAGTAAAGCTGTTTGGAGAAGTGTCTGTTGACTTAAAAAGACCAACATGCTGTCCTGTGGCGGAATGTCAGGTTGGGCCGAGTCATGTTCGAAATGATAGGAGGTCGGATTGGGCCGAATCATGTTCGAAGTGGCGCGAGACTGGTTGGGACGTGTCACAGTTGAGACCAGTGGGCACTATGCCCGTACGCTTTAAGTGAATTGGTTGTATATTTCTAATAACTCGAGCTTTTGAAATTAATGGTTAGTATCAACGGTCCGACATTGCCGATCAGTTTTTGTCACTAAACTCTTCTAAACGATATCTTGATACAGTAGAAGTAGAAACTTCAAATTTAGAACTTGAGTTTTCCGAGCCCAGAAACAGAAGCCGAGCCAAACAGATACTTTGTACTTACATAACAAACCAAAATATCTTATAAACTCACAAGGAGAGAGAGAGAGAGAGAGAGAGAGAGAGAGAGAGAGTAACCAAACCTTGGGATGTGAGAACTGCTGCTGCTGGGGCTTCTCTGGGCCTGTTCCAGAGCAGCTTTCTGCTGCCTGGCAGCCAGGCTCCAAGGGTGCACAAACCCACTCCCAGTCTGGGAGAAGCACCTCTTAGACCCTCCATGGCCCAGCCCATTACTGACAGCCCTCTGCTGGGCCAAGCCCACATCCTGCTGGCCCATGAACCTTGTTAACTCACCACCACCACCACCACCACCACCATCAATCCCATCTGAAGATATGCCAAGCCTCAGCTCCAGGTGCTTCTGCTTCTTCTCTGCCAACCCATCTGCTTCTTCTTTCAGGGGGAGCTCCAGCTCCAGAGAAGCACTTTTCATGGTGGTTGCTTTGTTCTTGTTCTTGTTCAAGAGGAGTGTTTTGAGGTGGGGAATGGAGGAGGATAGAGAGGAGGAGGGGATGGTTAAGTGGGTAGAGAGGACTCCTTTGAAGAGGGGGGAGTGTATATAGTAGAGAGGTCATTATGGGGGCTGAGGAGGAAAAAAAGAAAAAAATTGTAGGGGGGAATAAAGGGAGGGTAGATGAAAAGGAGAGGAGCTTTTGTGGGGACTCTGGTGGCTATTGAGAAAACCTTTTTTTTTTTTTTTTTTTTTTTTTTTTTTTTTTTTTTTTTCTCTTTTTTGGGTGGGGGATGGTAGATGTGGGGAGTGTGGCAGCTCTTGAGGTGCAAAAGCAGGCTATGCTATGTTGAGAGCCCGTTTGGTCTAGATTTTGGAAAAGTGATTTCTACAAAATTAATTTTAGTTTGGAAAAATAATTTCTGTTAAAAGATGTAGAGCGTTTGATTGAGTCTGATAGAAAAGTGATTTGGCTATAGAGTATTTGGCTGAGTCAGATATTTCTTTTTCTCTCTTTTTTTTTTTTGTTATCCAAAATTCTATTTTCTCCGTTAAGGTTAACTCTGTTTGGCGCTTTTCCACTTTGGATAAGAAACACTCAGTAAGTTATTCTTTTTTTTTTTTATAACTACTTTTCGTTTATAAACTAGTTGTTTGAGAAATTAGGCCAAACAGATACAAAGAAACTATTTACGCTTGTACGACGCGACTAGCACTTCAGTTTAGTAAGTTAAAGTGTACAATGCTGGCCGGCATAGGTCCGCTTTTGAGTTTGATTATCCAGCACGAATTCCACTCTTGCGCGAAGACGATGTCATGAAAATTACTCGCGTAGAACTCCATCACATACTTGATATGGCTCGCTTTGCACAAAATGGGCATCGAAAAGTGAAGCCAAACAGACCCTAAGCCATAAGCTAAGGTCATGTTATTTTCTACAAACACTTTGGGAGCTTCATGCCCAGAATCTATAGGTTAGGGTTGCTTTAGAGTTACAGGGGAACTCTATATGTTTAACATCTTGCCTTGTCAAAAGACTTACTATTCACTTAAAGCTACCTCAAAAGCTCATTTGCCTCCTTGCTGATTAACAAAACTTGCTTACTTTATAAGCAAATATTATCGACAATAATTAATCCGACAAGTTGGACTAATCCATGCTTACTCTTTTGGCTTTACAAAAAGGAAGGCACAATCAAAGCACATGATCAAATGATGCCTACATATATTCCTAACAAGTTATTATATGCACTCTATGATTAGATATGTTCCAAGTGATCTGTACTTTGTTATCTTAATCTCCTCTCACCTAAACATATCCAGATTTTCATGGACCACTTATAACTTAACTTTGCAGCTGATGGTGGCAATTGTTGTCATCATTATTGTAGCTTAATTCTTATATATATACTTGCAATATTTTATTTTTGAAAGGAAACATCCTTGTAATGTGTAGAATCTCTGCTTTATGTAGAAGCTGTTTACAATAAAAAGAAGCTCATCTTTTTACTGGTCATGAACACTAGGATTTGTTTGCTGAGATATCTCTTTATTCTGACATCAATTATGGGCAGATAATTTAACTATATATGCTATTGGATATATACCTACAATCCTAATCTAAGTTCTAATTTTTTTGCACTCCACTCATAGAAAATAAAAAAGAGAAAAAAATCTCTGTGTAGCATTAGTGGATAAAGCAAAAAAAAGGCACCAATGAATCCCTCATTGAATGGCTTCTAGGATTTGTTAGAGACATTCTAAAAGACTAAGTGGGAGCTATCAATTAGTAGCCTTACTATATGGACCAATGGAAGTAGTTAAGTTCAAACAAGGAATGATGAGCATTGTTTCTGCTAAAACTATCTGCAAATCATTTCCTATCAGATTGATTAACCTTTATATAGTGTCGCGGTTAGTTTCAAGTCTCTCAGTTCCGAGATATTCTGAGTTTGATTTTCATATTTTGAGTTCATAGTATAATTTATCTGATCTCCATCGTGCACGTAAACTATTTTTTATTTAATAGTTTCTAACCACCATCAGATGCTTCCATGTAGGTTGGTTTTTTATTTCCTGATTAAATTGCAGAGATAGAAAAGACCACAAAAGTCATCTCAAATTAAAAGAAACCCTCATTGAGTGGGTGATAAAGGTGATAAGATATCACTATGATGATAAAATTAAAATGCAAAGGTGAGTCATGATCACACATGGGTGGGGTTCAATGTACAACCAACACACAACAATCATGGTAGGCAGAGTATTTTGATCCTCATCAGGGCTCAGAGATTCAGCATCCTTTTGTTTCTTAACAACCAGACTCCAAACATACATACTTTTGCTGTATATAAAAGGACTAACATTTCTCTACTTCTTTTCCCCTCATATTTCTCCTTTTATTTTTTTGATATGGTATGACGAGCGCACAAATAGAAACGAAAAATAGCGATCGCAATGTACACAAACCACGAAACAGTAAAAGAGAAATGAACACAAGAATTTACGTGAAAAACATCTTTACAGGAAAAAAAAATCATGGCGAAGAAGAAGAAAACTTCAGTATATGAAAAAGGGAGTACAAATTGTGAAAGTGAAATACGTTGTATCGCCTCTAGGACAAAAAGAAGAAAGAAGCTCCTTAACTGGTTTCTTCATTATCGGATCCGATCTATACCGTGGGCCTGAGCTCTCCGCTACCCACCACAGACATTCACTTTTTTCTTTTATAAATTAGTTTCCACAATTTGTTGCACCGTGAAGCTGTCGGTGAATTAGGGGCACAAAATCGAACTCGATAACCAAATTTTGAAACTTATCTAACATGATAGAAAAGACAAAAAAACATATATAACTGCGAACGTAACTGGCAAAGACATTAAATCATTTAGTGGAGATCATTGGATTCGAATGTCTTTAACTTGTGTCTATTATGGACAGTAGATGATCATCTATAAAGTTGTTGAATTCTCTAGAAACCTAATTGAAAATTTCAAATTGGTTGATTTCACTATGTGTGCTACATCCTATTTAACAAAAAAGAAAAGGAAAATTTTTACTTCATTAAATTTGAGAAATTATAGGGATTGGTTAGAGCTCAAATGGGTAGTTGAAGATTATGTATGCCAGTCCATACAATGTCTTTTTTTTATATAAAAAAAAAACCTTTTCTATTTTGGTGTGTAGAATTCAAGGCTTAAGTTGTTATAGTATCAACTTTCAGATGAGTTTCTTTTTTAAAAAAAGAGAGAAATCAAATTTAGTAGTTATCTATTTAATTTTCTCACTATTTTCAGGGTTTCTATTTTTATTTTCAATTATGAAATTTATTTGACCCATCCAAGTGTATGATTTTTTTTTAAAAAATCCTTATCACCTAACTAGTAGTGCTTTTAAATTAGGTTGCAACCATTAGATATGTACTTGAAGTAAAGAAAAGAAAAAGACATATCCTTAGCATAGCAAGACAGAATGAACCATCTTGGATTGATGTCTTGGAAAATGATTGGAGTGAATTGCACCACTTCAAACCCCTCATATCAAAGGAAGGGCATATACCAACCACCATTTTGTTCTGAGTTCTAACTAGGATGTCAATGGGTACAGATAACCGAATTTTAATTATCGGTATAAAAAAAATAAAAATTCGACGGGTTCGGATTAAGTTATAGTTTTTGTTTGCACCTAAATCGAATCTGAAGACGAACTCAAAACTATATGAAACCTATTTTTAATATATATAATATAGGTTATTTATTTAATGTTTATATTTAGTATATTAAATGGTGAGGATCGATTTTCAGGTTTCGGGTATGAACTTTCGGTATTCTATTTGGGTTCAGCTTCGAATTTGAATTTTCCTACCGGTCGGACTTGGGTACGATTCCAGGTTTCGGTCTTTTATTCGGGTTCGACTTTAAACTTTGCAAAAACCACACAGAAACCGACCCATTAACATTCCTAAATCTAACTGCAACTTTTCTACTTCGAGAAACAACGATCAGACTTTTCGCAAAGCATGAGAAAGCATTTGCTACAACGCGGAGCTAACATGAGCTGGACCCAAGGAGTACATTGAGAAAACTGCTCTTAAATTTAATTATTAATACAAAGTTCTAGGCTATTTTCTATCAAATTAATCTTTCAAATAACACAGTATCAAAACTAATCCTAAGCTTTCGACATTCTCTCAATATCTTTCTGGGCCATTTACTATCAGATTAATCTTTTGAATTATATTTTAGGGATAATAACCTATATACCCCTCAAAATTTTTGAAATATCTTATATACTCTTAATTTTCTTTTTTTCAAATATACCCCTTGTATATTTCTTCGTTATTTAAAAATAATCTCACTATTAGTACCCGTTAAGTCATATCGGGTTAAATTCAGGTTAATTTTTATTTAAAAAGAATTCAAAATAACTCTTTTGTCACTAACTGAAGGGCAGATAAGAAAACTTGGTGACAGTAGAAGAGTATATTTGAAAGGGCAAAAAAGCAAAATACCTCTTTTACATTTAAGGTCAAATGAAAAAAGTTGGTGACGGTAAAATAATATATTTGAAAGAATAAAATAGTAATATCATAGAAATAATGACTGTTCCTAACAGTTTACTAACATAATCTAACTTTAGGAATATATTTGAAAGAATTTGGAATGTTAAAATAGTTTCTTTTTTATATTAACCTTCTAAGCGGGGTAATAAAAAAAAATTTAAAATATTTCAGTGATATATAAGCAATTATTCTTATATTTTAAATAGCTATATTTTATACTTCGGACAGAAGCTCCAGTCGGACCAGAAAAGTGAAAAACAACTTAAAGAAAGAAAAGGGAAAAGGAAGGAGGCATCATCTCAATCTACAAGCCAAAAGAAACAGGGGTGGGGATAAGCACTTTTGGCTCGTGCTGAGGTCCTTATCAAAAGCACTATTTGGGACAGCATGATGGGCATTTCATGTCTATCCTTGACTTGGGACTTGGGAGGGTCTCCCACATCTTTCTCTCTCTCTCTCTCTCTCTCTCTCTCTCTTTTGCCACCTCCTTTTCTGCCCTTTTCTCTCCAACTCTCTTTTCAGTGCAGGCTTCTTTCTCAACACCAATCATGGCTTGGCCATAAAATGCAAATCTTTTCTTATTCTTCTTCTTCTTCTTTAGTGTTCAAATTGCAAAGATATTTGTTTGCACAAATTTGACAAAAACGAAAACAAACTGCTCTGATACCATGTTAGGATAATGCATTTTTGCATTGGTGGATCACTCAACGCCCTAAGATTGCTGCTATTCCAGTTTTCCGTGCAGAGCTTGAGTTTGGACCGAATTTTTGATCTATATAAACAAATTGCAGTCGTGCTAAATATAAAAATATCATTCTCTACTGGTTTAAGCTTTTGAAAAATAATGATTGTTTTATTATACAATTTAACATGGTATCAGAGCATGAGGTTCTGAGTTCTAGTTACGCCAGGTTCTTGGCAGTATTGGTTTTTCTTCCAATTTAATTCAAGTTCATGTCATAAGCCTATTAAAAAATTTCGAGTTCTGACGTAATTCTCTACCAGTTTAGACTTTTGGAGAACAATGGTTGTTCTATACAATTTAACAAATTGTGCTTGGGTTGGATTTGGGTCCAAGTTCGAGCAGAGACTCATTAATAAGTAGAATGTGAGCTTAGATTTAGATTATTGATCATCTCTCATCCAAATGGAAAGCAACATCGAGACATCTAAATTATATTAAAGAACTACGTGACACATGATATATAAATACGCTATACCAAAGGCTCTTTCATAAAGTATATTTAAACTATGAATCAATTTGAATCACTCAAGAAAGATTATGAGACTAAAATTTGCAGACATATGAGAATGAATTCGAAAAATAGTTTACATAACAATTTTATTAAGGTTTGAATGAGTGAAAGGAAAAAAGAAATGGAATTGAAAATTAGACTAATAGGCCTAAATATTGGGACCATGAACATTGACTTGTTAGGAGCACTGCCACTAGGGAGGTTTACTCAATCCAACACCTGTATTAACTTTAAGGCCCCGTTTGGTTCGGGGGTTAAAGCGGGGATAACGAAGTTATCCCCGCTATTCAGCCAAACGAAGCGAAGTTTGGCCGGGATATTTTATCCCGGTCAAACTTCGTTATTCTCGGTTATTCCGGAATAACTAGGATAAATTATTCCATCGTTTTGACGGAATAGCGCTATTCCAAGCTTAATTCTAAATTTAATTAAGATTATAAATTTATTTAAACATAAATTATATAAACATAATATATTTAATTAATAATAAAAGAATAAAATATCCAAGCTAGATTTATAATAAATATTATTTAATTAATAATTTATATATTAATTTATTTACTAATTAACTAGATAATTAATTAACTATTTAATTTATTACTTTAATAAATATTTAATTAATTTTTTGAGTAATTAATTCATTATTTTAATTAATTTACTAATTAAATAATTAATTATATTGTTTAATTAATTAATATTTTGAGTAATTTAATTATTTTCTTAATTAATCATCTGACTATTATTAACTAATTTATTTATTAATTTATTATTTTATTAAATTATTTGTAATTAATTAAATTATTAATTACCAATTAATTTATTTATTAATATTATGGATTTTTAGCAATATTCATAATTATTTAGTAGATTAAATAAGTTAAATTATTACTTAATTAATATTTCGTCTTAATTAATTAGATAAAATATTATTGTTTAAAATTATAATTATTCTTATCCTCGCAATTCCAATCAAACCATCCAAACACTAATTTCCTTATTCCCGAGAAAAATTTACTTTTCATCCAAACGCAAAATTGATTTAATCCCCGCTTATATCTTAATTTATACCTATCTCTGGAATAGTCACTTTTTGCTTATTCCCGAACCAAACAAGGCCTAAAAGTCTCCTCCACAATTTGGAGAGAATGTAGTGACTTGCAATGTGGAAACCTTTACAAGTTGCAAATGATCATGCACAACTAGTGAGAAGTTCCCATTTTGCACTAATTCTTGATGGAGAAGACCAAGTTAGTTTCTTGACCAAACAAGATAGAGAGAGAGAGAGAAGTTTTTGTTTCAGTAAGATAACAAAAATGAGATTCTGAACCTCAAAAATTGGAGGTTCAATTTGATGTTTTCAATTCTAATGCAGAAAAAAAAAAACTATTGAAGATATTCAAATTTAATGCTTATTCTAATAGCACTGCTCAAATAATACTGTCCAATATGAAACAGACCTAGATGTTAATCAACTTTACCTTTTAGCCTCAAAGAATGCCCACTATGAAGAAATAGATGCAAGCTCCAAGATATTAGTTTCATTCTTCCATGAGAATTAAGAATAGATTTGTTTCACAAACAACTATAGATAGAGAAAAAGCATAGTGAGCTCAATTATAAACTGCCAAAGTGTACACAAAAAAGTTCATGCTAATAAACAAACATGGCACACATATGCAAATATCTAGAATATCTTGTCCTAAGCATCCTTTATTCCCTTTTAGAAAAAGTGTAGTTATGGATATTGGGGCCAAAAATTTAAAGAGTAGAAAATGCAAAGGTTTTGAGTTTGAGAAGTATAATCAAACACTTCATGATTAGTAGTTGGTTTCTCTTTAGTGGTGTGAATCATATCATAAGGCATTACAAGTGAGAGCCTGCATAAAGTTTCATCAGCTAAAAAGCTACCTTATTTTAAGATTTGATTCACCAAAATTAACCTTCATTCCAGAAGCTGTTGATAAATTCTCAGAAATAGTAAGGGCTAAATACTTTTGGTGTTTTATACATGATGACTTTTAAGGATCAAAATGAATAAATTGCTGGAAGGTCAGCAACTCAGAATTCAGCAAATGATTTAACAAACATAATATCTTGTGATAGACAAATAACATAGAGGTTTGAATTGAGCCATATAAATGAATGGAGTGTACTAATAATTAGTATTTTTTATATTTCCTGTCAATAATCCATGAAATGACAAATAATTTGGTTAAACTGAACCAATGGTAATTTCACATACTCCTCCCAAATTTCTCAAGAGAATGCCAAATTACAAAATATTATAAAGTGCCAAAATAATTGCTGTCATGGTTTGACCAAAAAAAAAAAATAAAAAAAAAAAATCCAATGACACTGTAATGTTATCAACCGCAGAATCGATAGCATGGCTGCTTGCAAATTCAAAAGGAATAAAGAACTGGACATCTGATTCAGGGATTATTTGGCTTTTCCAGAGCTTCAGCTAAAATGCCATTTGATTAAAAATATCCAAAGCAGCACTAATAACATTTCCCATGAAAATCTGCGCTAGTAACATTTCCCATCAGAATCTCCGCAACACCTTTTTGCTGCAGCAGAAACATAGGCTTCAAATTGATGTTTCAGAAGCCAGGCGCCCGATAATACTGCTAGTCGATGTAGAGAAGTTGTTTCAAAACCCTAGAAAAAAAGAGAGAAACGCTGGAAGAAAATAATCAAAAAATGGCAACAGAATAACAATATCAACTCCTCTTTTTTAATGTTTTGACCCTTTTATACTTCGATACCATACTATAGCTTTCTTTTCTTTGACGACCTAGTAGCATAGGCCCTTAATCTCCTCAGTATCTTCCTCTCACTTATCCGCAACACCAACGAGTGATACAATTTCCTCTCACTAATGCAGCAACATTTGCTCAACTTCTTTAAATCATCCTCTAGAAAATTAGATCCGTAGAGACTCTCTCTTGAGTCGGCAAGCGCTAAAAGCGCACAACAAACACTCTCTGTAAGCAATAGCTTCTTCAGGTCCTCTGGCTCTTTGTGCCCATTAATTATCTTCAAATCTTTGCAGCTATTGCTTCTGGTGATCTTAATCAACTCAACGACACTACTAAAGCAGTCATATGTGCTTTCCAATGTATCCATCACCATTTTAAGCTTCTCAAAAGTACTTTCTACCAAAGTGATTATGTAGAGAAGGACAAGAAGCTCGAGTTGTGGCTCTCCGTTGTATGAAATCTCAAAGTACTCGGAATCCTGACCGGTGCAGCCTGAATAGTTTAACTTTCTCCATGTTGAGAGCCTTGATCGAGTGCGTCGATTGGAAAATTTGGATGAGGACCATTTGGTTACTAGGGCTAGATCGATGTTGATGATGTCAAATGGATTGTCAAGTTCGGTAAATCCATATCTATGAAGCAGAGCAGCATTTCCCACTAGGCCATAAGTATTAAAAACCTAATTATTCACACAAAAAAAGAAGAAAAAGAGTTATATAAGTGAAACGGTCAATGGACTTCTTGATGTTCGAAATGAAAAGATCAAGTACAGAGTTTCTTGAGCTCGATTAGTTTAATGAACACGACAGATGAAAATTGCACGAGATAAGTGAAGAAAAGGATAGTGTTGATAAATATAACTATGAAGTACTTCAGTTCTTAATGACTTAAAAACTAACTATCAACCTCACATTATGTAAATATCAAAGTTATTAGCCTCTATTTTGCTAGTGCAAATCATAAATGGTTATAAACTTTGTGCAAAGACATAATAATGCTGAAACTTCTAAAATGCTTCCAGTTTCCACACAAGATGGTTCCCTGGAAAGTAACATATTTTGGAGAAACCCCATGAAACAAAACGTCATTCTGTAGAAAGTAACGTTGAGAATAAATAATTCAAACTAGAACGATGGTGGACATTACATAGTCTCTTAAGTATTAGTTGGCTCACACTATCTTTTCAATTTCATCTCATTTGAAAGATATCTATATATTCTCACTGGATAAAGCCGACAACAGTGATACATACACATATATATATATATATATGCTATGGAAAGAACTTTGGGTCCTTTAAATAATCTATTCATAGTATATTTACAAAGGTAGAAAGAAAGCTTAGACCAATAAGACTCATTGTGGTCAAATGAAAGGAAAAACTATCTCGGCATCAAAGTTCAGGAAAAACAAGAGCAATATCAGCAGGCCTAGCACTCACTAATCCAAACATGTTACATTTGTTCAGAAGATAAAATGACAAACCGCTATGATTTGATCAAATATACAAACAATAAATTGGAACATTTAGTGTGTCCAAATATATAATTGCAACTGAATACTGACCTCTGCCCCTGCATCAACTTCTCTTACAATGATCATTTCTAAAGCCTCATCATTGCCACCTGCATTAAAGAAATAAAACATGCTTTTCCGTAAATTCGATTTATCCGACTTTGACAAAGACCACTTATAATACCTACTTGGCCTGGCTTATAAAACAACTTCTCTACTTCGAATAGAAGCAACTAGGTTGTATAAGGGCGAAAAAAGAAGTACACACTTTTGCTATGGTAGAAACCTGAAATGAGCTTTTGGACTCAAAAGCAAAAGCTAATATCTAATGATCTTGCTTCTGCTGCAGCAGAAAGCTGCTCAGGGATTTTGAGTGTAAGGATGACAATGCTTCTTCGAAAAGATATACTATACGGCCAAGCCAAAGAGAACATCAATAGGGATGAAGACGATTTAGACGATAACCTGGAGAGTTAGAATTGACTTCCATGGAAGATCTGCTGCTATTAGATGCATCACTAATGTCATCAGCACCTTCATCATCTGAGTCAGAGAGCGATGCGGAAGAGGTAAAGTGTACATTTTCAGCACCTGTTTTGTGATTGAAGCTGTAATATATACAGACAACAAGCAAAAAGACATCGTAAAGGTTAGAAGAAGGAGAAGAAAAAGAGAACACTCGATAATCAATAGTAGTTGAAGAGGCAGCACTTAATTTACAGTAACTGTTAGGTTATACAATGTGTGTTTCGCTCTGATAATCTTTCATCAATAAACTATATGGGGAAAAAAAAAAACTCCATATTTTCATGGAAGGGCAGGTGATTTTGTGCATGTACAACGACTGAATGTGTCAAGTAACTCCGAACATTCATCAGAAAACAATAGTTACTTACAGGTCAGCTAAAGGCACCATTCCAGAGCCATGGTAACTGTCAATTTCGAAGGATCTTGACGAAATAAGAGTCTTGGCTGAGAAGTATTGCTCAAGGCCAAAATAGTGTGGGTCAAGTTTCAAAGGTCCTGTGTGAATAAGGGGCTCTATGGATTCTTTCCAATCCTCATAGAGACACACCTTGTCTTGCTTCACCGCCTGCCTAATATTCACCAGCAAAAAGGAAACCAGAAACTAGGATTGGCATCAGAAAGACTACAGAGCGGAAACATGAGATAAGATGCTGAAACTATTAGACAAGCAGAAAAACTAAAATTTGTAAATTGAAACTTTTGACGGAAATGCTTTGAGTACCCATTAGGGGTAACCGCTATTGCCCGCTCATGTTTTGATCTACTCTGCACAAGTTAATCCGCACATGACACATAAGCAGAGCAGTACATCAACAGCTTATACGAGCAGCATTTTTCTAAAAAATGAGTTGTTTCAGTCTAGATTCTACTCCAATCTGCTCTTGAAGGACATAGCATTATTCTTCTCCCAATATTCTCATTTAAAAGACCGAACTGGTTCAAAATGCGAACAACGGCCGGTCCGGTCCTTCAATAAAACTAGAATAGAAACCACGTGCCCAAATTGCTACACTCTGAATCGCAGCATAGTAAAGTACAAACGTACTATACCAGGGGACTTATTGAACTAGCAACTCCACTATATCCTAGTATATCACCAATCATCACTATAAAAATCAACAGTATAATAAAAAAGGAACCATTTTTCCACCCACTCTTATCATATTTCCCCCAACATTCTCATTTAATGCATCGAATTGGTTAAAAATGGGAAATTGGTAACCAAAGACAAAACTTTTCACCTTGTCGAGCTCCGTCCCGGCGAGGAGCTCCTCGACCTCGCCTGCGCTCCACACGAGGGGCACGCACTCGCGGTCGGGGAGGAGGCGGAGGTACCCGTACCAGGCGGAGCCGGGGCCAAGGCTGCGCTCGTACATGAGGGCGACGGCGAGGGCGAGGCACCCGCCGAGCGCGGCGCCCTCGATCAGGGGGCGCGCCCCCGAGGTGCGGGGCGTGAGGCACGCGCTCTTGGGTATGGTGGCGACGAGGTCGCCCTCCTTGAGGCCGCACAGGGCGGCGACGAAGACGCCGCGCCCCGGGGCTTCTTCCGCGAGCTCTAGGGCGTCGGAGCACTCGATCCCGTGCGAGCGCATCCACCGCTTGAAGGATCGCAAGCGCCTGCGGAGGAGATGGGGTTAGAGAGAGAGAGAAAGAGGGGTAGAGAGAGAGAGAGAGAGGAGAGAGAGAGTACCGAGACATGGATAGAAGAGGCGGCGCCGAGGAGGGCGAGGAGTGTAGTAGGGTAGGGGAAGGGGAAACACGAAGATTCAAATCGACATGGTTTTCTAGAAGGGTTTTTGCGTGGACCTGGTTCACGGAGTTATCTGTGGACCAGCTAAGTTACAATGTTTACACTGTTTTTTCACTTTGGTCCTTAACCTTCAAAGTTTTGATATTGCGTCCCTCTGAGATTTTTAATAATTTAAATAAAAAGGCTACATGATCATTTTGATTTAAATTAACAAATTTTTTTTAAAATAGTTTTGATTAAAGTAATTACAAAGTATACAATCTACAAAAAAAAAGGTAGTAATTATCATCAACAAAATTGTAATTAACATAGCCAAAAATAATCAATAAGAAATTGCAAAAGTAGCCAGTAAATAGTTTCCATTACTTTAGCCTTTCATGCTATTTGTAAATCATTTTCTTTACGTTAATTTCTACATGAACTGTTAACATTCAGGTACAAACTGATACAGAGCCATTAACCCAAATCCACATCATATACATAGAGAATGAGACATAACTATCACATTTTTCCAAGGTTTACTTCTTATGTAATTGCACCTTCTATCCCCCGACGATCCGTCTCGGTAACCGGGCTTGATCCGATAATATCGAAAAATTATATCGGATAAAACATAGCTATTAAACCGAATCAATATGATATACGCGGAGAGTAAGAAATGGCTGATACATTTTTATTTGCGAGGGCTCACTTCCTATACAACTGCACCTTCTCTTCGCCGATGATCCATCTCGTCAACCGGGTTGGGTCCTCGGCGAGGGCCTTGCACGAGGGGACGATCCCGAGGTCCGATCCGATGATCTCGTATTCCTTGAGGGCGGCCTCCATCTCCGCCTCCACGCGCGCATCGTAATCTGCACTATCCAGCCCCACGTACAGCGCTTCTGCGTAGTGCTTCTCTTTCTCGGAGTCGTGCTCAAACGGATCCATGACAGGCCCCTGCATTTAGATATTTATCATGGAGATATTTTTAGTTCGCTAAAAAAAAAGAATAAAAAGTATAGTGAGTAGGCAAGAAATGCCGAGGATGTAGAATTGTAACTTTTTTATAATTCTACATGAAACATATCTCTTAATGATGAATTATATAACTTTGTTGAGAATTCTAATTTCATAAAAAGTTCGATAATTTGGACTAATTCCAATTCTGAAACAATAAAGACTAATCACCTGACAAAGTTCGGCATAATGCTTGTAAACTTCACTGTTTTCATCTTGATCATAAATTAATGTCCCACCATACCAATCGTCGGTTTCATCAAGAGATGCAGTTGCAAGATACCTGGAAATACAAAGGTGTGAGGCAAGTAAATATATTCCTCATTTTTTTTTTCTTATTTGTTGGATCCACACAAAACATTAGAAGAGATTTTATATTGAAAATACATTGTAACAAGGCTTTTTCCTTGGTCTAATATTCTCTATAATTGTATTATAAGCTACAGATATTCGTCAAAATAAGCATATTCTAAAATTAGCCACCGATCGTAGTAATACCATTACCATATAGTACATAGAAGACGTACCAAACAACCTGCAAATAAGATTGTCCCAAAACCTCAGACGGCTTTTTATGATTACCTTCTAAAAATATCCTCCTCACTTGAATCACCAGCATATGAAAGACAGTTCAAATCACCATAGCCAGAGGCACTTGACTCTCCGTTGAGTTCCCCATTTACATTTTCGGGCAATGGAACTTTTGCGGCAGGAGCACTTTCTTCATACTTTCTTTGACCAAACAACCAATTAGGGCTTTTAAGCTGAATTTCACTGCAGCAAAATTAATAAAACTGAGCCCTCGCGCAGGAAAATTGTTTCTAAAAGCTTGTACCAAAATCTATTATAATATTCAAAGACAGATTTCCAATATATACTTTGTAAAAGGAAACCTAACATACAGAAAAGTTAAAGAAGACAGTTTTCAATTTGAAAGACGCAATTCTTTCCATATGACATTAAAAGTTCGAAGGCGTTCCTTTGGTCATGATGCTTGCCATTTGTCATTATAGATAAAAGTAATTGCAGAGGTAAGGAAAAATTACGCTGCATCTGGTGCCATTCCAGGATTTCCAATGCTGCCACTCAATCTGGCATCAGACTCGCTGTAAATCCTCACATTCCTTATTAGACTGCATGTCCTCTCGATTAGTTTATCAAATGATGTGAATTTCATCCTTGAGAAGTCCTCTTTACAAGCAGCAATTGGCGCAAGAGTAATCCCAGGAGCTTCATTGGGTGGTGTGCCAAGTGATGAACTGTCAAAGATACCAAGTAATCACAAAAAGAAAATCTTTAAAAAAAGTAAGTTCTTTGTTCTACTAAAACATCAGAATGTATATATAATCTGAGTTCAAAGGAAAAATATAGCTCACGGTAACTGTGGACTGACCTTTTGTCATTGTAGTTATCAAGAGCCATCTCATCACCAAGACCATTAACGTGAAGATAGTAATCTGTGTCCAATTCCCAAAGAGCTGGTTTTCCGTCTTGTGGTTGGAAATAACCCAAAAATCTAGAAAGATCACCATAACAAGGAAACAGAAAGGAAGCCAAAAAAAAGAGTCAAAAGTAATACTCAAGCCAACTATCAAACTGCATCATAAGGATAGAAGAAAGTTTTATGAGAAAATTTACAAGTTTATAGCATCTTGTTTTTCACCATCTGTGTAGGCATTGCTGTAATATCGCTTGATGGATTTCAGAAATTCACGAGATTGAGTAGTAGCTTTCCATTTTCCTTGCCTCTCAGGGAAAACCTAGAGGCCCAACAACATTCATTTGTCAACTGAAAAAATGAAAAAAAAAAAAAGAACAAAGAAAGCCTGTTTGACCAAGAGTACTCGTATTACTATTTTATGGTATATCATATGTTAATATGTTTGGTTTCAATTTTCAGACTTTATTAAAACATAAATAACGAGTACATTTGTAATAAGGAAAAGTTGAATTTGCCAATTATCAGAGCATATCTTATACATTGCATCATAGGTATATGGAATTCCAAAAAATCAGCACCGTATTATGTGCAGCAGAGCCTCCATATTGCTGAGCGAGTGCGTCCCCCATACTCTGATACATTTCCATGAGAGCTTCTGCAATGCTGCTGTTCGAATCCACTTTGGGCACATCTGACAGCCCCATTGCATGGAGTTGGCGACCTAAGGCGGCAAGGCCGTAAGCATACTGGGCGACATTTGTACGGTCCAAGCAGTCAATGCAGTTTGTGCGGAGAACCCCGCTTTGGAAACGAGGCTCATTTTCCACTGACCGCTGTTGATTCAACTCCTTTCGTCTTTCCTGCGCAGATGTGGGCTTAAAAGTTTCTATGTTACTAGACATCCTGGATAGATCCCCAGAACTAGCTTCCCTGCAGAAGAAAAGTAGATAGGATGTTTAGGAACAAATGCTAGCTGTGATTTCAATGAAGAATCAGCAATAAGGATCATTAACCACTCAACATAATGACACCATAGAAATACATAATTGATTAACCAGTTTCAGGATTTTAGATCATGCATATTAAGATGCATCAGGAAGCATTCATCAAGGCAATATCTTAAGAAGTGAAATATCAAGGTTTTAGCGGGTTGGTTGTGGTACTGAGATGAACATACCCATTTCGTATAAATTACATGAGGAATGCAACAGAAAATGCAAAGTCTATTGACCTACATTCAACATACAACATAGTACCTTCCGGTGCTTGTTCGACTAAGCTGATTTGATCTGTTTTTCTCATTTTTGGGTTTTGCACTGCAATAGAAACCAGTCAAGTCGAGCGCTTCACTAGCCACTGCTCCTAAAACGGCCAGTACATTGGCCGACTTGCTATATAGAAAAAAGTCGAGCGGTCAGCAGAGGGGAAGTCAATTCATCAAAGTAAGAAAATATACACAAAAATAGATAAACCTTTTAGCAAATTTATGAAAATCCCAGTGAATGAACTTCAATTGTTTTTCTTCTGAGAGAATCTGATTAAGATATCCGACTGCATTAGCAAATTCACGGCGCAGCATCATTTCTCGTGGCCTTTTCTCAACAGTCTGCATGGATTACGCACATACGCAAAGTTGAACAAATTGGCCTTTTCTCAACAGTCTGCATGGATTACGCACATACGCAAAGTTGAACAAATTGCACACTGCCTTGTAGAATAATATGGACACGAAAGGTGTTATAATTGTTATCACAGGCTATCATGTCAGCCCTCCTTTTCCATTGATTTGGGTGTGAAGATGGTATTTGTGTGATAAACGGGAAAAGAGTACAATCTCAATAAATTACTTCTGAATAACTTACGAAACAAAATGTAGAAACCTGTTAATACCTTGTGACTTAGTGCTAGATCAACTCTAGAGGTTATCTTAAATCTCTACCTACGATTCTTCAGGTTCTCCATGACTTTGAACTTTGTTTGATCTTTGTATCAGTCTTTAAGAGTAGGCATAGTTTCGTCATATGTGCATGCATGAATTTGCTTTGTAATGCAAAAGCATCATAAATCAAGTTGAGTTGTGGACCTTGATTAGATTAAGTACAATGATTGGATTTCCGTATCTCTGAACCAGGTCTTCAAAATGCAACTTCGTTGATTGGTAGGTAGGATCATATCTCTGTACTGCAATAAATTTTCAGAAAAGTAAAAATAGGGACAAAATTATCGAATTCTAGGCTCCTAACATAATGGCATAATGAATCAAAAAAATGAACAAACAACATGGCCATGTTCCATCTCTAGGAAATATTATGATCTTTTTTTTCACTTGCTAGAATACCCTTATTTAGACTTCTTTGTTGCTTCACTTGCTAAAATGTTCTATTTAGACTGCATTCTATTTTTTGGACAATAAAAATGTCATTCAAAGTCTTATAGCAGAAGTGCACCATCTTTCATTGTATGACAGCATTCAAGATTGATTAAAAAGTAAGCGAAAAACTTACAGATGATATCAGGTTTAGGACTAAATCTAGAAGCCTCCTGGGACCAGAAAAGGGGAATTGAACCTCGCATTTGCACAACTGAACTCATTCTACCCCTGCTTAGCCCAGCTTCTTCATCAAGGATTAGTTGTTCAGTTTCAACATCATTTGCAACTCTGCCTAGATCGTTTACTCCTCTTTTCAAGTACCTACAGTATAATGTAAAAAAGGTAACAGCCAACGAAAAACAGAGAAGAGCAACAGCTATAGAGGAAGAACTAGGAAATACAAATGATACAAAGAATCAGATAAGATTCATATTCTTGCTTCATGGGTCCAACTTAGAGGCAATTCCTCCCATACCATTCATTTGCCCACTACACCCAAAACAACATTCAATTCCAACCACAATATATTGCATAAAAGTTCTGTCCAGTAAACAGCGTTCAAGCTCAGCATAGCATACTGACTGTAAACTTCGTGATGGAAAGTAGTACACCAACAAGAATAACTACCAACAGGACAACTTACACCCCAAAAGAAGAAAATAATTTACATGGTTTCAAAGCTATTAAGTCGTGACCACCAAGTCAAGTTGTGACAACAAGCATTTCAGCTAATGCGTAACAGAAATATTGAATTTTCTCAGCAGAAACCATATTTATCATGACCACAACTAGAAGAAACAACACAATCATGATATACTTAGGATAGAATTAAAGTCAAGATTTATCATTATCAATTATGCTATACTGTAAGTTTAATTTCAAGCAGAACAATGACTCTACATTAATTAGAAAATATTAAGCAAGAGTGCCACTTTATATACAAAGACAAACTCACAAAGAAGATACTAAATGACCAGAAAACAAAATGTTTCTGACATTGATGACTAAGGGAGGAAATCAGCTGAAAACTAAAAATGCTTGTGTATTGTCGCCTTATGGATGCTTAAATAAATTATAATCACCATTCAATTAATCAAGTAAATTGCACATATGATGTCTGTAAAAATGTATGAAATGTACCGTGTCCCAGCAAAATGACGAGACCGCCTGGAAATTAGGGCAACAGTAAATTCTCGCCAAAATATTGATAACTTAACCTGAAATTTGAAATGAGAAAGAAGAGGACAGTATTAGATTTTATCTCAACTGACCCTATGCAATAAAAAATGCCAAATCCAGGGTCCAAACATATAAGGCTTAGGAAGGGCAAAGACATAAAAGTGTTAAAAAAAAAAAAAAAAAAAAGTGGAAAGAGTTTGCTCACACAAGTGTATATATAATTAGAGGTGCTGCTTTCAACTTCTAATTATGGAGTAGATGCCAGATATCTACTAAGGAAATATATATTAAGGTACTAAACCACAAACCAATAGAGCTTCAATATTTTTCTTTATTGTCAGCAGCACAAGGTGGGCAAAAGAAATATAACCTTCTTATACACAGAACATTCAGTTTTGGCTGAGAAATGCTGATATTGATGTTGCGTAAGTACAAAATCTTATCTTAGCAACAGTTAAGTTAAAAAGAAACGCCTAAGAGTTATGGCATCCAGCTTGTTTCTTGCAAAAACAAGTTAGCAGCTGAACGAAACAGGAGACTATTGTTAAAGTTGAAAAGTTAAGGTAGACAAAATTGGATCATTGTCAAGCTGACTTCACAACAAAGACAAAGAAGTATATATTTTGATCGTTAACAAACAGGAAGTACCTGCTTGAAGTGTCCATGAACCAAAGCAATAGTCCAAAGCGTATTACTGCACCTTGACCGTATCGGCCGTGTGAGAAACTCGTTCCAGACGAATAAGTTATCATAAGGGATCTTCTCCTTTCCTGATGAAAGGACATTTTTCTGTAAGCTTTGCATGATGGGATACGTGTAACTGTAGTAGAAGTCCTTCGTGAGATCAACACTAGACAAGAGCTTCTTGTACCTGTTATAGAGGCAAGTGTTCCCAGATAGGAGTTTAAAAGAAGATGACGCATGAAATATCAGTCAGAAAATCAAGTTTGCTATTATATGAACAAACTCTGATACTTGAAGAAAACTATAGGGTGAATGGTATACACTCAAATGAGGCAAGTTAGATGCATATAAAATACCCAAACATCGTTTTTTAGTTATTTATAGTGAGAATCTCTCAAATGAAGAATCCAATTTTGGCCCCATATATTTCAATCTTCAATAAAAATAAAATTTGGATACACAGCAATCTAATAGGATGTCGTGAGAGTGAGCAAAAAAGGTTTCCTTTACTACAAATTCTTAAATTTCCATACACAGATGCTTCAACAAGTTCTATCCATTATCAAATTAATCAGAACACTGCTAAATGTCACATATCGTTGATCAGTAACTATTAAACAATTAGAAAAAGAACAATACCTTATCTCCGACTTAGAATGCGCAACATCAGATTGTATGGACGAATGGGGGACAGTGATCATCTGGCTCTCGTCAATGCAATAGATCGCGTGCCCACAAATGGCCCCAATTTGCCTTCGCTTCGTAACAAGGATCAAATAGTACGACTCCAAGAACTTAATGCACCCTTAAAAAACCATAACTTGGATCAAAATACATCAAATTCATCCAAAAAAATAAAAAAACAAGGGAAGAAGCATAATTTGGATCAAAATACGTCAAATTTATAGAATAGATATTAGGGGGAACCTGCGATGCCGTAGACCTTGGCGACGAAGTTGAGCCCTCCGGTGGAGCGATTGCCCTCGCTGATGCGCTGGAGGAGGTTGTTCACTTCCTGGGGCGTGTACACGACGGGATCCTCGCTGAGGTTGAGTTCGGAGGGCTCGCATCGGTCGATCTTGAGCACGCGGAAGAAGCGCTTCTCGCGATCGCTCCCGACCAGGTAAAACCTCTGCGCAAACGAAGAAGAAGCATCAGTATCGAGCTCTAAGATCGAAGAAGAAGGGGAGAGGGGAGGAGCGAAGGGGGAGAGAGGGTGGGTACGGCGCGGGTCTCGTAGAGGCGAAACTTCTCGAGCGAGCACGCGGAGGGGTCGACGTCGGGTTCGGGAGAAGGGGGCTTCGCCACCACCGTGGCCAGGGGCTTCGAGTTCTCGGGCTTCGCCATGGGAGGAGGCGGTCGAGGTCGAGGTCGAGGTCGAGGTCGCGAGGAGGGAGACGAAGGGGCCAAAATGGGGAATCGAGATTTTATATGTTTGGTATACGGGAAACGGTAAAAGAAAATCTGCAACGGAACAATTACATAGACACCCTCAACTATCGATCATTTTGAAACATGCCCAGTTTTCTTTTTTTTTAATAAATTAGCAGCCCTCTTGCAACGGAAAGATTACAAAGACACCCCCAACTATCGATTTTTTGAAATATGTCCAATTTTTTTTAAAAAAATTAGCAACCCTCTAGCAAACTTTTAATGTTTAAAATTATAAAAAATAATAAATTTATTATTGATTCTATCCAATTAATGGACTTAATTATTTTTTTAATAAATAATATTAAAAAATAATTAACGACAAAAAAACTAATGATAATTAAAAATAATATAAATCTTTAAATAAAAGGTATTAAATTATAAAAAAATGTCAATCCAAAAAGTAAACCAATCACCTTCAACCAGTCAAACTTAAAATTTTATTAGATGAATCAATAATTTAGTAAGAATTAGCATTTTTCAGATTAATCAACTAACTAAAAATTTTTAAAAAAATCAATAACAAATAAAATTTGTGACCTATGCAAAATAGCTTTATTTTTTTTTGGGTTGCATTTTACTGGGTACGATGTATGGATTTTCACTGCAATATTCCAATACTGCGTGAGTCATAGCAATTAAAATTTCTCTCCTTCAAAAATATAAAAATCGGATGTTTAGCAAAGAAAAAAGGATAAAAAAATTTATCTTTAAGACCGAAAAAAAAAAGTGTGACAAATTAACAGCATAGAACATTTACCAAGGAAATTATAAAATAGCCACAAATAGTAACACAAAACGTGAATGAGCATTAAACATTGTGTAATGTAAACATTATATGTACACAAACATCATAAACATTGTGTAAACATTATATGTGCTAGTGACAACAGTGCTGTAAATTTCGTCGCAGATCCGATATGCGGCCCGAATATCTTTGGTTGCAGGTACCGAAAACCTGCGGGGAACAACAGATGAAGGAAAAAGAAAAAGAAAAAATATTATATATCAGCAAACTCATTTTTAATGTTAGCAAATATAAAACTAATGTAGCAGTTTCCTGAGAAAATTATGAAATGGCGAAAGTAGATTCGGCAAAGTTCATTAATGAGAATGCAAATTGCAGCCTACTGTAAATGCTTCAGTGTAGATAATGGTAGTTTAATTGATGACGAAGGATAAAACCGCGAAATTTCTTTTGATTCCGACCTTCAAATTCGATTCTTCTTGTATACTGGAAATCATATCTAACAGCAATGAAGTTGATTCCCTATCAACCAAAAATTAAATTAACAAAAAAAAAATTGACCCCAAATACTAGTATTATTAGGCTCTAACACTGTTCATGTTGCTAGGAATCTCTAAAATATAAGATGAACTGTTCAATATATCGAAAACCAACCAACGTTTCCAATAAGAGAAGCACAGAATACTCGCCTCAAGAATACGTTCCGCATCTTCGACGAAGCAAGAAAGCTAATATTTGACAGGGCGCGAGTTAGGGGCTCTTTCCAGGGTGCCATTTTATGCTGCAACCAACACTAAAGCACAGAGGAGAGAAGCCGCAAAATAAGAAGCCAAACCCAACCACAAATGATTGAATAAGATATAAAAAAGTTCACCTGGGTTTCTGCATGAAGTTCAATTTTTGACCGCTGAGGACGCAATCTATCGCGCGGCTCAAATCTCTACAATGATTAAAGCAGATGAAAAGGATAGAACTTTAGCAGGTCAAAGTTTTTCGTCTGCAGATTAGAGTTTAGGGAAGTACCTTCCAGTAACTGGGATATTGCTACTCGGTCGAGAGTCATCAAACTGACCATGGTAAAATAGCTCAAACGGTCTTCGCCCGTCCTATTAATCAAAAGAATGAAGCACTTTCTTAAGATAAATCACACCACTTAGGTTGCAGAAATGAAGAGAAATGTATAGAAACTGAGAAAATATCGCCTTAACTGGCTGCACCAAGCAAGCCATGCACAGGCCAATGAGATCCATCTATCTCATGTCATACTTCAACTGACGTCGCCGAGTGATTGGCGACCTATTCTCGATTTAAACAATGCTTTATTAAAAATTGGATTGGAACATTTAGGGGGCGTTTGGATTGACGTAATTATAAGTAAGCTGGAAATCAAGTTTGGTGAGAGTACAAATATTGTTCTTATCATTAACCAGCATAACACTGGAGAGATTCACTGTCTAGTCGTAGGCTAGATTTTGGGTTTTTCTATAGAAGATGACATTGGATCAATTCGAAGGGTATTTGTTTTCGAGAATGTAAGCCCATAGCCACCTATCGTATATTTCTGGTGTCTTTATGATGAATGACAAGACTAATATTTACACTCTTAATAAACTCGATTTACTGCCAAATTGCAATTTCGTCAATCCAAATGCCTCCTTAACTGAAAGAATGAGATGGGACGGATGGCACGTTATTTAGTGATGTACCATAAGCAGTAACCTTTTTGAAAAGGAAAAATTCTGGAGTGCATACAGCTCCAAAAGCCCGTGCGACCTCCTGAGACTGCAAAGCAATATTTACTAATAAACAATCAAATTCTTAAGCAAAAATATTTCTAAACACAATAACCAGCAAACATGTTAAAACAGATTCCCGAGTGTAAGATACCAGGTGATTCCATGTGCAATTCATTAAATAGGGAAAAGATATCGACTTCACTGTTATTTAACAGCACAAGAATGCATGATCTTTGGCATCCCCGTAGAAATGGAAGGTGTTCGGTCTTAATTTTAGATGAAATGATTATTTTTCAATGTATTTTGAGAACAAACATTTGCTATATAATAATATCAAGCAAACAAGTAACACCAATATGATTAAACATAATACGAAATAACAAATCCTACTGAATGAGATAACAGTAGAAACAAGATAAAGTTAAGCACATCGAATGGTCGATGAAAGACGTAAATTGGTTTGGTCCTACCTCATCGAACAGGTAGGGGAAAGGGTAGTTAAACAGTTTTGCTTCTTCCGCCATAAATTCTGGGCCATCCTGTGGAGTCAAAACTATTGTCGACAAAGATGTAATCGAGCAAGCAATCGACTAAAATTAATTGCTGAATGAATGATCAAGCCCAAAAAGAAGAAAAGAAAAGAGAGTAATGATCCTTTTATCAACTATAACTTACTGTTATGAAACATTGAAAAGGCGAATGCAAGCAATCAAATGTTTACACTTCCTCAGGAAAACAATTGCCGATTCTACGTTAGGAAGTTAGTTCCCAATGTTGGGAACAAACCAACTCTTAACATTTGAGTAATCCTTCGGGCAGAGGCACTAGATGGCATCATAAACTTCGGAAAATTTCCCGAAATTCCAACGACAGTTTGCAGTAAAGTAACGTAGCCTAAAGCTGTTCTGAAAGTTGCGAAATACCAACTACAAACTGGATTTAGTCGCGACCTGTGGATGCGTGATCGTCGAGTTTGAAGAAATTGCCACCGCAGCCAATCCCTTCTGGAGCACATTCAAAAGAAAAAGAAACAAAAATCACTAAGCAGATTTGTTCATGGTTTGAGGATTTCTAAGTTTAATATGGATCTTCCTACCCCCATATAGAATTTAGTGAGCTTCACAATATCCTTTTTCAAATGCTTTACAAAAGGACAGTGGTTGCATACGAACATCACCTGCAAAACCAACACAGAATTCAGAACTTCAGAAGCAAGTTCCAAATACCACAAAAGCAAATATTTCATGCTTTGATGATAAATTAGTTATATGAATGACTACAATAAATCGATTTCCATGTTCACACACAGGGGGTGTTTGGTTCCTCAGAAAAGCCTGGAAAACTGTTTTACGGAAAAAAGTTTTCCACGGAGAACACTGATTTCCATAAATTTTGTTTTTTTGGATAAGAAATCTAAAGAACGAAAACACTACTTTTCCATAAAATCTGAAAAAGAAAGCTTTTCTAAAAGAATTATTTTTTCTTGGAATCAAACAGACGGAAAATATTTTTCCGGGCACAAAAACTATTTTCTCGGAAACTTTCAAGAAAACCAAACATTTGCAACAAAGTTGAGGGTCCCCATACATTATTACCAAATAAGAATCAAAATATTATAATAAATGAAAAAACACACAGAAATTTGTGCTCACCAACAATGCAGGATAAGATTCAAAATCATCCAATTTCCAAACTTTTCCTGTCAGGGGCTCCGGAAGCTACTCCATGTCACCAAAAAAAAAAAAAAAACTTGAACATCACACACTTGTTAAATATAAAATATTAAAATACCGTATTCTAAAAGTTTAAAATTTGAAAAAAATATTAATTTATTGGGAGATATGATCTCGAATTCCGAAACCAAATTATTAGATGAGTGGAATGTGAGGGATTCATGGATTCATACTAAAAATATAATAATAAATCCTAAAAAATTATAATCTATATTAAATTCAAGTTGTATTACATGTCTTATCAATCAAAAAGTCTCTAATTTCTCTCCACTCTTCGCATAACAACAACAACAACAACAAAAATGACCATTATAAAGGGAAAGTGAGTATTTTTTCTTTTTTCTTTTTTTACTTTTCTCTCTGTTTCTCCACAACTACATCGAACGCACAAATTGATGAGAAGATAAGCAAAATTATCGAAAAAATCTGGGAAAATCGCAAATGGGAACTGGCGAAAACCTCGAAGTACGGAGCCCTAGAGCCGAGGGCGACCCCGCCGGACTCGATTCTCGCGGCGCGGACATGGAATTTAGGGTTTGGGAGCGCGAGAGGCTTCGGAGAACGAGGAAGAAGACGAGTTACAGGAAAAGGGAATTTGAGCGACGCGGCCATGGCCTTAGCTTTAGCTTCAGCTTATGATATTTCCTTTTTTTTTTTTTTTATTCTTCTTTCTTTTCTTTTTAATTTTTTTGGAAGGACTTTATTGAGTTTTATAATTTTTTTTGGGGTAAATTACACCATTGCTCTCAGGAGTCAAGAACAATGCTACTGATACACTTCAAAGTAAAGTATACATCTTATATTCACTCTATCAAATGATCATTAATTCTCTACTTATTACTTCTATTTTTTCTATTTTTACTAAAACTATTTGAATTTTTGTGAACCATATGATGGATGGTATAAAATCTGCATTCTTTTTTAGAATGTCCGGTAAAAGTTTTCCGTGCATATCTTACACTTACTCTATCTAGGGTCATTAATTCTCTACTTATTACATTAACTTTTTTCAGTTTTTGCTAAAAACTATTTGAATTTTTACGAAATCTAGATCTGCAATCTTTTTTGAAATGTACAGATAGAATTTTTTTAGTTACTAATATACCCCAAAGTGGAATGTATATTTTATACCCACTCTATCTAAGAGTCATTAACTCTCTAGTTATCGCATCAATCTTTTTCTATGTTTATTAACAATTATTTAGATTTTTTTTTCCTTGCAAACAGATTCTAAATTTATTAAATTTTGTTTTAATTGAAGTTTTACTGCTTAAAATACTATTAACTTAAACGAAATCTATATATTACGTTCCATATAACATTAATACATATACTAATTGCATAAGGTGGGTATAAAAAAGCAGCTAAGTAACATTATCTACTTACAAGTTTGAGATATTCAAATTTTTTTACATACTCTCCAATCCAAATAATACATACAATTTTATTTTATTTCTTCTCAAATATATACATATACAATTTGCTCCAAAATGGAACTATAATATTACATTATATTTTTAAAAAATACAACAATTTACTTGCTTTACATGAATACACGAGCCATGATAAAGAACTATAAGTCCTCCTACCATCTCTACGCACATTCTGGTGAGTAATAACTATCAATTTTATGTCATACGAAGATTCTGTTGATGTTTGATAATGTTCAAATCACATATGGGTTTTATCTTTTTCGATAATTGATTAAATATTTTTTTTTTCTATGATGCTCCATAAATTTTTAAAATTTTATTTTAGAATATTTGAATATCAATGTATATTTGAATATCGATGTATATTTGACTTTATTATTTTTTTCTTCGGATAGTGGGATAAATGTAATATTTATAGCCGGCTCGTTAGTTCTAATCCTTACATTAAAAATATTAAGGAAAGGGAAGGTTGAGCTGTTGGTTTAAATGGACCAGCATCCTGTTCTGTGACGGAAGGTCATGTTGGGCCGAGTAATGTTCGAAATGACGTGAGGCTGGGTGGGCCGAGTCATGTTCGAAGTGGCGTGAGGCTGGTGGGACCGAGTCACAATCGAGACCCGTGGGCGCTCTATCTGTACGCTTTAAGTGAATCGGTTGCGTATTTCTAACAGCTCGAGCTTTTGGGATTAATGGTTAGCGCCAACGATCCGACAACTTAGGAGGCATATGTGGTTAAGACAGGTCTAGAAAAAAAAAATTCAGTGGGGTGTACGCCAACAATGTTTCAATGAAGAATCCCGATCTATTATTATGTGTCAGTTTTTAGATGAATGCAAAACTAGCACGTGACAACGGATAGGAGACCCCCAACAGGTGGAGCTGACAAGATACGGAGTTATTTCTTTTTAGTCTCCTCCTTTCAATTCCAACTGGGGATGGGGATACAAATTGGACGGATGCCCTCCACCTCTCACCCCACTTGCTTAGCAAGTCAGGGCGGATTCGAGACGGATTCGGACCGAACTGATTTTCATCATATTTTTTGTTCTCCCTTATTGCTCTATTGAAGGCTGGTCAAAATAGAAGTAGGTTTTTGACAGATTGGAACGGATCAATAGAATGAAGGATTTTTCTGCCTTCTATTATTCCATACCATTTTCTTAGCGGATCAGGACTAATTCAGAATAAATTATTATTATTTTTTATTTTTGGCCTCAATTCATATCCGATTTAGGACGGATTCGAAAGGCAGTTCCACTAATCCGAATTCATTTGCATTGCTAGCAACTTCTCTAGTGAAATTAGATAATTTTAGTTTGAGAAGATTATTCAAATCTTCCAATCCCTAATGCCTCTCAATTTACATCTGACTTTATAAAGAGGTAACATGACAAATCATATATATATATATATATATATATAGTTCGGCTACTATACTATCGATAGTACCAAACTCTCGGTACTATCGAGTTTTCTGTCGTTAAATTTAGGATTAGAATGACAGTGGTTCCCTAGGGTTTAGTAGTGGTCCTCCTAGGATTGAGTGGGTGGTTAGTTGAATAGTATGATCTAAAGGATGAAATTGATCAAAGTGTAGATCTAACGGTTAAAAAGTCAATAGCAAAAGAGCCCAAATACTATTAATAATATTCAAGCTCAACTCTCTCTCTCTCTCTCTATATATATATATATATATATATATAGAACTAGGCTAGAATACTATTAATAACACCAAGTCATTTGTGCTATTATGTTTTTGGCCCTTGGATTAAGGGATCTGTGGTTAGGATGATAGTGGTCTCCTATGGTTGAGTGGGTGGTTGGTTGAGTAGTATGATCTAACGGATGAAAATGATCAACGGGGTAGATCTAACGGCAGAAAACTTGGTAGCACCAAGTGCTTGGTACTATCGATAGCATTGTAGCCGAACTCTATATATATATGTATATATGTATATGTATATACATATACATATATACGTATATGTATGTATATATATATGTATATATGTATATGTATATATATATGTATATATGTATATGTATATATATATGTATATATGTATATGTATATACATATACGTATATATGTATATGTATATACGTATATGTATATACATATACATATATACGTATATGTATATACATATACATATATACGTATATGTATATACATATACATATATACGTATATGTATATACATATACATATATACGTATATGTATATATATATATATTACGAGTTGAGCTGGAATGCTATCAGTAGCAAACCGGCTCCATTGCCACCTATTTGTTTTCGATGATGGGGTCCAAATCAACGATCAGTACCGTTGAACATGATCTATACCACTTGAAGCATCTAGAAATCAAATTTCATATTTTTTCGATATTGTTCTCTTATTCATCAAGTGGACACAAAAATAAATGGCTGAAAATGAATATATTTTACAAAGTAATGATAGGAGTCTTGTAATCAAGATCAAAAGTATAGATTTTGTTCTAAATAGTTTAAAGAATTTTCTAATCAAAATTCAATTGATTTGGATATCTTTACGCCGTTAAACGAGAAAACGTCTTATATCGACCATTAAAATTATAAATTTGAAACTCTTTGATCATTAGGCCAATAATGTCGAAAAGATTTAAAATTTGGTTCCTAGATGCTTCAAGTGATATAGATCATATTCAACGATGCCGATCGTCGATTTGGAGGCTCCATCATCGAAAATAAATGGATGGCAACAGAACCCGTTTGCTACTGATAGCATTCCAGCTCAACTTTATATATTACACCTAATAAGAATTAATTTTTATATTAAAGATCCTTGTTGCTTACGGAAAGAAAAAGATTACTAAAAAGATAAAATAGTAATAGTTGACTAATTATGAGGCAAGATACAACAAGACATTATGTAATAGGTAAAATGGCTCAATCATCTAGTTATTAATTTTATTTTCATTTAGCGTCAGCCCTAAGGTATTCACATGTGCACCTTAAATTTATTCACACTTCAATGTATAAATTGAATAGGGAAATTAATTTATAACACAAAAATATGTATAAATTGATATATCGGTCAGTGTTGTTTTTTACAAAAACTAATTATTTAACATGTTATCAGAGTAGAAAAAATTGCAAGTAAGCAAGAGTAAGAAAACTTCATGATCAACCATCCTTCTTATTCATATGCATCATTGCATGAATGGACACAATATGGTTTAGTAGTAGGAACTTCAATAATGAAACACATAAAAATCAAACACAACAACAAGTGATATGGATGAAGCATTAACCAAACTGCTAATCGCGTAGCCCCGAGCAAGCCGAAACCGCCCGGTCCCTCCGACCACCGTCCGTTCCGCCGTGCCAGTGGCCGGTACTCTCCCAAATAGGGTTAACGTGCTCCCCTTATATTCCCCTTCGGTGAACACGAAGTTTATCGGTGTCAGAACTGATTGGTCCGACAAAGAAGCCAACACACTCATGCCCTGAGCCCTACCGATGAGCTTCGAGTTCGGATCCGGCCCGACCCTTAGGGCATTGTCGAACACAACAATGTCTCCGAATTCATGAGATGTTAGGTTAAGTCCCGCGACGATAAAAGAAGTTTTGTTGGGGCCGCTTACAATCTCGTGGAAGTAGAAGTGTAGGTGGGTATCGAAGCCATGCGAAACCGCGAAGAGGAAGAAGAGGAGAGAAAAAGAAGGAACAAAATTGGAGGGGAGTGAGAACATGGTTGAGGATACTATGGTGTATTGAACATATCAAATTGTTTAGGTTGTGAGCATATGATTTGAGATGAGGATGAATATAAAAGCACAAAAGAGTGGGTGTGAGGAGTTAATCAAGCATTTGACTTTAGAGGAGTGGTATTGTTCTTCTACAGAACAAGGACACATATTTAATTATTAGTGGAGATGGATAAGTACTATTTGGTTTCAACTAATAGATTTTGGATTCCACTCTCAATTGCATAATTAAATATATGAAAAAAATTATTAAAAATTATTAAAAATTGTACGCAGTTGCAACTGCGTGCAACCAAATAGCCTATCAACTACTGGTTATTCGAAATTCTCCTTTCCACTTACTTTTTAATAATTGGCACTTCTCATCTTCTATGTTTTTCGTTAGCATTATCACGATATTTGTTACGTCAAAAATTTGCAAAGGCACTGACCGTCCCTAGCGCAAGTGGTAAAGGGCTTGATGGTTGGTATCCGAGATCCCGAGTTCGAATCCTAGTTGATTCACATTTTCAGCTAAGTTTATTTCTAAACGAAATAAACGAAGCGAGTAGCGTGCTACCTTTCTCTCAAAAAAAAAAAAAAAATTGCAAAGGCTAATAATTATGCTAGCCATTAGCATTAATTGTTATAGTTTTATTTGCTAAAAGATAATTGAAGCAACTAAATTTTATAAAATTATTGATGAATTTAATAAAGTTTATTTTTATTTACTTAACTAAAATGAGTCCATTAAAGAAATAAAAAGTAAAGGAATCTCAATTAAAAATTAATAATAATATAGCTAGGGGGCAATTTCAGAATAACGTATACCTTTGTACCTTTTTGCCTTAGCTTTTCATTTGCTAATTGAATAATAGTTATTACTAGCAAATTCAGTCCGAAAAGAACAAACAGTTGTTCTTTATCAATTGGATTCTATAAGATTCAAAAAGCTTATCAGACCCCAACGATCAAAAGTTGTACTGAGATTTTGATTTTTGTTAGTGTGTATGAGCCTGGCACACTAATAAATTGCATTATTATTTGTTAATATTGTGAAACTACCGTTGTACTCTAAAAGCTTAAGCTGTTAGAGAACGATATTTATATATTTTTATATTTAATACTTTCCTTCTCTGTAAAATTATTATTTTGCCCTTTCAGATATAGCCTTCTACCATCACCGACTTTTCTTATTTGTCCTTAAGTTAGGAGCACAAGAAGTATTTTGATTTTTAGTCTTTTCAAATATACCATTCTACCATCGCCAACATTTCTTATTTGCCCTTGAGTTAAGAGCAAAAGAGGCATTTTGATTTTTTTAAACTCTGATAAATATTTAACTCACGTTTAACCCAAATTAACTTAACGGGTGGTAACTGTAGGGATATTTTTGAATAACGGAGAAACATATGAGGGGCATATTGGAAAGAAAAAAAAAAAAAAGTAAATAAAATATTTTCGAAGTTTTGAAGGGTATATTGGCAATTATCCTTATTTTTAATGTTGTTTCATTGTCACTAGAGAAAATTAGTTAAAGCACGATATTTATTTAGCGGCTTTTTGAATTGGGCCGGTCCAAAATTATAGCCCAAACTAAAAATTTCTCCCCTCTCTTTTTGGGCCTAGCCCGTAATTAATTAGCTTTCTCTTTCTCTCTCTCTCTAGGCCCAAGTTGCCCCATCTCTCTCTTTCTCTCTCTCCCCCTCTCTCCCTCTCCCACACAGGCCCAAAACACGATCGCCCTCTTTCCCACTTCATCTCCTCCAACCTCTTCTAGGGTTTTATCGTCTCCACCATTTTCTAGGGTTTCCGACTCTTCTGCATTCTCTCAACCCCGCACACGATGGCCACATTGGGAAGGATTGTTCGTCGGCGTGATCCCTCTTCCTCACCGCTCTTTTGGTAAGTTTTGATCATGTTTTGCTTCTTTTTTTTTTCATTTCTAATTAGCTTTGGGAGGTATATGTGAATATCATCTATGCATATACTCTGTTTGTTTATATTAATCTTTATCTAATTGATTTAAAATAAGTTATTTTTGCTGGCATGTTAGATGACTGATCTAATTCATTAGCACTCCCATTTCGTAGACAATTTTTTTTTCTCATATTGTGATCATCTCTGAAATTTTCATTGACATTAATTTTGTACGACCATATGATGTCAAGAGTTTCGCTTTAGAGTTTAGAATTAGAAGCCAGAAACCTTGAGCACTTGCTTTCTGTTGATTTGATAGCTACTTTAAAATGTCATGAGATTATGGACAGTTCACAACAGGAAAACCCTGCAGGTTGTTTCTTTGTGTTTATGATGAATTTGTGTTTGACTACTGTTATTATCTGCTTTTATTTTGTTGCAATTATTGTATTGTATCAGTAATTGCTATCTACTTTACATACTCTTTTGTCAAATCCGAAACTATCTTCATATGTTTGCAACTGCTTACTACCGCCGTAATCAGCTTGCTCATCTTATCTCAGTTTTGGTTCATAAATTGAAAGTTTTGTCCGCATCTCCGGGGCTCATCTTATCTTTTCGCTCTTTGTATAGTATTAGCGCCGCATGGTTGCCATTGCGAATTAGCATGGAATTGTTGAAAGAGAATTTTCTATCATGTTCGCATCTTAGATATCAACTGCAGCTGTTAGTAATTGATAGGTGCTCTACACGTAGTTCTACATGAGATTGTTTAAATCTCTTAGTTCTGTTATCATTTTGATCAAGTTTGTTTTCATATATTTTTCTCTTCCTTGTGTGCTTTATGCAGTACGCGAGATCCTTGATGTTCTTTTGAGCAACCCAATTATTTATGAACTTTTCATCTGAAGCCATGCTCCACTTTTCATGCTTTCCACTGATTATAAACTCTCCTCTCATCTTTAGTAGAAATTAAATTCTTTTTTGGGTTTGTTTGTTGTGTTCTTGAGGCAATACTGTTGAAATGTGCTATCTTATATCTTTTTTTTTTGTGGTTCATTTTACTTTGATGATACTATTTCCATCAAGCTAATTTATATGTAATTAAAGCCTAATTATAGCATTGGCTTTGTTATAGTTCACGACGAAGGAAAAAGAGAGAGAAAGTGAGGTCATACAACATTAAAGGAGATATGGAAAATGGATGAGAGTTGGCGTATTCAAGTTCGATTTAACAAAAGAGGGCACCCATAAATAAGGAGGCAAGGTTGCTAGCTGGATTTTGTGGAATAGTTGTATGAAATGGTCAATTCTGCCCTCTAAACTACATTAATTTTGACATAATGATGAAAAGTGTTGGATTTTAGATATTTTGTTTCTAGATGTCTTGTAATCTTATCTAACTCAACTATATGAACATTTTTTGCTTAAAGCCCACTTTGCATATGCTTGACTGTTTTATACTGTTATTTGAGCTAATTTTTTTATTTTTATAATAGAAACAAAAGAAGTTAGCCAAAGAAAGTCGAGCCAAATAGAAGTACACACATACATCGGGATCCGAAAGCTTTGCACGAAAAGAGAAAGAAATTGTAACTATTTGTTTTTTTTATTGTCATTAAAACTTAGGTTATTGCAATATTCTTATACTTGTTTACATTATGGTATTTGCAGGAAGATAAATGTGGTAGAGCACCTGGACTTGTTGAGATATTCGAACTAACTCACACGAAAAAAAATCGATCATTTATAAGTGACGATGCGAAAAAATTAATGGTAATTTTAATACTATGTTTATTAGCTTCCAACTCCATATTTACTATATCTCTATACTCTAGTTACATAGCATGTCTAAATTATGGGATTTCTTGTATGAATACTACACAGTCAAATATAATTTAACTTACCACAGTTATTACTTACACTAGTTGATCATTATTCTACATAGAATAGTGATTGTTCTTCGGGGCCTCTCCTTGAGATGGGGGGTTTATACTTTGTTAGTGCATTTTACAGACAATGTATTTGAGCCTTTGGCTTCTCGAGTTAATATGCAGTATCAAGTTTTAGAAGAAGTCATGTCGTAAGAAAGGTCTACAATTAAATTTCAAACCAAAAAGAGAAAAAAAAAGGGTTTAATTTATCTACTTGAAGAATTTTGCTCGATTATCTCATAAGCAACCACTACATAATCTCTCTTTATTAGATCTCACAAATATGTTTCAAAAATGCTACTAGAGAACTGCATGAACCTGCTAACGTTTTACGAAGGTATAAACACATAGACACATAAACACAAGATAGCATGCCTTCTAAGATCAAGGACTCGTTGCTTATTAAAAATATTTTAAATAAGGAAACAACTGTTCTGCAGTAATTTACAAGTTATTCACTATTTATACTTTTGATCATAAAATGCTGAAGGAAACTTGTCCTCTCCTATTGTATAAGTTGATGCTTTCTATAAATTTGCTAACAAAACTTATTGTATAGGTTGATGCTAAAGAGAAATTGGCTAATTGCTCTGGAATATCTGAATCTTCTCGAGAGAATATGATCGCAATAGAAAACAAGATTTATACCGAAATCATAAGAAAAGAGTACGGTGGTCGAGTGGGAGGGTTAGGATTGATCTCATCCGAAAGTTGTGTGTTATAACTCAGAATCAACAGAGGAAGTGCAAAAGTTAAGAAAGAATGTGTAAGAGAATAAAAAAATGGTTTCTCAATTGTAGTCTCAATTAGCTGCGTTATGGAATTTATAAAATAAAAAATGCCTGATTGTAATCTTGGTGGCAGTCGTCAGGTAGAACAAAAGACTTTATCTAGATAATTTTATCGATGTTATAATTATGTTTTTATTATTAACTATATTCTTATTTTATTGAAAGATTATGTTTTTATTATTAACTATATTCTTATTTTATTGAAAGATTTTTTTTTAAAATTTTTTTTACAGGATCCCTAGTCTTCGGGCACATACTATACGTCACATCATCAAATCCCTCAAGTGATACTTGATCAGTTTTTTTGTATTTGGACCTAATATGCCCTTTAGTATTATTTTATATTTTGAGCTACTCTGTCCTTTCTAGAAAAATATTTTTAGAGATTATAGTTTTTTTTATCATTTTATTGATGATGATGATGTCAGGAAACAATTAATATTTTGATTTCATTTAATACTCTTGGCTTATATATGAATGAAACAAATATTTTGGATATAAATGTATCATGTTTGTATCGTATCTTACATACAACTACTATCCGTAACTAATATATATATTAAAAAGTGGATATATTTCAATCAATAGTAGCTTTATAATATATATATTATCAGCTTAAAAATATGCACAATATAATTTTATTAACAGTATCAAAAAGTCACAATATAATTTTACTAATAGCATTAAAAAGCCACAATATAATTTTATTAACATCATAAAAAAGTCACAGAAATTATAGTAGTGTGTCATAAGAGATGCCGCTATAGTAATTAAAGGTGACTTATTTTTTGCCATAATTTTGAAAACCTGTAGAAATTATAGCATTGTGGCATTACAAAAAGCCGCTATAAATAATTAAAGGCGGCTAACTTTGTGCCACTATAAAATAACTTTGTGCCACAATTTTATAGCTGTAAAAATTAAAACATTAGATTCCAAAAAACCGCTATAGGTACTAAAATGCGGTTTTCTAAGGATGCTGCAATATTGACACAGATCTACACGGATTCAGTTTTCATCGACTATTTTTGTGGCTTTTTTTAAAATGCTGGTACTTATTTTTACGGCTTTTCAGAAAGCTGCTATAGGTACCAATAAAAGCCGGCTTTAATACAAAATATTGTAGGGTGCTTTTATAAATATCCTATAAAACAGAATTTTTTCAAAGATTGTTTTTATTAAAACTATATTTTAACAAGTTTTTCATAATGGCACAAAGTTAACTTATAATTTATATAATTAGTACTCGAGTTGCCGTCACAATATTAAGTGACATTAAAGCGGTCAGCTTATATTTCATATTATTCTCTAATCATAAGAAGATGTCATTGAGTGTGGCCAAATCCTTTTGTATTTTGAAGGAAGTATTTTCATGAATTTCATCATAACAGTTAATTTACCTTTCTCCTATATGATTTAGAATTTTCAAAAATTAGCTCTCATAGACATATAGAGAGTTATCGCTTGTTAATGGCAAAAGTAAGCTTTTCAGTTTATGAGAAGATTTAAAATATTTTAAATTCATAAAACCACATGTATTATTAACATCATAATTTTTTTTTTGCAACAATTATAACTTTAATAAGAAGTGATTAATATGAATAAAATAAAAATTAATAAGATATAGTAAATTTTAGTTTTCTCCAATATCCCAAAGTAAAAACATTTGTATCTTACTAATATTTGGACAAAATGAAGCAAACCTGCATGCAAATGCGAAATAAATTACTGCAGTAAAATTGATTGTATTAATAAATAGCTCACTAACAAGCGGCAATTTAATAATGCTTTGCATCATGAATTTTGTGTGATGTAAGGTTTGAGCTTCATTTTTATTTGCTATTTTTGTTTTATAAGCATAGTAAAGTTGTGACATTTCATCAAGGTTTCATTGTATGCTCTCAATAAGCATGACATTCATGGGAACATTGTTGGCCTTGCAAAATATGATTTTGGCTACTTCTCAATGACTAATTCTTTTAATTATTTTATAATTAATTTAGGAGTATAATTTGGTACACCATGTTGACCAAAAGAAAAATGAAAGAGTATCCTAATACATAACACACATTAACATAACCCATAATAATCCTCATTAATTTAAAGACTATATATGTTTACTTCATTAAAGTGGGGTCAGATGTAAATGAAAATGGCATATGATTTTTGACAACACCATGAACATGACTCCAACCAACCATGAAGCTAGGTCAATTTTGAATTTAATCTATGAATTTTAAGAGTTCGGATCAAGTTCGACTCGACCGGTTTGCAAAGATATTAGCTGTGCCTTTTTTTTCAACAAATTTATTGCATAACAAAAATAAAAATTATAATTAGAGCTTTTGCTTTTGAAGCTTACCGTCATATTTTTATTTTTTACTGCAACAGAAGTTCTTGAGTTGCTGCTATTTTTTATATCAACAAAATTAGCCCATGGGTCTGGATACGAGAGAATTGGGCTCAACCCTGTTATAACATTGCAAGCCCAATCCAATTAGAAAATTGGAAGCAAATTTATTTTGGGCCCGTGCTCGGGTTTAAAATCTGTACAAAATCAATCTAGGCTCGAGTCCGACTCGGATCCGGCTAAAGTTTAGTATAGGTTTGATCAATTGAGTTTGGGTTAAGGGCGTGTCTGTTCTGATCTAAGTCAGGGTCGAAGTGGCAGAGTTCCCATAACTGGAGTTCACAGGCATCCGGACGGAATCGCAGAGCTCGAGTTCCGTGGGACCTGCACGGCCTGCGTGCACGAATAATCCGTCTCACAGGTCGGCGAGTTCGCGTACGGTGCGACCTCACGACTTTGCCCTCGATGAGCACGGAATCGAGCTCCGCCGTACCAAACACGCCCCTAAGTCCTTCAATAATGGAGTACTGGCCTTTAAAACTGATATGAATTAGGTAGGCAAAAAAAAGCAACAAACCCTTTACAGCTTTGCTTTAGGATCCTGACCTGCTTATCTTGTGATGAGAGATGTTATTATAATAAAAAGAAAAGCAAAAAAGAAATCAATCTTGTGAAGGTGGTGGTTAGTAAGTAATGTCATAGATCTCCAGCATTGCTAGCTCATGGACTTGGGGGGCATCAACTGCTATCTTAAACCATGCATGGCCCCACCTCCATGAATTGTTACTCCCTTTCCTATCATGAAGGGTACATCTAAGTCATTTGAAAAGTGAT